>JAPDNY010000006.1:59221292-60471292 GCA_029375565.1 Gekko gecko
GACTGCTGTTCCCCTAGCACCACCCTTTGTCCCTGACCCTGGAGAAAAGAAGCAAGCCATTGCAAGCCAAGCCCCTGTATCCCCACATTGGCAAGGCGGTGGATCAGCAACTGGTGGTCAACCGTGTCAAACACAGTTGACAGGTCTAGCAACAACAGTACTGTCGAACTGCCCCAATTCAGGTGCCTCCGGAGGTCGTCAGTAAGGGCAACCAGCGTGTCCCGGGTGGAAACTAGACTGGAAGGGATTTAAGATGGAAGCATCATCCAGGAAGCTCTGTAACTGTATCGCCACTGCCTTCTCGATTAGTTTGCCTAAATAGGGCAAATTGGAAACTGGCTGATAGTTGGCCAATTTGGTCGGATCCAGAGTTGGTTTTTTTATAATTAATCTATCCCTTTCATCTGGGACCTTCCCAGTGGGGTTAAAGGAGGCAGTGGTCTGTCCACTCTTAAAGAAACCAACTCTGGACCCAATGATCCTAGCCAACTACTACCCAGTTTCAAGTCTACCATTTTTGGGTAAGGTAGGTGACTAGAGAATGGTGGCGGAACTCTAGTCTTTCTTGGATGATGCATCTACCCTTGACCCCTTCCAGTCTACTTTCCACTCTTGTCATGGGATGAAGATGGCGCTGGTCACCTTACAGATGACCTCCAGAGGCACGTGGATCAGGGCTGGATGGCACTGCTGTCATTGTTAGATCTGATGGCGCCATTCGACATGGTCAACTTCGATCTTATGATCCACTGCTTCACTGACATTGGGGTTTGGGGGACTGCCCTTCAGTGGTTTTCCTCCTTTCTCTGCATTTAGAGACAGAAGGTGATGCTTGGTGAGAGGATCTCCCTGCAACACCCACTTGTATGTATTGTGCCACAGGGGGCAATCCTCTTGCCAATGTTGTTTAACATCTACATATGTCCCTTTTCCCAGTTGGTCCAGGGGGTTGGGTTTGGGTGTCATCGATATGTGGATAACACCAAACTCTATCTGTTATTTGATAGCTGCCCAGACTCTGCCCCAGAGATTCTGACTGGAGCATTGGAGGCCGTGGCTGGTTGGTTGCAGCAGAGCCAGCTGAAACTCAATCCAATGAAGATGGAGGTCCTGCACCTGAGTCAGGGGGGAGTTAGGATGGGGATTGGGCTGTCCATCCTGGATACTGGCTCAGGTGAGGAGCCTGGGGGTGATCCTGGATGCCTCACTTTCTAAGGAGGCCCAGGTCCCTGCAGTTGCCAGGTCTGCCTTTTTCTACCTCCCGCAGATCAGGCAATTGGCCCCTTACCTCTCCCTGCAGGACTTGGCTACAGTGACCCAGGCAATGGTCACTTCCAGGCTTGATTACAGTAACTCGCTTTATGTGGACTTGCCCCTGACACTGATCTGAAAACTCCAAGTAGTCCAGAATGTGGCAGCATGCCTGCTGACAGCATTGCCTATGCAGGCATGCATTCGGCTGGTATTGTGCCACTTGCACTGGTTCTCAGGTCTATTGAGTACCAGGTCTATTTCAAGATTTTAGTACTAACCTTCAAAAACTTATGTGGCCTCGGACTGACATATCTGAAGGACCACCTCTTCCTATATATGGCCCAAAGAGCCTTGCGCTCACAGAACCAAGTTACCCCTGGCCAAAAGGACATCTGCTTAGGCTCAACCAGGGCCAGGGCTTTTTCTGCCCTGGCCCCAGCCTCGTGGAATTAGTTCCCACTGGAGATCAGGGTCCTATGGGACCTTTTATCATTTTGTGGGGCCTGCAAAACAGAGCTGTCCCACTAGGCCTTTGGTTGAGGCAGTAGGCATCCATCTCAGTTGGCCTCCCTGCTTTAGTTCCCAACCTGTTGAAAGGATTGTATATTACATGTGTGCAATAAATTTGTATGTAATTGAAATAATAATAGATTCATGAATTGCTGTATTTCTATTTATTTACAGTTTAAAGTTCATTTATTATATTTATTTGTTCACAGTTTTCAGCATCGATTGTTGCAGCAATGAGTTATTTCCCTCTGTTAACCCCACATCCATTAGTACTGATCTGTTATCATTCACTTTATATCCAGAAACTGGCCCCAAATCCCTTATTAATCTATTTAGGTTCTTTACAGAATTATTTGTGGCAGAGCAGTGGCGCAGGCGGCTAAAACATCTGCTGGTAACATCTACGAACAGCCGTTGCAGCTGTTCGAAACCCGCCGCAGCCAGGGTGAGCACCTGGCCCAAGTCCCAGCTCCCGCCCACGCAGCGGTTTGAGAGCGATAATAAAATAATAAGCGAGTAGATAAAATGGGTACCTGCCCTAGGTGGCAGGGAGCACACACACCCCCCATGGGGGTAGTGGAGCATCGGCGGTGGCGAAGCAAGCGGCAACATGGCGACTGGATATAACACCAGACGAAGATCGAGCATCGATGGAGGGCGGAGCCAGGACAGCGCAAGGGAGCGTGGAGGCACAGGCGCGGTGGAGCCAATGGACAGAGCCGGAGCTGCGCAGACACAGGAACCATGCACCGGATGGGCCTACCAATCCAAGAAGACCAACAAGAAAAAAAGGGGGGGTGGAATAGAGGAGCCAGACCCCAAGCCGATCCAAGACGGAAAGAGCAACACTCCACTGGGTGCCGGTAGGGCAGTCCCCTCCCGACTATATATTTGGCCTTAGATAGGGATAATATATAGAGTAACTGTAAGCCGCTCAGAGACCCCTTCGGAGGTTCGAGCGGGATATGAAGTCAAAAGTTAAATAAATAAATAAATAAATAAAATTTGGGCCATCTATTGTGAATACAATATCATCAGCATATAAAAGTATCTTGGTGGTGTTTTGATGGAAACTAATGCCTTGGATACTCTGATGCTGATGAAGCACTGTAGCAAGAACTTTGATTGCTTAATCAAACAACAATGGAGAGAGCAGGCATCCTTGTATTACACCTCATCCTAACTAGAAGAATTATCTCTTTATCATCTCCGTTTTAAACTCCATATAAACTTATGACCATCACCACATCTTGTGGCAATGAATTCCATGATTAAATCTTGTCAATGGCGTGTCTATATTAGTTTTAATTCTTAGTGTTCTTTGCAATTGTTGTCATTATTAATTAAATTGAACTTAGAAAGTAATTCACAGTTGACTAATGCAATTACAATGCTAATTTAAATTTATATCAACTTGAGCTAGCCTTACTATGATCACTTGTGTGGATGCTTCTAGGAGCAGAGGAGCTGCATGTGGAGTGTTCTGCTTTCTTGAGTTCCATCAGTCTACTGCCTTACAGATGATCTTAATATGCATTTAGATTCATATGGAAGTAGTCATTCTTTCAAATCTTTCAGATCAAGTTACAAGGTTTCAAAGTCAAAAACACAGCACTTTAAGCCAGACTTAGAAATCAGATGAGAGCCAATACTATTGCAAAACTGGCATATGCTGTAAGCATCCTGTCTCAGTTAACACATTGGCTTGGATCCTGTAAAGCAGGGGTGTCCAAAGTTTTTTTGGTGAGGGCCAAATACAGAAAAATAAGCAAAGGCCCGGGCCACACACAAGAGGTGACATATTGAATCTGCAGGTGAAAGTTGGAAAAAGGTGTGTGGGGGGTTAAAGGTGTTACCCAGGGGTCTTTTCGTAGAAAAACAGCTGCAGGAGCTCATTAGCATATGGTATGCTAATGAGCTATTATGCTATTAGAATATGCCACACCCCCTGACATCACCGGAAGTGATGTCAGAAGGGGAAGCAAAAGGGGGGGAGGCATCTTCAAAAGCCTCCCCTTCCCTTCCCCAGCTGGTCTGGGTTGGGGAGCTAAGAGAGAAGGGGTTTAAAGTTTAAACTCCTTCTCATGAGAGTTGGGCCACAGAAGGAGGAAAGAGGGAAGGAGAGAGAGAGTAGAGAGAAGGAAAGAAGGAAGGAAAGAGGGAAAGAAAGAGAGGGAAGAAGGAGGGAAACAGGGAAAGGAGAAAAAAAGAGAGGAGAAGAAGGAGGAAAAGAGGAAAAAGAGAGAAGGAAAGGAGGGAATGAAAGAAATTCGGCGGCAATTCGGCCCTAGTATATCCTATGGGCCATTGAAGTCAATGGTTAAAACATAGGGTATATTCTGGTGGCTGGAGGGAGGAGTTTGAGGGAGAGGCTCAAAACTCACAGGGTAGCTGATGGAGCCTCTCCCCAAGATACCCACCAAGTTTTAAGATCATTGGACCAGGGGGTCCTATTCTATGGCCCCCAAACAGGTTGCCCCTATTCCCTCCATTGTTCTCTATAGTGGGAAAAAAAGTTACTTTTTCCCCACCATAGAGAACAATGGAGGGAATAGCTGCAACCTGTTTAGGGGCCCATAGAATTGGACCCCCTGGTCCAAAGTTCTTGAAACTTGGTGGGTATCTTGGGGAGAGGCTCCATCAGCTACACTGTGAGTTTGGAGCCTCTCCCTCAAACCCCCTCCCCTCCAGCCACCAGAATATACCCTATGTTTTCACCATTGACTTCAATGGCCCATAGGATATAATGGAGCTGAAATTGACATTCGGCTGCCTGAAAGACTCCCCGGGACGCCGGCTGGGGGCGGGGCTTGGCTCCTGAGCTCCCCGAGCTGGGCTCCGGTGCGCTCCTCCCCAAAAAGACCCATGTTACCTGTCTCAATCTAGCCCAATATATTCCAGTCCTTTCCTCTTGATCCACAGTGTCAGAGACCAGTGTGTATGATCTTGTGGAAGTGGGAAACACACTCTGCATACGCTCAGAGAAGCCTCTCCTTTTTGTCACGAATTCTTCACAAGTTTAGGGCTACATTTCCCCCTTATTAATTTCTAGGAGCCCTTAGTTTTGTTTTTTTTAAAGATGCCAGGATAACTTTTATCATGACCAAGAAATGGCCCATCAGACAATCTCCTCCCTGAAGGAGACAGAGCGGGCGAGATTCCTGCCGGTCCCTTTCCCCTGACTGGGTCGGCTCGACTTCTTCCGATCTGACAGAGCCCGCCAGGTGCCCGTTACGCCGTTATTCTCCCCCCCCGAGAGCGGGCAGAGGGCAGCGCACGGCACAGCAGCTGGGCGTGGCGTCCCTCCTGTCACTTACCTCTCACGTCCAAAGGAGAGAGGCGGGAAAGGGGGCGTGCGCGGTTTCGGTTTCGGCATTGCGAATGGCGGCCGCGTCTCAGGATGCTCCCGGAGGCGGCTAGCCCACGCGCAGATAGGGGGGGTCTTCGCATGTGCGAAAGACCCTAGTGAGCCTTAGGCAAAGGCTCCGAACCGGGGGCGCTTGGGGAGTAGCCTCTTTGCCGGCAGACAGCCAGGAAATTGAGGCTTTCTTCCCGCCCCAATCGGCCCCGCTGCGTCGTGCCCCGTCATGGGACTTAGCAGCGCCACCGATTTCCAGGAGTGAAGACAGCGATATGATTTAACATAAAAAGAAGAAGTGGCATCGAATCGTGAGTGGAAGGTCTATTTTGAAGCACGAATTTGAATCCCCCCGCAAGCGTTTAAGCATATGGGAGGAGGGAGGAGTCCCCACCCCTTTTGAGAAGCAAGATCTACAAAGGGAGCGCGGAGGGGGGAAGAGAGAAAGAACTGCTGGTGAAAGTACCGTTGGGGTTGCATAGAAGAATACGACCTTATTAGCTTCCTGGGGGAGGCAACACGAACCTTTTAAAAGTAAACAATAAAACAAAATGTCGACAACGGGGAGAGTCCTGCAGAAACCGGAAGAGAAGGGAGGAGGGACTTCCGGTCCGAGTAGCCCCCCCCCCAGAGCTTGCTGTCAATCAACAGGAAAATGAGATTCTGCGCCCTCTGCTGGAGCAAATGCAGAAAATCAATGAAACCTTGCTTAAAGTGGAAAGTGTCCTCATCAGTCGACAGGAATTGATATTGGAAACAACAAGGAAGATGACGGAAATTGAACAGAAAGCGTGGATTTTAAGTTCTCAGGGCGTAAAAGAAGAAGAGAAAGAGGATCTCGGATTTACCTTGGCGAATGTATTGGTACCCCTAACTGGCAGTGAAGCGAAAGAATTAAAGGAAGAGGTGGATATGGCTCCCAAAGCCAATTCCGCTTTTATAAAAGAAATTACTCTGCCAGTAGAAGGGGGGGTTGAGCATAGCAAGCAAGACATCGGAGATCTAATTTTTTGCGAAGTGGTTATGGCGCCCTGGAAATCTGAAGGCCAGAAAAGAAAGAAGAAAGATTACATCCTTGAAATGCAAAGACTTCTGAAGAGACATGCCGGCGTGAGGGAAGACGCAGTACTCAAAATTATGATAAGCAGTGAAGAAGACAGCAGCCCAGGGGAAGGAGGTGAAGGAAAGGAAGCCATCAAGGTTAAAAAGGACTTAGTCCATAACTGGAAGAGACTTAAAAAGAAGACACCTTGAGGACTGTTTGTGTTGCATCTGTAAGGAGCTGTTTAATTACTAACCCCAATGGACTTTACTAACTGTATTAACAGAGTGTCTTTGGACTTTGCAAAGTTAAAAAGAAGATCTCCTAACCATGATGGATGCCGAAAAACAGTATTAAATACTAACTAAAACTAACCCATTTTAACAGAAAAAACTTCACTCCACCTTTTTTCTTTCTCCATCTGTCTACCCCTTCCTTTTCTTATAAAAAGAATAAAATTCTCTCCTTTTTAGGAGAGTTTTGCCAAAAAAAAGGAAAGGGGGCGTGCGCATCGGTGATCGATCCTCTCTCTCCCGATAGGCGGAAAGGAGGGCGGGGCCTCCCAGACCGGCGCGCCTATGCAGTGTCTCCACCACCCCCCTCCCTGCTTGGTTTGGTGAGAGGCGCCGCCGAGGATGGTCGTGTTGCTCCCGCGTTCCTGGAGTGAGGCGAGCGATGGGAGCCAGTCCATGAGCCCGCCCAGCCCTCGCCGGAGGAGGATGCCGCGGCTGCCCGGAGCCTCCTTGAGGCGGCGTGGGGAGGGGCTCTGACTGGCTGGCTCGTCCCGAGACCGCCGCAGGAGAAGCGAAACCAGGGAGCGGCCGTGCCGAGGAGAAGGAGAAGAAAGGAGCCCATGCTGCGGGCCAATAAAAACTGACCCGCGGGCCGCAGTTGGCCCGCGGGCCGTAGTTTGGACACCCCTGCTGTAAAGTCATCTTGTTCCTGTTGGTGCCACGGCATCTCCTCTGACAAAATGTCTTTTCCATTTGTGGAGGATGAGTTGGCAGTTTTTGCTGGTGCTGTGCTCCTTCTGTAGGCTTCCAGTTTGCCCCCCAACACATACTGTTCTTTTGGGTGCATTGACCTGAAGGAGCATGATTTTGGAGGAGGCCAAGAAGACTTCAGTGAATTGAGGGGGGCAGGGACATTACCTTCCTCAAGCACAATTCTTCTTGTGCCACTTAGGATTCAAGTCTTTTTTAACCTAGTCCTGAACCTGCTTTAACTGCTGCATCCTCTTTTTGAAGGGAGTCCCATATGGAATGCATTGTAGTAAACTAGCCGAAATGTCACTAAAACTCGAATTGCTAATTAATTGAGAAAATGTTTACATACTTGTTGCAAGTCCAACCTGAGGTTTTTACAGCCATAATTATAAAGTGATGTAGAGATGTATATGCATTTGCATTCGTATATGTAACCAAAGAATAAACATCAGTTACAGCTTGACCCTCTAAATTACTTTAATGGTAGAAATATTTAGTAGCAAACAAAAATCATGCCACTGCAACATTATTCCACCTAAACAAACAGATGCACCTCATTTGTTCACCCCCACTTCCTCATTTTACTGTTGAACATAGCTGACACACAGTTATGCTGTCCTTTGGCTTTCTGGTCCTTGGAGGAGTCTGAGACTGTCTGTCCTAGATTCTTCTAAACTACTTACAAAAGCTCTCTCTGTGTAGTATGTAAATACCTGCTGCTTAGGTACTTGCTGGTAGTATCTGTACATATACTACACTGGATGCAGCAGTAGAGTTCCTCTAACAGATTTTTCCTGAATCCCCCTGTCCACTGAAGATTCTCCATTTGTGCTGTTTCTGGGGGTCCCTTGTCCTCCCGGAGCAGCACTGAGGGGCATCCAGGCTACATTAAGATTAAGGGCATGGGAAAATCCCATTATGTTGATAAAAATTCTTCCCACTGGATCCAACTCACTGTATAGAATGTCTGTCAAAGGGTAATTAATTCATTTATATTATAATTATAATGTTGTGAGCATTGCGTACACTGACATTTTATTCAGATATGAGCATTATGGCATTTCATAGGCTAATGCTTACAGTTCATATGATACTTAAAATACATCAGTTTTTCCAGTCCTCTAATGAAGAATTTTCCATTACTACTTTGTTATCAAGCATGTAATCAGTTATTTTAATTATTTCCATTACCATGTGCTCAGCTAAGAGTTTGGTTTCAGTAAACTAAATTGAATCCAGTTTGCTTCCATTATTTTTTTTTTATTTGCTCCACTTATTGCAAATTGTTCTCTTGGCCTGTGATTATTTTCCATTAAGCCCTTTGAATTTCATGCATCCTTTCTCAAAATCTTCTGTGTGCACATTTAAAAGAAATCAATTGTTGTGAGATCCCCAGTTCTTCTATTTCTCTACTTTCATATAGATGATCTAAACCTCTACCTTTTCTGCAGCTACACCTATCAAAGTTCTCTGTGGATAAAAACACAATTTTCTCTTTGTTGAAGCCTGGGGGCCAGATGGCTAAGGGGATTTTGTCATTAGACTTCCAAGTGCTTAGCTGCAAGTTGATTGTTGTATTCCAACTTTCATTGGTATAAATGAACAAACTATTAAGATGTGGACAATGACTTATTAATGCATGGGATAATCAATTTTTTGAGTCGATGGGCTATGTTTCTCTATCAAATCTAGGAAAATTTCCATGTACTAACAAGATACATGTTATTCAATTATAAGATGAGTACAGCAGCATCACACAAGTTAGAAATGAGTAAAAATACACCAATGAGTTTCACCAATCTTACCTAAACTATTTTTGCTTTACTTGAAAGGCCTTGGACATATTACTTTCCTTGAAATTCTTCCACCTGTGCTTTGAATTTTACTCAGAGTGGAAATTTATGATAAATTAGGGATGACCCCCAAAAAGCATGAAAATACCTCAATTGTAGTGGTGTGCAAAAAAAGGGGGGGGATTTTTCAGGTTCAGGTGTATTGGACCTGAAAAACGTCAGTGTTTCCCAATACTCCTGAACTCTAGTACTAGTATGGTATTCAGATTCAAGATTTTTCAGGAATCTCATCTTTTCCCTCCAGCTCCATTATACTTTACGGGGACCATTATTGTCAATGGTTCCCATAGAGTATAATGGGAAATTGATCCAGAGGTAATGTAAGGCTGGGGGTTTGTTTTTTTGAGGTAGAGGCACTGGATTTACTGCATAGCTGGTGGTGCCTCTCCTCAGTGGTTTGGTGCAATGGTTAAGTGTGCGGGCTCTAATCTGGGAGAACCAGGTTTGATTCCCCACTCCTTCACTCACAGCTGCTGAATGACCTTGGGCAAGCCATAGTTCTGGCACAGCTATTCTCTCAAGGACAGTTCTTGAAAGAGCTCTCTCAGCCCCACCTATCTCACAGGGTGTCTGTCATGGGGAGGGGAAGGGAAAGGAGTTTGTAAGCTGCTCTGAGGCTCTGAGTGAAGGGCAGGGTATAAATCCAATCTCTTCTTCTAAAAAAACCCCAACAACCCGAGTTTCAAAAATATTGGTCCAGGGGATCCAATTTTATGGGTCGACAAAAAAATAACCCTTTAAATAATCTTTAACTGCAGCTATCCGGCATTCCTGAATAATCTTGAATTTTCCGGATTATGTGGGAATGGCTTTATCAGATAGCAGAAAATAGATTCTGGTCTGTATTTAGCTGAGAACATACCCCAAAACCCCCAAAGTGAGAAAAATATAATTAAAAAAAAAAACATTTATTAGGAAATATGTCTATTGCCAGTTTAAACATTCTTACTGATCATTATTGTCTGTAACCAAGGGAAAGAATATGGATCATTAACATCATTCTCAAGAATGATTCAGTTGAATAGCTGTGTTGGTCTGAAGCAACAGAACAAAATTTGAGTCCAGTGGCACCTTTAATTCCAACAAAGTTTAAATCTGGGTATAAGCTTTTGTGTGCATGTACACTTCATCACAAGTGCTATTCTTAAGAATGAACAGCCATGGTGAGGTACACTAGTTCCTAAGATGGTGATTCAATCGTGTACCTAATTTTTAAAAAATAAAACTACTGTTATAGATTTTTTAAAAATGGTAAGATGTGAAAAAAAGAGAAATATCTCTTATCTCTCTTTATATATAATTGTGTTTTGGTCATGGACCCTCCTGAATGTTCCACATGCTCTCATAGCCTTTGGCTCTCTGATCTGTTATTCAGAGGATGTCCTCAACCACTGGCTGCATTGTCTGAGTCCCACCTAGCTGCTACTCAAGAGTACTTGCATGCCATTGGCAGGGTACTGGGTTTGCTCCTCTTCCCCACCCACTCCTTCAGCCACTGTGCCCTGTCAGAAGTTCTGGCAGATGGTTTTCTCTCTTAATGAAGACACTTGCCTCCTGTGTGGAACTAATTTTTCCCTCAGTAGCTGTTGGTAGGTGTAACAAAATGGCAGTTACCTGTGTCTGTAAGATGGCTGCTGTCTCTGTGTTTAAAATGTTCCCTCATAAGGCTTAATTGAGCTGTAGTTCCAGAGAGGGGCCTGCAGGGGTATCACTCACTGGGTTCAATGGGGCTTTCTCATTTGCTGGCCTACAGTTCCCAGCTGCCCCAAGGCCAAAAAGTGTGGGAAAACAGGGACTGTTCCAAGGGGCGAGGCAGAATCAATATAGACTCCAGCCCATCCAGGGAGGAGGCAGTCTTCATCCCACAGGAGGCTAGGAAAGGCTCCTGCTGCCTGTGCTGACCAGCCTGTCCAGGCCACACACCAGAGATGTGGGGACACCCTAGGAGACAGCAGAAATTCAGCCATAACTGTGTAAATACTTAAATAAATTCTTTTATTTGGGCTAATAATCTGTGTTGTGCTCTGACCACATAGTCTCCCCTGATCTGCACAATACCAAAGGGAGGGGGTAGCTCAGGGAAGCAAGGAAAGGCCAGACCCTTGGGTTGCCAACTTTCCAGGGATCCCCTAAAGATTGGGGGTTCCATCTCCAAATAGGCCAGAGGGGTCTCACTGCCCCTCTAAAAAGGCAGTGACAATTCAGTGAGTGGTGGCAGTGAATTTAAGGAATGAGATACACCCAAAGGACAAGGGTGGGAGGCAAATGGCTGAGTTGTAAACTGGAGCCTGTTTCGCCATGGTAGGCAACCAAACTTGGCTCAGACAAAGGAAAGAAACGCTTTGCAGGCCTTTGTGAGGAACTCATTGGAGCCAGTCCTGAGTAGGGTCACCAGCTCCAGGTAGGGAGATTCCTGGAGATTTTTCTGGTAGAGTCTATGGAAGCCAGGGTTTGGGGAGGGGAGAGGCCTCAGCTGAACAGAATACCATACAGCCCACCTTCCAAAGCAGTTATTTTCTCGGGGGGGAGAGATTTATTGTCTGGAGTTCAGTTGTGATACCTGGTGATCTTCAGGCTCCACCTGGAGGTTGGCTACCCTAGGCATAGCAGTCAGTGCTTCAGAGCAGGGTCTGCTAGATCCAGGTTCTTGCTGTAGAAGCTGAGTGGGTGATTTTGGACCAGTCAGACTTTCAGCCTAACCTACCTCACAGGGTTGTTGTGCAAGTCAAAAGGGGGAGAGGAGAATGATGTCAGCTGCTTTGGTCCCCATTGCAGAGAAAAACTACTTTTCCTCCTGGGAAATCATTGTTGCCAATCTCCAAGTGAAGGCTGGAGATAACTCAGAATTACAAGTACTCTCCAGATGGCAGAGATCAATTCCCCTGGAGAACATGGTGGACTCTGTGTCCTTATACCCTGCTGAGATGCCCCCCCCCCCATGACAGCCAATGTGACATGGAAGTCAGGGTTTCAGAGCACTGTGGAGGCTGCAGATGGGGGGGGGGGATGGAAAGCTGAAGAGTGTGGGGCAATAAAGATAGGTTGATGCTTGGCTGAGGAGATAGGGTTGCCAACGCCAGGTGGGAAATTCCTGGAGGTTTGAGGGATGGCACTTGGACAGGATGAGGTTTGAGGAGGGGTGGGACCTCAGACAGGTACAATGCCATAGACTCCAGCCTCCCAACCAGCCATTCCCTCCTGGGGAACCACTGTTGCCGATCTCCAGGTGAGGGGTGGAGATGACTCAGAATTACAACTGATTTCCAGGAGGGAGGGGGGAAGGAGATGGAAAGCTGAAATCAGGGGCAGATAATGGCAGGCTGATGCTTGGCTGGGAAGGAGAAAGGGTTGCCAATTCCAGGTGGGAAATTCCTGGAGATTTGAGAAGTAGAGCCTGGAGAGGGTGAGGTTTGAGGAGGGGTAGGAGCTCAGACAGGTACAATGCCATAGACTCCACCCTCCCAACCAGCCATTTCCTCCTGGGGAATCATTGTTGCCAATCTCCAGGTAAGGGGTGGAGATCACTCAGAATTACAACTGATCTCCAGGAGGGAGGGCAGAAGTCAGCTGCAGTTAGAGAGGCAGATTGATGGTTAGGTGGGAAGGAGATGGGGTTGCCAACTCCAGGTTGGGAAATTCCTGGGGATTTGAGGGGTGGAGCCTGGAGAGGGTGAGGTTTGAGGAGGGGTTGGACCTAAGACAGGTACAATGCCATAGACTCCACCCTCCAAACCAGCCATTTCCTCCTGGGTAACAGTTCTTGCCAATCTCCAGGTGAGGGCTAGAGATCACTCAAAATTACAACTGCTCTTCAGGTAGCAGAGATCAGTTCCTCTGGAGAAAATAGTGGACTCTGTGTCATTATACCCTGCTGAGGTCGCCACAGCAAATTGACACTGAGTGTACAAGGCCTTGGCACTCTCCCAGAGCCTCTTTCTAGAGCTCATTTTATTTATTTCCACAATGGACCTTATTCCTAGTAAATTATAATTACCTTTCTCACTTGGTCTGAAAAGTTCTGTAAAGCCAGGAGTAAGGATGGGCACGAACTGGGAAAATGTGGTTTGGTTCATGGTGTGCCCTGTTTGTGAACCATTATTTGTCATGAATGTTTAGGAGCTAAATGAACCTGTTTGGTTTGTGAGGTTCATGTCCCGGTAGAACCACTTGTCATTTCCCCAGAAAGCACTTTCCTGGGTCAACTTCTGAGGGGGGGGATAACTCAGACCTCATAAATCCAATCCTCACCAAGCATGGCAGGTAGGTACAGGACAGTCAGCCAGAGATCCCCTGTGAGTTTGGTTACTCTAGTTTCCATAGGATCCATTCTATACACTCCTGGACCTGCACCTGTCAAAATGACCGGTGGTCATTTTGACAGGCCCAGGTTCAGTAGTGTATAGAATGGATCCTATGGAAGCTAGAGACATCAAAGTTGCAGAGTACCTCCCTCGGATGCTCCTTTACATTCCCTTCAAGTTTCACCCCTCCATTGCTTTGAAGTTGGGTAAATATGTAGTTTGATTGGAGACAATCTGTCTGGAAATGTATCCATTTATGAACCAGCATAAACCACCACAAACAGCTGGAAAGTTTGTGGAAAGTTCATGCTGGTTGACCTGCCACAAACTTCACTTTACTAATCATGAACTGGCAAAAAAATCATCATGAACTTTAGTTCATTAGCCAGTTCATGCCCATCCCTAGCTAGGAGCCAATAGTGGAGTAACAGTACAAAATACCCTCCCCCTTATATGTTAGGCAGTGAAATGCAGTCAAAATGAAAAGGATGAAAAAAATGAGAATGACCTTGCTAACAATCCACAGAACACAGGAAACCTAACCTAAATCCACAATTTTGTTGGAAGACACAAATGATACAGCACAACATTAAATAACATAAAGAGGACACCAGTTTGTCAGACAGATAGCCAGGTCACTCCTTCATTTAGGTCATGTGGGGACAGAGTATTTAGAGCAAAAATCCAATACATTTTTCTTACTCTCAGATGCTTGTGCAATTGTAGGTTGGAGGCCTGGATCTTTTTCACCATCCAGAAGCATAGCTATTGATCTGTATGACCCAGGGTTAGAAAGTGTTCACCTAATGATGCCTGCCATTTCTGCAGTCTGATGCAGCTTCTGTGTTCACAAAATGGTGTTTTTACAGTTCTGGTAGTGAAATCTACATATATCAGGCCACAGGGACATTGGATTCCATAGATCACAGATTTGGTATTACAATTAGCAAATGATTTTGTTGAATCACTCTTCTGTTTAGATAAGTCATAAAAATTATCAATTTGAAGGCAAAGACAGCAAACAGAACACTTACCACAAGGGTTCTTTAATGATACAGCTGTATCAGCCTGAAGACCATCAGCTGAATCACAATAAAATCCTGAGAAAAAAAATCACACAATCACTTTCTATCATTACCCTGAAAACAAATTTTGCAGCTGATATGACTACATTAGTATGTGACCCATCCAGCAGGAATTTCAATTTGTCACATAGGGACACATCAATAACTCCTTGCAAACAAGTAGAAATCAGTTTCTTCCTTACATGTGCGAATCAGCCATACTCTAAAAGACAGTGTTCCAATGTGTCTACCTGCTCCAATGCACACAAGCACATCCTATCAGAATAAGGTCTATTACTATATTGACCATATAATATCTTGGATAGAATTGCATTTAGTTGTGATAGTATAAAAGCTTTCCTGTAGCACAACACTGTTTTATATATATGTTGGCAGGAGGGCCTTGTGGGTATAAAAGACCCAAATAGATAGAGGAACAAACCCTTCAGGCTCACATACATGAGCTAAATAAGTAATTCAAAAAGCCACTTGGAAATTAAGATATTAGTAGAAGCCAGCCCTAAGGGTTTTAGTTTCATAGGCTGAAAACCTAATAGTAAAAGTCTTGATTCAACTAACTACCTTCAAGGGTTTGAATAAGGATCTTCTCTTAACAAAGATAAAAAAAATCACACTTATCAATCAGTGTTTTCAGCCAACACCTAAAGGTGGTCCTCCATGCACAGGCTCCGAGTGATTTTAAACTCTATTCAAAGAAAAGATAACAATACATAATCTAGGGATTTGAGGCATGCCTCTATCCAGACAGGAATGCCATATAATTGCTGGGAAATAGCCTTGCTGTTAAAAATTGTAATGGCCATTGGAAGGTACTGTCCACCAAACATTAAAAAATATTTCATAATCAATCGAGATGTAATTAGGGCCTTATTACAAGCTTTATCCATTTGGGCCTGAGGGAGCCATGTGTCCACCTTTCCCCCTTGATGAACTTTTGCTGGATACGCAGCCTGGGGGTCCTCCATGGGCCTCCCATCACCAGTGCAGGGGGGCTGCATGGGGCCTCTCTTCCTTTCTTTTTTCTTTCTTTCACTCCTCTCTCCCATCTACTTTCTTTCTTTCTTTCTTTCTTTCTTTCTTTCTTTCTTTCTTTCTTTCTTTCTTTCTTTCTTTCTTTCTTTCTTTCGTCTGTCTGTCTGTCTGTCTGTCTGTCTGTCTGTCTGTCTGTCTGTCTGTCTGTCTGTCTGTCTGTCTGTCTGGGTTTTTTAAAATGTAGATTCATTTACAACATTAACCTTCGTAGATCTTTTGGCTCATGAAGTAGAATTTTGGCTCACAAGACTCTGCAGCTTAGAGGGAACATTGGCCAAGACACAGGCCTTTCTAACCCCATTCTGTAATAAAATAGTTTGTGATAAATGCCCTACCAAGCTGCATCTTACTTGGGCAGTTGTAGAATCATGGAGCTGTTGCAGTAACCATAACAACCTAATATCAATTAATATTTTTTAAACTTATCCCACAATCAGTCCCAGGGAATTGAATTGAATTGAATTGAATTGAAGGAAGCTTATATCCTCTTGGATATAAAGTATACTTCCTAGCCAGATGATGCAATACTAAACAGTAGTTAGTTGCAGACAGACCATTCACAAAATCAGCTTGTTCAGGGCTGGACTGGAACAATTTTCTCTCCTGTCCAATGTTTCCTGAAGGACTACAAAGGCCTTGTCTTGTGGTATGTTTATAGATAAGGACACTACATCCAGGGTAATAAAAACTGTATCCACCAATTCTAAATGTGTCCTATTAATATAGCCTAGGAAAACCATCATATCCTTCAAATAGGAGCCAATTTTTGGAATAGACAGTTTCAAAAAATGGTCCAAATACTTAGAAAGATGGCTCAAGAAAGGAACCACATCCTAACATGATAGGTCTCCATATACTGAAAACCACAACTTTGTGTATTTTAGAAAGGAGATAAAACTGTGGAGTTCTGTTCTCAAGACAATAGAGTCAGGAATGTACCACAGGAGGAAGATTCTGAAAACCTACAGGTAGTTGAACTGTCTAATATTTATCTCTCAAAATTGGAAATAACTTTCTTAAAAATGGTTTCTCTTTTATTCCCACTCCAAAACATGATCCATTTAAATTAATGATAGAGATTCAACAATTGTTTAGAAAAATTAAGTTAGCTGATTATTTTAAAGACAAAGGACAGTCAGCTATCTTGAATAGCCCTAATTTTAAACATAAATCTACTTGTAATCCCTCCTCACAGAATCCAAGGATTGTAGCTTTTCAAAAATTGGGAAAAAAACATGAAGAGGGTCCAGTGATTCAGTATCCAGTGTTTGAGAAGCAAAAGAAACTTTGGAGCAGAACCAACTACAACAAAGGAGGCCTTGATATGCCTTCTTATGCACCTTGATTTACCTGTATGCCAATAAGGAAACCACCACTGTTGGCCACTCCTGACCTGGATAGCCCAGGCTAGCCCAATCTTGTCAGATCTCAGAAGTTAAGGAGGGTTGTTCTTAGTCAGTATTTGAATGAGGGATCATCAAGGACTACCAGAGTTGTGATGCAGAGGTAGGCAATGTCAAACCACCTCTGAACATCTCCTGCCTTGATAATCCCTCCAGAGATCGGCATAAGTCAGCTGTGACTTGATGGGGGGAAATCCTATTAGCTAAATTTCATACAAGAACAAGCATCTGGATTGGGCCAAAAGTGCAGGATCTGGCTGCCCACTGGTGACATTTGGTTTATACTATGATGGGTGCAACTTCAGGATCAGAGATCATATTGGTGTAAGAATCAGAATCCAAGCTGCTGTCATGAACCAGGGCTCAGCAACGGTGAGGATTCCTCAGAGCAGGACAGGCCCTGGGAAGCCAGCCCAGAGTCAACAGAAGCCTACCAGCAGGGAAATGAGATGCAGGAATTCCCTGACTTGCAGCCAATGGCTGGTTCAGAATCACCTCTACCCTCCAAATCTAATACAGGAGGCAAAGGTCAGCCACCCCTCCCCCCCAGTTCTCTGTGATCACCTGCATTAGAACATAAGAGAAGCCAATGTTGGATCAGGCCAACGGCCCATACAGTCCAACACTCTGTCACACAGTAGCCAAAAATACCAGGTGCCATCAGGAGGTCCAGCAGTGGGGCCAGGATACTAGAAGTCCTCCCACTGTTGACCCCCCAAGCACCAAGAATAAAGAGCATCACTTGCCCCGGACTGAGAGTTCCCATCTATACCTTGTGGCTAATACCCACTGATGGACCTCTGCTCCATATGTTCATTCAATTCCCTCTTGAAACCACCCATGTTTGTAGCTGCCACCACCTCCTGTGGCAGTGAATTCCATGTGTTAATCACTCTTTGGGTGAAGAAATACTTCCTTTTATCTGTTCTAACCCAACTGCTCAGCAATTTCATTGAATGCCCATGAGTTCTTGTATTGGGAGAAAGGGAGAAAAGTACTTCTTTCTCTACCTGCTCTATCCCATGCATAATCTTGTAAACCTTGATCATGACACTCCTCAGTCATCATTTTTCCAAGCTAAAGAACCCCAAGCGCTTTAACCTTTCTTCATAGGGAAAGTGTTCCAATCCCTTTATCATTCTTGTTGCCCTTTTCTGCACTTTTTCCAGTGCTATAATATCCTTTCTGAGGTGTGGTGACCAGAATTGCACATAGTATTCCAAATGAGGTCATACCATTGATTTATACAGGGGCATGATGATACTGGCTGATTTGTTTTCAATTCCCTTCCTAATAATCCCGAGCATAGCATTGGCCTTTTTTATTGCAGTTGCAAACTGTCTAGACTTTTTCAGTGAGTTATCTATTATGACTCCACAATCTCTCTCTTGGTCAGTTTCTGCCAGTTCAGACCCCCATCGACGTGTATTTATAGTTAGGATTTTTGCCCCCAGTGAGCATCACTTTGTATTTGGCCACACTGAAACCCATTTGCCTTATCAGAGACAATGTGACATCAATATGTAACAGTCACATTGTCCCTGATAAGGCAATTTTACTTGCACTCTTAGGACCTAAACTGGAAGGTACAAATTGGTACTGATATTATTTTCAGTATATACAACTACTTCTGACAAGGCCAGATATATTTGTGGCCCCAAATAGAAATCTTTTGGTGTGACATTCAATTCCATATTGGAACATTCCATTTTTGGTCCTATACTAGGTAAAGGTAAAGGTTCCCTTGCTCGAAAGCCAGTCGAATCTGACTCTAGGGTTGCGGTGCTCATCTCCATTTCAAAGCCGAAAAGCCAGCGCTGTCCGAAGATGTTTCCATGGTCATGTGGCTGGCATGACTAAACACCAAGGTGCACGGAACGCTGTTACCTTCCCACCAAAGTGGTACCTATTTATCTACTTGCAATTTCTTGTTTTCGAACTGCTAGGTTGGCAGGAGTTATATACTATACTATACTATTAATTGTTTTATTAGGTCCTATACTATTAATTGTTTATTGCCTTACATGTGTTACAGGGACTTTGTTGCATGGTGTATTTTATACTTTCTACTATTTGACCTCTGAAGAAGGCTCTTGTGAGCTGAAGCGCATCAGGTCATGCGCTGTTCTTTTTCATGCAGTTGTGAATTTTAACATTTTGTGAGGCTTTACTTGGACCCCTACAAGGTTTTTATATGCCTTTAAAATAAACACTCCTTTGTCTATACTTGCTTGTTTTAAACTTTTGGCCCTCTATAAGTTTTCTAAACTTCCTTTGGATGTTTTTGCTTGGTTGGTTTAGTTTCCTCCCCCTCTGTTTTTTGGATACATTTCAATGATCCATGCCCCTCCCCAAACCCCACCAACCATGTTGTGAGCCATAGTTTTCCTGACCCATTCAAATCTTTCAGCAGTGTATGCTCAATTCCAGGACATCTTTGAAGAAAAGGGGCAGACCGGCTTCCCCCACATTGGATTTATGACTGTGCAATCAACTTAGTGTCAGGCGCATCATTGCCCACTGGCAGTTATATCCTCTGTCCAAGCTGGAACTAGAGGCACTAAGGAATTCCCTGACCAAGAACTTGCAGTAGTGTTTTCTATACCCATCTACCCCTCTGACTTTAGCACCTGTCTTATTTGTGAAAAAAGAGAGGACATCTGTGTCTGTGTAATTACTACCAGGCTCTTAATAAGATCACAGTCTGGTATCACTACCCCCTGTTCTTAATCCCAGAGCTGCTGGAGCGACTGAAGGGGACCAAAGTATACACCAAACTTGATCTCTATGAGGCCTACAACCTGATGTGCATACATTCTGTACCCAGTATGGGCAGTATGAATTCCTGGTGATGCCTTTTGGCTTGTACAATGCCCCCACAGTGTTCCAGCAATTTATGAATGACATATTCTGAAACCTGCTGGATCGGTTTGTCATCCCAGCCAAGCACCCTCACCATGTCTGCATGATGTTACAGTGCCTTCAACAACATGGACTCTATGCAAATTTAGAGAAGTGCCCGTTTGAACTTTCCACAGTAGAGTTCCTCAGCAACTGCAGCTTGCCGCAGGGAATTGGGATGGACCCCACCAAAATAGAGGCAATACTATCCTGGCAGGCCCTCTGCCACTGGAAAGACATCCAGCATTTCCTGGGCTTTACCAACTACTACAGACAATTCATTGTGAACTTTGCCTTCTTAGCTGTGCCCTTTACCAGGCTGCTATGACCCCAGGAGTCATTCCATTGGACACCAGCTGCCCAACATACCTTCCAGGAGTTAAAAAGGTTTGCCACCAAGCCACTGTTGTGGTACCTGGAGCCCAGCTTGCCATTTGTCATGGAAACAAAAGCCTCCAGTACCATGTCTGGGGCTATTTTATCCCAGCAGGAAACAACCATGGAGCCATTATGTCCTTGCACCTACTACCCATAACAACTCACTCCTGGCAAACGTAATTATACAATCTGGGAATGGGAGCTCCTGGTGATTAAAGCAGCCTTTGAAGTCTGGCACCACCACCTTCAGGGTGCTCAACAGCCAGTGCAGGTACAGGCGGATCATTGCAACCTTGAACATCTGCAAATGTGTCCCAATACATCATCTCCTGTGATGTTTGCTGACCAGCCAAGGACTAATCCAGAAAACCAACAGGACTGCTACATTCCCTGCCAATTCCCTTAGGACCCTGGCAGGCCTTGTCTATGCATTTTATCACCAATCTACCTAACTCCAACCAGTATATAAGTATCCTAGTAGTTGTGGACCTCCTCACAAGGATGGTCCATTTCATCCCCTGCATCAGCCTCCCCACAGCTCATAAGAGTGCTCAGCTATACCTGCAGAATATACCTGCAGTTTTCCAACTTCATGGACTACCGGAACACCTTGTATCAGATTGTGGGATACAGTTCACATTCCACTTATGGAAAACTTTATACTCCTTGTTGGGTACCCAAGTACATCTGTTCTTGGCTCACCACCCCCAATTGGATGGTCAGACAGAACATACCAATGCCATGTGGGAATGGTACCTAAGGTGTTATGTAAAGCAACAATAGGATAACTGGTTGGTCTTGCTGCTCCGGCTGAATTCACTTACAACCACAATGTGCATGCCTCCAATTGCATGCCTCCAAGTGCATGCCTCCTTTATGGCCAACTATGGATACCACCCATTATTCCTGCTCCAGGTCATGCCAGATTCAGTAGTCCCCTCCACTAATGATTTCATAGGTGAGCTCCAGGTCCTCCACACAGTCCTCCATAAACAACTGCAACAGGCAAAGCAGGCATATAAAGCCGGCACAGACCAGAGACAACAACCCATTGAGGACTTCAGGGTTGGGGACTAGGTATGGCTTTCCACATGACATCACCAAAGCCAACACCCATCCCAGAAGTAAGACGCTTGGTTCATTGAATCCTTCTCAATCACAGAACAGATGAACCCCATGGCCTATCAGTTAGCTCTCACACCCACCATCCCAAAACATTTGGTTTTCCATTGTTCCCTCCTGGTTCCCGCAACACCTCTTGATCTTCTCTGCCCCCAGCCCAGACTCCTTTGCCCATCTTGTTAGAGGGGCATGAAAAATATGAAATGGCCCAGATCCTGGACTCCCAGAGGTGACACTAACAGCTCCAGTACTTGATTGACTGCAAAGGCTATGGGTTAGAAAACTGGTCCTGGGAACCCATGGACAATGTCCATGCACCTGCCTTGGTGTAACAATTCCATTGAGCTTATCCCCAGAAACCTAGGCTGGTGCCATCTCTGGGGGGGGGGTCTGGGGGTGTCATGGACCAGCTGAGGCTCAGTAGCAGTGAGAACTCTTCAGAGGATGAGGACTCTGTATAGCCAGCCCAGAGTTGACATAAGTCGACCAGCAGAGAAATGAGTTGCCAGCATGCCCTGACTGCTGCCTATCCCCCAGTTCTCCATGATCTCCTGCACCTTTGGAATACCACAGAAGAAGGCTGAGAATGGATTTATAGGCTAGGAAGTACAGTGCATGCCTTGCTGCTTGACACCAGCTGTATGCTGATAGTGGAGATGAATCTTTGAGAAGTTGGCTGTATGCATGATGTCTTGGCATGCAGCTATAATGTCTCCCAAGAGAAGCTTTTGGGTGTGGATGCAACATGTACATCAGATGCTGAACTGCTGACACTGCCTTGACTGGTTCTGATTGAATGACACTGGAGTTCTGAAATTTCCTGAGATACTGTAACCTGGCACCAGAAGCCAGCAAGCCATCCAGCACAGCTGCCATAGGACAGTTCAAACTTTCTGTTGTAAGACGAAGATTTGTGAAAAGTGCCTATATGATGTAATACATACGAAGAGAGGTGTTTGGTGGCAGATGATTGACTTGAATGGTTGTGGTACATTTGCAAAATTATCAACTCTATTCTATATGGGAAAGTTAGGAAGGGCATTATTATAATTTTCATTAGATGTCTGTTTATACTGTTGTTATTGCTGTTCCTGTATTTCCAGTGTTTGTGTATGTAAAGTGCTATCAGGTTGCAGCCAACTTATAACAGCTCTGTAGGGTTTTAAAGGCAAGAGACTAACAGAGCTGGTTGGCCATTGACTCTCTCTACATAGCTACCCTGGTATTACTTGGCAGTCTCCCTCCCAAATCCCAACCCGGGCTGACCCTGCTTAGCTTTGGATATCTGACAATTTCCGGGACAACTTCCAATAAAACAATAATTTTGCAAATACCTTCCCCACCAGACATAATAAAATCAGAGAGGGAGACGGGAACAGAGAGAGGAAGGGACCCTGCCCTTCAGGTGGTCTGCAGTGCACTGGCCCTTTAATCTTTAAAGAGCCATTATTTTCAATGGGAAGTTGGCCTCCAAATGCCAGTGGCCATCAATTCCCACTGAAAATAATAGGCCCTTACAATTTAATGGGAGATGTGCTGCTGAACATCTGGGAGGGTTCTAAACAACCTTGCCTCTGGATTCAGGACCAGGTCTACTTCCCACTGAAAAGTGACCAGGAGAAATGGTTGGCTAATGTTGTCAGACTCCTGAGGAAATAAGTTCCCAACAATGTTGATTCAGAGAAGTGAAGTCTGTTGAGACAGTAGTGCCACAGGTATCATAACTATTTCGTGTTAGAACTAAAGAGAAAGTGTGTGAAGCAAACAGATATACATAACTCAAAGGGGTCCCCTGATGGCTCTAACCAATCAAGTAGTCAGCAGAAGCCTGCCAAAGTAACGGGTAACATTTTCCAGGAGAAAAACTACACCAGGCACTCAAGGTCATATAGCGCAGAAGACAGATAATAAACCCAGTGTAGGCACAGCAGAAACGAAATTCATCATTCCAAAGCATCCCCCCCATCTTCATGACAGCCAGGCAAGAAGCCTAGCTGACAAATGTTACTTTCTGAAAAAAGAAACAAATATTCTAAACTGCCAATCATCAAAACATCGTCTAACATTTGAAACTGCAGCTTGTGGCCTAATATAGTGAAGCGAATTTAGGATGGATGTCCAGGTTTCATCCCATGAGAAAATACCCCATCTGACAACAACTGGAGTAACATGGTAACCAAAACAGAAAAGAATCTGGAAAGTTTCAATTTATCTTTTTAAGAGGAAGAAATAGTAATTTTACTTTGAGATTGGGCTAAGGGGGTTAATTCAGGAGAAACTCTGCAATTTATTCTTGCTCTCCATAATGTTGGACCTTAGGGCTTGATGTAATGGAATGTGATTTAGAGTTCTGAATGTGCTAATTTTGTAATTCAGGTGTCCTGTGGAGAAAATGTGTTCATGCCAGCTGTCTGGGGAATTAAATGGTGCTGATTTGTGTTGGAGAAAATGCTTAGTTTGCTTCAGGCCAAAATTTTTACAGAATTTAAACCAATGTGATTTCCCCCTATTTAATTCAAAGTAAGGCATGCAAGCAGTCCCAAATGGGACTAGTGGGGATTTGTTTCTCACATACAGAGAGAGAGAGAGACAAACACCACACTAGCATGTCACTATTTCATACAGTATTTCTATTGTTGTGTTTCTGTTAAAATATAATATGATCCTCTTAAACATTCCTTTGGTTTATCACTTCTCTTATTAATGTCAGTTTTTAGTTCTAATTTTTGTTTCTGTGTAAAGTATTAAGTTGGGCCTTCCATGTTCAGACCAGCATACATAAATGCCGTTTCCACATCGGAAATTGTTATGTTGTGACCCTGGGCTTATGTCCAAATAGGAAATGTTACATTTTGACCCTGGGCATATGGGAAGAATTATAATGGACAGACACCACTAACAGCCTAATGTATTAAATATTCATTTAATTTGCTTCTAGGTGAGAACGACAGGCTGAAGCATGGGGAGTGTATGATGACAGGCATAATGCAAAAACATTATGGAACAACTCTGAGCTACCTATATATTTAAAAACAAACATTTTATACTTGTTTGGGATTTATGTCACTGGCTAAAGCCACTTAACATTATTTTGAGATCTTTATTCATTTTTAAAGACTATTTAAATTTAAACCTGTTATTTTCCATATATCCATCCCCCAACTCTGGGGATCAGTCCAGATAAAGATACTTTAACAACAGTAGGAATTGTTAAAAGTTTTACTTTCCTGCTTCCAGCCACTCTACCAACACTGAATGTTTTGTGGTGACCTGCCAAAACAGGTACAGTTCTTCCTTGTAGCTAATGGTTATCTTGTTTGGAACAAGGAAATGCTTCGAGGACACATTAAGGCATGCTGAGGACCTAAACTATGTCAAGATTAAAAGGCCCCCCAAAGGGTGATTTATGTTTCTCTACACCCCGTATTTAGCAGCCCCTCATTATTTGCGGCCCTAAACTATAGCATACCTGAGGAGCAATCCTGACTAGGTCTATTCAGAAATAAGTCTCATTTAATTCAGAGGGGTTTACTCTCAGAAAAGTGCTCTGAGGATTACAGCATTAGCTTGTTTGAGAAAGACAAGGAAGAACAGAACCACAGAGTGGAAAGAGACAAATGTCCATCTAGTATAGCTCCAAAAGACACGATCATCCACTCAGCAATTCCGCATGGGCCATTTAATGTATTTTAGACTATTGCATATCATTAGCAAAGAGCAAGGCAGGTGTACTACAGAAAAGTGCAGAACGAAGAGTTTAAAATGACTTGTGCCAAATGCCATGGTCCAGGGATTTATTGCCAAATGAACAAGAAAAAAAAGTTTCTGACCATACTGGTTTACCAGAGGGTGGCACAATGGGGAGGGGCTGAGATAATTTAACATTCACTCTTCTGCTTTGCTTCTGAAATCCACAGGGGCACCTTCATGTTATCTTGATGGTCTGCAGCCTATATACTAGGAGGACTACTTCTTCTGTTATGAATATATACCATTTTAGGTTTGGGGGAGTTTGGGCTATCCAAACTCCTACTGGGGCCTCAGGAGAGGGGTCCCTGATGCAGGGGGTGCAGTGAAGAATGAGACACTGGCAGTGGCTTGGATCTGGAGTCTTTTGTCTGCCCCGAAGTCCCAGCCAAAGCAATTGCCATACTGGCACTAAGCTGTGACTGCTGAACTTTTCTGAGAACCAAAACGAAGCATATTCCTACAATAAATCACTTTCTACATAAACCGCAAGAAGATACCCAACAAGTAAGCTTTTTTTCCTCTGTACATGCATGAAATGTTTGCTGAAACAGTGATGAGGAACTCAACCAGACTGTGAGAAAGTTCAGAAAGAAAGGGGAGGGGGGAACATGTATCTAGCTATCCCTCCCCCCTCTATTTGGCAGTGGCTTTCAATCTAAAGGAAATAACACCAAAAGGACTAAATCATTAGAAGAATTTGACTGTGCTAGCCTTTATTTATCTAACTGGTTGTAAACTGAAGAGTATCTGGTGGATTCTCGGGTCTAGTCTAAAGAAACCTTGATGGTCTGGCTATTTGACTAAGTTGCTCCATGGAAAAAATGGCTACTTTTCAACTGATAACAGAAAGACTTTAGAACATTTTGGATGCAGCTCTACTCCCAGTGCAGCATAGTTGTGTCTTTTGGCAGACCATGTTCAGGAGTTTTCTTGCAAATTTCACCAAGTAGAAAGTCTGTTGGAACAACCCTTAAATAAACCAAAAGATTTGAGAGAAGAGCCAACTTTGGAAGAGAAGGAAATGTCAGAGGTCAAACTGCCTAATGTGAAAAAGGAGAATACAGATGCATTCCTGCTTGAAACAAGAAGATCACAAGATACCAGAATGGAGGAATGGAAAAAAATTCTAAGCACATCGAATAGATTCTTTTTGGACACAGCAAACAAACAAGGAGAGAGTTCTACTCCCATAATGGAATATTACAGGAGCAATTTACAACCCCAAAAGAAAAGATATTGGGAATTTAAGAAGGAAAAAAGGGGGGAGAACTGTTTAAGATGGAATTGTTACAGCAGGCTAAGTATCATTTAAAATGAAATTTAATGAGATTTAGTGAGACTTAATGATATAGAACCTAGGGGAATCTGAAACTTAAAATCAAGTGTTAAGAGAAATATATATTACAAAATAGATATTCAAGTGGGGAGGAGGGAGAACTTCTTATGGTGGAATTCTCACAGCAGGGCAAATGATATTTAGGCCGAGGACAGACTGGCAATTTGCCGCGGGATGGGACCCGGGCTGACAGCGACTCAATATCGGATTAAATGGAATGTTCACACAGGCACATCTGCCTGGCGTCCCCCACCCGGAGCTTACCGGAGCCCTCGCGCTTCAGAGCCGGTTTAAAAAAACACCTGATAAAAGCCGTCGCAAATTGTGAAAGCCTGCGTTCGTCGCGCGTTTCCCCGCTTCCGGGGAGTCTGAACGCGCAGCCGAAAAGCCGGGAGCAACCCGCGTTGGGCATGAGGCAGCAGCGGCGTGATTGGCTGAGCTCCGCTCCACTGCCCAATGCGGTGCCGGCGTTGCAGGGCAAAAAAAAAAAAATCGCTGAAATGCGCTTATGCGCATGACCGCATGAGCGCTCATGCGCTCATGCGCACATATGCCCACAGCCGAAATAATGGGGGAACAGCGAATATAGCGCGCCTCCGGCGCGGCAGTCTGAACGGTCCCGCGCGCCTCCGTCCCGTTTCTTCCGGCAGAGGCCCCCGCTGTGTGGACGGGAAAACCCGGTATCGTTTACTCCGGGTTTTTTTTGCCGCGACTCGATACCGGGGCAAATTGCCAGTCTGTCCTGGGCCTTAAAATGGAATTTAAGGAGATGTAATGAGATTCAAGGATATGGAACTTAAGAGAAAGAAAGAAATGTCACAAAATAGTTTTGATTTTTAGAAAAGCTCAAAACCTTGTAATGTGCTTTAGTACAGCTAAATTTGAAGATTAAAGAAATATGTGTTATACAATATTTGTATGTATCTTACAGATAAGTATTATCAGTATTTATATAGAATTTTTTATTAAAAATGTGAAGCTGAATTTAGAAAAAGGTAAAGAGTTCTACTCCCATATTGAAATTTTACAGGAACAATCCTCAATTATAGAAAATAAAATGCTGGGAATGCAAAAAGGAGGGGAAAAGGTGGAGGAGGAAGAGCTATTTAAGGTGGAATGGCTACAGCAGGGCAAGTGATATTTTTAATGGAAATTAAGGAGATTTAATGAGACTTAAGGATATAAAATTTAAAAGAAATTGTGTTCAAAATTAAATGTAAAAAGAAATAAGTGTTATAAGGTAGTTTTTATATGTAATTTTGGGAAAGCTCAAAACCTTAACATGTGACTTAAAACAAATATTAATAACAGCTGTACAGAATTTAGTGTGGCTGTAGAAAAAGATAAATATTATCAGCACTTGTATGGAAATTCTTATAAGAAATGTGAAGTTGAATTCAGTATTATGTCTGTTTTTCCTTCAGGGTTAATACATAATTTTTACAATGCTTTGGTTATAGAATGGCCATGTATAAGCTGTAGGACATTAAGGATCCATAATTATATGAGTAAAGATTGGTTTTGTAACTTTAAAAGATTTGAATATGAGGATCGATCCATAGATATTAAATTAAGACAATTGAAACATGCTTATAAAAAAGTACTAAGGTAATAAGATTGTATCAGTATTTGTATGAAAACTTTTATAAGGAATCTGAAGTTGTATTTAATATTAGGTATCTCCTTTTCCCTAAGGCTTAATATATAATCTTTAGAATGCTTTGGTTATAAAATGGATATTTATAAGCAGTAAGATATTAGGGATTCATAATTATATAAATAAAGATTGGTTTTGTAGTAAAAGATTTAGAGATTTTAAAAGATTCGACTATGAGAATCCATAGATATGAAATTAATTCAATTGAAACATGATTATAAAAAATTATCAAGGTAATATGATGGTATAAACTTCCTCTACAAAGTCACTGAGGAGTGAAACTATATATTACTAAGTTCTGTGTTAACAGTGTATGTGTGTTAAGTGTTATCAAGTTGCTTCCAACCTATGGTGACCCTATGAATTAAAAGAAGGAGGAGGAGGAGGAGACTGGATTTATACCCTGCCCTTCACTACTGAAGGAGTCTCAGAGTGGCTTACAATCCCTTTCCCTTCCCCTCTTCACAACAGACACCCTGTGAGGTAGGTGGGGCTGAGAACTTTCCCAAACAGCTCTGAGAGAACTGTGACTGACCTCCAAAACATCCTATTATTGGCTGACTTCAGACTGGCAGTTTGCCCCGGTAGGGACCCGGGCCAGTGGTGATTCAATCCTGGAGTAAATTGGGCGTTCACACAGGCACATCTGCCTGGCGTCCCCCACCCATAGCCAACCCGTGCTGTTGTGCTTCACTGCCGGATCAAAAAGATACCTCATCGCAAATCCATAAGCCCACGTGTATCGCGCGTTTCTCTGCTTTCGGGAAGTCTGAACGCACAGCTGAAAAGCCGGGAGCAATCTGCGTTGGGCAGCAGCAATATGATTGGCCGTGCTCTGCTCTATTGCCCAATGCGGTGCCAGTGCTGTGGGGTCCTCCCCCAATCAGCAAAATGTGCTTATGCGCTTATGCGCATGAGTGCATGAGTGCATAAGCGCTCATGCGCACATACATGGATACACCCACAGCTGAATTAATAGGGAAACGCTGAATACAGCGCGCCTCCGGGGCAGCAGTCTGAATGCTCCCGCCCAGCTCTGCCCTGTATCTTCCGGCAGCAGCCCAGGCTGTGTGAATGGGAAAACCCAGTACAGTTTATTCCAGAGCTTTTTTGCCACGCCTGGCTACTGGAGCAAACTGCCAGTCTGAACTCAGCCTTGCAAACTGAAGGTCATGGCTTCTTTTATTGAGTCAATCCATCTAATGTTGGGTACTATAGCTTCAGTTTAGTCATTTTAGATTCTAGGGAGAGTTCAGGCTTAATTTGATCTAGAGTCCACTTTTTGGTGGTCCAGGGTATCTGTAAATCTGTCATTCAACATGACATTTCTTTTTTCTCTTTCACTCTCATTTTTCTGTCTTGTCTTTTTAATGTTTGCACTGTCCAGCTTTTACACACATGGTGTGGTGGAATGGGCCTGCTCTGGCTTGCAGGCCCTGTTCCACCCTGCTCTCCAAGGTTTTCTCAACACCTGGAAAGGATTTTCCATTCTCTCTTTCTCTGGTAACCCACTGTCACCACCTGACCTTTGTAGGAATTGACTGCTTGGAGGGTCAGGACTCCCAACTTCCCTTCCAAGTTCTGAGGCCTTGCCTCTGAATCCCTCATTGCCCAGCACCTGGTCACCATGGGGATAGTTTACTCCCCTGAGAGCCCCTAGAGGAATACCACTTACCAACTCCATGCCTTCCCCCTGCTATTTTAAAATAGCATGTCCAAGACAAGTCTATGTGGTACAGAGAACCACTCCCAGCATCAAAAGTTATAAAGTATTTATTTTAAAAAAATGTTCACAAGCATACTTTTAGCACAGCACCAGACCAAGGGATGGGTAAAACACAATTTCTCTGTCCCTCTCTCTCTCTACATGCCCTATCAGATGTTAAACCATAGGACAGGTTCCTTTTGCTTAGGAAGTTAAAGATCTCTACAGAATTCCCCTTACCTTGCAGCTTTCTCCAGCTCTTAGGGCAGCACATGGTGAATAGGTAGCTCCTCAGCTGAGAGTTCTGTCTGCTCTCATGGCCTCAGCACCCAGAGAAAGAGAGTTTCCTCCTTGCTCCCCTGAGTTTTATCACCTCTCTCCCCCACACACTCTGACCAAGTCAGCCCAGGTCAGAGATGCTTTTCCTGAAGCTTCTTCCTGGAGCCTTTCTAGTCTGAAGTCCTCCAAATCTCTGTTTGGAGAAGGGTGGTGCTGGACCTTTCTATTATCTCTAGCTAGACCTATTAGCATTTCTTAAGGGATAGCTGAGGTAAGCCTGGAAAGCCATTGACTAACTTCCTTCCCCCTGCCTATTCACAGCCCAGAGGGGAAAAAACCCTGTAAAACTCAGAGTGAAAGTTTTGCTCATTTCAAACCTCCAAAGAGAAAATGCATTTCTTCACAATGGAGAATACTATAGTGTGAATTATCTTGGTCTTGGTCAACAGTGACATATCCTTATACTTAAAGTATCTTTTCTAGCTTCTTTATGACTGCCCTTCCCAGTCTTAATCTTCTTCTGATTCCCTAGTTGCAGTCTCCCTTTTGGTTGAAGATAGAGCCAAGGAATAGAAAATCTTGATTTTTTTCATTGTCAATTTTAAAGTTGAACAATTCCTCAGCAGTGATTTTTTTTGTCTTTTTTGATGTTCATCTGTTTTAACCTTCATCAGTAGTTGTAAAGTGGTGTCATCTGCATATCTCAAATCATTAATATCCCTTCCACCAGTTTTCATTCTACCTTCATCTAAGACTAATTCAGTTTTTCTTATGATATGTTGTGCCTACAGATTGAACAGATAGGGAGATAAAATACTTCCTTGTCTGACACCTTTGCCAACTGGAAACCATTCTGTTTCTCCATACACTATCCTAACAGTAGCCTCTTGTCCATCATCTTGGGCATCAAAATATTCAGATTTCTTTTAAAACCAAATATAGCCTTTCACGATTCACAAAGTCAAAAGTTTTGTGATAATCTATTGAACACAAGCTGATTTTCTTCTGAAATTATCTTGTATGGTCCAGTAACCAACATAAATTTGTAATATGATCTCTAGTGCCTTTTCTGAATCCAGCTTTGACATCTAGAATTTCTCATTCCATATATTGCAACAGTAATTGTTCTAAGATTTTGAGCATCACTTGACTTGCATAAGAAATTAATGCAATAGTACAATAATTGCTTTAGACTTTGATGTCTCCTTTTTTCAGAACTGAAATATAGACTGAGCTTTTCCAGTCTGTAGACCATTGTTTTCTTTTACATATTTGTTGGTGTATTCTTGTTTAGATTTTGATGAGCTAACCTGTTTAAATTTGTGCTTTTGCAGTGTGAAATCTGCTATCATGTTTGTATGTACATGTGTGTGTATGTATTATTATTTAATTCATTTATACTGTGCTTTTCTCTTCAACAGGGTTCCAAATTGGCTTACAACATTCTCCTCTTCTCCTTTTTATTATTACACCAACCCAGTATGGGAAATTAGACTGAGAGTGTTTGCAAGGTTCCATGGCATAGTGAGGATTCAAACTTGGTTCTTCTAGATCCAAGTTCTCTAACTCAGGGGTCCCCAACCTTTTTTAGCCCATGAGCACCTTTGGAATTCTGACTCAAGATGGTGGGTGCAACCATTAAATGGCTTCCTTGGGAGGTGGAGCCAACAACATAATGTCAGGAATTAAAGTCACACATAACTCTATTAGTAACACTTTAACATCTAGGCAGGAGTTCTATTTAACAAGATACTCTTTTAAACTGGCATCTTATTTTAAAATATTTTCTTGCATATACATAGCTTACCTTCAGTCACTCTGTGAAGATACTTATGTTAATCATATGTGAATCAGTAATGTAGAGGGGTGCAAATAAACTGGAGGAATTGAATCTTTAATTCATTAAGGAAGAGTGAAACACAGTATACACAGAAATTCAGAATTAAAAAGCAATGGAATTGGGAAAATTTGCTCATCGCTACTCATAGGGCAGAAAATGTAGTTATAAAATAAGGTGTCATGTTTTATTTTCTCGATATGCATTCACATTAGGATTTTTTAGCCTCATGTACTTCGATCATTGATACACAAGGGTAGGTACTATATTATTTTTATGTGTCCAAAATATAGGATATCATCATTTCAGATAGCTCACAAAGTTTAATGATGCTGTCCAAACGTGTCATTACATGCATCAGTAAAATAAGGTCTCCTGACAATGGAGCTGTGGTTTCATTTATCCAAGAGAACACATGCTGAGCAGGTATCCTGCACATTTTCACAGCAACATTTTGCACTCACTGTAATGGAAAGCATTTCCAATTGTCTATGCAACATAAAGACCATTTATAATTTGACAGCAATTTCTAATTTGGGAGGGGGGCTTTTATTTTTATTTTTTTACAGTTACAATATTTCAGTCAAAGCCCTTGAATTCTGAGAACTTGCCACTGACATAAGAACACCAGCAAACAGATTGTTTCACAGAAGAAAGGGATAGTTATGATTCCAGCATTCTTTAACAATAATTATCCCAATGCACAAGAGCTCTATTTAAAGTAAATTTTATAAAATTTAAAACTATGTATTCTTCAATAGTGTCTTGTCATTACACTCATTACGGTCCATTAATTGTGGGCATAGTTAGATGCATTTAAATAATATGTATATCCTTGAAAATATTGTATATTTCTACAGTATACACAAGAGTTATCAGTCTCTAATGCTGTAGATAGTCTTACACAAAAAGGTGCATAGTGTGCATTGTCAATGAGTGAAACCTCAACTTAAAAAGCATTTCAGTCATCCAAAACCAGAAAATATTTCATAGGAATGTTATTTCCCCACTGCATCCAAACTTGTTTGTTTTTCCTGAGAACATTTTTTTACAGATTTTTTAATGGAAAAATCTGGGTGAGGGGGAATCCTGTTTTTTTCAGTTCCCCCCTGGACTTCACATCTCTAATTCTGGTAGTGTCTAGAGTTCTTTTGTTCCCTGAATATCATTTTGTCTGGGGTCTGTTCTGCAAGAATAGTTTTTTTGGAAACAATGCCACATATGTCAACTTTCTCTAGATTAGGGCCATTTCTAAGCAGCAATGAAAGGCTATCTGGAAGACAGCGCTGTGATTCTCAAAATAAAAAGCAACATTCCAAAGGCACTTAAATACAATTTTCATAGAAAATATCCACACACACCAAATGGTTGACACTATTTTTGTGCTGCTTGCTTATAATTATAAGTCTACTACAGGAATGTGAGCCCCTACTCCCACCAAGCTTGTGCTGGTGGGAGGGAGCTGATTTGCCTCCTATTTAGGCTCCACTCCCACTCCCTGCCCCAGCTGTTCTTTAGCATGCTCGGCTTAGGAAGACCTAGGAGCACAAGAGGAGAGCTCTTGGACTACCTTTGAGGTACCCTGGCAGCGGTTGAATCAGAGGTGGCATCAAGAGGTAGTAGCAGGGCCCCAGTGAGGCCTCATCTGGAATTGGGCTGCATTGACAGCTGGAGCACAGGGGCCGCATCGGCACCAGATCAGCTGGGCTGCGCAGCGCCAGCCTGAACAGCAGGGCCACTTAGGCTCCTGGAGCACCAAGGCTGCATTGGCAAGCAGGAACTCCTGGACGCGTTCGTGGCTGGAACAGCAGGGTCATGTCTGCTGCCAGAGCTCCAGGGTCTGTCAGAGGCAGGGGCAGCGGGCCGTATCAGTGTGCCTTCTGCGGCTGTGTCAGGGCCTCCTGCGGCTGGCAGCATCAAGACAGAGGCAGCTGGCGGTGGCAATTTGGGTGGCTGTTCAGGGCTGCTCCAGAGTGCCTGTCATGAATTTAAAAAGAGAGAGAGAGAATCGCTCTCTATATGGTGTGTGTATGTGGAATCAACTAGGGCCCTGTGGGTATAGGGGCAGCTGCAGTTGGTGAGTCTGCTTATTCTGCTGCTTCCCAACTCAACTGGATCTTGTCCTTTCACCCCCCCCATATTGGGATCCCCCCTCTGTGCAGAGGCTTTTGGGGGTCCAGCTTGGCTATAAGGGGCAGGTAGGCTTGCCAAGCCCCCGCTGAGGGCGGGGGAACCCCCGATTTGAAAGCCCCTTACCCGCTTTTTAAAAATTCCAGCCCGGGGGGAAAAATGGCGTCCGGAAATTGCCGCTCTAGCACTTAAGTCCTCCAAGTCTATGGTTATAAAAACCATAGAGATGAGGGCTAGAGCGTGTTCCCTCTAGTGTGCTCCGCCTGGAGCACAGTTCTGGCTGATTTTCGAGCAGCCCCTCCCTCCTCAGAAGCTTTGCTCCCCTCAGGTACAGTGAAATTTCCTCCTTCTTGCCTCTGGCATTGCAGCTCTTTCCTTCTCCAGCCTCTCCGATATCCTGCTTGAGTGGTGGTGAGAAATCCCTCTTTTTTATGTCTTAGGAGTCAAGCAGTAGCTTCCCTATAGTGTGTGTGGGGGGGGGTCAGAGTCCTCTACCCAAAAGCTTTGCTTCTTCTTTTGTGTTGTAAATGTGGAAATCTTTGGAGATGGAGAACAGCTCTTCCTATGGCCGGTCCCCCTTCCCTTTTATTTTGAACGCCAAAGAAGAAAGGAAGGTGGAGTGTGTTTGTGGACAGAGAGAGAAAGAGAAAGGAGTAGAAAAAACTGAATTAAAAACAATAATCAGGCTTCTTACTATTTGCAGTACAAATTGTTGAATGTGGCTTCCATTTTCCCCTCCCCCTCGCCTTCATCTCTCCTGACTCCCCCCCCCACCAGTCCTTTTTGGATTTCTCCAGCTTTTCCACTCATTGTTTCTACTTAACTTTTATTTGTAAAAAGAAAGAATCCCCCCCCTTTCTGACTGCTCAGGACAGAAAGCTGAGCTAGTGAGTTTCTCTGGAGATGTACTGAAAGGAAGGACAGGATTGCCCATTGGAAACAATGGGAAACACTTGAAGGCCCATTGGAAATAATGGGAGCCAGGAATGCCTATTGCCTTGTATGGGCTCCATTAAAATACATTACAGTACAAGCAGAGTTGCAATAAAAATGCGGAATGGATTTTCCATTAGGGTCTCTGGGCCCAAATGCACTACTCTGGGAATGGAATGAGAGACCACAGAGTGGAATGACAGCCCCAGGGTGCAGCAGTAATGTTCTGGGACTGGGATGAGAGACTATGGAGTGGAATGACAGCCCCAGGGTGTAGCAGGAGTTGGAAGAATCTTACAGGATTGTTACTATAGGACTGAAGGTATGCTGTGGCCATCTATTCCTGGCTGGCTCCTGCAGCAGACATTTTGTGTCTGCATTCAGCATACTGTGTCAGAATTACAAAGATGCCACAGACTCAAAAAGGTTGGAGACCCCCAAGCTAGACTACAGGTTGGGATATTTCACAGAGACTATGGAAGGGGTTCTCTGGGTCAGTGGTCAACAGAGTAGGCAATAGTGTGCAAAGAAATCTGGGAGAGTGTGACATGGAAAGGGAACATGGAGGTAAGGAAGGCAGCAGAACTGGACACTGGAACTGGTAGAGGGACAAGGGCAAGATTTATAATTGACAATGGAGGAGGTGGCTCACATCAACCTCATGAATTTGTAAGGAAACAAAGAAGCTGAGATGGAGCTGATCTGGTGATAGCTACACACATTCCAGAAATACCCGAGCCAATTCCAGGTTTTATGGATAAACATATAGAACAGAGATCTATCAGTGGCTATTAACCAGAAGGTATAGAGAGGAACTTTCAGGCTGGGGCAAGTGATGCTCTGTATTCTTGGTGCTCCAGGGGGGGGTGCAGCAGTGGGAGAGCTTCTAGTGTCCCAGCCCCACTGCTGGTCCTCCTGATGGCCCCTGGTGTTTCTGGCCACTGTGTGACAGAGTGTTGGACTGGATGGGCCATTGGCCTCATCCATCATGGGCTTCTCTTCAGCTCACACACACAATGCACACAAAGCATGGTCTCTTTACCATCAGTCCATCAATGTCAGCATTGTCTACTCTGACTGGCAGTGATTCTCCAGGGTTTTAGGTAGAGGATTTTGGCAGAGTATTCAGCCTTCAGTTCTTAGACCATTCTGTTATGTATTTTGCATAGTGTGAAGGAATGTTGTCTGGTGATCTTTTTCTAGGACCTAGCACACATACTTTTTGTTTTCATTATAATACATATAGTCTCATTTGGTCAGAATTAAGCACATTGAATCCTATTGATTTCAGTGTAACGTTTCAGTGTGTGCTTATCTTTCCTACTGAAAAAAGTGAAAAGGGCTTCACTTTTGACATGTGCTGTTTGCTTGTTTTTTCCTTCTGATTGTTAAATGTTTAAAGCATTTTATGTTTCTTAAAGCTTTTTGTTATTTTTCTCTGGAAGGAGGCCTAAAAGCCTATTGGTAATGTAACATAGGGGAAAGGTGGGGGTGGGAATTGATATATGACACTGAATTTAAATTTTATTTTTTGAAAGAAGGTTACTTCAGAGGGGGAGGTGGGTATGGGGGAGTGCCTGGAAAGTGACATCACAGGAAGGTGAGGTTTTCGTGCAGTGTACTGGAAGTGACACCATTGGAAGGGGAAGTGACATCACTTGCCATTTGACCTGGAAATGACATCACAGGAAGTGACATCACAAAAGTCTCCTGGCTCCACCCCCAAAGTCTCCTGGCTCCACCCCCAAAGTTCTCAGATATTTCTGGATTTGGACTTGGCAACCCTAGGGGCAGGTTTTGTGAGGAGCCTACCCTTCCTCTGTAGTCATAGTCTAGCTTGAGTGAGCATTGCCTCATGATTCAGCCACTTTCCTTTTTTCCATTCACTCACCTCCCTGCCCCCACTGCAGGCTTACAGGCCTCTTTAGGCTGGTTTGGTGGAGTGGGAATTGTTAAGGGGCTTTTGGTCCTGGAAGGGGCCAGCAATGGGTAGGGCTGCTCCCCTCACCCTATTTATTCTGTACCTTCCCCAAATGTGGTTGTGGTGGGTTCTTTGAAAACTGACCCATATCTACCCCCCCTGCCTGTTTATCAGGTCAACCTATAGGGGGCCTAGGCATTCTGGAGGCCTGCTTTATCAACAGTGGCCATTTGGTAGAAGAGAGCCTATTGAAAGCATGTCTCTTCAGTTGGCAGTCATTTTGTGGAAGGAAGTCATTTTAAAACTTGCCTTTCTAGTGGTGGCCATTTTGTGTATGGGGGTCATTGCAGTGTGTGGGTAAGGGAGTTATTGCATTTTGTGGCCAGTACAACTAAATACAATATAAATTGAGAACCCAATTTAAAATAGGTATAAGGCTGCCATTTGGACCAAGGCAGCCATTTTAGGACTGTCCTTTAGGAGGCCATTATTTGATGGAAGTTCAGGTGGCCAATGGTTTTCAAAATAATACTCCCTTTTAATTAATTTTATTCAAAATTTTCATGTTGACTTTCCACCTTATTTGACACCTAAGGGGTTAATACAGGGGTCTTTTCATAGAAAAACAGCTGCAGGAGCTCATTAGCATATGGCATGCTAATGAGCTATTAGGTTATTAGCATATGCCACACCCCCTGACATCGCCGGAAGTGATGTCAGAAGGGGAAGCAAAAGGGGGGGAGGCATCTTCAAAAGCCTCCCCTTCCCTTCCCCAGTTGGCCTGGGTGAGGGAGCTAAGAGAGAGGGGGTTTAAAGTTTAAACTCCTTCTCACTAGAGTTGGGCCACAGAAGGAGGAAAGAGGGACGAAAAGAGAGAGAGTAGAGAGAAGGAAAGAAGGAAGGAAAGAGGGAAAGAAAGAGAGGGAAGAAGGAGGGAAATAGGGAAAGGAGGAAAAAAGAGAAGAGAAGAAGGTGGGAAAGAAAGAAAGAGAGAAGGGAAGAAGGAGGGAAGGAGAAAAAGGAGAAAAGGAAAGGAGGGAATGAAAGAAATTTGGCTGCAATTTGGCCTCATTATATCCTATGGTCCATTGAAGATAATGGTGAAAACATAGGGTATATTCTGGGGCTGGAGGGAGGGGTTTGAGGAGAGGCTCCAAACTCACAGTGTAGCTGTTGGAGCCTCTCCCCAAGATACCCACCATGTTTCAAGAACATTGGACCAGGGGTCCAATTCTATGGGCCCCCAAACAGGTTGCTCCCATTCCCTCCATTGTTCTCTATGGTGGAAAAAAGTAACTTTTGCCCCACCATAGAGAACAATGGAGGAAATGGGGGCAACCTGTTTGGGGGCCCATAGAATTGGACCCCTAGTCCAATGTTCTTGAAACTTGGTGGGTATCTTGGGGAGAGGCTTCATCAGCTACCCTGTGAGTTTGGAGCCTCTCCTCAAACCCCTCCCTTCAGCCCCCAGAATATACCCTATGTTTTCACCATTGACTTCAATGGACCATAGGATATAATGGAGATGAAATTGACATCTGGCTGCCTGAAAGACTCCGGGGATGCTGGCTGGGGGTGGGGCTTGGCTCCTGAGCTGCCAGAGCTGTGCTCCGGTGTGCTCCCCCAAAAAAGACCCCTGGATGAATAATTTGCAGCTTACAGGCCAGCTCTATCAATTCCTCTCTCTCTTTTTAGGTAAGGGAATGCCCTCTGAGCTGATGCAATACGTGGGCACCAGAAGAACTTGTATGCACCCAGGTCCCCCATCCATTTGATTGCTCTCATAACTCTCCACTGACCCTAGATGGCCATAAATGTTCGTGTGGGTGCAGTGGGGAAGTGTATCCTGTTAGGAGCAGTTCCTGTTGTATGAGAGATGCTTGAGAGGAATCATCTGAAAGGGGGGGAGTATCTACTTAGATTATTGTTTCTAGAGACCACTGTTTGGGGATTTGGTGGTGGGTGATGTGAAAGTCCTCTGCTTGAGACCTGGAGGGCCTTTGCCAGTCTAAATAGGCAATGCCGCTTTTTAGTGAGCATAATTGAATACAGTGTTTTAGATGGGGCAAAATCCTTATGAGGAATAATAATGGATTATCAACTGATTGCAGGGGGCCTTATCAATATTTGAGACTGTATTTTTCCAGGTTTTTATCAGGAGCAGTGATCATATAACTTACTTGATTTCCCATTCTTCTGCATAAGCCAGCTGGGTGACCTTGGGTCAGTCAATGTTCTCTGAGAGCTGTTCTCTCAAGAGCAGTTCTCTCATTGCTCTTGCAGCCCCACCTACCTCACAGGGTATTGGTTGTGGGGAGAGGAAAGGAAGGAGATTGTAAACCACTCTGAGTGAAGAGTGGGATATAAATCTGGTCTCTTCTTTTTCCTCTCTAGATTACTATAGAAGCCTTTACTGGCATCTAATTATAAACTACAAATAGAAACAGAATTTGAGGTGAGGGAGTGCAGTCAATGGGAACAGCTATTTGAAACTGGGCAGCTTGATTGAGCACTTAGTGTGTGGGGTAAAATCAAGTGTAATCTGAATGGAAAACAGTTGAATTTCTAAGGGTTTCCGTCTGTGAAGAAATCCTTGTCAGCAACATGTGAATTTGACAGTGTGAAGGCACTCTGAGTTGGCGAATTGGCTTACTCTTTGTTATGGGTTAGGATTCAACAATATCCATTGCAATGCATCATTTGTACCGTCTGTTTTCTGATACAGTGTGACTTCCAACCTGATGCTGTGATCTGGGGTATTTGAAAGCCGGCACGTCGTCATATGTCTTTGTTTGGTCCTAATGAGCGTTTTTACACAGGCTTAATAGCACAATTGTCTTAAAGGGAGGTTCAGTGAGTTGACACGGCCTGGAAGAGTTGTGTTGATGCGACAGGATGTGGAGGGTGCTAGCTAGGATGCAGAGGCACTGCCACAGCAACAAGAAATGCTGCAGGTGGCTGCCAGGGAGGTTCTGGTGTGGGCGAGGGTTAAGCAAGACCCATTGGGGGACTGGCAGGGCTTTGGGGGCCAGGGGGCCAGACAGCTGTTCTGCCCACTCACTTAGCTATGAAAGGAGCTACTTTCATGGCATGGCAGCCCAGCCTTATTCATGTATATATGGAATAGGGTCCACTGAAGACATGTTCATAATTATGATGAATGAACATACAGTCTGCATGTATGTTCATACACCTGTTAGTAAAACAGGTCCAGTGCACATTTACTGTGTGCTTGTCCTTGGTCTTTAGGACAAGAACCCAGTTTCTATAAGAAATTATAGGTACTGCGCACTCTTCAGGTTAGGGTGGTTTTTTCAAAATAAATAAATAAATATACAGGTTTTTTACATAAGAACATAAGAGAAGCCAATGTTGAATCAGGCCAATGGCCCATACAGTCCAACACTCTGCCACACAGCGGCCAAAATATACCAGGTGCCATCAGGAGGTCCAGCAGTGGGGCCAGGACACTAGAAGCCCTCCCACTGCTGCCCCCTCCAGCACCAAGAATAGAGTGCATCACCTGCCCCAGACTGAGAGTTCCCATCTATACCCTGTGGCTAATACCCACTGATGGACTTCTGCTCCATATGTTTATCTAATTCCCTCTTGAAACCACCCATGCTTGTAGCTGCCACCACCTCCTGTGGCAGTGAATTCCATATGTTAATCACTCTTTGGGTGAAGAAGTATTTCCTTTAATCTGATCTAACCCAACTGCTCAGCAATTTCATGGAGTGCCCACGAGTTCTTGTATTGTGAGAAAGGGAGAAAAGTACTTCTTTCTCAACCTGCTCAATCCCATTCATAATCTTATAAACCTCAATCATGTCACCCCTCAGCCATCATTTCTCCAAGCTAAAGAGCCCCAAGCATTTTAACCTTTCTTCATAGGGAAGGTATTCCAACCCTTTTATCATTCTAGTTGCCCTTCTCTGCACTTTTTCCAATGCTATAGTATCCTTTTTGAGATGTGGTGACCAGAACTGTACACAGTATTCCAAATGAGGTCACACCAATGATTTATACAGGGGCATGATGATACTGGCTGATTTGTTTTCAGTTCCCTTCCTAATAATCCCCAGCATAGCGTTGGCCTTCTTTATTGCAGCTACACACTGTCTAGACATTTTCATTGAGTTATCTACTACGACTCCAAGATCTCTCTCTTGGTCCGTCTCTGCCAGTTCAGACTCCATCAACGTGTATTTATATTTAGGATTTTTGGCTCCAATGTGCATCACTTTGCACTTGGCCACATTGAACCCCATTTGCCATGTTGACACCCACTCACCCATCCTCGACAGATCCCTTTGGAGTGCCTCACACTCCTCCCTGGTTTTCACCACCCTGAACAACTTCATGTCATCTGCAAATTTAGCCACTTCACTGCTTACTCCCAATTCCAAATCGTTAATAAACAAGTTAAAAAGCATCGGACCGAGTACTGATCCCTGTGGTACCCCACTGCTTACCACCCTCCACTGAGAAAGTTTCCCATTTATACTCACTCTCTGTTTTCTATTTATAAGCCAGTTTTTGATCCACAAGAGGATGTCCTTTTATCCCATGACTATTGAGCTTACTTAGGAGCCTTTGAAGTTGTCACTTTTAAAGTGACAACACATTGTAGATTGGCACTATCACAGGGGTCATTTGGAGCAGGAGCACGCAGGAGTGGAGCTCCGGCAGTTAGAAGCACAGCCGGTGGCAAGCCCCACCCCAGCAGGAGTGAAGCGGCATGTGTAGCATTCCTCCTGGGCATGGAGGAGACAAAATGCACCCTGCCTCTCCTTTCCTCCCCCCCTGCTCCAGTCCTAGCTCAGCTGCTGCCTCCAACAGGCAGCCGGCCTGCGAGCTGCTCCTCCTGCCTCACCCAAGCCCAGCAAGCCCGGCTCCTGCCTCACCCACCATAGCTCCCCGCAGGGCTGTGGGCAAATGGTATTTCCATTAAGGTCTTTGGGCCCAGATAGGCTACTCTGGGACTGGAATGACAGCCCCCAGAGTGGAAAGACAGTCCCTGGGGTGGATCCTGAGTGGTGGATGTTGCCTTCTGAAACACTTCCAGTCAGAGCTCTTTTTGTAGTAGGAACTCCTTTGTGTATTAGGCGACACACCCCTAATGTAGCCAATCCCCCAAAAGCTTATAGAGCTCTTCTTACAGGGGCTACTGTAAGCTCTTGGAGGATTGGCTACGTTAGGAGTGTGTTGCTTAATATGCATAGGAGTTCCTGCTACAAAAAGAGCCCTGCTTCCAGGGGTGTCAGGGTGTGTGGCATATGCAAATAAGTTATGCTAATGAGCTTCTGCACCTCTTTTTCTATGAAATGAGCCCTACACTATCATGTTTTAAAAGCCAAACTACCTTTTTGTTATGATGGGTCTCAGTAGTTAGTAGAACTGGGAAAGATTAAATACCAAGAAATATTTCTGAATGCCTTATGGGGGCAGTCACTGGACTTCTAAAACGTTGAATGCCTGTGAAAAGTTCTTTAAGGAACTCCAAGGCTCTGAAATAATGTTTCCACAGTTTGACAATTCGGTGGATCTGGAACTGAATCAGAGATGCTCTCTTCTGGTATAGACCTTAGACAATGATAATTCTAGGCCTCAATTTCCTATCTTTCAGGGTGCAGGATTGCCAAAAAACCCAAAGAAATAAGTCTTGTCTGCTTAATAGAGACTTAATGTGTGAAAATGTGCATCTGTAGTTTTTCATGGCATAACATAACTGGATTATTAACACCCCTTTAAAGGGAGTGGGCTTCCTTTGCTACCCAGGAATATCAGTAGGTTATTTCACTTGATCAGTGCAAACATAAGCCCTATGAACATTTGGGCAGTGCCTTGCGAATCACAATGACTGTGCAAATACAAACATTGCTGTGTAAATGTAGTAAAATTTCTAAAGCATTCGATGCAGGTCTTGGGAAAAGGGAACTCGAGAGGACCAGAGGCAACCCATTTCCCTGGCAGTGAAAAAAGGGTCATTTTTTCAACCTGGGGTGGCGCTGCACTTCAAGTTATGAAGACGGTTACCGCTTTAGGCATGCAGATGGAACTCCTCTGACTAGGCAACAGTTTGTGGTGGTTAGCGCCCAGGCTTTGGGCAAGTTTGGTCTTTCCTGGGGTGAAGTTTGGAACTCACTTTTCTCAGTTCAGCACCGCTTCCACTGCAGCTGCCCTGGGCTGTGCATTCCTTTGCCATGTGGTAGTGTCAGTGGGACCTTGTTCAGATCAGGACCTTGTCCGGTCACTGAACTCTATTTTGGGCATGGCGCTGTGGATCAGTGAGCTAGTGGCAGGCTTTTGCCTAGCACTCAAAGAATGGAATTGCAAAGTTTAAAATTATTAATGAAGTTTTTCTTTCAGGTGCTGCTAGCCGTGGGGCAAGATGAAGAGTCAATGTCTGCAGCCACAGCATGGTCTTTTGGGCCACCCACCAGACCAGGAGGACACCCTGGCCATGAAGGCCCTTGTTCTATTAGCTGAGGCAGACCTTGCAATGATAAGAGCAAGATGGCCCACAGTATGGATATTCTGGCTGACAAGGCCCTTGTGTGACAAGCTGAGTCTGACCTTGCGAGGATAAGAGCAAGGTGGCCCAGTGTGCAGATAGTCTGGTTGGCTGTTCTGCCTTGCCATGGAGGGCAAGGCCCTGGTGTTACAAGCGGTGGCTGACCTTGCGATGATAAGAGCAAGGTGGCACGGAGTGCAGATAGTCTGGTGGCTTTTCTGCCTCGCCCTTCATGGTGAGGTTACAAGTGGACGCTGACCTTACAATGATAACAGCAAGGTGGCCCAGAGTACAGACAGTCGAGTCGACTATTCTGCCGCTCCAGGTTGGCGCAATTTGGGAACCCCCGCTAGGCGTAAAGACAGCCGGTGGCCTGGGGTGCAGCTGGTCTTGTCTGCAACATTGCAGTGCCAGGTGTGGCATGGCCTACGGGTTCCTAGGTGCTTGGACCTGGCAAGACGAAACTCCAATTGGCAGCTTAGAAATGCCATGGATGGCGACTTGGCCTCTTCGTGTTGCACCCTGATATATGAGTTGAGTTAACGGACCTGTATAGGGGAGCCGGGGGGCACCTCTCTAACAAGGGCAATGCTATATTTCTGGCAGATCTGAGGCAAGGGGTGCTGTTGGCACTGAATCACTTGGTGGGGGTGAAGGCCTAAGCAGAGGCTTGGCCTTTGATATGGCAGGGTAGCACTATCAGGAAGTTGAAAACGGTGATCACCTAGGCATTGTTATAAAGGAACTAAAGGGTCCCCCAAGAACAGCTTTTGGGCCTTTGTGGCTCAAGACTGAGAAGGGGTGATCTTCCTTAGAACAATCTGGCCCAGCCTATCTTAGCAGGCCTTGTGGCTTCTGGAGTGGTGGGTCAGGGGGTTCTCCTAAATATGCCAAGCCGCTGGTCGAGAGCTATATTGGGTGGCTCAAGATTGGGGAAGGTGCATCGCCCAGAAGGAAATGAAGGTAGTCAGAAGTTTGACACCGGTCATATTCCTCAGTACATTTTAGCAGCCCCTCACCAGTTGTTTGATTATAAATAATTAATAAAGTGGCTCTTGTTAAATCCATATTGGTGTCCATCTCTTCATTCCGACTGTGGTGGCAAAAACTTTCTTTCTGCTTCTTGTCTTCTGTTGCCTACTTTCAGTGATGGGTAAATACTCTACTTTTTGATTGGTTGTCAATTGTGAGTGGTGTCCTTGAAGACTACATTTTATTTAGATCCAAATTGTGCTGTATTATTAATGTTTTATGCAAGTGCATTCCCCCATTGCTTTTCTGCAGCTGTCCCTGTCTCGCTCACCCCAACTGTCAGAAATAAATATTAATTTTCAAAAGTTTCTTCCATTGATTGTATTGAGCCTCCAAGGGGCAGTGGGGAGGGAAGCTGCATGGCTGGCCTCTCCACTATTACAATTTTGTCCATTTTGCCTGTCCAGCTCCCAAAGCCAAACATCTTCATAGAGCGTTCTCATTTTGGTCACAAATACTTTGCACATTCTTACATTGCCACACAGGAAGTATAGTTTGATGCAGTCAATTTTGAGCATGTTCCAACATGTTTGATGTAGCCAGCCAATGAATCTCATGAGCTACTAAGGTTGCCAATTCTGGGTTGGGACTTCCTGGAAATCTGGGAATGGAACCTGGTTTGGGAAGAGAAGGGTCCTCAGTGTGGTATAATGCCATAGAGTTCACCCTCCAAAGCAGCCATTTTCTACCGATCAGTTGTAATTCTAGAAGATCTCCAGGTCCTACATGAAGGTTGGCAACCCTTGAGAGCAGTTCATACACTTAAAGTGTAAGTGATTTTGAAGGATTTATTTATGAGCCAACATGGCAATAAATTATGAGTATGCACCAAGCAATAGCAGCCTGACCAGCTATTATGTAGAAGGCCATCATCTCCACAGCTGCAAAACTACTGAAATTATGGTTCAGTTTTAATTATGAGTACATCATACAGTCTCCTCACAGGGGCTTTCAGCTCAAGAGGAAACAGTCACTGCAAGTACATCATATTCTGTTTTCAAATATGTTAGTTGTACAAATGAAATAAGTTCTGTTTTCATTCATAAGAAATTGTAAGAAGGAAAGCAAGACAGAGGAAAGAAATTAGTTGTCTTCCATGTTGTTGCTTTATAAGTCCTTGATCAAGAGCCAGCAGGTTTCTTTTGAAAGTTCATAGTTATGCTATCTTCAAAATTATATCAATGCACCCTTGCTTACAAATAATGTAGTGTTATAATAAATTTGTAGGTCTATTCATTTAATAGATCCAAAATAGATTATGCTCATAATCACCACATTTTCTGGTATAAATTCAAAAGAGCCTCATTATTTCCATTATGGAATTGTTAAAAGGCTTTCAAGGTTTGCCTGTGTGCATAGGTGTGTTATTAATCAAACCAAAACAAAAGAAGGTTGTGACTTAGAAAACATTGTAATATAAGGTCTAGTTTCACAGGGAATGCAGTTTTCCAGGGAGTTTGCTTTTAATGGAAATTAAAAACTGTTTACAAATTTGCACCCCACATTTGTATTCACTGGCTAGTATTTGATCACAGTAAATGAAAACTATCAAGCTTCTTACTGATTCAGAGTTGTTCATGTTGACATATTGAGTTCCTACCTTTATTCCTGTTCAAAGTGCAGCTGTTTTGTTTTAATTGGCTCACTTGTTCTCCTATCTCCTGTCATTTTAAGCTGAGTTTTTAATTTATAAATTTCTGCATTTAGCATGCTGTAGTCTCTACTGGCAAAAAGAAAGACTGCAATATGCTTGGGCAGTGGTGGGTGCCTAGCAGTACAGTTGGTAGAATTTCACAAGAAATTCACTTGCTTCAATGGTAATACTCCTCCAGCCTTAATGCACAGTTTTAATGGCAAGGAGAGGTCACCAGTCTGAAGGTTCTTCCATGTAAACATTTCTTTCAATATTAGAAGTCATGATCTCCAGGAGGAAGGTAAAAGCATAGCACCTCTTGCACATCCCTGCTCAATGAGCTTTGAAAACCTCCAAGACATGATGTTCTACAGCCTCATTGAGTGGTTTTTCCATTGCTGCTGAACTGTTCTAACCCTGAGGAAATTTATTTCTGTATTGAATTAATTAAAACTTACATCCATTACTTCTTTTCCTATACTTCAGAGGAATGTGAAAAACAATTATGATTCCTATTCTTTCTCACATTTATTTATGTTTTTCTGTTCCCCTCTTAGTGAGCATTCCAGGGTTTATTGTCATTTAAGTGAAAGAAAACTGGAATCTTCCAATATCTGTTTTATTTACAAACATACAGCATATAGAGAAAGTACTAGATTCAATTATAGATCCTGTATTAAATCAACAAAGAACTGTAGTAGCTTTAGTCTGCATTCCAGTTATTAGCTTTATAGTGTGACTTTGCTATGTACTAGCAGCATTTACTTCCAGTTGATTTTGATATATTGTCAAGAAAAGCTTTTACAACAATTAACAATCTTTATAACATAATTCTTATGAATTATATCACTGTTCTTGTTGTCCCCAGCACCATCCCCAAATAAAGGTATAGGACAATCATACTTGGGTATAACAAGTCTGATCTACATGACAAGCTATTTTCCTGCTTTAAAGGCAAGCTAAACTGGATAGCCCATTGCTATCATAATATGAACAACTCCTTCCATGCTCCAAACATAGCCAGCAACTGATTTCTGGCTGTGTTTATCCTTACCTGCATATGAAAGGTACCAAGCTTCATGTCCCCTTTAAAGCCACAACTTCCCATCTATAGGACTCAGATCTTGGGTTAGAAGCTATTGAATATGAAGGGCTTTGAATCTGGCCTTTAATTTAAGTGCCTTTATAACCTTCAGCAAAATCTTCTAAAAACCACATATTTTTGATAGTAAAAGCCCTTAAATGGGAAATGAAAATTTTACTCAATAAGCAACGCAACACTAACTCATCCATCAATCTGTGTCACAGGAACTATCTGAGAAAATTGTTCTACTGAAGATAACATCTTCTAAATAGTACCTAAAATTGAGGTAATGACAATTGCCTGTAACTTTAGCTCCATTACTCATTATGTAAGAACTAAGTTTCTTAATTCTACTATTTTGCCAATGGTACACTCTTTTTCTTTAATATTTCACTTCTGCACTCAGGTAGAATTGAAGCAGCATAATATTGACAAAAAACTTATTTAGATTCATTTGATTTGAATGATGACAAACCTATGCAAAAGTTACCTTTGGGGGAAAGGTAAAATTGGTGAGGGTGGATTTATTTATTTATTATTAAACTTGTATTTGGCCCTCCCCACTGTGGCAGGCTTGGGGTGGCTAACAATTCATACATATAGATATATACATTAAAACTCCAAAATATACTAAATAGGTGTAGGAACTCTGGATAAAATTGATTTTCTGGATTCGTATCAGTGCTTAGGACTGAAGCTGTTTTGGTTGCCCTTGTCAACAATCTTTGCCTATACTGGTGGCATGTAATAACGTTGTTTCCTCCAGACCACCAAATTCTTCTGGATATCCTGAGATGGATGGAACTGGGCACACTGCTTTGGTGTTATTCTGATTTATCTGGTGGGTTGGTACCAGAGAATACCACTGGTTAACAGTTGCTCTATCTCATGTAAATTAACTCATGGAGCTCCACAAGGTTCCATCTTGTTATCAGTGCTACTTAACAGCTATGTGCCACCACTGGAAACAACTGTTTGGCAGCATGGTTATAAGTCATCAAAATGTGGATGAAACCCAGGTCTATTTTTTTTTCCATTCCCATTGGATTCAATATTAGCTGTTCAGGCACTAAATAAGTGCCTGAGTGTAATTATATGACACTTAATTGAGCTGGGTTGAAACTTAATTGAGACAAGAGGTTATAAATTTGGACCAAGCTTTTTTACTTGTCTTATGTAGACTCACTGAAAATATCAGTGCCTCAGTTGAAACAATTCCTACAATAAACATAATTGAAACCAACCAGTTGATGTATAGTGTTGTAGTTGTAATAATGAGAGAACTGGGAATGGACATTAAGACAAAGGCAGTTTAAGGATTTTAAAGTAAAACCAAACTGGCAAATGAGATTGAGAGAAAACCATCAAATGCCTTTCAGATTTAAGCACCTTAAAAGAATTAGAAGAAAGGAAACTCAAAAATGAAAGAAGAAAAGCAAACCTCAGAAAGAAATATCAGTTAGATATAAAAACAATAGCCCAAGATGAAAAAGAGATCAAACAAAAAACTGTTGCAATATCCAGAAAGATCAAGAAGTACACCAGTAAGATCCAGCAATACAGACAAAACTTTCAGTTACAAACTAACCAAAGACAGCACTACAAATCACTAGAGGGAGATGAAAAACTAGAAGTAAAACCAGACAAAGAAAATACAACTATCTTTTGGAAAGAATTCTGGGAAGACTCCAAAGAATATAATAAAAAAGCCATCTTGATCACAGAGGTGGAAACTAAACTGAAGGGAAAGCAAATGGAAGATCTTACAATAATCTTGGGAAGCCTACAAAAACAATTTAAGAAAGTGAAAATTGGACAGTGCTTGGAAGAGATGAAGTCTACAGCTATTGGATTAAAAAGATGACTAGACGTCATCCATGACTGGTGCAACAGCTTAATGATATGCTCTCTTCCAAAGTAGTAGATAACAACTGGCAGGACATTTCTCATTCTGAAGAACAAAGAGAAAGGAGCAATGCCAAACAACTTCTACCCCATAACCTGCAGCCCAACAACTTTTAAACTAGTGACAGGAATTGTACCAATCCTATTCAGGAATATCTACAGCTCAGTTCAGTTTTACCACATGAACAAAAAGGAATTTTTCAAGACTCCCAAGGCACTAAAGATCAGTTAGACTGATGAAATGGTCTTACAAAATTATAAAAGGCAGAAAACCAACCTGAATGTTGCTTGGATTAATTACAAGAAGGCATTTGATTCACTCCCTCATACATGGATCCTGAAAACACTAAAATGATAGGCATCAGCAAAACTGTAATAACATTTATCAAAAATGCCATGAATAAAATAGAACACCACATTGATAGTAAATGGAGAAGAAAATGCAACAGTTAATATCAAAAGAGGGATTTTCCAAGGAGACTCACTATCACTGCTGCTCTTAGTCATAGAAGGAAAAGGAGGAGGAGGAGAGGAAGATGACTTGGATTTATATCCCGCCCTTCAACTGGAGTCTCAGAATGGCTTACAATCTCCTTCCCTTCCTCTCCCCACAACAGACACCCTGTTATAAGGGAGGTGGGGCTGAGAGAACTCTGAGAGAACTGCTCTTGAGAGAACAGCTCTGAGAAAACTGTGACTGCCCCAAGGTTACCCAACTGACTGGTATCTCAATAGCACAGGTCTAGGATACCAGCTTTCAAAGACAGGCCCAAAGATTTCACACTTATTTCAAATTTATGGAAAGTCATCCTCAGAGACTGATTCTTTGCTAAATAGAGTTCAAATATGCATCAAAGATATAGCAGTGAAATTTGGCATTGACAAATGTGCAGCATCAGCACTGAATGGAGGAAAGATAATTGAACAAGAAGAAATCAAGATGCCAAACAACAAAAACATTAAAACACTGGGCTTTGAAGAAAACTACAAATATTTTAGAATTTTGGAAGTTGATGACATCAAGCATACCCTTGTTAAGAGAAATACAACCAAGGAGTACTACCAAAGAGTTTAAAAAATTGCACACAAAATTAAACAGCGGTAACATGATAAAGGCAATGAACGCACAGGCAGTCCCAGTTCTAAGACATACAGCTGGCATAATTGATTGGAAACAAGCAGAATTAGAAGCAATATTTCAAAAAACTCATAATATTATGATGACACATCACTCACTATACCCTAGAAGTGATGTCAATTGTCTTTACTTAACAAGAAAATTAGGTGGAAGAGGTCTCCTGAAAGTTAATTAGTTGAAGAAGAAAAACAAGCACTAAATGACTACACCAAGAAAAGCAAAGAGAAGCTTCTAGTCGAAACATACAAGGCAGATTTGTTAAGGTTACAGAAACTAAAGAAGATTACAACAAAAAGATTGCCACCAAAACCCACTTTGACAACTGGAAGGAATCCAGCTCCCCAGCAGATGCCAAAGGCGCTCTGCTGGGAGCTGACTTTGCTTCCATGAAAGGAGGGAGGAGTTTGGCTGCATGCAGCCAGGTTCTTTAGGGGGTGGGACCAGCACCATCTTAATGGCTGGCCCAGCCCCATCCAGGCAGTCTGGTAGTTTGCATAGGCCTACCTTTAAGGAAGCAGCAGTGATTGAGGTTTGGCTGTTTGGTGACCCTGGAACAGGCTGCGAGTTTCAGTAATTTTTTTCTTAAACCTACACAGCAGTGCCGTGGTGGCTCCCATGAAAGAGGGAGTCAGTCAGGCCAGAGAGTCGAAGGCTGATCATGGCCGGGGCATGGCGTCTGGAATGCCGGAGCCGCATCATGGCTGGAGTGTTGGGCCGCATCTGCGGCCAGAGTGTTGGGGCTGCACTGGCAGCCCGATCCAAGAAGCCATGTTGGTAGTTTGGTATCTGGCCCAGGGCCTGCCCACACCAGCAGTTTGCTCCTTGGCCCAGGGCCACATCGCAGCTGGATTTAGGGCCACGTCAGAGGCTTGTACCTCCCGGCTGTTTTATAGAGAATTGTCACTACTTTTATGGTGGGGGTAACTTTTCTTAGGCCCTGGTGGTGGGTGGCTGCAGTTGGTAAGGCTGCTGGTCACCCCCCCAACTCCTTCCTCCTTCACTCCCACCTATTAGCTCCACTGTGCAGAGGCCAGCAAGGGGTTGGAGCATCTGCGGGGGACTCTGGGCCCAAGCTTACCCCCATCATCTGCCTGTTCCCACATATTGATGCCCCACCCTCCTTGCAGACAGGTGATCTTGGCCTGGGGACCAGAGGCAGAGTGTGGTGTAAAAGAGTCCTTGTCCCCCCTCGATTTAGCACTACCACCCATCCCACGGAAGATAGTGGGGTGCAGCAAGGTAGGACTGCCTCATTCTGGCAGTGTCCCTGCCTGCCTCTGTTTTCCATAGTCTTGCTATCAGGCTTCTAAAGCCTGCATTAATTGGAGTGGCCATTTTGGGGGGCTGTGCTTTAGGCAGCCTTTGCATAACTAGGCGGCCATTTTTTGAGTAGTGCTTGTGTGGGGCAGCCATATAAGGAGCTGTGCTACAAGGAGCCAATTTTGTTACTATGTTCAGCAGCCATTTTCTTACAGTAATTTAAACAGTGGCAGCCATTTTAGATGGGTTCCCTGGGTGGCCATTTTGGGACCATCCTTTCAGAGGTCATTAATTGGAGGGAGTTCAGGTGGCCAATTTGGTTTGAAGTGATACTCCCTTTACTCAATTTTATGTACAACATTTTCATGCTGGCTTTCCACCTGAATTGAATCTTAAGGGGTAAATAATTAGAAAACTTACATGCCAGCCCTATTACCTCTATCTTTCTATAAGGAGAATGACCTCTGAGCTGATGCAACACATGGGCATCAGAAACAATTTGTCGGCACCCTGTCCCCCGGCCATTTGATTGGACTGGGACATTCCACTGACTCTAGATGCCCATAACTATTTGACTGGTGCAGTGGGGAGGTGCAGTTCCTGTTGTATGAAAGATGCTTCAGAGGAATCATCTGACAGGGAAGGGAGTATCTACTGCTAGATTATTGTTTGTAGAGACCTCCGTTGCTTGTTGCTGGCATTTACGATATGCTAGGTTATAAGGTAACTAATCTTTGTAATAACTTCCTTGAGGGCATTTTGCTAGGGGATGTGTCTCAGTGAGAGAGACTGTTTGCTTGGCAGGCAGAAAGTCATTCTGCTTGGCATGCAAGTGGGTCCTGGGTTCAGCCCCAGCATTGCTAGTTTGGGGATTGGCGGTGGGTGACGTGAAAGACCTCTTCCTGAGACCTTGAGGGTCTTTGCTAGTCTAAGTAGGTAATGCTCAGTTTAGCGAGTTTAATTGCATACAGTGATGATTTTATGTGTTATACTATTTATTGCTGTTTTGTAAGCTGCCCTGAGCCAGCCATGGCTGGGAAGGTGGGGTATAAGTTTGATAAATAAATAAACAGACAGTGCGCTAGATGGGGTTATTACTTATGAATATTGGCAAGATCCTTATGAAGAATAATTTTGGATGCTCTAATGATTGAAGGGGGCCTTATTTATATTTGAGACTGCAGACAAGGATTTTTATGCAAATAGTATTTTTTACAGGGTTCTACACTGAACTGCAGACCAGAAGGTCGTAAATTCAGCAGTTTGAGACCCAAGTGCTGTGTGATGGAGTGAGTTCCCATCTCCGGTCCCGTCTCCTGCCAACCCAGCAGTTTGAAAGCAGGAAATTGCAAGTAGATAAAAAGGTACCTTCGGTGGGAAGATAACAGTGTTCCGTGTGCCTTGACATCTGGTCATGCAGGCCACATGGTCCCGGAGATGTCTTCCGGCAGTGCTTGCTCCTTGGCTTGGAGGTGGAGATGAACACCACAACCCTAGCATCACAACCCTGGAGTCGGATTCAACTGGCTTTTGAGCAAGGGAAACCTTTACCTTTACCTATCAGGAGAGTGATAATATAACTTGCCAATCTTTGGATTAAAATATTTGGCCGTAATCAGAGGGCCAGTGGACTCAAACTGGAGAACCTGGTTCAATTACCAATTCCTCCACATGCAGGCAGCTGGAAGTCAGCTGGGTGATCTTGAGTCAAGTCACAGTTCCTTTGGAGCTGTTCCTTGAGGGTGGTTTTCTAGGAGTTTTCTCAGCCCCGCGTACCTCACAGGCTATCGGGGGGAGGGGAAAGGAAGGCGATTGGGAGCCACTCTGAAACTTGGTTGAAGAGCGGGTGTCTATATCTAGTCTTTTCTTTTTAATTTTTCTTCTCTAGAAAACTATAGAAGCCTTTAATGGTATCTAAGTGTAATCTGCAAATAGAAATGGAATTTTGAGGTGAGGGACTACAGACACTAAGAACAGCTACTTGAAACTGGCTAGCTTGATTGGGCCCTTAGTATGTGGAGTGAAATCAAGTGTAATCTGAATGGAAATCACCAGATTTTCTTTTCTTTTCTTTTTTTAAATTGGATTTATTTGGATTTGAAAAACCAAAAATATTACAAAATAATACAAACTACAAACTAAAACAACCATTCAAACAGTAACAGGTAAGTTAGCTTAAGGTAAATAACACATCACCATTACAAAGGGATAGCTATCCACCGACAGATTGCAACCATTATAAAAGAGAGGAATCATGTTTTACCATAGGTTAAGACTATTAATTATATCAGTTATAACATCCTGATGTACCAAATAGTCAAGCAAAGGAAGCCAAATAATAGCAAAATTAACACAAAATTTAGAACAGTTTGCTTCATTAATCCTATCTGTAATTCTAGACATTATATATAGTTTCCATAGCTTGGTGTGCCAATGTTGTCTCTTTGGGCCTACAGTGTTCTTCCAAGAATAAGCCACTGCATTTTTAGCTGCTGATAACAATAAAGATATATGCTTAACAGTATCAGAAGACTGAACATTAACTTGCCATCTGTTCCAAAAAAATGTGTTCAACATTACACTGTACCTCATAACCAGTTATAAGCTTTATTTGTTGCAAGACATCTTTCCAAAAGGTTTGCAGTTTCGGGCACTCCAGCCAGCAATGCATATAATGACCCAGATTGCCACACTTCCTCTAACAAAGAGGAGAGGCTGAAGGTGTTATCTGTGCCAGCTTTTGTGGAGTTAAATACCAAAAATTGAGGATTTTAAAAGACTGCATACTAATTTCTATTATGTTCGTACTAAAGGAAAAAGACTTCCTAATCTGCTGCCATTCCTCCACATTCAAAGTAATGTTACAGATAGCATGCCATTTTTTTTTTGAGAAAAAAGTAGAATAGAGGAGTTGTGGTCCTTTAATAACTTATACAGTTTGGCTATAAGATGTTTTCTAGTATGTTCACAGAATCATAAAGAGCTTCAAATCCCATCAATGGTTTGTTCAATAATGAAGAGTTTAATTTTTGCTGCCACATGAGAGACTTGAAAAAATTGAAACCAATAAATAGAAAAACCAAGCTTCTGCTCAAGTTGAGGCTTAGTTATTATCCTTTTGTTTAAAGTATTTATTTATTTATTTATTTATTTATTTATTACTTTCGATTTATATCCCGCCTAATATCCCACCTAAAAACTGGCTCAAGGCGGCGTACAGTAGTTAAAATATCATAAAACAATAAAATACAATCTATACAATAAAATTCAGTAACAAAGGTTACATAAAGTGCTAGTATCACAAAGGTGATTCCTCTATCCTCCTCCCAATCAGATGGGCAGCAAGTCCCATATCACACTCCCCATCCTACAGGCAGCAATCCCGTGCCATAACCAGATCCCTGAGATGTTCCTTTTTCAGTGCCTCTTTCATCAGTGATGGCCCCTAATCGAAAGCCTGGTGGAAGAGCTCTGTTTTACAGGCCCTGCAGAACTGTAAAAGGTCCTGCAGGGCCATAAGATCTTCCGGGAGCTCGTTCCACCAGTATGGAGCCACCACTGAAAAGGCCCTGGCTCTGGTTATTGCTAATCTGGCATCCCTCGGGCCCGGGACAGTCAGGCAGTTCTGTGATCCTGACCTCAGTGCTCTCTGGGGAATATGCGGGGAAAGGTGGTCCCTCAGGTAGACAGGTTCCTGACCATATAGGGCTTTAAAGGTCAAAACCAGCACCTTGAAACGAATCCGGTATGCTATTGGCAGCCAGTGCAGCGCCTTCAGCACAGGCTGGATGTGATCTCGTATAGAGAGACCCATCAACAGCCTGGCCGCTGCATTCTGCACTAGCTGCAGCTTCCGGATTTGAGACAAGGGCAGCCCCATGTAGAGAGCATTGCAGTAGTCCAATCTTGAGGTGACCATAGCATGGATCACTGTTGCCAGGTCATTGTGTTCGAGGAAGGGGACCAGCTACCTAATTAGCTGAAAATGGTAAAAGGCTGCCTTGGCAGTGGCTGCTACCTGGGCCTCCATTGTTAAGGTGGCATCCAGGAGCACTCCCAAGCTCCTGACCCTCGGCGCTGGCACCAATGGCGCTCCACCGAAGGCCAGTAGTGGGATCCCTACCCCTGACCCGCTCCAACTCAGGCATAGGATCTCCATCTTCGTTGGATTCAATTTCAATCGGCTCAACCTAAGCCAGCCCGCCACCTCCTGAAGTGCCCACTCCAGGTCATCTGGGGTAGAGTCGGACCGGCCGCCCAACAACAGATATAGCTGGGTGTCATCTGCATATTGATGACACCCTAGCCTATGCCTCCGGGCGAACTGGGCAAGGGGGCGCATGTAGATGTTAAATAACATCGGGGATAACACCGCCCCTTGAGGAACCCCACAAACCAGCGGGTGCCTCTGGGACACCTGTTCCCCTAGCGCCACCCCTGAGACAGTTCTACGAGCATCGGGGATAAGCGACAAGCCACTTGTAAGGCAAGCCCACGAATCCACGCGTCGGTAAGCCGCTGGGTCAGCAACTGATCATCGCCCTAGCGCCGACCGCTGACGACAGGTTCTACAGCATCAGTACTGCCAGTGCTGGTCTTGATCCAGATGCCTCAGGAAGCCAGTCGTGAGGCGACCAGTGCCGTCTCCATCCCATGAGCTGGCTGGAAGCTGGTATCTGGGATGGACCTAGTTTGGAAGTGTCATCCATGAAAGCTCTACTGCTGGATTGACCACTGGGCCTGTCAGTAGTCTGCTCAAGCAGGGCTAACCTGACCTCGACTGAGAGTTAGCCAATTCAGCTGAGGATCAAAGATGGTTTTTCAGGAGTAGGCAGACCATCGATTCATTGAGCCAGCTTAGGGACCGTTCCTCCATTAGAGACTTATTGATAAGGTCCTGAGGGTACCACAAGAACGCCTCATAGTCAACATAAATAAGTCATAAATGGCATTGGTCTAAGACTGCACGTGGTTGGATGCACTGTTGCGAGCAATCTGTCATTTGCTCAAGACAGAGTGGACTGAAATAATCCAGAATGGAACCAGAAGACATGCATGGAGCCTCGAGTTCGCTCACTGTCTCAACTGTGGCGGGGAGGTCGTGGTGGAGTAACAAGACTTTGCAAAGTAGCTCGCAAAAGCCTCACAGCCAATGTCCAATTCCCTAATATTTGGTCTGCCCTGTGGCAGCTCTGTTAATGACCGAATAGTTCTAAAAAATTGTGCTGGCCGTGAGCTAGCAGATGCAATCGCAGCCGCATAGAAGTATCTCTTCACGGCCTTGACTGCCATCTCATAGAATCTCATAAACATCCTATAAGATGCTCTTGTTGCTTCATCCCGAGTGCACCACCACCGTCTCTCTAGTCATCTGAGCTCTCGTTTCATCAACCACAGCTCCTGGGTAAACCATGGAGCCCGCTTAGAACGGGGGCACAGAGGACGTCGGGGAGCGATCTCATCGATGGCTGCCAACAGCCGGACATGCCAGTCCTCGACTCGCTCATCTAACAAGCCGCCAGGGGGCATAGGATCCCACAAAGCCATCCGAAGCCACTGAGGGTCCATCAGGCTCCATGGGCAAGCCAAAATATGCTTGCCGCCCAAACAGGGTTGGGGTGAGACATTCACCCGGGCCTTCAGGGCATGGTGGTCCAACCATGGCACTGCCAGAGCAGTGATCCGGTCCACTGTAACCCCCGCCGCAAAGATCAAATCAAATGTGTGCCTAGCCCGATGAGTGGGGGCTGCTACATGTTGGGTGAGTCCTAGTGCCACCATGGATGACACCAGGTCCATCGCCGGAGTCGAGGCCACATCATCAGCGTGGACATTGAAGTCGCCCAGGACTATCAGTTGAGGGAACACCAATGCCCAGCCCGACACGGCCTCAACCAGGGATGACAGGCTATTGGCCAGTGCGTTGGACAGCCGGTACACTAGCCAAATAGCCAAACTCTCCCCAGCTCCCAACACCAGGCCCGAGCACCCAATGCCCGAGAGCTTCAGTGGCAGGAGCACCCTGAAGGAGTAAGCCTCCCAGATGAATAGAGCCACTCCTCCCCCCGCCACTCAGTTCGCAATTGGTGGAGGACTGAGAACCCGAGTGGAGCCAGCTGGGTGAGAGCTACTGTCTCCCCATCTCGTACCCAGGTCTCAGTCACGCACGCCAGGTCCGCTCCCTGCTCTAGCAAGAAGCCCCACAGGTCTTATTATTTATGGACCTGGCATTGCACAACACCAATGTCGGAGGGGAGTCATTACTCCTAGCCCCTCTGCCTGCTACTATTGGGATGGGACACAGGCTGGAAGGGGGCCGAGCTCTTCTGCTTATCCACCTCCTTCCCTTAGCTCCTGGCCTGGTCCTACCACTATACTTTCCCTTCCCCAGGAGCACTGGTATCCTTTGCCCAGTGGCCACCATTTAATGATGGCCTTCGCAGCGCCTTTGTGGTGCCTTAGGCCAACCATACGTTGGCTTATAGCTGGAATATACCGTTGGGATGCCACTTATGATGGTAGAGTTCTCCTAGTGTTCCCCAAGTGCTGAGCCTTAATCTTACCCTATCCTAACTACACCCCTAGTTCACCTCCCACCCTATCCTCCCAACCTATCCACCTTTGATTGCTCTAAGATAATCCCAATTAACTGGCCAGTGAATTAATAAAGGCCAGTGAAAAAACATAATTAAACAACAGCCATCAATTTAGTACAGCCCTAGCAATCAATTTAGTACAATTTCTCCTCAATGTCCTGCAATCATTTTTAGGTAGGGTAATTTGTAGGGAATAAACCAATAAATCCTAGCAATACTAAGTAAACCTTGATTTAATTCATCAATTTATCCTACAATTAATTAATTTATCCCATTTAAACCCAATTAAATTAACTAAATTAAATACTGCTCAATCATTATTAGCATTCTAGCAATAATGTTAGCAATAATATTAGCATTCTTCCATTTGTGTTGATTTAGTGCTAAAGCATTGGTTTGAAATATATTTTGGTTAAAGAGTGGAAAACACCAGATTTTCTAAGGGTTTCCTTTTGTGAAGGAGTCCTTGTCATCAATATGTAAGTTTGACAGTGTGAATACACTCTGAGTTGGCTAATTGGCTTAGCCTTTGTCATATGTTAGGATTCAAAAATATACATTGCAATTCATCATTTGTACCTTCTGTTTTCTGTTTTAGCAGAGATACAGTGTGACTTCAAACCTGAGGCTGTGATCTTGGAATTTGACTGCCAGCACACCATTGTATGTCATTGGTTTGGTCCTAATGAGCATGCTACACAGGTTGAATAGTGCATTTGTCTTTAAAGGGAGGTACAGTGAGTTGCAGGGCCTGGAAGAGTGACGTTGGTTACAACAGGCTGTGGACGGTGCCAGCTGGCATGTAGCGGTGCAGCCACACCACCAGGAAATGTGTGGGGGGCTGGCAGGGCTTGGAGGCCAGTGGGCCAGACTGCTGTTCTGCCCACTCACTTAGCCAGGAAAGAAGCTACTTCCAGACCTGGCAGTCCAGTCTTACTCATGTATATGTGAATAGGTTCCATTGAAGCCATGTTTACATTACGGTGAATGAACATACAGTCTGCATGTATGTGTATTTACCTGTTTGTAAGAAAGAGCCAGTGCATATTTACTGTGTGCTTGTCCTTGGTTTTTAGGTTAGGATCCTGTGTCTATAAGAAATTATAGGTACTAGGCACTCTTCAGGGTACAATGTTTTTAAAATAATAATAATAAAATAAAATAAGATATTTGGCTGTTTTAAAGATATTTGGCTGTTTTAAAGTGACACCACATTGTGGATTGGCAATATCATGTCTTTAGAGCCAGACTACCCCCCTTTTACTATGATGTAACCTGCTGCACCACCACTGTGACGCTAACTCAGGTGGTGCAGTGAGATGGCCCTGGCAAGAAAAAGACCAGAAGAGCCGGCAATATAAAGGGAACATTGGCAGAACAACATCTGGAACTGGGCTGGTGGTGGAGACCAGAAGATCTTTTGACCTCATCTGGGTACTAATAACTTAATTCAAGCACTGATATTTTAATGTGGATGGAATATTTTATCTTGGTTTTAATTGTTTGTATGGCATATGCCTCTTGTTAGCTGCCCTGAGCCTATGGCGAGGGTGGGATATAAATAATAAATAAATAATAAATAAAATAAATGTGTCTTAATAGTTATTAAAGAACAAGAGAAAACTGAATACCAAGAAGTATTTCAAAATGCCTTATTGGGGCAGTCCTTTAAGGAGCTCCAAGGCAGTGAGAGGATGATCCTCCTTTCCTATTGGTACTGTTTCCACAGTTTGACAATCCAGTGGATCTGGAGCTGGATCAGAGATGCTCTTTTCTGACATAGACTTTAGACAGTGACAATTTGAGGCATCAATTTCCTATCTTTTAGAGTGCAGAGTTAAGAAGGATCCAAAACTAAAAGGCTTGGCTGTTTAATATAGACTTAATGCATGGAAATGTGCAGCTGTTGTTTTCATGGCATGGAGGTAGAGAACATCGCCATATAGCTGGCAATGCTGTCCAGGAATAACAGTAATTTCTTCACTGATCAGTGCAGTGCCCTGCAAATCATAATGGGTGGATGCAAACATTGCTGTGAAAAAGTAGTGGAATTTCTAGAGCATTCTATGAATGTCTTGGAAATGGGAGGACTATAGGCAACTCCCCCGGCAGTGATAAAAGGGTCGCAAGCAACCTGGGCTGGTTGTGCTTCAAGCATTTTAGGCTTGCAGAGGGAACTCTGCTGGCCAGGCCCATTTTTGGGCCATTACAGCCTGGGCTTTGGTTGGGCTTTTCTGGACCCACTACTTCAGGCTTGGGATGGTATCCACTGCCGCTTACAAGAGTGCTGTGCGTCCCCTTGCTATTCGGTGAGAATGTTTCATTGTTGTGTTGGTTTATCCTTTTCCCCCTTTTCTTAGGAGCTGTGTTCTTTGGCAGGAGGAGTTGGATTCTCATCTGCGGACACAGCTTCATTTCCTGGGCAGCTCATCGAGCAAACAGATTGGCCATCAACTCTCAGTTGGGCCTTAGTAGATGGGCCACAGTTCAACAGAGGGGACACCGCAGCCTACGCCTTCTCCACCTTCTGTTTGGAAAGAGCTCTGGCTATACAACTGATGTGCTTGCTATCCTCCTGGGTGGCAATGACTTGGGTTTCTGGAAGAGGAAGGCCCTAGTTTTGCAGGCCCAGGATGATTTCTACTTTATTCAGCACCAGTGGCCTAATACAATTATTGTTTGGTCCACCATGTTCCTGCGAGGGAATGGTGGAGGCCCCTTTTAATCCCAAGGGGGTCGACAGAGTTTAGGCACATCTTGAGGGTTGGGTTAAGACACTATGTGCTGCACCCCCAAATTTGGGCTGATTGCACAGACCTGTACAGTAAAGGGAATGATATTTTTCTACAGGACTTATGGCAAGGGTTTATGGCAGTATTGGATATTTAGAGGGCGTAGGGGTCTAAGCAGAGGCTTGACCCTTGTGGTGGTGGAGTTTTGTTGGGAAAAATTGTTGTGGCTCGGTAAGCATCTATCAGCAACCCTGGAGGTTGGAGGGGTCTGTCAGTATCATCACTGCAGCCTTGCAGCATGTGATGGGCAGACTGCCTTTTGAAGTGCCTTTGGTGGATACTCTACACAGGCCGTGCGGCTGTGGGTGAGGGATTGTCATGGCATATTCCATGGCTGGGCTGCCCAGGTTTGAACTGCTTACAGTGGGCTATGCCCTAGGGGCCAGGTGCATTGCCCGTCTTATGGCAAGGGTGGGGTTTTAGTGACCCCAGGCCTTGACCATGCTGCTTCATACTGTTAGCCCTTGCCATTGTTTTGTTAATAAATAAAGTGGCCTTTAGTTTCCCAACTACTGTTGTATGACTCTTTCTTCCATCTATGGGGGCAAAAGCACTTACAGGGGCAATATTTGAAAGACATACAGAATAAAGTTGATAAGAAAACACCTGGAAGTGGCTTCAAAATGGGCACTTGAAGAAAGAAACAAAAAGAATTATTCTAAGCTGCACAAGAGCAGGCACCCAAAATGAACAGTCTGAAAGCCAAAATTCAGAAGACCTGTGATGACAGAAAACATTAATTTTGCAAGACAAAGGATGAAACAGTTGACCACATGGTCATTGCCTGCAGTAAAATTGCTCAAACTGACTATAAAGAACATCACAATAGAGCTGCAGTTATTTTGCACTGGAATCTTTGCAAGAAGTATGGCTTACCGTCAGCCAGAAACTCATGGGAACACAAACCAGACAATATTATGGAGAATGATGAAACAAATATTCTTTTAGCCTTCCAGCTACCAATAAGTAAACATCTGGAGCATAACACCTCTAATATCACAATTGTAGAAAAAAATGAGAAATAGGGTTCGAATCATTGACATTGGAATTCCAGGAAACATCAGAACAGAAAAGAAAGAACAGGAGAAGACCACAAAATATCAAAACCTACATACAGAGATAGAGCACCTCTGAAGGAAGTTTACCATCATGACAGTTGTCACTGGAGACCTTGGACGAGTGCCTAGAAGTCTCAAGGAACACTTGGACATTCTGGGCATTGAGTGAATAACACCAGCTAAGCTCCAGAAGACAGTGTTGCTTGGAACAGCAAAATCCTGTGGAGGTACATCTGCAGTTCCCAAGAATTTGGCTCGATTTCAAATTGCAGAACGCCATCTACCAGTCAAATATCTAACTGTGAGAATTAGAAATAATAATAATAATAATCCTACACATCTATCCTGCTATTTATGGTACTTTCCTTCAGGAAATGGAGCCTTCTGCTGATGCATGAAATCTCAGTAAAAGCCTTCCATCTCTGACATAGAAATTCATATGGACATAGTTCAGTTTGCTATCTGATTCACTAATCAAGACTACCACCCCAGCCCAAATTATCTAATGAGAGATTACTCTTTGCCTCAAGATCATAATTCTTTCTGTTACTAATGGACATGACTGAAAGTTACTAATATCTGGAAACAATTTCAGTGTTATTCCGTACCTATGGGGAAATGACCTTGCCTGATTCCTTTATCTTTAATGGGAAATTTGGAAATAGAATTATAATCCCAAAATTGAATGGCATAATTGGTATTATTATTTTGCAAAAGCAGTTAATGCACATTGGAACTCTATGCTAAAACATTTATTTACAAGATCTCTTTAGAAAAACCAGGGCATAACTGGTGTTATCAAACAACGACATACTTATCTCAGCTTTATCCCCAAGAGCCAGCAACTGACCACTCCTAAAAGTTGTACATATCTTGCTAAGTCAAAAGCTGATTCGCACTTCATGGAGCACACAGGTTGAGTTTGGGATCCCCTGATACATGTAACATCCACATGAGTTGTGGATTTTCCTCAAATACTGTGCACATGTGCCCAATTTGGATTGTGATTACAATATGCATGGAGATGAGGATAAACCTTCTGGATGCACCATTTTCTTTACCTGATATAATCCCAGGGGACACTATTTAGCCTGTTGGGAAATCTATCATAAGTGTGCACCCAGACCTGTAATGTGTGAATCAGCAAAACTGCAAACCTTCTGTAAAACACATGGCTGAAAAGTACAGTAATTAAAATTGCAATGTCCTCGTTATAAGGGTAAAAAATACATCTATGAATGTTCCATTTATGCTAGGACTGTATTAAGACATCACAGTCAACCATAGTTCATTTTAACCATGTATTGCAATCAACCCCCAAAGTCCTACCTCTCCTTCAGGGCTCTCAAACAATCCTTTTGATTATAGCATCAGGCAAATCCAAGTGATTGCCAGCAGATCAGAGACCATCAAACTCCACTGGATGGGAAGGGATGAGCAAGCTTCAGTTTAAAAAGCAGGAGGAAAAACTTCTCAGATGGAAACTGAGGATCTAGATAAGAGCATCAGTTTATCCAGGAATTTTATTTGGCTTTTAGGTAGGATTTGGGTAGTAGGGGAGAAAGCTCTTTTTTAGGTGATAAATAAGCACTCTTGTAAAAGCTAGAAATACCAAATCTACCTGGGCAGTTTCTGAAAACTCACAGAAACGGCAAGGTAAAAGGGAAAACCTACAACTTTGAAGGAACTTGCACTTTGATAACCAGGTCTAATAAACCTCCTAACTTGAGGTAAAAGTTCTGGGGAGAGGAAGCAAGAATTTCACTTCAGTGTTTATTTACTGTAATTTGACCAGTTACACAATTTTCAGTCCCTTGGGGGAAAGGCTGTAACTGCTGGGTCTCCATTGAGAGTAATTCTACCCATTTAAGCTGAAACATTTCACACATAATACTTGCTCTGTTGAATAGCCTTTCCCCCCTATTAAATAAAAATGTTGTTTTCCCTTCATCTCTGTCTTATCTGTCCAGTCAATTATTTAGGAAAAAAGTAGACTAAAATTTATCTCATAGGTGAATCCAATATTGTTATAAAAGTGTCTGAAGAAGAGACATGTGGGGAAAACCACTTTACACACTACCAACCCTTCATCATAAATTCATGTCACCCATTCTAATTAATGAGGACAGTTAGTAAATCAAAGACAGAGAAGCTAGTGTGAATGAAGGGCCATTTTCGAATGGTTCCAAGTAACTACATAGGACCCTGAGATGTTTCAACAAAATATAATCTGAAACATAATAAAGCTTTGAAACTAGTGTATGGTTTCCCCAGAGCTTCATCTTATTCAGCCTCCTCCTGTTACAGCCACACCATAGTTTGGAGAAAAAGAACTCTAAATAGACTTATCAGAATTAAATAATGAATTTCTGTGCACAAACTCTAGCTGGTCTGCATCTTGTCTCCTCTCCACCTCCTAGCACAGAGGGCATATTATTTATATAAGCATTTCTGACCACACAGCTGGTGCTTAATATCAACAAGGTGGCAGAGCAGCTTTTAAACTAATCCCAGAGGGAATGCCAGCAGGAACTGGAAGCCTCTGGTTCAGGACAATTCAGTGCAAAGGGACAATAATGTGAACTTTCTGAGGACTATTGGTAGGAGCACAATAAAAATTGGAAGTGAGAGTAGGATGATAAAAAGGGCCATTTGTGGAGACTAAGGGGCCCAAGGAAGCAAGGGCTGTGGGAAAGGGAAAGACATCACAGCTGTCCATATGCCAATTCTAGAAGCCTCTGAACCAAAATGATGGAATTAGAATGCTTGGAGGTAAATGATAATTTCGATAGTGGGTGATTCAGAAAATATTGGAACAGGAAAATTAAAGGGGTATGGTCATCCTTCAGTGTGAGCTCTATAGGCAAGACTAGGGATGGGCATGAACCAAGAAAATTTGAATCACTGGCTTCCCTGGTTCATGGACCCACAAATCATCACAATTTTTTGATGCTACAAGAACCAGATCTTCTTTGTGGTCTCTGTGCATTCACACCTCTGGGATATAGTGTGCCTGCACCGACCTCGATCGGTTCCTCTTGAAAGTGAAAGGGATTTTTGCACCCGCTCTCCCATCATGTGCTGGCCCCACTGTGCATGACTAAGGGAGGGGCACAACAATCCTGTCAGTTCTCTTCTGACCGCTGCACTGGTAGGATCTTCTCTCCTTCGGTTGGTAAAAAATTTGGACTTTTAGGCCTATTCCTTGTTTTTCTTCAAAGTTTTCTTCATTTTTTCTTCTTGTTTATTTGTTAAGTGAAAGGACTTTGTTTCTACGAAATTATTTCTTTGAACTCTGTAGTCCCCCCCCCGGCCTATGGCCAAGAGGTGGGGTTTCTTTAAATGGTGCCTTAAGTGTCCGTCCCCCGTCCCCCCCCGATGGACACTTGCTTTGTCTTTTGTGCCTCGGGGAATCGCACCAAGTGGACTCTTGTGCTCATTGAGCGAATTTCTCAAAGCATACAAGGAAGAACAGAGCTGCCAGACTTTGCGTTGCACTTTTGGAGTTCAAGTTCAAGTCACTTTTGGAGTTAGTGCTTTCACCAATGTCATCACAGGACACTTCAGGGCATGCGTCTATGTTGACTGCTGCCTCAGCATCGATTGCTGCACTGTCCTCGATACCGACTCACTTAGATGATGACCGCTCAATGCTGAAATGCTCGGCCCAGACATCTCAGTCCAAAGCCCATACTCCCTCTAAAAAACACAGGGAGGGCAAGGACAATTGGCTAAAAAAGGATAAGAAAACTCCCCCTCTGCAAACTCTGCTGACCCCTCAGAGGACCACAGAATTGAATCCTATGGGGGCTGCTTCACTTGACTCTCTGAGCCAAGAGCAGCCACAAGGTGTACCTCAGTTGCCTTTGCTGCGTCCTATCCAGCTCACTGACTATGAGCAGGATATGGACTTAACACAGATCTCCCCATCCTCCAGTATCAAAAGTCCTCCAGTACACTCCAACTGTGGAACTGAAGCCGTTGCCCATCCATCACAGCTCCAACCTGATGGTCGAGAATGGCCATCGGCACTGATGCACCCACCACCACTGCCCTCTTGGGACCAACGGCAGTGGCAATACCTGTATGGGACCTATCCATTTACAGGCAGTATGCCGTGGTTTCCACCCCAACCAATGGAATGGGACCATCAGTCCTCCTCTTCACGTCAAGGGCAGATGCAGTCATTCCACCCCCTCCGAGAAAGAAGGAAGGAAACTTGATTTGTTTGGAAGAAAATTTTATTTTGCAGGAACCCTTGGCATCAAGACCTCAAACTACATGACATGTATGGGGAGATATCAGTTTGCTCTCTAGGAGCAGATGTCTGAATTTATTGCCACCCTTCCTAAGGACTCTAACTGTCAGGCTTGCAGGATCCAAAAGGACCATCAGCTCAGTGCAGCTAAGCACACTTTGGACGCAGCCACCAAAACACTGACTTCAGCAGTCACCAGGGGTCTTTTCGTAGAAGAACAGCTGCAGGAGCTCATTAGCATATGGTATGCTAATAAGCTATTAGGCTATTAGCATATGCCACGCCCCCTGACATTACCGGAAGTGATGTTAGAAGGGGAAGAAGAAAGGGGGGAGGCATCTTCAAAAGCCTCCCCTTCCTTTCCCCAGCTGGCCTAGATGGGGGAGCTAAGAGAGAAGGGGTTTAAAGTTTAAACTCCTTCTCATGAGAGTTGGGCCACAGAAGGAGGAAAGAGGGAAGGAAAGAGAGAGAGTAGAGAGAAGGAAAGAGGGAAAGAAAGAGGGAAAGAAAGAGAAGGAAAGGGGAGGGAAAGAAAAGAGAGGGAAGAAGGAGGGAAACAGGGAAAGGAGGAAAAAAGAGAAGAGAAGAAGGTGGGAAAGAAAGAAAGAGAAAAGAAAAGAATGAGGGAAGGAGGAAAAAGAAAGAAGGAAAGAAGTGAATGAAAGAAATTTGGCGGCAATTCAGCCTCATTATATCCTGTGGGCCATTGAAGTCAATGGTGAAAACAGAGGGTATATTCTGGGGGCTGGAGGGGAGGGGTCTGAAGGAGAGGCTCCAAACTCACAGGGTAGCTGCTGGAGCCTCTCCCCAAGATACCCACCAGGTTTCAAGAACATTGGACCAAGGGGTCGAATTCTATGGGCCCCCAAACAGGTTGCCCCCATTCCCTCCATTGTTCTCTATGGTGGGAAAAAAAGTTAACTTGAGTCGTTGGATTTGCCACCAGCCCCTACGGACTTGAGGACAATCTTCGGTTTTCTGTTGACCTGCCTAGACCTGGGTCTTAGTTGCTCCTCCTTAAGAGTCTCCGCCAATCATCCTGCAGTGGATGGCTACTCAGTTTTTCCCACCCTCAAACGTAACAGTTTCTGAAGGGCCTCACTCATCTTTTTCCTCCGGTTTGTGGGCCAGCTCCCTCCTGGGACTTACCTCTAGTGCTGACCAGACTCATGGGCAAACTGTTTGAACCCATGGCCATGGCTAGTTTACAGCTTCTCTCCTGGAAGACTGCCTTCCTAGTAGCCATTACCTCAGCAAGGCGAGTGAGTGAATTGTCTGCACTCCATTGCAACTCTCCATACTTGGTCTTTCACCATGATGGTGTCACCTTGGCCTCGGATGTCTCTTTCCTGCCCAACATTGTTTCCAAGTTCCATTTGTAAGCTGACATTGCCCTCCCGATATTTTTCCTGTCTCCTATGAATGACAAGGAACACCATCTCCATACTTTAGATGTCAAGAGAGCCATACTCTTCTACTTTGATAGAACAAGGTCATTCCGGCAGTCACCAGCCTTGTTTGTCTCCTATGGCACACCTGTACAAGGGAAGAAGCTCTCTTCACAGTGTTTATCCAAGTGGAAACCATTCAGCTATGCTACCTACTGGCCAAAAGGCCACTCCCAGGCCCACTCCAGGTGCATTCCACCCGGGCAGTAGCCACATCCACAGCCTTCCTGAGAGGTTCGTCACTCACTGACATCTGTCAAGCAGCAATCTGGGCTACCTCCCACATGTTCATGAAGCATTACACCCTGGATGTGCGTCTTCATAAATTTTCCAGGGTGGGATGGGCAGTGTTGCAGGCAGCGCAAGTCTAGGACCTTCAGCTCCCTCCTCCAGGTAGGCCTGTTTTTTTGCTTGCTAATCTCCCAGAGGTGTGATGCACAGAGACCATGAAGAAGATAAACAGGTTGATCTTCGAGTGGTCATCTGTGCATTCACACCACCCACCCTCCTTCCCCTCTGCTTTTGGTCCTCTCCTCTTTTTACTCTGAGACTGATGGCAGTGGTCAGAAGGAACTGGCGGGATTGTCGTGCCCCTCCCTTAGTCATGCACAGTGGAGCTGGCATGTGACAGGGGAGTAGGTGCAAAAATCCCTTTTGCTTTCAAGAGGAACCCATCGAGGTTAGCTCAGGTGCACTATATCCCAGAGGTGTGAATGCACAGATGACCACTCGAAGATCATCAGTTACAGGTAAGCAACCTGTTTTTTTTGGTTCATGATGCAGTAAAACAACCCCCCCCTCCAGCATGCTAGAGACACCAAACTCACAGCAGACCTCTGGCTGATTTTTATCTACAAGCCCTCCAGGTTTGGTGAGGATTGGATTTACAGGGTCTGAGTTATGGCCTCTCAAAAAAGGTGCCCCCGGGAAAGTGCTTTCTGGGGAAATAACAGGTACAGATTTAGGAGGTTCAGGAGTGTATAGAATGGGCTGTGTGCAAGGTAGAGGCATTAAATTCACAGGGGACCTCCCTCTGATGCTACTTTACATGCCATCCAACCTATGTGCAGATTGAACTGGGGGATCTGAGTTATGGCCCCCCAAAGAACATGCCACCAGGAAAAATGTCAGACACAGTTTCCAAAGTGTATAGAAGCTACACACACCAAACACAAAGGGTACCTCACTCTGATGAACCTCCACACAAAAAAGATGGCTTGGTTTTTGGATTTGGGAATGATGCGACCAAATGAACTGGTTCAAAATGACTCACAAACCAGCCTGGTTCTTGCTTGAACCATGATTCATTTCTTGGTTTGTGCCCATTCCTAATAGAAACTCTAATCAAAGTCTCATGAGTGAAAATAAGTGATCAAACATGCAGGTAACAATGACCTGCTAGACATATATTTGGAATTTCAAAACTTCAAAAGGTTTTGACTGGTATCTCACCAATGACTCCTGAGTAAGCTTAATAGTCTTGGGATAAGAAGGCAGGTCCTCCTATGGATTAAAAACTGGTTAAATAACAGGAAGCAGAAAATAGGACTGAATGGACAGTTCTCACAATGGAGCCAAGTAAGCAGTGGAGTCTCACACAACCCCAATCAGTATTGGGGGCCAGTGCTATTTAATTTATTCATAAATGCTCAAACTGGAGGTGAACAATGCAGTGGCCAAGTCTGAAGATAATACAAAATTCTTTAGGATGGTGGACTTTGAAGAGCTCCACAAGGATCTCCACAAATTGAGGCAAATGAAGTTCAGTGCAGGTAAGTTTAAAGTTACTGGAACAAAAAAAAATTCCTGACTTTAACTATATTCTAAGGGGAAGTCTGAAGTTGCTGAGACAAAGTGGAAAAGAGACCTTGAGACTGTAGTGGATAGGTCAATGAAAATGTCAACCTGGTGTGCTGCAGCAGTAGAAAGGGCAAACTCCTACAGTAAACTTGTTAGCAAAGTAATTGTCTGCATAGATCTATGGCACAGAGTCATTTGGAATATTGTATGCAGTTGTGGTCACTGTACCTCAGAGCTAGAAAAAACACAGAGGAGGCCAAACAAGGTAATTAAGGGGTTAGAACACCTTTCCTATGATAAAAGGCTTAAGAGCTAGGAATTTCAGTTTAGAAATAAGACAACAGGATAGATATTGATAAAATTATGCATGGGGTAGACAGAATGGACAGAGAACTCTTTCTCTATTTCCTAAAATATTAGAACTCAGGGACATTCAATGAAGTTGATGGGTAGTAGACTCAGGAAAGATAAAAGGAAATACTTCTTTATTCAACAAATGATTAAAATGTGGAATTCACTGCCTATGGGCATAGTGATAGCTACAAACATAGACAGCTCTAAAAGGGAATTAGGCAGATTCATGTAGGATAGGTCAATCAGCAGCTGCTAGCCATGATAATAGGAATCTTCACATTCAGAATCAGTAAACCTCTGAATGCTAGTGCTAGGAGGTAACATGGCCTATATGCCCTGTTGATGGACCTTCAGAGTAACTGGTTGGCCACTGTGTGAGACAGGATGCTGGACTAGATGGACCACTGTTCTGACCCAGGAGGGCTTTTCTTGTGTTCTTATGACCAAGTGTCTGCAAGCAAGTGATGTTACTCTAAACTGTCACCCCATCTACCCTCTAGACATCACAAAAAACAATAATTTTTACAAATTGTGATTAACAAGTACCCTAACATGAATTTCTTGTTTGATGCAGACCAACAAACTCTGATTTGATGGAAAATCTGTATTTTGATGTCACAGTTAACCATGGTTTTGTGAAATTATGCTTTATAAACTACTTATTGTGATGTCAGTGTATGATGTCAGTATATAAGAGCTATAAAGCCATCATCCCCTTCACACAGAGAGAGTCCCACATGATTGACCAAAAGATAATATTCTATAGGTCAACAGTATGAGTACATGAATATCAAAACTGTGTGGTTAGGGAATATAAATTAAGAAAAACCAATAAAGACCAGATGGCAGATGGAAGTAATGTATTAGTGACAGAGAGGCAGGGCACAAATTGTGAGAACAATGATCAGGAAACAATTCAGTACAACAACATCAAAGACAAATAGGATAGGAAAATAGAAATAAATGAGCATATGCTGTTAATATTATTTATTACTTTATTTTGTAGACGACTTGAATTACTCTTCATTGATAGCAACAGTTCTTGAAATAGACTTGAAATGATAGTATCATTTTCCACATCCCCCTTCAGTACAGCTTATTTTCTCACATTTACCTCAGCATCTGCTACATTCCATTTCACCCTGGTTTGATACAATTTATGGTGTCAACAATCAATATAAAATAATGATTCCAGTAGCAGGTTGTAGCTATTGATCAGAATGCTTTCTGTCTTATGCTGCCTTCTAATTTATAGTTCTGTCTTGAGGAGAAATACTATATTATTTACATTAATATTTCTGTCTGTTTGTACAATGTGCATGCATAAATTCTTAATGTGCTATGAAAGAAAATATGCCATACTCACAGTGTCCATTTTCTCAGGAACTAAACTAATGATTTATTCACATTTTAAAGCAAGTAAAGATATTGCATTTGTACTGTTGAAGGTATTCAGTGCTGTTTGTGACCAGAGAACTACTGTTGATACATTTTCATAATCTGCTTGTTTGCTGGGATTACATTTTCCCCAGGATCACCATGGCCAAGTCAGAACATTTAAAATCACCCATTGTTGCATTTGTATCCATGCAGTAAGCAGTATTCATTGTTCGAACACGTGCTAACAATATGTTCAAAACCTAGCAAACAGTTCACAAGCAGCAGTGTGAGAACACAAAAAGAATTTGCAATACAGTTTAGAACATTCAATAAGTACTCTCAGCTTGAGGAGAGACAGACAGGCAACATGGACTGAAAGACTAGGAGGTCAAGCCATGAAGCATTCATCCCTGTCCCTATCCAAGCAAGATCCAGACCACCAAGGAAGCAACTCTTCTGTGAATTACTTTTTTTCTCCGTTAGATGGCTTGGTTGGATGGCAGACAAAAATACCCATGGGACAGCAATACAAGAACATGTATGTGCATTCTTCAGAACATTTGTGATTAAATGTAAAGCAACTTTGATTTCTGGAAGGGCAGAGGCGAGTGGCACTTAGACTACCCAGCCCAAATGATGGAAAGGGCTGCCATCTGTTGTATCATCCTCTAATTGCAACTGTGTTAATACAGCTGCTAAATGAGGCAGTTCAGGGAATAGCCCCAATCTAGAGCACTGAACCCTTGCAATGCAGGTTCTATCATCAGGGCAGTGCTGAATGTATTCCTTTTCCATTTTTTAGTCCTGAATATGCATGTGCTTATGAATACATTCAAAGCAATCCCTAATACAGTACCTATACTTCATCCTATATATATATAATTGCCCTAACTCACTGGCCATTTCCAGCTCTCCCATTGGCTGTGCACTCCATCAGCCATTGGCCCATCAACTGCCACTCAAGAGTACTCACATTGGCTGGGAGCTGGGTCTGCTCCTCTCCCCCACCCACTGCCAGGTTGGATACTCTTCCCTCACAGAATAAACTACCAAAATGGCTGTCTCTCCTGACAAAGACACTTCTCCTGCTCAGCTCCTGTGGGACTATCTTTTCCCTCAATGGCTGCTGCTAGGCAACCAAGCTTGGTTCTGTCATTAAAAAGGCAAAGAGTGTCCTTATACTCTGCCGAGGTTGCTTCCCTCCTGCTTAGGTCCCCACTGTGGAGAAAGACTGTAGTTTTCCTAGGTAGTGGTGCAGGTGGGGAGGAGATGGAAAGCTGAAGTCAGAGGGGCAGATAAAGGTAAGTTGACAATTGGCTAGAAAGGAAATAGGGTTGCCACCTCCAGGTTGGGAAATTCCTGGAGATTTGAGGGATGAAACCTGGAGAGGGTGAGGTTTGTGAAGGGGTGGGACCTCAGACAGGTACAATGCCATAGACTCCACTCTCGAAACCAGCCATTTCCTCTGGAGGAACCATTGTTACCATTCTCCAGGTGAAGGCTGGAGGTCACTAAGAATTACAACTGCTCTCCAGATGGCAAAGATCAGTCCCCCTGGAAAAAATGATGGACTCTGTGTCATTACACTCTGCTGAGGTGACCCTCCCATTAGAGCCAGTGTGACACAGCAGTTAATGCTTCAGAACAGGGTCTGCCAGACCAAGGTTCTTCCTGTGGAAGTGGAGTGAGTGATTTCAGACCACTCGCATACTTTCAGCCTAACCTACCTCTCAGGTTGTTGTGCAAATCAAAAGGAGGAGAGAATGATGTGAACTGCTTTGGTCCTCACTGTGGATAAAGACTGTACTTTTCCTAGGTAGAGGCTGCGGGGGGGGGGAGGAGATGGAAACCTGAAGTCAGATGGGTAGATAACAATATGCTGATGGTTGGCTGGAAAGGAGATAGGGTTGCAACCTCCAGGTTGGGAAATTCTTGGAGATTTGAGGGGTGGATCCTGGAGAGGGTGGGGTTCAAGGAGGGATGGGTCCTCAGACAGGGACATTGCCATAGAGTCTATCCTCCAAACCAGCCATTTCCTCAGGAACCATTCTTGCCAATCTCCAGGGAAGGGCTGGAGATCACTTAGAATTACAACTGCTCTTCAGATGGCAGAGATCAATTCCCCTGGAGAAAATGGTGGACTCTGTGTCATTACTTATTTATTATTTATTTCTTAGATTTATATGCCGCCCTCCTCGCTGTGGGCTCAGGAAGACTCACAACATAGGTATAAATATGCATTGAAACTCCAATATAAACAACATTAAAATAAGTTTAAGTTTAAAACTGTAGTTACACAGCACATGATGTTATTATAAGATGGCAACATTCTGTTATCACTGAATGGCCGCCTCCAGGCTCCTGCCAAGCTATTGAACTTCCAGCTGTCGGTGGTGCTGATGTTAAGGCCAGGTTGGTAGTGATGTTGATATTAGGGCCAGGGCCATAAAGTTGAGGTGGCACCCTACTTGAAAGCCTGGTGGACGAGGTCCATTTTGCAGGCCCTGCAGAGCTGTAGAAGGTCCTGCAGGGCCCTGATATCATCCGGGAGCTCATTCCACCAGTGAGGGGCCACCACGGACAAAGCCCTGGCCCTCGTTATAGCCAACATGGCCGCTTTCTGGCCCAGAAGAGCCAGGCGGTTTTGGGATCCAGATCTTAGTGCTCTCTGGGGAACATGTGGAGAAAGGTGGTCCCTTAAGTAAGTAGGTTCCCGGCCTACTTTAAACGTGAGATATAGGGCTTTAAACGTGAGAACCAGTACCTTGAACTGTATCCGGTATGCTATAGGCAGCCAGTGCAGTGTTTTTAGGGCAGGCTAGGTGTGTTCCCGCACAGGAAGACATAACAACAGCCTCGCTGCTGTATTCTGCATCAGCTGCAGCTTCCAGATTTGGGACAAGGATAGCCCTATGCAGAGAGAATTACAGTAATCCAATCTTGAGGTGACCATTGCATGGATCACTGTAGTCAGGGCATTGCATTCAAGGAAGGGAACCAGCTGCTTAATCAGTCGTAGATGGTAAAAGGCAGATCTCACAGTGGCTGCTACCTGGGCCTCCATCATTAAGGTGGCTTCCAGAGCACTCCCAAACTCCTAACGTCCAGTGCTGGCACCAGCAGCGCCCCATTGAAGGTCGAGAGAGGGATCCTTAACCTTGGGCCACTCTGACTCAGGCACAGGACCTCCATTTTCGTTGGATTCAATTTCAGTTGCCTCCCTCTAAGCCAACCAGTCACAGCTTTCAACACCAGGTCCAGATCTCCAGGAACAGAGTCTGACTGGCTGTCCAACAGCAAGTAGAGCTGGGTGTCATCAGCATATTGATGACAACCCAGTCCATGTCTCCAGGCAATCTGGGCAAGGGGGTGCATATAGATGTTAAACAGCATTGGGTAAAGCACTGCTCCTTGGGGGCACTCTGCAAATTAGTGGGTGCCTTCCGGATAGCTGTTCCCCGACTGCCGCCCTCTGTCCCTGACCCTGGAGAAAAGAGGACAGCCATTGCAAGGCAAGCCCCTGAATCCTTGTGTCAGCAAGACGGTGGATCAGTAGTTGATGGTCGACCATGTCAAATGCCACTGATAGCTCCAACAACATCAACACTGCCCTTCCGCCTCAATCCAGGTGCCTCCAGAGATCATCTGTGAGGGTGACCGGTACCATCTCTGTTCCGTGGAACAGAGACTGGAAGGGGTCTAATATAGAGGCCTCATCCAAAAAGCCTTGCAACTGGTTTACCACTGCCTTCTTAATTAATTTGCCCAAATAGCGCAAATTGGATACCGGCCGGTAATTAGCCAATTCAGCTGGATCCAGTGATGGCTTTTTTAAGAGAGGGCAGACCACTGCCTCCTTTAGGGCACTGGGGAACAGTCCCTCCACAAGGGACTGCCTCACAACCCATCACAGCTAGCTTTAATTAGCCATGATGGGCACAGATCAAGGCTGCAAGTGGTTGGGCGAACTGATGAGTTTAGACTCATTATACCCTGCTGAGGTTACCACAGCAAATTGATGCTGAGTGCCCAAGGTCAGGGCACCCACCCAGACTCTTTTTCTAGATCTTGTTGTATTTATTTCCACAACAGGCCTTATTCCTAGTATGCCATATAAAGGCATATGCTTTTTATACAAAAGAATTATATAATTGTATCTTCCAACACCAGTCTTTCCTTTAAATTGCATCCAAGAAGCTCAACTGTGTAAAAAAAAAAGTTACTTAAAACATTCTGAAGAATTGTCATATGGGTAGGAGGCAATCGTGTGATGCCATTAGGGTAAAGTAGGGCAGTTGGGACCCTTGGGCCCTGCTCCAGTGTGGCACCAACCACAGCACTTTCCCATTTGCTATCTATTACTGGAGCCAAAATGCCTAGTAGTGTGTCCACAGTGACTTACGATAACTATTTCCTACCACTGGGGCATTGTTATTTTATTAGTAAGCCATTTTTAGCTCACCTTTTTCCCGCAGAGACTTATGTGGATTCTGGCAATGTCAGAGAGCAGTGCTGAGATTCAGAGCAGCAACAGCCAGGCCTAGAGGAATGATTCAGGCAGCTCTTAGCAATACAAGATCATTTTTAGACAGATTCTTTAAGTTCCCCAAATCATTGAAATACATGCAATTATGCTACATTAAATATGAATGCCCCTATGTTCACATCAATTCTATTTGGCAGATTTCCTGTTTGCAACGCATATGCTCTGACCAAGATCTGGCATTAATATCTTCTGAATATGTACACAGCTGAGAGCATCAGATATGAAAATAAAATCCTTAGACCAGGTGCAATGATCTGCTGAAGATAGCTCTCTTAACGGTTAGGGCTAAGAATGCAGTGAACAAGATGATGATCGTCATCATGGAAAAGAAATTCATAAAAGCAAAAGTGCAGTGGCATTTCAAGCCTGATTTGACAATAACTGTCTTTATTCATGAATGTTCAGCTCTAATGAGACAACACAGAATACTTATGAAATAAGAAACTGTGGAATACCAGATGGGTAGACAGAGTGGAAGTTCTTTGAAAACAGATGTCAATACTACTTGTGGATTTGTTTATATGTTTAAGTGAGTAAACTCTTGTCATGAAATAAAGGAAGTCAAAAGGAGTTAATTCTAGATGGATCATGGCTTTATTTACAGTGCCATCCTAACCAGATTTAAAGCCTTGTATACCCATTCTTCATTGGATTTCCATGGACTCAGAAGGCTGTGACTCTACTTAGGATGGTACTGAAAATTTACAAACATATACCCTATCTTCAAAGAGAAGTCCAGGCAAGACACTAGCTCTCGACAAACAGTTCCTTTAATTAGAAACACCTTAACAGTATTCAACAAAGGGACATGCTTAGCCATGAATGATATATCAAAACAAAGGCCATAGCATAAAAACCCTTACCAGCATTATAACCCTAGGGAACTGGGATGTAAGACAGTTGATCACAGTGACCGCCACCAAATTGTTGCACCAAAAGTGCATAGTATGATTAGCCAACTGCTCAGACCATAGCCTGATGGGGAAAAACTTCAAGAATGTCAGGTCCCTAGTTATGCCAGCTTTGGCCCACTCAGCCAGCCAATCCTCCACACACCACTGATCATGAAAGTATACCCCAAAACCTAGGGATCCAGCCATGTCAGGCATAATCTGTAGCTTTGCCTTGATCTGCATATGCTCCGTCCAAAAGGAAATATTGTTGAACCGTTCCAAAAATTCTTCCCAGATCTCCAGATCATCCCTCATGCTACTGGTGACACTCACCCTATGATGCAGGAGCCAAAGCCCTGCCATAGCATTGCACAATCTCCTAAGGAATGCTCTACCTGGTGCCACCAACTGCTGCAGCTCCACCAATGTAGCTCTCCTCTTGCCCTTTGAAGAAGTAATCCTAGCCTGCAGGTCCTCAACTTTTTCCTCAGGTGACTTAGAAGACTGCCTCCATGTATCGAGTTCCACACCCAAAGAAGTCAAAATGTCCCTGGCTCATCAGTTTTCTCATGAGCAAAAGGGACCCCCAGCTCCCTCACTAAACTAACAAAACTAACAGCTTTTTAGAATGCAACATAATGTTCATTAACTTATCATTTAAGCCACATTTATATCTGAAGAAAAGATGCAATTTAAAATCACTGTGATCACTAAATGTGTAATCTGTTCAAGTTAAAATACTTAAAACAGATAATGTAAGTGATTAAAATATTCATCAGTTCTACATGATCTTTCTCATATGAAGATAAACAAAGAATCAGGCTGAAGTCAATAGAGTTAGTATAGTTTTATTTTAGTCCCTTGTGTACTTGCTTCCTCTGTTGTTTGAATGACATTTATTTGTTAGGTTGAAGGGCAGGAGAGAAAGTTGAGCACTGACCCGAAGAAATGTAGGGTGTCATCAGAAGCATGAGGAACATAAAAGCACCCTTCTGACATGGGAGGAATCAGAATAGATAATGGATGTTTGAAGGAGAATGTGTCATAGAATCTACTGACACGTTGAACAAAAAGAGGAAAAGAAATGAAAGACAAGAGACTGAATTTATTGTCATTGGGTGTCTACATTTTTTAGTTTCTAACAAAGGGAAGGTCATTCTTCAGGGTTCCCAAGTCTCTACCCAGATCTTTTATCTCTTCTTCTCTTTCCTATAATTGAGAGAAAATGGGCCCTTTTAAGGTAGAAGAGTTATAAAGGACCAAAAAGTAGACAGGATATACACAGTAACATCCCTCTGCATAATTCACCAAGCTGGGTCAGTTTACAGGAGGTAATCAGTCTCCAAGGTGTGTGACATGCCAAGAATTTTCTGAATTCTTAGAAACTATGATGAACGAATTCATCATAATGACAAAAATAATGATGTCTTGCCACTAAATGTGGAAAGAAAAGACACATAGTTGGGTCAACTCAATGCTTAGATATTCTGATTCAGTCCATTTCAAAAAACTCAATAATTGTGTAAAATAGTAAACACATTTGATTTTATGACAGTGCTTGTATAAATAGAAACTTAATACTAGAAGCCAGTTGGGCAGAGAGAAACATATTGAAATCGATTGAGCAGAGTGAGGTCCAATTCATACAAGGTGCCCACTAGAGATTAAAGTGGCTGGTAAACATGCAGAATGCCCATTGCCCCCACAATCGGAATGAAAAGACGGACACCAATATGGATTTAAAAAGGGCCACTTTATTAATTATTTATAATCAAACAACTGGCAAGGGGCTGCTAAAAATGTACTGAGGAATATGACAGGTGTCAAACTTCTGACTACCTTCATCTCCTTCTGGGCGATGCACCTTCCCCGATCTCGAGCCACCCAATGTGGCTCTTGACCAGCGGTTTGGCATGTTTATGAGAACCCCCTGACCCACCACCCCAGAAGCCGCAAAGGCCTGCTAAGATAGGCAGGGCCAGCTTGTTCTAAGGAAGATCACCCCTTCCCGGCCTTGAGCCGCAAAGGCCCGAAAGCCGTTCATGGAGGACCCTTTAATTCCTTTATAACAATGCCCAGGTGCTCACCGATTTCAAATTGCTGATCGCACTACCCCGCCATAGCAAAGGTCAAGCCTCTGCTTAGGCCTTTGCCCCCCACCAAGCGATCCAGCACAAACAGCACCTCTCACCTAAAATCTGCCAGAAATATAGCGTTGCCCTTGTTAAGGAGGTGCACTCTGTCTTCCCTATACAGGTCCATTAACCCGACCCGTATATCAGGGTGCAACAAGAAGAGGTCCAAGCCTCCTTCCATGGCAATTTAAAGCTGCCAAGTGGTGCCTAATCTCATCCAGCACAAGGACCTAGAAACCCCCAGGCTACGCCACACCTGGCACAGTGCTTTTACAGACAAGACCAGCTGCACCCTAGGCAACTGGCTGCCTTAACATCTAGTGGAGTCCCCAAAATTGTGCCAATTGGCAGTGCAGAATAGCCACAAGACTATCCACACTCCAGGCCACCTTACTCTTATCATCGCAAGGTCAGCCTCTGCCTGTAAGCCAGGGCCAATACCCTTACTGATGATGCAGCATAGCCACCAGACCTTGTGCACTCCAGGCCATCTATGCCATGGTGAGGTTGCCCCCAGGCAACCGGTCCACTTGTAGCACCAGGGCCTCGCCCTTCATGACGATGCAGCATAGCCACCAGACCATGTGCACTCTGGACCACCAGCCCATCATGATGAGGCTGCACCCCAGGCAACCAGTTCACTCGTGACATCAGGGCCTCGCCCTGCATGGCGATGCAGCATAGCCACCAGACCATGTGCACTCCTGGCCACCTTGCTCCTATCATCACAAGGCCAGCTTCCACTTTATCATAAGGGCCTCGCCCTTCATGACGATGCACCATAGTCACCAGACCATGTGCCCTCCAGGCCACCTTGCTCCTGTCATCACAAGGCAAGCCTCCACTTAACACAAGGGCCTCGCCCTTCATGTCGATGCAGCATGGCCGCCAGACCACGTGCACGCCAGGCCACCTTGCTCCTATCATCACAAGGCAAGCCTCCACTTTATCATAAGGGCCTTACCCTTCATGCCGATGCAGCATGGCCACCAGACCACGTGCACGCCAGGCCACCTTGCTCCTATCATCACAAGGCCAGCCTCCACTTTATCATAAGGGCCTTACCCTTCATGCCAATGCAGCATGGCCACCAGACCACGTGCACGCCAGGCCACCTTGCTCCTATCATCACAAGGCCAGCCTCCACTTTATCATAAGGGCCTTGCCCTTCATGCCGATGCAGCATGGCCACCAGACCACGTGCACGCCAGGCCACCTTGCTCCTATCATCACAAGGCAAGCCTCCACTTTATCATAAGGGCCTTGCCCTTCATGCCAATGCAGCATGGCCACCAGACCACGTGCACGCCAGGCCACCTTGCTCCTATCATCACAAGGCAAGCCTCCACTTTATCATAAGGGCCTTGCCCTTCATGCCAATGCAGCATGGCCGCCAGACCACGTGCACGCCAGGCCACCTTGCTCCTATCATCACAAGGCAAGCCTCCACTTTATCATAAGGGCCTTACCCTTCATGCCGATGCAGCATGGCCACCAGACCACGTGCACGCCAGGCCACCTTGCTCCTATCATCACAAGGCCAGCCTCCACTTTATCATAAGGGCCTTACCCTTCATGCCAATGCAGCATGGCCACCAGACCACGTGCACGCCAGGCCACCTTGCTCCTATCATCACAAGGCCAGCCTCCACTTTATCATAAGGGCCTTGCCCTTCATGCCAATGCAGCATGGCCACCAGACCACGTGCACGCCAGGCCACCTTGCTCCTATCATCACAAGGCAAGCCTCCACTTTATCATAAGGGCCTTACCCTTCATGCCGATGCAGCATGGCCACCAGACCACGTGCACGCCAGGCCACCTTGCTCCTATCATCACAAGGCCAGCCTCCATTTTATCACAAGGGTCTTGCCCTTCATGCCAATGCAGTATGGCCACCAGACCACGTGCACACCAGGCCACCTTGCTCCTCTCATCACAAGGCCAGCCTCCACTCAATCACAAGGGCCTTGTCCTTCATGGTGAAGCAGAATAGCTGGCCAGACTATCTGCACTCTGGGCCATCTTGCTCTTATCTTCCAAAGGTTTGTCTCAGCCTGTAACACAAGGGCCTTCCCATCCAGGGAGTCCTCTTAGCTCAGTGGGTGGCCCAAAAGACCATGCTGTGACCGCAGATGTTGATTCTTCATCTTGCCCTGCAGCCAGCAGCGCCTGAAGGACAAACTTCATTAGTAACTTAAAACTTTGCAATTCGATTCCTGAATGCAAGGCAAAAACCCAACACAGCTCATAATCCACAGAGCCACCCCACAACAGGAGTGCAGTGACTGGACAAATGTCCTGACCTGAACAAGGTCCCACTGACACTACCACTCGGCAAGGGAATACATAGCCCAGGGCAGCTGTAGTGGAATTGGCACTGAACCGAGAAATGAGTTCCGAACTTCACACCGGGAAAGGCCCCACTTGCCCAAAGCCCAGGCACTACTGCCGCAAACTGGTGCCTGATCATCAGAACTCCATCTGCATGCCAAGCAGTAACCGTCTTCATAATGAGAAGTGCAGTAACACCCAGTTTGCAAAATTGCCCCTTTTTCTACGGCCAGGGAAATGGGTTGCCTCTGGTCCTCTAGAGCTTCCATTTCCCAAGACCTTCATAGAATGCAGAAGAAATTACACTACCTGACCAGCAATGTTTACATTTACACCGACATTGCTTTGAAAGGCACTGTCCAATATTCTTAAGGCTTATGTTTGCCATAATCAAGGAATTACTTAATGATGTTCCTGGGTGCAAGGCATTTACACAGCAATGCTTACCTTCGCAGTCAGTGTGATTTGCAAGGCACGGCCCAACATTCATAGGGCTTTTGTCAACACTGATCCAGTGAATTGACTTATTGATATTCCTGGGTGCATAGGCAGCCCACCCCTTTTAAAGGGACATTAATTATCCAATGGCGTTCTATTACTTCCATGCCATGAAAAAACCACAGCTGTGCAACTCCACATAGTCCGTCTCTATAAGGCAGACAAGACCTAAGTCTTTGGATTGTTTGGCCATCCTGCACTCTGAAAGAAAGGAACTTGAGGCCAAGAATGATCATGTCTTAAGTTCTATATCAGAAAAGAACGTCTCTGATTCAGTTCCAAATCCACTGGATTGGCAGACTATGAAACATTCTCTCAGCCACGGAGTTCCTTAAAGGACTATTCACTGGCATTCAATATTTAAAATTCAAGGGACTATCCCCCATGAGGCATTCTGAAACACTTCTTGGTATATAATCTTTCCCAGTTCGACTAACCACTGAGACCCATTAGAACAAAAAGTTAGTTTGGCTTTCGAAACATAAATGCCAATCAACAGTATTGTCACTGTAAAAACCCCTATATTTATTAATTTGTTTGTGTATCCGTTTCGAAAAACACCCTATCCTAATGAGTGCACAGTACCTATAATTTCTTATAGAAACTGGGTTCCTATCCCAAAGATCAAGGACAATCACACAGTAAAGTGCACATGCCCCTTTACAAACAGGTGTATACCTATATGCAGGCTAAATGTTCATTCATTGTAATGTGAATCTACATTCAGTGAACCCTACTATCATATGTACATGAGTAAGGCTGGGCTGCCATGCCAGAAAATTTCTTTCCTGGCCAAGTGCTTGGGCAGAACAGCCCCCACAGAACCTCCTGGCACCACCCACAGCCTATAAAGACCCATGCAACTCTGACAGGCCGTGGCTACTCACTGGACCTCCCCTTACAAACGAATGCATGTGTAAGCTGTGAAATATGCTCATTAGGACAACCAATGACATGTAATGACGTGCTGGCTGTCCAATTCTCAGATCACAGCATCAGGAGGAAGTCACACTATATTCCTGCCAGAACAGAAAACAGAAAACACAATTGACGTATTGCAATGGTTATTTCAAATCCTAACACATGACCAAAACCAACAATTTACCAACTCAAGAGTGTACTCATACTGACAAATTCACGTGCTGCTGCGAGGCTTCCTTCAAAGAAGGAAACCCTTAGCCTTCAGCTGTTTTCCGATCAAGTTGCACCTGATTTCACTCCTAACCAATGCATCGGAAAGTACATCCCTCTTGTATTAGGGCCCAATATTGTAATTGGAAGATTGGCAATTTATACTGCCTTCCTCTGAATAAAACCATGCAAAATTGTTATTTTGAATAGAGATCCTTATCTACCATCTCAAAAATAAATAAGCCCAGTTGCCATAAGTAGTTAAGTCATTTTGATACTTCGAAAGGAATAGCCCCTTCGATAGCGCTATGTCTTATTCAAGCCTGCTAAAATGAGTATAACCTACTCAAACTGGCAGAAGCTCAGTAGGTCCCAGGCAGAGCTATTTCATATTACCCACTACCTAATCCCTTAACTAAAATGCTGGGGATTAGACCTGGGACCCTCTGCATCCGAAACAGACAGTCTCTCACTGAGACACATCCCCTTCCATAGTTCAGCAAATCAGATATTACAGAGCTTAATTCTTGTATAAGTCCTACATTCAAAAAACCATGCCAGCAACCGAGAATGGAGGGGAAGGAAAGAAGGAAAAAGGGACTGGATTTATGCCACTTGGGAGTCTCCTAGTGGCCCAAAACCTCCTTTTTCCTCCCCACAATGTACACCCAGTGGGCAGTGCTCCCACCAACAATGGATGAAAGCCCACCCATACGTCCCTCAATGGTGGCCACCTCTCCAAAATAGCCCTATTTACTGGGTTATTCAAGGAACCTCTAAGAAAGAAGCAAAATGGCATCCAAGGGAACTGACAAGGTCAAAGCTGCCGAGGACACCAATTGTGTAGATACAGCACCCACCCGCATATTAGGCGCTGTAGGGCCAACTTTGGAAGCCACAACTACAGGCACTTGGGCCCCCCATATAGGGAAAGCACCAGTGGCCACCAAAGGTAAAAGCCTGGCCTACCCACTTAGGAGCAGGCCACTTCCGTTTTGCGGCACCCAAACCCTTTTTGGAGCCAAGCTGTCCTTAATGGAATCACTCTCCAGAGGCACAGGCCCAAAATGTCTGAATCCCTTTTCCCCAAGATTAAAAACACTTGGGGCTATTTAGCTTGTAAAACGATGGCTGAGGGGTGACGTAAGTGAAGTTATTAAGAGTATGAAGGAATAGCAAGGTGAGAAAGAAATAATTTCTCCCTTTCTTTCAATATTAAAACTCATGGGCACATCATGAATTTGCTGAGCAATCAGGTTAGAACAAATAAAAAGAAGCACTGCCTCACCCAAAGAGTGATTAACACATGGGATTCACTGCCACAGGAGGTGGTGGGGGCCACCAACATGAGCGGTGTCAAAACAGGAATTGGATAAGCATATAAAACAGAATCCCTAAGTGGCTATAGATAGGAACACTCAGTCTGGGGCACCTGATGCTCTGCCCTCTTGGCCACTGTGTGACAAGTTATCGGACTATATGTGTCATTGGCCCTATCCAACACTGCCCCCTCTTATACTTTAATGTCCCCTAAGATGGCCGCCACTCCTAACTCCACCAAAATGGCTGCCAAAGGAGAAGGGGGGCTAATCTGGAGCTTCACCAGAAGACTAAGGCCCTTATTTCACAATGCTCCCCCGTTTAAATGAAGCGTCCTCCATGGACAAAGCAGAGCAGCACCGCCAAGAAGGTGCCGTTGCCGCCATGCCCCTTGTACTGGCCCGCCTGCACACCCGCAAAGCTCCGCCAGTGGCTGGGGAGGCCCCACTCTCCAAGTTGTCGCTGCAGCAGCTCAGATGCTCCCATCCGCTGCAGCCGCAGCCCGGACGCTCCCCAGGCGTTGCAGCCTGGCCCGGACCCACCCTGGGTGCTGCACCACCCCAGACTCTCCTACGGTGCTGCGGCCCGGATGCTGTCCAGGCACAGCAGCCGCGGCCCGGACGCTCCCCGGGCGCCGCGGCACGGCCAGGACCCTCTCTGGGCGCTGTGCCGTGGCCGGATGCTCCTAGGGCGCTGTGGCCCAGATGCTACCCAGCCACCGCAGCCGCGGCCCGGATGCTCCCCGGGCATCATGGTGCGGCCCGAACGCTCTTCGGGCGTTGCAGCGCGGCTCCGACGCTCGCAGCCTCTAGGCCTATTGATCCTGCTCGGAGCTGCTACTGGCTCCGAGCACGTCAAAGAACTACACAGGGCAGAGGGCAGGAGCCGAGCCTGAATAGGCTGGCTCCGCCCTCTGCTTGGTGTCCTCTTCTTCCTGCCTCACGTGGAGGCAAATCAGCCCCCTCCCGCCAGCGCAGGCTCGGCGGGAGTTGGGGCTTGCAATCTAGCCTTAGTCCCTTATGTTCGGAGGAGATTACAGTCAATTCCAGTGATGGTTTGCACTGGACGTTTGTGGAAGTTGCAGGACTTATGGATAATTGCCACACCTACTCCCTGGCCAACTATACACGGTTGATGGAGAATTACATAACCAGGCTGTATTAGTTGGAACAGACACATCACATTGTTTTCTTCTAAACACGTCTGTTACACAAGCCAGGTCAATTCTCTCTTCCTGTAACATCTCATACTCTTTTGTAGTTTTGGCAACCTCATGTAGGATTTTCCAAACATGAGAATTACAGAAGTGATTGGCCATTGTCTGCTCTGAGTAACAGTTGTGGACTTCCTTGGTGGTTTGCCATCCAAGTACTTACCAGAAGAAGAAGAGTTGTTTTTGATACCCCTTTTTCTCTACCCTAAGGAGTCTCAAAGTGACTTATGATCGCCTTCCCCATTCTCTCCACAACAGTCACCTTATGAGGCAGGTGGGACTGAGAGAATTCTGAAAGAACTATGACTGGCCCAAGGTCACTCAGCAGACTTCCTGTGGAGGAGTGAGGAATCAAACCTGATTCTCCAGATTAGAGTTCACCACTCATAATCATCACACCACACTGGCCCCAGGGCTGACCAGGGGCTGGCTAAGCAGGGCTGACCCTGCTTAGCTTCTCTGACAAGATCATGCTAGCCTAGGCCATTCAGGTTAGGGCAATATGGATACTGCCATATAATTTCAATAGGACATTACATTCAAAATTTACCCATCAAAGTTAAGTCTTCCGTAGATATTGGTTTGTCATATGAATAAATGATTGACAGTGCCTTGAATCCAGTGAACCATTGTTGCAAGGTTCACAGATCTTTCTCATGTTTTCTTCTCCCCAGTAGTCATTGTGACCTCTGGAAAAGTGTACTAGCAGCCAAGTGGACTTGCAGAAAAAGTTACAACATCCATTTACAGTGGGTCAGTATTATTACCATAATTGCAGGCAGGAGATGGGCTGAGAGAGAGAGAGGAAGCAGGGCTCTTTTGTAGCAGGAACTCCTTTGCATATTAGGCGACACACCCCTAATGTAGCCAATCCTCCAAGAGCTTACAGAGCTCTTCTTACAGGGGCTACTGTAAGCTCTTGGAGGATTGGCTACAATAGGGGTGTGTCACCTAATATGCAAAGGAGTTCCTGCTACAAAAGAGCCCTGAGAGGAAGGATAGGTTGTGTACAGCTATCTACTAATCTAAGCAACAGAAGAAACTTTCAAGCATTCTCAGGATTTTTTGATGCACATCTCAGTCTCTTAGCCACTGTGCTACACCAGTTCATGCTAATGATATGATATTGCCGCATTATATTGTACATAACATGCATTTGACTTAGCCATGTTCCCTACCTTTCTGAACCTTCTGGTCACAGACATACAGCAATTTTTTACACATTGTTTAGGGAACAGCATTCTCCACATACTCAGAAACCTCAAATCCTTATTCACCATGTAACTTGTTAGGTGACGTTGAGCCAGTTACTCTTTCTCTAGTCGGGAAAAGAGATTGCGTTCTTAGACACTCTCAATGACTGTGCTGTGGAACAGATGGTCACAGATCCTACCAGGGGAGAGGCGATCCTGGATTTGGTCCTAAGTAACACCCAAGACCTGGTGAGAGATGTAAAAGTGATTGCACCACTTGGAAACAGTGACCATAATGTCATTGAGTTTAACATTTGTACAGATAGGGAGTTGCCCAAAAAGACTGACGCAACCACTTTTAACTTTAAAAGGGGTAACTTCTCTGGTATGAGGGGACATGTGAGGAAGAAATTGAAAGGAAGAGTGGAGAAGGTCAAAACCATTGGGGAAGCTTGGAGACTATTTAAAAAGACAATCCTAGAAGCTCAGAAAAAATATATACCGCAGGTTAGGAAAGGTACAAATAGGTATAGAAAAAAGCCTGCATGGTTAACAAATAAAGTAATGGAAGCTGTAAAAGGTAAGAAGGATTCCTTTAAGCGGTGGAAAGCTAGTCTTAGTGAGGTTGATAAAAGGGAACACAGACTATGGCAAATAAAATGCAAGTCTGTGATCAGGCAAGCAAAAAGGGAATATGAGGAGCATATCGCAAAAAACATAAAGACCAACAATAAAACTTTCTTCAAATACATTAGAAGTAGGAAGCCAGCCAGGGAGGCAGTGGGGCCCTTGGATGACCAAGGGGTAAAAGGAGTAGTGAAGGATGATAGGGAAATGGCTGAGAAGCTGAATGCATTTTTTGCCTCTGTCTTCACTGTGGAAGAGGAGAAGTGCTTGCCCACTCCAGAAGCACTGATTTCGGGAGGGGTTTGAAAGACCTGAATCAGATTGCGGTGACAAGAGAGGAAGTCCTCCGACTGATGGACAATTTAAAAACTAATAAATCACCAGGCCCGGATGGCATTCATCCGAGAGTTCTGAAAGAACTCAAATGTGAACTTGTGGATCTCCTGACAAAAATATGTAATCTTTCTTTAAAATCTGCCTCCATTCCTGATGACTGGAAGGTAGCTAATGTCACTCCCATCTTTAAAAAGGGCTCCAGGGGAGATCCAGGAAATTACAGGCCAGTCAGTCTGACATCGATACCGGGTAAGTTGGTGGAAACTGTTATTAAGGAAAGAATTAGTAGGCACATTGATGAACAAAAACTATTGAGGCAGACTCAGCATGGGTTCTGTAAGGGAAGATCTTGTCTCACTAACCTGTTAGTGTTTTTTGAGGGAGTGAACAAACATGTGGACAAGGGGGACCCAATAGATATTATTTACCTTGACTTCCGGAAAGCTTTTGATACAGTTCCTCATCAAAGGCTCCTAAGTAAGCTCAATAGTCATGGGATAAAAGGACAAGTCCTCTTGTGGATCAAAAACTGGCTTATAAATAGGAAACAGAGAGTGAGTATAAATGGGAAACTTTCTCAGTGGAGGGTGGTAAGCAGTGGGGTACCACAGGGATCAGTACTCGGTCCCATGCTTTTTAACTTGTTTATTAACGATTTGGAATTGGGAGTAAGCAGTGATGTGGCTAAATTTGCAGATGACACGAAGTTGTTCAGGGTGGTGAAAACCAGGGAGGATTGTGAGGCACTCCAAAGGGATCTGTTGAGGATGGGTGAGTGGGCGTCAACGTGGCAAATGGGGTTCAATGTGGCCAAGTGCAAAGTGATGCACATTGGAGCCAAAAATCCTAAATATAAATACACGTTGATGGGGTCTGATCTGGCAGAGACTGACCAAGAGAGAGATCTTGGAGTCGTAGTGGATAACTCGCTGAAAATGTCTACACAATGTGTAGCTGCAATAAAGAAGGCCAACGCTATGCTGGGGATTATTAGGAAGGGAATTGATAACAAATCAGCCAGTATCATCATGCCCCTGTATAAATCATTGGTGCGACCTCATTTGGAATACTGTGTACAGTTCTGGTCACCACATCTCAAAAAGGATATTATAGCATTGGAAAAAGTGCAGAGAAGGGCAACTAGAATGATAAAAGGGTTGGAACACCTTCCCTATGAAGAAAGGTTAAAATGCTTGGGGCTCTTTAGCTTGGAGAAACGACGGCTGAGGGGTGACATGATCGAGGTTTATAATATTATGAATGGGATTGAGCAGGTTGAGAAAGAAGTACTTTTCTCCCTTTCTCACAATACAAGAACTCGTGGGCACTCTATGAAATTGCTGAGCAGTCGGGTTAGAACAGATAAAAGGAAATACTTCTTCACCCAAAGAGTGATTAACATAAGGAATTCACTGCCACAGGAGGTCATGGCAGCTGCAAGCATGGACAGTTTCAAGAGGAAATTAGATAAACATATGGAGCAGAAGTCCACCAGTGGCTATTAGCCACAGGGTATAGAATGAGAACTCTCAGTCTGGGGCAGGTGATGCACTCTATTCTTGGTGCTGGAGGGGGCAGCAGTGGGAGGGCTTCTGGTGCCCTGGCCCCACTGCTGGACCTCCTGATGGCACCTGGTATATTTTGGCCGCTGTGTGACAGAGTGTTGGACTAGATGGGCCATTGGCCTGATTCAACATTGGCTTCTCTTATGTTCTTATGTTCTTATGTTCTCTCAGGCAGAAAAAACTTGTACAGCCATATTGGTCAATGCAAAATCCTACAAAGAAGAACAGAATCTGTGTAATGTCTTTTATTGGACAAACCAAATGAGCACAAAACTCTTTATCAAGCTTCATGTTACACATCTATATATCTAATTCCCAAGTGGCCCCCTGTGTGCGGATATCTAAATCCGCACATCGGGGGCACCTGAGGGCAGGGAGATTTTCCTGCGCTTGTGGGGCAGTCCCCACGTGTGCAGAAAAATCTAAAAAGTGTTTAAAAGTTTAGGGGGGATATCAGAATTCCCAAAAAAGTAAGAGTGTTTCCTGCGCATGCGCAGGGAACGCTCTGGGAACTCTGCGGCGGCTGGCGGCTAAAAGCCGCTCAGTCCTCGCCACCGGAGCCGGGTGGGGGAGAGGAGAGAGCTGAAGGGGGGGGAGGAGATCGGCGGGCCCGGCGGCTGGAAGCCGCTCGGGCCTCGCCTCCAGAGCCGGGGGTGGGGGGAGGAGGAGGATCGCCGGGGGGGGAGGAGATCGGTGGGCCTGGTGGCTGGAAGCCGCTCGGGCCTCGCCTCCGGAGCCGGGGGGTGGGGGGAGGGGGGATCGCCGGGGTGGGGGGAGGAGGAGGATCGCCGGGGGCGGAGGAGATCGGGCGGGCCCGGCGGCTGGAAGCCGCTCGGGCCTCGCCTCCCGGAGCCGGGGGGTGGGGGAGGAGGGGGATCGCTGGGGGGGGGGGAGATTGGCAGGCCCGAGTGGCTGGAAGCCGCTCGGGCCTCGCCTCCGGAGCCGGGGGGTGGGGGGAAGGAGGAGGATCGCCGGAGCCGGGGCGGGGGGAGAATCTGCTGGGGAGGGGGAATCTCGGCGGGCCAGCTGGCCTTGCTGCTGCCGCCGCCGTTGCTGGGGGGGAGGGAGGGGGAGGCTTGAGGGGCCGGCCAGCCTCGCCACCCCTCCGCTGCTGCTGGGGAGGGGGAATCTCGACGGGCCGGCTGGCCTCGCCGCTGCTGCCGCTGCCGCTGCTGGGGGGGAGGGGGAAGCTTGGTGGCCAGAATACTCCCCCCCACAAGTATCGCGGGTCCTGCCTCTTGTTGGTTTTTAAAATAGAATGGTAGAAAGTAGGTCTCTGAAGCCACAATGTCAAGGTCTGATCTTACCAGCTTCTTCAGTGAGATTCCAGAAGGCTATAAACTTAAATTTATTCCTGCAGTGAAGGATTATGCCATGTTTTCTTTGAAACTTTGTTCAGGCAATTGCCATTCTTTGTTCTTTCAGTGAATTATAGAAGCCATTCAAAGACCATATAAAATTATCCCAAATGCCAAATAAGACATGCAGTTCCCTTGCAGCATGAGAGAAATGGCAAGCACCAGGAAGGGGACTATGTATAGCATATATTATCTGATTGCCATATGTATTATCTTGCTCTCACTACATTCTTACCTACCTATGTAATTACACCTTTTGGCATTGTTAACATATTATATCAAACTAGGAATACAGCCCATTGTGAAAATAAATACAATAAGCTCTAGAAAGAGGCTCTGTGCCCTGGCCTTAGTCACTCAGCATCAATTTGCTGTGGCAACCTCAGCAGGGTATAATGACACAGAGGCCATCAGTTTCTCCAGGAGGACTGATCTCTGCTACCTAAAGAGCAGTTGTAATTCTGAGTGATCTCCAGCCCTCCCCTGGAGATTGGCAACAATCATTCCCCAGGAGGAAATGGATGGTTTGGAAGGTGGAGTTTATGGCATGGTCCATGTCTGAGGTCCCATCCCTCCTCAAACCCCACCCTCTCCAGGATCCATCCCTCAAATCTACAGGAATTTCCCAACCTGGAAGTGACAATCCTATCTTCTTCCCAGCCAAGCATCAACCTACCTTTATTTATTTATTTGAATTTGCTAGGCTACCCTTCCCTACAAGTATGGCTCAGGGTGGCTTACAACAGATAGTCTACAATATCGTACAACAACATTTAAAACAATCCAATAAATAAAACTAGATAAAACAGTATATGTACCATATATAAGATGGTGAAGGATCCATACTCCCCAGCCTCCCAGGGGAGGGGCCCTATAGAGTGGGGAATTATATGAGAGTTCCAGAAGAAGTCCCATCACTGTCCTCAACCAAATGCCCAGCAGAACATCTCTGCCTTACATGCCTGCAGAAAAGTAACAACTCCCGCAAGGCATGGATGTCTTCTGGCAGAGCATGAAAAAGCCCTTGCCCTGGTTGAGGACAGCCAGACTATTCTTGGGCCAGGGACCAGCAGCAAGTTCTTATTTCCTGAGTGTAATGCTCTTCCAGGGGCATACACGTGTTTTAGATAGGCTGGTAGATAGTGCTGGGGAGGAGCCAGTGGTCGTGGTGCACGTCGGCACCAACGATGTGGGGAAATGCAGTTGTGAGGTCCTAGAGGAGAAATTTAGGCTGCTGGGCAGGAAACTCAAGGCCAGGACCTCCAAGGTAGCCTTCTCGGAAGTGCTACCTGTTCCACGCGCAGGGCCGGAGAGACAGGCACAGATCAGGAGTCTCAATGCATGGATGAGACGGTGGTGTAGGGGGAAGGGTTCAAGTTTGTTAGGCACTGGGATGCTTTTTGGGACAAGAGGGAGCTGTACAAAAGGAACGGTCTGCTGTACAAAAGGAAGCAGACTGCTGGCACTCAAAATCAAAAAGGTGGCAGAGCAGTTTTTAAACTAAATAATGGGGGAAAGCCAACAGGAGATTAAAAGTCTCTGGTTCGGGATGGCTCATCTCAAAGAGATGAAGGGGTAGCTACTACTTTTGTACAAGGAAATGGATTACAATTGTCCACTGAGACTGTGGCTAATGATAGGAACTGTCTGGCAAGGTCTCGAGGCAGCAAGAGGAAGGCTGTGGGCTTAACAAACATGGGAAACTATAAGTGTTTATACACAAAAGCTAGAAGTCTCCGAGGTAAAATCGGGGAGTTGGAATGCTTGGTGTTGGGGGGGGAAATAGACATTGTGGCTATTTCAGAAACTTGGTGGGATGAGGAAAATCAGTGGGATACGGTGATTCCTGGTTATAAATTATATTGGAAGGATAGGGGGAAGGGTTGGAGGTGGGGTGGCTCTGTATGTCAGAGATGGTATGCCGTCCAGTAAAATTGAGAGGGTAAGAGAATTGGATTCGCTTCTGGAAATGCTATGGGTTGAAATAGTGGGTCCAAAAGGAAGCTTAACAGTGGGAGTTATCGCCCACCAGATCAAAAGATAGAGGAGGATTATAAAATGATGAATGAATTAAAGATAGCGGCTAGATGAAATAACTGTGTCGTAATAGGCGACTTTAACTACCCACACATTGATTGGGTCAATATGAGTTCTAGTCGGGAAAAAGAGATTGAGTTTTTAGACACTCTCCATGACTGTGCTATGGAACAGATGGTCACAGATCCTACCAGGGGAGAGGCAATCCTGGATTTGGTCCTAAGTAACACCCAAGACCTGGTGAGAGATGTAAAAGTGATTGCACCACTTGAGAACAGTGACCATAATGTCATTGAGTTTAACATTTGTACAGATAGGGAGTTGCCCAAAAAGACTGACGCAACCACTTTTAACTTTAAAAGGGGTAACTTCTCTGGTATGAAAGGACATGTGAGGAAGAAATTGAAAGGAAGTGTGGAGAAGGTCAAAACCATTGGGGAAGCTTGGAGACTATTTAAAAATACAGTCCTAGAAGCTCAGAAAAAATATATACCGCAGGTTAGGAAAGGTACAAATAGGTATAGAAAAAAGCCTGCATGGTTAACAAATAAAGTAATGGACGCTGTAAAAGGTAAGAAGGATTCCTTTAAGCGGTGGAAAGCTAGTCTTAGTGAGGTTGATAAAATGGAACACAGACTATGGCAAATAAAATGCAAGTCTGTGATCAGGCAAGCAAAAAGGGAATATGAGGAGCATATCGCAAAAAACATAAAGGCCAACAATAAAACTTTCTTCAAATACATTAGAAGTAGGAAGCCAGCCAGGGAGGCAGTGGGGCCCTTGGATGACCAAGGGGTAAAAGGAGTAGTGAAGGATGATAGGGAAATGGCTGAGAAGCTGAACACATTTTTTGCCTCTGTCTTCACTGTGGAAGAGGAGAAGTGCTTGCCCACTCCAGAAGCACCGATTTCGGGAGGGGGTTTGAAAGACCTGAATCAGATTGTGGTGACAAGAGAGGAAGTCCTCCGACTGATGGACAATTTAAAAACTAATAAATCACCAGGCCTGGATGGCATTCATCCGAGAGTTCTGAAAGAACTCAAATGTGAACTTGTGGATCTCCTGACAAAAATATGTAATCTTTCTTTAAAATCTGCCTCCATTCCTGAGGACTGGAAGGTAGCTAATGTCACTCCCATCTTTAAAAAGGGCTCCAGGGGAGATCCAGGAAATTATAGGCCAGTCAGTCTGACATCGATACCGGGTAAGTTGGTGGAAACTGTTATTAAGGAAAGAATTAGTTGGCACATTGATGAACAAAAACTATTGAGGCAGACTCAGCATGGGTTCTGTGAGGGAAGATCTTGTCTCACTAACCTGTTAGTGTTTTTTGAGGGAGTGAACAAACATGTGGACAAGGGGGACCCAATAGATATTATTTACCTTGACTTCCGGAAAGCTTTTGATACAGTTCCTCATCAAAGGCTCCTAAGTAAGCTCAATAGTCATGGGATAAAAGGACAAGTCCTCTTGTGGATCAAAAACTGGCTTATAAATAGAAAACAGAGAGTGAGTATAAATGGGAAACTTTCTCAGTGGAGGGTGGTAAGCAGTGGGGTACCACAGGGATCAGTACTCAGTCCGATGCTTTTTAACTTGTTTATTAACGATTTGGAATTGGGAGTAAGCAGTGAAGTGGCTAAATTTGCAGATGACACGAAGTTGTTCCGGGTGGTGAAAACCAGGGAGGAGTGTGAGGCACTCCAAAGGGATCTGTTGAGGATGGGTGAGTGGGCGTCAACGAGGCAAATGGGGTTCAATGTGGCCAAGTGCAAAGTGATGCACATTGGAGCCAAAAATCCTAAATATAAATACACGTTGATGGGGACTGAACTGGCAGAGACGGACCAAGAGAGAGATCTTGGAGTCGTAGTAGATAACTCAATGAAAATGTCTAGACAGTGTGTAGCTGCAATAAAGAAGACCAACGCTATGCTGGGGATTATTAGGAAGGGAATTGAAAACAAATCAGCCAGTATCATCATGCCCCTGTATAAATCATTGGTGCGACCTCATTTGGAATACTGTGTACAGTTCTGGTCACCACATCTCAAAAAGGATATTATAGCATTGGAAAAAGTGCAGAGAAGGGCAACTAGAATGATAAAAGGGTTGGAACACCTTCCCTATGAAGAAAGGTTAAAATGCTTGGGGCTCTTTAGCTTGGAGAAACAACGGCTGAGGGGTGACATGATTGAGGTTTATAATATTATGAATGGGATAGAGCAGGTTGAGATAGAAGTACTTTTCTCCCTTTCTCACAATACAAGAACTCATGGGCACTCCATGAAATTGCTCAGCAGTCGGGTTAGAACAGATAAAAGGAAATACTTCTTCACCCAAAGAGTGATTAACATATGGAATTCACTGCCACAGGAGGTGGTGGCAGCTACAAGCATGGACAGTTTCAAGAGGGAATTAGATAAACATATGGAGCAGAAGTCCATCAGTGGCTATTAGCCACAGGGTATAGATGGGAACTCTCAGTCTGGGGCAGGTGATGCACTCTATTCTTGGTGCTGGAGGGGGCAGCAGTGGGAGAGCTTCTAGTGTCCTGGCCCCACTGCTGGACCTCCTGATGGCACCTGGTATATTTTGGCCGCTGTGTGACAGAGTGTTGGACTAGATGGGCCATTGGCCTGATTCAACATTGGCTTCTCTTATGTTCTTATGGAGAGGCGAACCCAAAGGTATGTAGGTCCCTGACTTCTAAGGGCCTTAAAGGTCAGTACCAAAACCTTGAACTTGATCTGGTGCTCCATTCAGTGCCAGTGCAGCTCATACAACACTCGTTGGCCTGTAAGGACCCGGGGCTGCATTTTGGACTAGTTGCAGCTTCTGGATCAGGCACAAGGGCAGGCCCACGTAGAGCAATTATAGTAGTCCAGCCTGGAGGTGACTGTTGAATGGATTACCATGGCTAGGTCAGGGTGAGACAAGTAGGGAGCCAGCTACCTAACCTGGAGAAGTTGGAAAAATGCCAGGTTTGCAACCTTCGCAATCTGGGCTTCCATGGATAAAGAAGAGTCCAGAGTCACGACTCTTGGCCGAATCTGCATTTGTCTTTCCCACCAGTGTCCCCACTTTTTGTCTTCGTCTTCAAAAAAGCTGTCTGCATTTGGTGTCGTTTTCACACTGCAGCACTACTAGCATAACTTTGCACATCCACATATGTTTATCATCCTTTTGGGGCGGCTCCACTGTCATTGCACCTCCACACTGCTTTAAAAGAATCTTCTCCAAACAACATTCAAACAAGCATAGAGAAAGACAGCATCACAGCAGCACGCAACTGATTTAAAAATGCAAATGCAGATTCGACCTTAATGAACTGTGCTGGTGATAGAGGCACACTGTGAAGAACTCCCTTGTTCTTTTTTTTAATATTTATTTCAAGATTTTCCACCTATATACACACATATCTCTACATACGATTATATACATTTTTGAGTCATTAAGTACATTTACATGTCTTTTACCATAAGTTAAATATTCCGCTTTACTTTAATTTTTTTGCATGTTTTATCCAATTATAAACCCTTAACCATCTTTTCTCTTTTATTTTTTTCTTCTTTAGCCTGTAGTATTATACTCCAATTATCCATCTGCGCTAACCCTAACAGCTTTACAATTAAATCATCTTTTGAGGGTAACATGTCCATTTTCCAATTTTTGGCCACTAATATTCTTGCAGCAGTTAAAATATACACTAATAAATATGTATCTTGCTTATTATAACCTTTTGGAATTATATTCAATAAGTATGTTTCAGGCGCTAACACCACATCTACGTCTAAAATTTCATAAATGACTTTATGTATCATTTTCCAATATGATTGTACTTTACTACATTTCCACCACATGTGATAAAAGGTCCCCACACTCGACTTACACTTCCAACACTTATTCAAAGTTTGCGGGTAACATTTTGCAATTCTGTCTGGGGACCAATACCACCTATGGAACATTTTATAAATATTCTCTTTATAGGAAGTGGCTCTCATAAATTTTACAGTTTTCCAAATTGTACTCCATTGTTCAATTTCTATTTCTTTTCCCATATCCTGCATCCAGGAGATCATCATGGATTTGATACTTTCATCTAGCTCATACTCTTCTAACAGAAATCTGTACAGTTTCTGAATTAGTTTATCACTGGATGATAACCAGATCCTATCAAGTTGAGTATTCCTATCTTCAAATCCCTTTATCTTATCTTTACCATATCTATCTTGTAATAATGTGCGTTCCCACCATGATAAATTAATTTGATATTCCTGTCTCAATTTTTCTTCTGTTTTTAAGGTATCATTTTTTTCTAACAGAACATTATAATTAGCTTTCTTATTTGTTATCAAGAGTGACGGTTTTACAAAAGCTTCCAATGGTGACACCCATCTTGGAGTTTTCCTATAAAATTTCTCTTTTATCTCATTCCAAATTTTACTTAAAGCACCCCTTATTGCATGCTGGGTAAAAATCGAGTGTATTTTATCCTTTTCATACCATACGTATGAATGTTATCCCATAAACAGATCGTGGCCCTCTAGCACCAGTGTTCTCGTATCTTCCAACAGGATCCAATCTCTTATCCAAGTCAATGCACTCGCTTGATAATGTAGTTTCCAATTCGGTACTCCCATCCCTCCCTTTACTTTTCTGTCCTGGAGAACTTTCCATTTAATTCTTGCTCTTTTTGCATGCCATATAAACTTTCTGGTAATCCTATCTAATTCATTGATAAATTTCAAATTCTTCAATATGGGGATATTTTGGGCTAAAAATAAAAACCTAAGCCATATATTCATTTTTAACGCTGCAATTTTACCCATAAACGATACGGTAGTTCCTTCCATCTTGAAAGATCATTCTTAATATCTTCCAATAATTTATAATAGTTGTCCTTTATTAGTGAACTGACTCTATTAGTTACATAAACACCCAAATATTTCACTTTTTTAACTATTTCCATAGATGTTATTTTATGAATTTCTTGTGTGGTATCCGAGTCACAATTTTTGAGTAGAAGTTTCATTTTCTTAAAATTTATCTTGAAGCCAGCTACTTGTCCATAAGCGTGAGTTATTTCCATCAATACTTTAATAGATTTTTGAGGATTTTCCACTATAAATAGTAAGTCATCGGCGAACGCCAAAAGTTTAAATTCCTCCCCTTTAACTCTTAAACCATTTATCTGATCATTGTTTCTTATTGAATTAGTTAGTGATTCTAAGGCAAAAATAACCAATAAAGGCGATAATGGGCACCCTTGCCTCACACCTTTACAATTTTTTATAATATTTGTTAAATCTCCATTTACTGAGATTTTAGCATGTTGCATTGAATAGATTGCTTTTATCCTGGACAAAAACTGTCCTCCACAATCCGCTATCTCCAATTTCTGTAATAAAAAAATTCCATGATAGATTATCAAATGCCTTTTCAGCATCCAAGAGCATCAGTACAGATTCTTTATCAGGGTGTGACTCATAGTATTCCAAGATATCAATAAGTAGGCACATGTTATTTTTTATTTGCCTCTTTGGTAGAAATCCCATTTGATCTTGATGTATTATTTGTGATAATACTTTTTTCAACCTGTTTGCTAATATATTAGTAAATATTTTATAATCCGAGTTTAAGAGAGATATTGGTCTATAATTTTTAATTTCAGAACCCTCCGAATTTGGTTTAGAGATTAATGTAATTAGTGCATGGTTCCAAGAATCTGGTATCTTTTCTAATTTCCCAATTTTTTGAAACAAGTCCTTTAACGGTATATCTAACTGCTCCCAAAATATCTGATAGAATTCCACCGGGATACCGTCAGGACCCGATGTCTTTTTTCTTTTTTGTCTTTTAATTGCTTTTACAATCTCACTCATTGAAATTGTATCATTTAAAAATTTTTTATGTTGCTCATTAAATTTAGTGTAATTTTTATTTTCTAGGTACTCTTTAATTTTTCCTTCATCTTGAGATTCTTGATAATACAATTCATTATAGTATTCTTCGACTATACTCTTAATATCTTGTATATCACATTTTTCTTCACCCTTTCCATTTTTTAATTCAACAATGGTACATTTCTCTCTTTCTTTACAGAGTTTATAAGCTAACCATCTGTTGGGTTTATTTATATTTTCAAAATAATATTGTTTAGAAAATTCAATTTTCCTAGTTATTTCATTATTCAGGATTATGTTTAACTTATGATGAAGAAGGTGTAGTTTAGTTTTGTGGTCTGTTACATTTAAACCCTTTTTCATTTCAGACTCTTCTGCTTTTATTTCCTCCACAAGGACTTCATATTTCTTTTTAGCTTGTTTATTTTTCCATGCATTCTGGTTGACAAACCAACTTCTAATAAATGCTTTGAACGCATCCCAAACTGTTCCCATTTTTATCTCAGGCTGTATGTTTCTCTTAAATTCCAAGATCTCTTCTTTAGTTTTTTTTTACAAATTTCTGGTCTCGAAGCAGGCCTAGATTCATGGTCCATCTACTTTTTTTTGGCTCATCTCTTAACGTTAAACTAATCGGTTATGATCCGCATACGTATTTGGCAGAATTTCACACTCTACTACTTCATGTATCATGCTTGAAGATATCTAGATCATATCAATTCGTGACCATGAATCATGTCTAAATGAATATGTATAGTCCCTTTTCTTAAAAATTCTAGTTCTCCAAGCATCAATCAGATTATACTCTTCTATTATTTTTAAAAAGGATTTAGATGTTAGTGAACCTATTTTGGTATTTTTCCTTTTACTCTTTCTATCCATCTCAGGGTCTAATACCGGATTATAGTCCCCTACTAAACATATATATTCAAACTCCTTCAGGCTCAAAACTGTCTGCAATTGTTTATAAAAGGATTCTTGATTTTGATTCGGCGCATATATATTAATTATCAATGTTTCTTTGTTGTTCCTTGTTATAGCTACCACCACTATTCTACCATCCTTTGATGCATAAAATATTTTAGGATTGAGTTTATCCTTCACGTAGGTTACTACTCCCCTTTTTTTCTTCGAATCTGAAGCTATAAATGCCATTCCCAATTTTTTGTTGTCTAGATATTTAATATCATCTTTCTTTATATGAGTTTCTTGTAAAGATACAATGTCCACTTTGTTTTTATTTATTTGCTGAATCATTCTTCTTTTTTGTGGGCTATTCAGCCCATTTATATTAACAGATAAGATTTATAAGTATAATAATCCTCAGGAACTCCAATGCCCAGCCAGCCACCGCCTCAAGCAAGTTTGGGAGGCTATCCACCGGTGCGCTAGGCGAATGGTACACTAGAAAGACAGCCATACTTGCCTCAGAGTCCCACACAAGGCCTACACAATCAGTGCTGGCAATCTTTGCGGTGGAGAGTTGCCTGAAGGAGAAACTCTCATGGATGAGTATTGCCCCCCGCCCCACTGTTCAGGACTGATGTGGGACTGAGAAACCTGAAGGGGATAGTTCTTTTAAAGCAACAGTTTTGCCTTCCCTCATCCATATATTGGTCATGCACACCAGGTCCACTTCTTGTGCTGTGATATAATCTTGCAGCATTGAGATCTTATTATTAATGGACCTGGCATTTCACAACAGCAGTGTCGGGGGGGGGGTAAAAATTCCTAGCCCTCACACCTACATGTCTTGGGATGGGATGAAGGTTGGAAGGAGACCAAGCTAGCCCATATCTCCATATCCTTCCATTCCAAGACCTTCTCCAACTGCCATACCTCCCCCTGGCCCTTATCACCAGGATCCCCAGCCCAGTACTGGCACTCTTGTTGTTAGAGTCACCTATCCTCATGCCCACCTCCCATACCAGGTAGGTAATGGCCCAGTTTGCAAGCAAAATTAAGAGCCAATCAATTAAATTCTAGCCAATTAACAAATTACCGCAGATAAATTATATCTCTGAGATAAAAATACAAAAGAAACCCTTGCCCACCCCAACCTTCCCTCTTGCTACCCTTCCCCCCAGCAAGATAAAAAACCAACTCTAGCTAACTAAACAATAAAGGGTGGAAACAATATAATCCTCATTCAGCTATCTAACTAACCAATCCTACTAGAAAACTGCAAGCAGGCATAATGGAGAAATGCCACCCAATACTAGCAACAAGATTTAGTCCCCTCTTGCCTAGGGGCCAGCAAAAACACAGAAAGATGAACTGGGAAGTAAGAGTCTGGGGGCCATCATGTTCCTCGGCAATAGGAATCCTGGTTCTACACCAGTCACTCAACAGCCAGTAGAACTTTGCCTCCTGTTGCAGAGCCATACACTTAAACAGCTTCACCCAGGGTCTGTGGGCCAGCCAGAGCAGGCCATGGTTGTCAGCATCCAGCAAAGGCATGAGAATTTAACACAGGCCTCTTTATTCTTCACTCTGAGTCCCAGCTGAGGCCAGGAGGCCCACCAGCTCAATGTTCCTCCCTCTGTCCCTCAAGCCACAGGGAGATGAAATCACCTAAGGGGTGCTGGACTCCAAAAATCACTGTCTTAGGTTGAATTCAACAATCTGCTGGGTTGCTCATGTTGGCCAAGCTGACATTCAATCCACTCAGCCAAACCTGGCCAACCCCAGCAGCCAAAAACTTCACCCAAATTGACAGGGGTCTGAAGAGCAACAGTGAGCTCAAGACACCTCAGCAGGGTATAATGACACAGAGTCCACCATTTTTTCCAGGGGAACTGATCTTTGCCATCTAGAGAGCAGTTGTAATTCTGAGTGATCTCCAGTCGTCACCTGGAGATTGGCAGTAATGGTTCCCCAGGAAGAAAAATACAGTCTTTCTCCACAGTGGAGACCAAAGCAGCTTACATCATTCTCCTTTCCTCCTTTTGATCTGTGCAACAACCCTGTGAGGTAGGTTAGGCTGAAAGTCTGTGACTGGTCCGAAATCACACACTAAGTTTCCACAGGAAGAACCTGGGTCTTGCAGACTCTGGTCTGAAGTGCTAACTGCTATGTCAAACTGGCTGTGGTATCACCTGGAATCACAAATGAACTCCAGACAGCAGATCTCTCTCCCCCCCTGGAGAATATAACTGCTTTTGAGGGTGGACCCTATGTCATTCTATTCAGCTGAGGCCTCTGCCCTCCCCAAACTCTGGCTTCTGTAGACTCCACTACAAAATCTCCAGGAATTTTCCAGCCAGGAGCTGGCAAACCTTGTCAGGACTGGCCACAATGAGTTCCCCACAAAGGCCAAAGTAGGCCTAGAAAGGGCCTCCTGCCTCTGGCCTTTTTACTGAAAGAACCAAACTTGGTTGCCTAGCAACAGCCACTGAGAGGGGAAAGGAGCCACACAGCAGGAGGAGAAGAAAATGGTTTGACAGCTGCTGGCCCACCTCAGTAGCCAGCCAGCCATGGAGAAGCCAAGCAGCAGTAGAAATGTCTTTGTCAGGAGAGACAGCCATTTTGGCAGTTCATTCAGACAGGGAAACTGGCAATGGGCAGGGGAGAGGAGCAAACCCAGCACCCAGTCAATGGCACACAAGCACTCTTGAGTGGCAGTTGATGGGCCAATGGCTGATGGAGTGCATAGCACAGCCAATGGGAGAGCCAGAAAGTGCCAATACGCTGGATAGACAGACAGACAGACAGACAGACAGACAGACAGGATACTTATGCTTTGCTTTCAGATTTCTGTAATCCTAATCCTATCACGTATCAAATACATTAGTCTGTTGATTGCATTGATTCACATCATTTAGTCCATCTGACGTCTCAAAGAGAAAAGCAAATTATACATAGCATAAACAAACAAACAAACAAAAAGCTCTCTTCAGGCTACATATTCAGGTTCCTTTTTTAAAAAGTGAGGTCAGGGAGGAAAAAGTTATTTTGTCATGTGATGCAAAAACTGCTGTTTATAGTAGCTAAGATCTCAGGCTGCACCAAAAGCTCCTGGTACAGAGATGCAATGGGTGCCACCAGTAATCCAGTACTAACTGGAACATTAGGGTCCCTTCTGACCCTAATGAAAATAACCTTTCAATTGGGAATGGTAGAGCTGTCCAGTGATATTCAGTAGAGCACTAACAGAAGCCACGTTCTGTAGTAGTTCCTAGTGAGTACAATTTCCTTAGCCAAAGTCCTTTGTAAGGTTCTAAGAGGTCACTTTCTTCCACTTGTAGTCTCAGGCTGTGTCAGGCTGCCCCACTTCTAATTGATCCAGGGGTTTTTGTAATGGAGAATTGATCAGACCCTCCCCCCACTTAACCTGCTTCAATGTGCTTTCACCTGATGGTTGATTGATCAGATGCAGCAGCCACAGAATGGGGTGGTTGGGCAGGGTTTTTTTAACCATTTGTCTTTTGAGTATGTGCAGTGCTAATGGGAAGCAGTGCTTCAAACTCCTGGCAGAATGGCAGCAGCTGGTGGCCAATGAGATTGCTGGAGGAGGCTGCTGGGATATGTAGTTCAGTGTGAAGGAAACTCCTTTTGATAAATTCATTTCAAACGTTTCAAAACTGGGGGTGGGGGTGGGAATGGAGAAGCCTCATCCTGTGTCCTGTGTGTCACTGGCATTTTTATTTAAAAGCTTGGAGTGAAGCTGGAGCCCTGGGCACCATTCTCAGACTGCCCCCCTCCCTCCTCCCTCTCTGAAAAAATCATCTATTTTCAATCAACTTCTTTCCCACCCCATTGCTGGAAAGCACAGAAAAAAGTACACAGGAATCTTTCTTTTGAAGTTTTTTTAAAAAGAAAACACAGTTTTAAGAAGCACCTCTGTGTTTGTGTCACTCTGTGTGTGTGTGAGAGAGAAGGGGGGGTGGATATGCAATTATGCACACCTCACTAACTGCCTCAGGGAAAAAAAATCCCAAACTAGAAGGGAATGTTCAGACTTCCCAAGCAGCTTGAGAGCCCGATGGATTGACCAGACATCTGGAGATGTGGGATGAAATGGCATGTACCAGGAAGGTCCATACTTTCCCCAGTGCCAGATAATTCCAGCTCAAAGACAGGTCAGAACAGGGTGTCCACAACTGGGGAATGGAAGAGAGATGTTGCTGTCTGGACATGCATTTTAAATCTGGAAGGGAACAGTGATGACACCAGATCAGACAGTACATCTGACTGCTGCCTCAGACATCTCTGTTCAACACCTGAAAATTTTGCCTGCTCTGAGAACCAGGATAGGGCTGCCAATAAAGAATCCACATTTCTCTGCCCTTCTCAGATTATTATGAGGGAGGGAAAGTGCTATCCTGGCAGGCTGCACCAAATGGAATCGGGCACATCTGGCTCAACACCCTGATCCGTAAGGTAGAAAAGAAGTTGTAAACAGCCATATTGGCTGACACAATATCCAAAAAAGAAACAAAATCCACGAGACCAATCAAAATGGCACAAAACACTGTGCAAGCCTTCGCGTTCATCAAAACCTCCCATTAGACAGATGTGGCCAATGAGGCAGCAATTCACACTAACCCCCAAGGGGAAGATCAAAGTCCATGTCATGTGAATAACATGTCTCATTTTAGAATCCTAACAGGTACTCTGTCTCTGGAGCTCAACACAAAGGGGGAACTATACACTGACAAGTGAACAAGGGTAGGAATCCAGCTGCCACATCCCATGAGTATGCACCTGCCTCTCCCATCCCAGTTGCAGGAACTTGGGTGTAGCCTGAACAATGCTGGCTCCACACCCAAGACTAGTGGTGCATATGGGGGTAACCCAAGCAAGGCCTACTCAACACTGTGCTTCATGTCATGCATACTGCAGCAAAGTGTACCCTCTAGAACTACCTGTGAGGGCAGGGATACTGGCAGTCCCTTACTGGGCTGTTAGCACACTCCTTTTCCAGGGCACCCCTCCCCCAGCAGGGGACAGGGCATAACTGTGGTAAGGGGTGACAGGCAACTGCCTCACTGTGCTCTGTGGATCAGCTAGCCAGGCAAGCATGGGATCTATTGCCGTAAATGAATCAGGGCCCTTGGCAGCAGCGGCAAGCAGCAGATGGAACAGTTGCATTGCAAAGCACTTCGTTGTGGGATTTGTAAGTGTCATTTAGATGGCTATAGTATATGGCTCGAGGGGGTCCCTGGAAAATGCACCCCCCCATGGAGATAGAACCACAGACCCTACTTGGGCCCCACAGTCATAGCTATGGCTGGCACAGCATGTGTTCTGTTAGGCATTACTGCACATGTTTCTGTTTAGCACCTATTCAGGTGGTGATTCGACAGAGAGACCAGAGGGCATGATCGGTGCAGTCCCTGCCACTCTGTTCAGACACCAGTTCCAACCCAGTCCCTGGAGCATCCTGCCCCAGGCATCCTTCTGACCAGCACATCCACTTCACTCAGATGCATGCTGTGCTAGGGACAGCTCAGCCTGTCTCCTTGTGGCCCTTGGGAGCAGCTCACAGAGGTACAGGTGCTATAGTGGACAGAGTGAGTTGGCAACTCCAGTCATTGTACCTCACCATGATTTTATGTTCAATACAATTTTATTGAGCTCCATACAGGCAGGCCACACCTTTCTGCCACTGCTCAGCGGGCTGGCAGGGGGGAATTACCCCCAAAACAAGGGAGGAACACCCAACATTTCAGTGATGTGCCTACGTGACTTCAACGTGACCCGGAAGTGACATGGGCATGTCAGAGATGTTGGGGCAATGCACTGGTTTTGGGGCAAAAACTACAGTAGAAGCTAATTGTACCATAGAGTTTTTGCCTCAGAACCAGAGCATTTCAGATGTCCTTGGCATGGCAACATCACTTCCTGGTCACATTGGAAGTCATGTGGGCACATTGATGAAATGTGTGATGAAACTCCCAGCTTCTGGTAAGCCTACCCCCCATCACCCACTAGCTGCTGGAGGGACCTGGCAACCCTATATCCCAGTGTCTGTCCACTGAGCCACACCTATTTGTTTAGCTGCAAAATGTAGCAGGGGACCAGTAGTACCTTGAAGGCTGACCCTACTATTGATCCTCACCCACTTGTCACAAAGACAGCCTGCCAACTGCTGCGTCAGTCTCTGCCTGGCCCCATATGGCTAGTAGTGATGTCAGGGCTGCAGTGGAGTGCCTGGTGGCATGCCTTCTTTGGGGCTACCTCCTGACCCAGTGGTTAAGATGCTGGTCTTGGACGTGAGGGCTTTGTTTGAGCTTGGCCTCTCTCTTTTGTTGTTGTTGTCTTTTTAAAAAGCTTTTTTCATTGAAAGGGTTGTGTGGCTCAAAGCAGGGATGGTTGTTTGCGGGTGGCACTTTGCTTCCAGTCAAGCCCATGATAGAAGGGGGTGGGTATCCTGTCTACCTAGGTGAGGCCTGGGGATCTCCCACTATTACATCAGTTCCCTGGAGAAAATGGCTGCTTCAGAGGGTGGACTTTATGGCATTGTACCCTCCTGAAGTCCCTCCCCTCCCCAAACTCCATCCCCTAATCTCCAGGTATTTTCCCCACCTAGAGCTGGAAACCCCTATGTCTGCTGTACAAGTGCCCTTCCCCATGAGTTGTACTGTTGCTGGGTCTTTCCTCCCTGTCCACTGCCTCTCCATGGAGACAATTTTAGAGGGTAGCTGTACTGGTCTGTAGTAGAACACCTAGACTTGAATGCAGACCAATAAGATTTTGAGGGTATAACCTTCTGAGCATCAAAACTCCCTTTGTTTGGGGGACAATGCGTGACATCAAGGGACAATGGTAGGATCATCATATAGTGATGAGCTGTGCCTGTCTGTGCCACTCACAGGGGTGTCATTGGCTGCTATTGTCTGACTGGTAGGTGTTGCTGGGGTTGCTATGGACTCTGGCATGCTTGCTATACCATCTGTGCCTTGTGGAGGAATGTATGTGGAATGACACCATTTTTATTTTTTTTGTTGTTAATGGCTGGTCACCACCACCACAACAGTCCTCAGGATTACACAGTCAGTTTATGAGGTAAAATATGATAAAATATTGTGATATTTAAGGGACTTTAAGTTCAAAGAGTCACAGCAAAAAGCAATATTGTTTTTAATAAAATGAAATGTAAACCAAGAAAATCCAACATGGCATAATACCAAAACATATTGATTAAATTTGACTCCTGATAGAAGATGAGAATAAGACAATCCTGAAAATATCAACCAAATAAGATTCTCAGTCTGTTTTTGATAATCCCTCACTTTACAGACAGACAATAGACTCCTGTTTTACTACTATTCCTTCCTTTAAAAATAAATAAAAAGGTACCACTTTTTTGTTTTGTCTGTACTAACCACACTGTAATTCTACACTTTAGTCATGTGGGAAAAAGTTTCCATGTAATCCCACTTCAACAGGAATATTATTAAGCTATCTGTATATTTCTATCAAGAATTCCATAGTGACTTAAGCAGAATATTTGGACAAATGGAACCCAAACAATCCATTACATGTTCACTCAGAATATGCTGTATTCTATTTTTATAATGCAAAGGAGTGTAGCGAGACTGTTTTCTGAGGAAATTAAGAGAGACTTGTGAATCTAGAAATACTATTTTTTTATTCTTTAAAATTCTTCACTGATAACAGAATAGTATATCAATAGAACACATGAAATAAAATAGAAGTTTAGTGGAACATTTATTTGGTGGCTTGAATAAAAAAATTCCCCTTCTGAAGCATTTACTATACGCTCTTTGCTTTATCCTCACAACAAGCCTTCTAGGTAGATTAACAGAATAATCCGACACAGAGATAGACCCAGAGCTGTAATAAGGGCAAGCTCAAGCACACAGAGCTGAGGGGTGTGTGTGTGGGGGGAATGTAAAATATGCTTCTAATATCCAAAGCCATCGTGCAATTAGGAAAAGGGTTCATTTCTGTAAATTCAAATTGAACCAACCAAGCAGGGGTGGCTGGTCCACTAGGGCAAAAGATGCCTGTTTATGCCCACTCATTCCTGGACAATATGGGTCAGGAGAAAAGAAAGGTCTTCTAATTAGGTAATCATAGAAGACACCCCCCTCCAAATTCCTGTTCAGTCCAAAAGCAACCAGCCAGTCCCATAATGCCCATAGGGAGCATAGGTGAGTCAGTGACATGCAGCAAATGCCTGAATGGGTAAGGCGGGAATTTCCACCTTCTATATGGCTTGCCTCTTGACCCTTCCTATAGGCTCAGCAATTAATTGCCCAGGTCAATCAAGTCCCATGTCTTAATTAAATTGTGGAAGGGACTGGGACAGCAGTAGCCATGGTCCCAGTGACCATTAATGAGTGTACAGTGAGGAAGAAGTAAATTAGCTTGAAAGATGTGAGTCTCAGCAAACTTTGCATATTCCAGGTTCAGAAAACCTTGTTAAACTAGAGTTCAGACAGAAGGGAATGCAAAGCACAGGTAACCCAGAGAACAGTAAAGGAACAGAATGGGGAACATTTGTTCATTCCTTCAGCAGTCCAAGGCTGCTTCCACATGGGGTTTTCCCCTGAGATGAGAAACAGCATTCCCTTCCCATTTAAAGCTTTCTTCCACATGATGCTAATTGTGAACATGACTTCTAGGCTTCCCAGACTTTTGACCTGGATCAAAGGAAAAATTCTTCTGATCCAGCTCAAAGGAAGTATGTGGGGTGGCTGCTGTTGAAATTACAAGGTGCTTGAGGACTGCCCATGTGGATGCTCTGTTCACAGCCAGTCTGGGGAGGGAAGAGCACTAAATTCTGCCTTCAAAACACTGGATCTTAGCTCCATATTACACCCCCCAAGCTCTTCTAAAGGGCTGTTTTTCCCCAGCTGAGTTACAACATAGCTTTATACTGAGCTCACCTGGGAAGGAAAAAGGATTGTTGCTGGGCCCCAGCATGATGGTTGCATCAGTGAAGGTGCAAAGGGTGTGGGGATGGGGTAAGCAAGAGCAAGAAGCAGTGTGGGAATGGGCCTTGTCAATGCCATTCTCACCCAGCTCCATGGCACTTGCCGCAGCAATCACATCAGGGACACATTTGTGCACCCCTGTGTGGAAGCAGCCCAAGATTAGTTTTAGTAGTAATTAAAGGCATTTTCTGAAAGTTACAAAACAGATAGTCACCGTGCATATTGTTTCAAGAATCAAGCCCAGTCTAAACCCATAGTCTGGCATAACTGTGCACAGGATTGCCCCCATTAAGGAATCCATGGATCAAATTCATATCTGCAAAGCAATATGGTATTCCTTGTTGAATGTGTGAATCAGGATGCCTCCCTGTCATACAAAGAGGCCTATCACATGCTTCAGGATTCAAAGCCTAGACCACAAGATTATGAGATGAAGATTCTGCCCATTTCCATCATGCTCTTGGGTAAAAGCCTGTAACTGTTTCAAGAACAATGACTTCATTTTTTATTTCAGTTTTTTTGGACAGATGTATCTACTTTGCTATGGACATATAAAGTAAGATCTAACCAGATCCCCCCCCTTTCTCATTTGTAACACAACTGCTGTCCCATGTGGCATTTGTCTGAGCAGGTTCCATAATCCCTAGTGTAACTTTTTCATTAGGTAGTTTAAAGGGACTCTTCCTCCTTTTTTTCCCCATGGAAAATTTGGTTGGATCCAACCCATGGACAATTTGAACATTTATTTTGTATCTGCTTTAAAAAAAAAATGTTCAAATGGCTGACAGATGGCTCTTACACTCGATATCCTAAAAGGACACAGCACACCACACTAATATATTGATGGGTTTGTACAACTGCATTAAAAGAATGCCAAAAATGATGTCCAATCCAAACTGACATGAAAGTTTGTGTTCAATATATACTTTTCAAACCCCATTTTTGTGTTAATAAGACATTAAGCAGATATGGGTTTACAACCCTGTTGCCTGGCCTTTGTGTGTTGCTTCAGTATATGCACTAATCTCTCTTTTACACTATGTCATCACAGCGTACTCTGCACCACTACTCCACACCATATGAACCCCAGTGTCTGAAATGGCCTTGGGCAAATGATTTCTAAAAAACTATTTGTTACTTATATGGAACAACAATACTATGGCATCTGAAAGTGCATCCAGTGAATGAGTGAGCAAACAATAAAAATCCAGTCTTTTTTCATTCTATTCATGTTTCGCTTGCCAAAGTCATCATTTTGAAATAAAGGTATATGTGCCTTGAATGGCATTAATGCCATTAATTTAGCATTTACATTGAATACCTGGTTCAGCACAAGTTGGAAAGACTAGCTTTTAGCTCCCAATATCTTAGTATTGTTCCACTCGTTAAAGTGATGAGGTGAAGCTGTTATAGGGCTTATGTTATCCAACCCAATATGTTTCAGTTCTTGGGGCAATTGGCACAGGACACTCAGACTGTTATTTGTGATTCACAGCTGGAACAGCAATGGATTTATTTGTAATACATCCATGAATTTCACCACAGGCCTTTCTAGCAAAGCCGAAGCATCTGTGAATCAAACTGTTCCCCAGCTGTTCATTCACTACCTGCAGGTTCTTCTAGCATAAAGTTCCTATTAATACTGATGGCTCCACTGCACCCCTGTTGAGCTCAGACCATATTCTTCCTCTCCCACTACAGTTAAAGGCATTAATTTAAAACTAGAACAACAGTGTTGGTTCTTCCCGTCAAATGTTTTTGCCAGCTTTAGACGATGTTCTGGTGGCAGCTTTCCATATTTCAACTAAAGCCCTTTTCTGTTGTATATGTATTTTCCCCCCACAAAGCAGAAACACCCTTCCAGGCAGAAACACCCATGGTGATTTTCTACACAAAGCATTGGGAGGGGGAATTTCCATTGTAAAGGGAAAAAGAGATTCCAGAGCTATAAAGAATTAATATAAATGCCAAACTAATGTTGTTTTAGTGCTTATCTTCAAAAGCGCCATTGCTTCAGGAGCCCTTAACAAATAGCCTTATTAATAAAACTGTAGAAATTTTAATTTATTTTTTTACACTGGCATACATATTTTAGGTTTTAATTAAAAGCTCTTAGTGATACTAATTTGAATCATTGTAGTCATATTTTTTCGAAACAACAAATTGCATTTATAAATCATTTGATAAAAATTATTTGAGAGTCTTTGCTTGGAGTGATGAAAAGAGAGAAGAGAAATATCATAGATATTTAACATCTTTCAAAGCTTTTGCAAAGCTTCATTTGGAATGAATAGAAAATAACTCAACACTGGTTCCCTGCTAACAGTGGTTAATTGGGGCCAGCCTCAGGAATGTGCATTACCTTCCCTCTGTCCCTCTCCCCTCTATAGCAAATTTAATCATGTCCCCTTAACCATGGATAAGCATTGGCATAGATACTAATTGTAGTTGAGGATAATGAGGGTTTCCATTAGAACAGTATCTGAAACTTAAATTTCTAGGGAGTATATCAACTAAGGCTGCTTGCATAGGGAGGTTTTTCTTCATCTTGCTTTCTGAACCAGAGCACTATTTTGGGGGAGTATCCATACAAAGTTGTGTTGCAATTGTCCTCTTTTCTCAGAAAAAAAGCAACTTGAAATCCCATGTGTGGCATGCTCTGAATGCATGTGTGCCAGGCCTTTTCCACCAACTGAGAGGACACACACAGTCTCTTATGGTTTTTGGGGAAACAGGTTTGTTTTATACTGGCCCCAGTCACACGGAGAATTTGCAGTGGGAGAGATACGAAAGTGATGCAGAGTTTCGGGGTGCTATCACAGGACCACATCTGGGAACCGTAGCACAACCATTGATGACCTGTAGCAGCCACCCATAAATCCAGAGTAAAACAAACCCTGAGACGGCCTACTAGCAAACGGTTTGCTACGGGCTGTCAACGGGATACTTACGTGTGATCACACATTTGCATTCCTTGCCGTGCGTCAAAGGCGCTCCCGGAAAAAGAAACTCCGATGTTGCCGTGGCGGGGTTTGATCACGTTCTTGTGCATTTAATCATTCTGCCGCAAAAAGCCATGCCTCCCCCCCGCATTATCCGGCCCATGTGGCCAGGGCCACTGTAAACCTTCCCCCCAGGCAAGTGTAAAGGCTTTGGATTGACTGTTATAGAATAAGTTTTGTGGCAACCAAGTAGAATACAGAGATCACTGAGGCAGGAGTTGTATGGAAATAACAAAGACAATTTATTTAATTTACAGGTTGGTTTTAAATAACAGAACAGCAGCCCAGGTCTCCAGATAGTCAAAGGAGAAACCTGGCTGAGAGACATGAGTTAATTATGGCTTCAGAGTGTGGTTTGAATTGCCTCTAATGCTTTCAAGTACAAACAGACTTTCACTGACTAGCTACTAGGTTGGGTCCTCTCACACATACAGGATTCTACCCACACCAGCCTGCCCTTTCCCAAGAGTCAGACTAAATGTTACTAAGTTTACTCATCACTTGAGACAGGCCAAACAACTGGGTATTCTATTCTCTCCCAGAGGCAGAGTTAAACCACTTTGCCACACTACCAGGCAGAGCTACCTTTCCAACTGTTTGCTGTTGAGCTCTCCCTCTCTGAGGCAAAACTCCACTCCTTCTGCTGTGCTTCCCTCCAGCATTCCATCCCCCTCTTGAAAGGTGATTAAATGCTGGAGCAGCACTCCCATAGGGTCAGCTGAGTCACTATTTTTTTCTTTGGGGCAGGACAGCCTCCTGTCCATCATGACATGAAACAGTAACTTTGTTGAAGCTCAGTAGATCTCTGTGTGGTCAGTGCCTGGGAACTCAATGTACACTACCTTGCATTCCAAGGGGGAAAGATGGGATATAAATATATCAAATAGACAAACTCATTCAAATGTCAGCTCTTTCCCATATACTTTTATCATGTTAAAACAGTTCCACTGGAGAATCCTGGGGAAGAGGGAATCCTATCTCTTTCCTCTCTGCCTCTTCAGACACAACAGAGAATATGATTCCAAATCCAGCTGACTGCTCTGCACATATTTAGAAATATGCATGCTCCAGAACACCTCTTGATTTAAACCTGCAATCTCTTCAGATAATATCAGTCCCTGCAAAAAAGCCTGAGTCATAGAGTTCATAGAGTTGGCCAAGTAGAATGTAAGTGAAGGGAGTGTTCCTTTTAGTCTCCTTCACCACCAACATGGACTAAAACTGAGGAAAACACAAGGGCAAAAGCAAACATTCAGCTCAGAATAACCTTCCCCTCAAGCCATGTTCTTCATGGTACTTCATTCACAGAGCCATCAACTATCATGATTTGTCCTCAGAAGTTACCTACTGTTAATTCACAGCCCAGTGATCTTTCCTGTTCTAATTGACTTAAAAGGCATGAGATTGTTCTGCTCAAATCCATAATTTTGATGCATACCTCTAAGTTCCTCTTGTTTACAGTGATTCACTCCTGCTTGACACCTCAGTGTGTAGACTGAATCCTCATGCTGGGCCCATTCCCCACTTCTACATGAGCACCAGCATTGTCCATGTGTTACCCAAAGAGGCAGTTTCCTGATTAGTTGGGAGAATGATAAGAGGAGGACACTTTCCCTATTAACACTGATGGCTAGTGGCTATAGATAAGAAGGAACTCTTGGGGTGATTTCCCACTAAAGCTGCCGCGGGGTTGCGCCGCCGTTTGCCCCGAGATTTTTAGTCAATTTCACACCCGAAGCCGCGGGGCTGCATTTTGACCCGCGGCTTCGCCCGATTTCCCCCGCAGTTTCGTAATCCTCAAAAAACAGGATTTGTCGATGTTTGTCAATGGAATGCTGCCTCTGAATTGGCTGTTGTGATGACAGACCTACCCTCTATAAATTTGTCCAACCTGCAGGTGGTTGCTGGAGATCTCCTGAGATTAGAACTGATCTCCAGGCAACAGACTAGTTCACCTGGATAAAATGGCCATTTCAGAAGGTGGGCTCTATGGGAACATACCCCACTGAAGTCCCTCCCCAAACCTTGTGCTCCTCAGGCTCCATTCCAAAATCTCCAGGTATGTCCCAAGCTGGAGCAAGCAACCCTACACCCAAGTGCTGGACAGAAATTTGGAAGGGTGCTGTGTTGCCTAAAGAGACAGCTTCGCTGCCAAAGATGCCTCAGAGGTGCTGCAGCTGATTCTGTCATCCTGCTGCCCCAGACAGACCAGAGGCAGATCCAAAATGTCACTGGGCTCCAGACAGACCCTGAAAGACCCACCCTTTGGACAGAGCAGTCCAGAAGCCTCAAACACACTGCACCTGCTCAGAGGCACTCTCTACTAGCCACGCTTTTGACAGGCTCCTGGGTGACTGAACTTTGCAAGCACCCAACCAAATCAAGAACATCACTGTAGAGGTTATATATAATTCAAATGTGTTACCTGGTTTGTCGATGTACTTAAGTCTAAGCTTGATTGCCTTATAATTTTTCTGTTTGTTATTAGCAGTGTTGGAAGCCTATTAGGGGGTGGGGGATTGGGACGGGGATCTTCTTTTCTGAAATTGTATTGGTAACGTGATTGGAAATGTTGAATGTATCCCAATAAAAATTTTGTTTCAAAAAAAAAAAAGAACATCACTGGGCAGCCACGGCCTTCTCAAAGGGTGGCAAGGGTGCACACAGGGCCCCCATGTGGGGTGATCCTGCTGCTACAAACAATTTTTTTGTAATGAAAATGTAAAAGTTCCCATTATACCAAAGTTAGGGGCTACAGGAAATTGAACAAAATACCAGAACATTCAGCAACCCTGTAAATCCCTGTCTGGATAAGTTATTTCAAATAAATGCTAAAAATCTTAATTAGCTCTGAAGCCATTGACTCAAATGGCCTCCCTTTGTTTGGAAAGTTATCAGGCTTTAACTGCATTTAAACTGAGTTAAGGGCTCAAGCCTCTCAGCCTCTTTTCAGCAAATGGGTTCAACAGTGGGATTTTTTGGAATAACAGAAGATTCTGTGAGCAACTGAAGAATGTTCCCCACACACACTGAAAAGCAGATCTAGAATCCTTCTGAGATCAGAGAGCATGATCAGCTGGCAAACTTGAGCCTTATTGTCATGTTTAGAAAGCCAGAACCTGGTTGAGGGCAATCATTGCATCATGTGCCCAATTGCAGAGGGAGCTCAAATGCCTTAAATTCACCCCTTCCAGGGAGCAGCTAATGTTCCTGCAGAGCATGCGCTTGTTACAATTCACTCTCACAGGCAACAGCAGCCTGGGCCTCAGACTCCTGCTGTTGCTGGACAACTGTGGAGGCAGTAGACAACTTCATCTGGCAGGGACAAAGTCAGCATCCAGTGAGCTTGGTGGCCACCTGTGGCAGTGGTGGGAGGTGGCAGTGGGGAGCCTGGCATAGAGGCTGTCCATCAGGGCTGCGACAGAGGCCGGTGGCTGTGGAAGATTAGGCACGTAGGGGTTATGGGTGCAATTGGTGGCTGCCATGATACTTACTGCCCAAAGTGGTCCGAGCTTCCTTCGCAGTGCTGGCAGGGGAGATGAAAGCCAAACCCAGCTCCAGAACAAAGTGTGGGAAACCAAACAGTGTGAAGAACGTCATCAGCACCAAAGTCAGCTGCAGCGCCCGGGCCCATATGCGGGGCAGGCTGTGGGGTGCACTCAGTGATGGCAAGGCACACTTGGCCACCCATAGGAGTCTCAGGAGGAGCAGTGGTGGAGCTGTGGAGCCTGGTAGTTCCATGCGGTGGTGGCAGGAGCTGCCTCCCACACCCCAAGATGACTCCTCCTCCTTGGCACTGGAGGTGCTTGGGGAGCTGAGCATGCAGCCGCAGGTTCTGCCCAGGAGGCAGGCGGGCACCACAAATCTCATCAAGACCCCCTACATGGCATAGGCTTGGCCCTGCCAAGGGGGCAGCTGTGAGAAAATGCTGCATTTGCCCCACTACTGCATGTGGAAGAGAGTTGAAGGGGGGGCACCGCTGGATGTTCGGGGGAAGTGGGTAGTTGCAGCTCAAGGTGGACCTGGTGTGAAAGGAGGCATGAAAAGCTGGGAGGAAATGATCTGCCAAGGGGAGGTACAGCCACTTCTGGGCTTCTTACTCCCAGAACGTCGCTCCGACCTACCTCTAACCTCCCCACCCCCACTGCATTAACATCTAATAATTGATTGATTGATTAATTAATAGAATATAAAATCCAATTTAATCAATTTAAATACAGCCAAATCATCAATGAATCAAACTAATCCTTAAACTACAGAGCAGTAAAATACATAAAAACCAAACCTAAAATGCCTAATTTATTAAACAGATTCTAGCCTGTGCCACAGGAAGATCTGTTAGACCTCTGTGTACATCCTTAAAGTAAGCCATCTCAAACAAATGACTAATTAAACATTACCAGCACTTTATGAACTGAATTGTTTTTAGATGATTTTATGTTGTTTTAATTGCTATTTATATATTGACTGTGAGCCGCCCTGAGCCTTTGTGGGGAGGGTGGGGTACAAATTGAGAGCCAGTTTGGTGGAGTGGTTAAGTGTACGGACTCTAATCTGGGAGAACCGGGTTTGATTCCCCAATCCTCCACTTGCACCTGCTGATGTGACCTTGGGTCAATCACAAGTTCTGGCACAACTGTTCTTGAAAAAGACCAGTCTCTGTCATAGTTCTCTCAGCCCCACCTACCTCACAGGGTGTCTGTTGTGGGGAGGGGAAGGGAAAGGAGTTTGTAAGCCACTCTGAGACTCCTTTGGGTATTGATCCAATTTCTTCTTCTTCTCTTCTTCTATTAATTAATAAATAAATATACGGGGATTTAATTTCATCCCTGCCAAACCAAGCCAGGTCCCACAATCACTGGGTCTGTTTTTCTCAGGTCACAGCAATGTTTGTGTCTCTGTACGACCCCTGATACTTGGTCTAACAACTGGTGACAGGTTAGCAAAGCAGCTGCAGCCCACTTAAAGATCTTCCTCCACAATTGCGAGGCTTTAAAATAAAAAGCAAGACAGTCACTCAATGTAATGAGTACCGACAGAGGGAGATGATCTTACTTCCTCCTTGTGCTCACTCAACTCCAGGATTCCCCCCATGTTGGTTATCAAGCCTACATCCTGTGTCTTTCCAGCTCCAACTAGAGGAAGACTGGGATCAGTTCAAACATGTAGGGAGGGGGCAAGAAGTCCCAACAACAGCATGCTGAACTCATCCCACAGCTCAAAACAGAGTCAAGTAGGAGCCAAGCACACCAAGAATAACAAGCAAGCTGACTCAGATTCACAGCAGCTTGCAGCATGGGCTCCAAAGAGACAAGTCGAAGATGTAAAATGTTGAGCTGGAGAAGAGCACTGGGGGTGGCCACCTTCCAGAGCCAAATCCACTCAGGAGCCACCAGTCACAGATGTTACTGGAAGCAAAACTTCTGTTGGGAGTCCCCCAAGTGTCAATGAGGCACTCTGTGCTCCCACAGAGTGGAAACAGCTTCAGTAGTCAGGAGATCCACCTCAGATATCCAGCAGCCAATGAGGAAAGCAGAAGAGAGAGCAGCAAGAAGAAGCAGGAAAATCTGCCTACTTCAAAGCCTCTGGGAAAGTCCCAGTAGAGAGGGACAAGTTGATAATTTCTCCCAGAGGAGCCCGAATGCTCTCCCTGCAAAATTTAACTAGCCAGGAAGGGCATGTGTCAAGGAGGCATGTAGTAAATCTCACCACTACCAGGATCCTGTCAACTTTCTCCTGGGACAGTCGATCGAAGTGGTCCAATAGCGGACCAGAAGACAGACAAGGGGCTTCCAGTTCCTTTACTGTCTCAGTTGTGGCCAGGAGGTCCTGGTGGAGTGTCATGATCTTATCTGTTTCACAGATAAGCCAATTCCCTACTATTTGGTCTGCCCTGTGGCAGAGTCATAATAGACCAAAACACTCTAAACAATTGGGCTGGGCATGAGCTTGCAGACACAATGGAGGCTGTGTAGAAATCCTTCTTTGCAGCCTTCACTGCTGTCTCATAGGCCTGCATAAATGTCCTATAAGATGTTCATGACATTTTGTCACAAGCACGCTGCCACCTTCGCTCTAGCCATCTTAGCTCCTGCTTCATCCTCCACAGCTCTGTGTTACACTGTGGTGCTGCTTTGGTGCAGGGGTGTAGAGGGCACGGAGGGCAATCTTGCTAATGGCTTCAGAGAGCCGGTTATCCCAGTCCTCCACCAGCTCATCTAATGAGGCGCCAGGGGGGATTGGATCCCACAGAGCTTCCTGAAGCCGACTAAGGTCCATCTGATTCCATGGATGAGCATAAATATGCTCACTTCCTAAACAGGGTGGGTATGGTATGCTCAGCTGGACCTTCAGGGTGAAGTGGTCAGACCACGGAACTACATCCGTAGTCATCAGCTCCACATGTATCTCCATCCCAAAAATCAGATCCAGCATGTGGCCTACTTGGTGCATGGGAGTCATTATAAACTGGGAGAATCCCAGTGCCTCCAATGGACGACACTAGGTCCCTGGCCTGGACAGACGCTGCATCATCTGCACGGACATTGAAGTCACCCAGGATCAAAAGCCTGGGATATTCCAGTGCACAGCCTGATACAGCATCTAACAGGTTGGACAGGGTATCTGCCAGTGCATTAGGCAGTCAATACAGCAGCCAGATAGCCAAACGCTCCTCAATATCACATGCCAGACCAACACATTCAGTGCTGGAGCGTGTTGGGTCAGGGAGCGATTTGAGGGAACAAAATTCACAAATAAGCAAGGCCACATACACCCTGCCCATGCATCTGTGACTGGTGAAAGACCAAGAATCCAGATGGGGCAAGTTAGTTCAAGGTGACAGTTTCACCATCCCTCACCCAGGTCTTGGTCACACAAGCCAGGTGTACCTGTGACTCCATAAGATAATCACAGAGCACATTGGTCTTATTATTAATATTGTTGTTGTTCAGTCGCACAGTCGAGTCTGACTCTTTGCGACCCCATGGACCAAATTATGCCAGGCCCTCCTGTCTTCCACTGTCCGCTGAAGTTTGCTCAATTTCATGTTCGTTGCATCAATGACACTGTCTAACCATCTCATCCTTTGCCGTCCCCTTCTTCTTTGACCTTCAATCTTTCCCAGCATCAGGGTCTTCTCCAGTGAATGCTCCCTTCTCATTTGGTGGCCAAAGTATTTGAGCTTCAGCTTCAGGATCTGGCCTTCCAAGGAACAATCAGGGTTGATTTCTTTTAGGATTGACTGATTTGATCTCCTTGCAGTCCAAGGGACTCTCAAGAGTCTTCTCCAGCACCATAGTTCAAAAGAATCTATTCTTCGGCGCTCGGCCTTCCTTATAGTCCAACTCTCGCAGCCATACATTACTACGGGGAATACCATTGCTATGACCATGTGGACTTTTGTTGGCAAGGTGATGTCTCTGCTTTTTATCATACTGTTTAGGTTTGCCATCGCTTTCCTCCCAAGGAGCAGGCGTCTTTTAATTTCATGGCTGTAGTCACCATCTGCAGTGATCTGGGATCCTAGGAACGTGAAGTCTGTCACTACTTCTACGACTTCACCTTCTATTTGCCAAGGAGTGATGGGCCCAGATGCCATGATCTTAGTTTTTTTGATGTTGAGTTTCAAGCCCACTTTTGCGCTCTCCTCTTTCACCCTGAGCAAGAGGCTCTTTAGGTCCTCTTCACTTTCTGCCATCAGAGTGGTATCGTCTGCATATCTGAGGTTATTGATCTTTTCCCCAGCAATCTTAACTCCAGCTTGTGATTCATCCAGGCCAGCATTTCGCATGATGTACTCTGCATATAAATTAAATAAGCAAGGTGACAATATACATCCTTGTCGTACTCCTTTTCCTATGCTAAACCAATCAGTTGTTCCATATCCGGTTCTAACTGTTGCTTCTTGACCCTTATATAGGTTTCTCAGGAGACATGTGAGGTGGTCCGGTACTCCCATTTCTTTAAGAACCTGCCATAATTTATTGTGATCCACACAAGCAAAGGCTTTAGCATAGTCAATGAAGCAGAAGTAGATGTTTTTCTGGTACTCTCTTGCTTTCTCCATAATCCAGCGAATGTTGGCAATTTGATCTCTAGTTCCTCTACCTCTTCGAAACCCAGCTTGTACTTCTGGCAATTCTCTATCCACGTACTGTTGAAGCCTAGCTTGTAGGATTTTGAGCATGACCTTGCTAGCGTGTGAAATGAGTGCAATTGTGCGATAGTTTGAACATTCCTTGACATTGCCCTTCTTTGGGATTGGAATGTAAACTGACCTTTTCCAATCCTGTGGCCACTGTTGTGCTTTCCAAATTTGTTGGCAAATTGAGTGCACACTCTAACAGCATCTTCTTTTAAGACTTTGAATAACTCAGCTGGGATACCATCACCTCCACTAGCTTTGTTGTTAGTGATGCTTTCTAAGGCCCATTTAACTTCGCTTTCCAGGATGTCTGGCTCGAGGTCAGTGATTATACCATCGTGGTTGTCAAGGATATTGAGGTCCTTCTTGTATAGTTCTTCTGTGTATTCTTGCCATCTTTTCCTAATCTTGATTATTCCTAATCCTAATATTATTATTAATATACCTGGCATCAAATAACACCAGAGAAGGGTAAATTTTCCTAACCCCACAACTAACTTCTCTCGGGATGGGACGTAGGTGGGAAGTCCAAGCATTTCTGCATCTCTGACTTCTTCCATTCCAGTTATACACACCACAATATATTCCCCACTCCATAATTATTAGTATCCCTGACCCTTGCATTCCCCCCTCCTTCATTGGTGCTGTCAACTACAATGCTCTCCAACAACCAGCAGAAACTATAACTATCCAAATTATAAAACCTACACAGCTCATCGCAGACCCCATCTAAACTAGATAACCCGTTGCCTCCTCTATCTAATTTACCCACCCTGTTACAACCATAACCATACAACCACACACCCTGACATCACCAGAAGTATGTCAGAAGGCAACACCCACTGCTCAGGCTCCACCCTAGGGATGTACATTCAGTTTGGGCCCCTTTCGGGCTGCTGCAGGCAGATTCAGATTCTCTGATCTGAATTGGCTTGCTGCCGAATTGCCACCGAAATTCAGCAGCAATTCAGCCCATTATATCCTATAGGCCACTGAAGTCAGGGAGAGACTTGATGACCCTGCAAGTACTGAACAGGAGAGCTAATTGGTTTGGTGAACAGAACTGAGAGTTGATTAAGTGTCACTTAATTAGGGTAAGGGGGTGCTGCAAAAGTAAGGTTGGATGATAAGATTAATCCCAAGAGTGAGTCAATAGGTTTGGGTAGACCCATTGCCCTACAGTTATGCATCTCTCTGGGGCTTGGAGGAGGCCATTAGTCAGTCAGCCACTCTGACTCACCTTCCAAAATACTTTCTCATGCTCTTACCTGGCTGGCATCCATTTTGTTTCATTTTAGGCCAGGCAGTGCCTTGTGCTATGTTTTTTGAGATGATATTTTAAGAAGGGTATTTCTGCCTCTCTAAGCTATAAACTGCCCCTTTGCAAGATGAGGGGTCTGACTGCTAACACATGGAGGCAGTGTCCATGCATATGCCTCCTCCCTGTGACTGACAGTGTTTAGAAAGCAGCATCCCTGATTATGCAGAGGGAGAATATGTGTGGATACTGCCTCTATAGGTAGGTACTCTCCTCACAAGATGGTGATCATGCAGAGATGGGGTTGGGGCCAGCATACTTGTGCTCACTCTCCTTCTCCACATGTTCAGTCAACACAGAGAGGGGTTGTGTGCACATTGCTTCTGTATGCTTGTTTTTGTGCCACTTTGATAACATGGGGAGTTATCTGTACATTCCCCTGGTGGGAATTTATCATTCCAGAACATTATGTCTTATATTGTTCTATTTTCCTAATCACCTTTAAAATTATGAACACTTCAAGTATAATAGATCTTGAATAGCAAAACGTTTTGAAATATTCATAACTAAGAGTGCAATTGGTAATGCTCATAAACAAAGTTGTTTGGAAACCCCTTTATTAATTTTTAATTTATTTTTTTCAGTCAATTTCTTATTGCTTCCCAGTTCCTGTAGGGGACTGTGTTAATTAGTCATGTGAAAAAAAATATTCATTAAAATAGCTTCTCCCCCCACCCCTTTATTGCAAATTTACATTTCTAATCTCATAACCAAAATAAATGCCACTGGGTAGAGGGACCGTATTAATTTTGATCAACTCTTTGAAAAAGAAACCTACACAATAAATGATAAGGTAATGAAAAACACATTGATGTTGCTATGTAGAGAGTGATGGGAACCCAAACAGACAATATTTTATTATCTAGAAAATGAAGAGGGATAAAGATCAATTAGAATTATGGAAAAAAAATTAGGAAAACCATTTTGCCCATTTTTTAAAACGATTTCTGCCAGTAAAGCTGAGATGTCAGTTTTAAAGAATAAGCTATCGTGAATGGATTGTGAAAATTTGAACAAAACAACTAGAGTTCAGCAACAGAGATAAAGCAACAGTGGCACATGGCGTTTGTTTTTTTCTTAACAAATAAAACTGGCTTGGGTCTAAAGTAGGTTTTACAATTTATGGCTGCTTTACCTGACTCTGAGCACAGATTACATGATCTTGATGGTCCACACTAAATTGACTAAGCATATATCGGTGCTTGGAGAGGTCTGCATATGTTTGCTTTACCCAGTGCAAAGATATTCTTGAGATCAGTGGTTATTCTGCCATGTCATTTTTGGAGATGCTTGAACACCCATGGGGTTGGCTCAGATCCTGTTCACCAATCATGAGCAGGGAGCCAATGTTTGATGGATTGTTAGTTTTTTACTCAACCTGTTTGTGGCTGTTGAGTAGGTTATTTTACCCTATTACTTCCTAGCAGCACAAAACTGACTTCTCATGAATGTGCCTTTTCACACAGCTCAATTGAGTTATACTTCCCCCAGCCTTGTCTTACAGGTCCATGCAGAAGTCGATTGTTTAAATAGACAGGTAAATTGGTCACAATTCATACAAACAAACAAAAATCCATTTTTAAAAAAATCCTGTAATTCAGTGTTCCTTTAAGTAGTCCTTAGCAGCATTAGTGGCTGCCAGTCTCTTTGGATTGGCAGCACTTTTGTGCATCTACTGGGGGGGGGGATATAAGCCTGTTCAGCAGGCATTTGAGTGCTGAATCAAACAGACCCAGTGACTGGGTGACATATGATCATCACAGTTGAATACAGTAAGTTTAATTTATGAATATATTCAACACTAAATTTGCAGCATCCCTAGACACTTCTGTCTCATTAGCAAACTTTGGGAGAGTTTTGTACCCATACTCAAAAGAGAGACTGCGATGCTTAGAAGACAATCATGTGACCCATCACACATACCTTAGAACCAAAGTGCATTTTATGCTTACTGTTATGCCCTAATAGTCATAGTACTGATAAAAATCACAAATGTTTATTTGTATTTAACCAGTGATATCCGAAAGAGATCATGCACAGCAGTTTTGAAATCAGATCTTCAAAGCTTGGAATAGGAATGTGCATTCGGTTTGTCCAAACCAAATGCACCCCTGAAAAAGGGCCATCCGGCCCCCTTTCAGGCAGCTGAGGATCGAATCAGTCTCTGATCTGATTCAGCCCACCGCCAAAAGGAGCCGCTGAAATTTGGCAGTGGCCCGAAAGGGGTGCCAAGCCCCAGGGAAAGAACGGCCTCCTTGCACCCTGCCTGGCCTTTCCTAGCTTGCTTGCCTCAGCGAGCAAGCTAGGAAAGGCAGGGTGAGGCCTTTGAGAAGACACGGAGAGGGATTTAAACACCTCCCCATACCCTCCTCAGCCTTGGGAAGGGTGGGGGGCTCTAGAAGCCTTCCTCCACTTGCCCGCTTCAGCGGGCAAGCAGAGGAAGGAATGCCTCCCCACTCCCTTCCTGGCCCTTCCTGGATCCCCCACAGAGGCGAGCAAGCCAGGAAAGGGTGGGGACTCTAGAAGCCTTCCTCCGCTCACCCACCAAAGCGGGCGAGCAGAGGAAAGTTTCAATGGAGGGAGTATGCCACCTTTGCAACATGACTGGGAGGATTTAATCTTTAACCCCCCCCAGTTGCGCTGCAGAGGCTGCATGCTCCCTTCATTATGGGGAGCCCAGGCAAGCCCCTCCTTGGAGGGAAGGCAGTTTAAATTGCCTTCCCTTGGCTTGCCCGAGCACCCCGCAGCTGCAGAGTGCCTGGGCAAGCCGACCTTTGGAGGGAAGGGCAGTTTAACTGCCTTCCTTTGACTTGCCCAGGCGCCCATGGCTGAATCTGATTTGGCTGACCAAATGAGCCCCGAATCAATTTAAGTTGCCGAGAGTGGCATTCAGGGGTCATTCAGCCAGCTATCTTTTATATATATACACCCCTAGCTTGAAAACACCTCACATATATCAAGGACTATTTCATTTGGTTTGGAGATGTTTCCCCTACTGAGGGTGGGCATGTGGATAATATACAACAATAAAGTTTCAGTGTTTTCTGCTTCCTTCAGTTGTTGAGACTGGCAAGAGCTCAGACAGAAATGGTTGTTATTCATCTTTACCACATATATAACTAGAGAAGAGAGATATTAAAAACAGAAAGGTGCATTTCAGCAGGGCCACTGACTCTATAAACCTGAGTGGGGAGCTTGGAGTCCAAAACCAAAACATAACAACAAAAAATATAAAAGTGTACTACTAACTACTTTTATTTTCCCCCCACAGTGGGACTAAATAAATGCTATTTAAATATTTAGAGAAAAAGATGGGAAGAAAATTTTGTTGGAAGTATATCATACCAGTTTGTTAAAGCCAAAATGCATAAACATGCAAATATTGAACTACTGGATTTATGTCCTAATATAATTCTGATATAAAGGGATCTAACTTGAGTTTTTAAACATACAATACCACTCCAAATCCCTAGTTCTTTTTGCACACTCCACCTCTACACTATCATCTTCTATGGAATTTCACTGCATGCAGAAAAGCAAAGCAAATCTATTGTTTATTATCTTTTGTGCATAGAAATCTACACTGTTTAGACTGTTTCTATCAAAGAAATCCCATGAATACTAGAAAAGTAAGGTCATACCAGAATGTATTTTCCCAAGCAGTAAATGTGGAAGCCACCTATCTTTTCAAGTTGGCTGTCTGCATAAAATACAGGAATAATAGCATAAACACATTCAGGTGGGTAGCCATGTTGGTCAGAAGCAGCACAACAAAGTTTGAGTCAATTGGCGCCTTTGAGACCTTTGAATAAATCTTTGTTGGTCCCAAAGGTGCCACTTGGCTAAAACTCTGTTTAGCATAAACACATCTTCTTAATACATCAGAGCACTGCCTGTGTGGTATATTTATTGTATACATGTATGTATGTAATGGAATAGTCAGTTCCTCCCCTAATATCTGAGTGATTTAGTTCGATCCTATTGGGTGGAGCTCTTGTTTCAGTTTCCAGTTTTGTATGTTAGCTGAAGTTGTTGGTTGTTGTTTTGAGCCAGTATTTTTCTGGCTCTACTGAATGGACCTGAGATGGGTGCCTGAGAACTCTAACTGTGGAACCCACAGCCAAAGAGGGACATTACAGCCTGTGGTACTAGTCTTGGATGTAGGATCTCTTTGGACCCAGGCCAGTCTTTTTCATCTGAATTTACTGGGCTAATTCTGGATTAAGACAAGGTTGAATAAAGCTGCAGTTTAGGCAATGAAAGGGAAAATATATTGAGTACTATAACAAGCCCCCTCAAAGGGTATTAGCAGAGTAAAAGCCAACCAGGTTATTCATTATATTCTCATTCTGTCCTCCTCCCACCTCTTCAGGAAACTGAACCCATGCGACATTTCTTTTTCCTTAGGCTCATAGCCACAGCCACTCAACTTCCAAAATGTGTCAAATATTATTGCTTATGGTCCTGCTAGTTCATCAAGCAATTCCTTCAACTCCCCAGGCTGTAGACCCTCTGAACCTTGAGTTTTCTTTGTTAGCTTCTTTTAAAATTTTACTGGCACTCTCCTTACTACAAATTAGTTTTATTCTTTGGTTTTCTTTGGTTTCCTGAGTTTTCTTCCCAGTACGTGTCTATTCCCAATTCCTCTCAATTAAACATATAGTGAAGTATTTATTTAGGTTTTCTATGTCAGAATCCTTGCTATTTGTTCTACCTTTGTTATGTGGAGATCAGATTTTATCCTTTGGGTTTTCTCCCCCTCCCATTTTCTTTTGATATATTTGAAAACTTTTCTTCCCTTTCTTTTCTGCTCAACAACCAACATGAATTGATTACATTTTTTAAAAAGCTTTTTCTTTACACTGCTTGACCTCTATCATATAATTCAATTTTTTCTTTGTTGCCTTTGAAAATATTTTATGCAAATCTCCTTTGTGCTTCTTAAAGTGCTTCTTTTTATTTCTACCCCAGTAGGGAACAGTTACTGTTTGGCTTAACATTATTCTTATATAAAAGTAGAGAGTTTAATGTGGTATAGAATGCAAAAGCAACTACTCAATAAATCAGAGTTAAGAGTTTTAGAGGAGACTTCTTGGGTTTCAAAGAAATAAACCAGAGAGAAGAGAGACAGAGAGCATTGATATGCTGTTCTGCACAGTAAGTCACATAGACAGTCATACCATAGACAGAAGGACTTGATTGACCTGCTGCCATCAAGATTTCTCACATATGTAAATCCAAGTTAGGCCCTGGTCACACGGGCCAGATAACATGGGGGGGAGGCATGGCTGTTTGCCCTGGAGCAAAATAAAGTGTGGTAGCCTGATCACACAGTCCCCCGAGTTGCCACGCTTCTGCTATTAGCTGCCGATCACACAGCAATGCTGAAGCATGGCAAAGAAGCAGCACAGCACAATCACACAAGCTGCACTGCTTTTGGTTTCTTGTTTGTGCACATGTGCCATTCCGGGGGGCAGGGCTGCTGTCAATGTTGTGTTTGTGCACATGTGCATGTGCAGTTCGGCATTTATACGCATCCTATGGAGACTTACAACATCCGGTTGCTTCTTTTCTGGCCTGCAAAACTGAATTATTCAAGAAAGTTTTTCTATGTAGGCAATGGAGTAGTGCTGCACTAAATGATTCACAATGATAAATTATTTGGAACTATGGTCTATAGTATGGTGTTTAGCTAACTGAAACTATGTTCCTACTATATAATTTTTCTATCATGAATGTGTCATGTTAATTGCTTCAGTTCTGTTTTTAGATTTCTGATTAGTTCTACAACCCTATTATATTTTTAATTGAATACCTCTGGTGCTTACAATATGGAGGCAAAAGACCCAGGCAGTCATCAGTAGAGAAATGGATGAGTGACTCTTCCATGATGAGAAGACCTGGGAATGTCTTGGTAAAACTGTGAGAAGAACCAGGGGTGTAGCCCTGGATAATGTAAAATGCCTTTAAAGTCAAACCTCCAGCTGCTGCAGAGGTTTTAATGCATAGAATACCCCATAAAGGTAGAAAAATGGCAGCAAAGGCATGTGGCCTAGCATAGGTAATGGAGTAGCCTTGATATAGGTTGAATCTGCATTTGTCCTTCCCACCAGTGTCCCAGCCTTCTGACTCCGTCTTCACAAAAGCTGTCTACGGCCCCGGTCACACAAGAGGATTTGCCATGCAAGAGAGACGCAAGAGCAACACAAAACTGATTTAAAAATGCAAATGTAGATTCAACTATAGAGGTTCCAACCTGCTCCTGGTGCATCCATCCATGGAAAATACTGATGGATCCAAGCCATTGCTGGATATTGCATTGTTGTTGGGCACAGCAATCATTCTCAGCTGTATTGTCTTGAGCACAAAGGAAAATTCAGTTATGAATGAAAGCTATAGTGCAATAATAGTGAAATAACAAAAGATGTGTGGATACAACCTGTGGCTGAACTCTTTGCTGCAGCTGTTCTGTTCCCTCAGGTATTAGAAAATGTATGAAGCAAAGAAGGATTCCTTGAATTCAATGTTTTGTGCCTCTCTTTGTAATGTTCACTTAAGGTAACTGACACACCCAAACCAACGGAAGCTGTACTGTCTGTGTGCCACATAACACTTTGTAAAAGGGACTCAGACCTAAGACTTCCAATTAAGCCAAATAATAAATTCTGACTTCCATAACCTTTGCTGTGCTTTACACAATTCCAGTTGTAGTCACTAGGATTACATATAGTTTCTCCAGCATAGTGTTTAATGTCTCACACATTATCTCTTTAAGCACTGCCTTTCATCTTGAACGTATTGATTTCAGCAAGTAGAAACATACTGTTTCTGAATAGTCTGCCCATCAGTTCCTGATGAAAAGAGGATGCTGGAATTCTCAACAAAAAGAGAGCTGACATAGTTGAAACTAATGCCTCCAGCATACCCTGTCTCATGTTTTTTCCAGCTGCATTTTAGACTGCCCTTTCCCTTTCTTTTAGTATGCAAGTAAGACTATATCTGCCAAAGGGAATTCTTATTACAGCAGCCTGTATTTCAAAACTGATTAAAAATAAATTCTCCATGCCCTTCTGAAACTTATTCCACAGAGGATCTTGTTTTCTATCAGTGTGAGTAAGAAAATCTGGTACCCAGTGGTTAACTTGATTCACCTCAGCCTTACCTCAGCAGAGTTAAAACAAATCATATCAGGTTTTCATTATACTTCATGTATTAAACATTCTCATAAGTTTTTTGGGGAACAAATATAATGAGCAGAGCTTTGGAAAGTTTTTGGAGAGTTTTCTTTTAGCTTATTAAATAAATCAGACAGATCTTGGTATTATAATAAACTTGGGAAAAAACCTACTTTGTAACAGTCAGTGTTTGGCTCATTGTCCAATAGCAAAATGGTGAGTTAAATCACAGAATTTGCAAATTCCAGCTGCCTATGTGGGAATTGATCCTGGGTTTTCTAGGAACTCAGGAAGAAAATGAAACTTGGCAGAATTTCCATGTGGAAATTCATTGCATCTGTTTTCTTTTTACAATGTTTGTCATGTCATCTTATCATTAAATGAAAAAGAAAAATGAAATTCTGCCATATGCATTCTATAAATTACCACTTCAGCTTTCAGGTGTCCCACCTGCCATAACTCTGCTATTTGCTGTGCTTCAGAAGAGAGACACAATCATTTGTTTGTGGCCTCTCTATTGCTGCCTGGTGGGGCTTTATTTATGGTAGCATTTGCAGTAAAACCTACTTGCTTCTACTATACATAATATACCTGGTGCTTGAAATATAGACAGTGGCATCAGTCTCCCTATGAGAAGCATATTGTACCATGCTAATTAATTGGCAAAATTTATACTCTCTGCATTTCTACTGACATGTTCTGAGCCTTAAAATTGACTGCTAGGACATTTTGTAAGAACCTCCATAACAGTTTATAGAGCTAGATTCACAGTTGTTTCTTTTTATGCTGCCAAATATCATAGCCATAAGCAAGAAGGGTTGACTGTAAGGTGCAAGCTCACATATTTCTCTTAGGCATTCAGAATTACTGACTGAAGGGAAAACTCAAAATTAGGATCACGGATTTTTCTGAATACAAAAAAAAAAACCCCTCTCCTGTTTTATATGCAGAATCTTAGGGAAAGTATTAAGTCTGCTGTACTGTGAGCTAAGAAAGTTAGAAGTGAAAATGAATAGAGGTACATATTAACTAAAATCTGTTGGAATAATTCAGCCAGATAATACTTCTTTCCCTTGGGACCCACTTTGTGACGGACAAATGCACATCTTTTGTGACCCAATGTTTGATGTGGAGCCAAGTCGTATGAATTTCAGTTTGGAAGAAAATCCCATTGAGTTCAATTGGATTTACTACTAAAAAAGTATACATGGGATTGAGCTCTTGGAAAATTAACCTTAAAAAAACTTTATTCACTGTAATTTTTTCCTGACAGAGTAGCACATTTTCGTGCAAGGTAAATATAGAAGAAATTACAGCCCATAAATAAATATGTGTGAAATCCGGGAACCACACTTAAAAGGACAATGTAAATGACTTCAATCATGGAGGGGACTTTAACAGAGATACACATCTGAATCCACTAAGATAGCCACAGCAAGGCACAATGTCATGGTAATACACACAATTTCATCCTTTTTTATTTTTTACTTTTTTTAACTAAGCTTTATTTTAGTTTAATGCATACTACAACCGTAGCTAATCAAATGTTGAGAGACATCGTACATATGACATTGCCTTATACTTCAAACCATAATAACACAGTTTTATCTACACATGATACAGTTTTGTATTCAGTCTTTTAGGAGATGGTGAAATTGAAATGATGGGCACCTTTGAAGATAGATCTAAGAATAATCAAGAATGCATTTAAAGGCATCATTGATTTACCGTCAGTCAATTCTTAGCAGCAGTTAGCCACAATTTGCATCTATATCTCAAAAAAATCCACTGTAAAAATTAATCAGATTTTGAAGTTATGTATCTTTACTTCATTATCTGATTATTTTGGGCTCCAGGCTGAACTTTCTGAACCACATTTACACATAGTGACCTAAAGTATCTCTGTAGTTCCAACTATTTCCTATTTTGGTCCCCTGATGTACAATTATTTTTTTTTTGCCATATGGGCCATCATTTACATGTAAAATTAAATACTGTGTATTTATGCTGTATCTGCAAGAAAACCAAAGTGTCATGCATCAAAGTATCTATTAATAAAGCTGTGGCACAGTGACATACTTTGTACATCAGCCACTTCCTTAGAAACTAATAAGCTTTATCTCTTAAACCTCAAAGCTTCATTCATAGGCCAGCATTTGCGTAAAGACTAAACAACCTTCCTGAATAGATTTCCAGTCACACTTTCAGATAAACATGATTGGTAATGTATTCTTCCCCCCTGAGTATCTCACTTCTTTCTTTTTGACTACTTTAATGTGTCAGAAGGAGCGTCATTACTTTTGGAACTACAGCTGGCATCTTACATGCTTCTTTTGGAATTTTAAGGACTTCTGTAATCAGACGCATTTTGTGAAAGGTGAACAAATCTTGTCAACCAAAACTTAAAAAAAAAGAGGTGAATATATTTTTCAGATCTTCACATGTTACCACCAATGGCCTGCCTTTTTGTTTGGGGAAGTTAGCTTTGTGACAGGATAGGCCAGAGGGGTACAGGAATTGCACACAGGGCTGGCTCCAGGTGTCTGGGCGCCCTAGGCAGGACAGCCTGGGGCGCCCCCCACCGGGGATGCCAACCTCCTGATGGAGCCTGGAGACCAGGGGCAGCAGCGGAGCGCCGGCTTTCCTGGGGGCTCCACAGTTGTGGGACCCCCAGGAAAGCCAGGAAGGGGGGAGGTTTAAACCACCACCCCCTCCCTCCCAGCGCCCGGCTTGCTTGGGCACTCTGCGGGGCGCCCAAGCAAGCCTGGGAAGAGGCAGGGGCCTTTTCACGGGGGGGGCACCTTTTGGTGCCCCTGCGGCCGGCATGCTCTAGGCAAGCGCCAAGCTCACCTAGTGGGCGAGCCGGCCCTGATTGCACACCATGTATACCAAGGTCTGGCACAATAGGAAAACTCCAGATTTGAAGAGTAAATTAAATAGTTTTTATTAAAGTATTTCCCTTATTACAAGCACACTAAACATTCAAAAGAGCAAGCAATACAGAACTAAGAAAGCAGAGATGATTGATAGCTAATAGAGGGGTCAGTTATGGGGTGGTACTACCTCTCCAGACATGCAGAGGTCCATGAAGAAGGGATTATGGCCTAAACCCAAAGATTTAGAGGTGGACTGCCACTTGGCATCAGGGCAGAGGCACAAAATCTGAGGCAATGTGCTCTGATGGATATAGACTTTGGAAAACAATGCTGACTAATGAGAGGTCTTGAAGTGCTTGCCCCAGGTGAAGACAAAAGATTACCTGGACCAATGATGATTCTCAGGCGGTGTGGCATCCAGAGGGTCAAGCCCTAGGTGGGACCAGTGAGCTTTCAGAAGGGCACAGTCTAGGTATAATGGGATTAAGCCAGGTGCTGGGTGGGTGGCTGGGAATGTCCATTGTGGAACAATAGAGTGGCCTGGCATTTCCCTGGTGCCAGAAAAAAGAGGTAATGTTTATTAATGTGCAGCAGGATGAACCTGAATGGGAGACCATTCACTAGATATGGAGAGTTAGTGTATCCTTAATAGGTCTAGTATAGGTGTAAGAATGCAGATATCTTAGATCAGGGCTGTCAAACATGTGGCCCGGGGGCCACATTAGGCCCCCGGAGGGCTTCCATGGAACTGGCTGTCTTCTGCTTCTTCCAGTTCTGCTGCTGCTGCATCACTGCTTTGCTCAGCTGCCTCAATACCAAGCACCTGTAAGATGAACAAAGTTTTGTTCACGGTATGAACTTTTGTGTGCCTTGCTATAGTGTGTGTGTATGTGTGTGTTTTGTTGGGCTCCTATCCAAGGACTCTCCTGGGTGCAACTGGGTTCCCTCCCCTTTTTCATTGTACTCATGCCCTCATGAGCCGGTCTTTCTCAGTAGGAAAGCAATGTAAACTATTTAGATGAGGAATAACAACAAGCCAGTGAGGAAGATTAGGCTGAGAGTGTGTGTCCAGATCAAGTTTACCCAGCACATTTCCTTGGTAGACTGGGGATTGTGAACCTAGACTTCCCATATAAGTGGGCTGATGCTGCCTCTCTATCCTTGCACTGCCTCATAGGAGTTGTAGTTATGTCTCTGGGAAAGACAATCATTTTGTAGACAAACCCATCAGTGTGTATCAAGATGCCTTCTCATGTTCTTGACCAGCACATGAAGCAATTTATGTACAAGAGCTTGCAATGCCTGGTCATTTCATATTTTCCCCTGGTTCTGGGCTCAGAATACTGAGCATGAGATTTCTGTAATGAATGTCAATAAATCAAAAGTAGGTTTGCAGCTTACAGATACGCACCTGAACAGTATACTCAAGATTGCTACAGCACAGACATTTTGATGCAATAATTCAGAGCAAGAGGTGTCAGTTATCAGACAATGTTAAATAAACAAAATATTGCAGAAGTGCTAATGTTTTAAGCATGATTTTATTATAAGTAAAAAACCCTTTGTGTTTGTGTCCTTTTTAAAGTTTATATCTCTGCTACCTGGCATTCCATTTTATGACACACATGGCCCAGCCCAACAAGGTCTCATTTATGTCAGATCCGGCTCTCATAACAAATGAGTTTGACACCCCTGACTTAGACAAACCATTGGAGACAGGAACGATTGGATTATTCCAAAGGTATTTCCTGACATATAGGTGAAACAGGAGATGGGGATGGAAACATGCAACATGCTTAATTCATGACAATAGCCAGGGGTCTTTTCATGGAAAAACAGCTGCAGGAGCTCATTAGCATATGGTATGCTAATGAGCTATTAGGCTATTAGCATATGCCATGCCCCCTGACATCACCGGAAAGTGATGTCAGAAGGGGAAGTAAAAGGGGGGGAGGCATCTTCAAAAGCCTCCCCTTCCCTTCCCCAACTGGTCTGGGTGGGGGAGCTAAGAGAGAAGGGGTTTAAAGTTTAAACTCCTTCTCATGAGAGTTGGGCCACAGAAGGAGAAAAGAGGGAAGGAAAGAGAGAGAGTAGAGAGAAGGAAAGAGGGAAAGAAAGAGAAGGAAAGAGGAGGGAAAGAAAGAGAGGGAAGAAGGAGGGAAAGAAAGAAAGAGAGAAGGGAAGAAGGAGGGAAAGAGGAAAAGGAGAGAAGGAAAGGAGGGAATGAAAGAAATTTGGTGGCAATTTGGCCCCATTATATCCTATGGGCCATTGAAGTCAATGGTGAAAACATAGGGTATATTCTGGGGCTGGAGGAGGGGTTTGAGGGAGAGGCTCCAAACTCACAGGGTAGCTGATGGAGCCTTTCCCCAAGATACCCACCAAGGTTCAAGTACATTAGACCAGGGGGTCCAATTCTATGGGCCCCCAAACAGGTTGCCCCTATTCCCTCCATTGTTCTCTATGGTGAGAAAAAAAGTTACTTTTTTTACCCCCTGGTCCAATGTTCTTGAAACTTGGTGGGTATCTTGGGGAGAGGCTCCATCAGCTACCCTGTGAGTTTGGAGCCTCTCCCTCAAACCCCTCCCCTCCAGCCCCCAGAATATACCCTATGTTTTCACCATTGACTTCAATGGCCCATAGGATATAATGGAGCTGAAATTGACATTCGGCTGCCTGAAAGACTCCCCGAGACACTGGCTGGGGGTGGGGCTTGGCTCCTGAGCTCCCGGAGCTGCACTCCGGTGCGCTCCCCCCCAAAAAGACCCCTGACAATAGCACAGACCAGAGGCTCTTTGTCCCTGCCTCTACATTTGACAGACAAAAGACTAGCCATTTGGTCAGTAGAAGATGCCTGAGGCAAGGGCAGAGATTTGCCCATTCTAGTCCTTTTTGGACTGAACTGACAGGATGGACATGGGGGTCTGTTGCTTACATGGAAGCTGTTTGACAGTGCAGCCGGCCTGGAGAGTCTTCACTTGGCCTCTGAGTTTTCCCAGCCAAGATGTGGTTCTCCTAGCTTCCCAGCAAAAGACACTGTTTAAGCTAAGTCTGGCTTTATAAGGGCACTGCTTGTGGAGGTTCAAAGGTCATTTGGGGTGTCTCTCTCTCTCAGGAAAGATCACCCCAGGTTCAGGATTGAGGAGGTTGGCTACACACAGCACTATTTTTCTTCAGCAGAATTCATAGAGCCAATTTGTGTAGTCATCAGAAACTAAGGACAATAATTTACTTCAGATTCCAATTACTTATTTCTGATGTAGTGTTTGCCCCCCAAGACGGAAGAAAGAGTCAGACAAGAAGGTTGGATGAAATAAGGCCACTTTATTAACTCATTAAATTAACGGCAAGGGCAAACCTGGAAAAAAACAGCGGCACGGCAAGGCCTGGTGTCGCTTTGACCCATCCATCCTTAACCGTATAAAAGGCAAGACACCACGGCCCCGGGTTGGAGCCAACTGTAAGTCGCTTGCAAACCCAGCCGGGCCAATGATTGGGATGCGCCTTCAGGAGCCCTCACACACCACCGCACGGCCAATGCTGAATCTCCGTCGTGGCCATCCCCATAGGCAATCTGCAAGCCTCATCCCTGGCCGCACGGCTGCAGGGTTGATCCCGCAGACCCCTCTACCCCCCCCCAGGGGTTATTAATTGGTGCTTACGTAGCTGCTGAACTTTATTTAAACCTAAACCTGCCACCGCAAGGGCCAAGCCTCCGCTTAGGCCCCTGCGCCCACTCAAAAACCCAAATTTAGCTGAAGCCCTTGCCGCAAATCCCAAAGGAAAATATCATTTCCCTTCTCGGAAAGGTGAATGCCATCCCCTCGATCCAGATCCAGAAAATCAAGCCGAATCTGGGGGTGCGGCAAATAATGGCCCAAACCAGCCTTCAAAATATGACATAGCTCCCCGTTGACCTTACGCCGAGCCCTCTCGATCCCCTTGGGATCCCAAGCGCCACGCCACACAAGGCGTGGGATCATGGCCGACCACGCAATGACTGTGTTGGGCCATTGGCACTTAATGTACTGCAGATCATCCCTGGCTTGCAAAACAAGGGCCTTCCCTTTCAGGAATCCCAAGTCGTTACCTCCCAGGTGGATAACCAACACATCTGGTGGCAACGCCGAACTGTCCCCAAACAGAAGAGGGAGGAGGCCCGGCCAACGCAGGCCCCGGCGCCCCCTCCACTCAACCGTAGCCCACTGGCTGAGGCCCAGTTGGGAGCCAATGGCCGATCGATTGGCCCGATGCGCCACCCAGAAGATGTAGCTGTGTCCGGAGATGAGAATCCGTCTCCTGCCACAAAACACAGCTCCTAGGAAGAAACAACAGTGAATTCCGGAAACCAATGGTGCAAACAGCATAGCAAACAGTAACTTACGGGACAGGAAGAGGGCGCACATAACTTTTATAAGCGGCCGATTGCCACCTGCCTACCCTCTGTACAGCAGCAGCGGGATAACCCAAGGCTGCCGCTGTGGAAGCAGCACCTATTCTAAATGAATGAGTGCCGAACTTCACTCCAGAGAGGCCTAATAATCCCAAAGCACGGGCCGTAACAGCCCAAAACTGGTGCTTTGTCAATGGGCTGCCATCAGCATGTATAAAAAGGTACCCATCCACCCCGCCTCTTAAAGCTCTGTACTGTGACAAGGCCAATACGGGGCAGAGCTCGGAGTCAGAACAGACACCCAACTTGACCATCGACCCTTTATGCCGCTGGTCAGTTTTGGAGCCCCTAATAGTAACGTGCACCTCCTTCCCTTTAAATTGAAGATCCCGATTGGCCAATGCCCTGCCAGACTGGTCTGTCTTAGACTGTGCTACAAGCTCGCTTACTCGAAGCGCTCCAAAGAATGCCAGCAATGAAGCTGCATGAAACAGGCAGGCTTCAAAACTGGAACTGCACACTCTGGACCAAGATGCCTGCAACCCCCTAAGCACCATCGGTGAAATAGGACGTCTCTGGTCCTTTAAAGCCCCTCTTTCCCTTGTCCAACCCTCCAACATCTTTCTAATCCGAAAGTCCCCGGTGACTTCTGGAAAACTTAGAGCCTTGCTAGCAAATGCAAGGGCGGAAAGATGTCCCCGTATGGAGCTAACCGCCAAACCCGCCTCCTTCAAGGAAACAGAGTAATGTATCAGCTGCTCCACCGGGATGGGCCAGACCCAGGGATAGCCTTCCTGCTTCCTAAACTCCTTGAATCGGCGAACTGACTGTTCATAGCCTCTTCTTGTGCTAGGGGCGATGGCAAGGCCTATTGCCCTGCAAGACTCGGCCCTCCAACCAGCCATAGCTCCGGGGGCATCCTTGCCGGCTGAAGATCGGCGTCTGGAGCGAGCTGATGAAACCTCGCCATCTGTTTGCGAGAGAGAGCATCAGCTACCCCATTATCCACCCCCGGCACATGTCTAGCTAAAAACAGGGTGTTAAGCCGCAGGCATTGCAGCGTAAAGGCACGAACCAAGCACATCACCCTTGGTGACTTCAATGTGAGGGAGTTGATGACATGGACCACGGCCAAATTATCGCACCAAAAGTGCACTGTGTGATCTGCCAACTCATTGCCCCACAACCAAACCGCCACTAAAATGGGGAAGAACTCAAGGTATGTCAGGTCCCTGGTAACACCAGCAATAATCCATTCCTCAGGCCATTCCTCTGCACACCAATGCCCACGGAAATAAACCCCAAAGCCCTGGGACCCCGCGGCGTCCGACATAACCTGCAGCTCAGCTTCGAGCTTTAATTCCTCACGCCAAAAAGAAACTCCATTGAAGGAAGTCAAAAATTCCTGCCAGACCCTAAGGTCATCCCTCATCGCACAATTAATATGAACTTTGTGGTGTGGCAGGCGAAACCCTGCCATGACATCACACATCCTGCGCAAAAAGGCCCGGCCAGGGGCGACCACTTTGCATGCAAAGTTAAGGTGCCCCACCATCTGTTGGATCTCCCTCAAGGTAGCCTTCCTTCGTGTGAGAAATGTCGAAATGCGGGCCAACAGGTCTGTGATCTTTTCCCTGGGCAATCGGGATGTCTGGGCAAATGTATCTAGTTCAACACCCAGAAAAACTAACCTCTGTGCTGGGCCCTCAGTCTTTTCATGGGCCAAAGGAACCCCCAGCTCCATAGCCAAACTCTTAAACCCTTCCAGGAGCTGAGCGCATTTACCTGTTCCTTGAGGGCCCACAAAAAGGAAATCATCTAAATAATGGGCAACATCCTGAAGGCCCGTCTTAGCCCGCAAGGCCCATTCCAGGAATGAACTGAAGCGCTCAAACGCAGCGCATAACACAGAACATCCCATGGGCAAGGCCCTGTCCATGAAGAACTGGCCGCCAAAGGAGAAACCCAGCAACCCAAAATCATCTGGATGCACAGGAAGGAGGCGAAATGCAGACTTAATATCGCACTTTGCCAACTCCGCCCCCGACCACAGCGCCGCACAACCCGGACTGCTTGGTCGAATGAGGTGTACCTCACTGTGCACAGATAACCCGGAATGGCATCATTAACAGAATTACCTCGGGGATAAGAAAGGTGGTGAATTAAGCGAAATTCACCAGCTGCCTTTTTAGGCACTATCCCTAAAGGTGAAACTATCAAATTTGGAAGCGGAGGCGAAGAAAATGGGCCCAAAACACGGCCCTCTTCCAATTCCTTGTCAATCTTTTTCCTCACCACCGACTCCATGCCGTGAACTGATTTAAGGTTAGAGGCCATAAACGGGGCCCTAATTCCTTGAAAAGGTATATGGAAACCAAACGTAAAACCTTCTAACAAATAAACCCTGTCCTCCTCCTTAGGGTACCTCAGCAGCCACGCTTCAAGTGCCTTCAGGTTTATTGGGCTGGGGCCCTTTACCAGCAGTGGAGGAGGAAGTACCCCCTCCCCTTTGCTGCAGGCTCCTACGGGGTCTTCCTCGAGGACACGACGGGAGTGAGTGGGGTCCCCCACATACTGGGCATTCGTGCTTGAATGTGCATGACTTCCTGTTGCATACTCCCTGGGACCCAAAATCCCAACAGAGCAAGCGGGGTTGAACCGCCTGCCCCGTGGCACCACGGGAAGTATTAGCCCCCTGCAAACGATGCACAGTGTGCCCACTGTGCGAGCGTTCAACAGAGGATAGGCCGGGCATGGACATAATCTGAAGCCACAGATGAGGATGCATTCTATCCCATGGGAGCATGGGATTCATGGCGGCCCGCACCCGAAATTCCTCGTCGTATTGCATCCATGCCGGGCCTGGAAAGCCAGTATAGGCTTTGTAGATGATGTCCAGGTATTGGAACAATGCAGGAGACCTTAAAGGCTGAGACCGGGACAACAGGCCAGCGTAAATCAAATATCCTGCAAGCCAGTTGGCCCAGGTCCGGTCCACCTTCTTCCTTTTCAAGATCTCCTTCTCTTTATCATCCATTTCATCTTTATCCTTCTTCTCCAAATCACGATAAAGAAGGGTAAAGAGGTCAATGTATTCCCCTTTGCAGATTTTTTCACGCGTAGCAGGTAAAAGGTGATCGCCTAAAGGCAATGCAGTATCCCCGAAATGCATAGACGATGCTGATGCGGAATCGTATGGGTTCACCCAAGGAGGGGTACACCCCACACTACCCCAGGGACCAGCCGGAACTGCACCCCAAGGGGACTGCATAGCCATTGAAGGAGGGCCCCAAGCCCACGGTTGGGAATTATCACCAGAGCTCTTAGGAGTGGCAGCTGGCAAGGCGGGCGACACCCCAGAGCCAGCATCCTGACTCCAAGGCCCCCATGGCCACATCATGCTGAATTGCAATGCCGGATCCCACCTACCACTAAGACTCGGCTGGTCATGCTCTGCAACTTCAATGGGCGTGGCATCTGTTTCGGCTGCCGCTGCTCCAGCCACTGTGGTATCCAACCCAACTTCAGACCCAGTGTCAGCTGGCCTGCGTTCAAGTGAAGAGAGGCGTTTAAGGACCTCATCCCTAAACCTCTTTCTCTCAGCCCGGCTCTCATTATGACGGTCAGCCCTAGCAGCCGCTTGCTGAGGAGCGGGAATTGTCGCCGCCCTAGCTTGCTCCAAAGCAGCCAGCCTGTCTAATATGGCTTGCTGCTCTGCCCGTTCCTCTTCATCATCAGATGAATGTACTGAAATGGGGTCCCGTGGCGGAAGGGTTGGCGCAGGTCGCTTAGGCGCAGGCCCCTTGCCCTTAGACCCACCTTGTCCTTTCTTAGGAGCCATTATGTTGTTAAATATTAAAAATTGGCTGCCTGGTAGCACACAAGGCCAACCTAAAATGGCTGCTCCCACACTTCCAACAAAATGGCTGCCTTCCGGATGGGACCTTATTACCCCTAAAGATGGCCCCCTGCAACACTCTGAACCCACGGGGGAAGAGGGGGGGGTGGCACCCAATATGTCAAAATTAAGGGGCCCAGCAGCCTCACCAACTGCTCCTATATAATGTGTAAAAGTGCTGGAAGGGGCTCTAAAAAGGGGGGGGAGTGCTTGTTTAAACTCGATGGGGCAAGCCACAAGAGCTGCCCTGCAGCCGCGCCTCAAGCTAGATGCTACAAGCCCGTAGGCTGCTGCGGGATCTGCTTGACTGCTCCGACCGCCTCTGACGCCGACGCCGCTCCGATTTGCAGCCAATCGCCCCCACCGACGCTCTCCGTGGCCTGAGGAGCCCCGCCGACAACGCCGTGCTCAAAAGAGCCCCGACAATCAGCTGTTGCCTCCGGACTGAAGCTCCCTGCCGCGCTTATCCAAGCTGAGTTGTCTCACCCACAATGTGCTCGGAGCTGCTAATCAGACCGAGCACGAGGCGAGCAACTGCCAGGGGAGGGCGGAGCCAGCCTTTAAGAACTGCGCTGGCTCCGCTCCCCCTGTAGGATTTAAGGCTGCACCGCAGCCTTTCTTCCCTTCCTCCTTACAAGGAGGCAAACGCGGCCCCCGGGAGGCATGCTGGGGCTGTCTCCCGCGGGGCCGGATTGAATGAGAACTTGTAGCTCTCACCCATAGATACCAAATGACCTCAGAATCAGCCATCATGGGAGCCAAAGAATATTTTAATCCCTGAGAAAGCAATAATTTTAAGAACATGTTTTGCACATTTTCACTCCTAAGACCAGATCCTTGCTCACAAAGAAGTCTGATAGTTCAATAGTGCTTATTTTAAAGTGTATATAAGTTTTCCGCCTTAACATTTTATGACATTTCAGCCAAATCTTAAACATGTTTTCTTAGAAGTATGCTTCACTGGTTTATTTCTTCATAAGTATGCTTAGGGTTTGAGCCTCAAAGGTTAAAAGTTCTTTATAATCTTCACGTCAATCTTGAAAAGTAGGTTATTGCTGTGACCAATTTCCACATGATGAAGTTAGACTGACAGATCAGCGAGTTTCATCTAAGTTTCAAAGAACTAATGCTCTGTTTACTAGTTCACCCTAGTTGCAGCCTGTATAACCGCAGTCCCCTAGCTATGAGGGGCATATGGAGGCAGTGTGTCTCATAAATATGTCATGTCCCTCTTGGAATTCCCAGCATTGTTTTTCTTTTTTGGAGTAAGCCTCTACCCTTTTGCATTGTGGAAATACAACTCCTCTTCGGGATCAAATTTGCTATCATGTGCTCTGTTTCATATATTTCTCTATTCTTTTCTGTCCACAATGACAAGTGAGAACTCTGGGCAAAAAACTGCAGTGCACTTGATACTATTTAGGGATTTCTTCCTTGGATTTTAGTAAGAAATTTGTCTCACAGCAGTTGGGCCATGGGGAATGCAAAGAAAAAATGAATGTCCCATATCACTTAGTCCGGTATCTGATTTTAATCGTTACTTGCAAGCCACCTTACAGAGTAGCTCAGGGGTGTTGAACTCATTTATGAGGTCCAGATCTGGCATAAATGAGACCTTGTTGAGCCACTCCATATGTGTCTTTAAATGTAATGCCAGCTAACAGAGATATACATTTTATAAAGGGCACAGACACAATTAAATATTTTTTAACTTTAAATAAAACATGCTTAAAATGCTAGCACTCTTGTAATAGTTTGTTTATTTAACAGTTTCTGATAACTGACATGTCTTGCTCTGAATTATTGCATCAAAATGTCTGTGCTGTAGCAATCTTGAGTATACTGTTCAGGTGTGTATCTGTAACTCTCTGGGTTAAGGCCACAATCCTTTCTTCATGGACTTCTGCATGTCTGGACAGGTTGTATCACCCCTGTATAAGCTATCAATCACCTCTGCTTCCTTAGTTCTGTATTGTGTGTGTGAATGTTTGAATATTGTTTGTATGCTTGAGAATATTTAGTAAAGAAATCATTATTTTAGCCACCCAGTTTGTCTGTCCCAGGGTTCTTGAGAATTCTAACTGTGGTATACACAGGTCTGATCCTATAGTTAAGCCAACTGCATATTAATAATTATAATTCCCCATCTTTATTAAATATAGAACAATTTGGCTAACACAGCTGGCTGCATGTTTGTTACCCCTGGAGTAGCTAGTCTGTGTGAAAGTATGAATACCTCTGAGCATGTGCAGAATGCCTTTTATTCACCAATTAATTACTATCAAGTTCCTGCTCGATTTCCCCTAAAATTTGAGACTAAGACTAAAGTACTGAAGGTATATAATATGTAAGCATCTTTAAGCTCCAGAACATCTCTCTACAGAAACAAGATATATTTTACTGTATAAGGCCAAGGGGCTGAGCGGGTATTATATCAGGGGCAGACTGGTCCTGGAAAGGGCCCTGACCCCTAGCCAGCCTACAGCTCCACCCCACCCACCCCAAACAGAGGGGGGAAAGGAGCAAACAATGGCTTTCTAACCATGACTGAGCCAACTACCTCAGCCACATGCAAGGCTGGCAAGGTGTGGGGCCCATGCAGCCAGTGTGCTTGTGGCAGTGTGCTTTGCATAGGACAAGTGTATCCAGGTTACTGATTGGCGAACATTGATTTTGATTGATGAAGTGATGGCCTTCCATTTAACTAAACCTTCTTTGCCCCTACTCCCATGTGAATTTCAAGGGCAGGGGTACTTTTTCTGGACCTAAAATGAAATCCAAGTAACAGCCACAGAACTCATGTGGCCATTTTAGTTCTTAATTGGATTATGGTTACCAACTTCATCGGGTCCTGGAGTTCTCTTCGAATTACACCTGATTTCCAGACTACAGAGATCAGTTCCCCTGGAAGAAATGGCAGCCTTGGAGGACAGACTTTATGGTATCACACAGTGCCAAGCTCCCTCCTATTCCCATCTCTGCCATCCTGAGGCATTGACCCCACATTTCCAGGAATTTCCTTACATGATGTTGGCTACTCTAAATTGGGTGCTTGTACTGACTACCAGATATGTGCTGACTGACACTACAACATTAATTTGTGTGTGGGGAGGTGGATTATATGCCACAGAATACATCACTAAGAGATGTCCATTTGAAGTAGCTAAGAGATATCCATTTGCGGGTTTCAAAAATATTTGTTCAAATACAATTCTTTAAAAATATCCAAATCTCCACAAATGTATCACTATGAAAGAAACCTCAAAATTAATCCATCAATCAGTGTGAAAGGATTCAGGTAGACCCACTCTCAGGAACCAGTAAACTCAATCTAGGGGGAGAGTTAATAAGTTAAAATAATTATTTATGGCATTTCATTTAGGATGAATGTGTTTAGTCGTGTTTACAGAGCCCATAGCACAATAGTAAATTTCAGATATGTATATGGTAGGGTTTTTTTAATCAAAGGTTATTCATATCACCATGTTCAAATGTCTAGCATCAAGGGAGTAAGGAGTAGAATCAGGACATTGGATTTTGTGGCGTTCACTTTTTCTAGGATTCTTTAATTGTTTTCCATTACTTTAACACTACATATGTGGCAAAGAGTAATATTCTGTTTGGAATATTTTTTCACAATGAATTGTTTGGCCTATTCATACCCAATTTTTTTTTAAAAAAAGTTCAGCATCTGAACTGTTGACACTTAAAGTGGGGACTGGGGTTCTACCAGAATTACTAGCGATCTCCAGACAATAGAGATCAATTTCCCTGAGGCAAATGGCAGCTTTGGAGGGCAAACTCTTTGGCATTATGTTCCTGCTGAGCTCCCCCCAGACCAATAACTCTACCATCCCCAGGCATCCTTCTCTAAATCTCCAAGAATCTCTCAAGCCAGAGTTGGCAATAGGGTTGCCAGGTATCTCACTAGCTGGAGATCTCCTGCCAGCAATTTGTGCTACCCTCCACCACTTGGTAATGGGAGACATTTTTTAAAAAAATCACAACTGGCACACACAACGTGACGTCACTTCAGGGAAAAACGCAAAAGTGACTCCATGACCCTCTAATGATAATTGGAAACTCTATGGTTTTGCCATAGAGTTTTCTGTATTACCCAGAATGATGTGACATTGCTTCCAGTTTCCCTGGAACTGACCTCACATCACACTTGATTGTGGCTCTTCCCATATCTCCACCCCCTTATATCTTGCCAGGTGCCAGTCATCAGCTGGTAGTCCTACATATCATCCATACCAGAACTGAACAGCGGCTAGCTAAATGCAGAATTCTCATGTGGATTGAGTTCATTGATTTCATTTAGTACATACCATTTCAGCCCTACGTACCTCACAGGGCTGCTCTGAGGATAAAATGAAGGGGAGGTGAATAAAGCAAGCTGTTTTGAGTTTCCATTGGGGAGAACAGTGAGGTATAAATTAAGCAAGTAAATAAATAAATAAATCTACCTTCCATTGGAGTCAATAGGAAAATTTTCTTTGATATTCAAAAAACTGTATTGTGTCCATTAACTGTCCCAGCCCCACTGTTGAAGGAATAGTCCCCTTAGAATGACATTTAAAGCTGAAGTTTCTAATATGCTATTTTGCCCTGCTCTTCCTTAATAACATCAGGCATTCAGAGAAGACCATGAAATTACAATTTAAATATCTTGATAAGAATGGATTAGTTGTGTGCCATTTTTAGCTCCTATTTCAATTTTTCAAACTGGACGAAGGCTACAGATTGAGTAAAAGTATATTGGGTTTTAAATTCAATGATAAGTCATTGTTAGGAGAAAGCATTTTGTGATAGCACAGGCACAAGATTAATCCACTCTGATGACAGCCTTACAAGTCTATCAGAAACAGAATAAGGTGTGAGTTTTATCTATCCTATTGACAAGGACAGTGAAGGGAATGGGAAATGGAACAAAATTAGTCTATTTGCATGACAACCTAAGACTGTAATCATATGGTTCCACTCAAATCCTATAGTAATGGGCCATAAGGAAGCAGCATAAACAAGACACATCATTTAAAACTATGTTGTACCCATCAACCTTTCCACTCTTTGCTCAGAAAGCACTGCCAGTGAATGAAAATTAATTGCAATGTTTCTGGATACATGGTAAACAGAAATGAATATGCCGTACAACAAAGTTTGCACTAGTCTTCTTGTCACAAATACGCTCAGACTCTTGTGCGCTTAGAAAGCTAAAAAGATGGCACCTTGTTTTCAACTAATATCAATCAACTTGGTGCAGAAGAAGGTTGCCACGAGGTTCACAATTTAGCCCCCAATCTTCAGTAACTTCAATATGATCATTTCTTAAAGACAAACCTGAGATGCAGAGAATAACACAGAAAAGGATTATTGGGGCTGCAGACAGCACCAGTGTTCCCCTTAAGTTGAGTTAGTGTGAGCTAGCTCACAGTTTTTTAGACTCTGGCTCACACATTTTTGTCTTAGTGCAGAAAGGATGGCTCCAGAGCAAACTAATTTATGCAGTAGCCAAATTACTTGCTCAAAACTTTAATGTCAGTAGGTCACAAAGTAGAATTTTTGCTCACAAGACTCCACAGCTTAGAGGGAACATTGGACAGCACCAGTCCATTATTACTTCAGAGGACTGCAGATTCAGAAAGTGAGAAATCTGAAATACATCCCGTATGGAAATGATCCTATTCCATTAGGATATAGGCCTGAGATTTTCAGTCTAAATTCTAAAGCATTACAACAATTAATTTATAAAATATCAAAAAGCTTTTAAAGCAATCAAGTAGCTTGGCTAATGAGAATATTAATAATTGCATTCACACAGCTGTCCTTGCAAGGTAGCACACAGGACCCTTTGGCTGGTATAACAGTCTCACAGCAGGTTGGATCCAGACTCAAAGAAGGAGATGTATAATTTTTGCCAATGTCTTCTTCTGAGAGTTCTCTGTTCCCCAGGAGCAGTATTTCAGGAAAACTAATAGGCTATACCAGGAGGGAGAGAGACAGCAAAGTTCTGTTCTGCTAATGGAAGTGCCTTCCATTAGCAGATGGTCTTAATGGTAGAGCATCTGTTTGGCATGCAAAAGATCCCAGATGGTAGAGCATCTGTTTGGCATGCAAAAGGTCCCAGATTCAATCTTTGGCATCTCCAGTTAAAGGATCTGGCAGCAGGTGATGTGAAGGACCTCTGCTTTTGATCCTGGAGAGCTGCTGTCAGTCTGAGTAGACAAAACTGACTTTGATGGACCAAGGATCTGATTCAGTATAAACCAGTTTCTTGTGTTCAAGATCCTGCCCATTTAGATACATACTGGATTTATATGATGATACAATAAAATCACATAAAATCCAGTACAAACTAATAGGGGAAGGGGAGAGGAAGGGATAATTAAAGGCATAACTGCTACCCTACACTCCTGGGGCCTATGTAGCCAAAAGTGTAGGCAGATTCCATCTCGAATCAAACCACAGAATCATGATAGGAGTTAGTGAAATGAAATGCCATCTCATGATAAACCAGTCAGGTCTTTTCTCTTTTTGGAAACACCATTGCATTTCCAGATTGATGTAACTTTGACTGCATTGCACTGTGTTTTTGAAATCTGTCTTCCCTTCTTGACTTTCTGTCAATAAGTGTGCTCAGTAATGACTGATCTAGTTGAATTTAAAATATTCTCTCTCTTTCTCTCTCTCTCTCTCATTTCCCAAAATATTGCCCTAAGTATTATATAAGTATACATATAGCCAGGATCCCATAACAGTGGTGGGAAGTGCATGTGTAAAGGCCATACATATGTATCCCCCTGGCTTCCTGAAAAACAATAACCCTCCGAAAACTAAAGATACAACACAACATAAATAGGCAGATTCCGGGGTGTATTGCCAATGTAGATGTTCCTCTCAATACATATCCCATCTGCTTCACAACATGCATGCAAACACTACGGATTTACCTAGATGCTTTTTTTTTTTTTAATACAATTTATTATTGGATATATCACATGTTCATACAATTTAAACAAACCAATACATATCCATTTTTCTTTCTCCCTCTCCCCCCAAACAAGGCTTCTCGCACTGCTCCAACCCCCTTGATATTTCTCTTATACAATTACATTGACTACTAAACATATTTCTTTTACTAATGGTAACAATTCAAAGATCTGAGTCTCTTTCCACTTCTCCTCAATAGCTGTCAAAACAAATCAAACCACGTTTTACATCCCAATTCTTCAACAAGTATTCTTGAAAGTCTTTCCAGTCTCCAAAAAAGGTTTCGTCTTCTTCATTGTTTAATTTTCTTGTTAGTTTGTCCATTTCTGCCATAAACAACGTCTTTTTAATCCATTCCCATGTTTCAGGTACTTTATCTTGTTTCCAACATTGAGCAAAAGTCAGTCTAGCTGCTGTAATCAAGTACCATAGTAGTGTTCTCTTGGCTACATTTATTTCTTCCATTTTAAGACCTAACAATAACATCTGTGGGTCTTTCTTAAAAGTACATTTCAAAATTTTTTGTATCTCATTGTGGATCTCAGTCCAATACTTTACTGCTTTATCACATGTCCACCACATATGGTAAAAAGACCCTTCATGTTTCTTACATTTCCAACATTTGTTAGACATACTTTCATTTATAATAGCAATTTTTTTAGGCGTCATATACCATCTGTACATCATTTTATAACAATTCTCTTTAACATTTACACAAGTTGAAATTTTCATTGACTTTTTCCACAAATATTCCCAAGATGTCATTAATATCTCATTATTAATATTTACCGCCCATTTTATCATTTGCTCTTTTACAATTTCATCCTCAGTATACCATTTCAATAAAACCTTGTACAGTTTAGAAATCATTTTTTTACCTTTCTCAAGCCATACAGTTTCAATTTCAGTGTTATTTTCTCTAAAACCATATTCTCTTTTATTGGTCTTAAATAAGTCATAAATCTGTCTATACTTCAACCAATCATATTCAAATTCCACATCAAATCTATCTTTTAACACAAAGTTTTTCCCTTCTAATTTTAAAAGACTTTTATAAGGTAGCCAATCTAACCCTTGATTTCTTGAATATGGATTAATCACTTCTGCTGGTACTATCCAAAGTGGTCTTTCTTCTGAGAAGAATTTTCTATATCTCATCCAAGTCTCGAACAGTGATCGTCTTATGAAGTGGTGTTTGAAAAATTTATCTATTTTTACTTTTCCATACCATAAATATGCATGCCATCCAAACTTGTTATCATGCCCTTCTAGAGCCAATAACTTTTTATTTTCTAAATTAATCCACTGTTCCAACCATGTTAAACAGACGGCATCATAATACAGTCTTAAATTTGGTAGTTGTAGACCTCCTCTTTCCTTTGCATCACATAAAATTTTCATTTTAATCCTTGGCTTTCTTCCTGCCCATACAAATTTCGATAGTTCTTTCTGCCACGTATCCAGTATTTTCCTTTGTTTTAATATTGGAATAACTTGAAATAAAAACATCAAACGCGGCAAAACATTCATTTTTACAGTTGCAATTCTTCCCAATAACGATAAATTCAAGGTATCCCATTTCTTCATGTCTTGTTGAATCCTGTGCCAAACCTTTTCATAGTTATTTTTGAACAAATCAATGTTTTTCATGGTCAATTCAATTCCTAAATATTTAGTCTTTGTAACTACTTCACATTGAATTTTCTCTTGAAGTTCTGTTTGTCTTTGTTTCGTCATATTTTTGCACATCACTTTGGTTTTACTTTTATTAACGTAGAATCCCGCAACTGATCCAAATTCTTCAATTTTTTCCATCAATTGTGGTATTTTGTCGATTGGATCTTGAATCATAAACATTACATCGTCTGCAAATGCCCTGTATTTATATGCAAAACCTTTCACTGTGAATCCTTCAATGCTGTTATCTTTTCTTATCGCTGTCAATAATATTTCCAATATCCAAATAAACAACAACAGGGATAACGGGCAGCCTTGACGTGTTCCCTTTTGAACTTGGAAGAAATCTGTTCTTTCTTTATTTATATTCAAAGCTGCTCTCTGTTCTGAGTAAATTGCCACAATCATGTTTAGAAAAGACTGTCCTATATCCATTTTTTCAATAACTTGCAGCATAAACTCCCAATTTAAATTGTCGAAAGCTTTTTCCGCATCTAAAAAGAGGAATCCAACTTCTTTTTCTGGATGTTTGTCATAGTATTCGATTGCATCAATCACCACTCTTAAATTGTCTCTAATCTGTCTATTTGGTAAAAAACCAGCTTGTTCTTCCGCTATAGTATCTTTCAAATATTTTTTCAGTCTTTCCGAAATAATTTTCGCAAATAATTTGTAATCATTATTTAATAGCGATATTGGTCTATAATTCTTTACTTCAGTTAAATCCAAACCTTCTTTGGGTATCAATGAAATATTTGCTTCTTTCCATGAATCTGGGATCTGTTTAGTCTTTCTTATCTCGTTCGACAGAAGTACTAAAATAGGGGTTAGCTCCTCCTTAAATTTCTTATAAAACTTTGCTGTAAAGCCATCTGGACCTGGAGCTTTGCCCAACTTTGCGTCTTCTATTGCCATTGTCACCTCTTCCTTTGTTACTAAACCATTTAATAACTCTTTAATTTGTTTTCCCAGCTCTGGAACTTCAATAGTCTCCAAATATTTCTTAATTTTCTGTTGGTCAATTCCTTTCTTTTTGAACAGTTTGGCGTAGTATTTGAAGAAGACTCTTTTTATACCTTTCAAATTCATAACATCCTTTCCATCTTCAGTAATTTTACTTATAAAATTCCTTTCTTTTCTATTTTTCAATTGCCACGCTAAAAATTTTCCTGGTTTATTTGCACCCTCAAATGCTTTTTGCTGTAATTTCTTCAGATTCCAATATAATTCTCTATTTAGTAGAACATTCAATTGATCCTGCAGAAAGTGGATCTCTTTAATAATCTTTTTCTTCCCTGGCCTTTTCTTTAATTTCTTTTCTTTTTGTCTAATTTTTTCATGAAGGTCGTTTTGTTGTTGCATCCTTTGTTTTTTATCTTTAGAATTCAAAGAGATAAGCAAACCTCTCATTACTGCTTTGTACGTGTCCCATACGACTTGTATATCAGTACCTTTATTTAAATTCAGTTCAAAAAAACTTTTTGTTTCTTTTTTTAAAGTTTCATTAATTAATTTTTGGTCCAATAAGTCCTCATTAATTCTCCAATATAATTGTTTAGGTTTTTCTTTAGATATCCAAAGTAAAGGGTTGTGATCTGAGTTGGTTTTCGGTAAAATTTCTATTTTGTAGGTTTTTTGCGCCATCTCCTCTGACATCCAAATCATATCGATTCTAGAAAAGGAGTTATGTCTGTTAGAATAAAATGTATAATCCTTTGTTCTAGGGTTCCACTTCCTCCAAACGTCTTCTAGTTTCTCTTGCTTCATTAGCTGGAAAAAATTTTTTGGCAGCTTTCCAACCGCCTCTCCACTTGCTTTGGACTTTCTGTCCAATACATTGTTCACTGTGCCATTGAAGTCTCCTGCAAGGACTATATGATCATAATTTAAACAGTCCAACTCTTTAGTCAAATCATTAAAAAAAGTCTCTTTTGCCCCATTGGGTGCATATATATTTACAAGCAATGTCTTTTTTCTATTCATCATTAATTCCACGCCAACATATCTTCCTTCTTTGTCTGAGAAGATTTGTTTAGGCTCCAATTCTTTGGTAATGTATATCACTGTTCCTTTTTTCTTATTAACTGCTAATGAATGAAATTCTTCTCCCAATTTTTTATTAACCAAATATTTATTATCTTGTTTTCTGATATGTGTTTCTTGCAAACAAATTATGTTACATTTTTGTTTCTCTAGCCAATGATTCACTAATCTTCTTTTGCTTGGTGAATTTAGTCCATTTACGTTCCAAGATAAAAATTTGTAATCCATAATTGTTTTGAATTAAATATCTTTGAAATCATCAAAGTTGTTCTCTTTGAATCTGTAGATGTCTCCTTCCGTTTTAAGAGTAAATCTCACCGAATTGTATGTAAATGATAATCCATATGGAATCTCCCATCTAAACCTGATACTCATTTCTTTTAACCTATCTGTTAATTTCTTGAATTTCTTTCTGTCTTGTAAGATCGATCTCGGAATTTCTCTCAAAATTATTATTTTTTTCCATTAATTTCCAACGGTTGTGTAAATTGCTTCTTGAAAACGTCTTCCTTCATTTTAGTAGTCACAAATTGAACAATCACATCTCTGGGTAATTGCTTTCTCTTGGCATACGCTGAATTTACTCTATAAATCAGGTCAAAGTCTGGATCCAAGTCTCCAACATCTTCCCCTATGTAGGTTGTCAATGTGTTAATTACTAGGGCCCGTAAATCTTGATCTTCCTCCTCTTCGATTCCTCTCAATCTCAAGTGGTTCTGAGTGGCCCTATATTCCATCATGGACTCCAGTCTTGTATTTTCTGACAGGGTTCTTTTAACTTTCTGTTCCATTTCTTCTGATTTTGTCACCAGACTTTTAACCTCTTTTTTAACTTCTTCTGTATCTTTTTTTATCCCTGCCACTTCTGTTAGTACCAGTTCTTTTAGCTCTTCCATATTTTTTTTCTGTACTTGTACTTGGACTTGTTCTATTTGCTCCAGTTGTATTTGCAGCTGTTGTTGCAACTGTTGTTGCAGCTGTGATTCTATTTGCTTTCCCAAACTCTGCACCACTTCAGTCATCCGTTTCTCCATCGCTTCCATGGCAGCCTGCCACTCTTTTTTTCCTTTGCAGTCATTCTTGGACTAGGTGATGAGGCAGCCCTTGGTCTTGACCTCAAATCCGTCTTGAAAGCGAGTTCAGGGCTAATCAATCTTTATATTAGCAATCCTCAAGCCAAATCGCCACCTTTATAACTTCTTCCAGTGCTTTTTCGGCTTAAAAATAACTTTTTAAAATTTAGTCCTCCTCAAAATGGCGGGCGCAATTTCTCTATGATTTCCTGGCTAGAGTAGGCTCCTTCAGAACTTCCTGTTTATCTGTCCGTCACTGTAATCCAACTTCCGGTGCCACACTCTAAAACGTCCGTCTACTTCCTGCACAGCAACATCAAAAACATCCACTCTAGCCTACTTCCTGTATCATAGAATCACAGTCAGTTTCGTTTCTGCTACGCAAAGTTTAGTCTTAGCTGACCACAGGAATGCAAAACAAAGTTACTTTTCAGCCGTTTTCTCTAAAGGAAAGCTTTCTTTTTACTTTTAAATCAAGCGGATTAGTTCATTGAAGGTTTTTACACTTATCCGAACGTTTAGATTTTGCCTTCTTCTTTAAACCGGTAAGCAATTGTTCATTTGTTACCTTGCTTGTAATCTCGGGGTTTCGCAGTGCTTCTTCTGTAACCGATGTTAAGCTTGATGTTAAAGAGGCCGGTAGATGACGGATTTATGCTGAATTCTCAGCCCAGCTGGTATCTGTAGTGCTGATTTGCAACTGCCCTCTTCGCGGAGGGAGATCAAGGTGTAAACAAGCCTCCTCCGAGGCTTATCCACACCGATCTCAACCCCATCTCAGGCTTGGCTGCTTGCTTGCCACTCCCCCGCCTGGGGAGTGCTGCGTTGGGCCAGGTAAAGCCCAAACTGTCGCCAGATACTGCTGTCCACTCTGCTCAAATCGCAAAGTGTGTCAATTCGCCATTTTAACTCCGGCCGGAAGCCGGATTTACCTAGATGCTTTTGATGGTAATGGAAATGCACATCTCCATGTCAGCCACTAGTTATGTACGGCCAGGAAAGTTTTTTTTTTTTTTTTTAATTTCTCTGGCTTGATGTTTGGATCCCCCAGGTCCCCCCTCCCCAGTTTGTTTGTCTCTTGTCTGATATGAACTCATGATCCTTTACTCAAACCATTTGTTCATCAATAAGCCACTCTTATACATTACACATATTTCATGCATATAAATGACATCCCATTATACATCAAAGTACCATATAAATCCAGCAGTAAAAGGCAGACAACTGAAACAATTGACAAAAATATAAATACAAAAAGAAACAAAACCAAGCCTGCAATCACACACACCAAATGATGCACTTTCAATCCACTTTTGATGCACTTTCCAACTGGATTTTGCCAGTTCACACAGTAAATTCCAGTTGGAAAGTGCATTGAAAGTGGATTGGAAGTGCATTATTGTTTGTGTGACTGCAGCCAGAGAACATTTGTGTATTCCTAGAAACCAGTACAGAAGGGCTCCCATGAATGGTATAGAGATCTGATCCTATGGCCTTGATCCAAATATTATTTCCAAACAGGAAGCTGTTATCTCAGTAGGATTAACTAATAGAACAAGACTTCTGGATCAGAGATCAAGTGTAGCCAGAGATATATATTTTGCAGATTCGTTAAAACAATGATTAATCCAATCTACTATTCTGTTAATAGATTATCCCTTAAGCAACTATGGGTTTTAATTCTTCAGACCTGTCTCTTGAGACAACAATATATTTTATCCATAACGTTTAATAGCACATAGCACTTTCTGACACATTGTTCTGTAGGTCTGTTTGACATTTTCTGTGTTCTGTTGCTGGGAACTATAGCAACTAATCTAAAATTCAAGATTTTTCATATATAGATGCTGATTTAATTTAAAACAGATCTTATGATTGAGCACTGGTCTAGGACATTTTACAACTTGAGTTATATACTGTGAAATCCAGCGTTTCTGGAAATGCTGGAAGGCATGACAATTCGAAAGCATGGGTAATCATTGCATTGTTTGAGAGGTCAGAGCTACACTGTTAATAGGGGCAAAGGTAAAGTTTACTGACACACCTTCACCAGCAAGGGGGAATGACAGGGTAAATGATGCTTTTAAAAGAAAACAAAATATATTTTTAAGAGAAGCATTTTATGTGGGTAAGTAGTAATAAAGCACAAAGGATCCAAACAAGTACAAATACTGAGGCCTTTTGAATAGTTCACTGAAAACATCAGTTCAATATGCTGCTGAGGTCAGAAAGGCAAACGGAATGTGACAGACTATTAGGAAAGAAAAATTACAGAAGAGATCACCTCATGACAAATTCAGCACAGCTTCAACACTTGGCTGCAGTTCTGGTTGCCTACATTTCCAAATGCTTAGACTAGAAAGAAAAGGCAAGGAAAAGTGCAGCAATAAAATCACTGAGAAGCATTTTTCAATGGAGGGGTAGGAAAAGACCCAATCTGAAGAAGTTGGCAAGCTTTGGATGGATCTGAAAAGCCTTCAGAATGCACAACAGGAGTCTTGCTTGAAAGCCCATGCTAAAAGCTGGTCATATGTAGCAAACTAAGGAGAACTGCAGTGTGATATGGCTGTGAAGAAAGTGAATGCAGTCTTAGGATGCATTAACAGAAGTATTGTGTCCAGATCACGGGAGGTGGTAGTTCTGCTTTATTCTGCTATGGTCAGGTCTCACCTGGAGTACTGTGTCCAGTTTTGGGCACCACATTTTAGGAAGGATGTTGACAAGCTTGAGCGCGTCCAGAAGAGGGCGACCAGGATGGTGAGAGGGCTGGAATCCAAGTCTTATGAGGAAAGGCTGAAAGAGTTGGGTATGTTTAGCCTGGGAAAGAGAAGGCTTAGAGGGGACATGATTGCAGTTTTTAAGTATTTGAAGTGCTGTCACGTAGAAGATGGAGCAGATCTATTCTCTCTTGCTCTGGATTGCAAAACTTGATCTAATGGGTGGAAATTACAAGGAAGTCGTTACTGGCTAAATATCAGGAGAAACTTCCTAACTGTAAGAGTGGTTGAGCAGTGGAACAGCCTGCCTCAGGAAATGGTGGATGTTTTCAAGAGGAGACTGGACAACCATCTTTCAGGTATGTTGTAGGTATGTAGGTATGTAGAGCTATCTTTTGGCTATTCTCCTACAGAGTGCAGGGAGTTGGATTAGATGACCTGCAAGGTACCTTCCAACTCTAACGTTCTATGACTCTGTGAACTTTAGCATGATAGCTATAGGGATTTTTCCCTCCTAGATTTTAGCATTCTGAAAGATCTGGGCTTGTTTCCAAAATAAAATTGGACATTTCCCCATTGTTCTGGCTTTATTTCAGAATTGTGTACAGACTGTTGTATAATGCAACTGACTGCCAGCAGCTTCAGTTCCTTCAGTTTCTGTGGATTGGGGAGAGGCCACACATCAGACGAAAAGTGGCATGCTGAAGGACATACAGACATTCAACTTCTGGCATATCCAATTAAAGGATCTCAGGAAGCAGCTGTTGGGAGAGACACTTCTCTGCTTTTCACTCTTTGCTTCATAATTCCTTAATGGGACCTCCAGATGCTGCAGTCTCGGTCTTAAACCAGAGTCTGGATACTATGGTCAAATGCATGTTGAAAAAAGAATCCAGACAAGAGTCATTCACAGCAGATCATGCTGTGGATCAATTTGGCCCATCCATATTAACTTCAAATGAGGCATGGAACACAATCAGTTCATGGCAAATCTCATCAGCCAATCAGGAGAGGTGCCAGGCTGCTTTACCCAACTGCACCCTCTTACCTACAGCATTTTGGTGTGACTGCCCCACCCACCCTTCCTATGGGTGACACAAGATTAACTGGTCACTATAATAAGGCTGAACAGGAAATTGGGGGGAGGGATGCCAGATTGGGTAAGAGTGAAGCTTCTTTTTTAGCCTGTTCTGTCTGTGTGGGCAGAGTGTTGTTAATTAAATAGGCTTGGTTAAAAAAAATGCTTAGGAATAAGGGAGGTTACTCAGAATAGGCAGGGTTAGTTGGCAAGCACCTTGAGGCATCTGGCATGGTAGTAGTGGGTGTCCAGAGCAGGCCATCACATGCCTTGTGGCTGTGTGTGCTGTGAAGGAGTGCCCTTGGTGCTGAGCAGCATCTTTTGAACCTGGTAGGAGCCTTGAAGTACATCAGGGGAGAAGGATGAAGCTTGGCACTTTTGGGCACATATGGTTGTGCAGCCGGTGATAAGCAAGGCTGAAATAAGCACCAGCTGAGTTTAGAGCAAGGGTGGACCTTCCCAAAAGGCATACCAGGTAGATGTCTAACACACCCTCAAAATCATCAGCTTTTTGGAATAGGCAATCAGCTATTTAATTAATGTAAATAATTATTTAAATAAATAAAAATTAGTTGAACCCATAGTCTGTTGTCTTGTGTCGGGGGGGGGGCGTGCTGGGGTAAGACCAAACAGTTGCTGGTTGAGAAAGCAGAAACAATAAGGGGACTGAATTTCTTTTTCTGGGAAAGGTTATCCATTTTTATAAAGATTTTAAAGTATTCCTTGGCATGCCCCAGCCTTTGTTGCTGGAAAAGCAAGTTGGACCAGTAATTCGATCTGCCTTCTGTCTTTTTATATAGTTTACAAGCCTCTCTCCCTCTTAGAGTCTGTTGATCTTGGCATGATTATATGTACATCTGTACAGGTTTGCTTGGCTCAGTGCAATGTGCTCTACACTGGGCTACTCTTGGAAATTGAAACTGGTGAAAAAACATGGCTGCTCAGCTGTTGACAGGAGCTTTCTGCTACAAACATCTTATACCAATATTTAAAAAAGAAAACTTCATTGTTTGCCTATGTTTCCTAGCTCAATTCAGTTCCAAGTGTTAATTCTTGCCTTTTCAGTCTGGGATCTTCAACTTGAGGGACCACTTCTTCCTATGCATGGCTGCCTGCCAACGTGGCAGATAAACTTTTGTTGGTGGTTCCATCATGCCATCAACCTTGGGTGACCTCAATAAAGACTCAGTCCTTTATGGTGATTGCTCCTTTCTATGAAGTACTTTTTAGTCAAGGTCCTAGTCCCGTCTTTCTGTCTGAAATGTGTGTAAAGGATTTGATCCAACTGGAAAAGTTGGGAAATATACTTTAGATAAATTTTAAAAGACATGAATGTATTTTCTTTCCTTATGTTTACATAACCTATATTTCCATAAAGCACCATGTTTATCTTTCACAGAGCTTTATTCATGAAAATGTTATGTTGAATGTTGGTGCAATTTTGAAAATGTTTCACAATTAGTGGTCAATGGCAATGGCATTGAACAAGCCCACAAGATTTATATATATATATACTAGGGAGCAAAGCCCATTGTGGTGGAAGACAACAGCCCTAGAAAGGAAGAGAGGGAGGTGGAAGGGAGAGAGGGTTGGAGAAAGGAAGGAAGGAAGGAAGGAAGGAAGGAAGGAAGGAAGGAAGGAAGGAAGGAAGGAAGGAAGGAAGGAAGAGGGGGAAGAGTGAAAGAAAGGAGAGAGGAAGAAAGGAAAGGGGGGAAAGGAAGGGAAGAGGGGCAGAAAAGGGCTTCTCTGGGCCCAGAGAAGGCCTTTTCTGTCCCCCACACCATCCCCTGGGCCTTCTATGGGGGCAGTAGGCAGTGTGTGGGGGACAGAAAAGGCCTTCTCTGGGCCTGGTGCCCCATAGAAGGCCCAGGGGATGGCGTGTGGGGGACGGAAAAGGCTTTCTCTGGGCCTAGTGTCCCATAGAAGGCCCAGGGGATGGCATGTGGCGGACAGAAAAGGGCTTCTCTGGGCCTAGTGCCCCATAGAAGGCCCAGGGGATTGCGTATGGGGACGGAAAAGGCCTTCTCTGGGCCTAGTGTCCCGTAGAAGGCCCAGGGGATGGCGTATGGGGATGAAAAAGGCCTTCTCTGGGCCTAGTGCCCGATCAAAGGCCCAGTGGATGGCATATGGGAACGGAAAAGGCCTTCTCTGGGCCTAGTGCCCCTTAGAAGGCCCAGGGGATGGCGTGTGGGGGGTGGAAAAGGCCTTCTCTGGGCCTAGTGCCCCTTAGAAGGCCCAGGGGATGGCGTGTGGGGGCGGAAAAGGCCTTCTCTGGGCCTAGTGCCCCATAGAAGGCCCAGGGGATGGCGTGTGGGGACGGAAAAGGCCTTCTCTGTGCCTAGTGCCCCATAGAAGGCCAAAGGGATGGCATGTGGGGGACGGAAAAGGCCTTCTCTGGGCCTAGTGCCCCATAGAAGGCCCATGGGATGGTGTGTGGGGGACGGAAAAGGGCTTCTCTGGGCCTAGTGCCCCATAGAAGGCTCAAAGGATGGCGTGTGGGGGACAGAAAAGGCCTTCTCTGGGCCTAGTGCCCCATAGAAGGCCCAGGGCATGGTGTTGGGGGGCGGAAAAGGGCTTCTCTCACTTGCCTCAGCCTTGAGGGTCTGTCCCTGTGCTCACACTCCAGACGGTCTTCTCCTGTCGGAGGACTGGAGCAGACTGAGCTGAAAACACTGACCGGGGCTGACGTGGGCGGGACTTTGTGAAGCAGCCAGTCAGCCCTGGCCAGTGTCTTCTGACTGCCAGTTCTTGAGCCGAATCAATTATGGCTATATATATATATATATATATATATATATATATATATATATATAAATTATTATTATTATTCTGGCTCATCTTGGTTTGAAACCCCCACCGCAGTGAGCCATCAGCCCTTACAAATAAAGCTGAAGCTATAGTTCTAGTAAAAGTGGCAGAGATACTTTTTTGACTGCTGATCTGCATATAATGCAGGAAGTTTAAATGTTTACTACAATCTATGTTCCAGGAGTTCTACTGGTGCTTGTCCTGTTCCCCAAATGAGGTCACTTTCTTGTTGTGAGAGAGGGAAACATACAAATAACAAAGTACCATACATCTCAAATTACATCTGGTATCAAATTTTTCAAACTGCTACTCAGGAATGGAATACCACGCATCCTGGAAACCATGGACATCTTTGTGCTCTCAATCAGACCTGGGAACATCCCTTGGCACTGCTTCTTGAACAAGAAAATTAGACAGACTTCCACCAAAGTCTATACTGAGAAGCAGAAAGTTTGGCAAAGGAGACAGCCCACATTCTGAAAGTAGGAGTTTGTCCAGTAACAGTCCCAGTGCCTCCTATCAGTCCAAGGTTACTTCAGGATAAAATGCCATTTTCTATGGCAGCAGTGCTCAAGAAGCTTCACTACTCCCACCATGAGGTGGAAGCCTTGTGGCTACTGAGGGTTCCTTTCCTTTGAAACAAATGGAAATAAAATGAATGAAATAATGGAGTTATATGACATGCAATAATGTATACAATGGGAAAAAGTTTGTTGTGAATGTAAATGGGAAATAAGTACAAAACTCTGCCATTTGTTTTGTTTAGAAAAAACCACAATCCACTGAAATATAATGAAGATCACCTATGCAAGTTCAGTCCAGGGCATCCTGACAATGTGGATTTCAAGTACTGTTGACATAAGTGCAGCAGTGATGAATGTGTGTACTATTGTCACTCTTACCATTTCCTAATATTTGATTTGTTTTAATGTCATTTTACAAAATCTGTCAATTACCATTCTTTTTTTTACTTCTTTTTTATATACACAAGTCCAAAGTTTTTGAAATTTTGACTATATCGGGGATTTTCCCTCCATCAGTGGAGCCTGAGATTTCACAGCAATAAGAAAGCCTTGGCAATACAGCAGATTTTGAAAGCATTTTCTCACATGGTTTACAGTTCCTTCTCATGTGTCACTCCACTCTTTATCCCTATATACTGGTAGATATTATCACTAAATCCAGGTGGTTTTATCTCCCAAATGTCTCTAAAATCTTCCATTTCCTCTTCATTCTCACCACAAAAATATAAAACTTGTCAAGTCCATCATCCTCTTCATCCTTGATTACTGCAACCTCATTTTCTTCAGGCTTCAGCTGATACCCTCAACATTCAGTTTTGCCACTAATCTGTTGTGAAAATAATCCTCCATTAAGATAAGGCTCTGACATTCCTAAATTGTCATCTTTGCTGGCTCTCCGTGGCCCGCTACATCTGATGTAAGCTTCTCATATTATCCTTAATGGTTTTATGAACTGACCCCTTTCCTGCTCCTCTCAGCTTTTCACCTTTCATTCCTACATTCTCAGCTCATCTAAGCTCCTCATCAAGATCTTTTCTCTTTTTCACCTGTGAGCTTCTTATGTGGTTCCTCATTTTTGTCAGTCCTCAAAAAGTACTGTGGAAGTGCTGCTGAAAATATACAAAGAATTGTATGAGCAAAATCAACCAATTTATCAAATGCTTAATTCACAAGAGATTGCTGATGGGTCTATCATGCAGTATCTTCTCAATCTGTAGAAGGAGGAGGGCAAAGAAATACATTTTAAAAACTGATCAACATATGTTCCTGTCCAATCTTGAAGGCTCCTGGTTAGTAAAACAGATTAAAAACTAAGTGTGTTATTAAAAATCATGACAGAGTAGTGACCTTGCCAAGCTTCATGGAGATAAAATATTGAGTATTTATCAGTGGTCTCACAAACCAGTTTCAAAATCCCAAATAGGTTCCACAATGGTTCTTTCCCATTGCGGTTGTGGTCTATATTTGGTGAGCACAGTTCCAAAACAAGAAAATGCTACAGTGCTGGTGAAGGCTGTGTAGAAACAGACATCAAAGTCTGAGTGTGTACAATACTTTGTGATGGGTTTTTTGCCTGACAAATGGGGCATGCAAATAGAGTGGGGCCCCGGTCATATGGGCCAGAAAACATGAGGGGGAGGCATGGCAGTTCACCCCGGAGCAAAATAAGGCACGGTAGCCCGATCATACGGGCCACTGGGTTGCCACATTCCAGCTCCAAGCGCTTATCACACCACGCTGCTGCAGCACGGCAAAAAAGCAGTGCAGCAGACCACACAAGCCGCGCTGTTGCAAAGTGCACATGTGCCATTGGGGGGGGCGCTGCCAGTGTCTTGCATATGTGCATGCCTCATTCAGTGTTGGTGCGCATCCAATGGAAACTTACAACATCCGGAAACCTCGGGACATGGGCCGGTGTCGGAAGCTGTGGGATACTGGCGCTCCCGCAATCAGATGCTGGCCTTTGCCCCGGGATTTCCGGAAACTAGTACTTCGAACCTAGTAGTTTTTTACTCCACGTTTTCGGAGGGAAGCTGCGGGTTGGCCACGGGAGCGCTACGCCTCCCAGATGTGCTTGTATGATCGCACATGGAAAGTCCGCAGGGCTCCCGTGTCTTCAGCGGGGCAAATGCTCCATGTGAACGGGGCCTGGTTTTTTAATTTTTATTTTGAGGTTCTTTTGATTTAGAAAATGTAATTCATTTTTACTTAAGTTTTGCTTTCATTTGTTCTGTGTTTTTTTGTTCTTTCTATATCACCTCTTCAACTTCTCCCCTTGCCCCTCCCCAGCCAGGCAGACAGCCACACAACAGAATCCTTTCTCGTTAAGCTGTGTGAATGAGCAGTGTACCACTCGGATCAATGTATCATTCTGCACTTCTACACCCTACATTATAGTTATTCCTGTCTGCCTGGTGCTTGGCAGAAGAGTGGAATGGAGTCATGGAGTCCACAGAGGCACAGAGAAGAAGGTCAACAGGGTCCTAATAGATGAGTCCAGCAGGCAGCTCGAACAGTTCACAACATCTGCTGTCTTCAGCAACTAACTGTTCTGAGTTATCTAGCAGGTGGGCTTGACAGTTTCACTCTCTGCAGATGTGTTGTTAGCAGTATGGGAGTACTCGTGCCCATGTAAACCAAAATGTGTAGAAACTGTAGGCAGTATAGTTAATGGCCTGTTTCTGCCCTGTCCCATGTGATATGCTCCTTCACAAATACTTAACTCCATTCTGTGTACTTTATTCTAGGTGCTGGCTCGCTAGGTATAGGTTGCATACTTATAACATCTAATTGGAGGTCTGATGTGGTTCATGCAGTAGCCATGTAGGCAAATCTCCATTTGTTGCATGATTTAAAAAAAACCAAAATAAACCTAGAACATGTTAATCAGCCCTGACATGAAAAGTCCAAGGCCTCTTTAAATATCATGGAACATGATTTTCGTGCATGGAAAAGGTTTTTTCTACATACCAAAAAAGAAGGTAATAATTATGTTTGGCTGGTTGTCTCATGTGTTGATTTTATATTAGCTTTATGCTGTATTTACTGAAAAAGGAAGATGACCCTGAATGTAAGCTGACTCCCTTAAAAATGTTTCACATGTTTAAAAATATTGTTGGACATAACTGTACCCTGTATGCAAATGTAAGACAGTCCCCTCTTTTTTAAAAAATTGCATACCTGTGAAAAAAACTAATTGGCAAATACAGTATTTCTTCCTAAATGAAAGTCTTTTCTACGTAGTAAGAGAGTTATGTTTGTTGACATGACCAGATTGAGAGGTTAAAGCATTCCTAAATAGTTGTTTGGGCATCATTTTAATATGAACACTGAAGCAACTAAGCTCCAATTAATCAAGACCTCAAGAATAATTCTGGGACATAACATGGGGAGCTAGTTATGTTACACACACACAAAATACTCTTTACTAGTAGTTCTTGTACCTATTTACATTTAGCAATTAGGACAGCCTCATAGAAGACTTTTGAACAACCATAACAGACATAGCTGATGAAAGTCCTAGCAGAAAATAACATCTACTACCCTATACTGTGATCATGTTTGTGCAAGATTATTTTTCTCCATTCCATGTTAGCAAAATCCTTCTTTGCCCTTCCCCATCATCTTTTACACTCCTTTCCTTCTCTAATCATGATAACGTCATTCCTTGGGGGCCTTAACACATACTTCCCTGCTTAAGCCTACAAGTGCTAGCCCTGAAATTCCTTGCTGCACATTCAGCTTCCTGCCTTCTTCCTCCCTTGGCTTTGTAGCTTTGTTTTCCACACAAAAGAAATCTCAGTGGATTTCCTGTACCTCCTTCTTATGTTACTGCTCTTAAAGAGACAGAATTCTCAGAGAGCAGCCTGACCATCCTGAAACACTGAGGAAAAAACAGAAGCAAATGGCAATTGCCCAAGAACTCTGACTTCTGTGACCATCTTCAGGCGAGGGGAATGGGAAGCTTGCTGTTGCTTTGCCCACTCATTACCCCTTTTGGCTCCCAGACTGTTTTCCCCAGTCTTCCAAGATTCTGGCAGTCTCCTTCTCACCTGCATCTCCATCCAGTGTGATAATCCAAATTGTTTCTTGATTTCTTTCTGCTTATTAATTTGTGCCTAGGTTCCTAACACCTCATCTGTCCAACCCTTCCTCTTGTGTGTCTCCCACTCAACCCCTGTTCTCACCCACATTCCTTCATTCACCCTGTCAGCCGTTCTTTTCCAGCTGAATTGTTATTCATCATTGGCACATCCCTTGTCCTGTCCTTCAAGTATTTGAGGCAGTGTAACTAAGGGCAAATGCCAGTGTAACAGTAGCAACTTCACTGGGATTTCACTCTGTTTATAGGCATGTGCAAACATCTTACAAATGCTCAGATGTTCTATGGCAGGATTGATCTTTTCATTGCAAAAGGATTCACCGCTGAACACTTCCTAGAATCACCGCCCATGAAATTTCTCCTGTTTCTAGGTAAGTATTTTTTTTCAAATGCAAATAAAATGTAAAGTGGATGTAGGAAAGAAAACTAGTCTACAGGGCTTGGGAAAGGAAGAGACAGTTTGTGGGTTATGATAATTCAGAATTTTCAGAGGCCCTGCTATGGCAGTTCTTACAGCTGACTGCTTCTGCTAGTTTTGACACCCCCATTTTTTTTTCAGCAGGGAGATTCCAGTGGGAGGCTAAGTGAGAGGGACAAACAAACCAGTTCTTATTGAAGTTGATGGCAAAATTCCCATTGGTTTGAATGAATATGGATTGCTCGTTGAGAATATATGAATCTTACTGTAGTGAATCATTTGCAAGGATAACTTGATGTTCAGCTATTTCAGATCACAAAAGTCCCCCGAACACTTTTTTTTTAAGCTTCAAAAGTTATCTGTAGGAAATAAATGCATATTAATAATGAATAATACACTAGAGGAACCACGTATATTTAGATTTTTTACGAAGTTGCTTAATGCTAACCTTTGCAAAAATTTTGGTCATTATTATTCATAGAAAAGGGCTTCCATTTCTCCTGAAGCAATTAATCTTAGAATTGTAATGTCAGGGCCATAGCAGTAACATACCTGTTCATTAGAGCACCATGCAAGAAGCTTGTGCTTAGTTCATCAAGTGGCAAGATAGTTGCACAAATTGGTTCTCATTTTCACTAACAGCGTGGTTCATATCCTTTTTTCATGTTGAGATATTATAGGTGATTATTATGAAAAGGAAATATGTAAAGTTTTGAATATGTGAAGTTTTAAAGTTTGCGACAGAGACACTGCCCACAATCACCAGGGCTAAGGAGGGTTTAATAACCCATCTGTGATTTAGTATCTCATCCTCAAAGAAAGCTACGAATGCCTGAGGTGTTTACTTCTCCAGATCATGGTCATAGTCCTGAAAAATGGGAAACTGTTCAGAACTGTTATTGCAATTGCATGTGAATGTTGTCTTCCATATGGCTGTATTGTTGTGCTAGTTTTCAGAAAACATAATTTGAAAATGCTTGTTAAGGGGAAACCGTGCTGATAATGTTTACTCACCCCTTCTGCTGCATTATTTGGAAAGGATAAAGAGTGATTTGTCAGTTTTGCCTAACGGGGGGGGGGGGATACACAGAAAAGATGGTGATCTTTAAAGTTCTTTCTAAACCATTGTAAGACATTTTTTGCGTGTGCCTCATTTCTGTGAGCTGAACATAGATTGAAGCTGGGTTCTTAAACCAAATTCCCACAGCTGTGTTCTTCAGCCAACCTTCTTACTGTGGTGCCCTGGTTTAGGATTGTTCATCTGGTAAAAGTCAAGCTTTTTCTGTGGTAAACCAGTACTTTGGAATGACTTATCTTAGTGGGTGTGGAGGGCACTCTGCTTTTCTGCACTGAGGAAGGCATTTTTGAAAGTTATATTTCAGAGGGCATTTGGTGAAGGGCAAATGATTTGGGTGAATCTGGCTTTTAAAAAAGCTTTTTAAACTTGTTGTTGGACCGTGATATTGTTTCTCTGTGTTTGCAACTTGTTTTGTTAGCCATCTTGAGTATGATATAACACCATGAGATAAGGTGCAATGTCAATATTTTAAACAATTAAATAAATGTGAAACTAATTTTTGTCCATTCTGTTCAGCCTTTATGTCCACAATACTGGGCCATAGCTACACCTTCCAGAACTGCACCAACACATGCCATGAACATGCCAAATGTGAAGTTCGCAATGGAGTCCAAGGCTGTTATTGTAGTCCAGGATTCACTGGCCCTGGTGTAACTGGACCAGACAAACCTGGTTGTTACGGTAGGCTAACTCCCACTTCAATATGTTTCATTCTAATTATTGTTACTTCATAACTGAACTACATCATTTCTCTGTTATCTTGACAACAGTAGTGACATACCAGAGTGAATGGGCAGGAAAGAGCCGTTGCACCCTGTTCCATGCATGGAGGCTGTTTACAGAAGTTCTGATCAACTTATAGAGGGTGGGCCAGTGAAATTCTGCCCCCCCCCCCACACCGTTAAACCTTTGCTAAAAGGCATTAGCAGTGAAGTGCTTTCCTCGTGTGCTGTAAGATGATGTCAAATAAAAGCATGAAAAGTTTAAATACTTAACCATAATTATTCTTGAACTTCAGTTTGTTAAAGTGAAGAACTACTTAGTTCCTTAAAACTAAGAAACTAATGGACAAAATCCAAAGATCATAAAAGCCCTTCTTAATATGCATACATCAGATTCGAAGCACTGTTCAGACTCCCTTCTCAAGCTTTTCTCTACACAGAATTTTGTACTACTTTACCTGTATAACTTTTCTCTCACTTCCAGGGGAGTCTTGGAGTGGCTGTGGTGTTGTTTGTATGGACACTACCATTCTTGCCACTATGTGGAGGAATAGAACTAAGCTGCACTTATAAAACAACACAAGGCAGTTAATTTTATTATTTTATTGTACATCCTGCTTTTCTCCCTTTTTGGCACTCAAAACATCTTATCACATTGTGAATAGGATTGCCAGCTCCAGCTTGAGAAATTCCTGAAGATTTAGGGGCAATGACTGGGGAAAGTGGAGTTTGGAAAGAACAGGTGGTAGGATGCCTTCTGAAGCTGCCATTTCCTCCAGGGGAAAAGATATACCAGGAGGCCCCATCTGAGATTTGTAACCCTGTTTGTGAGGTGGGCTAGGTTGAGAGAGACTTTGAGGGGTCCAAGGTCACCCAGCAACCTTCCATGACAAAATGGGTATTTGAATCCAGTTTCCCAGGTGTGGTCAGATGGCAAGCTTACCGTAATTTGTTCCCGCTGTAGAGTTGATCAGGGATATTTCCTGCATCCTAGTCTAACACTCTGACCACTACCACACCGGCTTTTGCCCTGTGCCATCCCCTCCCCTTTTTAACCCTTTAAAGAGCTTCCCCCCCCTTTCCTTCTGAGCCAGACTATAACATTACCACATGGCTCAGCAGGGGAAGAGGGCTGGGAGTCAGAGCCACTTTTGTGCAGGCACAATGAAGGGGAAGTGGAGGAGTAGGAGGCATCAAAAATGAGTGGTACGGGAATGGGGTATACCTAGGGTTGCCAGCCTCTAGAAGGGACCTGGGCATCACCTGAAATTACAGCTCATCTCCAGACTACAGAGATCAATTCCCTTGGAGAAAATGGATGCTTTGGAGGGTGGATTCTATGGCATTGTACCCAGCTGACATCCCTGTCCTCCCCAGACACAAACCTCAACCTGGAGCTGGCAATTCCACACCCCATATCCCTGAGAGTGGCCAGGGGGGATCTGGAAACCCTAGATGCTTTTCATATGCTTCTTGCTGCTGTCATCATACAGGTACAACCTAGGTGATTTATTTTTTTAGAAAATGTTGCCCCTCCAGAGATCACCACTAGAATCACTTTGCTTCCCCATCACTGAAATGATATAAACACATTCAAGTTCCATTGAGAATGACAGGACCCAGTAATCAATAATTTTAGATCTTCTGATTTCACTTTATTTATTTATTTATGGATTGAGCTCTGTCTATTAAAGCACCCAATAAGCCTACTTTACAGAGAAAGTGTTATATATTAGGAATGAGTTGGACATGTTCTGGGAAGAAGGCAAAATTGGGTTTCTTGAAGGCAGCAAAGAGCACAAAACTTGGTTAAAGTTTCTTGTATTCTTCTGAGAATACAGTGAACAGTATTTTTAACTGGTTAGGATCTTCAAAGGATTAAAAGGTAGTCTAGGTAGTTAACTAACTTGAAGATAAGACAGAAAGAGTGATGCTGTGGTGTAATGCTATTTCAGATCTTAGGGTGGTTCCTTTACCCCACCCCCAATTTTCATAGGAAACATCTTCTTGTTATACAAGCTTAACATTCTTCAGTTTGCAACCTTTGGTTTATACAAAACCTCTGCTATCATCAGTGTAGACTTTGTGAGTATAGAACATGCAGCTCCCCAAATGGCATGCAGAGCATATAAGCATGTTTGCCCATTTTGCTAGTTAGATAGGTGGTAATATCCACTGTTGCTGTCATTAACATCAATTTAGCAATTTTGCACCTGTTCAGTAATAGCTAGCTTTTAATGACATCCTTAATGATGCTGTTTAAATACCTCCTTTCTCCTCCACAACTTTGGAATGCTGTGTTTATAATCAGACAAGCTACAGTAACTGCAGCATTCAAGGGTAGCAGTCAGTTTCCTTTTCTTAAAAAAAAACCCTGCATAGGCAAAAAAGGGATTGGAACATCAAAAGATGTCAGTTGTCTCTTTAATTTCCTGTAAGTGTACACCTCTCAACAATCAAACTCCTGAGTAGTGGGGGAGGGAATAGGCCTTCGGAGGCCTTAAGGCATCTCCAAAGCAGAAAAGGCTATTTCTGGCCTGCAAAGAAAACCTATTACCAAAAAAAACAAAAAAAAAAAACCTTGCTACCAAAACCTGTATGACTTTTCTACATTTCCCTTGGGCAGGGGTAGCACCATTTCTAAGAGGTAGAGACTGAGGGGGTGACTTAATTCTTCCCTTATTTATTATCTACTTTGGCACCCAGGAGACTGCAAACCCCCATACCATAATATTGTGCTAGTATCACAAAACAACATGTTGGTCTAAGCCCTTCTTATCAGTCATGAGACTGGTCTTCTTCCTCAGAGTTGCAGGTGTTAATCAGGTGTGTGTGTTTCTCAGTCTTCATGCTTGATCAGCAATCAGCCACACATTCTGGGGATTTCCAATGATAAGTTTGAGACTGGGGTTCAAAGAAAGGTATTCTTGAATAACATGATTGTGCATGCTAACAGTGTGTGGGGGGGTTCCTCCTTATGTGTGAAACCCAGTGCTGTGCATCTGGTTGTCATGGCATCTCAGCAGCTGTTTCAGTTAGCAGAGTTAATATTCCAATTGACACACCAGTTTCTGGGCACCTTGAGCTTAATCTACAAATTGGTTGTGTCCAGACTGGCAAGTTGCTGCAGAAGTATCCCATGGAGAAAAAAGCCACTGGAGTTAGCATTCACAGCATTCACACAGGTCCTGCAACTCCAACTGCATTGGGTAGCCGGCCCATGAGGGCCAGTTCACATGGCCACAAGGTCACCAGCACAGAGTCATGGCCAATGCACCCCTTTGATTGGTTGGGTTGCTGAAAATGGCGTACTGCTGTGCTGGGAACGGGAGGAGTGATCACACAGCTCCCGCACTTCCATGGTGCGCCTGCATATTCAGATGCCAGAAAAGCCACCATGGAAGCACCTTACTTGGAAAACCACCAGATTTCCCCGTGGCTGATTAAGGTGCATGGGAGTCATTTTGCATCGGGGTAGGGATGGATGGCTGCCGAGTGCCAGATGTGTGTGTCTGATCATGCCGCTTTGATCCGGGGGGTGGGGTGACTATGCTGGACCAAATTGCCTGTGGGATCACAACCAGTGTCCAGAAGGCATTGGAATAATTCCACAAAATTGAATAAAAATTCCAGGAATGCATGCTTATCCTCACCCCAAAATATCATGTAGAGTCAAGCACAATTGAAGTTCTCACATAGGAGAGGTTTTCTGTTGTAAATTTTAAAAAAATGGACAAGTTTTAGACAAACCTTGAGAAAATTGCCTCCATATACTTTTGCAGCAGCCTGTAACCCTTGAAAAGCCACTCCTGAGTCTCAGACCTAGTGAGAAAATTGTGATATGCAGCAAGGAAGTCTGCAGTGGCAAGGGAGTAATGATGGTGAGATATCGCTTTTCTCTGTTGAACAAGAGGAGATGATCTTCCACTTTCAGAAGAGAAAGCCAGATATTGGCACCTTCTCTGTGATTCTTATCATGAAGCTCCCATTCAGCATATGATATATTGGGGGGGAGGGGTTTTTTCCACAAAGTCACCACATACTGATTAAAACCTAGAACACCTTATTTATATAAAGGAACATTTCCAGCAGGATTATAGTAAGGGGAGGAAATAACAAACCATGAAGAGACTTTGCAGTGATAAAAAAGAAGTTTTTGTTGGATGTAAAGGAGACTGATAAGGAATCCAATGAGGAAAACAGGTTAGACAGCTGAACAGCTTCTTTGTATTAAAATAAGAGTTTTAGGTATGAATATGAACCATATCTAAATGACAGAGAAATGGGACTTCAACACTCCATAAAAACCCCTATTCAAAAATAAATCAGTCTTCTGAATAACAGTAGGTGACAAAGAAGAGGAGTGAAATTCAGTGTAGCAGGATTCTTTTTTTTTTCTGTACAAGATCAAAATGAGCTGACATTCTTGCAGCTTTCCTAGGCTGTTCTGTAGTTTCAGAACTGTCTGCTTCATGACTGCTGACTGCCAATTTGCAGGATATTGACGTAAACAGTGTGATCACTGTGTTTATTTTAACTTCCTAAAATATGGCAGGACAATGAAGCTGAGCTGTTTGTTCTATGAAGGCAAGCAGGAAGAGGGGAGATACAATAGCCACAAGATCCCCTTGTAAACGTCGTCTGCAATTTCCACTCAGGAAGATGAATCAATCTGCATCAGAAAGTAGGCACAACTCTTCTAGATAACATGAGAAGGAAACGGTACCATCAGGTCTACTTTTCATTTCAGATGAAGTCTGGACTATGAAAAGCCATCATACCTTTCCTTCTAAATGAATAGCAATTAGAGGCCGAGGACAGACTGGCAATTTGCCCCGGTATCGAGTCGGGCAAAACCCGGAGTAACGTACCGGGTTTTCCGTCCCACAGCAGGGGCCTCTGCCGGAAGAAACGGGACGGAGGCGCGAGCGTTCAGACTGCCGTGCCGGAGGCGCGCTATTCGCTGTTTCCCCATTATTTTGGCTGTGGGCGTATGTGCGCATGAGCGCAGCGCTCATGCGCATAAGCGCATTCGGCGATTTTGCCTGCAACGCCGACCGCATTGGGCAGTGGAGCACAGCCAATCACAGTGCTGCTGCCTCGTGCCCAACGCAGGTTGCTCCGGCTTTCGCCTGCGCATTCAGACTCCCGGAAGCGGAGAACGCGCAACGAACGCAGGCTTTGGTTCGAAGGCTTATCAGGTGTTTTTAATCCGGCACTGAGCGCAGGGCTGGTAAGCTCCGGGTGGGGACGCCAGGCAGATATGCCTGTGTGAACATTCCATTTAATCCGATATTGAGTCGCTGTCAGCCCGGGTCCCATCCGCGGCAAATTGCCAGTCTGTCCTCGGCCAGAGTTCCCAAGGTTTCTTAGGAGTAAATTACAGCCTTGTGAATTTTTTTAAAAAAATCTACATGAAAATGCAATTGTCCTGGCAGAGAACTGAATACTTCAGAAGATTTAGCAAATAGCTTTTGAAAAGCAAAGATAGGATTTATAATGCAAGGATAGTTTACACATGCATGAACATTACTTGATTGTATAAAGTGCTGGGAGTTTAAAAGCAGTGATTCTGACTCAGATGCTTACCTTTGTGCTGCCAGAGGAGCCTGTCAAAAAAGGGAAGCCCTGACCTGCTCCCTGTTGTACTAGGAAGCCACCAGTGCCACAGTCTCCAACACAGGACCTTCTGGGGATGGGGATAGGGATGGATATCACAGGACTGTGTGATATTAATTCCAGCAAATACCCATGGCACTACAAGATCATTTCTTCACTCAGATTTCTTCTGGTGCTGCAATGGGCAGCAGCAAGGGATAAGAGGCAGCAGGCAGGAGGTCTCCTGCTATGGTCTCCCTATGCCAAAATGCTGAAGCTAGTAACTCAGCAAGTGATACAAAGAAGTATGTGGTTTCTTTCAGTGTAAGTAGCTTAGAAAGTCTAACTACAATGTACATTTTCCCAAGATCCTGCCTTTTGTTTGAGCAACAGATGTGGTCTGGGAGTTCCATTCTTCCCCAGCACATGTGCATCTACTTCAGGCTGGGACCATAGCAATCATGGACTGCCCCTCCCCCCACCATTTACTTGACTTGGCCACTGAGAAGCTGCTATTAACCCCGCTGGGAAAGCTTAACATGCTTTGATAAACTACACACTGATGTTCCCTTGGGAAATGTATAATGTTTTCCTGCCCTCATTGTATGATTAACTTTGGTTATTCAAAGCTGAGTGGAAGAAAAAAAAGCATTGTACTTCCACTAAAATGAAGTTCTCTTGGTGGCTCATTCCCAGGTCCAATCTGCATTGGTTTTTCTTGCTGCTGTGCCGGCAGTCCCAAATCTCTTGTCTGCATTCCTGTATTGTATTGACTCAGCATTGGCTGTCTGTCAGCCCTGTAGTGGCAACTCTATGGCATCTCACTGGGTTATGTGGATCTGGTTTTTAGTCAGAGCAATTGCTCCTTCCCACTCCTGAGCTGCTGTGAGCAATAAGCAGACAACTGGAGCCAAATCCTCCCCCCCTCCCATAGTTTTTCTCCAATCATGTTTCTTTGCCAGTCAGTCTGACATCTATACTGGGTAAGTTGGTGGAAACTGTTATTAAGGAAAGAATTAGTAGGCACAGTGATGAACAAAAACTATTGAGGCAGACTCAGCATGGGTACTGTAAGAGAAGATCTTGTCTCACTAACCTGTTAGTGTTTTTTGAGGGAGTGAACAAACATGTGGACAAAGGGGACCCAATATATATTGTTTACCTTGACTTCCAGAAAGCTTTTGATAAAGTTCCTCATCAAAGGCTCCTAAGTAAGCTCAATATTCATGGGATAAAAGGACAAGTCATCTTGTGGATCAAAAACTGGCTAATTAATAGGAACCAGAGAGTGAATATAAATGGGAAATTTTCTCAGTGGAGGGTGGTAAGCAGGGGGTACTGCAGGGATTAGTACTGGGTCTGATGCTTTTTAACTTGTTCATTAATGATTTGGAGTTGGGAGTAAGCAGTGAAGTGGCTAAATTTGCAGGTGACACGAGGTTGTTCAAGGTGGTGATAACCAGGGAGGATTGTGAGGCACTCCAAAGGGATCTGTCAAGGATGGGTGAGTGGGCATCAGTGTGGCAAATGGGGTTCAGTGTGGCCAAGTACAAAGTGATGCACATTGGAGCCAAAAATCCTAATTATAAATACATGTTGATGAGGTCTAAACTGGCAGAGATTGACCAAGAGAGAGATCTTGGAGTTATAGTAGATAACTCAATGAAAATGTTGAGACAGTGTGTGACTGCAATAAAAAAGGCCAACACTACGTTGGGGATTATTAGGAAGGGAACTGAAAACAAATCAGCCAGTATCATAATGCCCTTGTATAAATCAATGGTGTGACCTCATTTGGAATACTGCGTACAGTTCTGGTCACCACACATCAAAAAGGATATTATAGCTTTGGAAAAAGTGCAGAACAGGGCAACAAAAATGATAAAAGGGTTGGAACACTTTCCCTATGAAGAAAGGTTAAAACGCTTGGGGCTCTTTAGCTTGGAGAAATGACGGCTATGGGGTGAAATGATCAAGATTTATAAGATTATACATGGGATAGAGCAGGTTGAGAAAGAAGTACTTTTCTCCCTTTCTCACAATACAAGGACTCCGGGGCACTCAATGAAATTGCTGAGCAGTTAGGTTAGAACGGATAAAAGGAAGTACTTCTTCACCCAAAGAGTGATTAACACATGAAATTCACTGCCACAGGAGGTGGTGGCAGCTATAAGCATGGACAGCTTCAAGAAGGAATTAGATAAGCATACGGAGCAGAAGACCATCATTGGCTATTAGCCCCAAGGTATAGATAGGAACTCTCAAGCTGGGGCAAGTGATGCTCTGTATTCTTGGTGCTTGGGGAGGGGCAACAGTGGGAGGGCTTCTAGTGTCCTGGCCCCACTGCTGGACCTCCTGATGGCACCTGATATTTTTGGCCACTGTGTGACAGAGTATTGGACTAGATGGGCCATTGGTCTGATCCAACATTGGCTTCTCTTATGTTCTTATGCTGGTGGGTTCCTGGGGCAGTCCACAGAATGCCCTGCCTGGCAACTGCTGGGTGTTTTGTGTTTTTTACTCAGCTCATTCACTTTCCAGCCCACCTCTCCCTCCCCCAGGTAACCCCCCTTTCTGCAGGGGGGGTTGTGGGTGCCATTTCCTCCTCATAATGCAGTGCCCTGCCAGCCCCCCAGCAAGCTGCTCCTCCCCCCCTCTTACACACTCTCCCTCCTGCACACCCCTGCAGTCACCATGGTGAGGTCTGATGTAGACAGAAAGCTTTTATCCCAAGCCAGAATGGGAGAGAAAGGGGAACAATGTACAACAGTGTCACAACAGACCGAGACTGCTTTACACCGCAGATACAGATTCAGCCCCAGATGCAAATCACAAGTGACTAGCCTGTATGTGTGAAACAGCCTTTTGTCAGTTATAACATATGCTTTTTTTAAAAGCTGGTCCCTGATAACCACTTCAGGCTATTTAGTACTATGGTTTCCATTGACCTTCCCAGACAAATGGAGATTGGTTCTCCATTAACTGCTAAATGGAGTGAATATAGTGTACTTGCACAAGTAACACAAAAAGAATATTATTTCCTTAATATGGTCTCCTTTAAAATAATATGAATATAGTTTTCACAGTATTATATACCGGAATCTCCTACTTATCAAGCTATAAAGTCTGAATTCTCTGCAAAATATATGTTTTATTTTCTTCTGAAAAGCCACAGTCTTGAAGAACCTATTTCTAGGAACAGAAATCAAAGCATATAGTGTCATCTCTTATGACTGTACTCTCTTCTACACTGAAAAAAGGGTGAAGACTAAAGTAAAAGATCACAATGTGAGCTGGTGTGGCAGGAAAGAAAAGATGCAAGAACTCAAATACAAACTTTAGTGTTTCCTTTGAAAATATGACTGAACAAAACTCTTGTGTTTTAAGAGCTTGGCTGGCTATTACTGGAAGTAGGAGGAGTCACATGTATTGTTATAGTTATAACCAAAAGTCAGTTACTGAGCTTGTGCTTTGCATGTGTAAGATTTGCAGAAGGCTATAAAAGTAGCAAGTGGGGAAAGACTTCTCTTTGCCTTAAATTCTGGACAGTCACAGCCAATTAGAGAAGACAGTATTGGGCTCGATAGACCATTGGTCTGAATCCAGCCAAAGGAGTCCTTAAATCCTCCTTCTGTGATATTTTTGGCCTTACATGCCAGAAACATGTGGGCTGAGAGTACTTCTGTTCTAGTTCACTTCATCATAGCCTGAGGTTACAAAATGGTTCTGGCAAAGGCTGGCCTGAGGCATAGCTCTACAGCAAGGAACTGTAAAGCTGTTCAGAAGTGACTGCTGAAGGTCCTTTCTCTAATCCTCCCCCCAACCTGAGTTCTGACTCCTGTAAGTGTTCTTACTCTGCAGGAAGTAATGATCTGCTACAGGTTCTTCAGAACAAAAGAAAGCAACTGCTCATTTCTGCAAAAAGTTACAGCTGAGAAGAAATCCTTAATAATTTGAACACCAGAATACATTTTGCCTTTCATTTCCGACCAAAAGGCCTGGCTTGGAGTTTTGAAGCAATCTTTTGGTTTAATTTAATGACAGCTAATAAACTTAGATATTAAGCACATAGTGAAAAGTGCCTTGCACATATGAAAATAGTATCTCTTTAAAGCAGCCTAGCTGGTCCAAAGCTAGAAAGTTCAGTAATTTTTTTTCTAGAAAGCTACAATAAGTCCTGTGACACCTTAAAGACTAGCAAATATGACGAGGTATAGGCTTTCATGGGCCAGACCTCAACTTGTAGCATGATGTGCACTTCATTAGACAAGAGCCAGCAGCCATCACACATGAAGTGTAGCCTACAAGATCTCATGTTCCATACATTAAAAGTGGCACATTAGAAGTGCTACAAGATTTCTGTTTGTTTTGCTGCAGCCTAATAACATCACCACTCTTATTTGGAATCTTCTACAAATTAAAAAAGAAAAAGAAAGTGTGTCTATGGTGCAAAATATTTATTTACTTCATTGCCTACTTTGAACACTAGTGAGAGCAAAAAATGAATATAGAGTCTAGTCCAATGAATATAATCCAATCAGCATGGATTTCACCCACTTGCAAGTAGTACCCATTGGTGAGGAACACATCACAAGATCAACAGAGTTAAGCAAATATCTAATGAGAGGATTTTATTTACACTATTAACCTAGTACCACCTGGAAGGAGTGAGCTAAATCCACATTGTTTGTAATTTAGATTCCTTTAATTAGTCTGCCTGCATTTGTGCTCAGAGTAGTACTATGAGGCACCTGTGGGCATCACTTGCATTGCTTGACCTTTAAGGTTCACTTTTAAAACTTTCTTTTTCTCTCAGCACTTCAGGCCCAGGGCTCTTTTTGTAGCAGGAACTCCTTTGCATATTAGGCGACACACCCCTAATGTAGCCAATCCTCCAAGAGCTTACAGTAGCCCCTGTAATAAGAGCTGTGTAAGCTCTTGAAGGATTGGCTACATTAGGGGTGTGTCGCCTTATGCAAAGGAGTTCCTGCTACAAAAAGAGCCCTGGGCCTATATACCTCTTCACTTAGGTGACCACTTCATGTATCTTTCATACAAGCCTCTGCCATTTTAAATAAAACTTATGCTATACCATCCTTTTTAGGCTGTAAGGGTTAGATTCAACAGACTAATATAGCCTTTTCATAAAGAAGAGCAGGAACATTTCATTTTTCAAAAGTCTTAAGGCGAGACTAAGCAGGGGTGGCACATCCATTGAGAAAGCCAATGCAATGAAGTTTTTAGAGCATTGAACTAGGACTAGAGACCATAGTTCAAACCTTCACTCACCCATGAAGCTCACTGGGTAATTTTGGATCAGTAGGCTGCAGTGGCTCAAGTGGTTAAGATACTGAATTGCAGACTGGAAGGTCGGTAGTTCAGCAGTTCAAGACTTGAGTGCCTCATGACGGAGTGGGCTCCCATCCCTGGTCCCAGCTCCTGCCAACCTAGCAGTTCGAAAGCAAGAAATTGCAGGTAGGCAAATAGGTACTGCTTCAGTGGGAAGGTAACAGCATTCCGTGCACCTCGGCATCTAGTCATGCCAGCCACATGACCACGGAAATGTCTTTGGACAGTGCTGGCTCTTCGGCTTGGAAACAGAGATGAGCACCACATCCCTAGAGTCGAATTCAGCTGGCTTTTGAGCAAGGGAAACCTTTACCTTTTACCTTTAGTGATCCCTCAGCCTTACTTTCTTCATAAGGCTGTTGGAAGAGTAAACTGGAGAAAGGAAAGTCTATGTATTTCACTTCACTTTTTATTTTTATTTTTAAAAAATTCAATGTACAAACACAAAAGCATAAAAGATAAACTACAGCAGACTACAATAATCTAAATCATACATAGAACATAGACAATCATCTACAACTACAATCATCTGCAATCATCTAGATCATACACAAAACATAAACCACAATTATCTATATCTATATAAAACTTATGTATACTATAGATTTTTCACTTCTATTTAAATATCTTTATTCTACCTTTTTTAACTATCCATATCTAATTTATTATTACAAACGTATGTTGCCTGACTCTTTTTACTATTTTCTATTTTAGTTTAAATTTTTCCTGATTTTCAGCTATATAATTAAATATTCTGTTTTTCTTGAAATTCTGAGATCAGTCTGTTGTGTATATATGATGTTAGTTTTGCCATACATTTAATTTATTCTTGCATTTCTACAAATCTGGGCATCTTTCGCCTTCCATTTGTTGCAAATATTATTCATGCTGCCATCACCATATACTAAAACAATTCACTGTGTATTCTTGTGATATTTCTTGGTAAAATATTTAATAACAAATTTTTGGGATCCATCACAAATTTGAGTTTTAATATCTTTTGCACTTTTTTGTGTGTCTCTATCCAATATTTTCTTGCTTTCTTGCATGTCCACCACATATGATGGGGAGGCCCCGTTCAGCCTGGTGGGTGGTGCCCCTGCTGGCCTCTCTCTGGAGCTGCAGCTCGATTGGGCCTTCTGGGGGAACATTTTGAATGTGCAGACGGCAGCTGTCTTGTGGACACAGGTGGCTGTCATTTTGTTGCACCTGCCAGTAGGTACTGAGGGAGAGGGCTGGTCTCACACAGGAGGCAGGCATCTTCATCGAGAGAGAAAGCCATCTACCAGGGGTTCTGGTGGGGCACAGCTGAGGGAGTGGGTGAGTAAGAGGAGCAGGCCCAGCGCCCGGCTGGTGGCGCACGGGTGCTCTTGGGTGTCGGCTGGGCAGGACTCAGGTAGTGCGGCCAGTGACTGGGGACATGTTCTGAGTGACAGATCATTGAGCCAACCGATTTTGGCAGCATGTGTAATGTTCAGGAGAGTTCATGACCAAAACAGAATTATGAATTTTGTGAATTTTACTGTATTTATTGTTTTACTGTATTTTAATTGCTGTTTGCTGCCTTGAGTCAGTTTGCTTTGGCAAGGTGGGATACAAATCGAAAGTAATAAATAAATAATAAATAAATGTGATAGAAAGTTGTGTCTATGTTCTGACATTTCCAGCAGTTCCCATTATACTTTTTATTAGTTTTTCCCTGTCTTTGGGAGTAATATATCATCAAAAACATTTAATGCCAATTCTCCCTTAATATTTGACATTTAGTACATTTAATTTCTTTAGTCCATAAGTTTTCCCATTGACTTATGCATATATTTTCTCCAAAGTTTTGCATCTATTTTATTGTATGGGTTTTTTTACTTGCTCTGTTTCTGTATCATATTGCACTGACGTTTTATAATTTTTTCCTACTAGGTGCTTTGAATCTGCTGTGATTAATTGGTCAAAGCTGTTTCCCTTGTTTGGCTATTTGTTCTTTGAATTTAGATACCACAGACTATTTCCCCCTTCATTTTGAACTTCTTGCCAGGATTTTATTTTTTCTGTCTATCCATCAAATACTCATAAGTTATATGGTCAGTTTTCTTTCTTGTACTGGTGTCACAATAGACATTGCCTGGGGATGTCAATGGCAAGGTTAGCGGACTTATTCTATTTCTGCATTGAAACTGTATTCTTAATAGTCATCTCTCAGAATATGATTACCATCTTGTCTTTGGATAGTTTTTAAATGATTTCTTAATCTATAAATAATTGTTGATTCTTTAGTATCAGTGCATTTTTTGAAGACTTCTTTTAAAAAATGAGCATTCAAATATGGAAAATGAAGCTCAGTCTTCTCTCCTGTCTTACTTCACAGCATTCAATAATTTCAACAGTTTTCTTCCATCCCAGTTCACTACTAGTAACTGAACCAGGTTGGGAGGAAAAAACAAACAAACAGAAAGCAATGATAATTAGGCCTCTTGTCCATATGTTCTACTGTTAAGAAGTTTTTTTCCTTCTTCCTTCAACTTAAAATCCAACCTTACCCTTTCAGGAGCTTATTTATATATGATTCAAGCCCAGGTATGCCTAATTCCCTCAGATGAACCTACCCCACTCTTTCACTCAACTTTGATTTTATAAAAGAGGACTCCCTGATAAGGATCAGGCTTGGTTATCATAGCAGAGGTGTTGCTGTTTTTCATAGGTGTAGTAAACTCTGGAAAGATTTTTTAGCATAGTGCTCTTTAAAGTTTATTTGGGTCAATAAAGACATACTGTACAAGTAGTCAGAGTATCTGTTAATGCCATTGTCTTGGTGCAAATCTGTTTTTTTTCTCCCAGGCTACTGAAGAAGGCCTGGTGATTTAAGCAACCATCATTCATTCTTAGGGGAAACTTGCAGGAAATTATATCAGAAGCATCCGCAGAGTGATAATGCATTCAGGAAGAGAGTCTTAACTGTTAGTTCATGAGAAATATGCATAATCTAAGGCAGCAATACTAATCACACTTAGTAGAAAATAAGTCCTTTAGAGGAAAGACAGACTTGCTGCTAAGCCAATGTTCTAAACAAGAGAAGAAATCTCATTATACTGTTTGCATTCATCTGGTTTCTACTAATCTTGTGCCTGTCAGTTGGTATCTCTGCATTTATGTTTCCAGGTGTGAAGTGGAAAAACAGTAATTAAGCAGGATGTATCTAAAACACAAATACTCACATGCACGTAGAGATGAGTTTAAAGTAAGTTACATGATTCACCAATATGCTCAAACAGTATCAATATTGATGGCACTTTTATAAACACTTTCACTGTCTTCAACACCCTGTTGTAAGATAAAATTGAAACAATCTTTTTTTTAAGCTTAAAGGGGGAAAAACTGTTGTAGAACAAAATATACACCAATGAGGATGTGAGTTATATCTTGGGTTGCCAGCCTCTGGGTGGGGGGCCAGAGATCTCCCAGATTTACAGTTGATCACCAGACTATAAATATCAGTCCCTCTGGAGAAAATGGCTGCTTTGGATGGTGGATTATATGGCAATATACCCTGTCAAAGTCCCCTCCTGAACCCTACCTTCCACAGGTTCCACCCCCAAATTCCAGGTATTTTCCAACCTGGATTGGGCAACCCTAGTACTTAAATCACGTCTAGTACAAGCAGGAACATTCTGCATTATCAATTCTTCTTTGCTAGTTCCTTTTTTTAGAGGATGCTGAAAATAATGAGAAAGCTGTCTTGTTCCTAAAGATTCTGTTTCATATGAATATTAAAAGAACAAAGGAAGCACAGAATCAAAGGGATAGTAGAATGTGTGTACAAGGTTGCAAAGTGGTACTTCATGTTAACCAAAGTCTAGAACTGATCTCAGTCTCCTCTGAAGCAAACCAGCATTTTGTTTTACATATTATACAACTAGGGCTGCCATTCCCCCGATGGGGATGGGGGTTTGCCTGCTTTCGGCCCCCCAGATCCACTGGCCCCAATCCAGCTGGCAGAGGGACCCCTCCCCCAAACTGCCCTGTTTGCAGCAATGCACCCCAGTGTGATGGCATCATCTGGAGGTGATGTCATCATGCTGGGCATGTTGTAGGGGACACACTCAATCATTTAAGGAAAAACCATAGAGTTTTTCCTTAAATAATAGAGCGGCCCCTGCAATATTCCCTACATGATGGCATCACTTCCGGGTGACGTCATTGTGGCACCTGCGCTTCAAGCATGCACCAATGAGCTCCAGGAAGAGGACCAGGACCCCCCCCCGTCAGCAGCTGGGTAAGACCTGGAAACCCTAGCAATAACTCCAGCAGCCATCTTCCAAGCTCTCTTGCTAGGCTCCAAAATTATTCTCCAGCATAATGCATCCTTCAGACATTAAGTCCTTATAAACTATGTAGTTCTTTTGTGTGCTCTTTCCTCCAGGAATGTAATGGGGAGGGGACTGTACCCTTTTTTGTTTTTTTCTGTTTTCATATATCATTCTCTTTTAAAAAAAAAATCTGTTTATTGATTTTCAAACATAAAAAGAAAGGACACAAAATTTGTTCACACCAAAATAAACAAACATATCATAACCAACTTATTGTTCATTTTCATAACTACTATTTAACATATATATCAAGACTGTTCTAGTGATCTGATAGCTAAATTTATCAGAGTTACAAATCTGTCGACAAATCCATCTTAGAATTCGTATGTTCACTTTCCTAAACATTCTAGTTGCATAAAATATCATTACTATTCTAAGGAACAACCATCATTTTTTCCCTCTACTAATACAATGCTTGTGTTTCTGCCTATTCTCTTGAAATAATTACTCATCCAAAAACAGCTGTAGTCCATTACGCCAATATTATTTTACCTTTCCATTTTTCCACTTCTCATCTTACTTATTAACCCAAAATTATTCCCAATTTTTCTTTTCTTTCTTAAAATTATTCTTTTAACTGTCATATCTCATTACACACATGATATCGTGTTACCTTTTCATTTTTTATTTTTTTCCCCTATTGTCTAGCTTATAACTTTCTGTATTAAGAACTCATATTATTTACATTATTTATTCCATTTCTTTTACCAGTAACTTTAAATATATATTCAGTCACCTTTAAATTTCTAAATCTTAACATCACCTTTTAATTTTTGTATTTGGTAACATCCAAAAGTTCAAGAAAATAAAATAATTAAAAATACCAACTTTGGGCTGCATATAAGAAAAATTATTACTTGGTTACCTAAATCTTAACATTACTTTTTATCTTCTTTGTTTAATACCATCCAAAGATAGGGAAAATAAGAAAATAATATTACAAACTTGATGCAGCAAGAAAAAGAAATTATTACCTAGATACAAATACTTAATAGTTTCCCATCATTCTTTTGTACAGGTTGCAATATATTGCCTCTCATTTTCTCCAGTACAAATTTGGAAATAGGTACTCATTAAATCCAGAAGCAAAAAAAAAAAATCTCATATCATTTTGCACATAGTATAAAGTTTCTCCTTATTCTATTATAGAAGTTACAGTCACAAGACATATTTCTTATATATACTTTCCCCCTGTTTTTCTTTGACATCTATTTTCCACAATCATGTTTAAGTGTCTCAAATCTTTATATAGGTAGAACTCTAGTTCCAGTTTTTCCCATCTGAGTTTTAAGGTGCCAACCATCAATCTCTTGTTGTCCCCACCAATTTTCTTTGCATGACGCCTTGTTTTCTTTTTTGCCCGTTCAGTCTTTTTTTAGGTGTGACGTTTTGAAAGCCTTTTTCTGCCCTTTCTGCTTCTAACACATTGCTTGTTATTTCTTTTAGACTACACATTAGGTTACTGTATTTCTCCTCATTTTCTGTAAATATAGGCACAATGTCTTGCTCCATTTTGCCTTGATAAAATTCTTGTTCTTCATCTAATCTCTGCTGAGTCTGTATTATCTCTTTTTTATTTTCAAAATCCACAAGTAAATTATGTTGTTTTTCAAGAAGATTTGCACAGGCTACTTTAACTGCTTGCTCCACTTCCTCTATCAAAAGCTCTTGGAACTGCTCCCAGGTGAGATTCCCAATTTCTGTATTTCTTCAACTTCCATCACTAATGCCATTTTAAACTTATCTGTGTTATTTCTTCATCATACTCCTTAACATTCAAACATCTGTGTACACCAGCCTAATACAAATGTCCTGTAAAGCATTGTTCTAATAACTCCAACAAATAAAATTGTTTTCTTACCCCCATCATGTCATTCTAACACACTTTGCTCCTTATCTCTTCACAGCTGCTTTCCTCTCAGAGTTGGAGACTTTTAGTAGGGGTATTTAAATGAAGGTCTTCTTTGTTCAAAGCTTAAATCCAGTCTTCATTATTTTTGGTTATGTTATGTTCTCAAATCCGGTAGTCTTTAAAACAGTGGGTCACAGCTTAGCAAAAACATGGCAGCCATGTTTTGCTCCTTATCTCACTCCTGCTTTGGGACAAAAACAGTTTCCCCCGCCAAACCACTGTTTGCGGAGTGATCAAATGTATCCCCTGCTGCCCAGCCTTTCTCCAAGAGGTCCAGGGAGCCCAAAACGGTCACAGGGACCAGGGGCTCCAAGAAAAACGAGAAAGATCGAGGATACTCGGGAGCATCCGAGAATTGCCCACGGTGCCGCGCCACTACCTGGAAGTCCCATATATCATTCTTATGAGCCTTTTAATTTAACCAGTTTTGTTGCTGGCGTTCCTGATTCACTTGTCCCTTTTGCATCATTGTCTATCATTGGAGTCAATGGGCTTATAAGGATGTAACTCCACTTAGGACTGCCCGGTCAGTCACTGAAATAGGGTCTTTTAAAATCAAGACTGTTAGGTTTGATTCACTTAAGAGAGAAGCAAAACTGAAATAGGGACATTTGAGTCAAATAGTGGGGATGAAAAAATACAGTAACATCCCAAGTGAAAACATCATTTCCCTCAAGTTGTGAATAATCTAAAAATAGCCCCCATACATCCATGTATTAGAATCCATTCACATAAATATACAAATGTGCAGGGATTTGTACTGGCCCAAAGGTTTTTGGTGCCATATGCTTTATCCGCTCCCACCGTGGCTCAGACACATATGAAACCACCACAACCTGACTGCTCCTCCCCCACCATGACTCAGGACATGTGGAGCTATGCAGTCAAGGAGTCACTACTGCCACCACTAACCAGGTAGCACAAAACTGGAGGATGCCTGATCTTCCTTCCTTCCTTCCTTCCTTCCTTCCTTCCTTCCTTCCTTCCTTCCTTCCTTCCTTCCTTCCTTCCTTCCTTCCTTCCTTCCTTCCTTTGAAAGGCAGGCTGGGTGAATATGCCCTGGCCTCTAGCACCACTGCTGATCATAAGGTGTACCTGGGTGGCCATGCTGGGGCCAGTAACACTGCCTAACTGTACTTCCAGCTGGGACCTACCCTTAGCTTCTTTTGGTGACCCACCCTCACACCCTAAGCAAGCACCTATGTCCACCTCTAGCTGCATCAGCTGAGCTGCACATATATAAGGTTGCTGTTTGTACAGACTTATACACATGATCTGCAACTCCATTTTTTTCAGAGTTTGAATCACAAAGAGAGCTAGATGAATTTGAGTGTGTGATATAGGTTCCTATGTGAAAGACAGGGGCAAGGTCAGAGAATAGTCTTTTCCCCTTCCAATCATTAATTTGTATACCAATATGAATGCCTGCACATATATCCTTAGGATAAAAGGATTCCTCAAAGGACATTACTTTAACTCAGATTTAATGCTAATGCCCCTCATTTTAGAAATTAAGCACTCAACATTTCTTTTCAACTATTCTTCACATTAGATATGTGTGCATCATTAATACTAGCATTTGGGCTGATTATAAGCTCAGCTATATAATGGCAATTATTATGTGCTTGTGGGCAAAACTTATAGTCCTGGATCTACTGGACCCAGAGCATCTCTAAGCTAAGTAGGTCTTTGTTCAGGTCAGTGCCTGGGTTGGAAACCTCCGGGGAGTTCAATGTAAGCTAACAATATCCATGTTGAAAGAACGACAGGATATACATGGAACTAAATAAATAGTACTACAGGTGGGCTCCCTCATTCAATTCATCGATCTACTGTTAGCCAAAATGCTTACCTACGCATTGATCGGTCTAAACTTATATTGAGTTCTGGTCTATGTATACAGAGAAAGTAGCTTCACCCAGAAACCCAGTTTCCCAAAAGAGAACGTTGGACAAGGTTTCTTTAGTAAAATCAAATATTCTCTTTACTGAATAAAATATCTTTTGAATCACAGGCAAACAATACTGATGCATATGCACATACACACAAGTTTCTTTAGATATAGTAGTAATGGAAAACAATATTGGGTTTTGAACTAAAGGTATTTAGGAGGGGAATACACGTGATACTTATCTGATCCTGAAGCTCGACCTTCTCAGTGAAGAATACAAAGATAGAAATTCTTACTAAGGAAAACTCTCACTTCACACAGTTGTAACCAGCCAACACGTGTGAAGGGCTCCTTGGTTGCGACTCCAAGGAAGCACAGTAAAGTTACCTAAGTAGGTGCAAGATTGGGTGCAGGGGATGGCGGGCCAAGGCAAGCAACAGCCCAGGACAAAAGATGAACCTTGGTTTTTATCGCCTAGTTTTGGGGGCTGGCTCTGGGGGCTTCCAGTCCGTCCCATCCCTATACTATTGGCTATAGGATGTGGGGTACCCTCCTACTAAGGTGGGGTAATATTGAAAGTCTACACCTTTCACTAAAGGGAACCTCTTGGTCCAAGGTGCGAAGATGGGTTGTCATTGAAACCTTAAGAATGCAGATGACTCTGGCTTGGTCCAAGTCACAAACAGGAAACAGTCTTAACACATGCAAAGTGCCAAGCATCCTGTGGGTTACGTGTGGAATTCAGATTCCTCAATGGTAGGCAAGTTGTCGTTTTTAACATCCTTCTAGCAGACCATAATGGAGATGCTTTCTTGTTCCCAGTGCCTGATGGGTAGATGTATGCATATGTGTGTGTGTGTGACCTCATTAGCATGAACGTACAGACTGCAGGGCAGCTTTCAGACCGGAAAGCTTTTGATACAGTTCCTCATCAAAGGTTCCTAAGTAAGCTCAATAGTCATGGGATAAAAGGACAAGTCCTCTTGTGGATCAAAAACTGGCTTATAAATAGAAAACAGAGAGGTGAGTATAAATGGGAAACTTTCTCAGTGGAGGGTGGTAAGCAGTGGGGTACCACAGGGATCAGTATTCGGTCCGATGCTTTTTAACTTGTTTATTCATGATTTGGAATTGGGAGTAAGCAGTGAAGTGGCTAAATTTGCAGATGAAACGAAGTTGTTCAGGGTGGTGAAAACCAGGGAGGAGTGTGAGGCACTCCAAAGGGATCTATTGAGGATGGGTGAGTAGGCGTCAACATGGCAAATGGGGTTCAATGTGGCCAAGTGCAAAGTGATGCACATTGGAGCCAAAAATCCTAAATATAAATACATGTTGATGGGGTCTGAACTGGCAGAGACAGACCAAGAGTGAGATCTTGGAGTCGTAGTGGATAACTCAATGAAAATGTCTAGACAGTGTGTAGCTGCAATAAAGAAGGCCAATGCTATGCTGGGGATTATTAGGAAGGGAACTGAAAACAAATCAGCCAGTATCATCATGCCCCTGTATAAATCATTGGTGCAACCTCATTTGGAATACTGTGTACAGTTCTGGTCACCTCATCTCAAAAAGGATATTATAGCATTGGAAAAAGTGCAGAGAAGGGCAACTAGAATGATAAAAAGGGTGGAACACCTTCCCTATGAAGAAAGGTTAAAATGCTTGGGGTTCTTTAGCTTGGAGAAACGACGGCTGAGGGGTGACATGATTGAGGTTTATAAGATTATGAATGGGATTGAGCAGGTTGAGAAAGAAGTACTTTTCTCCCTTTCTCACAATACAAGAACTCGTGGGCACTCCATGAAATTGCTGAGCAATCGGGTTAGAACAGATAAAAGGAAATACTTCTTCACCCAAAGAGTGATTAACATATGGAATTCACTGCCACAGGAGGTGGTGGCAGCTACAAGCATGGACAGGTGAATTAGATAAACATATGGAGCAGAAGTCCATCAGTGGCTATTAGCCACAAGGTATAGATGGGAACTCTCAGTCTTGGGCAGGTGATGCACTCTATTCTTGGTGCTGGAGGGGGCAGCAGTGGGAGGGCGTCTGGTGTCCTGGCCCCACTGCTGGACCTCCTGATGGCACCTAGTATATTTTGGCCGCTGTGTGACAGAGTGTTGGACTAGATGGGCCATTGGCCTGATTCAACATTGGCTTCTCTTACGTTCTTATGTTCTTTATGTTCTAGTGCATGTGGTCACTTCAAACAAAGCATACAGTTCTCCCAAACCAAAGAAACTTGCAAGCACCATTCAGGTGTGTGTGCAGGTCAGAAAATAACAAATAAAAGCATTTTCAAAGTACATCTCCTAACACTACTTAGTGCTGCAGGCAATACAGTCTATACAATGTCCCCAGGTTGCTGAGCTATTATCTGCATGATGGAAATGACAGTACTTACAAACACAACATTCTCCATTCATAGACTACAGAGTATAGTCAGAAAAGATATTCTCCTAAATTTGCCCTTTTAAATTACACTACCATCATGTAAACTCTAAAATGTAGATTACGGTTGTTGTTGTTCAGTCGCACAGTCGAGTCCGACTCTTCGCAACCCCATGGACCAGATCGCGCCAGGTCCTCCTGTCTTCTGCTGTCCTCTGAATTTTGTTCAATTTCATGTTCGTTGCATCAATGACACTGTCTAACCATCTCATCCTTTGCCATCCCCTTCTTCTTTGACCTTCTTTTACACTACCTTCATACAAAAAAAAAGTTTCCAGTTCTCTGAACAGATTGCACTGTTTTATAGTTGAACATCCATATGAAGGACACATTTCTATAATTTATTATGTTTTAAACTTTGGCAGCTATTGCCCTTTTCTTTAAGAAGGGAAGTCCCACCTTTGTTCGTTTTGTGGATTTCAGATCCAATCATATTAAGTCTAAAGAGGATGTGGGAGAATTCACTGTAGAAATCTTACATGTATTAACTGGAAGCCTGGTCTGTTTTCTACCTGCCTGAGATATAAAATATCCATTGTAGGCTGCATTGAAAATAAGACCTATTTCAAATGCACATGTGGCAAACTTCCTTTTTCTCTAGTTTTATCAACTGAGGCTGTGATCACACACACTAAATAATCCACTTTCAATGCACTTTCAATGCACTTCCCAACTAGATTTTACTGTTGGGAAGTACATTGAAAGTGCATTAAAAGTGGATTATTTAGTGTGTGTAATAGCAGCCTGAAATAAAGCAGATGGACACACAGCTAGAAGGTGTGTATATACACATTTAAATGTCCATGTGCCTCAGTCTGTGTGCAATAGATATGATTTCACATTTTAGGAGTGCACACATAACCATGTAGGTACAAATAACTGGCAAAATCTCCTCACCTAAATCTCAACTTCAAGGATATTACAAAATCTTACAAGCTTGAGCAGGCCTGTTTTCCTACCTCCTCTGTTGTTTCTTCCCCTCCCCTTCTGTAAACTATTCTGAACATTTTCAGTTGTCATCAGGCTAGGGGTGTGGGCGATTGTGTGGAAGGACACCTTCTTTTCTATTTGAAGTCTTTTTTTTTTTTTTTTTTACAAACTTGGTGATCCCCCCAAGTATGTAGAAATCCCTAGGTTGGTTGGATCACAATATATAGCTCAAGAGTATCTCTCTATATAATAATCCTGTTTTGGAGTGGAAACATTCCATGCACTACCCCAGCCATTGGCCCATCAGCTGCCACTCAAGAGTACTTGCATGCCATTGGCCAGGTGCTGGGTCTGCTCCTCTTCCCCACCCACTCCCCCTTCAGCTACTGTGCCCTGTCAGAATTACTGGCAAACGGCTTTCTCTCTTGACAAAGATGCTTTTCCTGCTTGCATCCAGTGTGGGACTAACTGTCCCCTCAGTGGCTGTTAGTAGGTGTTACGAAATGGCAGTTACCTGTGTTTGTAAGATGGCTGTGGTTCTTTGTTTAAAATGTTCCCCCATAAGGTTTAATTGAGCTGTAGTTCCAGAGAGGGGCCTACAGGGCTATCACTCATTGGACTGAATGGGGCTTCCTCATCTGCTGGCCTACAGCTCCCAGCTGCCCCAAGGCCAAAACGTGCAGGAAAACAGGGACTGTCCCAAGGCCGTCTTCATCCCTGGGAAGCAGCAGAAATTCAGCCACTCCACGGTCAGCTGGACTGGGGAATGAATGGAAGTTTCCCTGCTCTCTTAGGCAAGAGAGAGAGGCTGAAATACAGCCAGAGGCCAGTGCAAGGAGAGATCCTATCCTGAGCCCACAGCCTCCAGAGTTAGAGAGTATTGTGTGTAGGGAAAGAGAATTGTGTTTAACCCCTGTTGATTTATGCCCCGTTGGTTCATAGTGTTTGCTTACGCGTACCGTGTATGTGTGCTCGATAACTGTGTAAATGGTTAAATAGTTTCTTTAATTTGGCCTAATAATCTGTGTTGTGCTCTGACCACATAGTCTCCCCTGCTCTGCACAATACCAAAGGGAGGGAAGCAAGGAAAGGCACTGTCCCAGAGCCTCTTTCTAGAGCTCATTGTATTTATTTCTACAATGGGCCTTATTCCTAGTGTTGATATAATGCAAAACTTATTTTGTGACATTGGCATTCTTACAACTGAAATATGCATCACTGAATTTCAGGGGAGGTTAAAGAAAGTCATAGTTATTTGCAACCACATTGTTCTTTCACCTTGAACTCTGCAATTAGTAGCAACAGCAATCACCAGTTAACAAGGAAACTGCCAGTTTTCTTTTGCTGGAATACAAGGAAACAAAATAATCTGTCTCCATTGTGTAAACAGTATGCGATTTCTTCTGCCTCTGTACTTGTTGTTGTTGTTGTTCAGTCACACAGTCAAGTCCAACTCTGTGCGACCCCATGGACCACATCACACCAGGTCCTCCTGTCTTCTGTCGTGCTCCAGACTACTAACTTGCAGAAAAATACAGCTATTTTAATATGGAGAGTTCTGGTTGATTGTGGAGCTCACAGAGAGACATAAAACCTCAGCTGTTATCTGAAAACTAGATTCAGTAGGTCTTTCTCTACTTTTATTAAAATTAGTAAAAATAATATTATGGGTGTAAAAGAGTGCATAGCCTACCTTATTCACCTGCTTCCATAGGACTGTACCATAGTATAACCTCCACACTTGACCATGTTTCTATTTTTCTCAGTCTATGCAATGTAGATATTCACTAAGCCAGGACTAAACTTGGTGAGGAATCTTATACCAGCAGAATGCTGTCCTTGAAGAAAGCAAATGTCTGTGATTTGTTGGCCAAATGGCATTTTTGATATATTTGGTAGTTTGTCTTTCATTGATTGTACTCAAAGTTTGGTCTTCCACACAGACATATAATCATATGTCTATGAGGTGGACAGAGTGGTCAATCATGCAACAACTCTGTTTAACATTACTGAGGCATTTTTAGGAGAAAATAAAGAAGCTCTGGTCAGAAAAACCCCAGGATGCTTTCGGGTCATTAAAAATATATGAACATGAGTTTACTACTATGTACATGGCAGTGTTCAATTTCTATAAGCTAAACTGAGTGAGAACACCATTCTTTTTCTTATAATTTAATGTTGGCCATTTGTTACCCAGACACAAAGATCTTGTGTTGCAAGAAGGAAAATGAAGCTTGCTGCAAATCCCTCACAATAAAAGTTGAATCCAATCTTTATTTTAGAGGCAGCCCATGTAATGGGTGTTGCAATTTAGAAAAATAGCTTGGATGGCTATGCGGGGGTGTGTGTGTGTGTGATGCTTTATTCATAATGAAACCTATTCACATGAGCAGCCATCTAAACAAGATATTTTGAGAGTCGACATAAACTTCAGCAGTGAGTAGCATCTTTCTTTATTTAATATATGTTTCTTACAAAGAGCCTCCAGATTTCTTTAAAAACAGAATGTGACTGGAGGAGCATTGGTAGATCAATGGGAAAGTAATATCTCAGAGGACAAGGTCACATTGCAAAAATACCAAAGACAAAATAACTCATGAAAATCGTGTAGTGGACATTTAAATAGCAAGCTTGAAGCTCTGTCACTTCATACCCCCGTAAAGCTGTTCAAAAAGAACAGAAACATTCTGCTAAAAAATACTGTTCAGAGACAGATTCACAAAAGATCAGGTTGTCTAGTAGTTTGTGGGTCCAGGACTCCCCAGAGGGGAGCTCAGGCAAGGAAAGAAACAATAATATACTGGTAATTTGGACAATAAGAATATAAGAACATAAGAGAAGCCAATGTTGGATCAGGCCAATAGCCCATCTAGTCCAATACTCTGTCACACAGTGGCCAAAAATACCAGGTGCCATCAGGAGGTCCAGCAGTGGGGCCAGGACACTAGAAGCCCTCCCACTGTTGCCCCTCCCCCAGGCACCAAGAGTACAGAGCATCACTTGCCCCACCCCAAATCATTAATTAACAAGTTAAAAAGCATCAGACCCATTACTGAGCCCTGCAGTACTCCAGTGCTTATCACCTTCTACTGTAGAAATTGCCCATTTAGATTCAGTCCCTGTTTCCTATTAATTAGCCAGTTTTTGATCCACAGGAGGACTTGTCCTTTTATCCCATGACTGTTGAGCCTATTTAGGAGCCTTTGATGAGGAACTTTATCAAAAGCTTTATGGAAGTCAAGGTAAACAACATCTATTGGACCCCCTTGTCCACATGTTTGTTCACCCCCTCAAAGAACATGAACAGGTTAGTGAGACAAGATCTTCCCTTACAGAACCCAGGCTGAGTCTGCCTCAATAGTTTTTGTTCATCATTGTGCCTACTAATTCTCTCCTTAATAACAGTTTCCACCAACTCATCTGGCATTGATATCAGACCGACTGGCCTGTAATTTCCCAGATCTCCTCTGGAACCTTTTTTAAAGATGGGAGTGACATTAGCTACCTTCCAGTCCTCAGGAATGGAGGCAGATTTTAAGAAAAGATTACATATTTTTGTTGGGAGATCCACAAGTTCACATTTGAGTTCTTTCAGAACTCTTAGATGTATGCCATCTAGGCCCGGTGATTTATCAGTTTTTAAGTTGTCTATCAGTCATAGGACCTCCTCTCTCACCACCTCAATCTGACTCGGGTCTTCCTTTTGGGCCCACTATTTTGACCCATAGCATTTCCAGAAGTGAATCCAATTCTCTTAACTTCTCAATTTTACTGGACTGTATACCTTCTCTGACATACAGAGCCACAACACCTTCAACCCTCCCCCCCATCCTTCTGATATAATTTATAACCAGGAATCACCGTATCCCACTGATTTTCCTCATCCCACCAAGTTTCTGAAATACTCACAATGTCTAAGTTTTTCCCCAAAACCAAGCATTCCAACTCCCCGATTTTACCTTGGACACTTCTAGTATTTGTAAATAAACATCTATAATTTCCTAGGCATGTTAGGCCCACAATCTTCCTCCTGCTGCCTGGAGACCTTGCTAGGAAGTCCATATTGTTTGTCTCAGTGGACAATTCTAATCTGTATCCCTGTAGAAAAGTAACAGCTACCCATTCATCTCTTTGAATGAGCCATCCTGAACCAGAGACTTTTCATCTCCTGTCGGCTTTCCCCCAATATTCAGTTTAAAAACTGCTCTGCCACCTTTTTGATTTTAAGCACCAGCAGCCTGGTTCCTTCTCGGGACAAGTGGAGACCATCTCTTTTGTACAGCTCCCTCTTGTTCCAAAAAGCATCCCAGGTCCTAACAAACTTGAACCCTTCCTCCCTACACCATCGTCTCATTCACGCATCGAGACTCCTGATTTGTTCCTGTCTGTCTGGCCCTGTGCATGGAACAGGTAGCACTTCTTGGCCTTGAGTCTCCTGCCTAACAGCCTAAATTTTTCCTCCAGGACCTCACAACTGCATTTCCCCACACTGTTGGTGCTAACATGTACCACAACCACTGGCTCCTCCCCAGCACTGTCTACTAGCCTATCTAGAACATGCATAATGTCCACTACCTTCACACCAGGCAGGGAAGTCGCCATATGGTCAGTATGCAGGTTTGCCACCCAGCTGTCTACCTGTCTAAGGATCAAATCACTAACAACCAAGAGCCCCTCTCCCTCCCCATGGATGGTTCCTTGGTGCAAAAGGATACCTGTTCACCAACTGAAGAAGAGGTCCCTTCTGAGGGCACATTCCCTTTATCCTCAGTACGGTGCCCTGTTTCCTCTTGACCCTCATGCTCCCTGACAGTGGCAAGGCTGCCATTTTCAAAGTGGGTCATATCTAACAAGTCCCTGAGAGTCTTCTCCATGCACCTGACTGTCTCTGCTCTACCAGGCCAGCCACCATGGCCTCAAGGGTACAAACTTGTTCCTGAGAACCAAAACTATTATATATATATATATAGTTTTATTAGCACACCCCTTTACTAGTTTGTTTACTTATTGTATATATAACCTAATGCAATGAATGTAATGCAATGAAATTTAGCTCCATTTGTAATATGTATATAAGTATATCTTTGAAATGACCAAAATCTATAACAGTAAATATATATACACAGGTCTATTCTCTTATCTGTCTTAAAACTCAACTACCTGGTAGACAATTAGTGCTTAACACAAAAACAGAGAACAAGTTCCGACTACATATAGCTGCACAAAACCAGAAAAGCAAGCACCCAAACTAAAGTAAAGATATTACAAGAGCACCTAGACAAAAGTGAGTGCCCCTATAAACAAGAACTGCAACTGGGAAAATGAGATAGAAAATTAGTGCAGCCAAATGTCTCAAGTGGGGGGGGGGGCTTTAAGGCGAGACCCAGATGTTAGCATCCCCAAAAACTACCCAAACCAGCCAATCAACAACTGTTATGGTTGCCAAAATAAGGGGGGCTAGTTCAACCACCTGGCTCAAGGCCCTGCAGTTGCAGAAGCAAACAGGGCAGGGGCAAGGTATGAGGCTACCCTAAACCAAATCCCACCCTCTGGTCAGTAGGAATCCCTAGCAAGCTACAAGCAAAACCCAGGTGAACTGAACCCTGACCCACAAGGGTACTGCAGGACCCCAGCCAATGTTGGGGGCCCAACTCCACTGATCACTGTAGATTAAATCCCTCAATCACTGTCACTATGGACCACTTCTCAGCTGTTGAGCAACTTTAAATGGTAGTTGGCACCTGGGTGAATATGCAGGGCTGGCCACAAGATAGTGCAATACCCAGGCATTCTAGCTTCTGGCGGAGACCTGGCTCCACTGAAGGGCAGCTTCCACCCTGAGAGACCCAGGCGACCACATGGATATGCACCAAAGGCAAAACTCTAAGAGTTGTCCTCCACAGAGCCACAAAGAAGCTGGGTCCCAGAGTGACACAAGTGCTGCACACAGGAGGCTGCCCATCTATTGCTGCAGGACCCTGCCCCTGATCTGGACAATGCTGCCAGCAGGCTGAAGACTGCATTGCTGCCCATCACTACACTCAGTCCCAAAGTCCACAAAGATAGTGATGGGATAACTCCTGGCTGCAACATCTATAGTTTCTTCTAGGCCACTGTTATCTCTCCTTATATATAAGAGAGTTTTGATGTCTCTCCTGGACACGCTTCCACAGCCTTTGGCCCGCTCAGCTGCCACTCTCACAGTCTCCCAATCCCATGGCTGCATTGGCTCGCTGCATTGGCTCGGCACTGCCCACTGAGCTGGCGGGCAGCATTTCACCCTCAGTCTGGAGGGAGCTGGCAAAGGGGATGGATGCTCTGCTGAGAGAGCAGCAACCCCTCCACGGGGAAGAAGTAGGCAGACCTAGTGAGTGGTGGTAAGCAGGGGAAGCACTCACCTTCACTGCCCCTTGCAACCCCTCTACCTCATCAGGGTGATAGTTCAGAGCGCTGCACCACAGAGAAGGCTGCCCAGCACCTTTCAAAGCCTCCCCCACTTTCCTTCAGCAGCAGCAGCAGCAGTGCCAGGGAGGGTCTAGCTTAGAAGAAACAAGCTGCGGGTCCTGGAAAGCCAGACTCTCTCCTGAGGAAGACTCTTCTCTTGACTCCTGTGTAGGACTAACTGTGACTAACTGTCTCCTCAGTGACTGTTGGTAGGCAACCAAACAACCAAGCTTGCTTCTGTGACTAAAAAAACAAAGGATTTTCAGCATAACCCTCTCCCCCGCTTGGCCACTTTCCTGTCAGAATAAACTTCACACACCTCTCACTCCTTTTTGGCTTCACGATGGCTGGCTGGCTAATGAGGTGGGCCAGCGACCATCAAACCATTCTCTTCAACCCCCTGCTGTACGGCTGACTTTCCCCTGGGGTTGCCAATTTCCAGGTGAGACCTGGAGGTCTCCTGCTGTTACAATTGATCTCCAGATGACAAAGATCAGTTCCCCTGGAGAAAATGGCTGCTTTTGAGGGTAGATCCTATGGCATTATCCCCTGCTGAGTCCTTCCATCCCCCCCAATGCTGCCCTCTATAGGATCCACACACCCCAAATCTCCAGATATTTCCCTAATCAGAGGTGGCAACTGTGCTTTCTCCTCAGTGCCTGTTGCTAGGCAACCAGGTTCTGTCAATAAAAGGCCCTTTCTACACCTGTTTTGGCCTTTGGGAAAAAACTCATTGGGGGCAGTCCTGATAGGGTTGCCAACTCCAGGTGGGAAATTCCTGGAGATTTGAGGGATGGAGCCTGGAGAGGTGAGGTTTGAGGAGGGGTGGGACCTCAGAGAGGTACAATGCCATAGACTCCACCCTCCAAACCAGCCATTCCCTCATGGGGAACCATTGTTGCAAGCCTCCAGGGGAAGGATGGAAATCACGCAGAATTACAACTGCTCTTCAGATGGCAGAGATCAGTTCCCCTGGAGAAAATGGTGGACTCTGTGTCATTATACCCTGCTGAGGTCACCACAGCAAATTGGCGCTGAGTGTCCAAGACTGGGGCACTCTCCCAGAGGCTCTTTTTAGAACTCATTGTATTTAATTTCCACAATTGCCCTTATTCCTAGTAATTTATATAGAACTTTTTGTACAGTTTCTATCAGGATTGGCTCACAGTTACCCATGTAGAGTAGGGCACCATTATTCTCATTGCATAGGTAATCCGGTTGATGTTGACTTAACCAAGATCACAACAAGCGTGTAGCAAAACTAGTACATGAGTCCATGCCTCTCGAATCCTACTCCAGGGCTTCAGTCCTCAATCCATTATAGTAATTACAAAACTCTTTAAACTGCCATGCATTGTTTAACAGTATAGTAGGACTGATCACACTGCTTTTCTATTTTGAACACAACCATGTGTTTTCATTTTCAGTCTGCACTGTGTTGTGCTGTGTGACTTGGACTAAACTTTTACATGGGATTCAGGATGAGCGTCATAAGGTGTGCTGGCACTGAAACTTGCTTCAGTGAAGGCCCACAGACTGATTTTTGCAATAAAATCAGACATATCATGTCAATACAAAACTAAACAATGGCTTGCTGTAGTCTAATGTCATTGTGCTTTGCAAAATTGGGTGAAGCTACTTCACAACCTCTTTAACACATGCTAATCAAATATCTGTGACAGATTTTACCTGGATGCAGAGTGAGTCCTCATCATGCCATGTTCAGACTGCATCAAGATTTCATCTTTCCAGAATTTTAATCCGTGCTCAGGTGCCCTCAGGTACCTTTGGTAAGGAGGAAAATAGCAATTGAAAATTATGGCAAATTGTGCATGCACATTGTTCTGAAGTACAGAAATGGAAGAATTGCAGACCATTGATACACAGATGAGTCCGCGAAACAATTAGTTAATATGTAAACACAAAATCCTGAGAGAAATTTGGATACAACAAATTCTTCTATTCAGATATGCCATTCAGAACACCATGTGGTACATCATGAGATCAAGTTCCTTATGCTTCACTGATCATAAACAGAATCCATTTCATTATTCAAATCTAGATATGTATCCATCTGTAAGAGCAAAACAGTGCAAGCACTTGAAAGTGTGACCAGTTCCTTGATACAGTTTTGCACTCTGATTGTGTAAGTGATCTTCAGAGTATGCAAATCAACCATGGTGAAAGCAGGAAAAACAAATAGCTTCAAGTGTATATTGACCTGAAAGCATATTCAGAGCAAAACAATAAAAATAAAAATCAGAGTTTAGTTTCAAAGTTATAATGACTTTCCAACATCTAGGTTAGTCATAGAAATGAACTCAGGCAGCACTTGTTAAATGGCTGACAGGCCCAGTTTAAGGGCTTTCCCCCCTTGCAGTAGGCAATATAAGTTGGTTTTTATGCAGAACTTGGGCAATAATTGTTAAATATGAAGTGTTTTGTTTTTATCATACCTGGTTCCATTACTAAGATGTAAGTAAAAAGGTGCCCTCTAAAAGTGAACTCTGCCAAGATTTTTTTAAATGTGCACCATGTGACTTGTACCAGAAAAGAGAGCTTCATAGGATGACAGAGCATTATGAATGGATGACAAAAGTTGTATTTGAGCTGGGGTCCCAGAATACAACCAGGCAAGGGCGTAGACTTTCCAATTTCCCAGGGGGGGCTGGGGCTGGGCCAGAGGCATTGCTGTGCTAGGTCCTTAAAAGAACCGAGGCCCAGTGACATCATAGGGAGGAGCCAGTGACATCACAGGCCATTGTCACTATTTATGGAGGCGGAGCCATGTGGCATTCCTGGCTCCTATTATCTCCAGTGGGCCTTCAAGTCTCTCCCATTGTTTGTAATGGGCAATCCTGTCATTTCTTTTATACATCCCAGTTAGTTGTCCCTTTGAAACTGTACCGCACGTATAGAGTGTACATTCCTTGCCAATGTTCCTTCTGGACTGCACACAGGGCAAAAGGAAATTTTAAAAGGCCTCTGATCTGCATGCCAATCAAGGATAATGATGTGTGGCATAAACATGAGTTAAGTGTTAAGTGTTCTCCCTGGATGGTGTACATACCAAGAACATATCTGTTGCCATTTCCCTCTCTTCCTGCTCACCACTCAGGGAAACAAAAGCCCTGTTTACATATTACAGTGAACATATGTACATCTTGCATGGACATATGTTGTTAGAAAGAGGTAATATACTTTTGCGTTACAAATAAAAGCAGCCCGCCTGCATCCTTCCCCCCCCGCCAGCCCCAATGGCTCAGAAACAAAGCACAGCATGGGCAAAATCCTCTGCAAAGAACCCTGGAGAACCACTGCCAGTCTTAGAAGACAATGATGACACTGATGGACTGATGGTAGAGAGACCATGCTTTGCGTGCCAAAGGATAAAGGTCTAAACCGAGGAGGTCTAAGAGAACAGCTGTTGGAAAGGAACTTTCTCTGTCTGAGCCTGTAGAGCTCACCTGCATCAGAGCAGACCATGCTGAAGTAGATGGACCAATGGCATGAAGACCAGTGTGGATTGAGGAGACCCATGTTCAGATCTACATTTTGCATGATACTTACTCGGTGATACTGGGACAGTTAGATTTGAGTCCAGGAGCAGATTAGAGACCAACAAGAGTTTCAGGAATAAGCTTCCAAGAGTCAAAGCCCCTTCATCAGGCTGGGTGATATTGCCATTGTTGTGAGGTCAATATAAGGGAAGGGAGACTGGAGGAAGGGTGGAATAAAGAGGGGATTGACAGACAACATGTGAGCAGCAGAGTCCGTTGGGATGGAAGAGGAGTTTACAGGAAAAAAATAGCACCAACTGATGTGACCAAGAACACAGATCTTCCCAAACTAAAACATCATAAATTATAGCCTGAACATGAACCTATATTGTAATGCATTAAGTGATGTAGCAGTGGTGACATTTAGTTGAACTTCCTGGACAGACAGATGTATTTTCGGTTGCCACTGGCCAAACTGGTCTGACTTTAGAGAGTTGGGACAAGCAGCAAGGCTTGAGGAAGGGGATGTAGATCCATGGTTATAGAAAAGAAGGGGGCTAGAAACTGAGAAAGCAAAGCAGTCCAAATGAACCACAACATAGAAAGCTGTACATAGTTGAGAGGAATTAGAAAGGAATGGAGAAGCACAGTTGGTGTGAAGTACATTTGAGAAATTATAGAAACAGCATGGAAGTTTCTTAGTTGGGCTTAGCTACAGTGCTATTACAAGGTCCACAGAAATCTATATGACATTTTCAGACATTCTTTCTCATATACTTTAATTGTTTATCCCCTTCCTATAACAATTCCTCATCAGTCTAACAGAGGCATCCTACTGAGGTCTATCCAAGGGGGCTTCCTCCCAGGGAAGTGTCCTCAGGATTGGACTATAAAGAGCTCTATTCAAATCCTTAAGCACTGAGCTTGCTAATACTTTCTCATCTTTCAGTTCCTTAGATCAATTTGCCCAATCCCCCATCAAACTCAAATCTTATTGGCTCTTGCAACTATGAGTAAATTATTATTACACTTCTATCACATGGCTCTTTCCTAATGATTGTGGCTCCCAAGAATAGGTTGAAGATGATTGCCTGGGAAGCACCCACACAGCACCATGCCATGGACCCAGATGGCTCAGGTTAGCCTGATCTCATCAGATTTTGGAAGCTAAGCAGAGTCAGCTCTGACTAGTATTTGGATGGGAGATCTCCAAGGAATACCAGGGACATGATGCACAGTCAGGCAATGGCAAATCATCTTTGAATGTCTGTTGCCTTGAAAATCCTACAGGGTTACCATGGGTTGGCTATGACTTGCTAGCATTTTACATCACACCAGGGCATGCGCTTTAATGCCCAGAACCATTTGGGCAAGGTGTAATGTATAACTACTGTCAGTAGCATGAGATGGACCCACAGCTCAATTGGCTCTCATATCACTGCCATAGCATACAAAATAATAAAACACTCAGTAGCACCTTTAGGACTAACAAACTGTATTGTAGCATAATTATTACTGTAACACAAGGGTTTTCAGAAAGCCACACAAACTTTTCCAATCTCACTTCAGTGCCAGTTCCAGTCCTCAAGCTCACAGAGAAACCCAAACACTCTCATTTTGGGTAGAATGACACCCCTCCCCTCCTCCACCTGGGTGGTTTGGCAAATGTAAGCCAATGCCAGAGGTTTGCATGCACCAAGTCACACAGCAGAACCAGAGCTTCCAATTTCAGCACTCCGCTTTCAAAATGGGGTGGGGGACGGGAGGGGGGTAGCAAGGCTCTGGCTGGCACCAGTTGCCTCCAGGGGGGGGGGCTCAGTACTTTCGGGGGAGGCTTGAGCTCCCCAGCCCCCCTGAAGATGACGCCTATGCAACCAGGCTGGCATGGATACCAACAGCAAATGTGAGTGACAGTATTTACACAGCTGCATGGGTCAAAGGAAAGGCTCATTAGCAGAACATCTCCTACATCCTTTTGTGTAAACAAGTAGTTGGCTCACACTGCCTTTTGTTTATGATGCCTTGACATTGCTGCCTTGCTAGCACAGGAAGTCTTTTACATACTTTAGGAGCGTATCGTTATCTGCCCTTCAGAAGCAGTAAGACAGAAATGTCGGTAAATCTATAAATCACAAGGCTGCTCAATTTACAATCCACCAGCCTAAACACAGCCTGCCAGCCATATGTAAGGGTCTGTCCAGGGACTTGACACTATGTCATTGGGTCTCACAATCCTATGCAGACTGTTGCAGACTGTTGCTAGTTGGTTTGATGTTCAAAACAAAGTGTTCAGAATTTGATGTTCAAAACAAGGTGTTCAAAATTCATAAACACCTTACATGCAATGCCCTTTTTCTGTTGAGTCAAGCATCTCATTTGACAACTTTGATATGTTCATAATTTGAAATGAGTAGTATTTTGGGTACATATGAATTTGTACAGGGGCAATGTTCAGCATGGCACCTGGCTTGGTATCTATGTTTGATGTAGCTTGCAATTATGACCTTGTTTGGATGGCATATTGGCCAAAGATCATCATGGACAGATTATCTGAGATCAACTACAACAGAGTGCATGCACTGCCTTACCACCTGAGCCGCTGGAAGCATCCATCATGTTGGCACTTGAACTACAGTTCCCAGGCAGCATGAACATACATGAACACCTGTGGGAGCAAGGGAAGGCAAGGCTGATGTATTAGAGAGATGAGCTATGCATCTTCTAATACTGCCCACCTCAGTACCTCCCCTAGAAGATTTGTCTGTCCCCCTTAAGCATTGTTTAATCCTCCTTCCCATTTTTGTGTTTCGCATAATTGTTGTTTTAAGTTTTTTTAAAAATATAGCCATGTATTTTTAAAGCTGGTATTAATGTTTCTGATTGTTCACCACTTTAGGCACTCTGTTGGGTGGGAAGGGCAGGGTATAAATCAAACTAATAAATAAATAAATAAAATGTTTTAAATGAAGAATAAAATAAATATAATCAAGGAAAGTGTCTTATCCATAAGGTTGGTTCCCCCCCGCCCCCTGTTGGGTGCCTTGAGGCAGAGGATGGGGATAGGGAAGGCAAAACAATGAGAACATGCAATGAATTTGCTGTGCAGATGCAAACATGGAGGTAGCTGTACAAACCTGAAACACCAGCAGGATTAAAACATCGCTTTTTATTTTATTATTTTTATAACAAAATGATGATGGATTTGTTTGTTTGTTTATTTACTTCACTTCTAGTCCACGTTTCTTGTGGAGACTCAAAGCAGATGAGGAATGGGGGAAACAGTGTGAGAATACACACATGCAAAGCTTTGTGATCCAGTTGCCCCAGGCACTGCTCAATGAAGTCTCAAGACAATAGCACTGTGTTTAACTAGTTCAATTAATTAATTAAGCAGATCTATGTCATCTCATAAATATGCTAATATGCTTAAATGAGTGGGCTGTGCTAGGCAGCCTGCCAATGGCTGCCTTGTTGGGCAGACCTACCCTGACTCTAAACTTGGTCTGTGACTTTTATCATCTCCTATGCACAATGTGCCACGAGGTGCCAAGCACCATCCCTTTCTGCATGGTCACTACCAGGTTCAGAAAGATGTTGCTCAGCACCAGGGGCACTCCTTCCCAGCTGCATCCTGCTGCACGGCCAGAGATTCACTGTTCCAGGCCCACGCTCCACTGCTGCTGATTCCTCAGGGTACTTGCCAATCATCTCTGCCTACTGAGATCAGCCCACCCTATCCCTGGCAAACTGTTATAGCCTAAACAGTCCAAGGACCCAGATCTATTTACCCATCTCCACCCCAACATCATGAAGCAGGCAAAAAAAGGCCCCCTTAGTAGTCAATCAGAAGAAGCCCCCAAAGTCCTTATTTGGCCACAAAGGTGACCTGCTGATCCCATTGTGCTAAAGGGAGGGTGGGTGGTCAGCAGCCAGCAGAAAAGCCTGTGTGGAGAAGGCACAGCCAGAATATACATATGGTAAAATCACACCTCCTGATTGGCTGCTTTGAACAAGGCAACCCAATCAAGCTTTTTGCCTTTCTTGTCTCTAAAGGAGGCCAAGGAAAAATGATCCTTTGCATTAATGCCATGAAGTCCAATATTTCAGGAGTTCCAAGGTGCTGCTTCACAGTACATGATCAAATTGTACACTGAACACAGGGCTATACAGGGCTGATCAAGTGTCCCTAATTCTAGGCAGGCACCAACCCCTGTTGGGCTGCCATATACAGATGGAATGTTGCATCAACTAGCAAAGTTACAGCTTTTTGTCATTTACAAAACAATTTGGCCTTTGATAGACCTAACTTTGTGCCATCTTTATTATTTTCTTCACCAAATGCACTTTAATGAGAAAGGAAAAATTTCAAATGACTCAGAGCTGCCTGTGGTAAAACTTCCTCTGTCACAGGAGATTCAATAATTAAATAAGTCGATAATATCCTCCTTATTGGGGAGATTTAGGAAATCATAAGAACATTAGATTATTGCCGTGTTTAACATCAGCAGAGGGAGCAGGAAAGCATTATAACTGCTTTTATTGGTTATCATGCCCATGGAGCTGTTTTTCTTATTTTGAGCAGCACAACACTTAAACCATTTGTATATCAGCTTCTGTTGCTTCTGTTTACTTCTTGGTGGTTAAAAAAGACATAATAACTTAAATTGACAATGTATTGCCAACTGGCAACATCTTTGGTATAATTTGTCTCTTCTGTTCTGCTAAAGTCAATTAAAGGGGGGGGGACATGAAACCACTTTCTCATTGTCAGTTATTTCTTTCCATGCCTGGTATCCAGTCTTTCCCTTTATCTACTTTGTGTGATTGGGGGAGGGGGGAAGGACATTTTTTCCATAGAAGATGATGTAGATCTTTACTGAAGCCATTGTTCTAGGTATCTAATGTGTTTATTACTGTTAATCCTGGGGGAAAGCATTCAAAGGTATTGCACAGTTTTTTTTAGAACAAGGAATGAGCACAGATCAAGTTATGAGAGAGACCCAGCTAGATTCCAGACAAACATAATCAATTGTGTATGCCCTGTTCATTCAAAATCTTTATGACTGATTACTTCCTCACTCGATTTAATTTCTTTCAGGACATGTGACAAATCATGCTAGATTTGTAATTCCTTCATGCTGAGAGTGCTATTTTATGGTTGTGGAGGAAAGTGCCCTCAAGTCACTGGTGAATAACAGCAATCCTGTAGGGTTTTCAAGACAAGGGACGTTCAGACTTGGTTTGCCATTGCCTTCCTCTGCGTAGTGACCCTGGCATTCCTTGGTGGTTTCCAATCCAACTATTAACCAGGGCTGATTCTACTTAGTTTCCAAGGTCTGACAAGTTCAGGCTAGCCTGGGCTATTGAGGTCAGTATATTGTATACTTCATCCCAGACCAAGGCCTGGCAACCTGAGGGAGGGTTAATGGCAGAGAAATGGGAGGGCAAGTGACATGGAGTTTCCAGTGATTCCTAGAGCTACCCTATGCAACTTTGGGTTTTTTTCCAAGAAGTGAAATTGCAAAATAGCTGACATCATTGTTTTGTTGTTGTTTGTCCTTGTTTTTAAGTTCTCCTACTGCCACTTGGAAAGGCAGCAGGCAAATCAGGCTACCAACAGAAAGCCTCCCAAATGCTTGTATTTTTAATGATTTATCATCTGAGCTACTGGTAACAGTCACAATAGTGGTACATATTTGTACTCATATGTCTTGCTCAGTGTCCAGTTTTGAGGTTTTTATGAAGGCAGAGGAAGCACTGGCTGTCCTTTTTTTGAGGAGTAGTGTTGCCAGGTCCCATCTTCTCCCCGGTTGGGGGATTTGGGGGGGAGCATTCTGGGAAGGAGCAGGACCATCCCTGATGTGATGATGTCATTTAGAGTGACATCATTACATTGGGGACACAACGCCATATTCACACACAAACCCAATTTTCCCAAATCATTTAAAGGGAATCTTCCCTTTTAATGGTGAAAAAGCGGACACCCCCCCCCCCACGCCTGCCCTGCAAACCACAAATTCATGGCTTGCAGAGAAGAAGCTGCTGGACCCCACTTGGAAAGAGCAGGCATGCACAGCACTGGCTGGTGCTGCAGACAACTGTTGGGGGTGGGGCTTCCCCAGCAGCCAGCTGGCTGGTATCTGGGGGAGCCCCAAAAATCAGGGGATCCCTGGCCCCATCTAGGGACTGGCATCTCTATTGAGGATGCATAGGTAATTCATTGCAGTTATTGGATAATGTCTAGGAATTTCAGTATGGAAAAGGGCACGAGGTCTTGTGTTGTCCGGCTGATCAAATTTCTTTTTCATTTCTAATACGAGTTAATAGTGCTTCTAATGCAAAGATGAAAAGCAAAGGAGACAAGGGGCAACCTTGTCTGGTTCCTTTTTTAATTCCAATTTTTTGAGTTGTATCTCCATTAACTATTATACTTGCGGATTGTTTGTCATAGATTGCCTTAATCATTTTCAGGAAGTTTTCCCCACAGTTCCAAAATTCTAACTTCTCTAACAAGAATTTCCAACTTAAATTATCAAACGCCTTCTCTTGGTATGAGTGGTATGTGAAGTATGAGCACCAACTCTCCCCAAGCATTGCTGATGAGCAGTGTGGCCTCAATGATGTTCCTATGGAGGGCCTTCACATGCAGTTTGGTGCCATTGCAGAGTTTGGGTGGGTTGAAGTTCCACAGCAGCATCTCTGGAGCCCCCACTTTGAGGAGAAGCTTGTGGGCTGGGAAGCCAGGAGGGCTGAAGGTAGTGGACCATGCCATCCATTTGCACCACTGAGTCCACAGATCTGTATGCCATTTCTTCCCCCTTGAAGGAATTAACTAGGGTTTCATTAATGATGGTAGCCAGGGCTTTTTTTGTAGAAAAAGCCCAGCAGGAACTCAGTAGCATAATAGGCCACAACCAACAGCAGAAACTGATTAGCATATTAGGCCACACCCCTGACAGTGCAGCAAATTAGCATATTAGGCCACACCCCATGCCTTCCCTTGGCTTGCCTGGGCGCCCCGTGGCTGCAGGGAGCTAGGGGAAGCCTGCCCTTGAAGGGAAGGGAAGTCAGGGGAAGGCATTTAAATGCCTCCTGAATCCTTCCAGGGCCCTCCCTGCCCCCCCTCCTCAGAGTAGCCGGGGGGTTGCTCTTCAGGCCTTTCCTCTGTAGCCACACATGCCCAGTGGTTTTGGCTGTAGTCATGGGTGTGGCCAACTCAGAAGCCAGCCAGAACTCAGTTCCTGTGTGTTCCTGCCCAAAAATAGCCCTGATGGTAGCTCTGTCATTCTTGGGGGTCAGAATGGCACACTTGTACAGGCTGTCCATGGACTTTTCCAAGATACCGGCAATGTCAGGGTAAATCCTGGCTGTTAGTTCTGGTAGGATCCTCACTACTGAAGCCAGGCATGAAGGGATGTGTTTTTACCTCAAAACATTGAGATCCACAGTTAAGCAATTAGAAGCAGGTAGGTGCAAGCAGGCAGGTTTTACCTAAGAACTCTGAGCGGGGTGGGGGCAGGAGGCAGCAGCTTGCCAGGCAAATGGAAAACAATTGTGGGGATACATTTTGTCCCTTATTTCCCCCTTAGGGGCTGTGTTTCTCAGAAATCTCTTTGTAGTGGGGGTTGACATCATGGTAGAAATGCTCTCCCCTTATTTTGGATTTCTTGGTGCAGTGGTTTGGCCAAGGCATTAAATTGGGGGACATGCTTCTTCTTTTTTTTTTTTTTTTTACAAAAATGCTTCTCATTTATGTTACATTTAAGAAGTGGGACATAACTACATATTCAAAACAACATTCAAGCAATCAGATATTAAGCAAGTGCATATGAACCTATTTTCTAGAACCCACACTGCGAGAAGTTAAATAACCAAATACAGGAAACCACCTTTCTACAAATTTGGGGTATATTTCCATAGTGGTTGGGAGTGTGGCTAAAGCCATTGGAGAGACTGGGCTGTGATCTGGCTGGGGTGGCCTTCCTGATGGATTAAAGTAACCTGGTCCTGCTCCTACACCTGACAAACACCCACCTGTCTGGTGTAAGGGGGGGATTGTGTTTAAAGGCATCTGGGAGGCTGGGTCAGCAGCAGTGCTAAGGCAATCCTACTGAGCAAGCCTCCCCAACAGTTTAAGGACTCCACGCCCCTTCCAACCCTTGACAGGCAGTTGTCTGTCAAGTATAGGAGGGGTAGTGTGTCTGAAGGCATCGGGGAGGCTGGGCCAGCAGGATTGCTAAGACAATGCTGCTTGGGCAGCCTCCCTGATGGCTTTCAATTATCTGCCCTTGCTCCTGCACCTAACAGACAACTGCCTGTGTGGTGTAGGAGGGGGAGGGATATTGCAAACCATTGTGGAGGCTGGGCCAGCATAATCACTAAGGTGTTACTGCTGGGGCAGGCTTGCTGATGGCTTTAAGCACCCTGCACCCACTGCTGCACCTGACAGACAGCCACCTGTCAGGTTTATGAGGTGGGGGGTGCATGTTTGAAGATACTGGAGGGGGTGTGCCAGCAGCATTGCTGCACCTCACAGGTGGTTGGCCATTCCTGATTTCCTCAACTGTCATTAGCTCTCTGCAGTCTACTGTAACTGTTTTTACCTCAGAGCACTGAGCTCTGCAGCTGACCAGTCAGAGAGTGGGGGGTGCAAGGAGGCAGCAGTCCAGCAGCCACATAAAAAGCAATGGGGGAGCACATTTTATCACTTTTGACCCTCTTAGGGGTTGAATTTCTAAAAATCCCTTCTTAGTGAGCATCTATGCCATGGTTGGAGCACTCTCCCTGAATTTCATGTTTCTAGGTCCAGGCGTTTGGCCTGGGTGTTGATTTTACAGTGAGAGGACTTTCTTTTATATAGATAGATGGGACCAGCTGAGCACTTTTGAATCCAAGCAGCAATTCTTGATGTCTCCTTGGGAAGAGTTCTCTTTTTGCCTACTGTATGTTATTTGATGGGGTGGGTTATAATTAATAGGCTTCATTTTGTACTGGATGGGCCCTAACTTGTTTCACTGCAATAGTATGAGTTAATACCATATAGGTAGGGGTAAGTGGCAATAACCTGCAAAAAAGAATGGAAGCGTTTCCAAGCCAGCAAATCATTGTGTGGTCAGGAAGTTGGGGAGGGCACCTCTTTGGTGCTGAACAACATCAGCCAAGCCCTTAGTCACTTTGCACCATGTGAAGGGAGGGGATGGGACTCTGCACCTCTTGGTACAATTTTCTGTGCAGGCAACAAAGACAGAAGTGACACTGACTGGAGCCAGGGTGAAGCTGTCCAAATTTGCTGGGAGCCAGCAGGACTTGTCTATTCGTGGTAACCTGAACTAAAACAAATACATCTTCTGCATGAAGTGAGCCACCTGTTGGCAGATACCTATACATGGATGCAGAAAAGGGAAAAAACGAAATATTGGAGTAAAAAAATGCAATGGAGATAACACCTGTATATGATGGAAACTCATAATCATGACTGAGTCTTTATTGGATAGCACTGAAGTTTTTGATACATTCTAATTACATGCTGAATCCTGCCTTTGAAGCTCTTTGGCTGAATAATGATGACTTAAAGTCAGCAACAGACTGTCTGAGAGACCAAAAGATGTCTCAATATTGCCATTTTTGATGTCAAATCTGTGTCCATTCATTATTTTATGGATAAATTAGCCGCCTCCTCCTCTATATGATTATCCTAGAATTGAAGAGTCAGTATGGTGCATGCTGAACTAGAACCAGGGAGCCCTGGATTCAAATCTTATTGGATGACCTTGGGCGAGTTCCTGTCTCTCAGCCTAACTGACCTCATGAAGTTGTTATAATGAAATGGAAGGACAGATAACAATGTAAACAGCCCTGAGTAGCTTGAAAAAAGGATGGACTAAATCTGTAAATCTGTGTTAAATAGTTAAGGTGTGAGCACATTCTCTGGGATGCAGAAAATTTCACCTGTGCCATTACATCTGTTTCCCCAAAACATGACAGTTCAAAAAATGATCTCAGTTAAACCACACTGCATGACAGAAATATGAGGCATTTCCAGGTTGTGCTTTCTGTGAGCAATATTTACATAAAGCTGAAGTAATTTAGCTGTTTCTTTGAATTGCATTGAGTCAGTCTACACCTGCTGCAGAACCTGCTCCATTTTCTCCATAGGAATGACAGTGAAAAATGAGAACTCTCCTCCATATTCACCTCACTAAATGCCAGCCTTTGCTCTATGTGCCCTCCTAGAGTGAATTTTATCCACTGTTTTAGATTTGAACAGGACAGCAGGGGTTTTTTTGGGGGGTGTACTAAGTGAGGAGCCAATAATACTGGGGGAATTTGGGGCTGTGTTACAGATGGCTGCTATTTGGATTTCACTCAGCTTGAACTATGAGCAGGACAACACGGATCTGGATTCCAAAAATATAAAAGCCAGAAATCAAAGTGGAAGGGAAGTGACTGGTTTGTAAGTGGATACAGTGAGCACAATTTGTGACACAGACCAATCACTTTAAGGCCATGGGTTATATTTTTCATAGACAAAGTAATATAGGGAGTACAGTCAAGAAATGAAAAAATATGTTTTAACTGAGTGCCAGAGCACTCAGGTTCTGAAGATGGGAGTGACCTAGCCACAAGCCTTTCATTCACGCTCTGGTGATTTGTTGATGAGAGCCTATGTAGTAGACTGGTTAGCTTATCAAATGGACCTGGGAGACCCAGATTCAAATCTCTGCTTTGTTATGAAGTTCACAGTGCAACCTTGAAACAATCACTCCTCCTTCCAAAACATAACCAGATGTTTATTTCCCACAGTACACTTGCATATTGCTGCCTTCATCTGTACTGGATTTGTATACATAAAACATGATATTACAAATTTCTTGGATATTACTCATGTTCCTTTGTCACAGGGTAATCACATTTTTTGTTTGGATTTTGCCAAGAATTCTGCACGACCTTGATGGTATCCAACAATTCCATGCAGCTTTGCACATGCTCAGTGCATTCTTTCAAAATAGGTTCTTTTTCTTGGGATTTGCAGATGGCCACAAGGTGGTATTTATAATAATGATGGTGAATGTAGTTGTTTTCACCTCATCACACAACAATGACCAGTTGATGATATTTTCATATATGTACATATACAGATTTAAAAATTATGCTTCCTCATAATTGCAGATTCAGATGAACAAATTGTGCATTCTTTATTTTTAAAAAAAAACCCTCATAAAACTATTCTTCCACACATGGTTGCCAAAACAAGACTAAAAGTAAATGGCACCATCCTGTGGTTTGTCATCAGAAATGCAGGAATAATAAAAAAGACAAGTGAGAGCTACTGTTCCAAAAAGACCAGTGCTTGGTGTTCTACACCACAGGCAGTATGCAAGGTGGTCTACATGATGGGATAGACACACCACTTGAAAAATACAAGCAGGGGCTTGCAAGACTCCTTCCCCTCCACTCACCAGCCTAGCTAGCTGCTTCTCCTCCCCCTGTCTACATTGTTGTCAGCTCCTCTGCCTCCCTTGTTCAGGCAGTTGCAGCAGCTGCCTTCCATCTCCTTTGTCTTCCACATGCACCAGCCACAGCTGGCAGCAATACACTGTGTATGTGATTGCAGATAACACTCCTCTGTCTTGGGGGGGGGGATTTAAACCCTACCTTTAAAAAATCTTTTCAGATTTTTCTTCAAACCTGGGGGTGGAGTCCCCCAAGTTTGTGTAAACAACTGTTTTCTCTTTACATAGTCCCAATCCATGGGTTCAAGTATCTGCAAATGGCTGGGGTTGAGAATCAAATATACTTATGGACTGAAACAGGCACAAAGTGGAAGAGAGACATGTACACCTGCTGATCACCTGATGACAGAAGATAACAGCTTTATTTGTTGTATCTCAGCCAAAATGCTATTTTTAAAGTCTCGGGAGCCTTATGTCAGAAACAAAGGTGGCAACTCTAGAGATAGTTCAGTGGCTTATGAGCACTGTAGTTAGTAATGGGCAACATTTTGCTCATTGGGACTGAAGCGGCTCATGTTTAGAGGGGATTCAAGCCTAGGAAATAAACTGCAGAACTGGTGATTAACTCCTAATCACAGAGGCCCATTATTAGCTTTGCCATGGCAACTAACTTCTTGCAACCAAACTGCTTGTCCTTACCTTTAAAAATATCTGATACAATCTAGTACATTCAGCCCCCTTTCCCCAAAAGTTCCCTATTCCTGTCCTCTCTTCATGTTTTATTTCTCTAAATTATACCAATCCAAGCAGGGATGGTTTTACTTGGTATAGTATCAAGGACTTCCTTGTGAAAACAGTGATACTGAAAATGTGCGGTATGAGATGAAACACAATGCAGGCAGTTTCTCCTTAAAACAGAAATTGTGTTAGCTCCTGGAAGAAAACATTAGCTTAGATCATACAAGAGAAACTTTTTTTCCTGGTGGGGTGGTCATAAAATATGCTTTGAAAAAGCCAACAGAGCGGTTATTTCCTTTTCTGGGAAGCAGATAATCAAAAACTCAAATGTTTTCACTTCCACCCAAAGGAATTTGGCTGTTGCTTTAATTAACACCTTCTGTCTATTTAAAACTCTTTAGTTATAAAACTTTACCATTATATTATCATCAAGACATTGCTGTCAACTAGTAATGTAGTAAAGTTCTTCTAAGCTTCTGCCTTAACTGCTGCTGTATTGTTCAGACTTAGTTTTTATTAGAGTTTTACTGCTAGTGTTCCCCTTTGTTTGCCCTTGTATTCCGATACTCCAGGTTTCCTGGGAAAATGTGATTAATGTGATGTGAATTGTTGTTGTTGTGTTATACTTTCCTGGCACCACCTAATTCCTGTTCATTGAGTGGCATCATGTTCCTGTATCTGTCTCTAAAAACTGACATGGGAAAATGGAAAACTCTCATGCAAATGTGCTCATAGGAATGCAGTCTGAGAGCCAAGTAAGATGTGCAAAAGCAGTACACATTACAAGCTTTTTTAAAAAAATATCCTAGTTCAGAATGCAGATGAAGGAATCACATGCTTGTCCATGTTATAAAAAAATTCTTGGACATTCATATCAAGATGAAGGAGCAATGCTGTGATCCTCGCTAACGCTTGCAGTGCTTGTTTTCTTTTCTTATGTTGATGCCCTGCACTCAGCAGATATGAAATGTATGCCATGAGCTATATTTTGAATTGATGTGTTGCTTTTTCATCTATGCAGTTGGCAACAATCATCATCACACTAGGTAGATGGCTGTTGGTTTCTGTGGATTAAACTGTAGTTTAAAAGGTACAAGAGCAGACCAAGCCAGGGTTTTGTTTTCTGACCGGTTTGCAGCAATAGCAACAACTGTACATTCAAGCTCAGAAATGAGAACTTTGGCATTGCAGGTCCAAGTTCTTTGAGTCAAAGACTAGCTCATTTTCCCATCCCTTCCTTGTCCTTATACTCCCTTATTTGCTGGTGCCAGCAGTGGAAGAGTGGGAAGAGAGACTCTTGATTCCCCATGCTTGACCAGCAGTGTCCAACGTGTATCCAGACCACAAGAGGTCAAATTCTGTATGAGCTACATTTCTCTTGATGCCCCAGTTACATTTCAGATGTCAGGGAAGGACAGAACAGAGAGAGAGAGAGATCCCAACGCTCAGCAGCAGCAACCACTGATGTCAGACATAAGTTAGGGAGAGGAGGAAGAAGGAGGAAAGTAGAGAGGAGGTGTAAGGAAAGGGAAAGGCAGAAGAAGTCTACAAGCTTAAGTATTTCTAGAGTGCATGGGCTGGACCTATAATTTTTGCCAAGATGATATTATTCAAGGATTGAACAGATATATCTGTCTTCAGCATATAGTTAATACATTAATTGTATTGGAATTCTAGAGAAGTCTGCTATGAAGGCTGCTCTGTCAGAAGAAGATTCCTATGAAAAAATTAAAGAGGTTTCCTGTTTGTTTACTAGCTTTCACTTTTATGACCCAACCATACATATTGCAACAGGATGCATGCTTCTAAAAGGTGTAATCTTATTTTTTAAAAATCATATATCACCAATAGGTATAGCCACAAACCAGCTCATGAACTAAGGTTTGTGACAAACTTTGTCTGGTTCATGGTTTACAAAGTGAAGTCCATGGCAGTTCAGCTTTCAAGCTGTTCATGGAAGGTCATGCCAGGTCATGAATGGATATGTTTCCATACTGCCTTAGCTTAATCAAAATGTTTATCAAACTTCAAAGCAACAGTGGGTAGAATTCTCTAGCCTTGGAAACACTCTGGTCAGTTTCAAACTAGTCATGGCAGTTTCAAGAGGTTTCTCCCTTGCCTGGGTCCCTGTGTTCTCTACCCATTTTCTTGCACAGAGCTTGTAACCCCGCCCCCCCGTTTGAATTTGTTGTGACTCCATGCAATCCTGGCTTCCATTATCTTCAGTGGGCCTTCAAGCCTCTCCCATTACTTCCAATAGGCAATCCTGTTATTCCTTTTAGTACATTCCTTCTGCTGGGCTTTCAGCCCCCTCCCCACACTTGGAGTGTGATTCTGTGCTTCACATCAGTCCTATTGAGCTGGCATTGCCACAATGACACTGGGTTCTGTTGGGCACTAGTACATTGCTCTGGTTCTGTTGGGCTTGCAAACCCCACCCTCTTGCTTGGGGTGTGATTTTGTGCTAGACATCAGCCCTGTGTTATGGACCAGCCAAGCTCAGCAGAACAAATAGATGCTGAAGACTTCTCTGAGGAGAAGGCGGTCAGCGGACCTGACCCCAAGCCACAGCCAGTGGCAGGGGCACTTGAGGAGGAGGCATTCTCTGAGGGGCCAGACATAGGTCCTCAGCTAGGTACCAGTGCACTGCCCCCTCAGCTCCCCAGCACTAAGCTGGCAACAGAGAGTCAGATGCTGGACAGTTCACCCCTCTCCCATCACCATAGCCTTCCATAGGAGGAGGATGAGAAGAGACCTTGAAGACAGAAGGCACAGTGCCCACAGTAAGGATGAGTGCTTACAGGAGCAGGTTTGAGGCAGCTGGCAGGTGTATGACTTAGTACAGGCTGCTGAACAGTGCAGTGCTTAAAAGCAGCAGAAAAGGGAGTGGCTGTGTGGAAGCAACTTGTTCATTAATGACTGACCTTGCTGCCTGGGCTCTGGATTGTCTTCTTCATCTCTGACCCTGGCCTGTACCTTTGTAGCCTTGTTCTTGGACTTCCCTTCAGATTTGAAGCTGTGAGTGTTGCCTACCCTGTGCCTGAACCTTGGAACTGTGTTTTGATGCCTGGCCCTGGAATTGCTTTACCAACTCTGACACATAGAAACTGCCTCTGTGTGCCTGCTTTGTGCCAGCAATCAGGACACCTGTCCAGTCTCCCAGTTAAAAAACTCTCCACAACACACTTAAGCAGTGGTAGTTTATTGAGATATGCTTACTTTTGGGAACATGCTTTGTGTCAGAACTGAGGAAAGGCACGAAAAATCCCAAGTTCTAGGTAAGAGAAACAGCACCCCACATCTCATGCATACATCATTATCCAGCCCCTAGGTTACTATGGCAACCCTGACAGATATACGGTGCCTTATCTACATCCTAGCCTAGCAGAAGAGACTCCAAGGCCAGTTCCCTTGGGAACCAGCGCTGGGGCACAGCTTAAATGAATGGTTATGGCTTCTACAAGCATTCACTCCAAACAACTCATGCACTCCTCTCAGAAATTCCCTCCCCCCAATATCACAGCAAGCAGTGAAGTGAACAGAAATGAAACTGAAGCTTGACAACACCCTGTTGAGCTGGCATTGCCACAATGGCACTGGATTCTGCTAGGCACTCTTTGATTGCACTGGTACTGCTGGTCACTCTGTACATTGCACTGGGCTTGCAAAAATGTCCCCCTACCACCACCTTCAGTTTCTACTGCAAAGACTCTCTGGCTTGACCTTAGTCCTGTTGGGTCTGAACTGCCACAATGGCACTGATTTTGTTGGGTTTGCAAAGATGCCCCCACCTTTTCTACTGCAGAGATTCTCTGGCTTGACCTTAGTCCTATTGGGTTTGCAGGGCCATAGTGATACTGGTTCTGATGGACTTACAAAAACACCCTCCACCTTCAGTTTCTATTGCAGACATTCTCTGGGACTTTGATTCTGTTCTGCTGGGCTTCTATTGCCCTTGCTTTTTTAAAAAAATGGAGGATGGGGGCACCTTCTTGGGGGGGATCATAACTCAGACCCTGTAAAACCAATCCTCACCAAACTTGGAGGCCAGGTAGAGGAGAGTCAGCCGGTGATCCATTGTGAGTTTGGTGTCTCTAGCATGTTGGGGGGCTGTTCTACCACATCACAAACCTCACGAATGGAACCAGTTCATTTAGCTCCTAAAAGTTTGTGATGGTTTGTGGTTTGCAAACTGGGCATACCATGAGCTAAACTGAACCACATTTTCTCATTTTATGCCCATCCGTAATTACCAATGTTTTTATTTGTATCCATTAAATATGTGAGTCACTTTATACTGACGTTATTTTACAAAAAAAATTTTTTTTAAATAAAAATGGCATATGTTTCTCAGGTGTTTTTTTTTTTTACTCTGAAGGATTCTTTTGCCTACCCCCCCCTTGTAAGAATGCAGATAGTCAAAATGATGCCACAGTTAAATCTTCACAAGAAGAAACTGCAGGGTAAATCAAGTGCCCCTTTTCTCTGCCTAAGAACAGTACAGTTCTTATACAGTTCTTATATTGTTAGCACTGTTTGCATGATGTTTTCTAGCCAATATTATTGTTCAACATCATAATCTGTTACTGCAACAGCTCGTTATATGTGGATCTAGTTTGGGTCAAGAAGTGAACAACAACAAAAAGAAATAAACTATACATATATAATCTGATGGTAGATTCGTGTGGAAAATGGTTGTCATTTCTGGCCACCATGTAGGGCAAAGAAAAAAAAGATCCTGCAAGTGCCCTTGGTGAGCATGGCAACTTGCAATTATCCTATGACAGAGCACTTCTGTGCTATGATTGATGGAACATTTTGGAGGAAAAAATTTAAGCGAATCTTACTGGGGGAAAATACAATGCTGACACCATGATTAGGAACAAACAACATTTAACATAGAACTTGCAGGAGGAAAATCAATTCACTTAAGCTGCCTTGGATGTCCTTGCTCCATAGTTTCTGTGTGTCACATGTGGGAGCATAAACAACTTAATTCTAAGGTGCATGCATTGACCTTTTTCAGTACTTTGATCTAAGCAGTGTCTGAAATATAGATGAGAAACCTGGAATACTTGCCATACACTTTCACAGAGGAATAAATTTACATGAAAAAGAGCACAATACCTTCCATTGCAGCACGCTCTGAACGAAGTGCTGGGAAATGTTCAGCTTGGTAAAAGAATCATGATTATCTTGTGGTTTGAAGATAACCTACGACTGAGTATAATTTTGACCTCTGAATTTCCTTGCTGTTCTTAAAGTAGAAAATAAGATTTAGCATATCACTCCAGAACTTAGATCTCATTGAACTAGTATTCTAGTTAGCAAAAGAGCTCCTTGAGTTGCTGCATTCATTTATGAGAAACCCACAATGCATTTCATATGACAAAACACAAGATGTTATGATACTGGATAGGTCTCACCTAATGAGATGGTTAAGAGAAAGCAAGGTTAGGCAACATGTTTTTAAGATATATAAAATATATCAATAGTACATGTATGAACTTGTTTTTTTAAATATATATATATATGTTATAGCAGCACCCAGAATGAAGACACAAGCATCTGAGCTAAATTAGGTTTTATTAGTGGCTGATCTACAGCAACAAAGACCCTTGCTCTAATTTTTAGGGTAGGTTGTTGGCTAACAAGCAGCCTACCATAGCTACCAGCATTTTGGGCAAGCCCACTATGACTCCAAACTTACATAGCATTCCTGTTGATTTAATTTATCCCAAGCCACATATAAAATAGTGTTAAACCTCATCTCTCCCCCCCAACATGCCACTTGAGTAACTAGGGGCTTGGTTGATGCTGCTCAGAACCCAGTTTAGGAACAGCCTTTCATCCTTAGATGCCTCAGGATGCTTGTCGATTATCCTACCTATACCGTAGCAACATACACTATTTCTGCTAGCCTAGTTACCAAACCAAATTTCTCTTAATCACCAACCCTAGATGAAACACGTTTTCATCATCAATCAATAGAAAGACCAAATAGTTCATGTTTGGCCCCTTAATGGCAACTGGCTAATCTCACATTATTCTAGAATGGGAGTGGGGGGCCAACTTGCAGAAAGCTTGCCATGTGGTATCAAAAACATCTTAAATAGTGCTAAAAAACCCATTGTCCATTGGCTACCTCACATAAGGCAACAATAGTGCAGTCAGGTCTCTCTTGCTGTAGCCGAATTCTCCTACCCTTTACCCCCTGTTCTCTGCCTTCAATAAAAATGAGGATGTTAAAGTCATATCAACTCATGACATCAGATGTGATGTTACTATGTTGGTATGGGATTCCAAGATTCATCCCAAACTCTATGGTTAAACCATGAAGTTTTGGGTGAAACCAACAACGTTGTACTGATGCAATGACATCACTTCAACTTCTTGTGGGAAGCAACATCCTGGCAACAGTGTTATGCCCATCAGGTAGGCCCCGGGCCCTGCTCCCCCCATCTTTAATTGCTTGTCAGTGCTTGGCTGAAAACTCTAGGCAGAAAACAGGCCAATGCTCCCCCAATTGGAGTCTTATGACCCATTTTACCATAAAATTGCTACCACAAAACTATACCAGAGTTTTACAGCCTGTGCATTGACTTTTATTAAACTTACCCTATTCTCTCTTATAATTGTAAGTGTTTGATGACAAACCAGTTTAAATGGTTCCACATGGTTAAGGATGACACACAAGTTCTCAAATGTCAAGTCCCAAGGAAAATTTAGTTTTTTACCAGTATTTGTTGCTCACTTTAAAAAAAACAAAACCCTTTTGATATTTGCTTTTTAAAGTTGACTCATTTTCTTTAAAAATATCATTAAATCCATTTATTTCAGTGATTCAACTTACATTTTACTTCCATTGGTTTCAATGAAAATCATATTTCTATATATATAACCAACACCTACACACACACCCCACAAACGTCCAATCTTGATGAAATTCTTAAACTACATTTTTACATGGATTAGTAAAATCAGATGTCTAGATATTATTTTTAAGAGTTTGTGAAAGCTGAGAGGTAGATCAGGGCCATAGACTGGGCTGGGGAAGGGACATAAACCATCTACTTACATTATTTCCTAGTCAAAATTATGCCATCTCCAAAGCTGTTACCATGGTGCAGAAAAAAAGAAAAGTAAAATATAGGTAGCTTTCCCTCCCATCATGGGTGCCTAGTTAGGGGTTAATTGTGTTTAACTTAGAAATTGTGCAAGGGTGAGCATCCTGCAGTACCATGGAACTATGTGAACCTTATCACAACAACATAACTGCTTTAAAATATTTGGTAGATTATATATATTTCAGCCTTAACGTTATTTTACTTTAAACCATTCTTTCTTTAATCGTGTAATATTCCTTTGGGATTTCTCCCAATCCCTTAGCTCTGTAATCTTGACAACTTTCAGTTATTTTTTAAAAAGTTTTATAGTGACTGCAACGCCAGGAATATTTTTGTTGTTGCTTTTTTTTTTGGTGAAGCCAAACAGGCTAATTCTTTTTGGAGGCCTAAAATTAGAGTCTCATAATATTGGACACCTTCTTCAGGATCCTCTGTCTCAATTATCTTTTTCTTAAGACTGACAAAAAATTCTGACTCATGGAGAACACTAAGTTTGTTCTTTAAACTTCTAGACCATCTGACTGCTGTAACATATCTAGTATTATAGTTATACATCTCTTTCATTATTTCTACTGAATGAAAACTGTTTGTTCTTATCTCTAAAAAGAAGAAGCGTATGATCTGAAATCAACAAGTGGTCAACTGAAAATTGAACTACTTTTTTGGTAAGTTAGTTAGATTGGATAAAGCAATCAACTATACTACTACCTATTGTTGAGATATAGGCATACTCTGCAGTCTCTTCCAGATCAGTGTAACCAGATCTAAAGTACAGGAAAATGTTGTAAGACAAATTCCAGCAGAATTTGTCTTTAAATTATGAGCTTTACACTCAGGCATAAAGGTTGTGCATCAAAATAAAAAGTTGTGGAGGTAAAATCCATTTTTTAAAAAATCAGCCATAGCTTTTCATGATCTGCACAATAAAAAGCTTTAATCTATGCCTTGCTTTAATCCATGAAACACTAGCTGATTTTTTTCTGAAAATCTCTCATATTCTCCAGTAAACACTGTAAATTTGCAATATGATCTCTAGTGCATCTTCCTTTTTCTGAATCCAGCTTGAATACCTGACATTTCTCATTCCATATATGGTACCGGTCTTTGATGTAAGATTTTAAATATCACTTTACTCATGTGAGAAATTAATGTGATGGTCCAATAGTTGTTGCAGTCTTTGATGTCTCCTTTTTTGGAATTGTAATGTAAATCGAGTGTTCCCAGTTTCTAGGCCATTGTTTTGTTTTCCATATTTGTTGGCATAGCCTTGTTAAGATTTTGATGGGCTCTCTTTCTGTAGCTTGGAATAGTCTATGGATATCCTATCTACTCCTGGTAATTTGTTTCTCCCAGTTGCTCTCAGTACAGCTTTCACTCTGAAACTCTAGGTTCTTCTTCAAATTTTCTTCTCAGAAGGAATCTGCCATCCTTTCATCGCCTTTCATCGCCTCTGTATAGTTCTTCAATGTTTTGTTTTCATCTCTTTTTATTATTTTGTTGATGTATTCCATGTTGATCTTTCACCATGCCTAACCATGCTTTAAGTTTCCCTTTGAGGAACAGATCTCTTATTCTTCCTTTTTTGTTTGTTTGTAACCTCTTATGTGTAACTAAATAATACCAATCCTCTGGGGACTGTTTCTTACATTCTTGTATCCTTGGAGACTCTTTAAGTTCATTTTATTTGTAACTACTAGAATGGAGAAGCTGCATGTGGCATTCACAGTGTAAAGGGCCCCCTCAGTATTATGAGCTCTTCCTAAATAAGTTTTTTAAGAGAATTAACCGTCACTATTTCTCATATACATTGGCAGGCAAAGGATTACTTTTAACCTGGATTTCACATGCTTCAGTTATACATGTAACATTGCACACTTAATTGATATTAATTGATATCTTGATATTAATAACCTTTGTAAATTGGTCATTAAATGTAGGTGTCTTGTCTAAAATCTGACCTACCACCTCTTCTGCTACTTTAAATTAGGTAAAGGTAAATGTTTCCCTTGCTCAAATTACCAACTGGATAATGTCTGTATCAATCAGACTATTTTAAATGATTTGTTAGGACAGGCAGCAGTGTTGTTTCATTACCACTGTGCTTTATTCAGACAGGAAATGTGTGAGGTCAGAAGTAATATTTCTTGTGTGAGGATTTGTTCAAGTTGTTCTTATGGGAGAACAAATTATTTCAGTACATAGCTTGGAGATAAGAGTAATAATTTTGTGCTTTGGCCCAAAATCCATGGCATATTTGCAATTGAATGTTCTTCTGTATGTTCTCTAATTAGTTGTAGGTTAATTTTTAAAAAAAGAATTAGTAGCAAATGCAAGCTGTACTTTATATGTTTTTCCAGACCCAGTTTTTCTGGTTCCCATTATTATGGCCCCATTATTTCCAGCAACTGGTAGACTCTGACTCTGTCCACCTGTTAATCAATATCACCTTTAAAGGGATGTAGGCACCAACTAACAGCTGCTTAATGGGCCAGCTTCCTCTCTTTTCCTCCCCAGTCCTATCCCTTCTGGAAACCAAAACACTGCCACAATGCTGAGAGATAAATTTCCACACTCCCATAATTCTAGAAGTGTTTTGGTGTAATGGTGGGTGATCAGCTGGCCTGGTTAGTAGTCTCCACATTTTCCTGAGGGTTCACTGTTCCATCAGATTGGGGGGGTCCTGTAATAAGGTTTGACTGTTCTGTCAAGCCTCCTAGAAGCTCAGGAGCCAGCCCACCAATCTGGTCAGGCAGCAAAACCTCCCAGGAGTGCAGAAGCCCGTCCACCAGCCTAGCCACCAACCCACCATTGTCGTATGCCATCCAGGTATATGCCAGTTATCCCAGCTATCGACTTGTTAGCCAAAGTGCTTTATTTCTTTAATAAGCTTGGGAAATTATGAATTTTAAATGGCAATAGGCATCAACTATAGGATCATAACCCGTGTATTCCACAGTAAGGATTCCCATAGCCTGTGAATACACAAGGAGGCTGTGTTGCTAAAATAATTAATTTCTTTACTTAAGCATTCTCAGGTATACAAATAATAATCAAGCATTCACACACACAATAAAGAATTAGGAATACAGAGTTGAAAACATAGCAATGTTTGCATGAGCAGGAGTATCATTGGTAGGTAATATGTTACCTGTCTGGCGATATGAGGAGATTATGCAGCAAAAGAATAGACAATGGGGGAGGGGTAAATTGTGAGCCAACTAGTGACACATGTGGACTAGTTCCAAACTGGCTGAGAAGGGAACCAACAAGGTAGAATGGGGCAAAGAGCAGAAGAGACCGAGCTCAGCAAGAGCTCACCTCAAATACCTGAGTTGTGACCTGAGGCACTGGCCATGTGGTCACTGGTTCCCAGAAAGTATTTTTAAAAATTATACTCTAGATGGAGAACACAAAGGGATTTCTAAACTTACCATAACTTAGAATACATAGTAAAAGTAAAAGGTTTCCCTTGCTCAAAAGCCAGTCGAATCCAACTCTAGGGATGCGGTGCTCATCTCCATTTCCAAGCCATAGAGCCAGCCCTGTCCAAAGACATTTCCATGGTCATATGGCCGGCATGACTAGATGCTGAGGTGCACAGACCACTGTTACCTTCCCACCAAAGCGGTACCTATTTATCTACTTCCAATTTCTTGCTTTCGAACTGCTAGGTTGGAAGGAGCTGGGACCAGAGATGGCAGCTTACCCCATCATATGGCAGTCGGGTCTCGAACTGCTGAACTACTGACATTCTGAAAATATGTCTACATTTCTATAAGAAAATACACTGTCTTCTAGGATATTGACTAGGAACTTTTGTAAGCCATATTTTTCCCCTCTGTTTCCCCACCATTATATGGCCAACAGTTTAAAAGAATATACGCTGGTAAATTTTGTCTGTAGAATAATTGCTTTGGATGTGCTTCAATTTATGCTATTGACTAATGGGCCTAAGCTTGTTTAAACCAAAGCATAGGCCATAATATTCTGAATTCTTTTCAAAAAAGACTAATACAAAGAAAGCTGGTGGAAAATGCACCAAATATTTTGCAGCCTCCCAATGGGGGCTTTCTAATCTGTCTTGAAGGCATATAGCTCCAAATACAAAGGAGGGGAAACAGACATATAGCTACTATCAGCAGATAGGTTGAAAAGGTGAATTAGGCATGAAAGAGAATTGTGGCCCACCCCCATACTCCTTTAAACAGTCTTCTGCATTTCCACTGCACATTATCCATGAGATTTCTCTGTCTTTGTATCCTTTGGTATGTTTAATGTGTTGGTAACTTCCCATTGCTTTTCAAATGTAAGAATTGCAGAGGTAGATCTTGTGTGATCTTGTATGTATCTAACATAAAATGATTGTGTGCCTTTCACAATAATGAAGTAAGACCACTGCAAAAGAGTCACAAGATTCACACAAGATTTTTTTAGTCCAATTTCCTAAAATTTAAGACAGAATCTTCATAAAAACTATTCTTCTTTGGTGCATATGTTAATGAGTTCACCCTATTCATTTTAAAAGAGTCAACTAATAAAGTTAGAAAACTGCATTCAAAGCTTTAGCAAGGTCATTTCCTTTAAGAAAAGAAAAGTGGAGATTATTATGGGCATTGATACTCTGAACTTGTTTTCTCTTCTGTATGACTTGGAGACACAGTACAGCCGCACAAGGAGTAATGTATGTCAGACTGCCCACTGTGCTGAGACCTCTACACAAGCTGAGCACAGCAGGGTGAATGTCGCTGGGATTTGTTTTACAGGAAGCCTTCATTTCCTTGCTTTGGAGGGGTTAAGTGAGCCACTTCAACCACTGCTTCCCTTTGGGGGTTATTCTACAGAAAGGCATATCCAGTTTACCCTAGGGGCTTTGTCAGCAGAGAGCCGCTGTCAGAGGAAAACAGTGGGATGCAATGAATCAATGTATTCCTCAGCCACTCTGGCTGTGCTCACTTCCTGACCAGGGCTGTCCGGTTTCATGCTGTGATGGCCCCTTAGTGGCCTCCAGCCTGAAGCTGTCAGATTCACCCCCGACAGGTTTGGGTCACTAGGGATCTTGTGTCCAGGTTTATTCTGGAAAGAATCAGGTTGAATTCATCTGTTGTTCCTTAAAAATCTGTCTTGTGCCAGTGGAGGAAAATTGAGTGTAGAAACTTTGGGAACAATCTATCAAGAACTACTTCTGTGCAAAACCCAATTAAAGTGAATAAGTTTAATGTTTATTTACCAACTAACTAAAGGTTGCCTAATGGGGGGGAGCAAGTGAAAGATATGACTGATGCAATAGGAAGAGGTATCAGTGGCTACCTAATCACACTGACAGTGTTTAAGTAACAGGAAAACAGCACAGGCTTTATACTTCCTTCACCATACCTCTCTCATTCCCTTCCCTATACGATTTCTGTATTCCCCATCTTTCCAGGATAATGGCACCAAGAACAGATATTGGCAAGGGGATGATGTTCAGAGAATGTAGGACTTGAACAGTGAGCAAAACACATTGCTAGGCATGGAGAATCAGATCATCCATCTCTTACTATTTTGAGTATGATGAAGACACATATTATCATGCTTGTATTTTTGCTCACTCAGAATAGTAGCAGAGATAGACCATTTTAATGTAAAACTACTATAAAAACTAATCCAGTGTCTCCTAAAGTTATGATGTTTTATTAACTTACTTCAGCAAGGTTAGATCAAGATTTTATTATAAATATTGAATGGATTCATCTTAAAATTCACTATGAATACAATATCTGCTGTATGTAAGACAAACAACTATAGGTACTGGTTTTCATTAAACACTGAAAGGTATTGAAAACAAATTTAAGTATTTTTGGCTTCAAGACCAAAAAGAAATGTGTTATACAAGTAACTCACTGTACAAGTAACTCACAGTCCAGTCCTACACATATTTACAGAGATGTGAACTGCACTATGTTTAATGAGACATACTCCCAAGCAAACCTAATAACAATAAAAATTAACAACATTGCAGATGTATCTGGGTTTGGTCCAGATACTATTTCATTGGTTTTGCCTGCAAATAAGTTGGGAAATGTTGTCTTGGTGATATCCACCCTTTCCCTGAATGATACTGTTCTATGCCTCCCACAACAACTATCTGTCAATAAAATTGCTCCAAATATCCATTCATTTATCTTCCAGCATCTCTAGCTGGGCTTGGAATCAATTGTCCTACAGTGTGATCTGTGATTCACAAAGAGTAATATGGAGATATCTAGAGGATCCTAGAATCCAAACATCAGTATATGAAATCAATAATGGGTTTTAAAAAAATGAATGAACTCATCAGTTAAGAAGGCCAAGAAGATTTATATTAGTCCACATACCCTTACCATTACTACGGCCGATTTCTAGATCATCTCTTTCTCCAATGTCTGCTTTTGAACCAAGTTACTAATAGTAAGAGCAGCACAGAGATTTGCTATGGTTCCAGTTTCTGGGACTGATGAACAGCTGTTAAGATGTTTTGGGAAGTAACTATAATTCATCTCTCTCAGCTCTAATTTGCAGAAAATAATATTAACCTGCCTTAACAGGGGTGCTGTACAATCAGGGAAATAATATCCATGCATTTTTTGTTGTTCAGACACACAGTCAAATCTGACTCTTCAAGACCCCATGGACCACATCATGCCAGGCCCTCCTGTATTCCGTCGTGCTCCGGAGTTTGCTTAAATTCATGTTTGTTGCATCAATAACACTGTCTAACCATCTCATCTTAACCATCTCATCCTTTGCCATCCCCTTCTTCTTTTACCTTCAGTCTTTCCCAGCATCAGGGTCTTCTCTAGTGAGTGCTCCCTTCTCATTTGGTGGCCAAAGTATTTGAGCTTCAGCTTCAGTATCTGGCCTTCCAGGGCAGAGTCAGGGTTGATTTCTTTTAGGATTGACTGATTCAATCTCCTTGCAGTCCAGGGGACTCTCAAGTGGCTTCTCCAGCACCATAATTCGAAATAATATTATTCGGCGCTTGGCCTTCCTTATAGTTCAACTCTCGCAGCCATACATTACTATTGGGAATACCATTGCTTTGACCATACAGACTTTTGTTGGCAGGGTGATGTCTCTGCTTTTTATTATGCTGTCTAGGTTTGCCATTGCTTTCCTCCCAAGGAGCAGACGTCTTTTAATTTCATGGCTGCAGTCACCGTCTGCAGTGATCTTGGATCCCAGGAATGTGAAATCTGTCACTGCTTCCATGACTGCCCTTTCTATTTGTCAAGGAGTGATGGGGCCAGATGCCATGATCTTAGTTTTTTTGATGTTGTTTCAAGCCAACTTTTATGCTCTCTTCTTCCACCCTCAGCAAGTGGCTCTTGAATATATACCAAAGTAAAGGATATAATTAAAGGGTGCAACATCGCCTCAGAGGTTAAGACACTGAGCTGCAGACTGGAAGGTCTGTAGTTCATGGCTCAGAGGTTAAGATGCTGAGTTGCAGACCATAAGCTCTGTAGTTTGGCAGTTTGAGACCCTAGTGACATGTGACGGAGTGAGCTCCCATCTCTGGCCACAGCTCCTGCCAACCTAGCAGTTTGAAAGCAAGAAATTGCAAGTAGATAAATAGGTACCACTTTGGTGGGAAGGTAACAGTATTCTGTGTGCTTTACCATTTAGTCATGCTGACCACATGACCATGAAAACATCTTCAGACAGCGCTGGCTCTTTGGCTTGGAAACAGAGATGAGCACCACCCTCTAGAGTCAGATTTTACTAGCTTTTGAGCAAGGGAAATCTTTTACATAGCCATCATATATCCCAATGGCCCACAGGTAATTGAGGCAACTATAACTCCCTTGGGGCAGTGCAAAAAATGTGTATATGAGAATTGCTGCAGATTAGTATCATTAGCATTGATAAGACACAAACACCAAATGGTAAAACTCTGGTTAAAAGTTTTTACCATCAAAACTAGTTTTAAAAAAATCATGGTATTTATATATGACCAGTGTTCTCTCTAAGCTGAGTTAGTGTGAGCTAACAGCTTACAGTGTATAGCTCACACGTTTTTGTCTTAGCTTGGGAAGGATGGCTCCAGAGCAAACTAGTTTATGCAGTAGCCAAATCACTTGCTCACATCTTTAATGCCAGTAGCTCACAAAGTAGAACTTTTGCTCACAAGACTCCACAGCTTAGAGTACTGATTATGACTGACTACTTTTATTCATTCTTCATTTAAATAATTAGTAGCAGAGCATGGAGATGTGGTGACAATGATATGGGGCAGGGGGAAAGGATCAATGTTTATTATGTATGCATGAAAAACAATTGGTGAGCAGGCTTGAGCTGCTTCAGAGCAGCCTGAATTACCCACTGAACAGTCAGCTCTCTGATCGTGATGGGTGAGGAGGATGTGAGCCAAAGTGATAGGTGCTTGAGCATCCCCATTAGTTGCATATTTTACATTTACCATTGTAAAGTTGTAGTTTTACTTTTAGCCTGTATTTCTGCTTTCTGTGAAGGTGGTTGAGTGGTAATGAATTCATATTATGCATGTATTATACAGAGATGACATTGTGTATGACTATGCTCAAAATATAGTCGACAGATATATTTATAGACTCATCCAAATTATTCTTTCCAATGTTTGTGAAAACCCAGGAAACTGGTGCTGATTGAATGTGTTCAGCTTTGGGTCCTAAATGCCATTTTTCTCCAGCCTTAATGAAAATTTAAGGAAATTATTTGACAGCCTATGATCATAGCATAATCATTGTACTATATTTTGATTGGAACTAGCCAATTTCAAACCCTGGGAGTTCTACAATGACAGTGTTATGATATATGCTGTCAAATAATCTCTGAAATTTCATTAGGGCTGGACAAAAATCACGGCCCAGTCAATCCATTCCCAACATTTTTGAACACTTGAGCAGTTCTGATAAATCCATAAATTTTCCACTGTTCACAACAAATTGAGCATGGTTACAGCCCAATCCTGTGAAGAATAAGGTACATACTTTATAGAATTCAAGGCACAGGTTTGGCCTGTTGGGCTGCTTATAACATGAATATCCTATGAATAAGTGTAGATAACTAGCATTGTGCATAGTAATCATGATGTGTTTGGTCCTTTTTGAGAAATCAAGCAGGGGCATTGCTGACCCCTCCCCCATTGTAGGAATGGAGTGCAGGGCTCCACAGCTACGAACGTGGCTGGCTCCACCACCCTGAAGCAGGTACTCATTATAGCAGCTGCCTGATACCACAGTATCCCATGTATATTTCTTTTGTTAATGCACACTGTTTAAATTACCAGATTGCTTATGGCCAAAGAGGATTTTTGAGCTCCTTTCCCAGATTTCCTAAGGCCCTTTTCAGTTTGGTGTAGTGGTTAGGAGTGCAGACTCTAACCTGAGAGAACCAGGTTTGATTCCCCACTCCTCCACATGAAGCTGCTGGTGTGACCTTGGGTCAGTCATAAGTTCTTTCAGAGCTGTTCTCTCAAGGACAGTTCTCAAGAGAGCTCTCTCAACCCCACCTACCTCACGAGATGTCTGTTGTGGGGAGGGGAAGAGAAAGGGATCGTAAGCCACTCTGAAGCTGAGTTCAGACTGGCAGTTTGAAGCGGGAGCCAGTTGTGGCAAAAAAGCCCCATAACAAATTGTTCTGGGTTTTCCCAGTCACACTGCGCCGACTGATGCAGGAGCATACCGGGAGGAGGCGCGCAGGAGCATTCAGACTTCTGGCCCAGAGGCACAACTGTAAATGGCTTTTTCCTGGCAAATTGGCTGTTTGCATGTGTGTATGAATGCATGAGTGCTCATGAGCTCATGCACTCATACACACATGCACATAACCAATTTGGACCATAGCTGATTTGGATCATAGCCAATTTCGACTACAGGTGGGGAACACCAGGCAGATGTGCCTGTGTGAATGCCTCCTTTAATCTGCTTGTAAAACGTGGCTGAAACATGGCTATAGCGGGGCAAACTGCCAGTCTGAACTCAGCCTGAGACTCCTTCAGGTAGTGAAGGGTGGGGTATAAATCCAATCTCTTTTTCTTCTTCTTCTTCTCCTTCACAAAGTAGAAGAGAACATTTAAATATGTCTTATCATTGGCAGGATATGTTAGCCCCTGACTGGGGACATGCAGGGATAGTGCAGGTTTCAGTGCATAGGCTATAAGAAAGTTGGTAAGTGCCCTGAGGCATCTGAAGGAGTTTACCCAAACTAGCTATTTATTCCTGACTAGCCATGGTGGTATGTGAGGGGACTTAGGGGCAGGGCAGCATGATTTGAACAGTATTGTTCATCATGGGGGAAGTGATGGAGCTCAGTATCGTGCAGCACAGTGTTGCGTGCAAAAAAGGAAAAGTAAGGCACAGCAGCCCTGCTTGGTTGACATTTGAACTGAACCAGGATGAGGTGACCCAAATCCATTCAGTAGGTTAGCCTGCACTAAAGGAGTAAGAAGGCTGAATTATTTGAGTAGATAGATAAATCCCAGTGTAACTCATGGATTCTAGTTTGGCATCTCCATTCTAGAGTGTAGGGTCAGTTATATAATAAGTTTCTTTGATCCCAATGACAGGTGGCATTTGCAAATGATGTCGAGGTCATTCCCAGGATAGCTATTAAATGCCACAGATCTCAAATATTATATGAAAAAGAATGAGTCTGTGAACCTGCACTCCTGTGAGACGTATTCATTCTTGCCTACGATGTAGAGCAGGGGTCCCCAACATGGTACCCATCAGCACCACAGCTCCCACTGACAGCCTTTATTGGCACCCACCAGGAGGCACCCTGTGTTAGAATTCTGGTGCCCACAGGCTCAAAAAAGTTGGCAACCCTTGATTTAGAGATTTTATGACAGCAGTAAGGATGCAAAAAAAATTCTACTTTTATTATCCAATGAAGAATTTCAGCTATTAAGCAAATGCACTTGCTATATACAGTGCCAAGGGTAGTGGAATTCCATTAGTCCTATTGAACATGGATACACCATTATATTCTTTTGCTTCGAATCATTTTTGCATTCCTTTCAACTGTGGGGGCAAACTGAAAATGGTGGCAACTCAGAGTAACACAGGCAATAGTGTGCAGAACAGATATGAGCATGGCTTTATCATTAGGAGGCCAAGCTCTTTTTATCCAATGTCCAATAAAGTTTTTAAAACTGTTTTGTTTTTCAAAAACTTTCTGCATTCTTTTATATCTTTTTTTTTTTTAATCCCTATCTTATTCCTGAGATGGTTGTTTTGCAGTGTTCAAAGTATACCTTTGCCAGAGGTTGTTTGGTTATGCATAATTAAGCCAGGTAGTAAGGTATCCATGGAATCTCTGCCTGGTTGCTTTGAAAAGTATTCATTTTTGACCAAGATGAGAAAAAACAAACTTGTTTATGATTGTTGTAAAATTTCTAATCTATAAAGCCTGCAGTTGTCGCTTCCTTCAAACCATACAACATTCAATATTTTTGTGAATTATAATAAAAAGTTGAAAAATAAACTTAAACTCTTGGGTCTCAGTATTGATTTTTTTTATTGTGGTTGAGTGCTTTGATTTGTTTTTGTTTTGTTTTAAATCATTATTGTTGATTAATATATGTTTGGTATGTTTTGTAAGAAATCAAGAGGAATAATTCATCTTAAAATATTCAATGCCTTCATTAGTTTTAGGTAAGCCCTCTATTGGGCCTGTCATATTTAGTTAACAACCCCCCACCTTAGTAAACATCTTGTTTTTCTTGAGCCTAGTTGGGTGAGAGACCGGCTACTGATGCTGAACTCAAACAAAAGGGTCTGAATTTGGAAGGTTCTTGAACAAGGATGAAGCTTTGTGAACTTGGGGACTTAGTATTCTATTCAAAATCACCAGTATTCAGGCATCCATTCTTAGACAATTCAATTATTCTTGATAAGATATTTGTTTACTCTTTTATGGTGCTCGGGAGGGATACATGACTGAATACTTCTTATCTTACCTAAACAAAAACTCTTTCTACATCTATAAAACTAGCAAGCAAGTCCTTGGCTTCCTGTACTCCAGTTTAATATACTTGTTGGCTTTTCTGAGTGCTTGATGTATGCACATAGAACCCTGGACAGGACAAAACTGTTGTGAGTGTGATGGAAAGAAGGCTATCCCACCCCTGAAGGGGAAGACAGTCACTCACTTAAACCTATGGGAGTTTTGCTCCAGCATCCAATCGCCTTTCAGAAGGGGAGGGAAACAGGAGTTGAGTTCAGTTCTGCTGCAGGGAAACAGCAGTAAGAGCTCAGGTCTGGCTCAGGAAAAGAGCAGTGAAGAGTAGCTCTGCTTGGCAGTGTAACAGAGTGGCTTGGATCTACTTCTGACAGAGAACAGAGTACCCAATTGTCAGGCTCGTCTCTGGCAGTGAGCAGACCTTGTGCCATTTAGTCTGACTCTTGTGAAAGGGCAGGCTGGTGTGGATGGAATCCTCTCTGTGTGTGTCTGTGTCCTTGTGTGTGTGTGTGTTAGGATCCAGCCTAATGGCTAATCAGTAAAAGCCTGTTTATGCTTGAAAGTATTAAAATTGAAATTACTCAATAAATTAATGTGCCTGAGGGTGCATTCAGATGGGCAGCTAATCCCACCATTGGCCCAGCTTTAATTTGATCCAGATCTTTTTTATCTGGTGTTGTATGACCAGACAGTTCCCCTTACCACGTGTGTACTCCACAGTGGATTGTCTAGACTGCATCCATCTGAAGAAGCCACGTGGTTGGGTTTTTTTAAAAAAAATTATGTTTGCACATATGTATCTGCATGTCAACGTGTACTTGCTTTTCTGTGCATGCACAGAATTTAATGATTAAAGCACTGCCAGTGGCACCTCCCTCTAGGTACTGTTTTAATTAATGCAGTTGATAAAATTCATGAGCCACTCAGAAACAGGAAATTGTCTGGGATGTTTGAACGGAGCTCTGCGGCTGTTGCTCGTTTACCCGCTTATGAGCATATTGCTAAGAATTTTTTTAAAGGGCAGCCATTCGGGATGGTCTGAAGTAAGACTATCCCAGCGGGAGGATTGCATGCTGGAACAATCAGACAGGGGAAAGTCCGCCATTGGCCCTTCAGCAAGCATTAGCCCCAGACTTTAATTGGTACCTTTAAAATACAGCTCCTGGGCGGGGCTGAATGGGCTGATCATGGAAGTGACACATTTCCCAGATGTCACTGTCTGGTCATTCTATTTACAATGAGCTGGTCTGGATCTAAAGACCTGTCTGATTGGGACCTCAGTCAGGTTTCTCTTTTGTCTGCCTAAAGGCCTGTGCTGCTGATCTGCTCCTGGAAACCAATCTGTAAATAATACATCTTCTATGTGGTTAATATACAATTCGTGCCTCAGTGACCTCCAAATTCCACCTGTGCACCACAAAACTTACCCCACAGCAGCAAACCCAAAGCTTATAAACCCACTACCTATAGAACACCTGGTAACTAAGGGGAAGGTTTATAGATTGACATAAACCTGGTTCCCCCAAAATCATAGGAGACTGTATGAGTTCCCTCAGTTGATAGAAATAGCCTGTCATAGTGAGCACTCCCCTTTTGCCAGTAACAACCAATTTTTACCTTCCTGAAAAGGGAAATATCAGATAACATTTTAAACATAAGAGATAGATACCTGTCTATTTCCCTTTATGATTACAGAATCCCAGTGTCACCGTCCATTTCCTGCTACTGCGGTTGGGATTTGTAGTTGTCTCTACCCCTGGATTGAATTTGGAAGGCCAAAACAGCTGCAAATCTCATTCTCTCAAGCAGGAAATGGCTTGGGGAACTGGAATTTGTAGTTTCAAGAAGGTTAGACCCCACAAGAGTTTTGTATTCTGTGTTTAACACTTCCCAGCTCCTGCCACTTACTCTTCCCTGTTTGAAGGGGGGCAGAATTGCTACTTAGAAAGGTAGGAAAGTTGCAGGGAGAATGACTATGGCAGGAGAAGGCTATGTGAGCCAGTGGGATCTTGGCCCACAGAAGTGAAGTGAAGCTGTTCAAATTTGTGGGATAAACATTATCAACCCTCTGATTTAGAATACATCACTTTCCCCAAGAAAGAACACTAAGCTTCTTCTTGATGTGCTAGATTTTCATATGCATCCAGTTTTTGATGGGGGGAGTAAATAATTTAATTTCTTCACTCAAGAGTTATTTTCTAGAGTATCTCTCAATGTGTAGCTCTAAGAGGACCATTTAATGAGTTGTAACTTGTAACAGGGTACATGTAATCCTTTCCTCCAGCATTTACAGTGGCTGCTGGTTTGCTTCTGGGCTATTATGTATGTGGATAGCCTGAATTGTAGAATGAGCCTGAGCTTCAGTCACAAGCTCCATAGGTTCTCAGTATCCTAAAATCAACAGCCTGATTGGTTGCCATTGTGCAATGGACGAATCAGGGAAATCTATGACTTTCAGTGGGAACAAACCCTATTGGTCCTACGTACTCACTTATGATTGGACCTTACTGTTCTAGGGGTGTTGTTTAGCCCATTCCAAACTGTATATAAGTTGGGGTTGTTCTCTGTGTTCTGTGTTGTTAAATGTTCTACTCTAATAAATTGAAATCACTGGTTGAAGAAAAAGCTGCCTGATCCTGAGTTACAACACTGACGACGAGGATGGGATTATGAGCAGGTAGGCTGCCCTGCTGAACCAAAGCAGTTATGACCACCGAGGAAGCATCACCAAGGCCCACAAAGAAGAGCACAGACACTCTGCTGCTCCAGTGTGGCAGTACAAGGTGACTGCCAAGGGCCAGTTTGAACCCTTTGATGCAGCCACCGAGGACTGGGACTCATACACCTCACGATTTGAGTTCTTCCTGAAGGCCAACAACGTCACTGATGAGGACATACAGAAGTAACCACAGCATATGTGGAAAGGCCACTTTTGATGTAGCCTGAACACTCATGGCGCCAGACCAGCTCATTGTAGTGATGCTTGCCATGATCAAAACTAAGCTACAAGAGCACTACTCACCACAACCTTCACAGATTTCTTGCAGACATGCGTTCTACAAGCGTGACCAGGCAGCCAATGAATCCATCACTGATTACATCATGGTGCTCCAAAAGGCTACTGTCCAGACCTGGAGCCAGCCCTCCTTGACAGACTAGTCTGCGGTTTGTGAGATGAGAAGCTGCAAAGAAGGCTCTTCACAAAGAAGGAACTATCGTTCAAGGTCACTTTCAAAGAGGACATTGCAGCCAAAGTTGCTGAAAGGTCAACCCAAGAGGTGCAGCAGTCCAAAAGCCCACCAAATTCTTGCAAGGCACAACCCATGCATCAGGAGAATGTAGAGGAGTCAGAGAGTGAAGATGATGAGGTCCACTGTATCAAGATGGTGGGACCCAAGCTCTTCGACCCCAGACCAACAATCAGGTCACCATGAGCCATTCTAGATTCTGGCCACGGTGACCCCAGCTACTGGACCAGTCTCCTACATGGTAACCACATCTGATGGTAGGAGCCTCCAGAGACACATCAACCAACTACAGCATTGATGGGCTGAAGAGTCAGAGCCGATGGGCAATGCCAGTCAGTCTATGGAACCGGACTTGACACCTACTGTATTGGCAAATTTTCCACCACCCATCATCAGGACCATGCCTCCCTCAAACCTGACACCAGCCATTGGAGTCAGCACCTCCTTCCATTCAGCATCATCTTCTGGAACTGAAGCACCCGCAGACTTGACACCATCCGTCGGAGCCAAGCCTCCATTCAGTTCAGCCCCAACCAGTCCAGCAGCTTTGGAGTACAGCGCCGACAGGAATTCACCCTCCCCCTACAGATACCATGCATCTCCTGTAGGGGGGCCATGATGCTCCCAAAGAACAAGAACTCGCCCTGCCCAGGCTACTTGAAAGACTGTGTGCTGACATAGGGGGGAGGGGTGTTATGTATTGTGTTATATGGATAGCCTGAATTGTAGAATGAGTCTGAGCTTCAATCACAAGCTCCATAGAGTCTCAGTACCCTAAAATCAACAGCCTGATTGGCTGCCGTTGTACAATGGACCAATCAGGGAACAAACGCTATTGGTCCTAAGCACTCACTTATGATTGGACCTTGCTGTTCTAGGGGTGTGGTTTAGCCAGTTCCAAACTGTATATAAGTTGAGGTCATTCTGTGTTGTTCTGTGTTCTGTTCTAATAAACTGAAATCACTGAAGAAAGAGCTGCCTGATCTTGAGTTACAACATGGGCCAAAGTGAAGTTGCTTGTTTATTTGACATATAAAATTGTTCTTGGTCTGGGAGCTAAGAGCATGTATCTTGCAATATCAATGTTTCTCAAGTGACAATTCAGTTCCACCTGTAAAATCAGGCCTTTTTGGGATGCCACCAATGAGTGTAATGAATGTTTGCCTTTACAACTGGGGCCTAAATACAGTGGAATGAATCAGAATTTTTCCTCCTTTCTTTTAACTTTGAGTGAAAACTGTCATAAATTTCCCTTGGCTTTTGGTACCTCTCCCTGGACAGATTTCTTTTCATTTGGTTATTTGTGTACTTCTGAAATATTTTGCTAGATTTTATTAAGTTTATTGCTGTTTTTACTTGTTTGTTGTTATAAGATATATTGAACATTTGCTGTCAAAGTGTAGGGTTGCCAACTCTGCCTTGGGAAATTCCTGGAAATTTGGGGGCAAAGCCTGAGGAAGGTGAGGTTTGGGGAGGGGAGAACCTCAATGGGGTATAATGGCATAGAGGGCACCCTCCAAAGCAGCTGTTTTCTCCAAGGGAACCAATCTCTGTTATCTGGAGATAAGGGGTTATTCTGGGAGATCTCCAGGCACTACATGAACACATGAAGCTGCCTTATACTAAATCTTACCTTTGGTATATGAAAGCCAGTAATGTCTACTCAGACTGGCAGTGGCTCTTTCACATCACCTACTGCTGTATTACTTAACTGTAGATGCTAGGGATTGAACCTGGGAACTTCTGCATGCCAAGCAGATACGTTATCACTGAGCCACAGCAACCCTAGCAAAATGATGTATATATGACACTGATAAATAATATTAAACAACTTGGTTCTACTTTTTTTTTTCTTTTCATACATAGGTCTTGAGTGGCATTCAACATAACTTACTTTCTTCGATTCTCTTCTTCTGGCACTGATTTCATTATATCTAGGTATAAATTTCAAACTATAAGGATCAATGTAAAACACAGTTAGGAGAGCTACTTCTTACCAAATTCCTTTCTTACACAACATGCAGGCTTAAGGCTGACACTGAAATAAATCAAGAGCTCTACAGCTGGTGAAATGTCACTGACTTCCCAGCATTAAGTAAGAAACTGGCTCTTAGAGTATGTCCATTTAAGTTGTTCATTCCTGTAGACTGTCTCTGAATACAACTCAATTCCACAGGAATTTTGCTTGTTAGGGCATTGACTAAACACACACGCACCTTGTAAGGTAACAATAAAAGGAGCTTGTTTCCTTTTAGAAAATGGAGAAAAAATAGCTGCACTTGTCTGGAAAGGCTTTGTGAACCCAAGGAATTTCTGCAACATAGTGGTCTCCATTAAACCTTTACAAGCACCTAGCTGTGTGGAATATTGCTAACACTACAATAAAGTTAATTAGGCAAAACTGTAAAGATTTTAATAGTGACCACTATATGAGACAATTTATACTACTTGAGGGTGTTCCCCCATACCACTTGAGAGTTGTTAAGAAAGCAATGTTTTTCCACTATGTACCACTTATATCTGAATTACACACAAAAAAAATGCAGACTGGAACTTTTGGTTTTGCCTTTCACACAGAAAGGAGGGGAGGAAGCTGTAGGAATAAGAAGCAGTTGAAAGCAACAAGGCCATCTTGATGTTGAGTAAAGGTATATGCTTAGGGAGGGGGTTTTGCTCATTCAGTTCAGAACTGCAGTTTACAGTTTTCCAAAACAAAATGTCAATTGTTGTTCTTTAAGTATAGAACGGTTATCATTGTACCTACCGCTTGATAAACCTCTCCCAGTAAGCATGTGCTTCTCCAGTTCTTGTCTTATCAGGAAGAGTTCCATGTTGGATTAGGACAATGAAACTGACACTAAATGACAGTAAATGGAAAAAAGAATTTAGCACATGTTAGTTTTCAGGTGCACAACAGTATTTCTGTATGCACAAGAAGCTTTGAATGAGCAAGGCCATTAAATTATGAGTGTTCTTGAAAAATTTCTCTTGGACATCAATTTGATCTGGACTTAGCTGAAAGGCACACAAAACAATCATATGACATCAAAAAGTTTCTTGTAACTCTGTGTCAAAAGGTGTACTGGGAGTTAGGTCCATCCCAACATCAGGTTGAAATTACTACCATAAATTATATGCTTTCATTCACCATCTGGTGATTGTCTTGCATGTGAACTTTCATATAGTCCTGTCCTTATATGATTTATTCTCTATTGCGACTTCCTACAGAGCACATTTTTCAGATTCTCTCTCTCTCTCTCTCTCTCTCTCTCTCTCTCTCTCTCTCTCTCTCTCTCTCTCTTTTTGTGTGTGTGTGTGTGTGTGTGTGTGTGTGTGTGTGTATCTGGAGGTAATAGGTAATTAAAATAAAAACAAAGACAAAAATACAGCTATTCAACTTTCTTACAAGATGACACCTTTCTTTCCCTGAGCTGGAAAATGCTCATTTAAAAAGAATGATTTTACATTTCTTATTGGAAACAGGGCATTGGGCAGGCATTGTTGTTCAGTAACAGAACACCTACTTCGACATGCAGGAGATCCCAGATTCAATTTCCAGAATTTCCACTAGAAAGAATCAGGTAGTAGGTGATCAGAAAGATTGCTGCCTGAGATCCTGGATAGCCAGTGTCATTTTGAATAGAGAATATTGACTCTGATGCACCAATGGTCTAATTCAGTATAAGATAGCTTCACATGTTTATTCCATAATGCTGAAACTGTCACCAAAATAAGAACAGGCCCATGCTGTGGCCAAACAACTGAAAGGCAGGGCTAAGTTAGAAGGAGGTCATGGCAGATCTGAGGTGGGCAAGAGACTCGTAACGCAGAAATACAAGAAAAATCAGGGCATAAAAACAGCACTCCAAACAAAGCAACTTTGTTTATAGAAGTATATTTACAATACGCACATGTCATACACATTCAATAAGACCCTTTCCCTGGTAGCCATCACATAACTCCCTAATGTTAGCTTTGATTCCTGTTAGCCCCCTTTTAAAGCACTTTGGGAGAAAATATGGGATCTGGGATTTTATCCTCGGCACACAATAAGCAGAATATTAGTTCTCCTTTGCTTGTGGTCAGAAGCTATTGCAAGTGGGGAAATTGGGCTGGGACCTGTGGCTGGATCTTTTTGTTGTTCAAAAATCTTCAGAAAGGCACACTCAGGTCTTCAATAAGGTGCTCTCATCCTCTAATGTGATACATTTGTGCTAACAAATTAGGAAGACAACAAATACAAGAGAGGGAGTATGAACACTGGATTGAAGATCCATCAATGTAATACCCATAATTTTGGGTTTTCCCTAATAAACTTCCATTGAGGTAGGGTGTTAAATCTGCTGTGTCATCTACTTGAACAGGATTTCAGAGTCATTCCAAAACAGAACTGTTAATTCCACAGTTCTGAATTCATTTCTGGTATGAGATGACTTAATTCAGTTTAATCAGTTAAAAATGAATGATTAATGGATTAATGGCACCCAAATAAAACATTAAAATGCAAATACAAGGTGCACACTATGAGCATGCTTCATAACATGAATTCTGACCATCAAAAGACTTGTGCAGATTTTAGGAATCACTCCTTTCATTTTTTAAAAATGGAAAAGATAGTACTTAATCATTATAAGCCTTCAATCCTCATTACTGACTGTAATTAAAATATATTTATTATTAAAGGGAATGAGTATTTGCCATGAGCTCCAAAACAAGATGTTGTTTATTCAGGGATTCCCATTCTCCAGGTAAACATGTATCAGACCCATTAGTTATACATGGAGTGGCTGTCATATATCATTTTAGTACCATGCTTCATTTTAGCAACAGTAGACACAGGCATGTGCTACTTTTAAAATTCTTTGAAATCACCAAAGAAAAAACTTGTGCAATTAAATAGAGGAAGTGCAAATAATCTGATTTTTTTTTTTACAGATGACAATGAATGTGCAAATGCCACACAACTTTGTGGAGAAAATGCATACTGTACAAATACAGTGGGAAGTTACTTCTGCACATGTGCCCCTGGATTCAGATCAAGTAATGGCAATGCAATTTTTGTAACTAATGATGGGTCTTCTTGCAAAGGTAAGAGGCCAATGGATATTTGATATGCTTTTCTCAACACATTTCCTTGGTTCAATATCAGAATTCAAAGATTTCACTGAACTCTGGGCTTTGAGTCTCCTTACAACTTTGGCACTGGTCGTGATGCCTCTGGCTCAGGATCCCTGTCATATCTCATTCTGTTTCTGAATACTGAACGACTAATTCCTGATCTTCTTACTTCAATGAAATTGTGCTAATGTCAGCAAAACTTTAAACTCAATAATCTTATAGTTTTAATTACAATAGATTCAGTGTTGATTTTGTTTCTTCATTTAGCTTTGTCTGCCATCCATTTGATTACACAAGTAGCATTTTACCATGATGAGTTGGAGATGGAGAGAAAGACGTTGGCTTACAGTCTCAGGTTTCATTAAGCATCCATCAGTATACCACTCTTGCTATGGGAGATGGAACTCTAGCAAATACGTACTCAGGTTCTGGTACATTGCAGTATGATGTTTCTTGCATTGCTCTATAGCCAGCATACATGTCTGGTAGTAAGTATACCATCAGGGTCTATCCCCAAGGGATGGTCCTTTGGAAATGTTGATCTCTAGTTCAGGTTGCCTACATACAATGAGCGGTATATAACTACTCAACGAACTTGCCAACCATGTTGAATTTTACTGCCAAACTTACTGTTTCCAAGGATGCTTACTTCCTTGCTAATTCAAGGTCAAGAATCAACATGTATATTTGGGGGTATTGATGGGTAGATGGGATTGCCATGCAACACAATGACTTTGCTATTTGCTGCCTTACTGGGCACAGCTCCTCCCTTGTATCTAGTACAATCATGACCCTGGAAATGGTAGTGAATGAAGAAGCTTGTGTTTGCATTGCCACCATGAACTTCCTCAGTGAATTCAAGTGCTGTGGTTCAGAGCCGAACACATGAAATTGCCTTAGTGAGTCAGAATATTGGTCTATCAAGATGAATATCATCTAATTTGATTGGCAGTGGTTCTCCAGGATCTCAGTTACATCACCTGCTAACTGACCCTTTTAACTAGAGATGCCAGGGATTGAACTTGGAATCTTCTATATACAAAGCAAATGTTCTACCACTGAACTACTTCTTGTACAATTCTTTATGCATCTGTTCAGAATCTGTTTGAATAATGTGTGTTTAGAATTTATACTGAACAAAAGATTTGCTAGAAAAAATTATCCCTTAACAATTTTTATAGACCCTAAGTATTGTTCTTCTTTAAAAGAAATTTAACTATTTTGCATTTTTTTTAGTCTTCTGGTGTTTTTCTTATGCTGTTGGTTGCTCCACAGGGACTGGGAAAACAATCAATAAATCTATTTCATCTTTTGGCAAGTATATTACCCCTGTGTTGATTGTATCTTATTCAAGACACATCTCATATGCCTTACAGTCCTGATAATTTGTTTGCCTCACAGTATTCCCAGTATGGGAGTTATGCTTGCATTTTAGTCTAGGGAGGCATTTGTTTAACATTTCTGCAAGGATGCTTCATACACCTATCAAGCCCTTTATTCAGCTTGATATGATTTTATTACCACTCAGTCCCACAATGAAATATCTTCTTGATGGTCTCTAGAATTTGAGAGCCTGCAGTCCATTTTGGATTTTCCATGTCCTGACAATGGTTATAAAGGTGATCACACCTGTGAGTTCAAAACATGGAATGCAGTTGTTTGAACAATCAGACTAGTAATTGTAAATATTTTTTAAAAAAAATGTCATATAGATCTTGATATAGTGGATTGATTAAAAATGAATATACTCTGGTTATCTGAATTTTGATTGCCTCTCTCCTTTGACTTGTTTAACCTTATATTAATAGTACTCTTTATCCACATTTCTGATCAGCCGCATATTTCAATTCACTATGGCCTTTTTTATACAAAGTTTGTGGGCAAAGGGCAGGCTGCTTGGGGAAGGGGAGGGAGGAAAGGGCCTCCTCTACCAATTACTTAGGTTATATGAACTTTTCCCCTGGATCTGACCCCTTTGAGATGGACACAGACGGTTTGTGTCCTGGCTTCCCCCGGGACTCCTGCTGGGAGACAAAAGAGTTGGGGACCTGGGAGCGAGAGGGCAGGCCTGCAGGAGAAAAAAAAAAACCCACTCACTGGAGGACAAGGCGACAGCCCTGGAGGTGTCAACGCAGCAGACCTTTTTTTTTTTTTTTTTTTTGCAGAATTTTATTGGTTTTATATACTACACCCTACATTCTAAAGGGAAGGGGTATAGGGAAAATCTATCTCTAACTTATGGCAAGAATATTTTGCAGTGTAACAAATACATATATCACTCCTATATAAATAGTAGTAAACATAGATTTATAAAAACAATGAGCTCAATCCTCTATCTGTTATTGCTTAATTATGCTAAAATCAACTATTTTGAAATTCAGAATGAAACATTTATTTTTTGCTTTTTCTTCACTTTTGGTGTTTTGGATGCTGCTGCTCCTTTCTCTGACTCAGATGTTGATCTGCTGGAATCACTTGAAGAACATCCCGATTCTTCCTCACTGGGCTCCTCTCCTTCCTCTATAATTGGATCCTCGTCTTTATCTGTGCCCAATTGTTTTTTCAAAAAGTTTTTGGCTTTTTGAACTGAGTCAATTTTAATTTTCTTATCATTGTATTTGAACAAGTCCTTCTGGGAAGCTCCATTTGTAGATTATTGCTTTGTCTTGTAGGAAGAGGACTAGGTCTTTGTATTGTATCACAGTCTGGCCTCGGCACTTCCTGCGAGGGGCAGGACCCACTGGGCCAGCAGGCCAGCACGGCACCCTCCTGAGGGCGGGGAGGGGAGGGGCAGGTTTGGAAGCCAGCTGGAACACCATTCCGGGGCATTTTGACTCAAAAATAGCCTTGGTTTTAATTGATTTTATTGTTTTATATTAAATGTTGTAACTTGCTTTCAGGAAGGGCAGGATAGAAATTGAATAAACAAACAAACAATTAATACTAAAACAAGGATAGTGCCTGCCAAGGCTTGGTCTGGACTACCACACCACCATAAATTAAAAACCCCAAAAACCAATTAGCCCACATCTTATCCACCCAAAGCCTTTTCAATTTTTCTTTGTCCCTCTCTTCAAGATCTTCCTTATCCTTCTTCTTGAGCTCCTTGAATAGAAGGGTGAACACATCCATGTACTCCCCTCTGCATATCTTATCCTGTGTTGCAGAAGAGACATGATCCCTCAAGGGCATGGTCTGATCCCCAAATGGCAAAGCTTTCATGGGGACCACTTTGAATGTCATCCCCCATGGGCCAGAGTACCCCCAATCTCCCCAGAGAATCATCTGTGGTTGGGGGACTGGTAAAAAATTCCCCCACCCTACCTGAGGCACTAGCTGACCCATCCTCCATGCCCAATTGCCCTGCTGCACAGGCATGTGCATCTGTGATGTGTCTTGTGCTTGTGAGATGGCTGGAGATCTGGAGGCAGTGGGCTGACCCCAGGATCCCCAAGGCCATGCAAGCCTGCCAAAGTGCAGTCGGTCTTGCTTACCCTCCTCAACAGGAAGAACCTCTTCCGAAGCCACCTGCCTTACTTCAGACTGCTGCCTCTGCATTGCCTCCTACATTTCTGGCTCTTCCTTTTGGTGTGTCATGACCATAGCCATTCTTTCAGTCTCTGGTGACCCACCACACCTGTCCCACACTTGGACTGAGAGGTCTACTCACATGCTGCTCGAGTGCTTCCAACCTGTCCAGGATGGCCTGTCTGCCTTGGACATCCTCATTTGAGGAAAGGGATGGTGCCATCTGCTTTTGGATAGCCCTCAGTGAGGGCTGCTTGCCCTTTGGACACCCCTGCTCCTTCTTCAGCCCCATGCTAAGGCTAATATGAAGCCCAAGCCCACCTATGGATCAATGCCCTGCAGGCCAAGCCCACCCACTGGCCCACCCACAGAACGTCGGGCCTACTCTGGCTGACTACAGCCTAGTTGGGCCTCACAGACCTTCATCTGGCCCTCTGTTTCCCCTAAGGGAACCCCACCCCGCCCCCCAAGCAGGAAAGCTCACCGTGCCCACCCAAACACTGCTTCTCAGCCCAAGTAACTGACCCAGATCTGCCTGCTGCTTAGCACTCTACCATGGCATTCTGCCCCCCTTGCTATGACTCCCCTGACCCAAGGAAATATGGGCCTCAATTGTCCCCAGGCCTGAGCAGGCAGCTGCCAAATTCCAGGAAAGGCAAGGCAGCCCCCCGTCCACAACCTCCACCTGGGCTCCGTAGCGGGGAAGGATCCAAATTCTCTATACTGTCGTGGAACATTTCATTTCCTGTCCCTAAATGTGTTAGAATTATTTTTGCCGGCAGCTAGTGTTGCAAAGGGGAGGGAGATAATTTTCTCAGAATTCACTCTTTTCAGTATAGCCATCGATTCCTTACTCTCTCTTTTTCTTTTAAAAGAGGGGTTTCTGTTTCATTTCTCTCTGATTTAACTTTGAAGAAAAATCAATGTACTCTTTTGTAACTTCAGTCCTTGCACTTGTTTTATGTTACACAACACAGGGTGGCTTACACAACACAGGGTGGTGCAGGAGGGCAAGAAGACACTCCCTGCCTCTGAGCATCAACAGATATGAAATTCTGAAATTTTGCAGAAACTCACTTCCTGCTCCTCCTCTCTTCAAATTTCTGTTTGATCAAAACAGAATTGATTAGAAACAGACTCCAAATTCCTAAAAAGGGAGAAATAGATGGATTATTAGATTTCTGGGAGAAATGGGGTAAAGAGGAATTAACAGAATTTCTCTTAACAATGTTCCCTGCAGCCCCTTTTAGAAAGAATGCAGGGCAGGAGGCATGCTGGACAACTGAGCCATTAGGTACCAATTTTGCCTAATGGAGAGTGGGCATTGAGCGCCATATAAGAGCAACTCTACCTCCACAGCCAGGCTTTTCCTCTGAGTTAACAGTCAACAGTATGAGATTAGCTGGTCATGTAGGAGCCAAACTAGAATTTGGAGAGATCCATTAGCTCAATGGACACATTTCATTACTTGCTTCATACTGTCAGACTTGGGGAGATAAGTAATTAAATAAGCCTTGTTCCAGAACTGGATAAGTCCTAATTAGGTTGGCAGGAATATGCAAGTTAATATGAGACAGTCATAGGGTTGCCATTTGCCTAATATTGATGGTTGTACTCCCACCAATTCTCCTGACAGTGTCCAATTGAGTGGCAGTGGGAAAATGGGACAGAAAGATCAGCAGCAGCATGGCAACATCACTTCCAGCTGGAACTCAAAAGTGATGTCAGTGACATTATAAGAATCCTCCCAATCTCTATGACTTTTACCACAGAGATTAAGCAAAATTGTAGAGCAATAGTGATGTCACCACTGAGTTCCAATCAGAAGTGATGTTGGTGCCAATGTACTTTTCCCCTTGCCAAGCACCCTGGGACATCTCTTGTGAAAGAAGTTCACCCAAGCAAGCTGTTTATTGGTTGTACAGACAAGGAAGCATGGGAATGGCTCTCCCTTGGTGCTGGACAGTATTCAACTGACCCCTGGCTGCTGTATGCCATGGAAGGATATTGGCTTGGCTCAGCACTTCTCAGCACCGTTCTGTACAGATGATGAAGAACAAAGCACAGTATTACTAACTGTGCTAAATTTTGAGCCAGAGTGGGATTGCCTTTTCTCAAGTAACCTCTAGTGAACCTGCATGAGTTGTAGAGTTGAAAGTTAACTGGAGCCAATCTTTCGTGGCAGATCAATTTTTAATATTGTTATTGATTAGATATCAGTAAGAAGATCAGAAATTGATAAGATATTGGTGTACTGAATCTGACATTAGGATCAATCTATTTATACATGTGGGAATGTATGCTTGTTATTATATTTGCCCCAAAGAAAGGCTAGGATTTTAGGGGGGTCATCTTATACTCACATGCAAGTAACATGTATGTACAGTGATTAAAATGTTTGCTGCATATTTTCTTAAGGGTGTCATCTTACATTCAGAGAGCCAGCTTGGTGTAGTGGTTAAGAGCAGCAGACTCTAATCTGGAGAACTGAGTTTGATTCCCCACTCCTCCACATGAAGCCAGCTGGGTGACCTTGGGTCAGTCACAGTTCTCTCAGAACTCTTTCAGCCCCATTTACCTAAGAACATAAGAACATAAGAGAAGCCAATGTTGGATCAGGCCAATGGCCCATCTAGTCCAACACTCTGTCATACAGTGGCCAAAAATACCAGGTGCCATCAGGAGGTCCACCAGTGGGGCCAGGACACTAGAAGCTCTCCCACTGTTGCCCCCCCAAGCACCAAGAATACAGAGCATCACTTGCCCCAGCCTGAGAGTTCCTATCTATACCTTGTGGCTAACAGCCACTGATGGACTTCTGCTCCATATGCTTATCTAATTCCCTCTTGAAGCCATCCATGTTTGCAGCTGCCACCACCTCCTGAGGCAATGAATGTTGTCTGTTGTGGTGTCTGTTGTGGGGAGAGGAAGGGAAGGTGATTGTAAGCCACTCTGAGACTCCTTCGGGTAGTTATGAGTAGGTTATAAAACCAACTTCTTCTTATTATTTTTTCCAGATAAATACAGTATATCTCAATTACCCATTTTTACTTGAATTTTTGAAAATTGTTTCCTTCCTCAAATGGAAAGAGACTTCTGCTTCCAAATATTTCATTTGGGGAAGACGTTTCCTGCAATGGAATCCAAGTAGAGGCATTTATTATTTAAAGAATTTGTACCCTGCCTTTATCCTAATAGGGTCAAGATTGCTGGGGGGGGTGGAATCTCAGTTATACAAAACAGAATACTGAGACTAGCTTCTCCCTCAGCTGCAGGCAGTTGACACTGTTAAGTAGACTTATGTGTTCCTTCATTATTATTTGTATTACTTATAAAAACTGGATGTTTCAAGCTTACTGTAATTAATATGAAATTGAAACAAATTCCCCATGTGAACAGCCTATAATGTAAAAAACCTCTATCTTTTTTTCCAGTTTGCTCTGATTCCTTTCATTATTGCGGTCTCTGGTTTTATTGCTTTCACTTTTACAAGGAAGCCACCATCTTTCTTGTCAGGACATGTGAAAGTACTGTGTTACTTAGGGGAGAGCTGCAAGACTCTCTGGGCTTTTTTTGATTGACTGCAAACTGTAGCCAATAGGATTATATATGTGGGTATGCCAACCCAGAAGAAATTTACCTTCCTTTCTTCTCCCAATCCCTGCCCAGCTGTGCCAATTTTCCCTTGAAGTCCACACTCCCCTGCTTGCCTGTTGCTCTTCATAGCATATCCCCCATCTAAGCAAAACTACCTCAAGGTCCTCCTGCTTGCCTACCCATATGCCTTACTGAAAGCAGTACAACATCTCAAGAGAGGTCACAGTAATATAGATGTAGACAATGAGAAAGAAAATTACTCTGAAAAAGATGCTAAGTATAAGGATAATAATAAATACAAAAGTTAACTCATCAAGGACCTCCATATATTGTTATTCAGGCACCAATCTACCACTTTTATATTTGGTCAACTCCTCCATTTAAAGATGAATTCCACTTTCTCTAATGGCTTTGATTCTGAATGTACTAGATTAGCTGATCAATTTGAGAATCATGGTTATCCACAGAGAGTCATTAATAATGCTGTGGATCATGCTCAACAGACAAAGATTGCAATCACTTGTAATGGTTCTAAAGTATTGGTATATTATCAATGATATTCTGGGATGTGAAGATAAACCTTATGTAGGATTCAGGAGGACTAAAAGTTTGAGAAATATTTTAGTAAGAACAAATATTATGCCTTTATCTAATAAAAGAATATCACTTTCGGCCACTACAAATGCATGCTCACAAGCATGGGAGACCAAAAGATTGGTTCTCCTTGAAATTAACTTTGAGAAAGATCTTTCACATTTTATGAATTGTGCTACGAAGCATGTGGTATACCTGTTAAAATGCTTCTGTCAACACTTATATGTAGGATCTTCTATGCAATCTGTCCAAACACAAGTTATAGAGCATAGTTCTCGGATAACAAATAAAGTGTTAGAGGCACCTTGGGTAAACATTTTCTAACTATGAAACAATCTTGGTGATTTTTAAGTTCTTGGTATTGGATAAATATGAATCACATTCATATGATAAATGCAGTATTCATAAGTTACTTTTGCAAAAAGAGGCTTTTTGGAATCATAGACTTAAGACTTATGCCCTATATGGTCTAAACCAATCTCTAGAACTCTCTTGCTTTTTATAAGATAAGTGCATATTTCCTTAAGGACAATGAAAATGTGTAATATAGCTATAGTACATTAATCAGAGTTAACTATATGTTTCTTTAACTGGTAGACAAACAAGGAAAGGCTTTACCAATGGTGAAAGACCTTATGAATGTCAAATATAACAATGGTAGATACGTGCTGGAGTAACAATATATGGAGGTCCTTGATGAATTAATTCTATTTAATGTTTATTCAATTATATTTTGGTTATGTAGGAGGGTATGTGATTCCTAAATAGAAATAGTCTAAGGGTTTTTTTCAGACACTTTTCAAATTAAAATTCAATTGATAACATAATAAGAAGAGGCTTTAGCAGCATTAGAAAAACATCTGAACGTTTGCCTTCTGGAAGCGTTGTTGAGTGGTGCTTGCTAACTAGCATTGTAGTCAGTCATCCTAAAGGGTTGGGTACGTGGATTGTTGATTGCTATCTACAACCCTGCTAATTTATATCTATATTGCAGAGGATCAGTATATGGCCTTTTACAGATGTTTTCAGTCCTTACCTGAGGAAAGTTGCAAAACAAGCTTTTTATCTGGAAATCTTGTCTTTGAATAATTGTGTTCTTCTATAAAATAGACTTTATAGTTGTGAAACTTACAAGGAAATGAATGATTCTGTATGACATTTGAACTGTTGTGAGAACATTTATATTATACTCTTGTCTGTAACAAATGTTTGGAATTTCTATAAAACTGTAGCTTGTAAGGTTTATTATTAAGTTAAAATTGTACATTTTTATATTGGTTACACTAAAAAATAAGACACACATTTTGGAACAAAAAATGTTTGCATTTATTATTATCCTTATACTTAGCATCTTTTTTTACAGTATTTTGTTTTTAACCTGAAAGCAGATCTGAGTCTCTGCACAGTGGAATTCTATAGTCTGGCAGCTTGATGAATAAGAACATGGGTTCTGTAAGGGAAGATCTTGTCTCACTAACCTGTTAGTGTTTTTTGAGGGAGTGAACAAACATGTGGACAAGGGGGACCCAATAGATATTATTTACCTTGACTTCCGGAAAGCTTTTGATACAGTTCCTCATCAAAGGCTCCTAAGTAAGCTCAATAGTCATGGGATAAAAGGACAAGTCCTCTTGTGGATCAAAAACTGGCTTATAAATAGGAAACAGAGAGTGAGTATAAATGGGAAACTTTCTCAGTGGAGGGTGGTAAGCAGTGGGGTACCACAGGGATCAGTACTCGGTCCGATGGTTTTTAACTTGTTTATTAACGATTTGGAATTGGGAGTAAGCAGTGATGTGGCTAAATTTGCAGATGACACAAAGTTGTTCAGGGTGGTGAAAACCAGGGAGGATTGTGAGGCACTCCAAAGGGATCTGTTGAGGATGGGTGAGTGGGCATCAACGTGGCAAATGGGGTTCAATGTGGCCAAGTGCAAAGTGATGCACATTGGAGCCAAAAATCCTAAATATAAATACACGTTGATGGGGTCTGATCTGGCAGAGACAGACCAAGAGAGAGATCTTGGAGTCATAGTGGATAACTCACTGAAAATGTCTACACAATGTGTAGCTGCAATAAAGAAGGCCAACGCTATGCTGGGGATTATTAGGAAGGGAATTGATAACAAATCAGCCAGTATCATCATGCCCCTGTATAAATCATTGGTGCGACCTCATTTGGAATACTGTGTACAGTTCTGGTCACCACATCTCAAAAAGGATATTATAGCATTGGAAAAAGTGCAGAGAAGGGCAACTAGAATGATAAAAGGGTTGGAACACCTTCCCTATGAAGAAAGGTTAAAATGCTTGGGGCTCTTTAGCTTGGAGAAACGACGGCTGAGAGGTGACATGATCGAGGTTTATAAGATTATGAATGGGATTGAGCAGGTTGAGAAAGAAGTACTTTTCTCCCTTTCTCACAATACAAGAACTCGTGGGCACTCTATGAAATTGCTGACCAGTCGGGTTAGAACAGATAAAAGGAAATACTTCTTCACCCAAAGAGTGATTAACATATGGAATTCACTGCCACAGGAGGTCGTGGCAGCTGCAAGCATGGACAGTTTCAAGAGGAAATTAGATAAACATATGGAGCAGAAGTCCACCAGTGGCTATTAGCCACAGGGTATAGATAGGCTATTAGCCACAGGGTATAGATGGGAACTCTCAGTCTGGGGCAGGTGATGCACTCTATTCTTGTTGCTGGAGGGGCAGCAGTGGGAGGGCTTCTAGTGTCCTGGCCCCACTGCTGGACCTCCTGATGGCACCTGGTATATTTTGGCCGCTGTGTGACAGAGTGTTGGACTAGATGGGCCATTGGCCTGATTCAACATTGGCTTCTCTTATGTTCTTATGTTCTTATGTAAGTTTACACTTAGGCTGGTTACTTAGAAAAGAAACAGGAGTTCTTTATTGTAAGAGGACTCCATACTAGATAGGAAAGACAGAGTAAAGGCTTGTAGCAATATATCTAAGCTAGGATGGAGACAGTTTGTAGAAACCATGTCCAGCCTTCATGGTGGACAGAGAGAGAGAGAGGGAGGGAGGGAGGGAGGGAGGAAGTGACCAGAAGGTAGAAACCCATGAGAGTAGCATTCTGGGTAACAAAGGGACAGCTGCATGAGTAGACAAAGGAAATTTCAGAGCACCCTGTCTGTCCCTGTACTAACTCTCTACCACCCTCCCCTGAGACCCCAAAGTGCTAGCATTAAGCAACATTGCATATTCCATTCCTTCCAACATTACCTTGTACCAATCTCAAAATCTTACTGGTGGGTGTTGACCAAAGAACTACTGTACCTGTAACTAGGTTTCTGTTATTTGTAATGAAAATACAGGCCAAGTTAACATTCCGTGTAAAATATACTTGAATGCTAACCCTCAAACTATTAGTTATTTTAAAATAGATTATGTGTGCTGAGATTTTACATAGGTGATTGATTTAAAAAAGTGTTTCTTTCTGCTTCTGAATGGCATATGGGCTGTGATAAAAACTGAACTTAACTTTCTTCCCAATGGGGAAGCATTTCCAAAGCAGCTTACATTGTTTTCCTTTCCTCCATATTATCCTCTCAAACCCTGTGAGGTAGGCTAGGCTGAGAGTGTTTGCCTGGCCCAGAATCTTTCAGCAAGTTCCCATGGCAAACTGGGGCTTTGAACATGATTCTACCATATCCTAGGCCTACACTCTAACACATGGGTCCCCAATGTGGTGCCTCTGGGCACCATGGTGCCCACTGATATCTTTCTTAGTACCCTTAAAAACAACAACATTGCTCTGGCAAAAGCTGCCACCACAGCACAAGGGTCTTCACTGCATGACTGAAGGTAAGTTCCAGCAGCCATTTTGTGGTTACACCCACCACCCTGTGTCAGAATCCCAAAAGTGCCCCCTGGTTCAAAAAGGTTGGAGATCCCTGCTCTAACCACTACACCATGCTGGCTCTCATATTATACACACACCACATACACAAACATACATGTGTGCATAAAATAAAATACTTGGATTATGTCCAACTGCATCTGAAAAGCTGCAGTGGATCCTGGGATGTATGTGTATCCCCTGGAGATTGCAATGAACCCTGAAGAACAGATTGTTATTCATGTAAAAGTTAATGAAATTGTTTGGCTTTGTTTTTTATCTTGCTGGCAATACTTTCTAAATCAAACTGGTAACGTCTGATTGGCCTGAACTGGACAATCCCAGCGCAAGCAGTCCTTGAATTGCACCCTCGGTTTGCTAAAAATAAATTATATGTTTGCAATGACTTATAAATGATTTATGTTAGTAATTAACCTCTTTCTTTGAATTGATAATTTTGAAATCTACTGAATTATATATCACTGTCTCTACATGATGTTTATCATTTTTTAGGGAAAGCGCAGTTACTATTAATTTCATATTAATTTTTAATACCCTATTTATAAGTGCTGTTTGAAACCCAACTGAGATGCAATATGTTATTTTGTCTCTTACCTTAAAATGCATTGCAGGCCAGTGCCTTGCTAAAAAGCTATATATTTGCTTGATGTACTTAAAACTCAGGTTTCTTTGTGCCACTGACATGAAGAGAAAAACACATCCAGCAATGAGGTTGATCTCCAGAGCTGATCTGTGCAAACATTATGCAGACAGATATTTTCCCCATTGTTTTCTCATGCCTGACATTTCCATTTTGACAAGTATATGAGGGACAGCTGCTTTGGACTCTACTGTTAATTCATAATGATTGATTGTGTCAAGATAGACTCCTTTGGTCCTTTGTAGTTAATATTCCATAAATCCAGAGCCAGATTAACTGTTATTATAATAGCACAATGTAATAAGGGTTTAGGTATCTTCCACATCCATGTTTTTGTCCAGCTTGGGTGCTAATGCTAAGTGGTCCTCCCCACCCACCCTGTTTCCATGCAGCACTGTTGTGCATTTGTGCACCTTCCAGCTTTCCCTTGGTTTTTCTGCAGTCTTTCCTAAACTTCCTTTATTATGATGTTTTTGGAAAGATTGCAGCAAAGTTGAGGTGGACACTATGTGGATGAGGATCTTTCTTTATCCTTCAAACATGGAGGAGGATTTTTCTCATCTTGTCCACATTTTTCCCTGCATATAACCAAAGGTCTTTTTCTTTAAAAAAAAATCAGCAGTTGACATAATCAGTATAGCATTATAACACTAGACTAATATATCAATTTATTTATTTTTAATGAAAAAGCCTCCAGTGGTGTGGGCAGAGGAGAAATGGCAGCTGTGGGCAGGCTGGGGTAGGGAAAGTGTGGGAAACTCATCATATGGAAGCCCCACTGCCATTGGGCTTAATCAGCAGCTGCAGCAGGGACAAGAAAACCTCCAAGGCTCATTGCTATGTGGAAGACCCCTTAGTTCAGAGGTGTCAAACTCATTTGTTATGACATTAATGTCACTTTGTCAAGCCGGACCATGTGTGCCATAAAATATGGTGCCAGGTACTGGAGATACCATACCATAAGGGGAGGGGTATCTTAAATGTATGAATTTACAAAAAATACAAATTAGATAATTTTTGTATATATAGCAGTTTCAGGAGATGAGTCATATTTTTTGCAAGTCAATAAGGTAATTTTTCAACAAGCCCTCCATATTCCCAGCCTCAGTGGCCGAGCCTGGCTATGATGTGTCTCTCTCTTTGTTTCCTCTCTTCCCACATCCTACCTCTAAGGATCTTGAGGAGGCACACTGGACTCCCCCTTCCACTGCCACATACCCACCAACAACAACACTCCTGTGAGGTGGGCCAGACTGAGTGACTGGCTCCAGGTGACCCAGATGACAGGGTCCCAGCTCAGGAGGGGGTCTGAACCTGGCACTCCCATATGCTCCCACCCCCAGCTCTCACCCCCTTCTGCATTTCCCACAGACATGGTGGGGCCGAGGGGAAGGCCTGATGGAGTGGCTGTTTACAAAATCTCCAGGGGGTGCTTTTTGTCCTCCCACGACCCTGTTTTCCTCACAGGCTGAGGTGGGGGAAGAAGGGAGGTCACCATCCCCCTCCTCCCCAGACAGTTTCCCTCCCAGCTCAGCAATTGTTCAGATGTGTGGTGGTGACAGCTGTGGAGGGAAATGTAAAGCCAGTAGGTGCAGCAATGGCAGCGATGGCCATTCAGCTCCACCCCTCTCCCATGTAGTGGCTTTGCCAGTCTTCACTGAGCTGTAGTCAGAGGAGGTGGGAGGGAAAGAAGCACCACAACTGCCCTTTCTCTGCCTTTGCAGCCATCCCCCCGCATACACGATTTTAGCTCAGCCTCTTAGGCCTGCCATCTAGTCGTTTCCTTTCTATTTCTTGACAGCTTTGACCACCTACACCTCACTGTGTGCACCCATTCACCCCTCCCCCAAGCAGTCTTATGCCTTCTCTCCTTTGTACCAGTTGCTCATGGGGTAGATAAGAGCTCTGAATGGGCCAGTTACAGCCCCCGGGCCATATGTTTGACAACTCTACTTTAGTCTCTAGTTATTTGGAAACCAGTGCTACTGGTCATTTTGGAATTTATGTTGTGCAAACAATTAATTGGATCCTGTGGCTCTATTCTATTCATAGTGCAGGGAGACTGCCTGTCTTAGAGCCTCTTGAATCAAAGATAGGAACTTTGCACCAGAGAAAAGTGTCTCTGCTAGTGGAATGGATCCAAACGATCCAATCCAGTTGGATCTATCTGAAGACAGATTAGTAGCCTAGATGTCTGTAGATGTACAGAAAATAATTTTAGAAGATGGGTATATAGTCTATTTCATCCTTTTACATCCATTTACAATTCCTTGAGTTTCAAGTGTACATTGAGATTATTCTTTTATCAATGACAAAAAGCAAGGGTGTTGTTGAAGGAAAATTCAAACAATGATATTATTTGAAGCATCTAAGGCAAGATAATTTTGCATTGTATATCACAATATATGCAATAAGTAAAGTAGATCAAGGATGCCTTGTGATAGTCAGCTTGCTTGTTCTGCAGTATCAGTGAAGTCTTGCAACACAGAAAATCTTGTATCTGGTATACCGGGAGTCAATATGATATTTTAACAAACAGTAAAGAAAGTAATGGTTGAGTGGTATTCCAGTAGATGGCATTTCACTTAAATTCTAGGATCAGTTTTCCAGATTTCATGACCTTAAAAATACTTAATGAAATGTTGTGTACCTTGAGGATCACCAACAGAAAAGGAAATAGGGAAGAGTTGCACATAGTACCAGGCCACATGGGGCATGTTGAGAAACAGACATAGAAACTATAACAGGTGCTGGGGAGTGGTGGTGATGGTTCTGGACTAGCTTCTGGCCAAGTTCCATTTTTTCTACCCTTTTCTCAGACTTTCTGATTTACATCTCAGTCTCCATATTTCCCATATAACACAGTAGTCTTGTTGATGCATATATGCATAATCTCACAGGCAGTATTTGTATTTTATCAGTTTATGTAACTTACAGGGTCCCAGTATACTGAAGAAAACATTGTTAGGATGCAGGGAGGACATGGCCTGGGCTGAAAGCTCATTACCTTTATATTGTCTTTTTATGTTATTTCAGAAATAAAGTAGAATTGTCCTTCATGACCCATGAGACCATATGTATGGAATGATGGTGTCTATAGATATCATGCTTGAGCTCTTATGAATTGCAGAATTGCTACTTTTCTGTGGTTTACACATAAACCCCTTTCTGGTTCATATGCCCTCCCTATTCAGCCACTAGTTATTTTTAGAATTGTGTACTTGTATGAGCTCTTATCCAGAAATTCCTCTGGCTGAGTTCAGACTGGCAGTTTGAAGCCGGAGCCAGTAGTGGCAAAAAAAGCTCTGGAACAAACTGTTCCAGGTATTCCCGGTCACACTGCACTGACTGATGCAGGAGCATACGGGGAGGAGGCATGCAGGAGCATTCAAACTGCTGGCCCAGAGACACAGCTGTAAACAGCTTTTTCCTGGCAAATTGGCTATGTGTGTATGAGCGCATGAGTGCTCATGCACTCATACACACATGCACACATGGCCGATTTGGATCCCGTTGTACTGGCACCACATTGGGTGGTAGAGCAGAGCACAGCCAATCATATTGCTGCTGCCTTATGCGCAATGCAGGTTGCTCCCGGCTTTTCGGGTTGGTGTTCACACTTCCCGGAAGTGGAATGAAGCAGGATAAACGGGCTCTCAGGGATTTGCTACCGTTTTTACCAGGTATCTTTTAAATGTGGGAGTGAAGTGGAACAGCACGGGTTGACTACGGGTGGGGAATGCCAGGCAGATGTGCCTGTTTGAATGCCCCCTTTAATCCACTCCCTGCCATACAGCCGTTTTGGGCTGTCTTCTGCAGTCCTTTTAAAGTTTTAAGGTATTGCACAAGCCTTGGAGTCCCTTTAAACACCTGCTTTCTGCTCAATCCATGAACCACCATAAATTGCCCAAACTGCTCTAAAACTTCTTGGAAGTTCATGACAGCAGTCCTGTCATGAATTTCTGTTCTTGAACCATGAACAGGGCAAAATTCATGATGAACTTTGTTTTGTGGTTCATTTTCTGCCCATCCCTAATCCTTATTCTACTATTCCTTGTCTGCTTTTCACAGTTGCAACAAGGGGCAACAAGGGGGGAAACATGACAAAACAATCGAAGCTACAAAGGTGTTTTCCAACCAGAAAGTTAGCATATGGTGCCACCAAAGATGATAATTCCAACAGGTGTTTCTGGACACAGCATTTTCATTTTTCAGCAGTTACCCACTGTTCCCATTAGCTTGGGGCACTTTTTTGACTTTAGTGTTGGCTTCTTACTCTCTTGCTACACCTACTAGCCTAGGTGCACATTTTTTTCTTGTGCTTTATGAAGGCAGTGCCCGTAGGCTGGGGTGTGGGTATAGAGGTATAGGCTACATCTCTCCAAAACAGTTAGGGGTAGCATTTTGTTCACATCCTCTAGATTGTGGGCACTGTGAGGAGAGCATAGTACTTGATAATTTTGTTCTATTTAGTTAAACCTAGGGGGAAAAGTTACAGGTGGAAATGTGTTTCCCTTTAAAATAGATGCTAAACAAGAATTTTGCAAACAGAATAGCATACTACTAATGATAGTAAAGAAAATAAAAGTATTAAAGAATGAAATGAAATGAAAAATGCACCTAATAAAATCTTTGTGCACATCCCTACTTCCATCCTTGATTCTCTTGTGGCACACTTCTACAACAATCCTCTGTTCGCAAATTATCTTGCCCTTTTCAAGTAAGCACTTCTATCCACAAATCTCCATCTGTTCATTTCATGAGTTTATTTTTCCTCTGTTCCTAATTCATCATCCATCCTAATGTTATCCCCTCCTCCTCTGTTTTTACAATTACCTTCTCATAATCTGCTTCAAACTCAATCAGTTTTCTACTCCTTTCAAAATTCATCTGTAAAATCTCTGGTACGTTTAGGGATGCCACATTCTGTCAAGCATCCTAAATGTCCTTGTCCTTGTTGAATCATTAGTTTATAGTGTGTTTTGTTGAATTATTAGAGTTTTTACTATGTTTTCTAATTTATTTCATCATTGATTAGATTTATTAGATTAACATTCTCTTTCTAATAGTTTCCTAATGTTAAAATCTCCATAAAAAGACATCAACAAGCCCTGACCTGGATAGCCCAGGCAAGCCCGATCTTGTCAGATCTCAGAAGCTAAGCAGGGTCAACTCTGGCAAGTACTTGGATGGGAGACCTCCTTGAAATACCAGGGGTGGGGGCAGGCTCTATTCAGCCACCTCTCTGAATATCCTCCAGCCCCCAATAGGGTTCAGTCACCAGAGATCACCATGACTTCCAAGTGCACATACAGTCAGTCACCAGAGGTTGCCATGACTTCCAAGTGTACACATGCTCTTGTCTCTCTCACACTCACATGTGAAAAATACAAAAACAAAAAAATGCATCAACAAAAACTCCATAGAAAACAGCACCAGCAAATGGGAATATATCATGGTGGTGAAGTTAAGAAGTTCCAACAGTTTCCATCTAAGAGGGGAAAGTTAGATATTTGCCCCAACCCTCTCTTAGAAGTCTTTTCAAGAATGTGTAGCCCAAAGGAATATTGGACTCCATGAAACAATAGTAAATGCTTAAGGATAATGTGGATGTTTCTGATTCACAGGAATATGTAGGAAATTCGATGGCAGAGCACATATTTTGCATATAGAAGGTCTTGGATTCAGTTTTTGGCATCTCAGATGAAAAGTATTTGATGAAAGAACCACTGCTAGTCAAAGAAAATAATACTAACCTACAGTGACCAATGGAATAAGGCAGCTTTGTGTGTTCACAGATTCATTCATGGTTCTTAGAGGTTCTTGCCATTGTGCTAGCTCCTTTGTTCAAATAATGGCCCAGGACAGACTGGCAATTTGCCCCGGTATCGAGTCGCAGCAAAAAAAACCCGGAGTAAACGATACCGGGTTTTCCCGTCCACACAGCGGGGGCCTCTGCCGGAAGATACTGGACAGAGGCACGCGGGAGCGTTCAGACTGCCGCGCCGGAGGCGCGCTATATTCGCTGTTTCCCCATTATTTCGGCTGTGGGCGTATGTGCGCATGAGCGCAGCGCTCATGCGCATTTTGGCGATTTTTTTTTTTGCCCTGCAACGCTGGCACCGCATTGGGCAGTGGAGCGGAGCGCAGCCAATCACACCGCTGCTGCCTCATGCCCAACACGGGTTGCTCCCGGCTTTTCGGCTGCGCGTTCAGACTCCCCGGAAGCGGAGAAACGCGCGACAAACGCAGGCTTTCAAGATTTGCGTCGGCTTTTATCAGGTGTTTTTTAATCCGGCAGTGAAGCGCGAGAGCACCGGTAGGCTATGGGTGGGGGACGCCAGGCAGATGTGCCTGTGTGAACATTCCATTTAATCCGATATTGAGTCGTTGTCAGCCCGGGTCCCATCCCGCAGCAAATTGCCAGTCTGTCCTCGGCCAATGGAGAGGCTACTGGCAGTATTGGATGAAATGGAAAACTAAAAGGAGCCTCCATCTTTTTAACAAAGGCATTTGTCTTGTGCTGCTGACCCATTCAGCACTCCCATTGGACAGACTTCCGGTTTTGGTAACCAACATGGCAGACGCATCGCTTTGGAGCTCCAGGGATATGATTCATGACCTGGTGAATGGGAGGAGGTGCGATTGTCTGCATCATCCCTAGGGGCCTTGTAGGGGGCCCCTAGCCATGGGGCATGAGAGGCTCCACTCCCAAGGCATGCTGCCAAGGAATTGAGGCACCTCTGAGCTCTGACAGTCTCACTGCTGCGGAACCAGCAATGGTGTTAGGGGTGTACACCAGGACAAGTGAAAGGTGATGGAGCGAAATTCTTACCTCAGCATTGATCCACAATGAAGTGTGAGTTTTTCTCATTAAAGCAAGACATCCAGACAAGAAGATAAGCAAAGACACCCCCCAAAAAAGAAAAGCGGTGTGGAGGTTTTATCCCATAGATAAACAAAAACTGTTTCCAGAGCATTTTAAGGGGAGGCAGGAATATAAGCAAATAACAACTGATATAAAGAACACTGGAGAGAAAATGTTATAATCTTTCAAGCAATAGAGACTTTTAAAACTTTTCCAAAAAGTAAACAACTAAAAGATGGTGGGGAGGAAAGTTGTGTCGAAAACTAAACCTCCTTCAGGGAATGGCAGTCCAGCCACCCCAGTTGTGAGACTGGAAGTGGCTACAGACTTCCCTGGTATGATTGCAACAGCATTGCGACCCCTGCTGGACCAAATGACAACTCTTAACTAGAATTTTGCAACTCTGCAAAGTCAACTGAATGATACCAAGCAAACGGCAGAGCAAACAGCAATAGCAGTTAAGGAAGTCGATGCCAAAACCATAAAGCTTCAAAAACATGTAGAGAAGGGGGGGAGAGAACTTCCAATGAACTCCAATTGTTACAGCTTCAAATGTACAAGTCAAATTATGTTTTGAGATTTCAAGGGGTTCCAGAGACAAAAGGAGAAGACCTTAAAAAGACTTTAAGTGATGCCTTGGGACCAGTTGCAGATTTGAAAATGGATTTTCTTCAAAGCGAGATGGATATGGCCTACAGGACATATTCAGAATATATCAAGAATAATAATCTGCCCGGTGAAATCTATGTGAAATTCTCCAAAAGGCATATCAGAGACCAGATACTTAAAAGGACTAATGGAACTACCTTGAAAATCAACAACAGAGAAATTAAAGTATTAAAAGACATTCCCTTTGAAATAAGAAGAGGAGGAAATATAAAGACTTAGTCTTATTTCTTAAAAAAAAAAACTTCTACCCCATACAAATGGATTATTCCAGAAGGCATTTTCTTCAAATACAATGATAAGAAAGAAAGGATCGCGTCTGTCTCAAAGGCTAAGCCAGCAAAGCCTTGGGAGGACAACAATGAAGAGGATAGTGACCAGAGAAGCCATGGAGAAATTTCATCAATATCTACTGAAGAAGAATCTGACTCAGAATTAAGGGCAGTGGCCCCTAAAACTCCTAAAACCAAACGAGACTATAATCTCAGAAAAAAAGAAAGATAAACATTAACTTTTATCTTTAGAGCTTGAACTTAACCTATTTTTAACAGATTCTCAGATGTTCTTTATATAGTTAATGGTTCCAGATGTATGTACTAACTTTTTTCATTTATACTGGACTTTTATATTATTAAGGCGCAAAAAAGATTGTAAACATTATTTGATCACCGCTTCTTGGGTTTTTAGTGGTTATCTTTACTTTCTCCCATAGTTTGTAGTTGACCCCTCCCTTGATTTCTGTGTAGTTTTTAGAAAAGCAATAAAAATGTAAAAAAAAAAGACCCCACTCCCATTGGACAACATGGGATCAGCTGGTTACCCTCTGGGGATGATTAATAGTTTTCAATCTGCTATGATTAATTCAATCACCACTGTGAGGTTTGGCTGGAGCACAGAAATCACCAGGAGGGACAGTGCCTAACAGCTGTTTGTCATGACCAACTTGCTGTGTGCTCTCCCCCCCCCAACTCCTGCCTGGGGGGGTTGGCACTTTAAGCATTTCCTTTTTAATTTTAGGTTAGTGTTTTTCTACCAGGCATGGTTTCCAGATGCTGGAATTCCAGAGCTAAAAAAATAATAAATTACTAAAATTAAAACATCCACTCCTTGAAATTCCAGCATGAGAAAAGCATGACATGTAAAAATGCCCAAAGCAAAATTAAAATGTAAGTTTTTGAACTGCACACACTTGCTCAACAAAGGCAGTGCAAATTGGTGAGCCTCCTGAGGCATCACACAGTGATGATCGATTCCTGAAGCAGCACATAATTGATTATACAGTGAGGTGGGTTGCAAGGGAGCACCTTTGGTGCTGGGCAGCATTTACCAATCCTTAGTTCTCTGGTAGGGCTGGAAGGGGACCCTGTGGCTTGGGGGCAGGGTCATAGTGGGGAGATGTCATAATGTCACTTCTGTAGAAAACCTGAAAGTAATGACAGTGACTCTAGGTATCACAGTGTCTCTAGGTATCACCAGAAATCACCAGATGACAGTGGCTCTAGGTATGACTGAAAACTCTACTGTAAAACCATAGAGTGTCTGGCAATTCCTAGAACTACTGCCATTGCTCCCAGGTTTTCCCCAGAAGTGATGTCATCACACTTGTGATACCAGCTTTTTAAAAAGTTTTTTTTTCTCTTGCTGTTGCTTGGAGTGGTGGTGAGCAACAGAAGCTCAGGGCGAGGGACCCGCTACCCTAACTGCAAGCCCAGCAGGCCTAGTGAAGTTGGGCACTTCTTAGCACAGTTAATGTTCAGTTTAGGATAAAACTGGAGTATATGGACCAGGATAGGAGCCAGGATGGAGTTGCCAAAAAAAACACTGGAAGCCACTGGACTGCCAGTTGATAAACTGCCATCCTCCACCCAGTTAAAGAAGAATTTCTAATTATGCAGATCTGCCATGTAATAAAACCTAGCTGGTTTGTCTTGTGTCTTCATTTGGGCAGTAATGGGCAGTGTTTTCATATGGATCATTATTTTGCTGGGATATAATTCATGCCTACTGATTTTATGACCGTAAAAAGAATGGTGCATTTCAATTGTTTCCAGAAACAGGAGCTTTCCTTAATCATAATTTGGTTTTGCTTTGCTTAGGAAAAAAAAGTTTATATGAATGTAAGCAGCCAATGTAAACAAGTTACTCAGTTTGAGACTTTTTTTTTTGCTCAGGATTTACTTTGAGCCAAGACTTTCTGGGGTTGTTAATATCTGAAGTAAATAATAACTACAAAGGTTCTCCTCATCATATGCAGAGTGGATTTCTACCCACTGGACAACTACAGCGGAGGTTAAGGGCCACAGCTTCCAGTTAGCAGGATATGCTTTCTAGACACACATGAGATTAAGCACTGTTATGGCTGCCTTAAAATTTCTCCTGAACAGTAATATAATTTGTCACACATATTTCCATTACATTTGATGAATAGTTTAGTTTTTTCTCATATATGTGTGTGTTTGTGTGTGAAAATTTTGATATGAAATTGCTTGCAGTATGTTGGTTTACTATCAAAAAAGCAAGGTGTTAGTATGTAAAACCTTTTTCAAAATTCAATTTCTCACAATATTTGCAGATATAGATGAGTGCAGTGAAGCGGTAACCGTTGCCTGTGGAGATCATGCAAAATGTGAAAATTTGGATGGAGGGTATAACTGCTCCTGTAAGGAAGGTTATCAACCATCCACAGGAAAATTACAGTTTAAACCAAACGACGGCACTTCCTGCCAAGGTAAATGATATTATAGAGGTTTATGTGTTATTATAGAACTATATCTTCTGAGAGGCCCACCAGTGACTCTTCTTTTCAGTTAGATTAATCAGCTGGATACGAAAAACTGGCAATACATGAACTCCTAGATTTTTAAAGAATATGTGTGTTTACTGAAAAATAGAAGTAACAATGTGTATCATAATAACAGATATGATGCTCTTCTTTTCTGCACTAACCAATGTGCATTAATGTTAAGTGGCCATATATCTTGTGTGACTATAGATGGCTATTGTCAGTAGGCTGCTATTATCAGTACCACTCGATCCACTGACAGTAGGACCCAGATTTGTTACACATGAATAAAAGTTGGGAAAATTCAAGCTATTACATAAATCTGATCAGTTGTGTTATAATACTGGTCCCTTTTAGCAATCTCTTGTCAAATCAAATAACGGTTTACTTTAGGCTGAGTCCTAAAATGGAATCATGGAAGCTTTTCTCTCTTTGAGAACTGAGCTGACTGTAGCTTCAAATAAGGAGATGGGAGGTTGTTGTCACAGGTGCCAGGCAAACCATTAGGCCTAGTAATTTCAAGGCTCAAGAATCTGGGGGATGCATTCCATCTTGTTAGCGCAAAGGCTTATGTGTTGGGGCAAGATGCTTGCTTAATTGGACTATGTACATCTGCAGAGTGTATGGCAACTCAGCTGATTGGTTGAATCACCTGGTTAGCAACACAAATGATTGGTCAAGTTGTATCATCCGCTATACATTGGATTGATTAACTAGAATCATGCCAACACAGGTCAGTGTGCATAAACAAAGATTCTTCAGTTTAGTTTTCACCCTGTGTCTGAATTACATCTAACTTTGGGATACTTCTTGATTTTGGACCAGCCAAGTTGGACTCAGTCTTGCTGAGTTAGCAGGATCTTGAACCAATGCTTATAAATGGGTTTAACTTAGGTATTTAGCATATTGTTTTATCCTCACTAGCCGCTATACTTTTATTGTATTTTCTTGTACCATCTTATAATAAATAGCTATTTACACCTTGTGGTGTTCTAAGGCTTGGGGGCTTCAATCTGAATCCAGAAATTTAGCCCATATTGGCTACAGCTACCAGAATAACTGTTTTCTGGGCCTCACCTTGTAAGCACCCTACCTTACTGGGCTGACTTCTTGATCTTAGACCTAGGAGAGCAGAGGCTTGGTCTCCGGCTGATGGGATAGTAAGGGGACTGGTGGCAGCATTACCCTGGGGTGTTAGGATTCACACTTCAACCCTTTTGTTTTTGTTTTGACCAACCTGTCACCCTTAAGGAGGACTCTGGCTTTAAAGGCTTTTGACAACTTGGTGCAACAGTCACTTGAATTCACCAGCTTGGATTCTACAGGCAATTTCTGATCAGGCTTGAGCATTTTTGCCACAAAAAAGGAAAGACATTTTTGTCAAGTGTCTTCTGCCCATTTTGCCTTTGTGCTGTTCATGGGGTACCCTGACTCCTAGGCTGATTCTGCATTCATCTGTTTCTTCACAGTTTTTCAACAGCCACGTTGGAAGTTTAATTTCTCTCTTCACTTCATGCTGCTTTCACTTTCTTTGTTCATCGGGTTTTATGGTACCTTCTGCATAGATTTATGTCTGTTCAGGGATGACATCACAATCAGTACAGCGTTGCCCCGGGGTATCTGAATGTGGTTTTGAGTGGCACTTTTTCCTTCTTCTGCTTCTGATTCAAAGGGAACAATAATACTTTGGCACAATACTTTGGCACAGCTTAATTGATTTCTGTCACTTCCCCTGCTCCTATTTCCCCCTCTGTTATTTATCACCTCGCCATGAATTACTTGGCTCAGGCGGCAAATGACCACTGAGGCAAGTACCGACACAGGAAAATCTGCATATCAGATTAAATGAAAACAGATATTCCAAGGCAAGGTGAACCAGGTTGAGTGCTGATAAAATGTGGAGCAAATGCCAAATGCAGAATAAACACTAGAAACAGATTTTGGGAGTGCTCAGGAAAGTCCTGATTTGCAAGCTGTACTCCGTTTATAGATCTTGTAGAATCCAAACCATATAAGATTTTTCCTCCAGATTTTTTTAAAATGCAGATGTCTTTTTCCTCCATCAGGTCAATTTAGGTGTGCATATTTATTTGTTGTTTTTATTAAAGATAACCTGAACACTATACTAAAGGTGTAACTCTTATGCTTTACCAAGCCCTTCTGTAATAACCCATAGAAGTTACTTAGTGCTATTGCTGTATTACAGTGTTCTACCCAACTGGCTGCTGGTGGTTGGAATGGAGAAATGTAGAAATAAATTCTACTAGAGATTACAAAGTGGCACATTTACTGAAATATCTAGAATGGCCCTGGACAGCACAAAGTCAGACAATAAGAGTGCCTGAAATCTTTTCAACTAGAAGAAAATTTCTATAAGATCATATACAAATGGTACCTAACTCCACACAGACAGAACCATATATGCAACACTGATCAAAATGTATGCTGGAAGTATGGCTCTAGAAGAGATGACTAAAGGCATTCATGGTGGTAGTGTTCCACAGTGAAGGAATTTGGGGAAAGGGTACTAGAAGAGATACAAAGGATGCTTGGTTATATGTTACTAGAAGACCCAAAGTTCTGCTTTCTAGGATTGTTCAAAGATTATGTTTTGTCGAAATATAAAGCAATGGTTTAGGGTATGCCAACTGTTGCAATGATGGCAATAGCTAACAATGGAAAACTGTAAAATCTTTTAATATTAAAACATTGAATATTAAGACTTGGATGACTGAAAGATGGTAACTAGTAAAGTTACTAAATTACTAAAGTTAATGTATTTGCTCAGATTGAGAGGTGGTCATCTTAAGAACCCCTATTTCCTTGCTCTCAGATATCAGACCAAGAGAGGAAATGGGTGAAGTTGTTCCCCAGACTATGTTGGGCATTAGTTATTCTGGTCTTGTGAATGATTTATCACATGAACAGCCATGGTCCATCCTAAACTCAGTTCTCCAGCTGGACACTATCCATCTGTCCATCTATCTAAAATCTACATCCAGGCTTTCCTTCAGAGCAGCACTGAACTATTCATAGCACCATATGGATATCTAGTCCAAATTAATTTAACAAATAAATCCAGGTAAAGGGTGGGGGGTCGGTTATGAGTAGTCATCTGAAAATTGAAGAATACCAGGCAGTGGGAATGGTTTGAGTATATATAAAATGGTTGCTATACTGATGCAGCAATCCTATTGAAGTGCCTTAATTAGACTCCCTTTTAATTTCAGCAGAAATCCCAGCATCAGAATGTGTGTTGCACCGTGAATGTATAGCTGAAAATATTAACAGAACCTTAGCTAAAGTAAGTACTACTGGAGAATAGACTGGTCTGCACATGTTTTCATTTTTTCCTTGCATTGAAAGACAGCTGCTCATCCTTTTAGAATGTGCTGCCCAACAGTGTGAAGGTTTTTTGAAATATTTTGGTGAAATGTTGGTTTTATATTGGTCTCTTCAGTTTTAGGTTGATGTTTTAATTACTATTTTTATATGGGCTTTTATGTTTGGTAAACCACTTGTTAGAGAAAGCAACCTAGAAATATATTAAGTAATGCATATAAAGCATGTGAAATAACAACTATAACAAATTCAATGAATATAACACAGAAATATGATGGAAGGTCACACCCCTAGGAGCCAGGGTTTTCCGATTTTACCTTCACTGCATCCCTTCATGATGGTGATTACCTAAAGTCACTCCATGAGTTTTGTGGCTGGGATGGAATTTGAATGCAGATTATGCCCATCCAATTTCAACTCTTTATCGCTATCCCATCTAGTTTTTTTAACAGTTTACCAAAAATGTCAAGCTGCGGAATTAAAATAGCAGACTTTTATAAAAGATAAATGTTTACAGATAAATGTCTTCCTTTGACTTAATAGCAGAAATGTAACCACATAGTATGATTTTAACTTTCTTTCAGTTTAGAAAAATAAAAGAACCCCTTGTTGTGTTACAAGAAATCAATCAAAGCACTTTAGGACAAATTTCACCCATAGATGTCATTTCCTACATAGAAGCATTATCTGTAACTTGTCCTTTGATAAGAACCATGAATAACAAGATTTCAGATGAGGAAACACTGCCTAATCTAACTCTTAACGTGAGTGACTTGACTTTGCAATTCCATTTTTGCCACTTTTTAAAGTATAAATACAGAGCCCTCATATAAATACTTGTTTATTCCTCTAACAGGCATTTGTCAACACTGTGAACAATTTTGTTCAGAAGGATAAAATTGCAACATGGGAAGTTATCCCAACAGATAACAGAAGAAGGCATCTCACTAAACTGATTCATGCTGCGGAACAAACAACAGTTCTTGTGTCACAGAACTTCAGAAAGATGGCAGAGGTTGAGGTTAATGCTAGCGATTTGGGTATGCAAAAAGGATGAATGGTATTGCTGATTAGTTGTTCTTTTTTCCCCCTCCCACGACAGATTGTTGACATTAAAAGTAATGTTGTATGAATCCCATGCTGTGCTTCTGGTTTAATCTCAATGTGTATGTGTTTCCCTAGAAATATGAGCATAGCTGATGAAAATAGAATACTTGATAACCATAAGTACCTCATATTTGCACATAAGTTTTCCATGTTCAGAATCTTGTTGTTTTGGAAGTAACCCCCAAATATGGCTTGACCACCACTTTCTATTCTGGTCATTATATTCTCCCAGACATATAAAATGTGTCCATAGTCCACTGTGGTACTATAAAATGCAAAACAAAGATTCACCTCTCATGCATCTTGTGAGTGTGGGACTGTTATCATGGTCTCCCCTTAGAGCCATTTGTGGTGAATTGACTCTTCTTCCCCAATAATCTGTGTAAAAAAAAAAATCACAACTCTGCAAGGTGACTATTAAATTAGTACTCTGGGATTGCCCAGAGGCTAAACTAAAACTATCCTTCAAGCAGTCAAAAGGCTGAAGAACTAGTTTTTCCATCTTAATTTTTTTCAACTTCCAGTCTGCAAAAGCTGGCAGGATGTCAATTCATATGTTAATATATATAGCCCAGAAAACAAAAGACTTGTGCCTTCCCTAGAGAAGTAGGACATGTACTAACAGGAATCTTCTGGGTTCTAGCTGGGGCCTGTTTAACTACACCCTTTGCCCAAGTGCAGTGTTGTTCCTTCCGGACCTTCATGTAATCCAAGCAGGGATAACTGATGTTTCTGGTTGCTGGATAACTGCCAAAGTGGAGGATATGGACAAATGTTAGGAGGAATTTATTCATGCAAGGTCTCTTGGGATAAATAAAGGCAGACATACTGAAATCCCGCTGGCTAGATTCTGATATGCTTGGAAGTGTGCAAAGCCTCTGCATTGTACTCTCCACAGATGCTTTTTGAAAGCTGGATCTTTAATGTATGTGAGATAGTTCTATGTCAGACCAGGAAACTGAGCTCAAGAAACTGGAATACTTTCTCCAGTAGCAGAAATAAACTGATTCTAGTTTGTTTTCAGAATCAGTTCAAAGTCAAAGTCAGTTCAAAGAGTGTCAGTCCTAACAGTGAAAAGACCAGGGTTCAACTCCGAACTCAATCTTGAAGCTCACAGGGAGGGAGCCTTGGGCTCTTAGACTGAGTTACTTCATGGGGTTGTGGTGACAATAAGATGGTAGAAAGAAGAGATAAAAATATAGATTGTCTATCCATATGTTGTACAATAATAGGTTGGCTGTTCACTTGCTGTTTTATTATAGCTACATATTCTGTGTTAACTTTCCAGTCTCCATGTGTGTGTGCTAAATGCCTTCAAGTCTCTTCTGACTTATGGCAACTATGAATGAATGTCCTCCAAAGTGTCCATTAATAGCCTTGTTTGGGTCTTGCAAACTGAGTGCCATGGCTTTCTTGACGGAGTCAATCCCTTTCATGTTGGGTCTTCCTCTCTTTCTGCTGCCTCAACTTTTCCTAGCGTTATTGTCTTTTCCAGTGATTCCTGTCTGCTCATAATGTGACCAAAGTATAATAGCCTCAGTTAAATCATTTTAGCTTCTAGGTATTATTTCTTAGATTCTTAAAAGCATTCAATGAAAAGTGGTGTACTGAAAAGCTCAGATAATGTTTGTATGCCTGTGCCATATGCAACACACGGCCCAGCTATACTATTCTAGCCTATTAGTCAAGTTTATGTTTGCCTTTAACAAAATATCTGATTGAATTTCTGGTTCCCTTCACAGGGAAGGGGAAGCTTGAAACACTGTATGATAATGAACAAACTAAAGGACTGTGTGTCCTCTAATGTAGTTTTTGTCCTGAGGGGTAACATTTGGCTGTGTTGTGTTGTTTAGATTTTTGACAGCAAACATTATAGCAAAGTGGAATGGACATTCCATATCTTTGTGGGAGGGAACAATAAAATATTCACTCCACACATAATAAAAAAATTATTGTAAAATAAATACCATTCAATGGTATCTTCTCCTGTGCTTTTAAAGACTGCAATTGGTATTCTCTTTTAGAAATGCATTCTTAATAAAGCAGTAGCTCTTTTAAAGTAGCTTCCATTATTCTTTCCAGATCCTCATTTAATGCAAAGCAAATTAGAGGCTGCATTTTCCAAGGAAAGAATGAAAAGGTACAAGAATGGAAATAAAGGATGTATGCCTACTATGAATAACAAAGTCTAGGGATTTAGAGCAAACATGTACCACATTAATGGGCTTTTTCCCCTTGAAATATCTAGCAGAACTCTGGGCTTTTAAAAATCAGCAATAATTGAGCAGTCCAGTGTAACCTTTATTGCAGAAGAGTAAGTTATGCTAGGCTGGGATGGAACTGCCTTTTCCAAAGGGTTTTTTTCACCCTTCTTTCTTCTTTTTCTTTTGCAGCTTTCAAAGTTTTTGCCTTTGATATGCAACGAATGGACCACATTCACCAACATGTGCACATGGGAGGTGATACTATAAAGATCTCTGCAAAGAAAAAGGAGGCATCGACTTCAAATGGTTAGAAAAAAAGAGTGGCTTGGGGAAGAAGGACAGAGAGGCTGAGCCCAATAAGTTTCTCTGGCACCCTCCTTCTTTGGCAAAAAAAAAAAAAAAAGTCAGGGGAGTAAATACATCAGCAGTACTGAAAACAGTGGGAACACAAGTGGAGACACTGAGAAAAGTCATTCTATCAGCATACAATTGGGCAACATTCTCTGATATTGTTTTCACTTTGATAAAGCTTTGCCCCCCCAGTCGGAATGAAGAGACAGACACCAATATGGATTTAACAAGGGCCACTTTATTAATTATTTAATAACAACAAATACTAGTGAGGGGTTGCTAGAAATGTACTGAGGAATATGACAGGTGTCAAACTCCTGACCACCTGCATTTCCTTCTGGGCGATGCACCTGCTCCAATCACAAGCCACCGAAGGTAGCTTTTGACCAGCAGCTTGGCATGTTGAAAAGAACCCCTGACCCACCACCCCAGAAGCTGCAAAGGCCTGCTAAGGTAGGCCGGGCCAGATTGTTCCAAGGAAGATCACCCCTTCCCAGCCTTGAGCCGCAAAGGCCCAAAAGCCGTTCCTGGAGGACCCTTTATTTCCTTTATAACAATGCCCCAGTGCTCACCATTTCCATCCAGATCGTGCTACCTCACCACAGCAAAGGCCAAGCCTCTGCTTAGGCCTTGGCCCCTACTATGTGATCCAGCACTGCCAGGACCCCTCGTTTCAGATCTGAAAGAAAAATGTTGTTGCCCTTGTTAGAAAGGTGCACCCCATCCCCCCTATACAGGTCAGGGAACTCGACCCATATATCAGGGTGCAACAAAAAAATGCCCAAACCGCCCTCCATGGCATTCTTAAGCTGCCAGTTGGCATTCCACCTTGCCCGGTCCAGACACCTAGGGTCACCAATGCTGCGTTACACCTGACGCGGTAAAATCGCTGACAGGACCAATTGCACCCCCGGCCAATAGTCCACAATGCCAGCCAAATCTGCCTTGGCCTGAATAACTATGGTCTTACCTTTCATGAGACCCATTACCACCAAGGTGTATCATCAGCACATCAGGTGGAGGACCACGTCTCTCCCCAAACAGTAGCGGCATCAACCGAGGCCAGTGCATGCCTCTTCAGCCAAGCCACTCGACCTCTGCCCGCTCACTGCATCCCAACTGGGATTCAATTATCATTCTCTTGCCCGGTGCACGGCCCAGAACACCATACTGTGGCCACAGATCAGCACATGGCTCCTCCGCTGGCCACCAACCGCACCTGAAACAGAAACTAAGTTAACCATAACAAGACAAGAGCACAAGGCTCAAAAACAACATGCTCCATTCCCATTATAACAAAACTGAATGAGAAGCTCAGACTTTGCAGGTCCGGACATACATCTTGTAACGCGCTGACCGCCACCTGCCTATTCTTTGGATGTCAGGTCCCTGATATCCCATAGCAGCAGTGGAAGCCGCCCCAATTCTGAAAGAGTGAGTCCCAAATTGGAAACTACCAAGGCCCAAAGCAACCAGAGCCTTCTTGGTAATTGCCCAAAACTGAAACCTGGTCAAGGGCGATCCATCCCTGTGTATAAACAGGAGGCCTGCACTACTCCCCCTCAATGCCAAATATGAACTGAGTGCCACAATTGGACACAGGTCAGAATCAAAACAAGGGCCCACTGAAATTATATTGCCTTTGCCCAATTGGTCCGTCTTAGAACGCCAGATTGTAATTTGTAGGCCTTCCTCACTTACCTGGACATCCCCCATGCTTAACATGTAGCCTGACTTGTCCTGTCGGGATCGGGCCACCAACTCACTAATTCTCAGGGCCCCAAAGAATGCAACCAAGGCTGCTGCATGAAATAAGGCAGCCTTGTATGCATCCGAACACAAAGAAACCCAGTGGGGTTTCAAACCCTTAAGTACAGTAAGGGAAAAAGGTTCTCTCATGTCAGGAGGAGCACCATCCTCTCGGGCCCAGCCATCCAGCATTTTCCGAATACAGAAATCCCCAGTATCATCCCTGAAACCCCTGGCCTTACTTACAAAGGCAAGGGCTGATAACTTGCCACAGATGGAACGGACAGACAGACCCTTACCTTTCACAGACATGCAGAATTGGATCAGGTGTGACACTGGGATAGGCCAGAGTTGCTGAAGGCCCACCTTCTGCCTAAAAGCCACAAACTGTTGGCCAGCCTGCATATAAGCCCGGCGCGTGCTGGGTGCAAGAGCTAAGCCCATTGCCCTCTCAGCTTCAGCCCTCCAATCCGCCACAGGTCTTCAGGCATTCTTACCGCTACTTGGTCGAAGTCTGGAGCCAACTGACGAAACCTCTCCATCTGTTTCTGAGACAGAGCGTCAGCGACCCCATTATTGACTCCTGGCACATGCCTGGCCTTAAACATAATATTGTAGCACAAGCATTGGAGAGTAAAGGCCCGGACAAGCGCCATTACCCTGGGTGACCTAGACGTTAAGGAGTTGATGACTTGTGCTGTTGCCATGTTATCACACCAAAAGTGAACTGTCTGGCAAGCCAGGTCATCAGCCCAGATGTACACCGCTACCACGATGGGAAAAAACTCCAAAAACGTCAGGTCACGCACCCACCCAGCATGAATCCACTCAAATGGCCAGTCCTCCACACACCAGTGGCCCCTAAAGTAAACACTGAAACCCAAAAAGCCTGCTGCATCAGAGGTGACCTGCAGTTCAGCCTCAAGTTGGAGATCGGTCTTCCAAAAGGACACCCCGTTATAAGAGGCCAAGAAGTCCTGCCAAACTGACAGGTCATCTCTAATCCCTTGGGTAAGCCTGGTCCTATGATGTGGACACCTTAAACCTATCATTGAGTCGCACAGCCTGCGCAAGAATATCATTGAGTCGCACAGCCTGCCCTCCCTGGGGCCACCACTTTACACGCAAAATTAAGGTGCCCAATTAGCTGTTGCAACTCCTTGAGTGTCAATTTAGTTTTAGTACATGCTTCCTCAACTAACCGAAGAAGGTTAGCCAATTTATCAGGAGGCAAGCGTGACACTTGCAGTACAGTGTCCAACTCAATACCCAGAAAAGTTAAGACTGCACTAGGGCCTTCTGTTTTCTCAACAGCTAAAGGAACTCCAAGTTCCTGAGCCATTTGCTCAAAATTGGACAATAACTGTGCACAAATTCCAGATCCAGCGGGGCTGGCAAATAAAAAATCATCCAAATAGTGGGCAGTACTGGACAAGCCCATGCGTGCTTGCAGAGCCAATTCCAAAAAGGAACTGAACCTTTCAAATGCAGCGCAGGACACAGAGCATCCCATTGGGAAGGCCCTGTCCATATAGTACTGCCCATCAAAGGAGAAACCCAGAAGGACAAAGTCATCTGGATGGACTGGCAGAAGACAAAAGGCCGACTTGATATCACATTTAGCCAATTCGGCCCCTCGCCCACAGCTACAGACCATACCAACCGCCTCATCAAAAGAAGTGTACCGAACTGAGCAGAGTTCATTAGGTATGGCATCATTCACCAAGCTGCCGTGAGGATAAGACAAATGGTGAATGAGGCGATACTCCCCAGGTGCCTTTTTTGGTACTACACCCAAGGGCGATACCCACAGTTTAGGCACTGGAGAAAAGGGGAAAGGACCAACTACCCTGCCTTCCAAACATTCTTTCAGAATCTTGGCTATAACCACTTGCTCCATGCCATGAACTGAGGGCAAATTAGGAGCTGAAAAAAAACATCTCTCACCCATATAGGGAATGTGAAAACCAAACTTGAACCTCTCCAACAAATACTGCCTATCGCCAAACTTAGGGTAAAGGCGCAACAAGTGCTCCAACACAGGAACTTTAATTGGACTGGGTCCCTTTGTCAGGTAAGGCCTGACCACCACCCCCTCCCTGACGTCTGCCACCTTTGCCATCCCTAGCAGCAGATCTGAACTGTGACTTGGAGCAGGATGGAAAGGCATGGGAGCCGGCACAGAGAGGGCATTCATGGTGAAAGGGACATGGCTTATGGCCACAGGACCCTTGTGAGGAAAACTCCCAACACAAAGGGCGCCTTTGCATTGCCTGGCTACCTGGGGACCTAGGAACCCCAAAATTGGTTGTATTAGCCTTTTTTACTACATGCCCACTGTCTGAATGCTCCCCCCATAGGCGTGGCTGGGGACATCGTCTGCATCCAGATATGTGGATGGATCAAATCCCAACAGAGAGCTGGGTACATAGCTGCCTTCATCCAGAAGGCCCTATCATACTCCATTCAAGCAGACCCAGCAAAATCCGAATAACCCTTATGGATTATATCCATATACTGGAGCAACGAAGAAGCCCTTTCAGGGTTTGCCCTAACTAGCACTCCTGCATAGATTAAGAAGCCAGGGTACCAGTTAGCATATATTCTATCCATGCTACAACACTTCAAGCGCTCCTTGTCACGTTCATCAAGGTCCTCCTGATCTTTCTTATCTAACTCCCGATACAACAAGGAGAAGACATCTACATAATCTCCCCGCAGAATCTTCTCCCTGGTAGCCACAGTGAGGTGGTCACCTAATGGCATGGCTAGCTCCCCTGACGGCAACTCCTTTGCAGGCACCATCTCATAAGTCTGATTACCAGGATCTGGGGGAGCGCATCCAGTCCACACCCCACCTTGCAATTGACGTGAGCAGGGTGGGGGAGTTGTGCCCACTGGGGCTGGCAAAGATCCACCCATTGGTGATGTCAATAAACCCTCACCAATGGGAGGACCCACCAAAGTGCCTGCCGGTGTTACCCCATCAGCCTCAGGTGGAGCCTGTATAGCCCCAACTGATCCAGAAAGAATAGGCGTACTGGCCACCCTAGGAAGAGTTGCCCCTCCCAATATGGACACAGATGACACGGCAGAAGCCTGGATGCCCCCTGGGCCCCAAGGTCAAGCGATGCCCGATGTTTGTGTCGCAGTTGACATTCCTGATATCTGTGGTGGGACACTTTGAGTATCCACCTGTGGATTGCTGCCTTGTCTCTCCACCGTGCCAACCTCCCTCGGCACAGGTTGTGCTTCACCTCTCACCGATACAGCATTCTGGCTTGGAACACCTGCTCACCGGCTCTCAAGAATAGAAAGGCAGTTCAGTACTTGAGCCTGGAAGGACTCCATACAAGACATAGCAGGGTGACTGGAGGGTGAAGGCCCCTCCAGACGCCGTTCAATCCCAGCTAGCCTATCCAGAATGGCCCTGCTCACCGGACTGTCCCAAAATGCATCTAATAAAGCTGGTGAAATCGCACCAGCAGGTGCCCCAGAAACCACTCCTAATTGTACTGTGCCCGACGGTGCTGAAGACACCTGCAACCCTGGTGATGGAACTATGGGCTGCATAGCTGGTGAATGCACTGGGTCACCTACCAGAACTTGCACGAGGACCTGAGCATGCCGCTTATTAGGAGGCTGCCTGCCAGGTGCAGGAACAACCCCAACCCTTTTCGGGGTGGACTGCTTCCCTTTGGACACCCCTACACCCTTCTTAGGAGCCATGCCTCCAATGCCAAGTGAAAAGCAGATGTCCCCCGTGAGCAGCAATGCTAAGCTCTCGCACTCCAACCCCAAATGGCAACAGAAAGCAATCAACTGCTTAAAGCTCAAATTGGCTACCAGTAAAACGGAGGAGGTTGGTGTCTAAAATGGCTGCCAAAGACGATCACCCCAAAATGGCCACCCAGCAAACAAAATTAAAATGGCTGCCTATTGAACTTGTCTAAACGGCTATTATTTCTCCTGCCAAAACAGGCCCCTTGCCTAAAAGGCCTGAGCACCCCGCCGCACAGCCCACGCTCGTTAATCGTCCACAAGACTATGGGCCTCAAGATAGCAACCAGAACTACAAAAAGGATCAAGTAGTGGTGATCAGGGCCCACTGCAGCCGTACCACACTGCTTGGAGGGGGGGGCAACCCAAAGCTCCCTCCCAAATAACTGCTTCCCAAACATAAACTGCAGCTTGGCCTCAGCTGCCGCCACCACACACAAGCCTCCGAAGCCAATGATCCCACGCCGCGTCCACCGACTATCCCCCAACGCCGCCAAAACGAGCCGCTTCCAAAAATACCACCCCAGACTGAAGCTAACAGCCACGATCCAGCCTGATGCCAGGAACGTGACCGCACTGCTGCTGCTGCTTCTGCTGCTTCTGCTACAGGCTTAAAGCCACACACACCCAGCAGCACAGCCTTCGGTCTCCATTCTCTCTGAGCGTGGCAAAGAACTGATGGGGGGGGGAGGAGCCAGACCTAAAAGGCTGGCTCTGCCCCCTGTTGGTCTCTTCTCTCTTCATGCCTCATGCAGAGGCAAATCAGCCGTCCCCCGCCAGTGCAGGCTCGGCAGGGGTTGGGGCTTGCATTCTACAAGTCTATTAGTATCACCCCACTTACAGTGTGGTATGGTGATAATAATGCATGTTGAGGAATAATAGTGCTTTCTCTGCAGTACCCCAAAGCTGTAGAACTCCTTTCCCTCAGGATTGCTCTCCAGGCTCTAGCCTGGGTACACACTCAAGAAATAAGTACACAGCTACAGGGTTCCAGGTGGGCCTGACCCTAATCTTGCTATGATCCTCTGTGTGTCATTTCAGAAATAAAACAAAAGTTTTCTTTAATGATTCATGAGACTGTATGCATGGGTTGTATTATTTGTGGAAGAGTACACATTATATTAGTTTTTAACTCTCGATGCTTGGGCCCTGTGTTGTTTCGATGCCAGACAGTCTTGACTGTACCAGTGGTAGTTTCTATCTACTAGGTTTGCTACCAATTTAGTATGACATTTTATTTCTTTGTATAATTACATATGTTACTTAAATTACTTAAATCTGCCTCCATTCCTGAGGACTGGAAGGTAGCTAATGTCACTCCCATCTTTAAAAAGGGCTCCAGGGGAGATCCGGGAAATTACAGGCCAGTCAGTCTGACATCGATACCGGGTAAGTTGGTGGAAACTGTTATTAAGGAAAGAATTAGTAGGCACATTGATGAACAAAAACTATTGAGGCAGACTCAGCATGGGTTCTGTAAGGGAAGATCTTGTCTCACTAACCTGTTAGTGTTTTTTGAGGGAGTGAACAAACATGTGGACAAGGGGGACCCAATAGATATTATTTACCTTGACTTCCGGAAAGCTTTTGATACAGTTCCTAATCAAAGGCTCCTAAGTAAGCTCAATAGTCATGGGATAAAAGGACAAGTCCTCTTGTGGATCAAAAACTGGCTTATAAATAGGAAACAGAGAGTGAGTATAAATGGGAAACTTTCTCAGTGGAGGGTGGTAAGCAGTGGGGTACCACAGGGATCAGTACTCGGTCCGATGGTTTTTAACTTGTTTATTAACGATTTGGAATTGGGAGTAAGCAGTGATGTGGCTAAATTTGCAGATGACACGAAGTTGTTCAGGGTGGTGAAAACCAGGGAGGATTGTGAGGCACTCCAAAGGGATCTGTTGAGGATGGGTGAGTGGGCGTCAACGTGGCAAATGGGGTTCAATGTGGCCAAGTGCAAAGTGATGCACATTGGAGCCAAAAATCCTAAATATAAATACACGTTGATGGGGTCTGAACTGGCAGAGACGGACCAAGAGAGAGATCTTGGAGTCCTAGTGGATAACTCACTGAAAATGTCTACACAATGTGTAGCTGCAATAAAGAAGGCCAACGCTATGCTGGGGATTATTAGGAAGGGAATTGATAACAAATCAGCCAGTATCATCATGCCCCTGTATAAATCATTGGTGCGACCTCATTTGGAATACTGTGTACAGTTCTGGTCACCACATCTCAAAAAGGATATTATAGCATTGGAAAAAGTGCAGAGAAGGGCAACTAGAATGATAAAAGGGTTGGAACACCTTCCCTATGAAGAAAGGTTAAAATGCTTGGGGCTCTTTAGCTTGGAGAAACGACGGCTGAGAGGTGACATGATCGAGGTTTATAAGATTATGAATGGGATTGAGCAGGTTGAGAAAGAAGTACTTTTCTCCCTTTCTCACAATACAAGAACTCGTGGGCACTCTATGAAATTGCTGACCAGTTGGGTTAGAACAGATAAAAGGAAATACTTCTTCACCCAAAGAGTGATTAACATATGGAATTCACTGCCACAGGAGGTCGTGGCAGCTGCAAGCATGGACAGTTTCAAGAGGAAATTAGATAAACATATGGAGCAGAAGTCCACCAGTGGCTATTAGCCACAGGGTATAGATGGGAACTCTCAGTCTGGGGCAGGTGATGCACTCTATTCTTGGTGCTGGAGGGGGCAGCAGTGGGAGGGCTTCTGGTGCCCTGGCCCCACTGCTGGACCTCCTGATGGCACCTGGTATATTTTGGCCGCTGTGTGACAGAGTGTTGGACTAGATGGGCCATTGGCCTGATTCAACATTGGCTTCTCTTATGTTCTTATGTTCTTATGTTACCTGAAGTTCAAAGATATGGTGCAGAATAGTCAGGACTTAACTAAAAAAGGCAGCGTACTTTAGGCCTACTGGTTGAAATGCCTTCTAAAACTTCACAATAGCTACAGCAATGATAACAGAGCATTATCCCTGTTGTTATTATTGATCATTGTTTTTCATCAAATGCACCTGCACTTTTGGCATTCATGGCCACTTAAAAAGCCCATGTAGGTCATAGCTATGTGTGTAGAACTAATGAACTCTCACACCTGATGGATAATCTGTCTTCCTCCATAAAATACATTTCTGCAATATGCTTTTGAAGGTGAATGGAATACCTTCAAAAGTATATTGGCTTGGATCCTAACAATCTCTTCTGTTTTCTGCAGTGTGTCCTTTGTGGCAGAGGTGGTTTCTGCAGTGTGTTCATTGCAAAGTATGGTCCTCTGGTACTAGGCACTTTCTGATTATTGCAAGACTGAGCAGAAATTGCCTACCTCTGGAGGATTGTGCATCTCAGCATAGCACATCCTTCACAATGGAGAGCACACTGAGGAAATGGAAGAGGAGATTAAGTATGTCCTATTATCCATTTGCTTAATTTCTTTACAAGCATCCAATGTTAATTCGGATGAAAGATACACTGGGTTGGATTTCATGGGTTTGTTCCACAAGCAGGGGTGCTTCCTTGCAGTACAAGGAGATTTCCCTAACACAGAAGGCTCTTCTGTAAACAGAATAGCTTGACTGCCTAGCATAATGGAAAAGCTCCTTGAACCAGACAAAAATACTACAGTTAGTGAATGGATCCATGAGATCCAATCCATTGTTTCTAAAACATTTTAAGTTAAATGTTCACTACATTTCTATCTGACAGCAATCCTAGTATCCATTGTTTTGTGTTTCCTGAATGTCTTCTGTGCCATAACATACACACAATCCACTAAGTACCATCTGTTTGATTGATAGGCACTGTTGCAGTTGTGTTTCTGCACTACAGCAGTATTGGCTCTCTATTTTCATCATCACAGAACTTCTCATCAAAGGAAAATCCAGAGCCTGAAGAAACAGTAGCCTCATCAGTCATAGCTGTCACAATTAGCTCCACTCCACCTATGCTCTACCCAATAGACAAAGTAACATTTACTTTAAAACATGTCCAGGTAAGTTTTCTTTGTAAAGACTCTGGTATGAAACTAACTCTGTAAATTATTTTTTAACATATAGCATTGGTGTGTTGGTTTGGAGCTTTATTCACAGTAACATTGTTTCCTGATATGTGTATAATATGGTTAGAAAGAAAATCACTACCCTGAATTCCACACAGCAAGCACAAGGAAGAGAAGATGCTACTCCTGGAAAGCATTGATGGGAATTGACAACAATAATAACTGCATGTTGGTTCTACAACAGATTTGTCAATAATTTGTTAGCATAATCCAGGTTTCTTCCTCACCTCTCCGCATTTACCAATTAGAAGGTGTACATCTGTTGTTACCTGGAGACACAAAAATAGGTGGGTAAAATGTGGCAGGCTATTGAAATATATGGTGATGCTCCATTTCACAACATATCACATAGTGGTGTAGCCCAGAGGTACTGGCTTACTATAGGGTATTCCCAACAGCAGGGGCACCTCACTCCTGACCTGAACCAAAGAGCCACAAAAGTCAGGCCAAAGGAAGGCACTTCTGGCCTGAAACACAGAGCTAGCCACAGCTCTGGGAGGAGGGTCTTTGTTTTCAGGTTTTCATAGAAGGCAGCCCTCCAAGGCAATCTTCAACCTCCCGTCCTCCAGCAGTGAAAATGAAGGCAGGTTCCTCCAGGTGTAGTGTCTGCATTTCTAAAGCTATTCAGAGGCCACCTGGCAAATAGCCCTTCTATCTTCAGAACTTTTGTGTGACCCCATGTCTGTGTGAGAATCCTTTGTCTCCAAACCTGTCTTTCCTGCTCCATCTCTCAGTTTACTGAGATAAACCAATCAGACATTGAAATCAGTTGCTGTAGATTTTCCAGGTTGTGTAGCCATGGTCTTGGCATTGTAGGACCTGATGTTTCGCCAGTAGCTGTGACTGGCATCCTCAGAGGTATAACACAGAAAGATGGAGTACTCTCTCTGTCAATGTGAGAAGAAAAATGGTAGGCAGGTAATTTATATCTACTCCAGAAGGTGGGGTAGGGCTGAGTCATTATCTTGTAGGAGTTCCCCAGGCTATGAACATGCTAAGGGAGGAGCTTTCCTGAGGAGGTTCTTTTGTATGTGGATTGGCTGTTGAAATTCTAATCTTATCTGTAGTGCTTTGTCAGATGTAGAGCCTTTTGTGTTTTTCAGGACAGGAAACCATGCCCTATTTATTTTTAAACTCTCTTCTTTCCTGTTGAAATTGTGTTTATGTTTATGAATTTGTAATCTGACACGATAATTGGAAGTGCTGTCCAGCCTTTCTGTGTCTTGGAACAAAATACTGTGTCCTGTTTGAGTTAGGCTATGTTCAGCCACTGCTGATTTTTCAGGTTGGCCAAGTCTGTAGTGTCTTTCATGTTCTTTTATTCTTGTCTGAATGCTACACTGTGTGGTCCCGATGTAAACAGGCCTATGGTTGTCATGGAGGGCATGAAATCCTGAGCTGCTCCTCAGCATAAATGCTGAAGTTCCCCAGAACAACCAGCTCGAGCATTGCATAAAGTATTGAACACTCTGGTGTAATCAGACAGAATGTTGGAAAAGAATTTGGGAGACCTGAACTTCAAATTCCCACTTTGCCATGAAGTTCATTAAGTGATCTTAGGTAAATATCAATCTAGTTCACCTCCCAAGGTTGTTATGAGAAAACAGCCTTGAGCTGTTTGGAAAAAGGGCAGGATCTACAAATATTATCTAAAACCTTTTAATGCCATCTTTTCATCCAATCAGGGTCCACAAGGCAGCAAGCATAAAAACATTAAAACTTTTAAACAATTAAAATACAGTTAGAATATAATATTCAATTAAGAACACATAAATATGCAATAAACTCAGTAATGGATTTATGAAAATGCCTTATACTGAGATAATTTTTTGGCCCATCTGGTTTAACACTTGTATATGACTCTCCAGGGCCCGGGTCAGAGAAAGTATTTCTAACATCTGCTACTTCTGCACCTAAATGGAAATGTCAGGGGTTGAACCTGGGAGGGACCATCTACAGGCAAAATGTGTGCTCTAACAGGGATAGTCCTTCTAGATTATACATTGGAAGAGTTATTTGCAGAATTATGAGAGTGGGAGGTAGAAAGTGTTGTCAAGTCACCGCCAACTTATGGAGACCTCTTAGGGTTTTCAGTGCAAGAGATAAAAAGAGGTAGTTTGTCGTTGCCTGCTTCTGGACCTCCTTGAAGGTCTCACATGAGTCACATCCAAGTATTTATTTATTTATTTATTATTTATTTATTTATTTGGATTTATATCCCACTCTCCCCGGAGGATATAAGCAGGTACTAACCCTGCTTAGCTTCAGATTTGTTATAAGATCAGGCTAGCCTGGCCCATCCAGGTCAGGGCAAGTATGAGGGTAAATGATGTGAAATACAAAACTAAAGATCCTCTGCAAAAAGAAAAGGGGAAAAAAGGATATATGTAGTCCAGAGTAAAAAGGTAGATACAGGAAGAGACTCAGAAAAGTAAGTTAACAAACAGTGGGAAGACCTGGCCACTGAAAAAAAATATTAATAGCATAATTTTTTAAAAAGTATCATGCTGACTGTTTAGGGGTGGAATTCAGGGGGAATATTTGAAAAATAATACAAAGCAGATGTATCTTTTATTGGCGTGCATTTGTTTACCTATTTTGCTTCATGTTTATGTAGATTTCCTTGTTTTGTTGTTTTGTTTTTATTTATGTGCTGCTGCTTAACCTGGATTATTAAAGGAAAGGTCTAGGGGTTCCTGTATCAAAATATAACCAAATAATAGATTGATTTGGCTAATGTCTTTCTTACTGAGTAATTTTTTTTTCATTTATAATACATTTTATTTCTGTTCCAGGCTATAGACAAAAAGGATATTAAATGTGCATTTTGGAATTATTCAGAAGACACAATGGAAGGAAACTGGTCTACAGAAGGATGTGAGAGAGCACATTTTAATAGTACTCATACCTCATGCAGATGTAATCATCTGACTCATTTTGCTGTTTTGATGTCCTCAAATGACTCAGATGTTGTAAGTGCTTTTTAATGTAGTGTTCATTAATTTATTTTACTGACTGGCACCTTTCTCTAAAGTGTAGGATCTTTTCCACCTTAGTTTTGAAATACTGCTTCCACCTCTGTCACCTGGTTCCATCACTTTGTCTTGCTGAGCCAATACACTTCAGAATAATTCTTCTTCAGAATTAAATTCTTCAGAATTATTCTTCAGAATTAAATACTTCCATGGTTAGATTGTCCCTGACCTTTACACTTCCAGAATATCTCAATAATCCATTATAACACTGTGATGCACATTTTTATCTTTTACGATCACTACGGACTACTCTAAGAGCTGAGTAAACAGTTCGCCCTTGTTTATTCTTGGTACTAAAGTGTTGTATAGTTCACAAAGTACTTTATTATGTTTGTATAACACACCCTTTCAACAAAATGTTGACATAAACCACTGCTGTTCTCATTTTACCATCCAGGAATGATCTGAGCAGAGGTGGGAGGCAGGAGCTGGGGGCAGGGGATAGTCTGGTAACCCTACTCCAGGGAGCAAATGGCAGTAGGGGAGGGCTTGGTTGTGATGCATTTGTATGCTAGGCCTGCCATCCTCCAGGATAAGCTTGGAGGTCTCCTAGAGTTATCACTAATCTCTGGACTTCAAACTTCAGTTCCCCTGAAGAAAATGGCTGCTTTGGAGGGTGGCCTTCATGGCATTATGACCTGCTGAGTTTCTCCCCCTCCCCAAATGCTGTCCTCCCCAGGAATTCCCCAATCTGAAGTTGGCAACCCTATGTACCCAACCCCACGTCCTTCACTGTGGTCAGCACTTGGGCACATTTGATGCAGATATGATCAAGCAACAGACTTATTAGATCACCTTCTTCCCTCTTGACCCAGAGTGGATCTGTCATGCTGGGACAGACATGGTCTCCTAGGGTGGAAAAGCTAGTCAGTTACTGAAGATTCAAGGAAGTTCAGTGTGAGCAACAGATGGGAGTTTCACAGTACTTTACAGACTAAAATGTATGACATATTAAAAACTAATGTTAAGCACTAACCTGCACATACGCTGCTAAGTGAACAGTGTTGACCTGCTGGAAGTAAGAAATTTTCTTGCACACAACATTTGGCTCATAGTCTGCAGTTGCATACAGTAGATATTGGATCACAGCCAAGGTCTTGCTATAGATTTTTTTTCAAAACATTATTCCTGGCATAGGAAACAATCTTCCTATTAATGATAATGCAAAAAAATGTGAATGTTTATAGGGTTGAAGCTATAGAAACCTAGGATTGTATTATCACATAAAGTTTTAAACATGTTATTGAGCCATTTCTCTTCAATATTATATTATAATTTTTCCCCCAGGATGTCAAGGATTATATTCTTACAAGAATCACTCAGCTAGGAATAATTATCTCGTTGATTTGCCTCTCCATGTGCATTTTCACATTCTGGTTCTTCAGTGAAATACAAAGTACGAGAACAACAATTCATAAAAATCTCTGTTGCAGTCTTTTCCTAGCAGAACTTATTTTTCTTGTTGGGATTAACATGAGCACTAATCAGGTGTGTGTACTTTCCTTGTTTTTTCATTTGGAACACAAAAACAAATGTATGCTTTACTCTGCAATTCTCAAATGTGAATGTAGCATTTTCTAGTCTTAATATGAATGTTGACATTTGAGTTTACACACAGGCAGTTGTGTGGGAATTTAAAAGTCTCTTCTAAGGATTCCAGGCAATCAATGATGGGCACCTTAATAAAGAACACTGGAGGCATGGTATTAGTTTTGTTTAAAGACAAATGTTCCAGCAATAGGAAAAAAAACCCTATGCTGATTTACTCTTTCTGTCTCCAGTGTACAAGAATGCTGTTTGCATACAGCTCCATAGTGCTCTTGTGATTTTATTTTATTGTAAACACTATCACTAGTGCCAATTTTAGTATGCAGAATATTAATCATTTATTTATTTATTTATTTAAATCAGCCACCCTGAGGGTCGGGGAGAATAACAATGTCCCACCAAGGTTTACCATCTTAATCGTCTATGTGTAAAGTGTCGTCAAGTCCCAGGCAATTTATGGCAGCCCGAGCAAGGGGCTGTCAAAAGCAAGTGGGAAGCAGAGGTAGTTTGCCATTTCGTTTCATCTTCAGAGACTTCCTTGGTGGTCTCCCTTCCCAGTACCAACCCTGCTTACCTTCCAAAATCTGAGGAGACCGGACTACACCATGCTAATTTCCCTCCCACAATCTAAATTAGACAAATCGAAAAAGGAACAAAGGAAGTGAATTAAAAGATAGAGTGGAGCATAAATCTTTTACCAATGTGTTCTGTCCTTCTCAGTTCCTCTGTCTTATGTGTAATGTCAAATGACCTCCACTGGGAATCCAAAATCAAGATTTATCTATGGGCCCTTGGTTCATGCATCTTTAGTAGAAATAACAAAGCATTTTGTCATACCATAAAGTGTTGTGTAGTGGGTTGGACGCATAAGGAGAACAGATGCTGAGTGATTAGCAGCTCACATTTTACTGTACACAACACAAGACCACACCAAGGGGTCAAATGACGATCTATATATAAGCTCTGTGTGTAAACTGCTGTGCCCTAGTGGCGGTCTGCAGACATAACATAAAGTCTAATGAATTTTTGTGGCATAAGCTTTTGTGAGCCCGAATCTCTATATAATAATGCTGTTTTAAAGTGGCAACATTCCATGTGCTTCCATTGGCTATGCAATGCCTTGTCTCAACCATTGGCCCATCAGCCACCACTCAAGCGTACTCGCGTGCCATTGGCCAGGTGCTGGGCCTGCTCCTCTTCCCTGCCCACTCCCCGTTCAGCTACTCTGCCCTGTCATAATTTCTGGCAAATGGCTTTGTCTCTTGACACAGACATTTCTACTGTTTGCGTCCTGTGTGAGAGTAACTTTTCCTTCATTGGCTGTTGGTAGGTGTAGCGAAATGGCAGTTACCTGTGTTTGTAAGATGGCTGCTGTCTGTGGTGGTTTGTTTAAAATGTTCTGTCATAAGGTTTAATTGAGCTGTAGTTTCAGAGAGGGACCTGTAGGGGTATCACTCACTGGGTTGAATGGGGCTTCCTCATCTGCTGGACTACAGTTCCCAGCTGCCCCAAGACAGAAAAGGGTGGGAAAACAGGGACTGTCCCAACGTGAGGGGTGGCATCAATATAGACTGCAGACCATCCAGGGAGGAGGCCGTCCTGCTGCCTGTGCTGACCAGGCTGTCCAGGCCACAAGCCAGAGAGGCAGCAGAAATTCAGCCACTCCACAGTCAGCTGGATTGGGGAATTGATGGAAGTTTTCCTGCTCTCTTGGGCCAGAGAGAGAGAGAGGCTAGAGCAGAGAGCCAGAGGCCAGTGTGTAGGGAAAGAGGATGGAGTTTAACCCCTGGGGATTTATGTCCTGTTGGTTCATAGTGTGTGCTTACTCCTACAGCGTGTGTGTGCCCCATAACTGTGTAAATAGTTAGATAAATTCTTTTATTTGGGCTAGTAATCTGTGTTGTGCTCTGACCACATAGTCTCCCCCGCTCTGTACAATAACAAAGCCAGTCCCTTGGGTTGCCAACTTTCCAGGGATCCCCCAAAGATTGGGGATTCCATCTCCAAATACAGAGATTTGGCCAGAGGGGTCTCACTGTCCCTTTAAAAAGGCAGTGATGATTCAGTGAGTCGTGGCAGCAAATTTAAGGAGTAAGATACACTCATGGGACAAGGGTGGGAGGCAAACAGCTGAGTGGTAAAGTGGAGCCTGTTTCACCATGGTAGGCAACCAAATTTAGTTCAGACAAAGGAAACCCTTTGCAGGCCTTTGTGAGGAACTCATTGGGGCCAGTCCTGAGTCTAGGGTTACCAGCTCCAGGTAGGGAGATTCCTGGAGATTTTCTGGAAGAGTCTATGGAAGCCAGGATTTGGGGAGGGGAGGGGAGAGGCCTCAGTTGAACAGAATGCTATGAGGCCCACCTTCTAAAGCAGTTATTTTCTCTGGGGGGGAGAACTGTTGTCTGGAGTTCAGTTGTGATACCTGGTGATCTTCAGGCTCCACCTGGAGGTTGGCTGCCCTAGGTGTAGCAGTCAGTGCTTCAAAGCAGGTTCTGCTAGATCCAGGTTCTTGCTGTAGAATCTGAGTGGGTGATTTTGGACCGGTCACAGACTTTCAGCCTAACCTACCTCACAGGGTTGTTGTGCAAGTCAAAAGGGGGAGATGAGAATGATGTAAGCTGCTTTGGTCACCATTACAGAGAAAGACTACTTTTCCTCCTGGAAAACCATTGTTGCCAATCTCCAGGTGAGGGCTGGAGATCACTCAGAATTACAACTGCTCTCCAGATGGCAGAGATCAGTTCCCCTGGAGAAAATGATGGCTTCTGTGGTAGTCAGGGCTTCAGATCATAGAAAATGGTGGACTGGCAGTCAGGGCTTCAGAGCATGGGAGAGGCTGCAGGTATGTGTGTGGGGGGGAAATGGAAAGCTGAAGAGAGAAGGGGAAATAAAGGTAGGTTGATGATTGGCTGGGAAGGAGATCGGGTTGCCAACGCCAGGTGGGAAATTCTTGGAGATTTGAGGGATGGAACCTGGAGGGGGTGAGGTTTGAGTGGGACCTCAGAGAGGTACAATGCCATAGACTCCACCCTCCCAACCAGCCATTCCCTTCTGAGGAACCACTGTTGCCAATCTCAGGAGAGGGGTGGAAATCACTCAGAATTAAAACTGATCTCCAGGAGCGAGTGGGGAGGAGATGCAAAGCTGAAATCAGAGGGGCAGATAATGGCAGGTTGATGCTTGGCAGGGAAGGAGACAGGGTTGCCAACTCCAGGTTGGGAAATTCATGGAGATTTGGGGGGTGGATCCTGGAGAGGGTGAGGTTTGAGGAGCGGTGGGACCTCAGACAGGTACAATGCCATAGACTCCACCCTCCAAACCAGCCATTTCTTCTTGGGTAATGATTGTTGCCAATCTCCAGGTGAGGGCTGGAGATCACTCAAAATTACAACTGTTCTTCAGGTAGCAGAGATCAGTTCCTCTGGAGAAAATGGTGGATTCTTTGTCATCATACCCTGCTGAGGTTGCCACAGCACATTATACCCTGCTGAGGTCGCCACAGCTCCCCGACCCTCTTTCTAGAGCTCGTTGTATTTATTTCCACAACGGGCCTTATTCCTAGTAGTGGATAAATCAGAATAGTAGGGTTGCCAAGCAGTGCCTGGTGAATGGTGGGAGTGTTGGACAGTGTTGCAGCAGATTTTTTTTAAAAAAAAATACAGCTTTGTGTACTCATTGGAAGTTGATACAGGAAGTGACAAGGGTAGCTCAAGAAATTATAGAATTTTGGGTGGTCCCTAGGGCTACCCCTGTTACTTCCTGTATCAGGAGTCTATCAGCTGCCATTTCATAGGTCCTACGACTGTGCCTGGAGCCCCTCTTCCCACAAGTTGTCTTTATATGCTGCCTGGGCCTGAACGAGAAGCCCTTAAGGACTTTCTGGATAAAAACCTGCACAGAGGATTTATCTGGCCCTCAGCATCACCCACCTCAGCACCCGTGTTATTCATGAAAAAGAAAGGGGTGGGGAACTACATTTATGCAATGATTACCGTGCCCTAAATAAAATAACCATTTGAGATCAGTACCCATTGCCCCTAATCACAGAACTGCTCAAAAGGGTCAAGGGAGCCCAAATCTACACCAAGCTAGAACTCCGGGGGGCTTACAACCTGATCGGTATATAAGCAGGAGATGAATGGAAGATGGCTTTTGGTACTCGGTATGGGCAATAGGAGTACTTAGTGATGCCTTTTGGGCTCTGCAATGCCCCCGCCATCTTCCAGCGTTTCATCAACCACATCTTCCATGATCTGTTGGACAGGTTCATGGTAATTTATCTGGACAATATTTTAATCTATTCCCATGACCTGACCTAACACCATACACATGTCCGGACAGTGTTACAATGCCTCCAGGAGCATGGCCTATACACCAAGTTGGAAAAATGTGCCTTCCACCTGACCACTGTGGAGTTTCTGGGTCACTGCCTGTTGCCCCATGGAATCAACATGGACCCCTCCAAAGTGGCAGCGGTCCTTTCCTGGCAGACCTCACGCAACTGCAGTTCTTGGGGTTTGCAAACTATTATTGCTCCTTTATCAGGGGTTTTGCCGACCTTGTGGTACCACTGAACCATCTCCTTCGACCACAACTTCCATTCTGCTGGACCCCCGAGGCACAACAGATTTTTCAGAGGTTAAAGAAGTCCTTCACATCTGAGCCCTTACTGTGCTATCCAGCCCCCAGCTTACCTTTTATTGTGGAAACTGACACTTCCAGTGTGGCTATTGGAGCCATTCTGGGACAGCAGAAAGCTCCCAGTGACCCATCTCGCCCATGTGCATATTATTCATGCCAGCTCACTCCCACCAAATGAAATTACACCATTGGGGAGAGGGAGCTCTTGGCAATTAAGGCTGCCTTCAAAACATGATTTCATCCTCTGGAAGGAGCACAACACCCAGTACTGGTGCAAAAGGAACAATGCAACCTGGAGCACCTCCAAACAGCACTCTGCCTCAAACAGCACGTGCTGCCTCAGCATGACAAATCCATCCGATTCCAGTTCACCATCACTTACATCCTCAGTACACAGAACAAGAAGGCCGATGCTTTGTCCCAGAAACTGGAATATACCACACCACAACCAGAGATTTCACAATCTCCAATCCTGGCACCAGAGGTTCTTGCCGCTCTCCCCTCAACTGCGCCACTCGGAGATCAGATACGGGAAGAGCAGCAGACAGACCCCTGGGCACAAGAATGGTGCCAGAAACTACAGGATGACTCCCAAGGAACACCTCATGACTTTGCAAAGACACAAGATAGCCTCACATACTGGAACCATCTGTATGTCCCACCAGGCCCTCTACAGTTAGAAGTTCTCCAACTTGCCTATGATACCAAGACAGCAGGACACTTTGGATCGTACAAAACCTTGCATCTGCTATCCCAAGACTTCTGGTGGCCACAAGTATGGGCAGCTGTAGCCCGATACATTGGCTATTGTGACATCTGCTGACGAGCCAAGGACCAACCAGGGAGGACTACGGGACTTTTGCAACCCCTACCAATGCCCTCAACACCCTGGCAGACCATGTCCATGAACTTTATAACAGAACTACCCCCCTCTGATGCTTGTACCAGCATCTTAGTGATGGTAGACTTGTTCATCAAGATGGCTCATTTTGTGCCCTGTGTTGGTTTACCCACAGCCTGGGAGACAGCCCAGCTCTACTTACAGCACATGTTCCCACTTCATGGATTGCCAGACCACCTGATTTCTAACAGAGGGGTGCAGTTTACATCCCAATTCTGGCATGTTCTGCAGACCCTGCTCGGAACCCAGACCTGCCTATCATCTGCTCATCTCCCCCAAACTGATGGCCAGACTGAGAGAACAAATGCCACCCTAGAACAATACCTACGGTGTTACATCAACCACCAGCAGGACAACTGGGTGGTGCTTTTACCCATGGCAGAGTTTGCTTATAACAATGCAGTCCACACCTCCACCAGGCAGACCTCCTTCATGGTCAATTATGGTTACCATCCTTGAGCTCTACCCCGGGTGCTGCCACCCTCCACCAACCCTGCCGCCCACGATCTTGTTGAAGGTTTTGCAGGAGCAGCTGCAGCAAGCCAAGCAAGCCTGCATGGAAAGGGCAGACCATCGGTCTGGCAAACCCATTGTGGTTGGGGACAAGGTGTGGCTTTCAACTCGACACCTCCAGTCCCAGCAACCTTCTCATAAATTGGGCTCTCGGTTCATTGGGCCCTTTGCAGTCACAGAGTGTGTGAATCCCATTGCCTACCGACTGGCACTGCCTCCCTCTCTTCATATCCACCCTGTCTTTCACTGGTCCCTCCTGGTCCCTGCTCAACTGCCCGATCCACTGCATCTTCCAGCACCTATGCCCCCATCTCTCCTAGTTGATGGTCAGGAGGAATATGAAGTGGGCCACATCCTGGACACATGACAACGTTGTGGCCACTTGCAATACCTGTTGAAAAACTGGTTTTCTGTTAATGACTAGTAAACAGGACATGAGCTGAACCAGTTAGTGTTTGAGCATCCCTAATTTGTAAGGCATACTTACAAAATTATGTAAAAAAGCATAAAACAGCATCTAGCTAACCGCAGGGAATTAAACATTCTACTTTTTATTAGGCCTTAAAATAGAATTGAAAATCATTTTCAAAGTTTGTTTTCAATGTTTACTTATTTATTTATTTATTTAAACATTCATTTTATTTCTGTATTAAAATATGTATATCCCACCTTCCCTTTAGGCTCAAGGCAGTTTACATTGCACAGTTAAACTATTACAATTTAAAATGAATAGAACAAGCAGGGAATCAGCAAAGAGTTCCCAGTGAAGATGTATTTTCTGCTGTATACCCCCCCACACACTATTTCATAGAATCATAGAATCACAGAGTCGGAAGGGGCCATACAGGCCATCTAGTCCAACCCCCTGCTCAAAGCAGGATTAGCCTAGAGCATCCCTGACAAGTGTTTGTCCAGCTGCTGCTTAAAGACTGCCAGCAAGGGGGAGCTCACCACCTTTCTAGGCAGCTAATTACACTGCTGTACAACTCTTACTGTAAAAACCCTAATATCCAGCCAGTAGCCTCTCACCTGTAATTTAAACCTATTATCCTCTGCTGCCAACAGGAACAGCTTCTTGCCCTCCTTTAAGTGACAGCCCTTCAAATACTTAAAAAGAACAATCATGTCCCCCCTTGGCCTCCTCATCTCCAGACTAAACATTCCCAAGACCCTCAGCCTTTCCTCTTAGGGCTTGGTCTCCAGCCACCAGTCATCCTCATTGCTCTCTTCTGTTCACATCTTTTTTGAAGTAAGACCTCCAGAACTGCACATAATACTCCAGGTGCAGCCTGACAAATGCAGTGTACAGCAGGACTATGACATCTTGTAATTTCAATATTACGCCTCTGTTGATACACCTCAAGATCACATTAGCCTTTTTTATCACCGTATCACACTAGCTGCTCAAATTTAACTTCCTGTCCACCTGTACCCCAAGATCTTGTTCACACACACTGCTACCCAGAAGCGTATCCCCCATCCAATATGTGTATTCCTCATTTTTGTTACCCAGATGTAGAACTTGGCAGTTATCCTTGTTAAATTGCATTTTGCATTTCCTCTTAGGCTTGCCAGACCCACTATCTTGTTGGGGGTTGCCCAATTTGGAGGGGCTCCTTTCCACTTGCCCGCCAGCTGGACTTGCCCAGGAGCGACCACTCAGCCTCCCCCCTCCCCAGCAGGGTTTAAAAAGACCCTTAGATGCTGCTGGGGAGAGGTGGGGACCGTGTGCCTGCACTCTGAACCCTGGATTTGGGGCTCAGGGTACAAGTGCGCATGGCCTCCCCCCCACCTCTCCCCAGGAGGGTTTTAAAAGACCCTTTAGATGCTGCTGGGGAGAGGCGAGAGCCTCCGCTCCCCAGTGTGATGATGTCACTTCTGAGTGATGTCATCACACTGGGATTCCCCACCCCCTCCAGTAATGCCCCCCAAAGTCCCCCACTGGGGACTTTGAGGGATCTGGCAACCCTATTTCCTCTATCCTTTCTTTGATGCCCCCATAGCCACTCCCTTTTTTCCTGCTTCCTTCTCACCCAACTAATTTACCTTTATCGGGTTCTCTCTCAATCTTTCCCTCCTTCCCTTATCCTGGCAATCTTTACCAAGGAAAAGTCTGGCCAAGTTGTGTGGTAGCTGCCACTGCTAAGCCAGATCCAGCTGTGCAGAGGCCACTGCCTAGGCTGGCCTGGGCCCAGCTGCACAGTGGCAGTTGGCCTGAGCCTCATTGTGTGGAGACCTCCACCACTAGATCTGGCTGTTGTATAGTGGCAACCACCACTGCCATTAGGCTGGGCTAGTTGAACAGTGGCTGCTGTCATGGTCTGGATAGTATGGCTCATGTGTCTCCAGTAGTTACCACCAGGCTTATCCTTGGCAAGTCCTGCTCCATCAGTGGACATGACAGGGAAGAGAAATGGGACACTTTCAAAAGTTTTGTCCATGTACATCCCGATACCCATCATTGCTTTACAGAAACCAAGGCTTGGAAGTCTCAGCAATATTGTTCCGGTTGTCTAGCAACCTCCAAAATGGCCACTCAGATATCAGCGGGCATTCTTTTCATAAAGCTGCAGGTATTGTTTCTATCATTCTTTGAAGTTTTAATTCCCCATACATTTATTTATGGTTTCAGATTTTTCTGCAAATTTGGGCCATCCTTTAAATTTGTTGTGAAATCCCCCTATTTGGCCCTAGCTCTATTTTGCTGATCTGTTGATACATACACTATGGCACACTTTTGAATTAAAATAGAAGCTACCAAGATATCTGCAGTTTATATCCAATTAAAAGTTTGCAATGTGTTTATTTATTGCAAAATGTATATGATTAGCAGGGGCAGTTGATATCCTGTATGGGCTTACATGTGCATGGCAGATAAGAAATGGATATGTGGCTTGATTTTTTAAAAAATTGAATCGGTGCAGTGTTTCTCCAATGTATTTCCAGAAAAGTAATGAGAAATATGGATAGTTTTGTACTGAGAAAAAATCTCAGTGGAACAGGTTTTCTTTTATACTGGTATCAATTCTTTTTAAACTAGTTTGACATATACAAAGTCTTTTATGTTATTCATTTACCTTGCTTTCTGTTTCCTCTTTTAGCTATTCTGTTCAATCACCGCAGGATTACTCCATTACTTCCTGTTAGCTGCCTTTGCATGGATGTGCATTGAAGGCATTCACCTTTACTTGATAGTCGTTGGAGTAATATACAATAAAGGATTCCTTCACAAGAATTTCTATATCTTCGGCTATGTGAGCCCAGCAGTGGTTGTTGGAATTTCTGCTGCACTAGGATACAAGTATTATAGAAGAACTGATGTGTAGGTCATTGTTTTTATATGTTGCCTTTCATTAGGGATAGTTTTGAAATAACATTTTTTTCAGGGTTGTGTAAGCCAAAACATATTTTCATCATCGCAAAACTTGATATCTCACATTATTCTGTTTACAGTGGGTTGCCCATGTATTTTTGTACATACTTTAGTGTGTGAACTTTATTTATTTTAAATTTATCTTTTCCTCTTGCTGAACCCTTTATACTGGAAGGATCTAAAACATTTATCTCAGATTTAGCTGAGGGTATCCTGAGCTGTGGAAGAGACTGTGGTTCAATGCATAAGGTCACAAGTTTAATCCCAGTTAGAAGGATCAGCTTGTAGGTGATGTGGAAAACATCTGTCTGAAACTCTGGAGAGCTATTGTCTGTAATAATGGACAAAGCTGACCTTGATGAACCTATGGTCTGAACTCAGTAGAAGGCAGTTTATGTGATAATGTGAGATAAAAATGTGTCAGATGACTTTGTGAAATATTCTAGACTGAGAGACAGTAATTGGCGCAAGACCACCCAGTGAGCTTCTTGACTAGAGGGGGCAGTTGAATCCAGGTCTCTCATTTGTTCATCCTTCTAAATACTGTACCACACTGTCTCTCAACTCACTGTCCCTTAGCATCTGTACCTTTCTGTCTTTTAGACAGTAACTGGACCAATAACAAACTGTACATCTGGTAACCTTTGAGCCTCAGATCTCTGCCTCTAATGTTAAGCTCCACAGCTTGGCAAGGTGTGGCAGATGCCAGTATGGGCCCCACTGAAGATGTTGGTACATTGTGATTTTAAGGTGTTTTGGTTTTGTTGATGTTTTTGTGTAGTTGGATTGAAAGTACCATTTATGGTAAGCAACAACAGTGTTCAGCCAACAGGTATAAGCTGAAGGTGGACTCCCTGGTCTTAATGGGTTGTCCTGTTACAGCCAGCGTGGTTGGGGAAGGGATAAACTGAAAGTACACTTATGCTGGAGAATTTTGCTAACTTCACCTCACTTCATCTCATTGTCTGCCTACTACCCCAGCAGAGTCAAGGAGCCTTGGGCAGCTTCATGGGACCTGTGAGAGAGGAGAGCACCAGTGAAAAGACTACTACAGGCTATTGTCCCACTGTGTACCTGCTCTCTGCCCTCTAGCTTTTTGAGGCTAGAAAGTAGAAGCAGGTCAGCCTTACAGGACCATCCGCTAACCAGGCAGTGCCCCTATGAGAGGAGTCACAACCAATCCTCCTTCTAAGCTGTGGAGGCTTGTGAGCAAAAATTCTACTTTGTGAGCTACTGGCATTACAGTTTTGAGAGAGAGATTTGGCTGCTGCATAAATTAGTTTCCTCTGGAGCCATACTTCCTGAGCTAAGATAAAAATATGTGAGCTGGAGGCTAAAAAACTGTAAGCCAGCTCACACTAACTCAGCTTAGAGGGAACACTGGTCACAACTGAGAATAGGAAGACTGTAGCAGCAGCTGCTGCTGCATCTTCCTCTCCTGTCAAGCAACTGGGCCTATACCTTGCAACAGAGGAAGAATTATGCTGCATTTGATGACATTTTCTTAGCCTAACATCTTCTAATGGATATCTGCTCTCCCACCAGGGGAAGAGCACTTACACTGATTACAGCTTTCTTGTGTCTCTTTGAGGGATGGGGGAAGACAGGTTAGAAACTTTTAAAAAAATCAAGTAAAACATCAGTGAGACACTAGATGGGAAGGCTTAGTGGTCAATATCCAAGTAATAGTCAAGTAATATGGTCGGGCAGAGACTGTTGGCCTTCCATAGAAAACAAGTAACTGGGAGAGTGAACATATCTGGGAAATTTATAGCACCTAATACAGTGGGATTGAATCTCTAGAATCAGATGTTAATGAGGACCAGAGAGAGATTCTACACTTTGGTGCTTATCTACCAATTGGAACTGCCTGCAGTTCCTTCCTCTGATCTACAGTGTTAGTGGCAAAGGAAGCCATTTCCTGTCTGATCCATGGAGCTCGCAGACAGAGAAAAGGGGGGGGTCAACTTGAGTTCCATCCATGCATGCTGGTAGATAATCATTAAACACATTTCAAGGAATTATGTGCTGTTTACTTTTCAGATGTTGGCTCAGCACAAAGAATAATTTTATATGGAGTTTTATAGGACCAGCATGTCTAATAATTCTTGTAAGTATGCTTTTTCTTTTTTATTGGAGTACATAAAACTGATAATAAAAGGTGTTTAATAATCACTAACCCACTGGCAGCCCACCTGTGAGTGCTAATTATATGGCAAAATTAACTGTTTTAGACGTTTTTAACTAGCCGCGCTAAAATATATTTATCTTGTATATGCCTAAATACTTTGCCTATCTGGAAGACATATGTTTGATTAACTAATATTTCAGATAAGGGAATATTTTTCTCAGTCTTATGGCTTCAAGGAACAGAATTCTCTGTAACAATTCAAGTATGTAAGATGTAGCATCTTTACATGTCAGTGACATCTCTAAAGAACTCAGCAGGGGGTGTACACAGACATTGTGCCAGGAGACAGATAATCTGGTATTTCAAATGCTGAGTTACTTAACGTTTTATCTGTGATCGCTCATCTTTGAAGATTAGGCTGTCATCCTTATGATTTTATCATTCTTGTGTACCCTGCCATCATCAAGGCTATTTTAAACAAAATTGCGACATCAGAGACAAGAACCCACTATTTCACATGGGCAGGCAAGGCAAGAATTGATAGCCCTCTATTTTTGCTGGGGAAAGGAGCCCTTTTAATTCCTATTGGAAATATTTTCAGGCTTGCTCTTGTTGGTGTCATGTTCTAAATTTTTAAAAAACCACCTGGCTACATCAAGAGGTTTCCTACATGTTGCAAAGTTACACAAGTAAAAAAACAGATAGAGATTAAATAAGAAGTGTTAGAAAAGCAGATTCATTGGTGCAGCAGGTTAAATGAGTAGGCAGTTCAGAGAATGTACAGACATTCATCTATAGTAGTATTATTTTTTTAAAAAAACTGTTCAAATGTTTTAACTGATTGCTCAGTATTACGCATGTTTTTCATGGATTTTTATGAGTATTTAAATGTCAGAATACAGAATATGTTAGAAAGAGCTGTCATGTATTATAGACATTGGACCAAATGGATAAAAGTTTTTTATCCTAATCTAGAGCAACAATTCTCAATCTTTCATATCTTATGTCCCACCAATCTGGGCCCACTTTTCCATGAAGGACATGTATATGTTTATGGTCATTCTGTTGTTATATTTATCTTTAATAGTAAATTTTGAGGGCTTAAAATTGCAGTAGTATTGTTGGGAATAATTTTATCGCTTTAAAGCATGAACAAAGATAGTAATTTCATTAGTGGTTGAAAATTGTAATAGTACTGAATATAAATTTTACCACTACAGTAACTGTAAAATACAAAGCAAAACACTGGGGAAGCATGCAGCTGACAAACAAGAGGGGAAAAGGGGCAGTGGTTCTAACCTACCACAGATGGAGGCTGTGCATACTCACAATCTGGAAAATTGACTGCTTTATTGACTAAGAATATACTTAGAGATTCTACATATTCTTCAGTTGTTTTGATTATTAGGACAGTGGTCTGTCTCAAAATGGTGACCAGGAGGAATGGAGGAAAGGCAGAAGCACAATGGATAAACCCTGTCAGGAAGGATCAGCAAGAAGTAGCACATGAAAGGCACTTGCTTTTGGGGGGAAATGGGCAACTAGGAGAAACAGTAACTATCCAAGGTTACTACTAGGATGCCAAAAAGTCATAGATGGGTAATCCATGGCAGGTAAGGTTGTCAGGAGATGACATCTCACTCTTGGAGGTAGGCCTTGGTATTAAGGGAGAGCAAATTTTTTAGCTATTGTTACCAAAACTCTGGCATTTTTCAGAGTGCCTTAAAATTCTGCTTTCATTACATAATGTTACTGATTTTTTTTCTTCTGTTTAGACAACTTTGTAAACATCTCAGTGCTGTTCCATTTCTTCCCATTTTTTTTCCCTGTGCCTTTTAAAACTGGTTTCTCCCATACTTTTTATTTTCATTGCAAAATGAATTCACAAAAAAGTCTCTTCCTGGGAATCTGAACATTTCCCCCCATCTTGAGGATTGCTGCCCAAACCCACCCAGAAAGGGTGGGTTTTGGCAGGGTTGTTGTTGTTTCTTTTAATATTTGCATGCCAGCAGTGAAAAATGTCAGCATTGGAAGACACCTGTATTGAAACAAGCAGTCATTCCCATTGGGGGCACCTTCCTCTTTGCTCTGCCTTGTGAGCATGTGTGTATGTGTGAGTGAAATAAAGGGTCATTCCCATTGGGGGCACCTTCCTCTGCTTTGCCGTGTGTGTGTGTGTGTGTGTGTGTGTGTGTGTGATGGGTGGGTTTGGTCTGCCGTCCACTCTCTGCCTCTCTCTTCTGCTACAGCCTGAGAATGCCTGGAACTTGCTTGCCACTATCTTCCCCCTGCAGGGATATGGGGGGGGGAGAAGTCTGGAATGCCAAATTTTCCCACCATCTATGAAATCATCTCTTGACCCTTTGCACATTTCTCTACGGTGCAGAAAATCCTTCTTTTTGTTACATTATTTTCATGTTTTCAGTTTTAAAATGTCAGGGGCCAAGTGACTGAGCAAATAAATTTTCTTATCTGCTGTTTAATAGCCCCCATGCTTTACACAAAAGTAGATATACTGACACCAATAGGGCTACTCTTGTGAAAGGGGATCACCCCCTGCCCATGTGTTCCAAGTAAGATAGGCAGAGTGAGAATGCTGCTGAAATATTGAAACTGTTCAGCACATGTGCAAAAGAAAACCACCCACCCCCCAGGACAGGAACCATGATGGGAAGTCTGCACCGATCCCACCAATAGCACAATCATTGAAACCAGCACGAGACACACAAAAATATGACAGGCAGCTGCAGTCTGAAAACACCTCTGTGTCCCACCAAGAACATTATAACAGTAACATAATAAAAAATGAAAATGAGCAGGATAAAAACAGAAACATAAATCAGGAAAAGATTACACTATAATATCAATTATGATACAATAAAACTGAAGAAATATTATCTTTATAATAAAATAGGAGCATACAAATTCAAAAATTACCAAAACAGTTGACAGGGGAAAGAAAACCAGAGTAAAAATAAAAAGCAAGCATTAAGAACAAAACTGTATATAAATAGCCAGTAACAATTCCCTGAAAACACAATAAAAAGACCCTAAAGCCTGGTGCCAGGTGAATTTCTTCAGAGAGGGAGATATAAAGATGGGGAGCAACAATTGAAAAAGTCCTTTTTGTCCAATAGCTCATCAACCATCTTCCTTCAGAAAGTGAGGCACACATATGAAGGGAGCATGGTCGACTAGAAGCTGCCCTGATTATTACAAGCAATGAGCCCAGCCCTTAGCCTGGCCTAGACCATCGTACGACCAAGAAGACCATGAGGTGGATTTTCTACTGTAACACTCTCAGCACACCAGCACAATTAACTAATGATTGATAACTAGTACCTATGATTTTTATGATTCATTGTATTTGAACTGTTTTAATATGATTTGATGTGATTTTATATGGTTTACTGGTATTTGTACCACCTGTGTTAGCCACCCTGAGCCTGCTTGCGGGAAGGGTGGGGTACAAACTGAATAAATAAATAAATAAATTTAGGTACCCTAATTCCATAGCATTTAGGTCTTTGAATTGTTCCAGGAAACAAATTCACAGCCCGTATAGTTCTGTCAACACTCATGAAATATATTCCATATAATCTATACCTGTAGTGGTTCACACAGTCCCCACCATTTTTCAGGGAGTTATAAAGACCAGAAACCCCAAGGTGCTCCTTTATTTAGTCCCTTTATATTATCACCACCAGGTATCTCCCCAGGAGCAACTAGTGCTACTCTATGGCAAATTACCCAGCTCCCCTGTTCACCAGAGTCTCTCACCTGAGTTGTTTCTCCATTTACAATTGCCTCAATGCTCATTGACCCTCTGATAGGCCCTCCCTCAAGGCCAGTCCTGTCTCCTGTAGAAAGGCTGCTGGCTATCTTCTCAGTTACTTTTCTCTGAGAAGCATGTTTTACTTTACCTTCTCTGATAATGCCAAGGTTTGCACTTTTCCAATGATCTTTCCCAAACTCCTGTTGCCTCTGTCAGCTGTCCCATCCTTCTCTCAAATGGTCTTGTCTCATGGAAGATACACTCCAGCCCCATCTTCTTCCTCCTTTAAACTCCCGTATGTCTCTCTTTTATTTCCTGGCCCCTCTGCCTCCACCCTGTTTATGATTGCTCCCACCTGGGCTTTTGTGCTAATCTGCTGCTGGCTAATCCCTGGTAAAATACTACAATACCAGCAAGCAATCTTGCTACTACATTTTGAATCAATTGAAGTCTTCAAGCTTCAAAAGACAGACCCACATACAGTATTGGGAAAACAGCTTGAAATATTGATAATTAAATATAGCTGGTAGTGCTTAATTTCAAAACGAGAACTTTTTACTTCAGGTTGTAGTGAAACATGATTGCTCATGATACTGACAATAGCTCTTCTTTGTGAATTGCAATTTATTCAAAGTCACCAATTATACATTCTCCACCTCACATTTTATTAGCATTATACCAATGCTCAAAATTTTGTCTGAATAACTTGCATTTGTGGCCTCAACCCAAGGAGAGGGGCAAGGAAAGTGTTGAAGGTGAGGTGTTCCCCCTATCCAGCATCCTGCTTATAGCCCCAGCTGGAATAACACGCACACAGTTTTTCAGAAAAGTGGAATAAAACAAGGTAAAAATGATACCAAGAACAGGGGGCAAACTGCCAGGCACCATGGAAGTAATCCAGCAACATCAGCTGTTTTCCAGCCTCCTGTCCACTCCCTAGCATGCCCACCCCCCAGGCCCAGGGCCACATTCTTGGAGGCCTTGCATTCCAAACAGAAGGCAGGACAGCAGACCCGGAGAGCAGCAATGATTCTCTCTCTCACCCAAGCCCCATCTGGCTCTCCAGACCCAGGGATGGGGGCAAAGTCTGTGCGGGAAAACAAAGAAGAGACAGTGCCAACCCACCCACCCCCATCTGACCTCCAGCAAACCCTCCAAAGCTGAGGTAGAAATGAGGCCAATGCTGGTAAAGCTGGGAGAGGCAGTTTCTTCCTACATCAGATCCCTTCTATCACCATCCATCCCCTGTAAGCCTTGCCAACTTTCTCCCTGGCTGCCATTGTGGCAGCCTTCCAGAAGTAGGAAATGGAAAATGTGGGGTTTGGGATGCCTCCCAGCTGTCTCACACTCTGTTTTGCCTAGTCTGCAGGTGTTCCCCTGCACAATGGTGGTGTCTCTGGTTGCGCTGGTCTTTGTGGCATGACATGGAGTGGTGGAGCAGCATGGAGGTGATCCAAAAAAGCCTGACACTGGAAAGATGAGGGGCCAGGGCAGATCAGCACCCTAAGTAGCCCCTGCCCCTGCCCCACCAGCCATCCCTGACTCCTTGATAGGTCCAGCACCAAACCAGGCAGGCCCCAGCTTCCCATGCTTGTTGCCAGCCTGCCTCCTCCACCCTGGCAAGAGCCACCATGGCCACCTTCATCCTCTCTGCCCCCCCTATACTGCTGCAAATGGGGCCCTGGCTTACTTGGGACTTCATTGAGCCTGGTGTGGTAAAGGAGTTATTGGAAGAAGGAAGGTTTCCTGGACATGAAGGGAGGACATATACAAAATTATTCCAGCTGGGTCTTCAAACTTAATATTCTGAATGTCAGAGAAATTTTTCACAGCATTCAGATTCCAATAGCACCATATGAATCCTTGGACAAGTTTTGCCTGAATGGTCATTGAGCCAGGAAATTACAGGCCTGTCAGTCTGACATCAATACCTGGAAAAAATCTATAGCAGCTTATTAAATGCTCTGTCTGTGAGCACCTTGAACAGAATGAGTTAATTGGTAGTAGCCAGCATGGGTTTATCAAGAGTAAGTCATGGCAGACCAACCTTATCTCCTTTTTTGACAGAGTTACTAAAATGGTTGACTCTGGCTTTGCTGTGAATATAGTGTATCTAGATTTCAATAAAGCCTTTGACAAAGTTTCTCATGATATCCTTGAGGATAATCTGGTTAAATGTGGGCTGGATGGTGCAACCATTGGATGGATTCATGGTTGGTTGAAAAATCATATCCAACAAGTGCTTGTAAATGGCATCTACATGGAGTGCCACAAGGCTCAGTCCTGAGCCCAGTGTTGTTCAGTGTTTTTATAAATGACCTGGAGGAAGACATAGAAGGGATGCTTATCAGATTTGCAGATGACATGAAGCTGGGTGGGATTGCTAATTCTGAAGAAGACAGAGTCAGGATTCAAAATGATCTAGATAGGCTGGAACAGTGGGCTGAAACAAATAAAATGAATTTCAGTAGAGATAAGTGCAAAGTCCTACACTTAGGTATAAAAAAATCAAAGGCACTGATATAAAATGGGAGGGACTTGGCTTGACAGCAGCTCATGTGAAAGGGACAGGGCTGGAGTATTCATAGAGGCGAAGTAAGGCAGTTGCCTTATGGTCCCAAGGTAGAAGGGTGCCGCACTGGCCTGCTGCTATCCTGCCCCCTTCCCCCCCTCAGTTCTGTTGGCCCTTGGCCTGCTGCCCCACCGAGGCCATTGGCGCCCCCAGCAAGCACTTGAGCAGGCAGGTTTTAGCTGACTTTGCTCAGCCTGACAGTGGTGCCCCTCCCAAACTACATTTCCCAGCATGCCTTTCCCCTGCCTCCCCCCCTCCTTACAGCTGAGAGCTGCTGGGCTCGGAGCATGGAGGGAGGGGAGCACGGAGCCAGCCAACCCTCCACGCAGCCTGGAGCCTGCACAGGCACTGCTTCCTTGGCCGGAGCTGCCGGCGCTGCTGGGAGAGTGGGCAAGGAGATGCCAGACCCAGGGTTCTGGAGCAGGTAGGCAGCCGAGCCACATCAACAAGGCTCCTGCCAGCAGCAGCTGTGCGTCAGGCTGGGCACGAGAAGCATGCACCAGGGCAGGTGGGGGCGGATCCGTGCAGAAACTTTTTAATCCATGCAAGAGTCGAGCGAGGACTCTTTGCCTGGAGGGAGGGGGAGAAGGGCAGAAGGGGCCCAGTCTGTGCCACAGCCTCACTCTCCTCAAAAGCCTTCCCCAGATGGCCTTCTCACCCCTCCAACCAGACGCAGGCTCTCGCTTAAAAAGTTAAGTTTTAACTTTAAAATATGCTTAAAACATTAGCACTCTTGCAATATTTTGTTCATTTAACTGACACCCTTGCTCTGAATTATTGCATCAAAATGTGTGTGCTGTTGCAATCTTGAGACTGTTCAACAGTGTATCTGTAAGCTGCAAACCGACTTTTGATTTTTTGACATTCACTACAGAAATCTTTTGCTCAGTGTTCTGAGCCTAGGGCGCAGGGGAAAACATGAAATGGCTTGGCATTGCAACCATGTGCTGGTCAAGAACATGAGAAGGCATCCTGACACAGACTGAGGGCTATGTGTTTGCCTAAGTGGTCAGTATCAGCCTACTATCTGGGAAGTCTAAGTTCAAAATTCCCAAAGGGGTGACATGATAGATGTTTACAAGATTATGCATGGCATGGGACAGAGCAGGCAGAGAAAGAAGTACTTTTCTCCCTTTCTCACTGTACAAGAACTCGTGGGCACCCCATGAAATTGCTGAGCAGTCAGAACAGATAAAAGGAAGTACTTCTTCACTCGAAGAGTGATGAACTCATGGAATTCACTGTCACAGGAGGTGGTGGTGGCTACAAGCATGGACAGCTTCAAGAGGGAATTGAATAAACATATAGAGCAGAGGTCCATCAGTGGCTCTTAGCCACAAGGTATAGATAGGAACACTCAGACTGGGGCAAGTGATGCTCTGTATTCTTTGGGGGGGGCAACAGTGGGAGGGCTTCTAGTCTACTGGCCCCACTGGTGGACCTCCTGATGGTGCCTGGTATTTTTGACCACTGTGTGACACAGAGTGTTGGACTGGGTGGGCCATTGGCCTGATCCAACATTGGCTTCTTTTATGTTCTTAGCATATGCACACTTCTTCACATACACTGAAATAGATTTCCTCAAATATTACATGCAGGTAGGGGGAGTTAGTTGTCAGGAAGAGATTATTAGAGTCAAGGTGAATAAGTAACTGAGTAACAAAAACAGCAAGACTGGAATAACAATACAGTAGGATGTGTAAATTGCAGTTCTCTGCATAGGACAAACAGGTCAAACCCTACAACAAAGGGTAAATGGACACAAATCTGACATCAAGAATCACAAAACTGAGAAAACTGTAGGAGAACTACTGCTGCAAAAGAGACTATTTGGTTTGGCAGTTATATCAGTTGAACACACTGAAGCATCTGCACTTGACCTGAAGGAATCAGTGACAAAATTTGCAAAGGAAAAGGCACACAAAATGAGATTTTGATGGGCCTGAAATGGAAGCATTCAAGAGCCTTAATTTTTGACATCACAATTCACAGGATTATTCAAAATGATCGGTGAGTTGTGTGCTAAAACTGTTTTCTGTTTGAGAAAGAAAACCAAAGACTGTCATTTTATTTATTCTCACTTTTTTTAAAAAATAGCAATGTAAAGTTTTATGCTTTTAATTTTCTCTAGAATTCATCTGTTTTTGAAAATTGGTTAGGAGTGGGGCGGGCGCAAGTACTTAGCCTTGCCTAGGGCACCAAAAAGCCTGGCCCTGGCCCTGGAAAGGGCTCTAGGTGTTCTGGTTGATCACAAGCTAAACATGATCCTGCAGTGCGATGTGACTGCAAAGAAATCTAATGCAATCTTAGGATATATTAATAGAAACATTCTACTATGGTCAGGCCTCACCTGGAGTGCTATGTCCAGTTTTGGGCACCACATTTTAGGAAGGATGATGACAAGCTCGAGCGTGTCCGGAAGAGGGCAACCAGGATGGTGAGAGGGTTGGAATCAAAGTCTTAAGAAGAAAGGCTGAAAGAGTTTGGTATGTTCAGCCTGAGAAAGAGAAGTCTTAGAGGGGACATGATTGCAGTCTTCAAATATTTGAAGAGCTGTCATGCAGAAGATGGAGCAGATCTATCCTCTCTTGCTCCAGATTGCAAGACTAGATCTAATGGGTGGAAATTACAAGGGAGTTGATACCGGCTAAATATCAGGAGAAACTTCCTAACTGTAAGAATGGTTGAGCAGTGGAACAGACTGACTCGGGAGGTGGTGGATGCTCCTTCGTTGCATGTTTTCAAGTGGAGGCTGGACAACCATCTTTCAGGTATGTTGTAGGGCTATCTTTCAGCTATGCTCCTTCAGAGTGCAGGGGGTTGGACCAGATGATCTGCAAGATCCCTTCCAACTCTAAAATTCTATGATTCTATACACTTGGGGTGTTCCTTTGACTTCCTACAGTACAATGGATTTTATTTTTTCTTTAGGCAACTTTGCTTTGTCATAGCACCAGGTCTGCACCAGGACAGTGATTTTTATTGGTTACCTACTGCTCATTCTTACATAATCCTAGATGTATACTGCTGTAATCCCCCAGCACCTTCACACAGTAATGTGAGGTAGAGCTAACCCAAGGTTGCAACTAGCAGGAGACTGGATGGGGCAGGGACATGGTGGGGCGGCCTTTACTGGCAATGTGACATCACTTCAGAGGAAACCTGGAAATGGTGTTACCCTTCTCTAAGAACTGCTGGAAACTCTATGATGAAAGTGAAGTTTCCTCAGGAGTGATGTCACTCCTCTCTACAAACTGCTGAAAACTCTGGTTTTACCCCAGAGTTTCCAGCAATTCCTAGAGGAGTATAACATCACTTCGGGGTTTTCTCAGGTCCAGAAGTGATGTCATGTTGTTGCCAACAGCATTTTTAAAAAAATTCTTTCTACCACCAGCTGCTGGAGTACTGGCAGGCAAGACAGATTGGGAGTAGGAGATATCCTGCCCCTAGTGGGCACATGGCAACCACACTTTTTCCCACCATGAATGGTTCAGGTGGCCAAAAGAATTTTGCCTTGGTTATTTTTGCAGTGGGACTACATAGTGAACTATTCACACCAATGGGATCCATGCACATCTACATCATGATGTAGCTGGGGTGGGGAGAAAACCCAGCTCATTTAGTCTGCCTAAATATGTGATGATGGAATATATGAAAATGTAACAAATTATGCTCTTTCTATTGCTTTATGCAACTTAGAAATATACTTTTTAAAAAATCTACATTTTGCCATACTACAGAAGGCTTAAGTAATTTAAAACCAACAGAGGTCTATAGGAAAGGGGGGAGGACAATTATGCACTTCAGAAAAAGAATGTTGTATTTTTTTTCTGGGAGCAGCATTTAGAAGAACAATTGAAACATGAAGTACAAAGATGTAAAGAGCAATAGCTTTCAAGCATGCATTTTATCTTGAGCCTAACGGATAGATTGCAATTATTTCAGAGACTTTTCAAAGCCTAGCCATAGTTCAACTCTCTCACAAACAGCATGCTGTAGCTCTAATTCTTACTCAGAAACATTACATTTTTAGTGAGAAGGGGAAAGAATTGCAAAGTGGGATTCAAAGGGCCACTGAAGGAAACCACAAGGGCTTGGACATACCTAGGGGGATATTTCAGTTTTTTGCTTTGAGTGTGATCAGGTTCCCCTGCCCCACCATATCATAAACCGCTTTGGAGATTTCACTCAGTTTCAAAAGAGGCTTGTCATGCCTAACAGGAAGTAACATTTGAGAAATGAAAGTCCAAACATACTGTGCATGCAAATGATGTTTTGTCTCTGGGTCATATGATGTAAATGCGAGCTTTTAGCTTTTTCAAAAAGGGGAGTGGATCTTCAGGGTGTAGCAGGTTGGCCATATAGTATAAACACCACAAATAAATTAAGAGCAAAATAGATTAAGATTCCTTACCTCAAGATGTTGTGTCAGGAAGATACTTTCAGTGTTGCATTGCTGAACAGGAAGAGTCCACACCTCACTGATAGAACATCTGCTTTTCAACCCCTAGTATCAACAGTTAGAAGAATCTGGTAGTATCATGTGAAATACCTCAACCTGACACCTTGAATAGCTCAATCAGAGTAAACATAGCCCAATGGTCTGCCTGGCACTAGGTAGCTTCAGGTGTTCATGTGATATAAAACTGAGCTCACACATTTATCACCATTTTCCTGTTCTTCTCCAGCTGACTCAGAATCAGGACCAATGGGGGAGACAAAAGGGCCACTGGGCTTGGGCCTCAGTTTTAAAGGGGGGAGGACACACATTAATTTTTTGTCATCTGATAAGGTTTGCAACTTGTTTTTCTGTGCATCCCCATCAGACCAAAATGTAACACATTCTCAGTTTTAGGTTTTGTTATAGCTGGGTCTCAAAAACTGCAAGTGGCCCATGCCTAAAGTTACCAGACTAACCCTGACAGTCAGCAGGAGACTTACTGGGCGGTCCTCTCCAGTGATATCATGATTTTGCCTGTGGCACAGCAATGTTACTGTAAAGTACTGGGTTTCGGGCCTCATGACTCGGACGACGACATAAGAGAAGACGCGTTTATTCGTACTTCACACAGGACAAGAACAAACAGTAACGGCCGGAGGCCAACTATATACAGTTAGGGGGGACGGCCCCATATTCCTATTGGCGGGTTTGAATTGCCCGCCAATGCTGCCATTGGTTCTCTACCGGCGAGCTCAGGAACCTAGTCCCTATTGTTCTCAGAGAGCGAAGCTTGGCTGTATTTCGCCAGCTCTGCCTTTTGATCCCAGGACACAACACCCCTCCCCCCATAGTTTGTCTCCTATCAGGTGACGTAGTCTTTTAAGTATGCTGGTGCCCTCCGTTCCCTTAGCGATCGTCGGGGGGCCGGTACCGGACTGGTGGGGCCCCCATCGGGTGGTCCTTCAGCACAAGGAGCTTGGATCTCTGGTCGTAGCTGAGGCGGTGACAGTGGCGGCTGTAACGGCGGCGGCAACGGCGGCGGCGGTTCAGCTGTCTCTGGGACCCCCTCCGGATTCCGTGGACCTTCCGGCGCTGGCTCTGCTGTCGGTGCCTGCAGTCGATCGGATGCTGGGGCGGCCGCGGCGTTTCCCGGTAACTGGATCCCTGTGTCGGGGTCTTGCCGCCTCCGGAGCTGGTCCACGTGTTTACGGAGGACCCGGTCCCCATCTGTTAGGACCTCGTATGACACTGGCCCGGTGGGTTTTAGGATGCGCCCGGCCACCCACTGAGGCCCCGCCCCGTAATTCTGGAAGTAGACAGGTTCCCCCGGGAGGAAGCTTCGGGGCGCCTCCCGGGTCTCGACCAGCTTTCTCTCTGGGGCTCGGTCCGGGTGGAGCCTGTCTAACAAAGTTGTGGGGCGGCGGCCCATTAATAGTTCTGCGGGGCAATGCCCGGAGATGGGGTTTGGGGTGGTGTGGTATGTTAGGAGGAAGCGGGCCAGCCGGAACTCCCAGTCCCCCTCCGTTATGCGGCTCAGGGCTTCTTTGGCGGTGCGTACCGTTCTCTCCGCCTGTCCATTTGTTGCCGGGTGGAAGGGCGCTGATCGTATGTGCCTGATTAGGTTCTTTTCGAGGAACGCTTGAAACTCAGCAGATGTGAACGCTGCCCCGTTGTCCGACACGATTGTGTCTGGTAACCCATGCGTTGCGAATATTTTCCGCAGGGCCCTTATTGCCGCTTTGGCAGAGGTGGTAGACACTGGGCTTATTTCCACCCACTTCGAGTAGAAGTCTACCGTCACCATGAACTGGAGCCCCTGAAACGGCCCCGCAAAATCTATGTGTAGGCGTGACCACGGCTTGTGGGTAGACTCCCAGCTTTGGGTTGGCGCTCTCGGGGGATTGGGGCGGACTTCCTGACACCGTGTGCACCCTCGGACCCAGGTTTCAATTTCTGCGTCCATCCCGGGCCACCACACATAGCTCCTTGCCAGAGCTTTCATTCGTACAATGCCGGGGTGGGCCTCATGTAGCGTTTCTAGAACCCCTTGTCTCATGGGCCCCGGGATGACCACCCTGTCCCCCCATAACAAGCACCCTTTTAAGGCGGATAACTCTTCCCGCCTGGCTTTGTATGCCGTGAACTCTGGCCCTGTCTGTTCCGCTGGCCATCCCCTCACCACCCAGTTTAGGACCCGGGAGAGAATGGGATCTCGGGACGTGCGGGCGGCCACGTCTGCAGCCTGAAGGGGGGGGTTTGGCAGCTCCTCCATTAACAATACTGCGGGAGCCGGGGCCGGATCTTCCCCTGTATGCGGCAGCGGCAGATGGCTCAAGGCGTCGGCATGACCCAGCGCCTTGCCCGGCCGATGCTCCAACTGGTACTGGTACCCCGCTAAAAACAAGGACCAGCGCAACACCCGGGGCGACAGTACCTGCGGCGTTTGTTTGTCCGCCGCAAACAGTCCCAAGAGCGGCTTATGGTCGGTTACGAGCGTGAAGTGCCGCCCGTACACAAAGTTGTGAAACTTTTAACCCCCGCCACCAATGCCAAGCCCTCCCGGTCGATTTGAGCATAGTTCCGCTCCGCGGGGGACAGCGTGCGGGAGTAGTAAGCCACCGGGACTTCCCTCCCATCCGGTAGCTTGTGGGCCAATACCGCCCCGACCCCATACGGTGATGCGTCGCACGCAAGGATTACCGGGAGCTTTTCATCAAAGTGGGCGAGTACCGCGTTAGAAATCAAGAGTACTTTCACCCCCGAAACGCCGCCTCCTCCCTCGCTCCCCATGCCCAAGGTGTCGCCTTATCCAGTAGCCTGTGCAGGGGTTCGGCCACGGCGGCTTTGTGAGGGAGAAAGGCGTGGTAAAAGTTCAGGAGGCCTAAGAACGCCTGGAGCTCGGCCTTGGACTTCGGGGCGGGGGCCTCCACGATGGCCTTTACCTTGTCCCTCGCCGGATGCAGGCCTGTTGCGTCTACCCGGTACCCCAAGAACTCCACCTCCGGCACCCCGAGAAGGCACTTTTCCCGCTTCACTTTCAGCCCCGCGGCTTGGAAGCGTTCCAGTACAGTTCGGAGGCGGGCGGCGAAGCTTTCAGGGGTGGTCGCGGCGATGAGGACGTCGTCGAAGAACGGCGTCACTCCAGGGATCCCTTTTAACAAATCGTCCATTAGATTTTGGAAGATCGGTTTTCGGTTTCCGGCATCGCGAATGGCGGCCGCTTCTCGGGACGCTCCCGGAGGCGGTTAGCCCACGCGCAGTTAGGGGGGGTCTTCGCATATGCGAAAGACCCTAGTGAGCCTTAGGTAAAGGCTCCGAACCGGGGGCGCTTGGGGAGTAGCCTCTTTGCCGGCAGACAGCCGGGAAATTGAGGCTTTCTCCCCGCCCCAATCGGCCCCGCTGTGGCGTGCCCGTAATGGGACTTAGCGGCGCCACCGAATTCCAGGAGTGAAAACAGCGCTATGGTTCAACATAAAAAGAAGTAGTGGCATCGAATCGTGAGTTGAAGATCTATTTTGAAGCGTTAATCGGAGCCCCCTGCATGCGTATAAGCGTTGGGAGGAGGGAGGAGTCCCCACCCCCTCGAGAAGCAAGCTATTCAAAGGGAGCGCGAAGGGGGGCAGAAAGAAAACAAAGGGTTGGTGAAAGTACCATTGGGGCTGCATGGAAGAATGTGTTCATTTTAGCTTCCTGGGGGATGCGGCACGAACTTTTTAAAAGTAAACAAAAAAACAAAATGTCGATAATGGAAAAAGCCCTGCAGACACCGGAAGAGGAGAGAGGAGGGACTTCCGGTCCAGATAGCCCCCCCAAGAGCTTGCTGTCAATCAACAGAAAAAGGAGATGCTGTGCCCCCTGCTGGAACAATTGCAGAAGATCAACCAAACTTTGTTTAAAATGGAAAGTGTTCTCATCAGTCGACAGAAACAGATATTGGAAACAACTAGAAAGATGAAGGAGATTGAACAGAAATCGAATTTGATTCCAGGTTTCCAGGGCGCTAAAGAAGAGGAGAAAGAAGATCTCGGATTTACCTTGACAAATGTCTTGACACCCCTAACTGGCAGTGAAGCGATAAAGTTAAAGGAAGAGATGGATAAGGCTCCCAAAGCCTATTCCGCCTTTATAAAAAGAAATACTCTGCCAGTAGAAGGGGATGTCGAGCATAGCAGGCGACAAACGGGAGATCTAATTTCATCTGCTGAGTTTGTGGAGCCCTGGAAGCTTGAAGGCCAGAAGTTTAAGAAAAAAAGAAAAGAAAGAAGAAGGATTTCATCCTCAAAACACAGAAACTCCTGAAGAGACACGCCAGCAGGAAGAAGGATGCAGCATTCAAAATTGGGATAAGTGCAGAAGACAGCAGCCCAGGGGAAGGTGATGGAACGGAAGACTTCAAAGTTAAAATGGACTTAATCCATAACTGGAAGAAAATTAAGAAGAAGATACTTTGAGGACTGTTCGTGTTACATCTGGAAGGAGCTGTTTAATTACTAACCCCAATGGACTTTACTAACTGCATTAACAGAGTGATTTTGGACTTTGCTTTAGTTAAAAAGAAGATCTTCTAACCATGATGGATGCCAAAACTTGGTATTGGTTATTAACCTAAACTAACTCTCACTAACAGAAAAAAATTTCACTCCACCTTTTTCTTTCTCCATCTGTCTACCCTTCCCTTTTCTTATAAAAAGAATAAAATTCTCTCTTTTTTAAGAGAGTTTTACAAAAAAAAAAAAAAAGATTTTGGAAGATCCCTGGGGCCACACTGACCCCGAACTGCAGCCGCTTCACCCGGAAGGCCCCCGGTGGGTCACTATGGTTTGCGCCTCGGCCGTGGCCTCATCTACCGGGAGTTGCTGGTATGCCTGCGCGAGATCCAGCTTTCCAAATATGCGCGCCCCCGCCAGTGTGGCTAAGACATGGCTGACCACGGGTACGGGGTATGCGTGCGCCTGAAGTGCCTGGTTAATGGTGCACTTATAATCCGCGCAGATGCAGATTTCCCCGTTTGGCTTGACGGGTGTCACAATCGGGGTCTCCCATCGAGCGTTCGGGACGGGCTCTAGGACTCCCTGGGCCACTAACCGGTCCAGTTCGGCCTCTATTTTCAGGCGGAGGGCCAGGGGCACGGTGCGGAAGCGCCGTCGGACGGGCGTCACTGTGGGGTCTAAATGGAGCGACACCGGGGGCCCTTTATAACACCCCAATTTCCCGTCAAAGACCTCCGGAAATTCCATGCACACCGCCCCCAGTCCCGCACCCCGCACTTATTCACTCCCCCAATCGTTATGCCTAGGGCCTCGAACCACGCCCGCCCCAGGAGACTCACGAGATTTCCCTCTACCACCACCAAGTCCAAGTTCCCCTCAAAGTCTCGGTACTGCACTCGGAAAGTGCCGACTCCCTGGATGGGGACAGGGTTCCTTTGAAAGTCCACCAAGCTTAGTGGCGATGGACGTAGAGGGGGTCCCCCTAATGGGCAAAGTCTTTTTAAAGTGTCCAGGGAAATGATGGACGCCGCCGATCCCGAGTCCACTTCCATGCAACAGGGGGACCCCTCGATCCGCACGGTTACTTGGATCTTCGGGGCAGAGGAGAGGTTGGGGTTGGGGAGGCGAAGTACCTGCAGCGGCTGGTCGGTGAGATGGTACAACTCGGCGACCTCTTCCGTCGTCTCGTAGGCGGTGGACGATGCGCGGTGCGGTGGGACCGACGATCTCGAATTCCTGGGGCCCTTGGACCGGCAGACCCGTGCGAGGTGTCCCTGCTTCCCGCACCCGTGACAAACAGCATCCCGGAACTTGCAGGATTTCCTTCCATGGCCTTCCCCGCAGCTGGCACAGACGGTTCGGTTGCCGGAAGGCTTGGCTGGCTCTCTGTTGGCCTGCTGGAACGGCGCCGGCCGGCGTTGTTGGGGTCTGAGGGCGAAGACCTCTTCCGTATCTACATTCCCGGGGCTTGGACTCCTTCCGACCACATGGGCGGCCGCAGCCGGGCGTTCCCCTTCCACGGCCTCGTGGGCTGTTGCGGCGTCGAGGGCCTCGTCCAAGGAGAGCCTCCGGTGTCCAACCAACTTGCACCGCAGCTTGGAGTCCGCCAGGCCCCACACGAACTGCATCAGCAGGTTGTCCTCCACCTTCGGGAACACGCAGTCCACCGCGAGCGCCCTTAGCGCGGCCAGGAAGGTGGCAATGGATTCCCCTTGGGCCTGGACTCGCCTCTGGAAATCCATCCTCTTGGCCAGGAAGGTCGGCCGGGGGCTGAAGTAAGTGTTGAGGACATCCAGGATCTCCCCAAACGAGCTCTCCAAGGCCGTGCAGGGCACCAAGAGGCTCTTGACGAGGCGGCCATGGTTCTGTCTGGGAAGGCGTGCGCCGGGGTGAGTGGTGCGGTGCTGCTCTCGGGGTCAGCGATGCGATGCTCGGCAAGCGGTGCGGTGCTGCTCTCGGGGTCAGCGATGCGGTGCTCGGCGGTGTCCTTTTCGTCGCTCATGGAGTCACGGAAGGCGTTGAAATCCCATCCTCGTCGCCACTGTAAAGTACTGGGTTTCGGGCCTCATGACTCGGACGACGACATAAGAGAAGACGCGTTTATTCGTACTTCACACAGGACAAGAATAAACAGTAACGGCCGGAGGCCAACTATATACAGTTAGGGGGGACGGCCCCATATTCCTATTGGCGGGTTTGAATTGCCCGCCAATGCTGCCATTGGTTCTCTACCGGCGAGCTCAGGAACCTAGTCCCTATTGTTCTCAGAGAGCGAAGCTTGGCTGTATTTCGCCAGCTGTGCCTTTTGATCCCAGGACACAACAGTTACTTCTAGCACAGTCCATCATATAGGGGTGACACTCCAGCATTCATCCAAAATTTACAGTTTAACTGTCGAGTTCAGGGTGAATGCTAGAGCATCAGCCAACACAATGACATCTCTTTAGGTCATGTTGGATGTGACATTATGGCATTCCTGAGCATTTTCCCCTCACCACCCAGCTAAGTGCAGATGGGTAGAGCTGGGGGCAGGTAGAAATTCTCCTTCCAAAGGAGACCTGCCCCCCTCACACACACACACCAAGGCCCCTCTGTACTTCTGAGAAGGTCTGTTCCGGAATACCACTTTTTCTTTACCAACTAATCTTAAAATACCACTAGCATTCAGAAGTGTATGCTACTGGCCTAATTAATCCTATCTAATAGATGTTCTTAATTTGATTCTATATATGCAAAGCATGGTGTCAGAAGCTTGCTAGACTGAACCCTAGAAAACAGGGCAGTTTAAACCTTTGTAAAGCAAGCTGCAAATCCAAGATAAATTCCCATAAACATAAAATAAAGCTATATTTCAGATTAGATCAGAACAGCCAAGTAATGCAGGGTGGGCTATGTGTATGTAGTAATATATAGAAATAGAACAATGAGTTTGTGAAGGTACTGGGAACCAAAACAAGGGGAAAAACCCAAAAATTCCCTTCAAGAACAGAGCAAAAATATTTATGAGAAAAGAAGTGTAAAAGGTAAAGCTTAGGTTAATTTTTATTATTTCAAATGCTATTTTTTTTTGGCCCCCTGAAGGGGATTTTTTATTGCTTTTTCTATTTACTACAAAACTACAACAGAAAATTCCAGGATGGGGAACTACAATCTACAGGAGAAAGGAAAGATAACCTCTAAAAACCCAAGAGTCGGTGATCCTACAATCGATTTAAATACAAATCTGCCTCGTAAATGTGAATTGACTTCCACTGAAAATAATCATCTCACTAAAATATTATTCATTTTTTACTCGCTAATATAGATATAGTTTCATAAAGAGCTGCCTCCAGTTAATATACTTCTTGCTAACATCTTCCAGAGAGCATTAACAAACTACTTTTTCCCCCTTTTCCCCCTTAAATGATAGCTTGATTTAGGGGCTGCAGCCCACAATTCAGATTCTGAGTCCGCTGAGGAAGATCCAATCTCTCCTTCTTCGCTCTCCTTGGTGCCATCCGGAGTATCTTCTCCCACTCCTGGTGGACGTCCATGTTGATGCAAAAATTCACAAGCCTTATCCGTTGAATCAATCCTTTCTTTCCCGTTTGCATACCGAAAGATTAGTCCCTCGGGAACCAACCATCTGTATGCAACCTTCTGGGTTTCTAGAAATATCACCAAGTCTCTGTATTTCCTCCTCTTTCGTCTTAAATGGAATGTCCTTCATAACTTTAATTTCCTTGTCTCTCCACTTCAAGGTAATCCCATTAGTCACTTTCAAGAGGTGATCTCTTGTTCTTCTTCGGGAGAATCTAATAGTAATTTCCCTTGGCAGATTATTCTTTCGAATATATTCTGAATACGATCGAAAAACTGTATCTATTTCACTTTGAAATTGGTCTGATGTCATATCTGCCAAAGGGACCAACAAGTCACCAATGATTTGATATAGATTCTCCCCTTTCTCCTCTTTAATCCCTTGAAGTCTCAAGATGTAGCTTGCCTTTTCCATTTGCAGCTGTAGTACATGAGACTCTTCGATTTGGCACTTTTTATCAAGCAACTTTAGCTTTTTATCCATTTTTTTCGAATTGGAACCAATCTCTTTAAGTTCCTGCTCCGCTTTTTCGATTTTCTTTGCATTGACTGCCATCTGTGCTTGTTGAGCATCAAGCTTATTATCTATAGCTGTGATTTTCTCCAGTGGAGTTCCGCAGTTTGGTCCTGTCTAGGCACCGAACTTAGAGGGATGGAGCTTCCGGAAGAAGGTTTAACTTTTGGTATTTTGTCTCTCACGTCTTTCAGCAGCACCATGTTTGGGGATTGTTTACAGTTAGCAAAAGTTCATCAAAGTCTCTGGAAGTTCTTAATTGCACCAGTAAGCTCATGCAAACTCTGGCTGAGTGTGCCGGGGGGGCTCTCTAGCGCCCCTTGGCTGGGAGTCCCAACCTGGGACTCCTGGGGTGACACAGTTGTACGCGCCCCCACCCAGCCGTAGACGCTGGCAGACTTCTCCCAGAGCCCCGGGAGAAGATGACTGCCATGGTGATCGCCAAGACCGGAAGCCATTTCAAATGCTATTCTATGATTGTCTCTGCCACCTAATGGAAAAGATACTTTGTTTTCAGGCCAGAGCATCCAATATACTTGCAACCATATTATGCCACACAAAAGTACTGAAATGAAGAATCTCTATCCTTGCTTTTGCTTTTGGAAATACTCAGCAGTGGATTGCCACCCTCAAGCTACGCATCTTTACATCTAAAGTGTATCATCTGAGAATATTTAGATCCCTATCAGTGGTGAGCAGAAACATAGAAAAGGAGAGGGAGAATCACAACCTGAGATTGTCGATACACAGCCAGACATTAACTAATAGTAAAAAATCCCAATTTTAAAAATATCATTATTATAACAAATTAAAATGTTTAAAATGATGGCCTGTGGAAATAAATGGAAACATTCATTAATACACAATATTCTGGCATCTCATGTTTACAATAAGAAGGTAGCAAAGAAGGACTAGAGACAGCAAGTCAGCAAATACTCAAAATCCACAAATTATGTCACAGCAGACAATACTGATCTCATCACCAAAGAGAATTATGCAGATAAATTTCTGTGCACAGCAGTTTAGGCAATCATTGCACCCTTTCAGTGGCTTTTTTAAGATTCTGTGCCAGGAGGAGCAGGGTCACCATTTCCCTGCCTATTTTCTAATTCCCTGTCTATTTATGGGCTCTTCTACAGTCTGTGTTGCTACTATGATTTATTTGATTTCTTTAAGACATTTTTAGCCCACCTTTCCCACATAGACTCAGCACTATAGTATGACTGAGCTGTGTGAGACCACAGCTGCCTTCAAGACACTGCTTGCCTTCTTGCAGTGCAAAAGTGCCCTCCATAACCTGCCTCTCAAATGCCTCCCCATGCTTGCTGTATAATGCTGCAAGCTGCCAAATGCAAATCTATGTACCCACTTTGCATGCAACATTTACCCATCTTTCTAAGGATGCCAAATACCATCTCTGCTCACACTGCCCTACTGCTTGTCTTCTTGAGGTGTTGAACAACTTCCTGTGCCCACTGCACAAATGAGAATTTTAATTGCCTTTAAAATGGGACCCAAACTCTTACTTGCTTTTTAAAAAGAATCACCTCAAAAATGGGCACAATCCCAATGGATTTGGGGGTAGAGAGTACAGTTCTAAACAGAGCTACACCTGCCTAAATCCACTGAAGTCAAAGGGTCTAACTCTGTCTAGGATGGTGCTGTAAATGTGTTCTAACTCAAATTGCTTATAAAAGAGGGGTACTTTATCCTGTCTGTCTAAAATTTGACAGTCAGTTAAATGGGACTGTAGTCCATGAAAATTTAATCTAAATTAGATAGAAGACATATTGTTCCTATTGATCTCTTATTGGGAGGAGGTCATTGGATCCTACCTAGTTGAACAGGGCATGTGATGAAGTTATCACATAACCACAAATCCACTCAAACCTGTGTTCACTCAGTAGTACACCATATAGCCACCATGGGAGATGGCTCTCCTCAGAGCTTCAAAAACTTACATTGAGGGAAGGCTTCTTGGTGCTCAGAAACTATAGAACTTCTCACATTACATTGTCAAGGAGAATGAACGTACATGGAGATAGCAAGATCATGGCAGTAAACAATATAATTTAAAATCATGGGTTGGATCTGTAGTTGACATCTGCTGATGGAAAAGGACTTCCCTTGGTAGAAGGAAGTAGTAAGTTAAGCCCCCTTCTTACTGCAGACCCCCACATCCTGAGGACTAATCCAGAGGGTGGCCCAATCCACAGAAGCAGATTTTCAGGGAATACAATAGGCTGCAGAGGTATAAGGAGGTGAATACATCCCATGAGCCAAGGTCTACTTGCACTCCTTTGGACCCATCCCTGGATAAGAACATAAAAGAAGCCAATGCTGGATCAGGCCAAAACTCTGTCACACAGTGGCCAACACTCTGTCACACAGTGGCCAAAAATACCAGGTGCCATCAGGAGGTCCACCAGTGGGGCCAGGACACTAGAAGCCCTCCCACTGTTGACCCCCACGCAAGCACCAAGAATACAGAGCATCCCTTGCCCCAGAGTCCCTATCTATACCTTGTGGCTAATAGCCACTGATGGACCTCTGCTCCATATGTTTATCTAATTCCCTCTTGAAGCCATCCATGCTTGTGGCTGCCACCACCTCCTGTGGCAGTGAATTCCATGTGTTAATCACTCTTTGGGTGAAGAAGTAGTTCCTTTTATCCATTCTAACCCAACTGCTCAGCAATTTCATTGAGTGCTGTATTGTGAGACAGGAAGAAAACTACTTCTTTCTCTACCTACTCTATCCCATGCATAATCTTGTAAACCTCAGTCATGGCACCCTTCTGTTGTCGTTTCTCTAAGCTAAAGAGATCCAAGCGCCTCAACCTTTCTTCATAGGAAAAGTGTTCCAACCCTTTTATCATTCTAGTTGCCCTCTTCTGCACTTTTTCCAAAGCTATAATATCCTTTTTAAGGTGTGGTGACCAGAATTGTACACAGTACTCCAAATAAGGTTGCACCATTGATTTATATAGGAGCATTATGATATTGGCTGATCTGTTTTCAATACCCTTCCTAATAATCCCCAGCATAGCACTGGCCGTTTTTTATTGCAGTTGCACACTGTCTCAACATTTTCAATGAGTTATCTACTACACTCCAAGATCTCTCGCTTGGTCAGTCTCTGCCAGTTCAGGCCCCATCAACGTGTATTTATAGTTAGGATTTTTGGCTCCAATGTGCATCACCTTGCACTTGGCCACATTGAACCCCATTTGCCATGTTGATGCCCATTCACCCATCCTCTACAGATCCCTTTGGAGTGCCACACAATCCTCCCTGGTTTTCACCACCCTAAACAATTTCGTATCATCCGCAAATTTAGACACTTCACTGCTTACTCTCAACTCCAAATCATTAATGAACAAGTTAAAAAGCATCGGACCAAGTACTGATCCCTGTGGTACCCCACTGTGGTACCCCTCCACTAAGAAAATTGCCCATTTATATTCACTCTCTGTTTCCTATTAATTAGCCAGTTTTTGATCCACAAGAGGACTTGTCCTTTTATCCCATGACTATTGAGCTTACTTAGGAGCCTTTGATGAGGAACTGTATCAAAAGCTTTCTGGAAGTCAAGGTAAATAATATCTATTGGGTCCCCCTTATCCACGTGTTTGTTCACGCCCTCAAAGAATACTAACAGGTTAGTGAGACAAGATCTTCCCTTACAGAACCCATGCTGAATCTTCCTCAATAGTTATTGTTTATCAATGTACCTACTAATTTTTTCCTTAATAACAGTTTCCACCAATTTACCCGGTATCGATGTCAGACTGACTGGCCTGTAATTTCCCAGATCTCCTCTGGAACCATTTTTAAAGATTGGAGTGATATTAGGTACCTTCCAACCCTCAGGAATGGGGGCAGATTTTAATGAAAGGTTACATATTTTTGTCAGGAGATCCACAAGTTCACATTTGAGTTCTTTCAGAACTCACAGATGTATACCATCTGGGTCCGGTGATTTATCAGTTTTTAAGTTCCCTATCACTCATAGGACCTCCTCTCTTATCACCTCAATCTGACTCAGGTCTTTCAACACCCCTCCCGAAATCAGTGGTTCTGGAGTGGGCAAGCATTTCTCATCTTCCAAAGTGAAGACAGAGGCAAAAAATGCATTCAGCTTCTCAGCCATTTCCCTATCATCTTTCACTACTCCTTTTACCCCTTGGTCATCCAAGAGCCCCACTGCCTCCCTGGCTGGTTTTCTGCTTGAGAAAGTTTTATTGTTGGTCTTTATGTTTTTCACTATATGCTTCTCATATTCCCTTTTTGCCTGCCTGATCACAGACTTGCATTTTGTTTGCCACAGCCTGTGCTCCCTTTTATCAGCCTCACTGAGACTAGCTTTCCATCACTTAAAGGAATCCTTTTTACCTTTTACAGCTTCCATTACTTTGTTTGTTAACCATGCAGGCTTTTTTCTATACCTATTTGTGCCTTTCCTAACCTGCGGTATATATTTTTTCTGAGCTTCTAGGATTGTAGTTTTAAATAGTTCTAAGCTTCCCCAATGGTTTTGACCCTTTCTACTTTTCCTTTCAGTTTCCTCCTCACATGTCCACTCATATCAATGAAGTTTCTCCTTTTAAAGTCAAAGGTGGTTGTGTCAGTCTTTTTGGCCAATTCTCTATTTATGCTTACTGTTGCAGAATCTCCTTTCATTCTAACCTCTTTATTCCTATCCCCTTCCCCAATATTACTTGTTGTCATTCTTAATTTTTCTGGTATTGTGTCAATCTGTAACTAAATAACTAAAGCATTTGGCCAGATGGATTCATCTAGAAGATAATGAAGAGAAAAATCAAAGCAGTAGACCTACCACTCATTTGACTGTCAATTTGTATGCAATTTTAGGCAATTAATATGGAATACATTTTCATTTTCTGGCTTAAACTGTGGTATTGTGAGCAGTTTAACTCTCTTCTACCTTAGCTGAAGCAGCATTGAAGCAATTTTTATCCATCGGTTAGCCAGAAGACAGAAACCTTTTTCCTGTTCACGGCAGATTGCACATCAGAATTCAAGCTTGTTAATTCTAACATTGATAATAAGGGTCATTGGGGAGAATGATGTCTGTACAGCTGTTCTGAACATCAGACATTTTTTAAAGAGCCATATCTAATCTGATCTTTTAAAGCAAGTATATTACTAAAAGAGCAGCAGGAGACATCTCCCCCCATCTCTATTTTTCTAAGGGTTGACATCAGCATATAGATGGCTCCATCTATTATTGAGCACAAGCCTGAAAAGTAGAAAGGAATGATTTGGGAGCTACAGTTTTGAAGCTTTGAATGTGAGGCACTCAACTGACTCAGAACAAGAGTGTCAGAATCTTAGAATTAGCTTTTTCTTTACTAGATTGAATCTTCTTTGTAGCAATGGAGACCTGTAAAGGGTCTTATTCTTAAAGAGGACTCAATATCAGAGAGTTTCTCCTTATATCAGAAAAAAATCATATAGTGCATATATTCACCACCTCTCTTCTTTTAATATGCTTATTTTCAAATAGCCTCTTCTTAAATTCATTTACTGTATGATTTATAAAGAATGTGTTTCAATATTCTCCTCCCTGAGCAATTTACTCTTAATTATTGTTATAACACTCTTTCTTCCTTTATGGCATCATCATATTTTGCAGGCAGGTATAATATATTTTGTAATACATTACCAACAAAAGTGGGTAAGAATAGAACAAAATGAGAGTGAAAAGCTTTGCCCCATTGAGGTATGTATAAATTGCATTAATATGCCTAGAGTATTTAGAGTAGCATAGCTATAGAAATGTGCATAGCCCACTGCTGTGAGAGAAGAAATGAAGACCTAATATACATCAAAGTAATCCCACTGGATTCAAGGGGCCGATTCATAGCATTGAGCTAAAGTTGGACATCCACAAACAGCCTACCTGCCGTAGCCTTACTAGCTGTGGTAAGTGGGTTCCCATACCAGTAACTGCTTCCAACACCATTTACATGTGGCCCAGAACAGCATGATAGAAATGGCTGGGACTGAAAGGGAAAGGAGCTGAAAGTAAACAGCTTAGCGCCTTCTAAGAACAACCTCGATGCCTACTGAGCAGAACTTCCAGTCTATGATTAATTGATTAGATGTATTCCATGGGGACTGTGACTCAAAGTCAATACAGAACTGTTACATATGCATTAACAGGTTTTGTGTATTTTTAAACCCTTAGCACTCAATTAAAAATTATGGCTGATTATGCTAAGTCTAGAATTATTTTACATAATATCAAGCACTAATATATTTACCACATCAGACCAACATCAGCGTATTCTACTGTTCCGTAAAACATCAAACAGTGATTTCCTATAACCGCAATGTCTAACTTTTCAGCTGTGGGATCAAGGACAAGCTTGTGTGTTTTATAGATGCATGGATCTTTCTTTCTTTCTTTCTTTCTTTCTTTCTTTCTTTCTTTCTTTCTTTCTTTCTTTCTTTCTTTCTTTCTTTCTTTCTTTCTCTTTCTTTCTTTCTCTCTCTCTCTCTCTCTCTCTCTCTCTCTCTTTCTTTCTTTCTTTCTTCATTGATTCCCCTTCTAAATCCCCTCCCTAAAGAAGATTTTTCTTCTGTAGGAATTAAAATGTATACTTCAAAAATCTGAAACTCTGAAAAGGGTGTCCTATGTGGTGGGACAATCTGAGAAGGGAAATGGTGGGCATTAAAAGGATTATGCTTCCTGTTTCCCTTCCTGCCCTGTCAATCATCCCTCCAAAACTTTTTCTCATTTTTTAAAAAAATGCCATAGGGCCTTTGTGCATAAGGTGTAGCTAGCCCCTTAACAGTTGCTAGGCAACAAGCACCTTGAAGCTATGGTTTCTGAATCCCCCCGGCCACTGGTGGCAGTGGGGGGATAGGGTTGCCAGGTCTAGGTTAGGAAACTCTTGGAGATTTGGGGTGGAGCCTGGGGAGGACAGGGACCTCAATGGGGTGCAATACCATAGAGTCTACCCTCCAAAGCATCCATTTTTTCCAGGGGAACTAGAGATGAGCTGTAATTCCAGAGGATCCCCTGGTCTCACCTGGAGGCCAGCATCCCTATTTGAAGTATTTGCCATTTTAAGGGTTACATGAGCACCTTAGATAATATGTCAGAAGATGCTGGCAAATTCCCAACAGGAGATGAAATTAGGGATGGGCACAAACCAGCTGACAAATTAAAGTTTGTCACAAACCATGAATTTTGATGCAGTTTGTGGTGGTTTGTGAAGAGCAGGAAGCAGGGGTTTAAAGCTCTGTTGTTTGGTTTAAATGGCCCTCTGCTTCTTACTTCCTATGAAAAGCTGCAGGGAGCAGAAAGAAGGGATTTAAATGGCTCTGAGCACCCCACCACTCAGTTGTTTCATTTAAATGGCTCAGAGTCATTTAAATCCCTGCTTTCTGCTCCCCGCGAAAAGCAGCAGGGAGCAGAAAGCAGGGGTTTAAACTTTAAATGGCCCACAAACTGATATGAACCAGGTCAGTTTGCAAACCAATCTCCCTGTCCATGTGGGTTCATGGTTCAGCCATGAACCACAAAGCAAACTGCAAAAATGCCATTCATTCCTAGATGAAATAAATTTTAATCCTCAAATTTGTGCTCAATATGGAGCTGCCTGGATGCCTTATAATTCAGTCATAGATCCTAATGCAAACTCTAACACTTCAGGATATCATATGGTTTTTGTGATTCTCTCTGGAGGAACTTAGAATTGCAGTGATTCATACTTGCTGTTCTCTCCATCTGTAAACATATTCAATATCATTAGCACATCAGTAGATTTCTTTGTAAGGCATAGTGCTCAATAGCTTTTCATTTACAAGGTATTTTACTTTTTTGTTGTTACACATAAAGCTGTAGGATCAAATATTTCCAAAGACTATAAGCAAGCTTTGCAGAGAAATGCCTTGGCAAATACCTTTGAGATCAAGACATTTGGAAAAGTTTAACAAACAGGTGCCAGTTCCAATCCAGTAGTATTCGTGGTTGGAGCCAGGGACCACCAGAATAACTGGAGAGAATCCAGGTTCAAATTCTTCTAAGTTTCAAATTTGGGTTCACTCCATGCATTGTGTATGTGTAGTGGTATGAGTCCACTCTGTAGAATGACTAATATTCAAGTGGATCCTTTTTGCAACTATCCTAAATTGAATCCCCCCCTTCTAAGCCCATAGACCTCACTGGGCTTAGACAGTGCACTGAAAGTAAATATTTATGTTGGAAAGTCTAAGTCTTTTCTCTTTCTGACAATATGAATTTGAGTTGGCTCATTCCAGCAGCATGTTCATTTTATGTGTCCTCATTGTTGTACTCATCTGTTGCTTAAAAAAAAAACCTTGGAGAATATATTCCTTTTTTATTTCTACGTCTAATATATTGCACTTCTCACCAACTGATAGCACCTAGTATAGAACTATAATCTATAGATGAGTTCTCCTGAGCCTGCCAAATGATCAGTCTTAAACTCAGCTCTGTGCTGGTAAATCAGCACAGAATATTGGTTATTACAAGTGTCATTATGGGAATCCCATGGGGACCCCAAAGCCTTCTGTGTTGTGGCCTTTTGCTTGCAAACTAGGAATCGTTCTAATTTTTGTTTTCGTCATCTCCAATTCTCCCCTAAATTCCCCACGAAGGATAAATCTGATGCAAGCTTGAAATGCTCCATTATTAAATAAAGAGTGTAATCTGAAATCTTATATGGTAGAGACCCAAAGAAGAAACTGGACCCCTTCTGACACCTTTTGCTTGAAAACCAGGAATAAGATATTCAGTCAGGTTCCTGCTCTCAGGTTCACATGGTAGGGATGTCTTGTGCAGGGAAGAAGGCAGCTGCTGCACACAGGGTAAAGAAGAAAGCGTGCAGCCCAGTTGAGCCTCAGGCAACACATGAAAGGAGGTTTGGGCCTTGGAAAGCCTCACACAGCCTGGGGATAAAAGCACCCAGCCAAGCCCTGCACAATGAAGCTGACATCTATCTTCCTCTGTCCTCTGAGAGCCAGGGCCAGGAACACGTTGGGGACTGGGCCCTTTCCTAGGGTCATTTTTCATCCCAGTCCACCGCTGCTTATTTGCCATTCTGAGTTCCTGGGAAGAAAGCTGAAATATAAATGTACTACATTATTTCCACAATGAAATCCTAACACCAAGAGGACTTGGAACTAACACCACAATCCTAAGAACATTTTCCATTCAGTAGACTTGAGTAGAATTCTGAGTAAATCTGGTTGGGATGGTACTGTAAATTTCCCACTATGCACCAGTCACCTCAGGAGATGGTGAAACAGGAAAGATACCAGCCATGAGGTCAGAAAGAAGGTGTGCTTTTCCATCCTCCCTTCTTGCTGTCAGCTACTAAGTCATTTCTAGTAGCAGAGCAGAAAAGCTGGATAAGAGAGCTGGTGGGAGATAGGAGAGCTGCTGTCAGATGACAGGCTTGGCATGCTCTGGCCCCACCTCTAACGTCTCTATTTCATTTTGTAACAGAGAGTTTGGATCAGACATCCCACCCTGAAACTGCCTCACCACGCACTCACTCCATGGTTGATCAGATTATTGCTGTGCTGTAATGATAGAGTGGGTGGTCAGGTGGCATCCTTTTTAAAAAATTGTCTTTCATGCATGCTTTTATTTGAATCATTGTTCCATTTTGACAGCTCTACGATCCCTCTGCCAAGTACTGCAGCCTCTCTCAGCCTCCTTCACTAACTGTTCCTTGGAATACATAGGGGGAGTACAGATTTACAAAAGAGTAGCCCCATTGTCTTCAGTACATATACCCTTGTGTCAATCGTGGGATGCTCTCAAACAAAAACTCTGAAGCAGAAACAGGAGAGAGGGGTTTGGGGGGGATTTGTCACTCAAAAACAACTCCCCCAGGGGATCCTGACCCCGAATGACTACTTGGCCACTTGCAAGTGGTGATTGACAATGCCAGGGGTGATTATGTGCTTATGCACACATGACTAAGAAATGTGGGGAGGGGGAGAGAGAACAGAAGATTCACACTGCAAACCAGCTTGATTTTGCAATGGGGAGTTCAGACAGCTGGAAATAAAGACCGGACTTTCCCTGGTGCCTGATAACTGATATTTGAAGGCAGCTCAGAATGAGGTAGCACCAACTGGGGAATGGGAGGCAGATGTCACTGTCTGATTGTGCACTTTAAATCCAGAAGGAAACTGCAAGGACATCGGCTCGAACTGCCTGTCTGATCATAGCCAAGAAGGGCAAATGAGCAAGCAATTTCAGATATCACAGGGGGAACCCACCTCTCTAAAAAAGGCAATACTTATTTGTGCCCACTAGTTAAAGAATAGTTAAAGACAAGTTTTAAGTCCAGTACATATTTGCTGTTACTCAGACAGTTTATCAAATGCCCTAGAATCCTCTACAAAAGTCGGAGTACTACAGCAAGGCATGATTTTTAAAGGGGGGGTGTCCAAATGTGTCCATGTGTACTACACACATGAAGAGCTCTCTGCCTCTGAACATCTATGATTTCTGCACTTCTGTTGTTAAAGAATACAAGGAGTTTAATGGCACCTTAAACAAATTTATTGTAGCATAAACTTTTGTAAACTAGTGTCCAGTTCATCAGATGCATACACTGTTATTTTAGTTGGAAGAAATACGTATACATATGAATAGAGGGGGGGGAATTCCCTATAACTGTGTGTCATTTATTTATACATGGTACGGTGAGTGCCAGTTATGAAATTCTGAGTGCCAGGTGGTGTTTTTGTTGCAACACCCTGACATAGTAACTCCTCTGGAATTGTTAGAAAAGTGGGTCTCTTGAGGATGGCTTTAGAGGCAAAGTGATTGAAGCAGTTTGCCTAGACAGGCAAATAGTTTGACCTAAGCAAAAGAAGCAACGTGAAAGAAAGCACAAAGACAGGAGATGAAGACAAAAACAAAGGAGAAAGAAAATAGATTTTACCAAATAATGGAAGCAACATGTAACTATAAAGTACTCTGTGGTGTTTCTGTTCTTGAGCCTACTCTCTTGTATCTCCAAAAGTGAGGCCTCCTGAGAAAAGGATAGGTGCTACTCAACCAAAGTATACATATGCATACATGAACACTAAGGCACAATCTAGTGTGCAACCCACCATCAGAGTTATTTTTAACTGTTAAGTATGATGATAGCCTATGAGAAAATTACATATTTTGACTTCCAGTTTCAGCGGCTTGCTGGCGGGTGTGCTCCATTGGAGCTCCAATGAGAGCGGCCCACAATTGCACTGGTTGGGAGGCATCCAGGTTGAATTTGGACCCCCGCAGAGCCCTTGGAAGGGGCTTTCAGCCTGGGGTATGAGAGGTGCCTCTCCTGAGGCACTGGCCAAAGGATCAAGACTCCCCTTTGCCCTGATAGGTCCCACCGGCATGGGACCAGCTATGGCACTAAAGACACATACTGGAGAGAGAGCACAAACAATCTGGCGATGGATGATATTCCCTACCTTTTGAAGTGAAGCAAGAAGTAAAGCGTGAGTCGATATTCATTCATCCAAACAAGCAGTCAAGTGAAAATCCATAAAGCTACCCTGAAGCCCTAAATGTTGTGGAGGGAGGGAACCTGCCCTACCCTGGGAAGATTAGCTTGTTAAAAGAGAAAAGCGAGTGGTAGAAGGGCAGCTCAAAAGGGAGACTGATAACTTAGCTGAGAGGTGTGCAGATTAGTAATAAGAGCGCAATTCAACAGACTTTCAGAGACTTTAAGAACTTTTCCTTTAATGTAAACAATGTCACATCGAGCCAAAAAAATGGCGACCAGGGTGGAAACTTCTTCAGCAACTGCCAGCTCATTGACTCCAGCTTCTAAACCAGAAGTAAATAGACTTCCCTAAGATGATTGCTGCAGTACTATGCTCTCTGCTGGACCAGATGACTAATATCAACAATAATTTTGGTGTGCTTCAAAAATGACTGCAAGAACAGACAAGACAGCCCAAAAGCTGAAAAAGGTTGATGCTAAGACAAATAGGTTAAATCAAAGACTGGAGGCAGTGGGAAAAGAGAAGACCTCTGAGAAACAGCTCCTACAACTACAGATGGAAAAGTCAACGTTTGTCTTGAGATTTCAAGGTATCTTGGAGCAAAAAGGAGAGTACCTGAAAGAGATCTTAAGTGAAATTTATCTCTACTGGCAGAGAAAAATTGATGTAATAGACTCCAAAAATATGAGGTGTAATATTATGTTATCAATGGTAATATTGGAAAACACTATAAATAAATGGTTAAAAAAAGAAAGAAAAATAAGCTGCCAGATGAAGTGTGCATGAAATTCTCTAAAAGGTCAACAAGAGATGTAATATTGAAAGAGACCAATGGGATTAACCTAAAAATCAAAGGAGAAGAAGCTAAAGTTTTAAAAGATGTTCCATTTGAGATCAGAAAAAGGAGGAAACAATATAGAAACTTGACACTATTTTTACAGAAAAACTCCACTCCCTACAGATGGATGGTACCAGAAGGACTTATCTTCAACTTCAGAAAGAAAAAAGAAAAGACTGACTCTGTTATAAAAGCCAAAACATTTCTGGAGCAGCAACAGAGAGCAGCGAAAGAAACTGAGAAAGTAGAGGACAAAAATATTGCAGATGGAAATAGTGGAAATGGCTCAGGAAGTTCTGACAGCTCCTCAGGCAGCTCTTCAGAAGAAACATCTGACTCTGAATCAGAATTAAGAGCAGCTGCTCCTAAACCTCTTAAAGTTAAACTGGCCTTCGATAAAAATAAGCCTAGAGGAAAGAAAGCTATAAAATAGCTTAACTCTGAAAATCTGATGCACTTCTTTTCTTAATAATTGAAATACTAAGATACACTTACTAGAGCTAATTATGATTTTGCTTGTTCAATGTAATCATATTAATAGCTAACTTTTACACGTCTTTGTTTAAATAATAGGGAAACTCCAAGAATTTGATGTTTTAACTGACTTATGATCCTTGCTACTCTGTATTTTAGTTTAGAGTATCCCATATCCCCATTCCTGTAGTGAGTAGTGATAAAATGCAATAAAAAATCATTAAAAAAGAAAAAGGAAATTATGTATTTCAATTATGGCACTTTACACTGTTCAGTTATGACCAGCTTCAAGTTACAGCTCAAAGTATCCTTTTGGGGCTGTCTAAACATAAAAGGCAATTGCCTCTGCTTTAGTTCCATTGCTCCTTCTCCAGAAATGCCAATCCAAATGTTAAACATTTGACTTGTAGCTTTGCTACAATATATAAATCCACCACTTAGCTGTTTTACAGTGGAATCCTAGAAACACTTTCCTAGGAATAAGAAGGATTCTGAGTAGACTTAGCTTAAGATTGTCATGTCTTTAGATGTTCTTTGTTGATTGTAGGGATGTGTGTTTGGTATATACTGAGCCAAATAAATATTTGAAAAATAACTTATCAGTATTTTCTGGGTATTTATTCAGCAGAATATAGTTCAGAGATCTATATTTGGCCACTGAAGTAGCCACCCCCCGGATAAAAGCCAATATTATTTGGCTTTTATTTGTGCTCAGCTACTCACGGAGTTCTGTGGACTCTGCCACATGACTACCTAGTGAAGGGAAGGTATTTAAATACATTCCCTTCCCTTCCCTTCCCTCTGGGGCTCGTGCCACCGCCTCAGTGTGACTCCCCATCCCTTCACTGGGGAGTCATGCCATGGAGGCAGCATGAGCCCCAGAGGGAAGGGAACGTATTTAAAGTTAAAATGCCTTCCTTTCGCTGGGGAGGTGCACTGCAGCTCTGTGCCTCCCCAGCGAAGGGAAGGTAGTTTAAGTGTAAATACCTCCCCTTCCCTCAGGAGCTTGTGCCACCTCTGCGGTGTGACTCCCCAGCAAATGGAAGAAATTTAAATTTAAAATACTTTCCCTTCACTTGCCTAGTTGTGTGACAGCTAGGTGACTGAAATTCTCCATTATATTCTATGGGGATGACCCATATTTTGTTATACTGAAAAATGCATTTGGAGCATTCTGTGGAGACGTGGTATATGAAATATTTGAAATAAATGAACAATTAATGAATTTCTTGTGAGTTTAGACATAGTATGAAACGTTCATTTTGCAATAAGAAACTGTTCCAACCAGTTTACCTCATCTTCTACTGCACCTTCCAAAGCTAGTGCGGGATAGGCTGTTGCACGCCCAGTGAAAACAGTTTGCAATGGATACACATGTAGAAAAGCAGAAGGACATTGTGAAAATCCAGGGGCTACAAGTATCACTAGAATGTCACTGTCTTCAGCTCTGAGACAAAGTATTATTTTCTCAGTCATTAAACATTAAATAGACTATGTTTTATTAAAGCTGGCATACCTAGCTAATGCAAATAGTTTCCATTAAATATCAGTTTTGCTATTGCATTCCCCTTTCCCCAGACTTTGCTCCAACTGGTAAAAGATCTGTTAAAAAGTAAGTGATATCTAAGGGATAGGGTTGCCAACCTCCAGGTGGTGGCTGGAGGTCTCAGGATTATAACTGATTACAAGATATCAGTTTCCCTGGAGAAAATGGCTGCTTTGGAAATGGACTCCATGGCATTATACCCCATTGAAGATCCACCCCTTTCCTCCCCAAACCCCACCCTCCTCAGGTTCCACCCCCAAAATCTCTATGTATTTTCCATCCTAGAGTTGGCAATCCTACTAACAGAGCAAGTTTAACTATGTCTATTAAGAAGTACTATATTATTCAATGGGACTATTCTCAGGAAAGTATCCTTAGGATTGTAGTCCTAGTAAGTAAGCAAATAAAGTTTTGAAGGACAATACTGTTGCTTTTTTAAGTCACTGCACACAATTTAATTTATTTAAAACATTTTTATTCTGCCTTATCTCCTTAAAGTCAAGATAGCAACCAATGCAACTACATTGCCAGGGTATACATTATAATAGTCCAATTAACAAAATTAAAACAGATTAAAATACACAAATTTGAATGATCCCATGATCTGAACAAACACAAATTAAGCTCACAGGATCAGCAAACTTACAGCCAGATATTCTGAAAAACTGACTGAAAAACCCCTCCAAATATTCACCGGAATTACACTGCTTTATATGCTTTCCTGAATGCAGGAAGTGAAGTTGCCCTCTTCACCCATTGGGACAAACCATTTGAGAGGACTGGGCATACCACAGAAAAAAGGGCCATACAAACAGTCCTAACTGAGGGCACTGTAATGGATGGGCAAAAGATATGTCATTTTCTGTCAGCCATCAATTCCCTGAATGCCTGACTGGGGAGGGGGACAAAGTAGCTACATCCAATCAGGGCCCCTGGATGGCTGAGAAGCTAGATAGGAGGGGGAGTGAGAGAGAGAAAGCTGTTACACTGGCAGTTCAGATTAGATAGGGTCTGAACCAAGAGAGAGAGGAAAGGAGGGAGGAAGGGAGAGACAGACTGGGAGGTTCCCTCAGAGTCTGCCTTGTACGCAGGGCTCTTTTTGTAGCAGGAACTCCTTTGCATATTAGGCGACACACCCCTAATTTAGCCAGTCCCCCAAGAGCTTACAATAGCCCCTGTAAAAAGAGCTCTGTAAACTCTTGGAGGATTGGCTACATGAGGGGTGTGTTGCCTAATATGCAAAGGAGTTCCTGCTACAAAAAGAGCCCTGCTTGTACGTAAGCAAGATAAACTACTGAATGTGTAAAAGTAGGGTGTGTATCTCCAGAGTTCTTAGTCCAGGAGAACTGGTCTTGGGAATAGAGGTGTACAGGGCTCTTTTTGTAGCAGGAACTTTTTGCATATTAGATTACACACCCCTAATGCAGCTAGTCCTCCAAGATCTTACAGTAGCCCCTGTAAGAAGAGCCCTGTAAGCTCTTGGAGGATTGGCTACATTAGGGGTGTGTCACCTAATATGCAAAGGAGTTCCTGCTACAAAAAGATCCGTGGGGGGTGCAAAAAAACCAGTATTTTTTGGCTTTGGGTATATTGCCATGGCAAGGTGACCCAAAAGGCATTTAAAGGGACTATGAGCCCCTTAAATGCATTTGAAGTTTTCTAAGCCATAGAGTCATCTGGCTTGGAGAAGGCATTTAAAGGGATTGCAATCTCTTTAAATGCCCTACAAGTTCATCTACACAACAGTCCAGAAAACCCAAATATTTTGAGGATTTGGGGGGCTTGGCCATTTCAGATAGATGAAAAATATCCAAAATCTATACCCAAAAAATACCAATAAGGTATTTTTTCAGCTCGGATTTAGCCAAATGCACACCCCTACTCAGGAGCAGAATTGGGAAATTTCTGGAGATTGGAGTAGAGCCTGGGAAGGTCTAGGTTTGGGGAGGAGAGGCACCTTGGCAGGGTATAATGCCATGGAATCCACCCTCCGAATCAGCCATTTTTAAGCCTCATTGCTGCATCTTATTATTTCTGTTATCTCTGGGAGTGAATGAAAGCTATTGTATTTTTCCTGGGTATAAGCTTTCCTGTGCATGCACACTTCAGACTTCAAACTTTCCCTTATGATACTTGTCAACTATCGGTCTCATTCTAGTATTTAGCCTTAGGTGGACTTTACCACCCACTTTGACCTGCATTCTGAAGCAACCCAACTACAAGTAGATCCAGTCCCAGCATGCCAATGTCAACTACCAGCCTCACACTGCCCGTGGGCTGTGCCTCAATCAGAATTACTTGGGCCCCCACCACGAGTGCATAGCTGGGGTTATCTGAAGAAGTGTGCATGCACACAAATGCTTATACCCAGAATTAAACTGTGTTGGTCTTAAAGGTGCCACTGGACTCAAACTTTGTTCTATTGCTTCAGACCGACATGGCTACCCACCTGAATCCATCTGTGCCTTTTCCTGTTACCCTGCTGTCTTAATCTTCATTTAAAAGGCCATGTGGGTGCAGTCTGTCAGTAGAAGTTTGGGGTACAGACTGTTCTAGTCAAACTACATAGCACACAAGCTCATTTTAAATTGCCTTTAAAACCTTGACCTTCACAGGTACCTTAAGAAAGTGTCCATCTGTAGATGGTAACTGCTGTGGAGGAGTATTATGGGAGATGCCCAGGCCATGAAGGGCTTCCAGGCCATGTTTGAATGGTGCTTGGAAGCAAACAGATAGCCAGAATAGTTGATGCAGGACTAGAGCTATATATTCTGAGCAGCTGACCCCAGAGAGGAGTTTTACAGCCTCATTATGTATCAACTGGAGCTTCCAAGACATCTTCAAAAGCAGCCCCACATGGAACACATTACAGTAGCCATTCTGGAGCTTACAGTAGCATGGCTCAGCAGAGCTATGTCAACAGGAGGTAAGAGGTCAGCTTGCAAGCTAAATATAATTTCAAGAAGGAGCTCCTGGCAACAGCACTGACTAGGGTAGCCAGGTCTCCCAAAATAGTGAGAGAACTCCTGCCCTGCAGCCCGATTACCTAGAGAAAGATGGGGGGAGGGTAAATCATTGTCATACTAATGCTGCAGCATAAGTTCCAACACAATGCTCTAGGATACCCCCAAAACTCTATGGGAAAATGTAATGTCACTTAGGGGTTGTGGCACCCCTAGCATGGACCTGCTTATCCATTAACAAGGCCAGGTCCCAAGCTCCCGAGCTCTTAATCTGAACCAGTACAGAAAGATTGACTTCATACAGGTCAGTTCAAATGAATTATCCATAGCAATTTTCTCCCTCCACAGCATATTTTTCCCTCCTCAAACCCCACCCTCTCCAGGCTCTACATAAGAACAGAAGAGAAGCCAATGTTGGCTCAGGCCAATGACCCATGAAGTCCAACACTCTGTCACACAGTAGCCAAAAATACCTGATGCTGTCAGGAGGTACAGCAGTGCCTCCCCCAAGCACCAAGAATACAGAGCATCACTTGCCCCAGACTGAGAGTTCCTACCTTGTGGCTAATAGCCACTGATGGACCTCTGCTCCATATGTTTATCCAATTCCCTCCCATCCATGCTTGTAGCCACCACCACCTCCTGTGGCAGTGAATTCCATGTGTTAATCACTCTTTGGGTGAAGAAGTACTTCCTTTTATCTGTTCTAACCCAACTGCTTAGCAATTTCATTGGGTGCCCACAAATTCTTGTATTTTGAGAAAGGGAGAAGAGTACTTCTTTCTCTACCTGCTCTATCCCATGCATAATCTTATAAACCTTGATCATGTCATCCCTCAGCCGTCATTTCTCCAAGCTAAAGAGCCCCAAACACTTTAACCTTTCTTCATACCTCTAAGTGTCCAGGGATTTTCCAACCCAGAATAGGGAACCCTAAATGTAGCACTCTTGTCTCTATAGTACCTTTTAACCACTGTTACTTTTTAAACCATCATAAAAACCTCTTTCTCTTTCTCTTGCAATCTTTTTAGTCCCAAAGATTTCACAGAATGTTATTTCCACATTATTTTCTAATGGTATTTTGCAACAAATAGCATATTACTCCATTGGAATATCTAAGAACATACATAAGAACATGAGAGAAGCCAATGTTGGATGAGGCCAAAGGCCTATCCAGTCCAACACTGTCACACAGCAGCCAAAAATACCAGGTGTATAATATTGGTTTGGTTGATACGAATTTGAAGTTGGCACTCATATTTAGGGGTACCCACTGGCTGAGAAATCTAGAGATTTACCTGTTGAATTAATAAACATTTGAATAATGCTATCAGTTATACAATTGAATGTATATGGAGTTAGGCTTTGTCCTATATTATCATAGTCCTCTTTTAATTTTTAAAATCATTTTTATTTTTTAAAACCTTCTAACCACATTTCTCTCTAGACTATGCTCAAAGCAGCTTACAGTATGATTTAAAATAACCACAATTACATAAGGAAGAAAATATGTGAGGGTCAGAGTCACCCTTTCCTCTTAACATTTTTTAAAATTTAATGTATTTGTTATGCACGTAAAAATGCCATGTTTTTTTCCAATTTGCATCTTTCTAACATGAAAAAATTAAATATACTCCAGGTGAATTTGATGGCTTTTGGAGTGATTATCTATAAAGTATTTCGGCAAACAGCCAAGCTAAAACCAGAAGTGAGCTGTTATGAAAATATAAGGTAAGTTCAGCTTCAACTCAAGGTTGGTTTTTGTTTTGTTTTTTTTACTGTGGTACATTTAAAACTTATAGTGCTAGGCTGTACTTTGTTAAGAAATAACTGCCTCCTGGGAAAAAGATCATTTTTTAAAAAATTAAAAATGTATATTATATTAAGTCCTTGTCATAATCTCATATCAGATTTTGCTCAAAGAGGTATTGATATAGACAATACTGTGCTCAACATGAGATAAGTTAACTTCTCTGTGATTGAACTGGAAATGGCTCTGCAGTGACTAAATGAAATTGAAGAATGCTTGTAAAAGAAAACCAGGAACCTTTTTCTGTCCATGCATTCTAAATTGGCTCTAAATTGCTTGTTTGATCTTTGTGCCCGCATATGGTTAGATTCAACCAAATTTTCTGCTGATGAAAAAGGAAGAATCCCCTTTGACCACCAAAAAGCATCCACCTATAATTGGATATTGTGCTGTTGTTACACTATAGCCATCATTTTCAACTGAATTTTCTTGTCCATACAGGAAAATCCAGATGCAAATTACTGCTGAAATGCAGTAATAGCCCAATACACAAGGATGTTTGCATTCAGCTATAAATTTCATATTCATTCTAAAAAATACAGCCAATGTATTTTTCATGCCAAGACCAAGAGAAACTTAAACCATTTAGGTAGTCCACCCCCCACAAAAAAAGCTCTCTGAAAGTAATCATTAAAATTATGATTAAACAGCTTTGGGGCTGCTAGAGTTCTGCTCATAATACTTCTGAGAAACTCATATCTTTGTAGAGTTACCAGCCCAAGGCTGGTAAACAGTGGGAGACAGCTTAGGGGAGGGCCTCACCAGCAATGTCTGGCACTACCCAGAAACAATGTCATCATGTAGGGGAAACGTCATAGCATTTGTTGAAACTCTGAGGCAAATGTTACAAGTGTTGCTTGATGTGATGATATCAGTGCTGGATTGTGCAAGAAGTGATGTAATGACATCCGCAGAACACCATTCATTCACACACACCCCATTCCCCCAATCATTTCCTCCCTGACAGCAGCAGCAGGAAGAACCAGTAGAGGGCAAGAAGTCTCCCACAGAACAGGTGACCTGGTATACTGGCTTGTAGGCTTTGACCATCAGGTGCTAGAAGTCAAGTAAGGCAGGGTCATTCAGTCCAAGGTCAAGGGTCCAGGAGTCTGGCAAAGCAGAGTAGTTCAGTCCAAGGGCAGAAGTCAGGCAAGGCAGAGTTCATGGCTTAGCATCTACCATACATGTTGCATCCACACCTAGCAACCTTTCCTAGTTGGTTTTATAGTTCCACACCTAAAAGTCATGCCTGCAACCAGTTGCTTAGAAGCAATCCTGCGATTTGTTATCACCTTTGTTATCAGCAAGTAGCTGGCATTGGGCCAGAAGGCATTCACTTTGCTGTCTTGTCTCTGGCTCTGTTCTAAGCCTCTTTCTGTAGTGCTCTAAGGGTGTAGGTGATACTGGTGGGCTGAGAATGATCAGCTGAGATTCACCTGCTGAATCAGGGCTGGAGGGTGTTGGGGGCTCTGCACCAGCTGTTGGCTGTGAATCCTGACAAGCTTCCAGCTCATTTTCCTGCCGGTCAGCTGCTGTTAACTCAAGGCTGGCTACACAAGGCTCCTCTTCTCCTAAGGAGTCCTTTTCTCCTGAGAAGAACTTGCTATGGCTGAGCCCTGGTTGACCAAGACTTGGTCTCCCTCTATCTGAACATATTTGCAGTGAACTTTGGTGTCATTTATTATTCAGGATCATGGTTTTACTGTCTCAAATTGAGCTCTGCATTGCATAAAATGCCCTAGAACCTGAAATAAATTTGCAAATTCAAACATTTTAAAAGTCTCTTTAAATTATTTTAATTTTGTTGAAAAATGTCCCAAGAAAATTTAGTATGCGGTTGATAATGTAAGATGTCACAATCACTCAGGAATATGCTGAGGGTCCTTTTAAGCAAGCAAAATATAAATAAATACAGGAATACTGGGCCTAAAAAACATTCCTTCATAACAGCTGGCCTAGCCATTTTACCCAAGCCCTAAGTAAAACCTGATCTGAAATTCCTCCAGATTCTGGTACTCTGAAAATGTAATAAAACATGAAATGGACTTCTGAGTATTATAGATAAGACCTGCTTTAATTCTACAGTTCTTGACTGAGCAAACTAATTTTTAAAAGCCATGCTTCAAGTAGGATTGAAAGAATTGTTTCCAATCAAGAACGGCACTTCTTACAGAGAAACCTGACTTGGTTCTCAGTCCAGTTCAAATCCTATTCATTTCAGTGGGAGAAGTAAGGCATGTCCTCAGTTCTCTCATTGAAATGAATGGGCTTAAATACTTACATTCACCTGGTATATGGGTGATTCACTTTTCTTCTGGGGAAGATAGAAATGGGGGATCAGTTCTATTTTTTATCTTTTCTTTTCCCAAGATTTTTTTTTTACTTTGTGTGCTGCTATGATTTTTCCATCAACTCATTCTCTTTAAAACTGATTTATAGAGACCTTGAAAACCGTTTGTGTTGGAAAAGCTGGAGTGTGCTACAGGGACCGTTGAAAACAACTTACTGTTTTTGTTGCTTAGAAACACTCCTGCAGTTTCAACTCACTGCACTAGATTTATAGTTAGAATTTAGCAATTGTTTGATTGATCACTTTTCTTCCACTGCTTGCCCTATCAGCTTCACACAGTGCACTGCTTCTAATGAAGGCAAAAAATTATTCATTTTTGAGGAAACAATGGTATCAAAAGAAAAAAGAGCTAGAGCACAGTTCTCTTGTGCTTAAGAAGTCCAGCAACTGCTGGACCAAAAATGAAAGAAATAACTAATCAGTGAGGTCATTCACAAGACAACATGGTGCCATTTGTTAGACTCCATGAGCTGGGCTGTATATACTTATAATACAGTGTGTTTGCTATAACAAAATGGTGGGGGGAGAAGCCCCAAACCCAGCCAATTTATTTGTATGCTATTAGAGAATTGGTATTCTGACCCTGCAACAATTTAAAGTTCTCTTGTGTTGTAAAAGCAAAATCCTTTTAATATAAAGAGAAAGTCTGGTTTTACAGCCAGCAGTATCTCCAAGGCTGAAACTGAGAAACAGCCAGAAGATCCCTTTGATGTCATGCACATGTGCTGACCTAAGAGCATACTATACATTTTTTCCAAGGTTTCTTAGGGGGTATACTTCATAACAGACATATGTTTTACCTTGGGGAATTACACTAACAGTAGATTTAAAATCAAATCATATGGCTCTGCAGTACACCAGAGAAAACAGATTTGAAGATTAAGACAGCCAGTGTTTTAAAAACCATCCAATTTTACTTTTTCTGAAGTGTTTTGCTAGGAAGGGAAGAGTATATCATTCTAGTAGTAGCACCACAGTACACCCTAAAGTAGGCACCATGTAATTGCAATGCAGTTTCCAGGGAGTTTCAGCTGAAAATGTGCTGCTTTCATTGGGCAGAAAAAAGGATGCTTGGTTGATAACTTGTCCTGCTTCTGCCTAGATCTTGTGCACGAGGGGCACTTTCTCTCCTTTTTCTCCTTGGTGCTACCTGGATCTTTGGAGTGCTCCATGTTATCCAGGGATCAGTGGTCACTGCATATCTTTTCACAATCTTTAATGCCTTTCAAGGACTGTTCATCTTCATATTTCTTTGTGTTTTGTCAAGAAAAGTAAGTACTTTCTGTTTCCTAAAAATGCTATTGATTTTTTATGCACTTATACATGAGTCACGGCACCCTTCAAATTTCATGTTCACAATATTTATAACAGTCCTACTGAAATGTATGTTTCGTCCATTTTTTTAAAAAAAGGTTAAATTGATGCTCTGATATAGGCATTTGCAGTTTCCAAACCAACGCCAAACATAAAAACCTGGGGAAATTCCTCAGTTTTGTATTGAGGAATCTGTGTGATCAATCTTTGAGCTAGTCAAAAAGGCCTAGATTTTGGAACATTCCAAAGTGAGCGGGCCTCCATTAAATCTTCTCTTTAAACCAGCTCCCCTGCCTGCCTGTTGTATGAGAATATTTGTAGATATACAAGAATTAAGGGATTAAACACAAGTCATGAGGTTCTCAAGGATGCTCAGTAAAGTATAGTAAAAGTTCCATTCTCAAGAAGGTGCCTGGGTGGTCCAAGGGCAAAGAAGTGTCTTGTCTTTCTCCTCTCCTGTAGAAGTACAGACAGCAATGGAAGGGAGCTGCCTGCTTCTATTAATTGCAGGCAGCATTGCTGAAGAAATAGGAAAGACTTTGCTTGGGTGTGATGATTTTGTGGGGGGAGTTCACAAAAGATATTATAGCATTGAAAAAAGATATAGCATTGGAAAAGGTGCAAAAAAAGGAGACTAAAATGCTTAAGGGGATGCAACACTTTCCCTATAAAACAAGGTTAAAGAGGTTAGGGCTCTTTAGCTTGGAGAAATGACAACTGAGGGGGACATGATAGAGGATTACAAAATTATGTATGGGATAGAGAAGGTAAAGAAAGAAGTGCTTTTCTCCCTTTCTCACAATACAAGAATTTGTGGACATTCAATGAAATTAATGAGCAGTCGGCTTAGAACAGATAAAAGGAAGTAGTTCGCCTAAAGAGTAATTAACATGTGGAATTCACTGCCACAAGAAGTGGTGGTGGCTACAAACACAGACAGCTCCAAGAGTGGACTGGATAAACATATGGAGCAGAGGTCCATCAGTGGCTATTAGCCACAAGGTATAGATGGAATACTATGTCAGAGGCAGTAATGCTCTGTATCTTGGTGCTTGGGAAGCCACAGTGGGAGGGTTTCTGGAGTTCTGGTCCCACTGGTGGACCTCCTGATGACACTTGGGTTTTGGCCACTGTGTTACACAGATAGTTGGACTGGATGAGATAGAGTGAACTGGCACGGATTCTCTTATGTTTTTAAGCTCATGTGGGGAGAAGAAAGAAGGGGAAGATTCAACATCTTCTTAAATTGTATTAGGTGTCAGCTACACAGGGCCATGGTTGCCTAAGAGAAATATAAGAGGGTATAGCGCAAAGCTAAAATTGAAATTGCCTACTTCCTGCCTCCAGAATTAAGGAGTCTAAACAAAAACAAATTAGAAATGTGAGACACCATGATGAGCATTCCAAATAGATTACCTGGTGTCACTACTAGATAGTTCCTTCTCCTGGACCCTTGCATCTCACCAGAAATGGGAGGACATATGGGAAAAATACTCACAACATGATGGGACTCACAAATCATGTAGTGACTACCTGCAATATTGGCACATATGAAAAAAACCTGGGAGATTTCCAGCACAGTCTTAACCTGGGTTGTCCATGCATTTCAATGGACCTTACTTCCATTTAGGATTACAGCCTTGTGTGAATAAAATTAATTCATGCACATACATAACTCATAGTTGATTTATATGACAATTATGTTGTTTATGTGTCATATATATGGGGTTTAAGATGCAAGACTGCAGAGCACCAATCCTATGAAATAATTAAAGAGGATTACTATCAATACATCTAATTCTCAACACGGGCCCATCTGTGGATACTTAAATATGGAGACTGGGGCCATGGACAGATAAGACAGATGTTTCAAGAAACTTGAGAAAATTTCCAGGTTTGTGAAATAATCTTAAATCTAAAAAAAACTCCAAACATTGGAGTTATAAACCCTAAAATAATATAAGCTGCACCTGTAGCTTTAACAAACAGATGCATTCTGACCTCAGTGACCATTGCTAGTCAACCACAACAGTATTGCCATCATTCAAGCTTTGTTTCTGTCAGAGAAAGGCAAGTGGAGGGCCAGGGCCCTTCATAGGGCCAGGGCCCTTGAGGCCTAGCTGCTTGCTAACTTTCAACAGCAGCTACACTACAAAATCCAGTATAATGTAGTGGTTAGAGTTTAAGACTAGGATCTGGGTGACCCAGGTTTGAATCACCATTCTGCTGTGGAAGCATAACATTGGGCAAATTAAACATTCTCAGCTTAATCCAGTTCACTGGGTTTCTGTGAGGGGAAAAAAATGGAAGAAAGGAGAATGATATGAGCTGCTTTGCTTCTCCATTGTGGATAAAGATGGGGTTATAAATGAAATAAATAATAAATACAGCTGAAGATGAAAGGTGAATAAAAGGTGAGTTGTGGGGTTTCTGGGAAAGAGAGAAGGAAGCAAGGAAATGATGCCAGGAGAGGGATACAGATGTAGTGAAGTGCGCCCTGCAATTCCTTGCAAATTTCCCAGTTTGCAACTGGGCCAGGCTCAGCAGCTGGAGCTAGCAGGCTGAGACTAGGAAAAGGGAAGGAAGAAGGGAAAGCAGGAAAGTTGAAGATGCATGCAGATAATGGAAGGTTGGCTGGTGGGTGGGAAGAAGAGAAGGAAGTAAGAAAAGGGGAGACACTATGGGGGCCTTCAGGGAATGGGGGAAAAAGAAATGGTGGGGAAGAGGGATTAGGTACCCCCAGGAAGTCCTTGTGGATCCCCCATTGTTAATCATCTAATTCTGGATTGGGGTTAGTAGGTAAACTCAAATTCTGAAAGTCTCTTTGATATCTCTCCTAATCTTTTCCAAGGCCAGTCCCACTGGAAAGTTGCTTAACATACATATATTTACTGGCTAATAGGGCAACATGATCATTTTCTCTTTTCACTCTAGATCCAGGAGGAATACATTCGGTTGTTCAGAAATGTCCCTTGCTGTTTTGGATGCTTGAGGTAAATGGATGGAATGCTAACATGAGCAGTGCCGTGGAAGAAAGGCAAAAACGAGAGTCTTTGGGAGGAAAATGTTATATTTTGAAAGTATGAAATGAGCCACTGAGCTGTCATCTCTCTTAAATCAATTACTTTCTCTCCAGTATAGGTATTGTACTTAAATGCACACTCAGGTGCACTATATTGTGTACAAACAGCATATCTGCACAAAACAGACTGGTTTATTGTGTAACAAATAAGGCTTCTAAAGGAGCCCAGGACTCTTCAGGGCTAATGGCTGCAGCTCAGAAGGCTGTAATCCCAATGTGCAAAGCAGTTTTTGTGAGTAGCTGTGCTGTTAATGTCATACCTGCTGACTCGGTAATGGAAATAATTTTGCTTATTGGTGTTTAAAGAGAGTAAATTCTACTACAGTGTTAATAAACAGAATTTACTTTTACCAAGACTCAGTGTCCCTTGTTGAAAACAAGTAGATTAAAAGCAAGATTAGGTAGCTGTGTATAGTTGCTCTTGTTCAGATCTTGTGTATTAATCAATGTTTCATTTGCTCAAGAAAATGGAAACATTCTTCCATTCCCATCATGTTAAGAGTTACTGAATATATATCATTTTGCCTACAGGAGATGCAATGGACAACTTGAGAGTTTCTTTAGCCATGAGTATGGGAGTTGGGTGCTGATATGCATAGCAGCTGGGCAATCTATGTAACCTAACAAAATAAAATGTTGTACTTCATATTGTTTACATACCAAGCATCAATGTTTTCTTTGTCCCTCTATTTTGATGGAACTACCTTTGCATTATGTTTTCCACACATGAATCTTGGGGTCAGGTAGAAAGTTGTGTTCTGAAGTTCCCTTTGCAGGCATGTGCAGACCTAATTTGGATTGAGACGAAAGTGCATGGAGGAGTGCTTATACTTTTACCCACATTATTTTATTGATCTGAAATAGCTTTGGGGGTGCTATTTTCCTCATTGGAGGCTGTATGTGTATGGATTAACTTCAGATTATGCTTCCACAATGGGGCAAATAGCACCCCTAAGGTAATTTCTAGCCAGCACAGGGGGGTACAGCCATGCCCGCTAGCCAAATCAGCCCCAAAGATGCTTGGAAGGAAGAAGCTTCATGATATGCTTCTTTACTCAACCCAGGAACATTTCCAAAGAAAAGTATGGGTTCCGTTGCAAACATGGCATCATGCTAGCCAGGGCTGTTTTTGTAGCAGGAACTCCTTTGCATATTAGGCGACACACCCCTAATGTAGCCAATCCTTCAAGAGTTTGCAGTAGCCCCTGTAACAAGAGCTCTGTAAACTCTTTGAGGATTGGCTACATTAGGGGTGTGTCGCCTAATATGCAAAGGAGTTCCTGCTACAAAAACAGCCCTGACACCAACACAGGAGAGATTATTTGCAAGGGAGAATCTGTTAGCTGGATTGAGTACATAATCCTTTCCCCACTTGGCAGTTATTCCTAGCAAATACACATAACTCTAGCTACTTTGCCCTGTGTTTTTCCATTGACTGGAAATAAGCCTGAATGAAGCACTTAAAAGCAAGAATCTGTGAGAAGGATTAAAGATGTTGAAGCCAGTTACAATGGCCCCTTTCCCTTTCTCTCCCTCAGAGGCAAGATTTTCCTTCCGTTTTCCTTTCTCTTGTCCTAGTTGTTTGTTCTCTTCCTTCCTGGATTCTGGCTCTCCCACCCTGTCACTGTATAATATTTTGGCTGTTTGCTTAGCCCAGGAACCTGAGGGAAGGAATGGAAGCCCCCTTTAACTTATATGATTTAAATGACACTCAAAAATGTTTCTATTCAAAATTAACAAAATGTTTTATTCAACATATGTCAGGTGAAATCAGAGGTAAAATTTCAGAGGTAACTCAGTATAGATAATTCTGAGGTAAAATCAACACATGCACAGACCTTAGTTATTATGTTTCAGGCTAACAAGAATTTCTTAAGCTTTTCATAGTGACAAATCTTTATGCTGAGAGGCTTTTGTTCCAGTGTTTTCCCAAACACTCTAGTACACTTTTGTCAGACTTGGGCTGTATATACAAGTGAACTGATCAACTCCTTGGACTTACAATGGTCTTCTGGAAGTGCCATTGCAAGGTGCTATCCCATCTAAGTTCCTGTTGCCTTCCACTGCTCCAAGTGGCAGCAGAGAAAAAGAAAGAAAAACAGCAGTGTTGCAAGTCTGATGACATTACTTCTGGGGAAACCCAGGTAGCTCTAGGAATTGCAAGAAACTCTATAGTTTTACCATAGAGTTTCTGATGATTCCTAGAGCTATCCACATCACTTCCAGGTTTTCCCCATAAGTCACATTGTCATGCCCCTAACATCACCCCCCACACATGATGTCTCCTCTCCCAACCCTCCCACCAGTTGCCAGGCTTGCCCTGGCTGAGGCCCGCACTAGCAAAGGCCACTCTCTACCATAACCACCTACAAACTGCTTTAATATGAGGACAAGATTTGTTCTTCTTTCTCAACACCATCCTCTCTTCAGCCCTCTCCTTTTCTCTCCTTCTCCCATTCAATTGCAAAAAGGAGCTGCTGCTACCTAAGTCATTATTTACTTGCTCATTAACCATATTCACATTTCTCTCTGTGCCTAAAGAAATCTTAGTTACTAGTGCATTGTTTTCTTCTGCTCCTCCCTCCTCCTCCCTGATGACATCCCATTCGGGCCCCAGAAGGAAAGTGCTGACAAGAGTGAACTGCTGCCACTGTTTTATGACTTCTTTCTGTCACTGTATTGGCCCCTAACAGGAAGAAGACAAGGGAGCTGGAAGTAGTTAGGGATGCTGAGAACTTTGTGCTGAACATGTTCAGCAAGCAAACATACCATTTTTGGCATTCATGATCAGATGTGAGCTGAGCCCTGGATCTTGTCATCTTCCCACCACTGTAATTGAACAAGTGCTATATAGCTTTGTGGATGCACATCAGCTGTGGTTCTTAACTTAGTTTCTTTGTGATGTAATCACCTAGCTAATTTTCCCCACCAGTTGAAATACATGCTTCTTGTTTGAATGGTTGTCATCAGGGGCTTTTTTGTAGAAAAAGCCCAGCAAGAACTCATTAGCATAACAGGCCCTGCAGAAACTCATTAGCATATTAGGTCACACCCCCTGACAGCACAGCTCATTAGCATATTAGGCCACACACCCCATGTTACCAGAAGTGTGGTCATCCAGTCACACCTACCTTTTCTGTTTACCTTGTTTGTTGTCAAAACCCAGGGCTTTTTTTGGAGCAGGAACTCCTTTGCATGTTAGGCCACACAGCCCTAATGTAGCCAGTCCTAATGAGTTTCTGCTGTTGGGCGTGGCCTATTATGCTAATGAGTTCCTGCTGGGTGTGGCCAACTCAGGAGCCAACCAGAACTCTGTTCCTATGCGTTCCTGCCCAAAAATAGCCCTGGTTCTCATTGTGCAATCAATTTTTAATTTTTAAATAGCTAGCAACATGGGGGGGAGCATACATGTGTAAAATGCTGTCAATGATACTGTTACTGTTCTATTTGAATGTGTTTGAAACAATAACCTCATTAAAGGCTAAAGCTGCTCATGAACAGCTGAACAGCCAATTGATAAAGTGACTTCCTGCTGCATGAACTGTTACCAAATGTACTTGGGACAACACGTGCAAATTTCCTTCCCTATATGAACAGGACTTAGGTTCAGGGAGACCAGTCCAAATGTGGCAGTGGCACTTAGGCCAGGTGCTAAGCCAAAATAGAGGCATTTTGGTCTTGGCAGAAGACTAGTGAGCATAATAAGGGCTGAACCAGTGGGTGTATGAGAATCCCTAGTGTGAGCTACACTGCCATTGTAAGGTAGGAGGCTGCTGAGTATACATCTTCAAGTACTGAAATATTAACTTTCACTTCTTTCACTGTGTCTTATCTCTTCACTGAACTCATGACCTTGATACCTTGCTCCTCTGGCTTTGCTGGAAATATGAGCCCATTAGTTTAGGCGCGCTGCAGTTCACCCTCTGATTGGCCCAAGTCCATCAGGAGACTACTTTGAATCCTGTATATCTTCCCCCTTTCCCACCTGTGGAGTTAGATCTAACACTGAATGTATGCACAGATGACCTGCTTTTAACTGTACTCAATAAACTTGATCCTTCTGAAGGAACGTTGTTGAGACTGATTGCCTTGGGGCTCTGACACCTAGCAGTAATGAAGAGGAGGAACAGACAGCACTGGCAATGGGAAGGGGAAAGGAATAATCCTTAGCCAGGCTGCCTGTCCAGCTGCATCCACAGAAGTGTATGAGGGTGACCCAGAAGTGGGACAGAGCAGAAACTACTGCAGGCCTTTGTCTGGAAACCCACAAAAACCAGAATATCTGCATTTAATGTAACTGTTGCAGGGTGATGGAGAGTGATTGAATCTTCGTCATGTTAGAAATTAATTAAAACTCCCTGCACTTTTGAAATTAGCATGTTGAGAGAAGGCCCGGTTAGTTTTTTCCCTCCCTTATGTGTTGGTTTTGTATATAAAATCCAGACTTTCTCAAGGAAGCAAATTTTCAATTAAGAAGTCTCAATTTAAATCACTGATAGGCTGATTACAAAGAATGAACCCCCATTTCAGAAAGTGCCACTTAAGAGTCTTTCAAGAGTGCAAGGCTCCTCCAGGACAATTTAGAGGACCATGAAAATGACAGATTAACATAAAATACTAAGATTTAAGCATGAAACTGTTTACTTACCAAATGAAGCAAATCCTTCCTATTAAACCTATCAAAGACAGCTTTGCTTTTTCAAATTACAGTGCATCTGTGTTGCTGAGTGTAATAAAAAAGTGCCTGTATTAAGAAAAGCTTAATTGTTCTCAAGGTAATTTTTTTCCCACTCATCATTCCATCTTGTATTTGGAGCTGAATTTCAAAGGCTGTACAGCGTGTAGGGGACTAGGGGTTAATTATCCTCACCAGGAGCTAAACACTGAAAATTTCAAACAGAAAGTGTAACAAGCACAGAGTAGACCCCCTGCAATCACTGCCTGCTGTGAAGAAACAAGAGTGTGTTTCCACCACCCAAACCACTGTTGAAATTACAGGAAGGCCTAGTTCTCATTGAGGTGTTAGTGTAGCCTGCAACATTTCAGAGCTGGTAGTCACATATGTTGACTACTCCCCACACATACATTGCGCATAAAAAAAGAGAACCTGCTGGAGAAAAAACCTCCATCCATAGTTTTCTACGTGGAGGTATGTTCATTTTCTACAGAAGGGCATTCAATTATGTGAGCCCCTACCTACAGTCTGCAGTAGTTCAACCCAAACACAGGTTTATCATCTCAATAACAACTTGGCCTTCAACTCTTAGTGGGTTGGATCCTGGCACTACAATCAGAGCTTTGCTTTTTCCTGTCCCCATCCTATTGCAGCTAGATTTTGAAAAAAATGAAGATTTGGGGCAGTACCTGGTAGCTTGACCCTGACCACTGGTGGGGGATGGGGAGAAGGGTTGTCTACCCTACCTCTCCCCTCTTCCACAGTGTTTTTTTTTCCAAGGGACACAAGAAATTGCAGTAGGAACAGGAGGGCCTGAGAAGTCCTGATGTTTATATGAGACACTGCAGCGGCCTGCATTTTTATTGTTGTTGGCCATGGCTGAACATGCTACATCCACTTTAACAAAACAAAAATAATCTGAAATAGAAAAAAAAAATATTCCATTAAAAACATCGATATTAAAAACATTTTCATTTTGTGCCTGAAGCTCATTAGTTCATACAAGGTCAATGGGTTTGGCAAGGGAAGAATTCCATAGATCAGGAGCTGCAAGAGAGGAAGTCTCACCTCATCACTCTAAGCCATCTATCTCACCTCCAAAACTGGAGGCATGACACAGCAGGGTTTCTGAAGGAGAATTTGCTGGGCAGGTTCCTATGGAAGTAAGCATTCCATTCAATACCCAGTCCCAGAATAAGAGAACACAACCTATTCCTGATTCCAGACACTAAACAGTGTAAAAAGACAGACCTACCCATTCAAGCATATTTGGTGCCAAGATCTGCGTAACTCTACAGATTGGAAAGCATCCCTGTCTTTTATAGGCTGCCTTTCTCAAAACTATAATTAAAGCTTTTCAGTCAATCAGTAATGATAACAACAGTCAGCCCGTAAATGGATTAGAAGATAAAAGAACAACAGTTGACTTTAACCCTAATACAAGTAACTTCCAGAACTGATTCATTACGTTTTGCTTTGTCTACAAGAATGCCTATTATTTTGTGAAATAATAGAAGTGTGGGGGCCTTCCTAATAGCTATTTATAAATAAAATTGAAAGAAATGAAAATATACTTCATTCAATATGTTGACATCCAATTTACCCTTGTCAAATCATAAAACACCTTGACCAGGATATCCCAGGATAGCCCAATCTCATCAGATCTCAGAAGCTAAGCAAAGGTTGTCCCTGGCGAATATTTGAATGGGAGACCTCCAAGGAATACCAGGTTTGTGATTAGGGGTCATCCAGAATCTTGTCTCACACAGTGGCCAACCGGTTCCTCTGGAGGTCCAAAAATGGCACATAATGGCACATAAAGAATGGCACCTAACACTTCATGGCATGCTGTTTCAGCTATGGGATAAATAAACTTGTCTCTCCCATAGGACAGGGGGATGAGGCACCAGAACCCAAACTGAACTGATTCATATGACTTGGTTCAATATAGATTCCTCCCTACACTGAATGGCTTCTATAGTCACTGAAGAGTAGAAATGTTTTTGAGAAGATCAGGGCTCTTTTTGTAGCAGGAACTCCTTTGCATATTAGGCCACACACCCCTGATGTAGCCAATCCTCCAAGAGCTTACAGTAGCCCTGTTAAGAAGAGCTCTGTAAGCTCTTGGAGGATTGGCTACATTAGGGGTATGTGGCCTAATATGCAAAGGAGTTCCTGCTACAAAAAGAGCCCTGAGAAGAGGTATAATGCAAAGTGGACTCTGAATACAAACATACACAAAGAGACACTCAAATACACATGTAGCTGCAGAAGGTATGTTTATAGTGTCTTGGATTTTTTTCACAAAACAGGGTTCTACTGGATTCCCATTTGGTAACTTCTGAAAGTCATCAGGCATTAGGAAAACAGTGCTAAATTACAAGAATGCATCACAGAGGTCTAGAAAGGGAGCTAACTTTAGTAAAAAGCCCCACAAATCAATTCTTACTTGAATGTTCACCTGTCAAGTGTTAAAGCTATCAAGTGTTGGCTAGCTAATTGAACGATACATCTGTGGCTATCTTCATAGGTTTAAATTTAGCTAATCTTAATTTCTTAAAATTTGCAGTGGAAATGGACATGATGTATCCCTCATTTGAAAAATGGCACATCAAGCAATGAAAGAAATATGTATATCTCATGCAAAACTATAATAATGCACACAAAAGATTAAATTGTGCTATCTTATTCTCACACTGAGTGAAAATATTCAAGTAGTTTTTCAAAGAAAGCACTGTTGATTCTAAAGATTGCTTGCAGTAATGAGAAGCATATGAAAGCAGCATTCACAATGTTCATCAAAGAGGATTATGGAAGGCTGGTGCATATGCCACATTGTTTTCAATTGACTGGTTCTATGATTCATGGGACAATAATACTTCCCTTTTATATTCTATTCTGTTTTCTCACATATTGAGTTAGATATTGAAGAGGTTCTTCTAGGATATTTCTGTTGACTCTTTGTAAATTATTTTCTGTTTTGTCAGTTCTAGAGATATGAAATTTCGAAAGAAATCCCATGCTATAACTTTTTCCTCTTTTTTTTTCAAATGCCCAGTTTGCATCCAGGTTTTTTCCCTTGATATAGAACAGCCATATTTTGTGATGCAATAAATAAATGTATAGCTCATTGGTAGAGTTTGTAGTTTTCATTCATATAAAAATCTGAGATTCACTCTCTGAGATCTCACAGGGCTAGAAAGACTCCTGTCCACAGTCCCAGATAACTGCTGAACATCACTAGAAGGTCAAGATATTATACCACAGCACTGAGAATTTTAGTGCTTATTCTGTTGTTCTGGGAAACTGCTTACCTGAAATCACACCACAAAATACAATATAAGAATTCCAACAAAGATTCTGAGGGATATCTCTCATAGAATTCTGTTAATTTGAATTTCAGTTTTAAAACCAAACAGAGTAGCTTCTAGTCTTCATGACTATAAAGAAAACAATGAACCCACATGGACAGATTCTACATGCACAGGCTCTATCACTTTATATTGGAAACCTACAGATCACCAACCATATCTACACGCCTCCAAATGATCCATTGTGGTTTAGTTTGGTTTGTGGTTTGTGGCTTAACCATGAACCAAACCATGAACTAATAGGTTGGTTCATGAACTGAAATGGTTTGTATTGGTTCATGAGCCATTTAAACTTTAAACCCCTGCTTTCTGCTCCCTGTGAAAAGCTGGTGGGAGTGGAAATCAGAGGTTTAAATGGCTCAGAGCCATTTGACCCCTTGCTTTCTGCTCACCGCAAAAAAACCACAGCAAACGTGAAGGAAGGGGGTGAAATGGCTGGGAGGCATTTCAGTCCCTGCTTTCTACTCGCTGCAGTTTTTGTGGTGTGCAGAAAGCAAGGGGTTAAATGGCTCAGACCCATTTAAGCCTCTGAGTTCTGCTCCCCACCACTTTTTGTGGGAAACAGAAAGCAATAGTTTAAATGGCTCCAAGCCATTTAAACCAAGCTGTTCTTCATGAAGAGCAGAAAGCAGGGGTTCAAATGGCTTAGAGCCAATTAAAGCCTTGCTTTCTCCTCTTTATGAACTCTTTATGTAATTTTGGAATTACAGTACCCATCTGATATCTTAAGGAAACAGATCAACAAAGCCAGAAACATACTAGGGGATTGTGGCAGAGTTTGAGAAATAACCCAATCCCATGCTTTGGAGTTTGCTTTCAATGACTTTTACAGCAACAAGATTTGCAAAAAAGACAATAACTGGCCCCTGATACAACAGAGATGCCTTCAAAGTATTAGTGCTTGTACTTGTGTTCAGGGTTTCTTTAATGTTTTTTTTCTTGCAGTTTAGCATACCTCTTGTTTTTTCTCATTAATTACCCACAACCTACATAGGCACTGAGAGGCAAAACTTTTCTTGCCGATAGGCAGTGTCCTTACTTTAAACAACTGTTCACCCACGACAATATACTTCCTAACATGAATACAGATTTTGGGACCAGGGCCTGCAACAAATCAAGATGAGATTGCTGAATTTGAGTTCATTTACAGATTCAGAACCATGGACCCCCCCTCTCGGGCTGAACAGAGACATAGGATTCTTATCTCAGTACAGATGCCAATTTTCTGTCTTCTTTTTTTAAATTACAGTTAATCACAATACACTGAAGAAGGCACATGTGTTGTGTGCCATAAAATCATTTGATTTGTGGTGACCCTATGAAATACCTCTAAAACATCCTATCATTGACAGACTTGCTCAGGGCTTGCAAACTGAAGGCTGTGGCATCTTTTAATGGCTTAATCTTCCTCCTTTCCTACTGCCTCCAACTTTTCCTAGCATTAAGAAAGATGACATAGGTAAAGAAGATATTATGGAAGACATATGGATGATTTTTCATTCCAGTATATAATAAATAAAATGTATTTTTACACAAACTTAGCCATCTGAACATCTATGGCTGAGTTCAGACTGGCAGTTTGCCCTGAGATAGGTGCGTTTCAGCAACGTTTCACAACTGGATTAAAGGGGCCGTTCACACAGGCACATCTGTCTAGTGTTCTCCAGCTGTACTCACCCCATCTTGTAACGCTTCCTTCCCAAGTTTAAAAGATACCTGGTAAAAGTGGTATCAAATCCTGGAAAACATGTCTATCCTGCGTATATCCCGCACCAACAAAGTGTGAATGCTAAAATCCGTGGTTTTTGCTTGTGTGCATGTGCGCATATGTGCTCATGCGCATAAGCGCATATGTCCAGATTAGCAAAATAGAAAGCCATGTTTTACAGCCACGCCTTCATGCCAACAGTGTGAACGCTTCCTCACACCTCCTCCCGCATCAGTCGGTGCAGTGTGACTGGGAAAATGACTTTTGCCACGACTCCCTCCCGCTTCAAACTGCCAGTCTGAACTCAGCCTATATTTGAGACTTCTACAAAATTACATTAACACATGGCAAAAATTGCTTATATTTTAATTTACACTGATCTCTATAACAGGAACAAGATATAGACAGCTAGTTTTGTGACAATATTGATGATAGAAGATTGTCTGTGCTATACATCTAAGCCGTGGCAAGCAGGGCTCTTTTTGTAGCAGGAACTCCTTTGCATATTACACAACACATCCCTAATGTAGCCAATCCTCTTCTTACAGGGGCTACTGTAAGCTCTTGGAGGATTGGCTACATTAGGGGTGTGTCACCTAATACGCAAAGGAGTTCCTGCTACAAAAAGAGCCCTGGTGGTAAATATTATTGCTACCCTCAAGGCAATTTTTGCACGTTGCTAGAGATTATTATATAGAAACCTAAATATCTTGACAAAATTACAGACCCAGTGTTCCTTGAAGGAGATTGTGACAAACAAACCAGAGTGAACCCAGTTTGAATTTGTACAGCAAATGTGTCCTAAGGTTACTTTTTAATGCAAATACTGACAGTCACCTCTGACAGACTTTGCCTGCAGCTGCTGCTGTTACAGATAATAAATTACTCTAAATCCAAGAAATCCTAAAAGAAATAAAAGCTTTTTAAAAATTAGTTTAGCATTAGGGTGTCCTAAAATATGAGATCTAGCATATCCTATGGCTAATCCTACTGAGCTAAAATTCAAGCAATATTAGAGTGCTGGGATTCTAACCTTCTGAGGAAAATGTATATTACAGGTAATAATTGTACCCTGTATAATTCATAAAACATTTACTATCTCACACTCATATTGAGATTCTGAAGTAAAAATATGGGATAACTAGAGAAAAGTTAGAAAGATCAAACTGGTATGCTTAAATTTACATAAGTGAAGATTTCACTCCTTTGCTGTACTCCACTAAGTGGTCCACACATCTATGGTAAATTGTTGTGTTTTCCCTCTCCTCAGATATATAGGCCCAATCTGTATCTAGTATTTGCTCCACTGTTTTACCAAACCCATGATGGGACAGAAATTCCTCTCTACATTGCATGCTACTCTCACTTTGATTGATTGTCGGATTTTATGGCAGTGTCCAGACTGCATGCCACTTTCACTTCATTTGATCTCTCAGTTTTATGGTAGCTGTCTGCATAGATTTGTGGCCAGGTTTGATTTTTTCCAAATATATTTAATTATTTTTTAAAAAAAAGAAAAACTTTAACAATATAACCATATATAACATTGTGGAACAATATCTCTTCAGTAACTTATCAATTACAGAATTAACTTTAAACAAAAACAATATTCTCTATTTCTGTTAAACAAGGTGTAGGCTATCCACAATTTCTGGAATTTCTCCTTGTTGTTGTAAGTATTCTAGAATAGGAAACCATAGTGTAAGCATCATTTTACCATTTTCTGTAAGTTTAAATTGTATTAACCCTGTAATTCTTTCCATTAAATACAAGTTCCAAAGTTTACTATGCCAAGCTACTAATGATGGTGTACCTTCAAATTTCCAATTTGCGGCAACTACAGCTTTTGCAGCATATAACAATAATGCTATTCTCCTCTTGTTCAAATGGTAAGTTTTAAGTCCTTCTTTATCATTTAAAACTATAACTTCTGGTGTGAATGGAATATTAATCTCTGTAATATTTTCAATTTGTTGTAGAATTTTCCCCCAAAATATCTTTATTTGGGGGCAGAACATCTAACAATGCAGGTAAGTTCCTTTTTCTTTACACTTTCTCCAACAATTCGAGTTTGATTGTTTAATATGTGCTATTTGAACAGGAGTTAGATACCAAAAAGACATGATTTTGAATGATGTAGTCTGACATTTATGGCCATTTTATGGCCATTCAGGGGTAACTCTACAGTCAGTATGGTGCCGGCCCAGGGTATTTGAATGTGGTTTTGAGCCTCATCTTTTTCTGTTCCAGTGTGGTTTTGGTAAAACAGTGGAGCAAATGCTAGATGCAGATTGGGCCACAGCCTAAAGAGTTCCTTGGGGACTGGTTCACTCACAGTCATCCTAGCTGTAATCCCTGTCTCAGAAGCATAATACAGAGGAGGCAAGAATCTGAAACTCTTAAATCTAGGACTTTGTATTTAGAAACAGATGGTTCTTTGCTTGCACATGACAACAGAAAAGGGGCAAATATTAAGATGCATGAAAGCAGATTTATGAACTACTGGGGAAATGAGAGATGCATCGCATGATTGTAGTTTGAAGGGATATCTCCCCTGAAGCTAAGCAAAATTGAAAAGGCATCTACCAAATCTTAAACGAATTTCCAGCAATACCACATATTCTATCTTTTTAATAGATGATTTGTATGCAACACTTCCAAAAGAGATGAGGGTATTACAAGCTACTGAATCGGACATAATAGTCTTGTTGACACAGCATGAAGCAGTTTTGCAATAATGGGAGAAGTATATGAGCCTACATTCCAGCAAGGTTTCTAGGAAGCTTCCCAACCTTGCATTACTTTGAACATTTATTCTGGTTCATATGCTCTGGTCCCGCAGCACTAGCCTCCTTGCCTGTCATGAGGGCAACAGTTTCTTGATAGCTCCAAAAAAGATAGCATTTGAGGAAACAATATTCAGGCCATGAATACTGTGCCAATGGACCAACTGCATAGTTGAGGGAATGGCTGGTTTGACAAAGTGACTTTGCAGTAGAGATACTAGCAAAATTGTTAAGACCTGTGTCAGAGGTTACGAAGTAGTTGTCACCATCTGGGTAATACAATCTTTGGAATGTTACTGGGCAATATAATCTTTGGAATGTTACTGTTGCATACTGTTGGCATTACTGTACTGGAAGCCATTAGTGACTGTGACTACAGCATGGCATTGAATAAAGGTATTTCTCATGGCAAGGGTGACTCACCAGTCCATGTCAAACATATTTTAATTTTATCCACCAAAGGACCATAGATATTAGTAGTTAGTTTTATTTGCTATTGGAACTAAATTGAACTAATCTCATTGCATCTCACGGATGCTGTTGAGATGGTTTAAGCTGCTATCCACACTTGCTGCATATTGAGCTATTGTTGCACTAGACAACTAAATTATCTTGTGTGGACAAGACAATCTGGGAGGGACTACAGCAAGAGAGCAGAAGGGAAGCCCCCTTCCACTAATGGAAGTGTTTTCCATTAGCAGAAGTGATCAGTAGGATCCAACCCCAGTCTTGACCTCCTAATCAATAAAAGACAGAATGCAAAGTAAATAAATATAAAAGACAGAGAAGAGTCTCAGCAACATTAAACAGGCAATGTACAAGTGGGGTAGGGGGTTGCATAGCAATGATTCATATGAGAACTGGGGCGACCGTATTTTCAGGTCTGAAATGTTGGAAAGAACGATACTTCCCACTTGAACACCTCCCAGCTCATTTATCTACATGAATAGTTCTCTGAAGTAAAAAATAATAATTTCCTCACTGCCCTCAGTTCACAAAAATGGCACTGCACTCCCCTGTTTTATGTATAGTTTGAAATCTTGAAATACCAGTAGGTGTAATTTTTAAAAAATATATTATATTGAAGTGGTCAGGTTTTTAAAAAACAAATCAGTATGATTTCTGGATAATTTCAGGTGCAGTAATTTATTTACACCAACTAGCGAGCTACATCTATAATTACCAATTTCATTCTTCAAAAATGAATACGTGCAGTATGTATTCATAGATCAAGTGACCTTTTTACAAAGATTCTGTTTCAGCTTAATTTGGCACCTGCCTACAATTTCATTCATTTTTAGCACAAAAGGTTATGTGAGGAGGTTTGCACTTAAGGGCATGACATCATGTCATGTACATTACTTAATTCTGTTCTGGTTCTGTTCATTGTCTTGTTGAGTCACATGATCTAGTATTCCACAAGGTAAACAGATAGGATCAAACTATATGAGAAACTGAGAGAGCCATAATTCAAATTATGGGAGATCCATAATCCAAACCCACCCCCAATAATTGTCAGCCCTGTTCTTCAGAGTCACCAACAACAGCCTGTGCTGGCCACATAAGAAATAGAACAGGAGCGGATTAATAGGATAGATCATTGATCTGCTGCCGCCGTCACCACACACTATTATTAGTATTACCAGACTGAATATGTACTAGCACTTTATGATGAGATTTGGATTGATTTAGAAGGTTTTATGTTTGTTTTAACTGCTATCTATGGTCCCGGTCACACGAGTGGGAAAATCCATCGGGGAAGGAAGGCATATTAGATGCGGAGCTAAAAGAAGCAAGGGAGCGCAATCTTACACTCCCTGAGGTTCTGTCCTCCCTCTGTCGGCACCCGATCACACTGGGAAGGCAAAGGCTGGAGTTCTAGCAAGGCAACACAGTGGTCCCACATTAGGGCGCATGTGCGGGTTGCGGATGGCTGCAGGATGCAACAGGCTGCTGGCACATCCACAATCCCACACCCGCCGTTGATGCGGATCTTCTGGTAGGTACTCCATTTTGCCTAGTACCTTTTCGATCCACGTTTTTGGTTAGGGGTTGGTGCACGGCACTTGCCAGATGCTGCAGTATGATCGTGCCCACTTGATGCGCCCCTGATCCATCCCTCTTGTGCAGCAAATCCTCCTGTGTGACTAGGGCCTAAGTGTTTTAACCTTTGTAAACTGCCCTGAGCCTGCTACAGCAGGGAGAGAGGGGTAAAAATTCAATAAATAAACAAATAAACTTCCTAGCATTTTAAAAAAGTAAATTGCACCAGTGTGCATGTGGAGCCCCTATTTGGATTGGCACCACATGATGTGGGAAAGAGAGGTTTAATCTTTCTATACCCATGCAGCTTTATCTTTTAGAATTGACCCCGACCTCACATGTAATCATTAACTCTGGAGGAGTAAAAGATGAGTACCCTTTTTCCTTCTGAAGAAAATATTACAACTGCATGATACCAATTTCAATGGGAAAGCCCCTTTGGAGTAGACTACCTCCGCACCATTGCTATGTGGCCCCCATTTGAACTGGGACCATGCATAACTGCAATTTTTTTAAAAAAAATGGATTCCATCTGCATCTTGTCTTTTTCCACCCAGAGTCTGATGTCTGTAGAGGGGAAAAAAGATTGAATATTTAACCCAAGATAATTTCAATGTTAAAATGTTATAGCTAATAATCATAAGGGGGGGAAAGGGGACCCTGCTGAACTTTATTCAATTTTGTACAGAGATTTGCACTTTTAAAGGTACAAAGATTTTCCATCAACTTGCTAGCAATGGCTTTAGGGGGAGAAAGTTTGGTTTGTAATTATTTGTAATTGTTTTTATGTAGCCAACTAGGCCCTATGATTAACTGCAGAACTGGTTGAAATTCTATTGTGGCTGTTGGAGAGAAAAAGGGAGGAAGAAGTGATCTGGAGTTGTCTGTTGACTTCAATTAGAGTGTTTGTACTTATGCTACTTTTTTTTCCAGGCATAACTCTATGCCATCACTGGTGCAGAACTCACATTAAAGCAAGCATAGGATCATAACTATTTCCTCTCTTCCCCACCAAGTTGGCAGTAGCATCCTGCCAGTACAAGGGCATTGTTCTCCTGGTGTACTTTTTTTTCAGCAAGAGAATTTAAACATAATCCTATCCCATCCTCTGGGCATAATTTAAAGATACAATCACTCTTTAAAATACCTTTTAGCAGGTCATAATTTTACTAGTACAAAGCCTGATGAAGGAAAATATGATTTGAAAAAAACAAGCCTTTATTTTCAGATTAGTGGAAGATAAAACTAACTAGACCTAGTTAGCTTAATCATCAGCACTAATAGGACACTGGTCTCCACAGACTCTTCTTACTATGGTTCCAGATGGTCCACTAAATTCTCAAAAGTTTTGTTGCCGTGATAGATGACAGATGTGGGAGCTATAATTTGGTCTTTAGGTTCAATAACGTTAGTCATGGTGAAATCTCTGAAAACTAAATTGGTGTTTATCATGAGAAAAACTGTAAAAATTACAAAGTCATTCCTTTTACCTCTGAAAGACAGAACCTCTACAGAATGTGGAACACCAAATTCTCCCTTTTTATGACTGCCACAGTTATGAAAAGTGATGAAAACTGCTTATGAGAACTCTGCAGTGAAATTATTGTTGTTGTTGTTGTTGTTATTATTATAATAATAATAATTAGGAATAAGGCCCACTGTGGAAATAAATACAACAAGCTCTAGAAAGAGGCTCTGGGTAGGTGCCCTGGTCTTGGGCACTCAGCATCAATTTGCTGTTGCAACCTCAGCAGGGTATAATGACACAGAGTCCACTGTTTTCTCCAGGGAAACTGATCTCTGCCATCTGAAGAACAGCTGTAATTCTGAGTGATCTCCAGCCCTCACCTGGGGATTGGCAACCATTGTTTCCCAGGCGGAAATGGCTGGTTTGGAGGGTGGAGTTTATGGCATTGTACCTGTCTGAGGTTCCACCCCTCCTCAAACCCCACCATTTCCATGCTCCACCCATCAAAATTCCAGTAATTTTCCAACCCGAAGGTGGCAACATTGTCTCCTTCCCAGCCAACCATCAGCATACCGTTATCTGCCCTTCTGACCTCAGGTTTCCATCTACTGTCCCCTCCCTGCAGCCACTATCTAGGAAAAGTACAGTCTTTCTCCACAGTGGAGACCAAAGCAGCTCACATTATTCTCCTCTGCCCCTTTCAATCTGCACAACCACCCTGTGAAGTAGGTAAGGCTGAAAGCCTGTGACCAGTGTTCATTCTAAGCTGAGTTTGTGTGAGCTAGCTCACAGTTTTTAGCCTCTGGCTCACACATTTCTGTCTTAGCTCAGGAAGAATGGCTCCAGAGCAAACTGATTTATGCAGCAGCCAAATCGCTCACTCACAACTTTAATGCCGGTAGCTCACAAAGTAGGGTTTTTGCTCACAAGACTCCACAACTGAGAGGGAGCATTGCCTGCGACTGGTCCAAAATCACCCAATCAGCTTCCACAGGAAGAACCTGGGTCTGGCAGACCCTGCTCTGAAGTGCTAAATGCTACATCACACTGGCTGTCATAGAGGGGCCACCTCAGCAAGTATAATGACCAGATTCCACCATTTTCTCCAGAGGAACTGATATCTGCCATCTGGAAAGCAGTTATAATTCTGAGTGAAAATAACTGCTTTGGAGGGTGGACTCTATGGCGTTTGGTTCAGTTGAGGCCTCTCTCCTCTCCAAACTCTGGCTTCCATAGACTCCACCACAAAATCTCCAGGAATTTCTCAATCTGGAGCTGGCAACCCTAGTCAGGACTGGCCCCAATGAGTTCCCCACAAAGGCCAAAGTTGGCCTGGAAAGGGCCTCCACCCCACTTTTTTCTGACAGAACCAAGCTTGGTTGCTTAGCAACAGCCACTCAGGGGAAAGTAGGGTTGCCAGCTCTGAGTAGGGAAATATCTGGCGATTTGGGGGGTGGATCCTGTGGAAGGCAGGGTTTGGGGAGGGGAAGGACTCAGCAGGGTATAATGCCATAGAGTCTACCTTCCAAAGTAGCCATTTTCTCCAGGGGAACCAATCATCTGGAGATCAATTGTAACAGTGGGAGATCTCCAGATCCCACCTGGAGGTTGGCAACCCTAGCAGGAGTTTGAAGATAATGGTTTGACAGCTGCTGGCCCACCTCAGTAGCTAGCCACACCAAGCAGGAGAAGTGTCTTTGTCAGGAGAGACAGCTGTTTTGTCAGTTTATTCTGTCAGGGAACATTGGCCAGGCTGGCAGTAGGTGTGGGAGAGGAGCAGATCCAGCACCCAGCCAATGGCATGCGAGTACTCTCAACTGATGGGCCAATGGCTAATGGGGTGCACAGCACAGCCAATGGGAGAATCAGAAAGTGCCAATACATTGGGCTTTTATTTATATAGGGTGATAGTGATTATGATAGAGAAAATGTCATAATGCAAAAAAACTGGCAAAATGGGAGAGTGTTTCATGGGCTTGACCCTTAAGAAGCCTTCTAAAGGCCCTCTCATGGGTCTTTATGGCTGATCTCTGAAGCAAGAAGCCAACATTTTGCTCTACCAGCCTCTCCCTTTTTGCATCTATTGTTACCAAAAGTAATATTTTCTCTTATGAAAGCCACATTTGCATCTCCCCAGGCTGAGACACAAGCCCCCATCTCCAGTTTCCCTTTGCAGTGCTTCCCCACTGAGCTGTAGAATAGTTCACACAGTACACCCTACTGTAAAGTATAGTTTTTGTCCTTCCTTTTGCATGTGGCCCCATTCCTCATCCCTGAAAAATGCTGGTTTCTCTCACCTATACTCCCATGGCACCTAACATATGATGAAGCACTGCAGACTCTATAGCTGCCATTTCTGCATTATGTGTAAATGTATCATAATGTGATGAGTTACATTGACTCATTGCCATGCATTTATTTGTCCCTTCCACATATGATTAAAGAGAGAACCCCCTTGGTGTGCAATGCCATGATTGGCAGGTGATTCCAGATATACTGTGGGATATTTTTCTGTATTGCTACATTAACTTTTGTTTCTGGAACTGTTTTGTATTGTTAACTCATCTTTTGCTTGAGAACACAACAGGATCTGTGTTATGACTTGTATCATACAGATACCATAGGATCATTCTGCCTGATGTTCAAATCTTGAAGAAGTGTATGAAATTGAATGTGAATTTGTAAGTAGCATAGCAGAAAACATACTTTGGTTCCTTACTGAAAAAAGAGACCTTTTCTTTTCAAATAGTAATTGCCACAACAGAAGAGTGCTGGATGCTTCCATTTAATTGTTATATGTTTCATGTTTTGCTTAGAACTAGTACACCCTGTTCTTATATGCAGGATGTGCCTCTCTTACACATTTGTTTAAATGAATTCAAAAGTTCTGTGTTCCCTGATTACTCTTTCTCTTTGGCTGTGTCAATCAGTGGTAAATTTTCAATATCAGCTCTGTACCATTCTTCCCAGCTCACAGGCATTTCAGAGACAATATGGAAATGGTAGAAAGTGGGTCATGAATTGGTTGTGTAAAATGGAGGATAAGATAGGAATAATTTTTTAAAGTTTTCCCGTTGAAGTCTGACAACAGTTAACTTTAAACCTGCCAGTGAGATTTGGACTTTCCATCTTGACTCAATCCAAAACCAGGACAGTCAAAATCCAACCTACCATGGGGATCTTCTGCCCAAAAAAGAAAAAAAGGACCCCATGCCATAGCAAATTGTTCCTCAGATCCCCAGTTCAGGGGGAATTTCAGACTGATGATATAATCCAGAAGAGGAACAGTTCCCAAACGGTTTCTGGTCTGGCATTTCAGACAGAACCGTTTTAGAACCGGTTCCCTACTGGAATATATTTGTAATTTCACACAGAATCGCTTCTGTCCCGTTCAGGAAACGGGGCTGAAGCATTTTACCTGTCAACCGCTTCCAAGTAGTCATCAGTTTCTTCTCCCGGATCCGATACACTTTTTTCCTGCCTTTTTTCGCCCGCGCAGGCGATCTCCGGCTTTTTTTTTTAACATTCGCTTTAGAGCGCTATAGCGCTATAGCACAATAGCACAATAGCATCATAGCAACCCCATTGGAATGCCTGCAGTGTTGTTTATAGCACTATAGCGCTATAGCGCTCTAAAGCGAACATTTTTTTTAAAAAAGGCGTGGCGGGAACCGGCGGGAAAACAAAGCGGTGCAATCTGAATTGCCAAACCGCTTCTGATTCGGCTCTTTTCCGGTCAGGGAAAGCCATGTGTGAAATGGCAGCCCTGTACCGGTTTACTTCAAGACGAATCAGAAACGGCTTCAAACCGACAGAGTCTCGGTAATGTGAAATTCCCTCAGATCTCTGCTGGTCAGAACTCTGGTTTCATCCTGAGAACTGCTGCTACACTCTGCAGGCCTTTTGGTATAGTGCCAGTTTGGTGTAGTGGTTAAGTGTGAGGACTCTAATCTGGGAGAACCGGGTTTGATTCCCCACTCCTCCACTTACACCTGCTGATATGACCTTGGGTCAGTCACACGCTCTGGCACAGCTGTTCTTGAAAAAGAGCAGTTTCTGTCAGAGCTCTCTCAGCCCCACCTACCTCACAGGGTGTCTGTTGTGGGGAGGGGAAGGGAAAGGAGTTTGTAAGCCACTCTGAGATTCCTTTGGGTAGTGAAGGGTGGGGTATAAATCCAATCTCTTCTTCTCTTCTTCTTCTTCTCCTCTCCTTTTCCTCCTTGCTCTTCTCCTTGGACCTCAGATGTATCTGCCCCTGGACCTCTCCAGACATCAAGCCCAGGATTTCAGGTTGCATGTCCTTTCCCTAAAACTTCCCAATTTCCTCCCTTCTACCTTTTATAAGTGTGCCTTCTTGTTGGTGTGTGTGTGATTGCTTAGGGAAATAGTTCTCAGGTGTCTAGTATAGGTCCTTTACATTTTTATTTGTTTTATGTTATTTTGTATACAATAAAGTTGCTTATTTGTGTATACACACATTTTCTCACTCTCTTTGTTCATAATTTTATTTTGGGGTACTCCTACCAAGAGCCACCCTGGTATACATAGACTCACAAGGTTCTGCATTATTCCTTTCTGGAACCCTTTTAATGCTAATTTCCCCTTCTTTGGGTCCAGTTTCCAATTTTTACATGATTCCCTCGCAATAAGGTAATTGTGTATTTGTATGTTATTAAAATGAATTTTTCAATGGCAGTCATCGCTGTCAATAGTCAGTTTGATTCCTGGTGAAACAAATTATTATAAAGAATATAGTTGATACCACTACAGCTCTTCACTGCACTGGTAATCAGAAATAAGAGGAACTGTATTCCATTTCAACAGTATTTTATTGGATTCAGTCCTTGTTTCAAGGCAGAATGGTAGGGTTTTTGACAACTGCCTATGCATCCCTAAAGCAGGGTATCTCCTAACTTTTGGAGTGTGCGAAATTTTTTGTGACTTCTTTGTCAGTGCTAATAGGGCACGGTACTAAGATACCTATTGCTGTTTGGATTTTTTCTTTGCTGTCACATTTCACTAAACAACGTGGTCTTTATGAAAGTAGGAGTGTGAACATGCCAAATGAAAAAAAATCCTATATTTATTTATTTAAACTTTTATTTTGAATTTTCAACAGACATAAGAACATTAATAGCTTATATCGCTTTGATTTTACAAAATTAGAAAGGAAAAAAATTTAAAAAATTGAGATGAAACCTCAACATGCAAGTAATCATACAACATCAGACTTTCCATTTACTTTAAACATCTAGTTAATTATAATATTAGAACATTTGCTAAAGCAGGAAATTGGCAGAGTTTGTCATTAGTTGACATATATTCTAAAACTGGGAGCGATAACACCTCAAAATGATAAGGACCAGATGCCCTTTGAGAAACTTGATCTGATAATTTATCCATGATGCAAAAAGCACTTTTCAAACCAGTCCAAGATTGCAGGTGGGCTGACACTCTTCCATGATGTGGCAAATACTAGATTTATTTATTCATCTCTTTATATCTGACCAACCCCCTCAGGGGCTAAAAATAACAAAAACAATATTGCTTAGACAAACAAAAAGCAAAAACTAATATATGGAATACATTGAATCCTGTGCTGGTTCTAGATCCACAGAACTGGCCCATTCAGGGCCACGGCAGTGAGTCATAGGCTAAGAAGCAAAAGCCAAGAGCCCTGCAGCTCTTGCCCTTCAGTTTGCCTCTCTGACAACAGCCAGGCCAAGTATCTACAACAGAGGAACAACAGAAACAACCAGAGCCAGTTTGGTGTAGTGGTTAAGTGCACAGACTCTAATCTGGGAGAACTGGGTTTTATTCCCCACTCCTTTATATGCAGCTGCTGGTGTAACCTTGGCTCAGTCATCAGTTCTTTCAGAGCTGTTCTCTCAAAGGCAGTTCTCAAAAGAGCTCTCTCAGCCCCATGTACCTCACAGGGTGTCTGTTGTGGGGAGGGGAGAGGAGGGGAAGGGAAGGGAAAGGGATTATAAAACGCTCTATGGCCCCTTCGGGTACTGAAGGGTAGGGTATAAATTCAATCTGTTCTTCTACATCATCCCAGGTCTCATTTAGCTGGCACAAAAGTGCTCCCTACAAGATTCATTTAGTCTAACACAGCCAGCATAGTGTAGTGGTTAGAGTGTCGGGCTAGGGTCTATAAACTCCATTCTGCTACAAAAGCTAGTCAGGTGACTTTGGGCCAGTCACTCTCTGTCAACCTAGCTTACCTCGCAGGTCTGGTGTCAGAAAAAAAAATGGAGGAGGAGAGGATGATGTTATAAGCTACTCTGTGATCTATCTGGGGAGATATGGGGTGTAAATACTGAAATAAATAAAATATGTGAATCCCCAAGTTACAGATGGGTACCAATTTCACAGTGCAATAATGCAAGAAAACAGCAGGGTGGGAGGTCAATAGCTAGATCTGCCATCCCCCTAATAGGTTCTCTGTTGCCCATCCATGTAGAACTGCTGATGGTATGGGTGTCCAAGAGTGGAGGAATATCAGGTAACCAGCCATATGTATTTGGTAGCTATGTGAGGATTTGGTGGCTCCATGTGAAAATGTGTATTAATTTATGGTTTATTTACTTCCTTCAGTTCTACCTCACCTTTCTTCCCAATAGAAACCTAAAGAGGCTTACATCATTCTCCAGTCCTCCATTTTATCCCCACCACAACCCTGTAAGGTACATTAGGCTGAAAGTGTGTGACTGGCCCAAGGTCACCTGGTAAACTTTCATCATAAATGGGGATTTGAACCTGGGTTTCCCAGATTATCATCTGACTACACCACACTCTCAGAGTACCTACAGCACAACATCAGCACAGCCCTATAGTTTGTTCACTAACTCACACAGTCTTTTAAAACACATGCTATTATCTTTCTCTTCACCATGCCAAAAATATTATTCCCCTACCGCTCTGCCATTCATGTAGTTCCCTTGGTGGCTTTGGAAAGACATTTGCCAGGTGGCACCCACTCTAGCCCTTTCCTCTGAAGAAATTTTTAACATTCTGGGAGACAAGGTGGATCCAAGTGCTACTCTGCCTCAGATGGTTATGATAATGCTGTCCCCATTCTGAATTTGAAGCATCTCTTGCAGGGCCTTTCAACCAGCTATTTTTGACCAGATCTTTCCCATCAGTTCGCAATGCAACCATCCACCCATTTTCCTACTACTGTGTATCAATTGTCACATAGAACCATTTTTTGCCATAGTATATAATACCTCAGGAGAAAGATAGCTTTAGTAAGTCTGAAGTTATAGCAACTATAGTATTATGATTTTTGACCCAATAGCTTGGTTTAATTCAAATATATATTTCAGTTCCATACAGGGGCATTCTCATTTGCATGCTCAGGGACCTGGGGATTTTGCACACATAATTTCCATTAGCACTAATAGTTGTTGGAATATGTGTATAATCCTCACCCTTCTGGTATCAGAAAAAGATACACCCCTGCCCTGGAGATGACAATAATTGCACTTTTTATTTCTAGCTTCATGCAGATTCTTTATATTGCATACACTCAAGACATAACAAAAGGCTCTTTTCAGAAAGTACACACATGGCTCACCTCAGTACATTGTACCACACACCATTTTCTCAACGACATTATTTTCCTTCCTTCACAGAGGAGGGCAAACTTCAGAAAGTTCCTACATCTTTAAACATATATAGCAAAAGAGCCTGTTTGCAAATGCACCTTTTCCCCAAGTAGCCTTATGACTCTTCCGATGCCATGTCATATTATTTTAGTGCCATCTGCTGGATAATATATGTAACAACAGTCTAAATAAGGCAAATATGTATTCCAAAAGACCTGTCGTCACTATGTGGATCTACAAAAATTAGTAATGGCCATCCTCAGAAGAAAATGGCACTTCATTATTCTTATTCATTTTACAACCCAATCTTAGGTCCTTTTCATGCAGGCTGGTTTGGCTTCAGAAGGTAAATGGATTATTTTAAAGGTTTCGGGCACCTTATGGAAAAAATGCTACTGTCCTTCAGTTACTGAAGTTTTAATCTGCGTTTCCCAAAACTTTTTATTATATATGCAGTGTAGTTGTTGTGCTTTATCCTTTAGGTGTGTGAAACCTTTAAAAAATGTATTTGCCTTCAAAAGCCAAATGGGTTTAAACAGTCCATATGAAAAGGACCTTAAACACACAGTACAGAAATAAGAGTGGATCACACATCAAGATGGGCAAACAAAAATTTACCAAACATGCCTCTACCAGTTAAAAGTGCCTTTGCAGGAGGAAATCGGTGGGCTGAAAGTTGTTTACAGCCAGTTCAATGCCTTCTGCAAATGCCACCCATAGGCTATTTTCCTCTCACATTTAGGTCTCAGAGCACAATTTGGGGGAAAGCAGGTTACTTTCTTTTTAAAAAATAAGCTGCTGGGCAGCATTTCCAAAAAAGGCAGCCTCCTGCTTGCTGATCCTTGCTTAAAAATCCCTTCCACAAACCTCCAACCTGGAGTAGCAAGACAAACACAGAGTTTGAGAAGCCTTATGTTTGATTTGAAACACATAGTTCTCTCTAATTGACTGCTTGTGTTCAGGCATTATAATGTTAAACTGAAGAAGGGCCTTGGTCATACGGGCCAGAAAATGTGGGGGGGAGGCGTGGCAGCTCGCCCCAGAGCAAAATAAGATGAGGTAGCCCGATCACACGGGCCACCGGGTTGCCGCGCTCCACCGCAGAGCGCCGATCACACAGCACTGCTGCAGCACAGCAAAAAAGCAGCGCAGCAGAGCACGCAAGCCGCACTGTAGCAAAGGGCGCGTGTGCCATGGGGGGGGCAGGCTGCTGTCAGTGTCTTGTGTGTGTGCATGCGTCATTAAGCGTGGGTGTGCATCCCATGGAAACTTACAACATCCAGAAACTCCGAGACGTGGGCGGGCGTCGGAATCCACAGGATACTGGTGCTCCTGCGATCAGACGCCGGCCTTTGCCCCGGGGTTTCCGGAAACTCGTACTTCGACCCTAGTAGTTTTTTACTCCGCGTTTTCCACGAGAAGCCGCGGGTTGGCCACGGGAGGCTACACCTCCCAGATGTACTGGTATGATCACGCACAGAAAGTCCGCAGGGCTACTGTGCCTTCAGCGGGGCAAATGCTTCATGTGAACGGGGCCAAGGTTTGTCATGAAGGCTTATATAACCATCCTATGAGCTATTGAGCTGGTGTAATATTAAAAGAAAAGGAAAGAACATATTTTAATCAAAAATACACTGACTGGCTGTTATGTATCAGGACTATACACCAGAGACTGGCTGAGCTTGGAGCTCTAGAACAATAGCCCACAAGGACTCTGGAACTGACCAATGAGAAACTTCTGTTCTGTAAATAGCCTATAGATGGGAGTGGGGTGTGTTTGGGTATGGTTTATTGCATGCTATTTAAACAGGGCTCTTGCCCTGGGGTTTCAGTCTTGTTCTGGAAATCACTAAATAAAGTATAGCTGTTCACTGCAATGCATCTTGAACTCAGTATTTAACACTGGTTATGAGGATGGGATCCTGTTGAGTGAGCCTAGAGCCCATTTGCACCACACCATGCACCGAGCTCCAGTGCCACATACATCACACCACAACTGGGACCATGGCTGCCACTCCAGGACACTTTGATGCATTCAACGCCACTGTGGAGGACTGGGACTCCTACATTTCCCACTTCAAGTTCTTCCTCTAGTCCTCTGATGTTAATGACAATGTAAAAAAGCACACCACTTTCTTCCAGGTCTGTGGCTGCTCCAAATTCAAGATTGCTCGCTCGCTGCTAGCACTGGCAGAACTACGAAAGACCCCATACCAGATTATTATAAACCGGCTGAAGGAGCATTTCACACTGACACCTTCCATCCTTGTGGCCCACCACACATTCTACATGAGAAACCAGACAACGGGGGAGTTGATCACAGCCTACGTTACAGCCCTCTGGCATGCTGCTTGACACTGCAACTTCCACGACCTCAAGGAAGCACTCCGTGACCAGCTGGTGTGCGGACTTCAGGATGAGTGGATCCAACATTGGCTCATCACCAAACAGGACCCCACATTCAAGGTCGCGCTGGATAAAGCCCTCTCTGCCAAAGCCGCCAACCAGTTTACCGCAGAGGTCCACCAAGCTCAGAGCTCCACCAAGCTTCATGGAGACCCAGCATCACAGCCCACCACATGGACACCTCCATTGAGGAATGAGGAGGTCCTGAAAATACATCCACCAGGCCACCACAGCACTAGCACACCCGACACAGCTCACACCAGCGAATCCACCTCGAGACCATGCGCCAGCTGTGGGGAGCCCCACGAGAGGAAATCTTGCCATTTCCAAGACACCACATGTTGGAACTGCAGAAATGTTGGCCACATCACCCGTGCTTGCCATTCCAAGGGAACCAGGGGATGACAATCTGCCCATCGGGAGTCTGTGCATGCTACAGAATTGCACACTACTGCCATCCAACCACACCAGGTACTGCACTTGCCCCTGGACACCCCCAATAAAATTAAAGTGACTGTTCTAATTGAGGGGGGCCCTTGCACAATGGAGCTAGACATGGGGTCCTCTATCTCCATAATTTCAGAGGACACCCTCCTTAAGCTCTGCCCTAGAGGGTCCTCGCCTCAACCCAGCCAGTTTCACTCTATGGGACTTCCAACAAAATGAAGTGGCTGTGAAAGGCATGGGAATGTTTTGGGTGCAGTACCAGAACTCTGAAGGACTCTTGGACTTGGTGGGGGGGGGGCATTGTATGAGTTTATTGGGATTAGCCTGGTTTGAGCCATTGGGGTTCCGGGTCACAGGGGTGCACCAAATTGCCCAAGTAGACTTTCAGTGGGTATGCAATGAGTTCCTGGCTGTATTTGATGGAACGCTCAGTCACTACACTGGACCCCCCCATTTCCTTCCAGGTCAATCCAAAGGTGCAGCCCATAAAACTTAAGGCCAGGTGCATCCCCTTTGCACTGAAGCCAAAGATTGACAAGGAAATGGATCGTTTGGTGGGCCAAGGGGTTTTGGAACCAGTTTTGCATACCCCCTGGGAAACCCCGATTGTTATGCCTGTTAAGCCCAACGGGGATGTCCACATCTGCATGGACTATAAATGTACCATAAATAAGGTGCTGCATGACCACGCCTACCCAGTCCCAGTGGTCAGACACGCCTTGGCCTCCTTGGTAGGTGCCAAAATTTTGAGGAAGTTGGACTTGGCCCAGGCCTACCAGCAACTCCCATTGGATGATGCAACAGCAGAGGCCCAGACCACAGTCATGCACAGTGGCGTGTTCAGAGTGCAGTGTCTACAATTTTGTGTCAAGGTGGACCCGGGAATTTTCCAAAATCCAATGGACTCTCTCCTAAAAGGAATCCGCAGAGTCCAGCCCTTCTTTGATGATGTTCTGATCACTGCCCCCACGGATGAGGATTTTGTCAGCCGGTTGCATGCTGTCCTACCACAGTTCCAGTCAGCTGCACTGAAGGTGAAATGGGAAAAATGCCTCCTGGTTGTTCCATGAGTCCAGTTCCTGGGGTTCTCCATAGACACCGAAGGCATCCATCCAGCCCTTAACAAAGTTTGCACCATCGTCAACACCCCCGTGCTCACTTTCAAGCAGGAGCTACAGGCTTTCTTGGAGCTACTGAACTTCTTGCCCCATAAAGTTACACTGACAGAGCCACTTCACTGCCTCCTTGACAAGAAGGCCTCGTGGGTCTGGGGATGACAGCAAGTCGCTGCATTCTGGGCTGTGAAGGAGCTGCTCACCTCCAATGTGGTCCTAGCCCACTTTGATGAAAGCTGCCCATTGTGCTCGCTTGCAACTCTTCTCCATATAGAGTTCGTGCCATCCTGGGCCACCAACTGCCGGATGGCAGGGAAGTCCACGTGGCCTATTACTCCCACACCCTGTCTTTGGCTGAGCACAACTACATACAAATTGATAAGGAGGCACTGGCCATCGTTGCAGGGGTCAAGAAGTTCCATAACTACTTCTATGGGTGGCCGTTTACCATTGTGAAGGACCACAAGCATCTGTTTAGACTTCTCACCCCAGATCGCCAACCCCCCCAGATGCTCTCACCTTGGATGCTCTATTGGTCCATTTTCCTTGCGGGGTACCAGTACGCACTCCACCACGGTCCAGGGGAGGCAATGAGATATGCCGAGGCCCTCAGCTACTTGCTGCTCCATTCCATCGATCCCAACCCAGATCCAGCGCACCAGATCCTGCTTGTGGAGGAGCTTCCTGACCGCCCTCTTCATGCCACAGGCATTTCCTGCCACATGGCAAAGGACCCAGTCCTCTCCCATGTTCTGGACTGGGGGGAGGGGCTGGCCCACCAGCCAAATGGGCCCAGACTTTACGGCCTTCTCATCCCATCAGGATGAGCTCTCTGCACACAAAGAGTGCTTAATGTGGGGCAGTCGGGTAGTGGTTCCTGCTCCTCTGCACCAGCAAGTCTTGTCGGCCCTGCATGAGACACACCCTGGAATTGTGCAGATGAAGGCGCTCGCCCAGAGCTATGTGTGGTGGCTGGGACTGGATAGCGAAATAGAGGCTGACAGGCCTGCCAAACAACCTGGCCAGAACCACCCCATGCTCCCATTCAGCATTGGGAGTCCATTGGCAACCCGTAGTCCCCGGTACACTTGGACTTCTCCAACTCCTTCCAAAGTCAAATATTTTTCATTTTAGTGGACTCCGACACCAAATGGCTGGAGGTCATGCCTGTGGCCTCCACCTCCTCCAAAGCAGCAATCTGGGCCCTCAGAGAAATCTTCAACACACACGGCCTACCCAACATGGTCATGACGGATAACAGAACTGCTTTCACTTCAGGGGAGTTCCATGAGTTTTGGGGCCACTACCTCATACGACACATCCGCTCCATGCCCTTCCACCTAGCCACCAACAGGGAAGTGGAGAGGATGGTATGGACCACGAAGGAGTCCCTCAGACGAATCATCCACAGGGACTGGGACCATAGTCTTGCAGTATTCCTTTTTGGCCACTAGGTGACCCCAAGTGTTACCACTGGCCACAACCCTGCAGAGCTCCTCAGGGGTTGGCAGTTAACCATATGACTGGACAGACTGCACCCAGACCGAGCCCCAAAACAGCACCAATTGTCGGAGTGCCAGGAAGCGCCCAGAGGGTTTTTCACAGGTGATCCCGTCTATGCGCAGAACTTATCAAATGGTCCAGCTTGGGTTCCAGCCAGAGTCATCACAGTCACCAGCCCCCTTTCATACAAGGTCTCAACCAATGTTGGGCAGGTCTTATGCAAGCACAACAACCAGCTTTGCAGTTGTCTCCTGCCAGAGGTGCCAATCCCGCACCAGTCAATGCAGAGGCCAGCCACCAGGGACCACTACCGCCACTGCTGGAATGCAACGGGGACTGTCTTGACCATGCAGAACCACCCACACCCATACAGGCAGTTCCAGAGCCCCAGGACTCTGCTCCAGACCTGCCACCATTCCCCAGTACCATGGCTGGGACCCCAGACAGGGCCTCTGAGACTGAGCCCACACTATCAGAGCCAAGACACTCTCAGCAGGAAAGGCGCAGGCCCACGTACCTTGAGGACTATGAGTGTTAAAGTGCTTTGCAATTTAGGGGGAGGGGTGTTATGTATCAGGGCTATATACCAGAGACTGGCTGAGCTTGGAGCTCTAGAACAATAGCCCACAAGGACTCTGGAACTGACCAATGAGAAACTTCTGTTCTGTAAATAGCCTATAGATGGGAGTGGGATGTGTTTGGGCATGGTTTATTGCATGCTATCTAAACAGGGCTGTTGCCCTGGGGTTTCAGTCTTGTTCCAGAAATCACTAAATAAAGTATAGCTGTTCACTGCAATGCATCTTAAACCCAGTATTTAACACTGGCATTGCACAAAAGACCTTTTCAGAAGGTTAGCATAGGGTTTCCAGCTCCAGGTTGGAAAATACCTGGAGATTTTGGGGGTGGAGACTGAGGAGGATAGGGTTTGGGGCATAATGCCATAGAGTCCCACTTCCAAAGCGGCCATTTTCTCCAGGTGAACTGATCACTGTTACCTGGAGATCAGTTGTAATAGCAGGAGATCTCCATCTACCACCTGGAGGTTGGCAGCCCTAGGTTAGCAATAAAAAGCTAAGAATGCTGCCTAAGTACCTTACATCTAGTGAGCACCACAAGAGATATTGGAATTTGCATCATGTTCTGCCTGCTGCCAGGACCGCTGAGAGTCACCACAACCCCCAGACCAACCACAGTTCCTTTTGTGATGCCAGCCCCAACCAACCCCTCACATTGAAGACTTGCCATCTAGGCTAATAACAGACGTCTCAGAAACTTCAATTAGTATAAGATGCAGCAGCAAGACACTTGGCTCAGAGGCTCACAACACCCATTAACTGCACTCGTTATCTGTTTGCTTCCAGGCCCAATGCAAAGGGCTAGTTGTTACCTTTAAAGCCCTTCATAGTCTTTGGCCCACACAGTTACTGAATTGCATCTCCTGGTATATTCCCGTGTAGCAGTGGTGCCCTCTCCAGTACTGTCCACTTAGCAACAGTCAGGTCATGGCTTTTTCCCTCTGTCAGCATCTGTCCTTTGGAATGCCTTATCAGAATGGGTGCAGAAGGCTCTTTCACTTTTGCCATTCAAGAATGCATGTAAAACTGTGTTATTTCAATAGGCATTTAATGGAAAGCAAATTGTTTTTCAGGAAATCTGGACTGTTTTAATGTATGCTATTTTTTGTTGTTGCTGACTGATAGTTATATTGGGAGGGTGATTGCAACTTGTTGCTTTGTTAGTCTCCTTAAGTCTAAGGATATAAAGCAGGATATAAATATGCAAATAAATAAATAGGCCATCTCGGTGTGCCATTCATTTTTCCCTATTCTGTTCCTCACAATTATAACTCACTCTTCCTCCAAGGAGCTCAGAGCAGTGTACACTCTCTCCCCCTCCATTTTGTGTTCACAACAACCCTATGAGGTAGGTGACACTGAGGTTCTATGAGTGACTTGCCCAAGGTCACATTTCTCCCTTTCCTCTCACTCAATACAGGGAAATTTAGCCACTTGCCAGGACGACTCTTCCAGCTTCCTGAGTCCCTAGAATGATCACCACCCCCAGTATTTTGTCTCTATAGCTGCCTCTTGATGATCCTACTTACTACACTGGTCATTCTACTCTTGGTCTAAAGAACCCAATTGCATTATAGTTGTAAAGTACTGGTTTCGCCGCATGGAGACTCAGACTGTGACATGCATTCAGATGCATTTATTTTACTTCACATAACACACACTGCAAACCTGGCCCCGGAAGGGCAACTTTATACACCCCACCTGGCACACCCATAGTCCCACTGGTGGGTTTGAATTTCCCGCCATGGTCTAATTGGTGGACTCGAGGTGGACTAGGATCCTAGGTCCTATTGTCTTTTTGTACCAAGATTTAGATTTAGGTGGTGGACCCCTAGTGATGGTCTGCGTACACAACACCCCTCCCCCCATAGTTCCAACCCAGCCTATGTCACATAGTCCTGTAAGTAGGCAGGCGGTCTACGTTCTCTCTGGGAATGCTGGGACAGGCTCATTTGCAACTGGCTCTGGGTGATTTTCCGGGATGGGTGGTTGAGGTGGCAGCAGTGGCTGTTCCTCTGGCTCTGGTGGATCTGGTGTCGCTTCTGCCATTGGTGCCTCCCTGGGGGCTGGTGGGTTAGGCTGGATGCTTGCTTCTGGTACGTTGAACTCCGGCCCCCTTGGCCACAGGGGAACCTCTCATTCTGCTGGGCGTTATCGCCTCCGGAGTTGGTCCATGTGTTTTTTTAAGGAGCCGACCGTCCTCCGTGGAGACTTCATAAGAAATGGGACCAGTGGCTCTGACGGCCCTGCCCGCCAGCCACGGGGGTCCCTTACCAAATTTCTTGATGAAGAAGGGGTCTTCTGGGAAGAAACCCCAGGGAGCCTCCCTTTGCTCTGTTAACTTCCTTGAGTCTGGCTCCCAGTCCGGATGCAGCCAGTCCAGCAGGATGGTGAGGCATTGGCCCATCAGGAGCTCTGCATGGCAGCAGCCAGTGTTGGGTTGGGCGTTGTTCATTGAGTTAGGAGGAAGTAGGCCAGCTGAAACTCCCAGTCCCTGTCTGTGATTCGGCTAAGTGCTTCCTTTGTGGTGCAAACCATGTGCTCCGCTTGCCCGTTGGTTGCTGGGTGGAAGGGAGCTGACCTCACATGCCAGACAAGGTTCCTCTGGAGATAGTCCTGGAACTCTGTGGATGTGAACACTGTCCCATTGTCGGAGACGACTGTGTCCAGTAGGCCATGGGTCACAAAGATCCGGCGCAGGGTGTGGATGACCGCCTTCGTGAAGGTGGTGAAGCCTGGACTTATCTCCAGCCACTTAGAGTAAGAGTCCACAGTGACTAGGAAGATGAGTCCTTAGAATGGGCCGGCGAAATCAATGTGGAGCCGGGACCATGGTTTGCGTGTGGACTCCCACAGTCGCAGGGGGATGCTCGGCAAGTTTGGTCTGATGGCCTGGCACATCTGGCACCTCTGCACTGATGACTCAATTTCCACATCTATCCCTGGCCACCAGATGTAGCTCCGGGCCATCGCTTTAATCTGGACTATTCCTGGGTGGGCCTTGTAGATTGCAGTGAGGACTCTTTGTTTCAGGGCATTGGGGATGACCACCCTCTCCCCCCATAGGAGACACCCCTTGAGAGCCAACAGTTCATCTCTGCGAGTTGTGAATGCTGTGAATTCTGGGCCCGCAGCAGCTGCGGGCCACCCCCTCACCATCCAGCCCAATACCTGGGAGATTACATTTTCACAAGCCAAGCAGCTGGTGATGTCCAAGGCCTTCAGGGGCTGTTCCAGGAGGCCTTTGAGCAGGAGGACACCAGGGGCTGGGGCAGGGTCTATGGAGGGAAGCAGAAGCCAGCTGAAGGCATCGGCATGCCCCATCACCTTACCCGGGCAATGTTCCAGGTGGTAGTTATAACCCACCAGGAAGAGAGACCAGTGGAGGACTTGGGGTGAGAGCACCTGGGGGGTCTGCTTGTCCACTGCAAACAGGCCTAGGAGCAGCTTGTGGTCAGTAACAATAGAGAAGGGGCGCCTGTCTACAAAGTTATGAAACTTTTTTACCCCCACCACTATCGCCAAACCCTCCCAGTCTATCTGGGCATAATTCCTCTCGGTGGCTGACAAAGTCTGGGAGTAGTAGGCCATTGGGACCTCTCAGCCATCAGGGAGAACGTGCCCCAAGACCACACCCATGCTGTAAGGGTAAGCATCACAAGTGAGGACCACAGGCAGGGACTCATTGAAATGGGCCAGCACTTCATTCGAGATCAGAAGGGCTTTTACATCTTGGAATGCGGCCACCTCCCGGGGGGCCCATACCCACAGCACTGACTTGTCCAAAAGCCGATGCAGTTCAGCTACCACCGCCTTGTGGGGGAGAAAGGCATGGTAGAAGTTCAATAATCCCAAAAACTCCTGAAGCTCCACCTTGCACAGTGGCAGAGGGGCTTCCATGATGGCCTTGACCTTGTCCCTCGCCAGATGAAGGCCTGATGCATCAACCCAGAAACCCAAGAATTCCACCTACGGGACCCCAAGCAGGCATTTCTCCCTCTTGACTATAAGTCCCACGCCTCACTGTGCAGTGAAGACTGCACAGAGACAGGAGGCGAAGTCATCCAGAGTTGCTGCAGCGATGAAAATCATCGAAAAATGGTGTCACTCCAGAGATCCCTTTCAACAGAGAGTCCATTAACTGTTGGAAAATCCCTGGGGCCACACTCACCCTGAACTGTAAGCGCTTCACCCTAAATGCATCCCTATGTGTAACAATGGTCTGGGCAGTTGCAGTGGCATCATCAACTGGCAGTTGTTGGTACGCTTGCACGAGAGTCAACTTTTCGAAGACTTTGGCCCCCACCAAGGTGGCCAATATGTGACTCACAACTGAGACAGGGTAGGAATGGTCATGGAGGGCCTTATTCAGTGTACATTGTCCATGCAGATGCAGACGTTGCCATTGGGCTTTACAGGGGTTACAATGGGGGTCTCCCACGGCACATGTGAGACTGGTTCTAGGACCCCTTGTACCATCAAGTGGTCTAACTCTGAGTCTATTTTGGGCTGTAAGGCTATTGGGGCACGGTGAAACCTCATGCAGATAGAGGCCACCTGGGGGTCTAGCTGCAAAGAAATTGGGGGCCTTTTATAACATCCCAGAGCCCCATCGAAAACCCCAGGGAATTCCCCACACACATCAGTGTAATCCTGAGACACGCAGTGCCTCACCCCCCCCCCCAATGGTGATACCCAACAGCACAAACCATGCCCACCCCAAATGACTGACCAAGTTGCCCTCTACCACAAGCAAGTCCAGTAACCCCTTGGACCCCTGTTACTTCACCTGAAATGTCCCCACGCCCTGGATCGGAACTTGGTTTCTTTGAAAGTCCACGAGGCTCAAGGGTGACAGGTGCAGGTGGGGCGGCCCATTTGGACAAAGTCTGTCAAGCGTTTCCATCGAAATGATGGATGCCACAGATCCGGAGTCCACCTCCATAGCACAGGGGGACCCTTCTATCTGGACCTGGATCTTGGAGGTTGTGGGCAAGTTGGGGAGGTGGAGTACCTGTAGTGAGGGCTGGCTGGTCAAAAGGTAGAGGTCGTCCGTTTCCATGGTGGTCTCGTAGTGTGTGGAGGTCTGTCAGCATTGTTGGGTCTGGAGTTTTTGGTTCCAGTCGCCCTTGGATCTGCAGACGTGGCAAGGTGTCCCGGTTTCCTGCACGTGTGACATGTGGCATTGCGGAACTGGCACAGCTTGTGCTCATCTGCCTCCCCACAGCTGGCGCACATGGCATGACTTGCTGGTCTTCCGAGGTGGCCTGGGGTGCCAGTGGCTCCCAGTGGGTTCCTGCGGCTCAATGGGCAGATGAGGTGGACATCGTCCTCGTCTGAATTCTCAAGCACTGGGTCAGGGAGCACAAGGTGTGATGCTGACTGTGGTTTATCTTGTTGGGAGGCCTCGTAGGAGATTGCAAGCTGAAGGGCCTCGTCAATTTTGAGGTCGGTGGTGCCGATCATCATGCAGTGGAGCTTCACATCACTGACCACCCATACAAACTGAGTCAAGATGTTACTTTCCACCTTGGGGAAGGTGCACTCCAAGGCATGTTGGTGCAGTGCAGCTATATATGCTACAGTAATCTCTCCGGACTTCAGGAGGCGCCCCTGGAACTCCATTCACCTTGCTAGTGTCGTTGGCTTGGGCGTTAGGTACCAAGTCAAGACCTTAATTATTTCCTCATAAGAGCACTCGAGGATGGCCTTAGTGGCCTGGAGGCTCTTGGCTAGCCGGATGGTGGCCGTGCCACAGGAATTTAGGAGGAGGTTCCTTCTCTTGGCTGCATTGGTCACTTCATGGTAGGCGAGGTAACAGGTTAGCTGGTCCGTCCACAAATTGCAGAACTTGGGATATGTGGGGTCAAAGAATTTGAGGTTTCCCTGAATGGTGGCCATGATTCTAGCGCAGTGCAGGGAACAGTGACGGGAGAGCCAAACGTGATGCGGTACTGCTCGGGAGCAGTGTGGGGCGCGGTGGCTTCCATGGGGTTGTGCTCATTGTTGTGCTGTTTGGAGAGTCAGGCCAGCTCCTGGGATCCCATCCTCATCACCACTATAAAGTACTGGGTTCACCACATGGAGACTTGGACTATGACATGCATTCAGATGCGTTTATTGTACTTCACATAACACACTGCACACCTGGCCCTGTAAAGGCCAACTATATACACCCCCACCCAGCACACTCATAGTCCCACTGGTGAGTTTGAATTTCCCGCCATGGTCTAATTGGTGGACTCGAGGTGGATTAGGATCTTAGGTCCTATTGTCTTTTTGTACCAAGATTTAGACTTAGGTGGCGGACCCCTAATGGCGGTCTGCGTACACAACAATAGTCTTAAGTCGAAAAGCTGGTTTAGTGGATGTAAAAAATGGCATTAAAATAGTGTAACCTCCCTTCCCATCATCACTGGTGACAATGAAGAGCATTTAAAATAGATGAGGAGACTGTACACTAGCAAAGAGCAACAAAATGCCCACATTGGCTGATCTTCCTATAATGATGATTTCATGGATCTAAATTAAAACACAGGAAATTATAAGGAAACTGAAAGGAACTCAGATGGCAAGCAGAGCTTGGAATGCCATTTCAGCTGCTCTAATTTGTGCCCCCGTGGCTAACAGAATTCTGTCCACCTGCTCTAAAATTCAGGGAATGTACTTCTTTCAGCAAAGTGACACCTGCACAGGAGAAACTAGAAATTATGTCTGTGAATGAAGTCAGTGATTGCTTTAGCTTTGTCCCTGTAAATGCTGTTGGGTCACCCTGACAGGCAAAAAAAAAAAAAGAGGCTGGATGTTGACAAAATCAGCTTTTAAGCAAACTTTCATCAGGCCACTTTGACCTGTTTCCTATCTACCTGTCAAAATTATTTGTTCTTTCAGGGTGCCCAGAACAATTTCAGGGTAAAGGTTTGTTTACTCTTTTGCATCCTATTCAAATCATTTACCTCTATCACTGCACAAAGCTGTTCAAGAGGAATATGAAATGAAGATATAAACCCTGACCCAACATAACAGCTGGTGCATCTGAAATAACCAGCACCAGAATTTTAACTATGCTAGTACAACTATGCCACCCAAATAGCATGCTATGACTGCTCTGTTCACTTCCCTCCCTCAGAGGCCAGATTTTCCCTCCGTTTTTTTCCCTTTACTGACTGAGCTGCCCTAGTAATGTGTTTTCTTTGCTGAAGAGCTCTGGCTGTCCCATCCTGTCACAGTATGATATTTTGGCTGTTGGCTCAGCCCAGGAACTTGAGGGAAGGATCAGGAGCCTCCTAAATGGCACTTGAGGCATTTTAAAATTCAAAAATAACAAAATATTTTATTTAGCATAGAGGAGAAAGTTCAGGTGAAATCTTGGGTTGAAATTTCTGAGGTAACTCCATATAGATAACTGAGGTAAAACCAGTAATGCACAGACTTGAGTCCTTATGTTTCAGGCTAATGAGAATTTCTTAAGCTATTCACAGTTACTTAAATTTTTATGGTGAGAGGTTTCTGCTCCAGTGCTTTCCCAAACACTCTAGTACACTTTCGTTGAGTATTCTCTGACTCTTTTGGTTTTCAGAAGACTGGTACACTTGTTCCTGCACCCACACCCCATGGTGTAGTGCTTAAGAGTGGCAGGACTTTAATCTAGATAACCGGGTTTTAATCCCCACTCCTCCACATGAAGCCAGCTAGGTCACCCTTGGGTCAGTCACAGTTCTCTCAGAACTCTATCAGCCCCACCTACCTCACAGGGTGTCTGTTGTGGAGAGAGGAAGGGAAGGCAATTGTAAGCCACTCTGAGACTCCTTTGGGTAGTAAAGGGTGGGGTATAAAACCAACTCTTCTTCTCTTGAAACTCCAGTACTCATCTTGAGTTTTTGACAAGGTCTCTAAAGGCAGTTTCTAACCACACCAGACTAGAGATCTCTGCACTCTTCAAAGCTAACTCCCTGTTTGACTGGGTAGGGAATTTTCTTCTCTCTAGAAGATCTATCCCTTTTCCTTGGCCCAAATTGAAGTCTTTGCCTACTTCTCAAACTTCCTTGCCAACTTTCCCCCAATTCTCAGTTTGTGTTAAACTGCTCTCAGCGAAGGCTGAAATCAGACTGAATCCTCCTCAGCATCCAGTTCAGAAGTCTTTCTCTACTCAGCCAATGCTATCCAATCAGATCTCTTGGAACAGCCTGTCACTCAAGGATCTCTGGCTCTTTGAGGAATTAACCCTTCACTGTCCTTTAGCAGTATGTATAGCACTTCTAAGCTTTTAAAAAGTACAGTTCATCACAGATGCATCTCACAATATCAACTAGAATTTGAAACAAAGCATGCATTTTTTTCAAAAGTAGTTCTCCTTAATGTCAACAGAATAATTACAGGAAAGTGAAAGATGAATCTGAGTTGGATTTTATTAATCTGTTACACTGCCAGGTCCTCTGGCATTTGGTGAGAGTCTCCTTAGGACAGAGGGTTATACTGGAAGATTTCTTATAAAAGTCAGTTATCATAAATTTCCTATAAGTCACATTAAGAGTTCAAGAGATAGGATTTCTCCTGGAGACTGGAAACAGAGGAATGCGTCCTAAGATTATCTTGAAGAATCTGCAGAGGAAACTAGAAATGTCCCTGTCCCACTTTGCTAGCCTTGGGCATTTGTGCCATTGGGGGACATTTATTGTATAGCTGTGTACCTTTTTCTTTTCTGTTGACCCTCATAGTATCGTCTCTATGTCTTTTGGATTAGTTACTTGTGGCTGTCCTTAATGTTGCAAACTTTGTATACACTGTTCTCTTAACTGGGGCATATTGTGGTTCAAAATATTCTCAAAGATGCCATATAGCATGTTGCCTTTGTCAGCTTGGCAGGGTAAATGTTTTACTTCTTCTTATAGCAATATTGTAGCTTTAAGCTTTCATACAGTACATCACAACAGGAAATGTTATGAGTTTAGTAATTTTCATAGTCTCCACTGCCTGAAGTCAAAAGAGCAACAGTGAGCACAAGCCAGAATTTATATGTCGATGTTCCAGTCCAAGAAAAATAATTGATTTATGGTGCATGAACTGCCCTTCAGGACATAACTGGCAGTATTGTGGGGACAGGGAAGCAATGATCCTGCTGTAGATATGGACTCATCACTCATGAATTCTTAATGAAGGAAGATTTTTTAAAAATCATTTTCCAGTAAACGTACTGAATCATCTGTTCAAGAACTCCTGAAAAAAGGGTATGGGTGAGAATGTGGAGATAAACTTTAAGGCAGGTTTTGGGTTTGAGACCTGAGGATTTTCCTCCAATAGAAAAATAATTAACTGGTTGCTAATAACCAACACAATAACCAACTTAAAAAAACCTTTAAAGGAATGACGAGTAAAAATTCCTCCAACCTTTGCATAATGCTAATATAAAACAACATCTACTGAGCAGTGAAGATTGGGAAGCACAGTTGCCAGATCCTGACAAGAACAGTGGGAGAAAAATAAACAACAAATATTGCTGTCCAGTCAACAGTGTGATGTCACTTCCATGGAAAACCTATAAGTGATGTCAATCCTTCTAGGAATTACCAGATTCCTAGAGAAATGTGACATCATTTCTGGGTTCCCCCAGGAAGTGATCTTATACTGTTGCTGTTGGCACCCCCATGTCCCCATCCCCCTGGACTCCAGCAGGTTGCCAAACCATGTCTGGCAACCCTGGAGGGAAGACATCATGCCAAGATAGATAATGAGTTGGATCCCATCCAAATTTTGTGCACTAAAGCATGATTTCCCTGCCTTCCCTCCCCAACTGCAGCCCAAAATGCTTCCTGAAATGCTGCTCCTATGGGATGGAGGTCCTCCAGTAGGAGGAGAAGGAGAAGAAGGGGAGATTAGATTTATACCCCAATTTTTTATACCCCACCCTTCACTATCCAAAGGAGTCCCAGAGTGGCTTACAATCCCTTCCCCTCCCCACAACAGGCACTCTGTGAGGTAGGTGGAGCTGAGAGACCTCTTTCTGGAACTGCTCTTTTCAGAACAGCTCTGTGACAACTTATGACTGGCCCAAGGTCACACCAGCAGCTGCATGTGGAGAAATGGGGGATCAAACCTGGCACTCCCAGATTAGAGCCCGTGTTTAACCACTACAGCAAACTGGCAGGGGGGAGTTGGAGGGCTGATGCAGGAGGAGGGAAATCAGTTAAAATAATGCCTCCCTTGTACGTGTGGATCTTTTCCACAAGATTCAATCAACTGCCCCTGTCATCCACTACGACCCCACCCTTCAACATGTCCATGTTTCATTGTTCCCAGCACAAGAAGTGGCATGCCTGGCCTTCAGGCATAAGCCCTGGACAGTACATGCCCAAAGGATAAGCTGTGCACATGGGAAGCCTGTTCCATTGGTCTTCTCTTCCATAAGGACACAAGCAAAGCTGAACTTCATATATACGCAGAAAGAAAGAGGTAGCAGAAGAGAACAATCAAGATAACAGAGTTCAGTTAACTATAGAATCTTTTAATCAACTGATATCCTTAGCTATGTTTATGATTTCTGACATTCAGATGTTCAGAAAATTTGGTTCTGTATTTCATGCGCTTAAAGAGATGCAGAAACTGGGTTTCATAAAAAGTGTGCCCTGTGAATGTTAAAATCATATTGGCATGCATCTCAGTAGATCAGATGTGTTCTCAGATATTCTATTCTTTCCAATGGATGCCATTCTAGATGTTATAAAGGGGACAGTTACAAAGGAAAGTCAGCAATGACCATCACCCCCGTCCTAAGCGAAACATGGCAGTGTCTCTTGCACCTTTCCATATTGCCTTATTCTTATCAACATTTTGTCTTGCCTCGTATCGAGCATGTGCACATACTGGAGGCTGGTCAAAGGGACATTGCTACTTGGCACTAAAGAGCCTGAGATACAGCAGGTCACCAATATGCCCAGAAATCAGTTTGCCAGAATTTGCTATGGAAATTGACACCATAGTGAGTTGTGAATTTTCTGTCAAGAATCTGTAAATATCATTTGGTTCTGGTTTATGGCGGCTTGCTCTTGGATGTGTCTCATCGACTCTCCAATGGAGACACACTAAGCCAAGGCAATCAGGAGGAGTCTTGGCTGGTTCCAGACCCCCCCCCCGGAGTCTCTGTAAGAGACTCTCAGCCTGGGGGGGCAGGATAAGCCACTCCCAAGGTGACAGCCAAGGGATCGAGGCTTGCCTGTCCCTGAGAGGTCCTGACGCCAAGGAGCCAGTATGGTACCCAGAGCCAACCTCCGGACAAGCGGACAAGAAAATAAGCAAAACTAATCTCTGCAACAAGCAAATCCATCTAAACAGTGAGTTATTCAAACCTCTGTATAAGCGAAGAAGTCTTGGTTCGCTAGATAGTTTTTAGAAGAAGCGGCGGGCGGGAAAGGATTGGCGATCCACCCCCCCGAAATGGAGTGGTTTCCCAGTGCCACAAAAAAGAAAGATAAAATGAAACTAACCATATGAGACTTCATTTAAGCTTGCAAGCTTCATTTTAAGCCAAAGAATGTGGAATTCAGATAAACTTTACTTTAAAACTAAAACTTTTCTTCACTGTAAACAAATGGCGGGGAGGGCGAGAAGAATGGCAGTGACGGAAAAGAAACTTCAGCCAGGAAGTACTATGCCAATGACTCCCACCCACTCTCAGGAAGCGGCTGCCGATTTTCCAAATATGCTTGCAGCAGCATTGCGCCCTCTGCTGGATCAAATGTCTACTATCAACATCAAGCTGGATTCCATGCAAAAACAAGTTTCTCATATGGAAAAGAGAGCTAATAAGACTGATAAAAGAATGGGAAAAGTTGAAACAAGGACTATCGATATTAAGCAACAATTAAAAGAAGTCAAGAAAGAGAGAAACACGGATAAAAATCAGTTATTTCAACTTCAGCTGGACAAACCCATGCATGTTCTTCGTTTTCAAGGAGTTCCGGAACACAAGGGAGAAGACATAAAAGCAATGATAAGTGGAGGGATAGTCTCAATTTCAGACCTTAAAAAAGAGGATCTACAAAGTGATATGGACTTGACTTATCATACTTACCCTGACTTCATAAGAAAAAATAAGCTACCGGGAGAAATTTACATTAAATTCTCTAAGAGAACAATGAGAGATAATGTTTTAAAAGCTACAGCAGGGAAATCACTAAAAGTTAACGAAGAAGAAATTAAAATCTTGAAAGACATTCCATTTGAGATCCATAAGCGACGACGACAATACAAAGACCTAGTCCTCTTCCTACAAGACAAAGCAATAATCTACAAATGCAGCTTCCCAGAAGGACTTGTGTTCAAATACAACGATAAGAAAATTAAAATTGACTCAGTTCAAAAGGCCAAAAACTTTTTGAAAAAACAATTGGGCACAGATAAAGATGAGGATCCAATTATAGAGGAAGGAGAGGAGCCCAGCGAGGAAGAATCGGGATGTTCTTCAAGTGATTCCAGCAGCTCAACATCAGAGAAAAGAGCAGCAGCACCTGAAACACCAAAAGTGAAGAAAAAGCACAAAAAATAAACATTTCATTCTGAATGTCAAAATACTTGATTTTTTGCGTAATTAAGCAATAACAGATAGAGGACTGATCTCACTGTTTTTATAAATCTATGTTTACTACTACTTATGTAGGAGTGATATATGTATTTGTTACACTGTGAAATATTCTTGTCATAAGTTAGAGATAGACTTTCCCTGTATCCCTACCCTTTAGAATGTAGGATGTAGTATATAAAACCAATAGAATTCTACAAAAAAAAAGAATCTGTAAGTATCAGGCAAGCCCGATCTCATCAGCTCTCAGAAGCTAAGCAGGGCCAACCCTGGCAAATACATGGAAGGTATCCAAGTAATAACAGGGATGGGACACAGAGGCAGGTAAATATCAAGCTAGCTCTCTGAAACTTCCTAGCCCCACTAGGGGTCGCCAGAAGTCAATATGACTTTCAGGCATGCAAGCACACATACGTGGACACACACACAAAATATCACCCCCCCAAAAGGATCCATAAGCACATTACATTTGCAGCAAAATTGGCAAAATTGGAAATATGATTTTCTCTCTGGGTGACAGATTTACATTTTCCTATTTCCACGCAAATATAGTGCTCAGGTAGCTATGTGCTATTTATCTGCTACTTTAACATGGAATACAAAATAAATGTTCAGGAGACAGGAAAACTGGCTCCACTCAGATGTATATACCACTATTTTCATTGAAATTTCATACCCACATATTTGTGTCAAATTTTGGATCAAATAGAATGCAGTGACTGAGGCTGTGGCACCTATCTGTTGCCACACACAAAGACATTAAGGACAGTCCAATTTCCTATTCAGGACTGGAAATAATGTGACACAATGAAAAAAAATGGAAACATTGTTATGATCAGTTCAGATGAATATGTGAGAGGTGAACATAACACTCCTGTTTTTTGCTTCAGCTTGTTAAATAACTTTATTAAGAACATAAGGACAGCTCTGCTGAATGAATGTGAAGGCCCTTCTGCCCAAGCATTTGGATAGTGGCCAGTCATGAGCCTTAGAAAAGGAAGGCAAGTAACAGTTCTCTTCTATAAATAGAAATAGGATCTGATATTCAAAGGTGTTCTATCTCAGGGGTGATTATGTAAGAAGAATCTTGATGCATCACATCAAAGGTGCATCTTGTCCTACTTCTTGTTTCCCATGTTGGTTAGCAGGAAATGGTGGCCAAAGCAAAAACCTATCATTTCCCCAAAACAAATTAGTACTTAGAGCTACATTGGCTCTGAACATAGCAGTTTTATTTAGCTTTCATGGAGGTACCATTTAGCCTTCATTAGACACTGTAGTTTCCTGAATGACATATCTACCCTTGAGTCCAATGTTCCCTCCAAGCTGTGAAGTGTTGTGAGCAGAAATTCTACTTTGTGAGCTACTAGCATTGAAGGTGTGAGCAAACCTACATTTTAAAAACTTTTAAAATTTCAGTTTATAAACATACAAACATAAAATATAAATTACTATAATTTGTATTACAAATGTATATATCTTATATGAATCATTTATATAAATCATATATTTATATGGAACTTGCTTATATGGCTTGGGACCAACATACCTAAGGGACCGCCTCTTCCCATATATGCCCTGGAGAGTGTTACGCTCTGAGAGTCAACATCTCCTGATGATCCCTGGCCCAAAGGACATCTGCCTAGCCTCGACCAGGGGCAGGGCTTTTTCTGCCTTGGCCCCCACCTGGTGGAACATGCTCCCTATTGAGATCAGGGCCCTGCAGGATCTTATGCAATTCCAGAGGGCCTGCAAGACGAAGCTGTTCTGTCAGGCCTTTGGCTGAGACAGGGATCCACATATGCCCCCCCACACACACAAGGTTGCAATCTCCCACCTACTGACAACCAGCTAGTTACATCAATGGGCCGGATTCTTCCTACAGCAAGCGTGACTATTATTTTTATATGCTTTAATCTGTTTTAAGTTTTATTGTATTTAATAAAATGTTGTAACCCACCCTGAGCCTGTTTACAGGATGGGTGGGATATAAATGCGAAAAATAAAATAAATAAATTTGCTTTTAATATTTCATTTATTGTGTACATTAGTTTTTAGATTATTACCATAATCCTGTAAAAATCTCAGAATGAATTCTTTTAAAATACATATTTTAAGAATAATTTAAACATTATAAGTGAAAACAGAATCAAAACTTAATAGGCCATGTTGCTGATATTGCACAGGAAGTGATGCCATCCTGCTGTAACATCGGTGGAACACACTGGTATTTGGGCAAAAACTCCATGATAAAAACTGCTCCCACTGTAGAGGTTTTGCCCAAATACCAGAGTGATGCACGGATGTTGCTGGCATGATGATGTCACTTCCTGTGCAACACCAGCAACATGGCCTGGGCCTTCCTCTTTCTCCTGGTAAGTCTCCCACCGGTCAGCTGATTGGTAACTGGGGGGCCAGGGCCTGGGGCCAGGGGATCCACACCTCCACTGAGGGTCTGGCAACCCTACAAGCAAGGTACTTTTGGCTGGGATAATATCCATGTCAAAGTCCACAGCATGCAGGGCTTCCGGTCTGGGATACATGGTGTCCTGACGTGTTCTGGCTCTCCTCCCAGAACATACGGAGTGTCTTTATGACAGGGTGGGCTATACAGCCTGCCGCAGATCTCCCCAGGCAGGGGGGTGACTAGCAATGAGCATTGGCCCAAGTGGGAGTTGAGATCGGCTGATAGCGGGGCTTTGAAGAGCGCCGCGACCAGCCTTGATCCCCTCCCCCCAAGAGGGCACTTTGGAATCTCTCTAAAAGACCCCACCGAGTTGGATTCTCAATATAAGAACGCATGACCCAGACCTCCAAGACATTCTACGGAAACTGATACCAAGGAAACACTGCTATAACAAAATACGGACTTTGAAGGTAACTTTTTAAAATTGCTCACCAGAAACGTGCTGATCCTGAGAATAAACAACACCCGATGAAGCGCATGATCGTGCGGCATACTATGTACTAACACCAACTCCGGAAAACACGGTTGAACAGCAAAAAAAAGGCCAAAAAGCCGGTTTGTTGATCATTCCTGCGGTCGGGATATTGACATTAAAATAGAAACTAACACCAAGTCCCGCGAGAAACAGTGTGGAAAACTACTCAAGCTGCGACAGAAATCAGCAGAACAGGAAGTGACTTCAGACCAGACAAGTAGTGCTTTCTAGAGACGACCAAGGAGGCTGGAAGAAGGGAGGAAACCAGAAGTCAAGGAGGACGATTAAGATTGCCAGACAGGAAGTAAACAACAGGAAGAGCTATTTACCATAGAGAAATTGCGCCCGCCATTTTGAGAAGGTCGAAATGATTTATTCGGATTTTAGCTAAAAGACTTAACAGAAAAAAGCGAAAATAGAGCGGTTCAGCTGGGCACAAGAAGAGCTTTAATTTGATGTAAGTTTTGTGATAACTGTAAACAACGGCTTACGATCTCCGGCAAAGACAGAGGGCGAACTCTTGGTCCTCCCTGAAAATGGCTGCTAAAGAGGAGAAGAAACTACAGGGCATGATGGAAGCCATGGAAAAACGGATGATGGATGCTATACAAAAAATGGGGAAAAAAACTCTAGTAAAAGTGGCTGATGAAGTAGCTGACTTGAAAAAAAGACTTGGCTGGGATTACAGAGGAAATACAGACGCTGAACAAAAGAACAGATGAGGTGGAGATAGAGTGAAAGGAGTGGAAACTGGCGTAATTGAGGTTGCTAAAGAAGCATCAAAAACCAATGTAATGGTGGAGTACAATGGAATGCTTAACCATCTGAGATTTAGGGGAATCCCTGAAGAGAAAAATGAGAATATCCACTCAGTCATGGTGGATGCTGTTGCAGATTTTTTAAAACTAGAAGAGGAGAATGTGGCGGCACATATTGATTTGGTATCAGGTCAACTCGATTGCAAAGAAAAAAATACCCAGAGATGTGATTGTCCAGTTTATATCCAAAAGATTGAAAGAAGACTTGTTTAAGCAACAATTTCAGGAAGACTTCACAATTGACAACAAGAAAATTATGATACTAAAGGAACTACCCAGAACAGTTCTTCAAGACAGACGACTTTTTAAAGACTTGATCGACAAACTGAAAACAGAGGGCATTAGATACAGATGGGAAATTCCAAAAGGTGTCAGCTTTACATTTAAACAGAAGAGAGTCACCATCAAGTCAGTAGAGCAAATGACCAAGTTCATTAAAGACAATTTTAAAGACTCTGATAAATAAATACAAAGCCAACATGGAGAGTCAAATTATTTCATGGAATGTTAATGGACTTAATTCACCCCAAAAAAGAAAAAATATTAGGCTATGGTTGGAAAAACAAAAATGTGATATTGTTTGTTTACAAGAAACACATATGAAAAAGACTGATGTTAAATTTTTGATTCAAAGTAGATTAGGAGAGGAATTCTATTCCCTCTCCTCACAAAAGAAAAAAGGAGTCGTTACATATGTAAAAAAAGAGTTGAAGCCAAAGGAAATTTTTAAAGACAAAGAAGGAAGATTCTTGGCAGTGGAAGCTACGCTTCAAAATAAAAAGACCTTAATTGTAAATCTCTATGCCCCGAATGGAGCCAAGGAAAAATTCTTTCAAGATTTGTGGGAACAATTACAACAGTTAACCTATGAGCAAATGATATTGATGGGTGACTTTAACGGTACTGTTAATAATGCTATTGACAGAAAATCCAAAAAAGGAAATGAAGGTATAGGTAAACTTCCGAAAGTATTTTTTCAAATGGCAAAACATGAACACTTGGAAGATGCATGGAGAGTTAAAAACCCTAAAGACAAAGTCTACTCTTTTTACTCATCAAGACATGAGTCTTTCTCAAGAATAGATATGATGTGGATGACTGAGAACTTGATTTTGCAAACACGTAAAATTGAAATATTACCTAGAATTCTTTCTGACCACAGCCCAATAAAGTGGTCAACATATGCTAAAAGAAAGAAATTTCGATGGAGACTCAATGAGGATTTACTGGACAAACAAAACATTGTGGACAAAATAAGGATGGAAACCAAAATGTATTTTCAACTAAACTTAAATAAAGATGTACAGACGCAAACGGTATGGGAGGCATATAAGGTTGTGATGAGAGGACATCTAATTGCAATTAACAACAATGAAAGAAAACAACAATTCAAAATAGATAAAGAAATTATGGAAAGTATCCAAAAGAAAGAAGCAGAACTCAAGAAGAGACCTGGCAAAAAGAAAATTTTGAGAGAGCTGAGGATCCTAAGGGAACAATATGATGCGAGGTTAAATAAAGAAGTATATTGGAATTTGAAAAAATTGCAACAGAAGTCCTTTGAAGGAGCGAATAAACCTGGGAAATATTTGGCATGGCATCTGAAGAAAAGAAGAGAGAACAAAACAATAATTAAATTGAAAGATGGGAATAGAGAAATTATAGACCCAGGAGGGATTCGGAGAGAATTTTACAAATACTATGCTACTCTTTTTCAAGCAAAACAGGTGGATCAACAAAAAATTCAAGACTATTTATCAAAGGTGAATTTGACACAACCAAGCTTAAAAATAAAAGGAATGTTAAACACTGTGATAACTAAAGAAGAAATCAGCAAAGCAATAGGAGAAGCAAAAATCTCCAAAGTTCCAGGACCAGATGGTTTTTCACCCAAATTTTATAAGAAATTTCAAGAAGACCTGGTACCGGTTCTAGAGATTCTTTTAAATGAAATTAGAGAAAGTGGGAAGATTCCAGATTCCTGGAATGAAGCAGCAATCACCTTGATACCCAAAGAGACCCAAGATTTAACCAATGTTAAAAATTATCAACCAATTTCACTCTTGAACAATGATTATAAAATCTATGCAAAAATCCTAGCAGAACGCCTCAAAGGGTATTTGAAAGACACTATTGCCGAAGATCAGGCTGGGTTTTTGCCAGGTAGGCAAATAAAAGACAATATGAGGGTTGTTTTAGACGCAATAGAATACTATGATAAGCACCCGGAAAAAGAGGTTGGCTTTTTATTCTTAGACGCAGAGAAGGCATTTGATAACTTGAATTGGGAATTTATGTTCAAAGTGATTGAAAAATTGCAGATGGGCGTAGAATTTACAAGAATGATTAAATCAATATATAAAGAACAAAAGGCTACGGTGATTGTAAATGCAGAATCAACAGAAGTGTTCCGGGTCAGAAAAGGAACCAGACAGGGCTGTCCCTTATCGCCATTGTTATTCATCTGGATTTTGGAGATATTGCTGCAAATGATTAGAGATGATGATAATATAAAAGGTTTGAGTATTAGAGGTTTCTCATACAAATTAAGAGCATTTGCTGATGATATTATGTTTATTGTTGAAGATCCTGTCAATAACATGCCTTTGGTATTTGAAAAAGTAAAAGAGTTTGGTGATCTCGCAGGGTTCTATGTAAATAAAAATAAATCGAAAATATTGTGTAAAAATATGAATGTTACAAAGCAACAAATTTTACAAAATCTGACAGAATGTGAAGTGGTTAAAAAGGTTAAATATTTGGGAGTTGACATTACAATGAAAAATATCGATTTGTTTAAGAATAATTATGAAAAATTGTGGGCTTTGATAAGGCGCGATTTAGAAAAGTGGGAAAAAATTTAGATTATCTCTTCTTGGAAGAATTGCCGTTGTCAAAATGAATGTACTGCCCAGGTTAATGTTTTTGTTTCAGATAATACCAATTGTAAAAGATGTGAAAATGTTGGTGAAATGGCAAAGAGAAATTTTTAAATTTATCTGGGCAGGAAAGAAGCCAAGAATTAAAATGAAAATAATGTATGATATTAAAGACAGAGGTGGCTTCCAAGTCCCGAATTTGCGTTTGTATCATGAAGCTGTATGTATGTCTTGGTTAACTGACTGGGTTAATTTGGAAAATAGAAAACTTTTGGCCCTTGAGGGTCACGATTGCAGATTTGGCTGGCATGCCTATCTTTGGTATGGGAAAAATAAAGTAGACTCAATGTTTAAGCATCATTATGTAAGGAGAACTTTGTTTGATGCATGGACCAGATACAAGAACACAGTTCCTGATGAGAGGCCTTTATGGATTGTTCCTGCTGCAGTTATTCATCCCTTTTCAGAATATAAAGGTAATGATTGGTTGAAATACCAAGAGTTGCTCCAAAAGGAAGGGAAAAAATATGTTTTAAAACCAAATAATGAATTAGAATTTGAGTATGGATGGTTACAATAGTGTCAAATACGGGACATTTACAAAAAAGACTCTAAAGAGGTTGGTTTTAGAGCTAAGAACGATGAGTTTGAAGATATATGGTTGAAAAAAGAGCAAAAAATGATATCTAAGTTGTATAAAACATTCTTGACTGTATATACTTTGGATGAAACTGATAAAGAGCAAATGATAAAATGGGCCATAAATATGAACAAGGAAATTTCTATGGAAGCATGGGAATTTTTGTGGAAAAAAGCTTTTAAAATGTCAACCTGTGTCAATGTAAAAGAAAATTGTTATAAGATGATGTACAGGTGGTATATGACACCAAAAAAGATTGCAAATATTAGTATGGATAAGAACTTGAGTAATAAGTGTTGGAAATGTAAAAAAACAGAGGGTTCTTTTTACCATATGTGGTGGTCATGTGATAAAGCAAAGGTATACTGGTCAAATGTACATTGTGAGATGCAGAAGATATTAAAAATTCCTATTAGGAAAAGTCCGGAGCTTCTTCTCTTAGGTTTGACAATGGAAAAAATTCCACAAGAAAAAAGGACATTATTATGGTATATAATTACATCGGCGAGAATGGCCTTTGCTCAACAATGGAAAACGGAGAAGGTGCCAGATATACAAGACTGGTTAAGAAAACTGCTGTTTCTAGCCGAAATGGACAAAATGACGAAAAAACTAAATGGACAAATGGCAGAACAATATCTAAAAGACTGGGAAGGCCTGAAATTCTACATGGAAATTGAATATAGAATGAAAAGGAAAATGTACAATCTTGATTCGTATTGACATTGAATGAGAAAGGAAACATATATCAGATTGTATTGTACCTTTTGGAAACTAGGTTTGAAAGAGTCAGGTTTTTACATATTCGAATTGTGTTACCTGGTTTGTTGATTGATACAAGTTTAAACTTGATTACCTTTTAATTCTTTTTTTTTGTTATTAGCAGTGTTGGAAGCCTATTGGGGAGGTGGGGGGATGTAATTTTTTAAAATTGTATTGGTAACAATGTTTAACAATGTTGAATGTATCCCAATAAAAATTTGTTTCAAAAAAAAAAAAATCCACAGCATGCCTAGTTGCAAGATTCTAAAAGCTGCTGATGGCTATGTGGAAATCATGGATGTTTTCTACATTCATTCCTTTGAGACCCCATCTGGAAATGTATCCCAGCAAGGAAGGATAGCTAGGATCATGCTTTGGCAGCATAAAACTATAATTTGTTCTCATTTCTATGCCTATGAACCCTGAGAAGAATGTCTGCATGAGTTTTTTTGAAAACACACACACAGGGTCTCTGGGTAGAGAAAAGTGTGAACTAATACCCAAACAAGATACTGCACTGGTCTGTGCTGTATGCTGCCTCATGTTATCTTCAGCACAGTCTCCATTCCTTGTCTGACTAGCTACATCTGACTAGCTGCAGGTGCCACACCATGACACCTCTGACTTCTAATAAGTACAAACGAAAATAATTCTGTGGTTCATTTTGGCCTTAATATATTTGGGGAGGGGGTTATTTTGTATCAAAGTGAAAGTTATTTTGCCTGAAGTTACTAGTGAAGTTTTAAAGCAGGGCACCACTTATTTTGAAGCTTGCAAATTCTGTTAAGGCCCTACATTTTCCAGCATTGTACTAACTTCAGCCTTTTCTACTGAATTGTACTAACGCACCCTTGTCCATTCTATTAGGTTACAATTGTATTAGGTTAGCACCTCCTTGGCTATAATAAAGGAGGGGGGAGAGTCAAGGCTAACTCGTCAAATGGAACTTTTTGGTGACTTATTAAAAGAACCCCTGCGGTGTTACAAAATGCAGGTTGGCTGTCATTGAGCAAAAAGATCCTTTTAGGAACCCTTCATTTTTTGTGTGTGTAAAGGCAATTCCTTCTACTTAAGCTCTTTGATTCCATCCTGAATGAAATCAAGCGCTTCAAAACTTTTTTGAGGTGCCCCAAAGGCTCACTTCTCTACTGTGGAATGTAAAGGACTGTGAAGCTCTCATATAGCTTCTCTTCAATGAGCTCACAGAAAACTATCCTTCATTACTCACCACCAGATTTGTATGAAACTGAATACAATCAGGTGAGAGCAAAGTAGGAGCTCTGTCCTTCTTGATCAGGAACAGCTCACGGAAGAGAGACCCTCTAGAGAAACCTGTTTCTAATATTACAAGTTCTGTAATGAGGTTAATATAGATTGTTACAGGAGAGTTCTCAGCTAATGAGGAAAGGAGAAGTAGGAGTAAAATTATTCTCATGTTAATCTTATCAGATATCTTGTCTTGTTCCCAAGGAAAAAAAATTAAAATATCCAACTTTCCTAACACTGGAACTTATAGATATGGTTGTTGTGCCCACCCATTTTGTGGGCATTTCAAATACCCTTAGAATCCTCCTTCACTATCACTTATTCCTACTGCTGGACATCTTGTAAGCATTTTTATATTTATTTGTCTGTATATTTAATAGTGATCCCTATGTCAAATCACAAAGGCCACATCTGCACGCCCATTAATAACTCTTAGGAGGCAAAAATATGGGAGATTACCCAATGGTAAAACCTGGCTCTAGGCCCATCCAATCATCCCCAGGTTCCATCAACTATATGCTTAATGCAAAACTGGGCGGGGGTACATTGTGGGTTGACAGGGAACAACAGTAGCAGGAAATACCTAGGGTTGCCAGATGGTTTCAACAAAAATACTGAAGAGATTTAACAAAAAAATTTCAACCCCTCCCTCATGTGCTTTACTTCTGGGACTTACTTCTGAGTAGACCTGCATAGAGTTGCTCTCTGAGTGAAGGCAATTAGGCTGAGAATATATGGCTGGCCCAAGGTCACCCAGTGAGGTTCCAAGGCAGAATAGGTTTTGGAACCTGGTTCTCCAAGATCCTAATTTGGCACTCTGACTGCTACACCACACAGGCTCTCAATTTAACTGCTCTTGGCAACTGTACTGTGCAAAGAGGATGTCACAAAACTACTATTGCCAGGGTTCCTTGGAAATGCCATGATAGCTAAATTGGTAAAAACTGAGTTTAGATTTGCCCTTAAGCTTCTATTTCATCAAGCTGCAGAAATTTACCAACTACCTCTCAATTGTCCACAGATATCTTTAACACGTTTCAGGAGAAACAGCCCTGCACTCTCCTGAAGGCATTTGTGTCTCCTCAGAATTACTGCTAAATTTCTTGTGCAGCAGAAGGAATACACAGGAGAGCAAGGCTTCATTTTAGCTCTGGATTGCCAAGAACATTCTAAGTGCTACTGAGCATGTGCAGAGTGTAATTAATCTCACCACTAAATAATGCCAGCATAGTTTTAGGTCTAACATAAACAAATGATTAAGATCTCCCATGATTCTTTTAAACTGTGAATATGTAGGGAATTTGGATTAGGGGCCCAATATTGGGGGAGGGTTTTTCAACCCCTTCCTTGGCCTGTTTCCTTCATCTCCCTTCATACAACCATGGGGAAAACAGACATATACCCTTGGTAGCTCTAGCAGTGAGGGACTGATATTGGGGAAATGGGAATAAAAAGAGGTATATATATTTAAAAAACCCACACTCCTCAGTACACTGGTGCTGAGTCAAATACCCTCCTTATAGCTTTTTTAAAAACCTGCAGTGGATCATAATCACAAATCTCCCAGGTCACATTCAGTTATCCTTTAAAAAGTCTTAATCAGCAGACTTCTGTATACCAGACTTTATCTGTATACCAGACTTCTGGAGCCCTTTTACCACCACTCATTTTGAAAACATGAATGCAGGTGCCTTGCTCTTCCCCCCTCAAACAGTGTAAAATGAAAAAGGTAGCCAGACATGTTAGGGCCAAAGGGGCTAAAAACTAAGAATTTCTTCCCCCATAAAAATAAAAACAAATGAGTTCCCTGAATATTGCAGGACTCCTGTTCTCTCCCTCACTCCCCAGCCTTTGCCAGCCCCCCAGCCACCAGCCACTTCCCCATCAGTGGGTTGGGTACACTTATATCACTTCTTCTCCCAAGCAGTGGGGAGTTCATGTTGCAAAAGTCACTCACCCAAAATGTATGGCTTTTCCACATCCTTCCCATTTCAGCTAATTTTTATAATATTATATATTACATAATGTGATAATATTATTAATTATAGTGAGTATTATAGTGTTATATTGGAGTTAATGCAAGCAAGCAGCAGAAAGCAGGAAAAGCTGTGCTAGTATCACACTGAGGGCCAAGCCTGGCACTGTTGCTCTACCCAGGGTTTCCAGAACACAGAAATATGGAATAATAAGCACAACAATAGGTACAGAGGCAAGGTCTACAAACCAGTCTGTAGTCAGATATCACAGGTCCAGTCCAACAGTCAGGGTAAGGGGTGTGTGTCAAGGGTCCAATTTCAGGGTTGGGAATAGATGCAGGGTCTGGATCCCAGGCTGTAGGAGCAAGCAAATGTTACTAACAACAAGGTAGCAAGTCAGGGTAGCACTCTGTTTGCCAAGCAAGATTACTTCTACACCAAGCCTTGCTCAGCATGTTTCTTTTATCTGCCTCCTTTGGTGACTTATCCCCTGAGGCCCAGGTGTCACTCCTTACAAATGCAAATCTTTACTGTTTCCCTATCAGCTTGTCAGCCCTGGTTCTTCAAGGACTCCACTCTGGAAATTAACACCATTTGTTGCTGAGCAATCAGGCGCACGCTTTGTCTCTAGAGCTGTCATGTTTTCACTCCTCCTTTTACATTCTGCTGGTTTGGGAGAGGCCAGTGGAGATGGAGATATTGTCTTCTGTGGTGTCTCTTTCTTCTCCTGGAAGATTGAGCAGCCTGGCCATGACTGGGAAGTGTTCTTGCTTCCCAATACTTCCCTCTGCTGCTGGACCCAACTGCTCAAGTGAAGATTCCATCAGTGTGAGGCCCAATTCTTCCAATTCCTCTGAGGAGGAGAAGGTGGCAGCTGGCTGGCGCATGACAGCTAGCAGCAAAGACAAAGGTTTTGTAAATCCCACCCACCATTATTGGAATGATTAGGATGGCTTCAAGTGAGAGGACTCTCCAGTCTCAGTGGAAGTCGTCTGAGTTGTTCTGATCCCATCTGACAACTCTGAAGAGGAAAAATCAGTCATGCCAGTTGTACTCTAGCCAGTTGGCTGCCCTGTATTTAATTTTACCTTAGTCCCATGATATTACATACAGCAAGCCTGGATCTCAAGGATATATGCACACTCAAGTTCGCTTCCTGGAGTCTGCTGTATGTTTTCTGGTCATTTCAACTTCTTTGTAGAAACAGGTTTCCAAACTTTCCTTCTTTTCTGTCTTTGCTTTACAAACAGCTGGTTCCTGAAGAACACTGCACATAGTCAGTCATTTTTGTTTTCATACCAGGGCTTTTTTTCTGGGGGAACATGCTGGAACAGAGTTCCAGAACCTCTTCAACAAAATTCTTCTTAAAATGTTTAAAAGTTCATGAGTTTTCAGTATACCGACTGAAAACTTCATTTCTCTCTTGAGAGTTCTGGCACCTCTTTTTCCCAAAAAAAGGGGGGAAAGGCCAGCATATATCTCTTCTCACAAGTAAATATGTAAATGCTATTAGAGTTTGTACATTATGCTTACACACTATGATTCTTTCTGGTAAATCTTTATTCTGCCCTTCCTCCAGGCAGCTAAAGGTGGTTTACATGGATCTCCTTTTTTCCCATTTTATTCTCATAACTACTGAGAAAGAGTGACTGGCCCACGTCTTCCAAGCCTTAATCTGACACTCAGCTGCTATGCCACACTGGATCTCTGGCTCATTCACTGACTAGCAAGCCCATACTTTTAAGATGTAACATTTATAGCAGTCCTTATTCACATAGTCAAATTAGGCAACATTACTCATATATTTTGACTACAGAAGTACTTGTAAGACCACATATTACATACTAGTACTATTGTTGTAGGGTTGCCAGGTCCCCCCTGGCCACCATCAGGGAATGTGTTTGTGGGGGGTGTAGGATTGCCAGATCCAGTTTGGGAAACTCCTGGAGATTTGGGGAAGGAGCCTGGGAGGCAGGGTCATTTGGAGCAGGAGCACGCAGGAGCGGAGCTCCAGCAGTTAGAAGCACAGGCAGCGGCAAGCCCCACCCCCAGCTCCCAGCAGGCGCACAAAACAGGACATTCCTCCTGGGCCCAGATAGGCTACTCTGGGCCTGGAATGACAGCCGCCAGCATACAAAGACAGTCCCTAGGGGTGGAGCCTGAGCAGTGGGAGTTGCCTTCTGACACACTTCTGGTCAGGGGGTGTGGCATATGCAAATAAGTTATGCTAATGAGTTATGCTAATGAGCTCCTGCACCTCTTTTTCTACAAAATGACCCCTACTGGGAGGACAAGGACCTCAGTGGGGTACAATGTCATAGAGTACACCCTCCAAAGCACCCATTTTATCCAGGCGAGCTGATCTCTATAATCTGGAGATAAGTATAATTCTGAGGGATCCCCAGGTCCCACCTGGAGGCTGGCGTCTCTAGCCGTTCTGCATGGGAGTTTGTTTCATTTGTTTCATTTTTGTTATTAATTCCAAAAGGGACTGCTTCATTATTAGTTTTTATAAGATTTTGTATAAGGTATTGTATGGGTTTTGTTATTGTTTCTTTCATCACTGTTGTTTCATTTTCATAATTCTATTTTGTTAGTATTTCCCATTGGTTTCAAAAGATTTCCTCCCCTCCCCCCAACTTGGGTTTGTACTTTCATGGTTTTCTAAGCAACCTGGAAAAAGAAAATGATGTGGCTTCAAATGCCTTGGGCCAACAACGTACTGACTGCAGAGTCACCCCTGAATGGCCTTAAAACGGCCATAAATCTATGCAGACACTTCCATAAAACTGAGAGATCAAACAAAATGAAAGCAGCTTGCAGTCTGGACACTGCCATAAAATCTGACAATCAAAGTGAAAGTGGCACGCAATGTAGAGAGGAATTTCTGTTCCAGCATGGGTTTGGTAACACAGTGGAGCAAATGCTAGATGCAGATTGGGCCATAGACAGCAACATGCATTGAGGGTATTTGGCACTGTAGCCACATGCCTGAAGAACAGGCTATGGGCCAATCTGCATTTAGCATTTGCTCAGTTGTTTTATCAAACCAACTACAGAAGTACTTGTAAGACCATATATAGTTATTACATACTAGTAGCATTGTTGTAGGGTTGCCAGGTCCCCCCTGGCCACCATCAGGGAATGTGTGTGGGGGTGAACAGGAAAAGATGCAGTTCAAAACCACATTCAGCTATCCCGGGTCAACACTGTACTGACTGCAGAGTCACCCTCAAATGGCCATAAAATAGCCATAGATCTATGCAAACAGCCACCATTAAACCAGAGATCAAACGAAGTGAAAGCAGCATGCAGTCTGGACACTGCCATAAAATGCAACACTCAATCAAAGTGAAAGTGGCATGCAATGTAGTGGGAATGTCTGTTCCAGTGTGCGTTTGGTAAGGCAGTGGAGTCAGGCATCTGGGGAGGCAGGCTGCAGCAGGAAGACGTTGAGGCAGATTTGCTTGAGTGGGGGTTAAGGTTTGTAGAGCAGCAGGCAAGCAGGGGAGCACGGAATGTAAGGGCGGGCTGGGAGAGCAGAGCAGGCATTAGGAGGACTATCTCCCACCCCCGTGGACTTCAGGATTGGAATATCTCACATGTGTATGTATGGCTACAGCTTGCAGTCAGTCAAGAAATCCTGACTGTCTCACTTCCCCCTCCCCCTAAGGAACACAGCTTACATTCTTTTTAGCAAAATGTTGGCTGCTTTGTAAAAGTGAAACCAGTTGAGTCAGACAGAGTGCAATAACAAACGGAGGAAAACGAAATGGGGGATTTGTTTTATTTTCATATTAACTGTAATAATCAAGAAGCACCCCTTTTTTGTAATTGTTGTGTTTAATAATGAAAGAAACACACAAATCTAATCCTTACCTTTACTATAGTTGTATTAACCACTGCAGTTCTACTGGAAAGAACAGTGGAGAGAGGAAGCATTTATTTGCTGTGAGTTTTTTAAATAATGACTCTGTAGTGGCAGCTAACAAACCCACTCTACTACATTTATTTTGTGAAAGTCATCTAATCATACAGTTCCATACCCCCAACTGCAATATGCCGCTACAGAACAAACTACGTATTATGTGGAATTTCATGATTGCCCCTGTACATTTTTAGCATTAAAAAAATGCTTAAAATGTTAAAAAACAATGGGTGCCTTTCTTTTTTTTCCCTAGAGGAGTTCATAGCAGCTTAGGGAACTGATTTCTTTGTGGAATATGGTGCAGAGGTGCCTGGTTTTAAAAGAAGCCTTCCTTCCATGAAGCAGCTCAGTATAACTCAGGAGCCCCTGTAGCTACAATTAATGCTAAAAATACATGGGAAGATCCAGTGATGGATCTCCCCATGTAATGTGCAATTCAGCTTTAAGTCAGTAATACTGCATCTTTCTTTTTGGTAGAAGGAAGCCTTCTGTCTTTGAAGGGGAATGCTGTAAAATGTTGATTCTAGAAAACAACATCAAAGCTATTCTTTGTTCAAGTACATTGTTATTTTTCCAACACATTGCATCCTGGTTAGATTACACTTGCAGCTTTAAGCCATCTTTATTTTAGATCAGAAGCCATTTTTTCTCCCCGCAGTTCCAACTGTGGTGTAGAGAGCCTCACAACTTTTAAAGCCTCTTAACTACTAACCTGCAAATATATGGGTTGTTTTATTTGCTTTGTGAGACTTGATCTGATAGGCAACCTGCTTGTCTTTGTCTCTTCAACTCCCTTCCCATTTCCCAGGTGACTGCTCCAACTTTTTAAGTTTCACTATAATGCAACTCTTATTTTGCAGGCTTCATTAACATACAACACTTGTTACCCTTTCTTCAGATGCTGTAGAAATATCATCACATCCTCAATCATAACCCCTTTTTATCTCTTCCTATATATTTCCCATAGGTGAATAGGAATTTATAGATGGGGTTGCTGATGTGCTTTCATGTAAAGCAGATTTTCTTTTATGGTTTTCTTTTTTCCTTGTAAGCTGCAGTTTCTTGGCATCATGAGCATGAGATGCCCTGGGCTTTTTTCAAGTGACATTTCTTTGTGGATGGCAAGGCTATAATGACAGATTGTAGGCTAACAGTGAAACAGTGGGTTTCAAGCAGAACTTGAACATGCCTCCATTCTAGATTCAACAACAAGCTCATCAACTGTTTGTAATGTCTGTAGGCAGTGAGTGTTTTGAATCCAAACTTGGTTACAATTGTCAGCATCCTAGATTACTTCATTGACATACTGCCCCTCCTTATAAAAAGGATTACTGAACTTTATGTGTCCACTAGGAATAAGGCCCATTGTAGACGCAATACAATGAACTCTAGAAGGAAAGAAAGAAGGAAGGAAGGAAGGAAGGAAAGAGAGGGAGAGAAAGACAGAAAGAGAAAGGGAGGGAGGAAAAGAGGATGAAAGAAGGAGGGAAAGAAGTCAAAGAGATGGGACCGGGGGGAGGGAGGAAAAGAATGCCAAGAGACAGGGAGTAAGGAAGGAAGCGAAAGAGGGAGGGAAGGGAAGAATGCAAAGAGATGGAAAGGAAGGGAGGGAGGGAAAGAATGCAAAGAGATGGAAAGGAAGGGAGGGAGGGAAAGAATGCAATGAGATAGGGAGGAAGGAAAGAAGTGAAAGAGGGAGGGAAAGGAGAGAGAAAAGACCAAGAGATGCTGGGAAGAGAAAAATGGAGGCAGGGCCAGGGAAGGGGGGGTTCTGCAGCTTGTCGCCGGCTCGGCAGGCGAGCGGGGAAAGGCAGGGGCCTCTGGAAGCCTGTTCCTGCCTGCCCGCCTCAGTGGGCAGGCTGGGAAAGATGGGCAGGGGTGCGGAGGCCTTTCCCTGCACATCCGCCTCAGTGGGTGAGCAGGGAAAGGTGCCACAGGGTGTTTCTCTGTGCATCCGTCTCAGTAGGGGAGCGGGGAAGGGTGGATCAGGGGCCTCTGGAGGCATTTCCCTGCACGTCCGCCTCAGTGGGAGAGTGGGGAAGGGTGGAGCGGAGGCCTCTGGAGGCCTTTCCCTATGCATCCACCTCAGCAGGCAAGCAGGGAAAGGTGCCACGGGGGCCTCCGGAGGCCTTTCCCTGTGCATCCGCCTCAGCGGGTGAGCAGGGAAAGGTGGCATGGGGGCATCCGGAGGCCTCTCCCTCCTTGTTCTCGCAGCCCAACTGGCTCCTGTCGTGACCGCGGATGACTGGTGCAGTGCTGCCATGGTCGGCCTCGGTGTCCCAAGTGTTCTGGCTGCGGAGCATCCATCCTCTTCAGCGGCTGCCTGTAGACTGAGGGCAAGAGTCTGGCTGCTGGCTGTGTGGGCAGGACTCAGGCTAGCAGCCACCCAACACAGCCAGGGGATTGGCAGAGATTTGGAGTGGCAGTTCTTGCGGCCAACTGATTTTGCTGTGCATTGAATCTTGCCACCCAAGCGGCTTTTATATATAAGGAGGGATTAGAATGTGGCTCAGTTGGATTAGCTGTATGTTTTCTCCAGTCATAGGCAGACACTGAAAAAGAATCAAAACTAAAGGAAATAGTCCTGAAGAAAAAGACATATACAACCAGATAACAAATTGCTTCCAGTTTGTATATCATTTTCCCAGCAATCCCTTAATGCATATGCATTAAGCATAAGCAGAAATGATGGCTTCTTCAGAGACTTCACCTTTGTCCAAGACTGAACTGTCTCCTGGCCCCTATATTGCTTCTGGGCTTTCCTGGGCTGCCACAGGCCCCAACCTATGGGATGATGACTGCTTCAATTGCCCCAGCTCCACACAAGCTGCCACCAACTGCTTGAATGAAGTATGGCACTACCATATCACCAAGTGAACCTATTGAGGGGTTGCTGCTGGCAGCTGTGGCTGCTGGGACACAATGGCTAGGCCATCAGGCAAAAGAGGGACACATACAGAAAGCCCGTTGCCATCAAGGCAGAGTTTTTACCACTTCTAGTCCCTTTCCCTGCCTTGTGAGTTATTTTGTTGCTTTCTGGTAGATTTGTTGTATTCAATAGTTACTTACTACTTTTTCATATTGTAAGCCACGCTGAGTCCATCCTCAGTGGAGAAAAATAGGGTAAAAGTATCCAAGTAATAAGCACGCAAGTCAGGGTGGGCCATCGGGCTTGTGTACAATTAAACATGGCTCATAAAAACAGCCAAATGGAAAGCCAGAGAGGAGGCTCCAGATATTCTCTAGGCTGTGGAGGAAAGTCTTGGGAAGAGAGGAACAAAGTGGAGTTAACTCCCTTACTTCTCAGCATTTGAGGCCTTTTGTCAATCCAGGGCCACTTCTGGGTTGATGGGGTAGAGGCAAGATTACACCGTGGATACTGTCCCCCTGGATCCCCACAGCTTTATTATGTACCCAAAATAAAATGAACAGAAAGTCAACCAGCTTTATTCTCTGTGATTTCTGCACTAAGGATGAAGCGTATGTCTGAAGTATGTTGACCTACCAGGTTCTGTCAGGGTTGCCAGCCTCCAAGTGGAGCCTGAGCATCTCCCACTTTTACAAGTGCTCTCCAATTCCCAGAGATCAGCTCCCCTCGAGAAAATGGCTCCTTTGGAGGGTGGACTCTATGGCATTGTACCATGCTGAGGCTCCTCCCCTCCCCAAACCCCACCCTCTCTTGGATCCACCTCCAAAGTCTCCAGGTATTTTCCAACCCAGACCTGGCAACCCTAGGTTGTGTAGTCATATTGCCAATTTAGTGATAATTAATAATATAAAATATATTATATAATTAGTGACAACTAATATAAAAATTGGTGAATTAACTACTAAAACTGAAAAGTTTAGTTGCCCTTGTTTGTTCGCCTGAGAAGGTCATGGAGCAATGCTACATGCCACCATGAGCCAGGTCTCAACTAAGTCCTTACTGGGGCCCTGCTTGTTCCACAGTAAGAGGCAAAAGTCAATTGGGGGTGCCCTGCTGCTTGGAGGAGCAAAATATTTCACTGGTCCAGAGCACAGGAAATAGACAAACTGCCTGCTATTAAATTTCTCCCCAAATTGAAATATATTTTGTCTATACAAAGAAGATATGCCAGATAATTCCACTATAATAGAAAGTCCCACTTGCCTGGGCCTGTTCTTCTCCAGACCTAGCATAATGGTTATTCGAGAATGTCTACTGGAATATTGTCTAAAGAAATATTTGAACAGAAGAGCTGGATATTTCAGTCCTCAAGGATTGGTTACTTACACATGTCAGCTATGTGCTTTCAAAGTCTTTCTCGTACTCTTCAGTGAACATTTGAACTCATGGAAGTACACCTGAACTAAAAGAGATCAGAGCACCCCTAAATACTTAGACATGTGGGTGTTAGTTTTTTTAAAAAACTATGGTAATATGATTAGAACTTTTCCTTTAATTCCATTATATGGAAACTGTTATGAACAGAGGAATGATCATCAGCAAAATTATATATATAATGAATTAAATTAGTTTCTCTTACTATATTTGATTATTTGTCATATCAGTTACCTTTAAAAAGGTTCATCTACACTGTCTTCTGATTTGCACATCGTCAAGCTCTAAGGCTGCCATCTTGTGCCAACTTACTTGGGAGGAATCACTTCTGAATTTAATACAATTTATCATTTGGTAAGCATGCATAGGATCACACTGCGAGTCTCTGGGAGTAAGTTCCATTGAATAAACTGGAATTTACTTCTGAGTATATATGCATAATATCAAATGGAAAGTCTCCAAAACCTTAGTTGTTGATGGAAAACTAATAAGTTTGCATGTTTTTAAGGTTAAAGTCAATGCCTATTATCTCTGCTGGCATGGGAAAAATTATATTGCTTTCTTGGTATTATACAATTTGCTTACCCAATTTGTGACCTGAAGTCACTGTGACCAGGTGCTGTGAGATCTGAAATATCATATTTACAAAGTGTTTGCCCCATTCAGAAACAAATTTACTCTGGCCACGTAACCTTCTATTATTAAACAGCTTGAACATTCAGACTTCTAAATAGAAATTAGTTGCTGAATCTGTAAGCATATACTAGACTCAATTCACTACTCAGTTACACTGCTTTTACGGCGAGACACATACAAAATCTATGTACCATTAAGAATGGTTTCTTTTGTACCTATATTGCAGAGATTCTTTGGCTACTCTCTATAACCTGCTTACTCTGGGAATATTTCATTGGTTCATCCTTATTGGTTCATAACATCCTAGCACAATCAAGAAACAGAATCCAAATATACAGATGAAGAGTTGGTGCTATGTACGTAAGAAACAGATTTTGTGTGTTCCATTGACAGAAGAGACAAAGTAAAATTGGCTGCAATTTGAGACATGGCTGAGTGAGAGTAAAACTGAATTCTCACTAGAAATGGTATTCAAATTGTCAAAGGACAGCAACTTGCCCCCAGAAGGTGTCTCCCCACTCCAAGGATAACAGTGTTGCTCTGAAGTAGAAGAGCTAGATTTAAGTCCAGTAAAACCTTAGAGACCAACAAAATTTGGGAGATATAAAGCTTTGAGAGTCAAAGCTCCCTTTGTTAGTTATAAATCTAACAATCTGAAAATCCAGAGGTTTGATGGCCAACAGCAAAGCGGGTTTCCATGAACTCTGTAATTTAGGGCCCCTGTGAAGAAAGGGGAAATTCAAATATTGCCTGAGGAGGTGGTGACTTGGAACTGTACCCCCCATCACCAACCTGGAACAAGAAAGAAGTGTGTTGGTTGCTCAGCCTTGCGGGGTCTTATTATAGATTCATAACCCATTATAGCTCTTTGCAGCCCCTCCCTCATACTGCCTGTGGAAAGGCCAATTGGAGCAGGTCATAAGGACCATCAAATGGACCAAGGCCTTCCATACCCTGAAGGACTCCCTGATGCAAACACACCCATTGTGGAATCCAGATTTTGATAAACCCTTTATTCTGCTGACCAGCCATCAGAAATAGGATGGCCTTCTGAATTACTATGGAGCAACCAGGTGAGATGGCCAATCATGAACAGGGTGTCATACCATGGTCACAAGTCTAGAATTCATACAAATTGAGTTCTCAGCCCCTTTTATTTCTTCCATATAAGTCATGGGGAGCAAAAGGAGTAAATCACTCATTTGGGTACTTTGCCACAAAGAATTCACAAGTTGAGCTTTCACCGACAGAAACCCCCAAATGGTGGATGCAATGTTATGTATACTATACTCAGAAACACGTTATATGTATTCCTCAGATCATTGCAAAATACAAGTTCTTCCTCCATGTTTCACTATACTAATGCAAACCACTGCTATTTAACAATAGCCCTATGCACATGTTTCATTGAAGACATACACATCCTGCCTATTCATGCATATATCTGTTTGTAAGAAACAGCCAATGTGCGTTCATTTTATGAATGAAACTGGGGGCCAGTATCCAGACAAATGTGGAAATTGTTTCATGAATAAACTCATGTTCCTTCTATATAGGAGAATGACACAGCCTGACTGTAGAATTACACAATGGAAACATTGTGATAACATATGAACCTGGCAGGGCAGCATGATCCCAAACGTATTTACTCAGACATAAGACCTATTGATTTCACTGGTGCTTCTTGTGGGCATAGGATTGAATCCGGACGTGCAATCTTGTTGATTTGGATGTAGATCCTGGTACTGATCTCAGTGGGACTTATTTCCAGGTCAACATGCTCAAGATTGTGGCAATGCAGCTTGGTCTTATTCATGTTTATTAAGAAGTAGGTCTTACTTTCTAGTAATGATGCATTGTATTGCAGCAGAGTAATATGCATGTTTAATCAGAAGCTAGTCTACTTATGTCAGGCTTACCACCATGTAAGTAATATGCAAAAGATTAAAGCATTACATTGCAATCTTGTAGCCATTTACTTAGAAATGATTAAATTCAGTGAAACTAATTTGGCATGCCTGTATAGAACTGCACTTCACTGACATCAATGCACTTAGAAGGTTGTAACTAACTGGAAAAATGGAGGTTTGTCCTTGTTCATGGTTTGTGGGGGCTCACAAACCACGAACTTTTATGAACCTTCCCATTTAATTAACTGGTTCTTGATGTGGTAGAATGCTCTCCTCATGGGCTAGAGATGCCAATCTCACATCAAGTCTCCAGCTCCATGAAGACCCAAAATCTTAAAATACATGTCTGGATGTGTGTGTGTGGGGGGGGGCCTGGAAGCACCGATTCTTGGTGGAAGAGACATCTGTGGATGGGGGGAGGATGGAAGTGCTGATTCTTATGGGGACAGAAATCATGAGGAGGCAGGCATGGACGAGGAGAGGATGGATGTGATGATTCTTGTGGGGACAGTAATTGTGAAGAGATGGATGTGAGGGGGAGGCTGGAAGCGATGATTCTTGAGTGGAGAGAAATCATGAGGAGGCAGACAAAGAATGGGGGAAGGCTGGATGTGATGATTCTTGGGGGAACAGTGTGAAGAGATGGATGTGGAGGGAGGCTGGAAGTGACAATTCTTGAGGGGACAGAAATCATGAGGAGGCAGACATGGACAGGGGGCTGGAAGCAATTATTCTTGGGGGACAGAAATCATGAGGAAGCAGATGTGGATGGGGGAGGCTGGAAGCAATGATTCTTGGGGGATGGAAATCATGAAGAGGTGGATGTTGGGAAGGAGGGAGACAGGGGTCCTGGATCTTTACTCTCCAAGTTCCAAAAAGGGGTAGCCCAGCAGGAGGAGGTTAACTTTGAGGAAGACCGACTAATCCAGCAGACGCAGGTCCAGGCATGAATAGTGGGGGCTGAGGATATCTCCCAGGTGGGAGAATACTCACTCACTGTGGGCACTGTTGGGGGGCAGAAGAGGAGACTCATGGCCATGCAGGGTAGGTTGGGCCAGATGGCAGCCTTGCATGACCGGTACTCCAGGGGACTGGAGACAATGGGCTCGGGGGTTTAGCAAGGTACTATCTCACAATTTATTTAAATTTCTATCCTGCCCTTCCCGCGAATGGGCTCAGGGCAGCTTACAACAATAAAATAAACAATCTAAATTAATACAATAAATAATACAATAAAACCAGTTTAAAATGTAAAGTAATTAATATATTTAAAGTGGGCAGTGCAATGCAATTAATTCCAGCTACTACAGCCGGGAAAAATAAGTGGACCTATGCTAAGCCATGATGGTCTCATGTAGCAGCAATAGGGAGGCCAGCTGGTAGATATCCGCTGCCTCAACCAAAGGCCTGACGGGACAGGGTCTCACAGGGCCCTGATCTCAATCGGGAGCATGTCCCACCAGGCTGGGGCCAGGCCCAAAAATGCCCTGGCCCTAGTTGAGGCTAGATGGGCATCTTTCAGCCTGGGGACAACCAGCAGGTGGCTCTCCACAGAGCGCAAAGCTCCACCAGGGCACACCTGGCCCCCCCAATTCCGCTGACTCCCAGCTCACTTCTGAGGCCAAACACTGGGTATCTTTCCTCGTTGGGCTTTTAGAGGCTGAGGTACTGCGCTGCTGCTGCTGCTCCTCCTCTTCCCCCCTAGCCTTTTCCATCCCCTGTTCCCTCTGGCCATATCAGTTGGCCTGCAGCCTCTGCTCTTCTTTGCAGAGGTCCTGCCTCCATTGCGGGAGCTTTGCATCATGGAAAGTGATGCCGCCCTTTATAGGGGGGATCACAAATGCAGGCCATTCTGTACTCCTCCTCCTCCTTGCAGAGAGGATGCAACCAGGCAGACACACCCACCTGCAAACTCTCTGCCAAGGCCCTGGCCCTCAGGAGGAGAGCTGCCCCCTGCTCCAGTACAGAGGCCAGCATCTGGTGCAGCCTGTGGATTAGGGGTATGGCTTGCCCCAGGCTGGCCACATGGGAGCAGAGGATGTTGGTGATGTCCTGAAACAGCTTCAGGACATCCACCATTTAGGAGAAGGTCAGCCACTCATTGGAGCTTATACTGACCACCTGTCCCCCATGCATGATGGGAATTGAGGCAATGACATCCTGCATGGCGCTTTTCTGCTCCACCAGATGCACAATCATTGTGTTGGCAGATGGGCATGCCCTGTATGAGCTGGTGTTCAGGCTCCCCTCCCTCCATCTGCTTCTCGTGCAGCCAGTGGGCAGACTTGATGCTGTGGGCAGCCAGGCACTGGCAGGTATCCAACAAAGAGCATGTCTCTAGTGCTGCCGCATCCCAGACAATGCTCTTGAGGCGCACAGCCTTCATCACTGCCAGCATGTTGGTGCCAGCGTCTGTGACCATGTAGCCATGAATTATGTCACCCACACCTACCCACTCCCTCAAACTAGCCTGGATCATGGCAAGTGATGTTCTTTCCTTGTGGTCTACATTCATCCCCTGTCCACAGAGCAGAACCACTTTGTAGCCAGGCAGCAGGACAGTCCCCTCCATCCAGGGCCCTGGTCTTGCCCTGGCAGTTTGGAGGGCCTCCAGTTGCCACCAGTGGGTGGTGAGGGGAGTTATCCATGCTGTTGGCTGCTCCACAGGTCCACTGTGAAGTCCACAGTCTGCCCCTGCACTCTGGACAGCTTGGCCTTGACCATCTCCACCACAGAACAGTGCATGTGAGTCTTCTTCATCCAATCCAATCCATTTGTTATAGAATCATAGAATCACAGAGTTGGAAGTCCAGCCCCAGAGCATCCCTGACAAGTGTTTGTCCAGCCACTGCTTAAAGACTGCCAGTGAGGGGGAGGTCACCACTTCCCTAGGCAGCTGATTCTACCGTTGCACAACTCTTACTGTGAAAAAGTTTTCCCTAATATCCAGCCGGTATCTTCCTACCTGTAATTTAAACCAATTATTGTGAGTCCTATCCATTGCTGCCAACAGGAACAGCTCCCTGTCCTCCTCTAAGTGACAGCAAATACTTAAAGAGAGCAATGAAGTCCCCCCTCAACCATTTTTTTCCCTCCAGACTAAACATTTCCAAGGCCTTCAGCTTTTCCTCATAGGGCTTGGTCTCCAGGTCCCCTATCACCCTCGTTGCTTTCCTCTGCACTCACTTCATGCAGTCCACGTCCTTTTTTGAAGTGAAGCCTCCAGAACTGCACACAATACTCCAGGTGTGGTCTGACCAATGCAATGTACAGCAGGACTATAACACTTGGCAATTTGGATGTTATGCCTCTGTTGATACACCCCAAGATCACTCTTTTATGTCACCACATCACACTGGCTGTTCATATTTAACTTTCAGTCCACCCATACCCCGAGGGCATTTCAGAAAGAAACATGGTCAATTTTTATCCCTAGCCCTCCATTATACATAAGGCAAATTCCTCTCATATCATCTACAGTTCACAAGGAGGGAAGATTTACAGTTTGTGATTTGGTTGCACCCTAATTCACATATCTGGGGTTTTCTAAATCCATCAGATCAAGCCTTCAAGTCTGGAGGAGGAGGAGGAGATTGGATTTATACCCCGCCCTTCACTGCCCAAAGGCGTCTCAGAGCGGCTGACAAACTCCTTTCCTTTCCCCTCCCCACAACAGACACCCTGTGAGGTGGGTGGGGCTGAGAGAACTCTAACACAAACTGTCCTTGAGAGAACAGCTGTGCCAGAGCTTGTGACTGACCCAAGGTCACATCAGCAGGTGCAAGTGGAGGAGTGGGGAATCAAACCCGGTTCTCCCAGATAAGAGTCCACGCACTTAACCACTACACCAAACTGAAGTAGACTGTTCACTGTGTAGCAGAATGATAACAAAGCATCCTTCATAAATTTGATGTTAGCCAGAAAGGTGGTGGTGGTGTTTTTTTTGGCTTACTGTTTAGAATTTTAGAGCTTTAGAACAAGGTATGGAAGGATGGGGGGGGGTTGTTGTTTGTTTTTTAAGGAACTGGCTAAATAAAACTCACTGTGTTTACCCATCTGCATCCATGTGAGCATATTGTCATTGCTTGGGAGCTGTTTTGCTAATCCCTGCTTTGTTGTTAAGCATTATATTAACAGTATGAAAATGGCTTCCCTACACCATAATACACCATAATGTATATACAGCAAGGAGACTGGGGGACTGTCGGCAGCAGTCCAACAGCAAACAATATGACTCCTGTTACCAGACAAGAATATGTTATGGAGGGACAATGGAAGTGCAAGTGATCATTCTAAACAGGTTAATTAGACTGTATTCATGTTTCATTTATGGAGAAGTATCCTGTAGATTCAAAGCACCTTCTCTTCTCATACTGCAGCTCTCATAAGCATATGCAGACATCATGTTCTCCTTCACTCTGTCCTTCTTTCATTGAAATTCTGTGTGGCACAATCAGGTACAATATTGTTTGCACTAATCAGGTACAATATCATGAAGCTGTCTTTCAGACTGCAGCATTCTGAAGTTCCACATTCTTTTTTTTTAATGAATACACATGCTACTTTGCTTTATCTTTGTTCTCCAAGCACTATTCCTAAATTGTAAATGTTCCCAACATTATAATTATTCTTTAATCATTCCCTTATAGAGAGCCAGAGCCTTTTAAAATTTTAACTTAGATGTGTTTGGAATCAAAATGCATACCACCCGTTTGTGTGTGTGCATGCTTTCCAATGCAACAGAGCATACACATGTCAAAGTCTGCTTTGGAGTGCATGATGCCCTAGGCAGGGCAGAGCATTTGTGTTTGCTGATCAGATCAGATCAAGGAGACTTTAGGAAATACTGCTATTTTCCTCCCCCTTTTCAATCCAGTTATTTTAAGTTGCATATTATGTGTTACTTAATGTTCCAATGTCATGAAGCAATTTTTTTAAAACAAGGCATTCTGACCCAGACTTGTTCCCTTGCAAGACCTCTATTGGAAACTTGCCTACTGGACAGTTGTCTACATCATCAGGACATTCACCCAAGAGAGTTCAGAGTAACTTTACATGGATGCTTCTAAGAGTCATACTTGTATCATCAATCCACAAGAATAATAGATTTAGCCAGTTTTAGATGCTTCCTTTCAGTACAATTAATATATACCCTGTTTATTCAATATCCTTGCTTCTCTTCTACATTCGCAGCCCCTCCATTCCTCTCCAACAATGATGTACAATAAAATCCCTGTCCTTGCAATCTTTGCCACTCTAGCTTCTTGCCATCTCCAGTTGCTAAGCAGACTTTGGTTGTGCACTGCAAATTTGTATTCTTGTATTTTGCACAGCAGACTGCTTCACACATTCAATAGAATTCTGGTGACTTGACAGAGCAACAATACAAGAAGAAGAAGAGATTGGATTTATACCCCACCCTTCACTCAGAGTCTCAGAGTAGCTTACAATCTCCTTCTCTTCCTCTCCATACAGCAAACACCCTGTGAGGTAGGTGGGACTGACAGAGGTCTGACAGAAACTTCTGTTGAGAGAACAGCTCTGAGAGAACTGTGGCTGACCCAAGGTCACCGAGATGCTGCATTTGGAGGCAGGGCTGGCCCATCATTGACAAATTTTAGACCATCACCTAGGGTACTGATTCCATGAGGGCGCCACTCTGGCCCCTCCCTTCAATTGCCTCGCTCCCTGAGTCTCCTTCACTGTGGAATACAAGGGAGCTGGAGGGGGGCCACCAGAGGTCTGTGCACCAAGCCACGAAGAAGTGCCCAACTGGGCTCCACCAAAGCACCAGAGGATCCTCTGATGGTTGTCTCTTCCCCATGCCCCTCAGGGTCGACACCCACTCCCACTGACTGAGCACGGCATGCTCTCCCCTTGGACTGATGGAGGGACCCCGAAAGAAGCCTGGAGAGAGAGAGCAAGATAAAGGGGGAAGAAGAAACAGGTGCCTCTCCCTCGCAGGCAGCGCCCTCCTCGCTCAGATTTGGCTCGTCGGAGGGCCCTTGGCAGGACCCAGGGGATTGTTCCCATTTCGCAGCTCTGAGTAATTCTTTCTTTCGCTCTCCGCTGCAGAGAGGAGGCGGGCTGAGGCAGAAGGGAGGAGGGGGCCCCACGCTAGGTCTCCCGGAGTGATGAAGGCTGTGTTCCTGTTGGTGGAGGAGGCAGGCAGGCACTGCACACAGGGCTGGCACCAGGGAGGCGTGCCACAAGGTAGCCTCACCTGGGGGGATGCAACAAGGTAGCCTCACCTAGTGTGTAAAAAAAACCTGGGGCTGGCCCTGTGTGGGGAATCAAACCCAGTTCTCCAGATCAGAGTGCGCCACTCTTAACCACTACACCAAATCCTTCATTTTTCCTACTGCTAAGTGACACAAACTCCAAGCACATGAAATATTATCATTATGGAGGCAGGACAACTGCTTGATGGGACCTCCCATTAGCAGGATTTCCAGTTCAGAATCAAAAGCTTCAGAAATCTAACTTTGTTGTGAGGAGTTATCCTTCTTATTCTTAATGAAATGCCAGGGAAATTTTCTTCTCCCTCTGGCTGTGTTGCCTCTTCAGTTTACAAGTTATTTTTCATATTTCAGAATCTCAAGAAAATATTGTTCCTTTCATCTCATTTATGATCTTAGAATTGCAAACTGAGGATCTGAACCTATTTCCTCTAACATCAAATCTTTGTTAATGCAATTACGTTTTTAAATGTTAAAAAGCACCCGTAAACCTGCGGACTCTCATTCCATTCTGTAGGACTGTGCTGAAGGAATTCTGGATTATGCCCTACTCAAAAATGTTGGTGACAAATATGAATTCTAAAAACATTTCATATTTTCCTAAGGAATTTTAAGTCATTATTTGGTTACAGTGCCATAACCTGTATAAAAATATAAAAAGGGAAAGAGATGTAATCCTTGAGATAGTTTGTGTACATATGTAATGATTATTAATATTACAGTCTGAACATATTATGACTAATATTTTTCTGCTTGATCTGATTGGCATCACAGTCTACCTGCATGATAGATCTAGCCAGGGCTTTTTTTCCTGGGGGAATGTGCTGGAAGAGAGTTCCAGAGCCTCTTTGACAAAATTCTTTTTAAAATGTTTTAAAAGTTCATGAGTTTTCAGTATACACTTCATTTCCCTCTTGAGAGTTCCAGCACTTCTTTTTCAAAAAAACAAACCCACAAACCCTGGATATATTTATCCATTTTTATCCCATTCCTCCTCTAAGGAACTCAGGGTGGCATACATGGTTCATCCCCCCCTCCCCCATATACCCTCTGAACAAAGTTAGACAGAGAATGATAACTGGTCCAAGGTACCTTACTGAGCTTCATGGATCCAAGGTAATTTGAATCCAAGTTTCCCAAGGCTAGTCTAAACAGTACACTGCACTGGCTCGCAAGTCAATTGGGTCACAGCTGAGATACAAATTATCTTATCTGCTTGGTCATACAAAAAAAAAAAAAAAGACATGAATAATGCCTAGCTTTGCTTGCCAGTTTGGACATTGTTCATGCAGAAAAAACAGTTGGGGCAGACTGACTTCTTATCTGGTGGCTCATTGGATGAGCTTGTTGAGTACTGGCATAGCCAACTCTCAACAGCCATCAACGAGATTGCTTCCCAGGGCCCTCTGTGCACCCGATTCAGGCTCACTCCATGGTGTATCCAGGAGTTGCAGCTGATGAAGTGGGGGCTAAGATAGCTAGAGAGGCAGTGGCAGCATGCTCGCGATGAAGCCACAAGAGCATCTTATAGGACACTTATGAGATCCTATGAGATGGCAGTCAAGGCCGCTAAAAGACAGTATTATACAGCTGTGATTGCATCTGCAAGCTCATGCCCAGCCCAGTTGTTTAGAATGATTAGGTCCACTACTGCTCTGCCACAAAGCAGATTAAATGCTAGGGAACTGGACATAGGCTGCGAGGCTTTTGAGAGCTATTTGCAGATAAAGTCTTGTCACTCTGCCGCAACCTCCCCATTATAGTTAATACAGTGAGTGAACTCGAGGCTCCATGCATGTCTTCTAGTCATGTTATGGATCATTTCAGCCCACTCAGCCTAGAGGAAGCCAACAAATTGCTCTTAATTGTACACCCTACCATGTGCTCTCTTGATCCATGCCCTTCATGGCTAATTAAAGCTGGCCATGACGGGTTCCAAAGTGCCTTGCAGGAGATCATCAAGTCCCTCTTGGAGGGGCTATTCCCAGAGGCACTTAAGGAAGCAGTGGTGCACCTTCTCTTGAAAAAGCTATCTCTGGACCCGGCTGAATTGGCCAACTATTGGCCGGTTTTCAACTTGCCCGATTTGGGCAAGATAATAGAGAGAGCAGGGCTTCTTGGATGACGCTTCCATCTTAGATCCCTTCCAGTCCAGCTTTCACCCAGGCCACAAGACGGAGACAGCACTGGTCACCCTCACGGACGACCTCCAGAGGCATCTGGATCCAGGCGGATTGGCAGTGCTGTTTCTGTTAGACCTGTCGGCTGCGTTCAACATGGTCGACCATCAGTTACTGATCCACTGCCTCACCGACACTGGAGTCCAGGGACTGGCCTTGCAGTGGCTCGCTTCCTTTCTCCAAGGTCAGAGACAAAGAGTGGCGCTGGGGGATCAGCTGTCCCAAAGGCACCCACTGTAATGTTGATTGGCTCAAGGGGCAGTGTTGTCCCTGAAGCTCTTTAACATCTATATGTGCCCTCTTGCCCGGAGGCATGGGCTGGGATGTCACCAGTATGCAGATGACACCCAGTTCTATCTGTTGTTGGGTGGTCAGTCTGACTCCAAACTGGAAGATCTAGACCAGACATTACAGGCCATGCCAGGTTGGCTTAGGCTGAACCAGCTGCAACTGAATCCGATGAAGATGGAGGTCCTGAGTCAGGGCAGTCTGAGTTTAGGGGTCCTGCTCCCAACCCTCTGTGGGGCTCCACTGGTGCCACTGCCAGAGTTTAGGAGTTTGGGAGTGCTCCTAGATGCCACCCTAACAATGGAGGCCCAGGTAGTAACCACTGCCAAATTGGCCTTTTACCACCTTCGGCTGATCAGGCAGTTGGTTCCCTTCCTCAAACTCAATGACTTAGCAACAGTGATCCGTGAGACAGTCACCTTGAGACTGGACTACTGTAATGCCCTCTACAGTGAAATTACTGAATTGTTGATACTAGCACTTTATTATATTTATAGTTTTAGGATTGTTTAATTGTTAATTGTTGTTGTTAACCTATTTTAGGTGTTTTAAGTAAGCTGCCCTGAGTCAGCCTTGGCCGGGAGGGTGGAATAGAAATTTAATCAGTCAATCTGTCTGTCTGTCTGTCTGTCTGCAGTGAGAGAGATGTAGACACTTTGCCATGCTGAAATGGGCATTCAGGAAGATAAACTAGTTGATCTCCATTCACCTGATTGTAGCGCATGGTAATAATGATACTATACGTAACATCAAATATTTTGGGATTGGATCATTGTAAATTACTCAGAGCAAAACTTGACCTGATGTCAGGTTCCTAGTAAAAAGTCAATTCAAAGAAATGTTGGCAGGATGGAAAAGCAATCAGGCTGTCTTATTTTAGAGGCAAACATGGAATAAGAAGAGCTAACACTGTTAACTGGAATAATAAAAGGGCCAACTTTATTTCATTTTATTAATATAACATTAAGGCAGGGGTGTCAAACATGTGGCCCGGGGGCTGGATCAGGCCCCCAGAGGGCTTCTATCAGGCCCACAAAGGACTGGCTGTCTCCTGCTTCTTCCTCCAGTTCTGCTGCTGCTGTTGTGCCATAGCTTACTTCTCAATCAGTCAGGAGAGAGAGATAGGAAAGATTCTGCTCCCTGTACTGGGCTGAGGTTCCTCCCCCTCCCCCTCCCAGATTGCTACAGCACAGACATTTTGATGCAGTAATTCAGAGCAAGAGGTGTCAGTTATCAGAGACTGTTAAATAAACAAAATATTGCAAGAATGCTAATATTTCAGGCATGTTTTTATTTCAAGTAAAAAAATCTTTGTGTTTGTGTCCTTTATAAAGTTTATATCTCTTGTACCTGGCATTACATTTTATGACACATGTGGCCTGGCCCAACAAAGTCCAATTTATGTCAAATCTGGCCTTCCATAATGAATGAGTTCAACACCCCTACATTAAGGGATCTGAACCATCAATATTCCATACCTAGTAATAGTGCAGGCTGTTGGTGAGATGAAGAAGAAGTAGTAGTAGAAGAAGGAGGAGGAGGAGAGGAGAGGAGGAGGAGGAGGAGGAGGAGATTGGATTTATACCCTGCCCTTCACTCAGAGTCTCAGAGCGGCTTACAAACTTCTTTCCCTTCCACTCCCCACAGCAGACACCCTGTGAGGTAGATGGGGCTGAGAGAGCTCTTTCCAGAGCTGTCCTTGAGAGAACAGCTCTGCCAGAACTATGGCTTGCCCAAAGTCATCCAGCAGCTGCAAGTGGAGGAGTGGGGAATGAAACCTGATTCTCTCAGATTAGAGTCCGTGCACTTAACCACTACACCAAACTGAGTCAGGCCTTCTCTGTCTGCATGTCCCAGATTATGCGAGTGGGGACACCCTCGTTCTGAGCCATCAACAGTATATGCCTCAGTCTGCTCCTTGCCTATTGATTGATCAAGGGAGGTGTGCCATGCCCCTTAGTTGCGAGGTCTGTAGGCTGAGGATAATGGCATCCCTTGCATCCTCTCCCAGGTCTCTGGTCTGAAGACAGCCTCTTCACCCTACTAATGGATGCTGCAGGATGTTTGCCTAAATTTTCCTCTCTGCCACTTAATTAATTTTACCCTATTTACTAGCCTACTTTCCACACATACAGACAGTCATATGCAGTGCACACTAGCCCTCCCCCACCTGTTGCCCCTGCCTCATTAGACTCTGTCAACTGTTTAAATGAAGATGAGCAAAGCAGTCAGTAATATAGAAAAAAATGTTCGGGTTTTGTTTTTTACATCTTACCATTTGGTGCTCATCTGTGTCTGTCTGGCCAGTGTTAATGACTGCCAATCTGCCTAGATCTGCAAAGGGTCACACATGAGCATGCCTGCACAGGCCCATGAGATTCATAACTTTCTAGCCCCCTGGCATAATTTAATTCCCTGAACGAACTATAATCCTGAGGGACAATTGCATTCACCTACTAACAGGTGCAAAACCATCTACAGGACAGAAGAAAATGAAACTTCACCACCATAGCTAGTGCACAGCTGAAAAACTCTTTTGGCATGGTGCTTGGCAAGACAATAAAGACAAGACAGTCCAATTAGAGGCTAAGCTCGAAAATGATCACCTCTACTGAAAATGGCATTTTCTACCTGCCAACCATGTTCACCACAAAATTCTCAGCATGCCTAGACAGGACAGTCATGGAAATGTAGCAGCATTGTTCTACAGTGCTCTTTGTCTCTCTAGATTTGGACATGTATAGTAGAGTTATTGCAAGAAGAAGAAGAAGAAGAAGAAGAAGAAGAAGAAGAAGAAGAAGAAGAAGAAGAAGAAGAAGAAGAAGAAGAAGAAGAAGAAGAAGAAGAAGAAGAAGAAGAAGAAGAAGAAGAAGAAGAAGAAGAAGAAGCAGCAGCAGCAGCAGCAGCAGCAGCAGCAGCAGCAGCAGTGGAGGAGGAGGAGGAGCAGGAGATTGGATTTGTACCCCAGTCTTCACTCAGAGTCTCAGAATGGCTTACAAACTCCTGTCCCTTCCCCTCCCCACAGCAGACACCCTGTGAGGTAGGTAGGGCTGAGAGAGCTCTTTCCAGAACTGTCCTTGAGAGAACAGCTCTGACAAAACTATGGCTTGCCCAAGGCCATCCAGCAGCTGCAAGTGGAGGAGTGGGGAATCAAATCCAGTTGTCCCAGATTAGAGTCCGCACACTTAACCACTACACCAAACTGGCTATAGCACCAGATATGAATTAAAGGGTCTGATTATATGATATGTGAAATGTGAGTTGGTCATGGGGTGCAGGCTCTTTGTTCCACTGCAAGTTCCACATGTCTTTCAAGAGAAGGGTTGCCAGCCTCAAGATGGAACTTGAGGATCTCTTGGAATTACAACTGATATCTAGGCTATAGACATCAGTTTCACTGGAGAAACTGGCTGTTTTAGAGAGTGGGTTCTATGACATAATGGCCCACTGAAATCCCTCCTGGAGTTGAGACATGTTCAGTCATGAACACCAGACTTTATCAGGAGGTGGGGAAGTTGGGGGTGACAACAGGAGGTTGATAACTGAGGGACTGGAGGCAAATGTTGCCATCTGATCATGTACTTCAAATCTGGTAGGGAGCCACCATGATATTGGAGCAACTTGCCAGTCTGATCACAGCCCTTCATTGATACTTTCCTTGCCACATTTCCACCAAGGCCAACCGAATAACACTGAACAACAAAAGCTTCCTCTTCTTTTTCCTTTAGCTGGTTTTTCCTGTTTTCCTAGGTCACAGGGGTTATTCATTCACTATAAGTGTAGTTCACTATAAGTATAATTTGCAAGAATGTCAAGATTTTGCTTTCTTAGGTTTTCTTTATTAAATAAAATGCATACTGGACTACAGCCAGCTAGAGGTTTTGAAGCAACAGTGGGTTCCCCCCCCCATGAATGTTTGTTTTTTGATTGATCAATAGTAAAATGTGCTTGTTCATCAAAATGATTTCCAAGTTAATCATATGACCGAAGATGCCTCTCTATATAAGGGAGGTCAATACACTGAGCTTCCGCCTATTCTATCATAATGAAGGGCTTAGTCTTAGCACTGATGTTAACCCTTGTGGGTAAGTATCACTTCTCTATCTAGCACAAGAATATGCTGCAAAAACATAAGAAATCTTTCAAATGAAATTTCTCTGATTCTTAATCCTTTGTACTCAAGTGGCAGAGATGTGGCAGTGTGTACAAAGTCATAGATTCTATTTCTGGCATCTTTAGGTAAAAGATTACAGGGAGCATGTGTTCAAGTAAGTTTTTTCTCTGCCTGAGATCTTAAAGAATTGCTGCCAATCAAAGTAGACAATAGTGAGATAGATTGATCAATGGTCTGACAACTTTATATGTTCATGCATAACTGTGTAATGTAATGGAGGATACTTGAAAGGAATAGCATGAACCTCTTTGGAAAAAATCATATTTACCAATATGGTAGTAATGCTCCCCCCAAGATACATTAAACATTCCCATAAGACCAAATATAGTATTTTAATATGATTTTAAGCCATCTTAAGTTTGAGGAGATAATTAAAACAAATACCTTCTTTTTATCTTTCAGGTTGCCACAACCTTAAGCGTAAGTATCATCCCATACCACCTTTAATGAGTTTCTTCAGAAATAAATATTTTACACGTAGTGCCTATAATACCTGTTTGATTTTTTTTTCAGAACCTGTTTTTAATGAAAACAAATGTTACACATATAAGTATGAATTAAAGCAGGTGACCAGGGTTGGAACTGAATGGTACTCAGGTGCTGGAATAAAACTTTTATCTAAAGTGCAGATCTGTGGCTCTGGATCAGAACTTTGGCTTATTCGGGTAAGAAAATGAACCCAGTTAAACAGCTGAAATTACCTTTTCCTGTGATGTTTTCAGCAGCTGGGGGAAATATTTTTTCATACTTTTTTCTTATTCATGTAGAATGCAGCTAATACTACTTTTACAAGAACCTAAATGCTATTTCACACATTACTAGATTAATTCTCATGTCAAGTGAACCTCAGGTTTTAAGGAATAGTCCTGCTTTTTGATCAGGAAGACAATCCTATATATATATATATATATATATATATATATATATATATATATATATATATATATATATATATATATTTGCCCTATGTATTAGTACTTTCCAGCTCCCCCATTGGCTGTGCTGTGCACTCTATCAGCCATGGGCCCATCAACCACCACTCAAGAGTACTCATGTTACATTGGCTGGGGGCTGGGTCTGCTCCTCTCCCCTGCCCACTGCCAGCTTGGACACTCTTCCCTGACAGAATAAACTGCCAAAACGGCTCCCTCTTCTGTTGAAGACACTTCTCCTGTGGAACTAACTTTTCTATCAGTGGCTGTTGCTAGCCAACCAAGCTTGGTTCCATCAGTAAAAAGGCAAAGGAAAGAGGCCCTTTTCAGGCCTTTGTGGGGAACTCATTGGGGCCAGACCTGAGCTAGAGTTGCCAACTCCAGGTTGGGAAATTCTTGGATATTATGTGATGGAGTCTACGGAAGCCAGAGTTTGGGGACTGGAGAGGCCTCAGCTGAATAAAATGCCATAGAGTCCACCTTCCAAAGCGTTTATTTTCTCCCGGGGAACCATTGCTGCCAATCTCCAGGTGAGGGCCGGAGATCACTCAGAATTAAAACTGCTCTCCAGATGGCAGAGATCAGTTCCCCTGGAGAAAATGGCTGCTTTGCAAGGTGGACTATTTGTCATTATACCCTATGACAGTCAGCGTGACATAGCAGTTAGCGCTTCAGAGCAGGGTCTGCCAGACCCAGGTTCTTCCTGTGGAAATTAATTGGGTGATTTCAGACCACTCACAGACTTTCAGCTTAACCCACCTCACAGGGTTGTTGTGCAGATCAAAAGTGGGAGAGGAGAATGATGTGAGCTTCTTTGGTCCCCACTGTGGAGACAGACTGTACTTTTCCTCTTGGGGAACCCTTGTTGCCAATCTTGTCTTTTAGGATGGCACAACTCATGTATAATGGTGTGCCAAGTACAACAGCAGTGCGTCTAGTATAGAGACAGGATGATACAGGATGAAAGAATTAGACCTTAGTGTTATGAGGTGCCCTGTCCTCACCTTGCTGTCCACCAGCAGAAGAAAGGTGTTCATAAATAACAAACTATGCTTTCCTCAAGCCATACTTTGCCACTGAATGAATTTGTGACCTTCCAAGTACATGACATCACTCTTCTTTGTTGCTAGGGATGGGCACAAACTGAACCACAAAGCAAAATTTGTCACAAATTTTGCCTTGTTCATAGTTTGTTTACAGAAGTCCATGATGGGTCTACATCCTGAACTTCCACAAACTTTTAGAGCAGTTCATGGTGGTTTGTGGATGGAGCTGAAAGCAAGGGTTTAAAGGGACTCTGAGTCCCTTTAAACCCCTGCTTTCTGTTCCCTGCAGAAGCCAAAAAAAAAACAACTGAGCAGTGGAGAGATGCTCCACAACACTCAAGCTGTTTCAGGCTGTCTTGTGCAATTTCTTTAAACTTTTAAGGTCTGCAGAAGACAGCCTGTAAAACAGCCACACAGCAGGGTGGTGCTCCCCACTTCTCAGCTGTTTCAAGCTGTCTTGTGCAGTCCCTTTAAACTTTTAAAAGGACTGAACAAGATAGCCCAAAACAGCTGTGGGCAGGGAGCTGTTTTCTGCAGTATCTTTAAATTTAAAAAGACTGCAAAAGATAGCTTAAAATAGCTGAGTGGCGGGGAGCTTTCCAGCTTTCTGCAAACTACATTTTCAATGGGATTTTCAGGGCCATGAACCCTGAACTGGTTCGGTTTGCAAACCTGCCTCCTGGTTCCATTTGGTTTGTGGTTCACAAAATATGAAGGCCTGGTTTAGGCTAAAAGGAGGAATATAAAACCAAAGCTTGCAAAACATTCACTATGCTCCAGATTTATCTGTGCAACAGAACCATCAAGCAAGTGAAACAGCCCATCAGTGTTGGCCCTGCCTGCTTTATTTTTCATACACACTTGCTTCCACTGCCACCTCTTGGGACTAGGGGAAGCTAGCAATGCACCATCTGCAGCTGGGGGCCTGAGAAATTCTCAAGCACCAAGCTATAAGAGGCCTGCTTTGTTTCACTTATAAGGATGCCTGTCAGATCCAGAATATCAGAACAGGAGCCATCACTTTATATTAGTTCTGTCTTCTAGCCTAGAGTTCCTGAACTAAAACTAATTCCAGACAGATCACCATGGGGTTCGGTTGCAGCAAAAATAAATAGGAGCCTTGTAGCACCTTTAAATACTTCACACGCCCTGAATAACATACTTTCAATCCACTTCTACTGCACTTTGCAACTAGAGTTTACTGTGTGAAATGACAAAATCCACTTGCAAATGTTTGCTAAAGTGCATTGAAAGTGGATTGAAACTGCATTAGTCAGTATGTGTGAAAGCGGTATAAAACAATTATATTCCAGTGCAATCTTTTACTTACTTAATTAGATGCAATGTGTCAGACAAGTTTCAGTTTGGGGAAAGTAATCCTTTACAGGAGTTAACTTGTGAATGTTTCTCTGCATTTTTCTTGATTAAATTTGTTTATGTACTTACATTCCACCCTTTTCTTCTTGCATGTCATGACTCCTTGACCATGCTGTTTGTTTGTTTTTTAAAATAACTCCTACATAAAATGACTTGCATAGAAAGAATCCACTCAGTGCATCTCAAGAAGTGGGCTTTAGTTCTAGAATAAAGTTGGTCAGTCTTTAAAGTGCCACAAGATTACTATTTGTTTTTAACTGAAATTCATGGTTTTCTATGAGTTTTCCTCTTGTTCCACATACACCGGTTCACCTACAGTGAAACAGATGCTAAATGTAATTAGAAAATTGGATGCCATCTCTCCTTATAATAATTATCTTTTGGTTTTGTAAGATTCCATGCACTCCCATTGGCTGTAAAATGCCCTCCCTCAGCCATTGGCCCATCAGCCGCCACTCAAGAGTACTCGCATGCCATTGGCCGGGTGCTGGGCCTGCTCCTCTTCCCCACCCACTCCCCCTGGCAGACTGCTCTCTCTCCTGAGGAAGACAGTTCTCTTGACTCCTGTGAGGGACTGTCCCCTCAGTGGCTGTTGGTAGGCAGCCAAGCTTGGTTCTGTGAGTAAAAAAACAAAGGACTTTCAGCATAACCCGCTCCCCCGCCCATTACCCCCTTCCCAACGGCCACTTTCCTGTCAGAATAAATGGAAAAAGGCTCTTTCTCCTGCTTAGCTTCAGCATGGCTGGCTGGCTAATGAGGTGGGCCAGTGACCATCAAACCATTTTCTTCAACCCCCCGCTGTGTGGCTGACTTTCCCCTAGGGTTGCCAATCTCCAGGTGGGACCTGGAGATCTCCCAATGTTACAATTGACCTCCACATGACAGGTGATCAGTTCCCCAGGAGAAAATGGTTGCTTTGGAGGGTAGGCTCTATGGCATTATACCCTGCTGAGTCCTTCCACACACACCCCAAATGCTGCCCTCCACAGGATCTACCCCCCCAAATCTCCAGGTATTTCCCTAATCAGAGTTGGCACCTGTACTTTCTCCTCTGTCAGTAGAAGGCCCTTTCCACATCTATGTTGGCCTTTCGGAGAAAACTCATTGGGCCCAGTCCTGATCAGGTTGCCAACTCCAGGTGGGCAATTCCTGGAGATTTGAGGGATGGAGCCTGGAGAGGGTGAGGTTTGAAGAGGGGTGGCACCTCAGACAGGTGCGATGCCATAGACTCCACCTTCCAATCCAGCCATTCCCTGATGGGGAACCATTGTTGCCAATCTCCAGGTGGGAGCTGGAGATCACTCAAAATTACAACTGCTCTCTAGGAGGGAGGAGGGAGGAGATGGAAAACTAAAGGTAGGTTGATGGTTGGCTGGGAGGGAGATAGGGTTATCAACTCCAGGTTGGGAAATTCCTGGAGATTTGAGGGGTCAAACCTGGAGAGGGTGAGTGTTGAGGAGGGGTGGAACCTCAGACAGGTACAATGCCATAGACTCCACCCTCCAAACCAGCTACTCCCTTCTGGGGAACCATTGTTACCAATCTTGGGGGTGGGCTGGAGATCACTCAAAGTTACTACTGCTCTTCAGGTAGCAAAGATCAGTTCCTCTGGAGAAAATGGTGGACTCTGTCATTATACCCTGCTGAGATTGCCACAGCAAATTGTCACTGAGTGCACAAAGCCGGGGCACTCTCCCAGAGCCTTTCTAGAGCCCGTTGTATTTATTTCCACAACGAGCCTTATTCCTAGTAATTTTATATTTCAGTTTAAGAGGCCTAAGGCTACATCTACACATCCCTGGATATTGTGCTGTTGCAGTCATTCACAAGTGGATTTTCCTGTGTAGATAAATCAATCTGATTTTGAATGATTATTATAGCACAACTATCGCACCAATATTCTGTGATACAGCCTAAGTTGGAAGAATGTGTGGTGAAGAGTCCAAATGCTTGGAATTTAAATAACCTATGTAGATTTCTAAGGGAGGGGCAAGTCTTGGAAACTGAATGAGAAATTTACTCTTTGGCTTTTTGTGTGTGTCACAGATTTACTCCCCTGAAGCATATGAATACAAAAGCAATTCTCCTCGACCAGAATTCATTCAATCTCCTGAACTGACAAAATCATTTGCAGCAAAACTTGGCAAGCACGCTGCATTTCGTTTGGCAAATGGCCGCATAAGTAAGATCATGGCTCCTGCCAACCACTCAGTTGATGGTCTTAATGTTTACAAAGGATTTGTGAATATCCTGCAACTCATCATAAAAGATAAACAGAGTGAATATACTTTACAAGAGGTAAGCTCTTAATTTTAGTTCTACTTGTGGTACTAGGGCTCCCCATAACCCACTGCCTCTTAGTCTTGTGCATATTTATAAGCAATAACCATGTGTCAGATAGTAATTGCCAATGCCAGCATCAAGGGTTGAGATGCTAGGGAGGTTAGTTGGACATTTGCAAACCTCAAAATTAGGCTGGAATTCTTGTGGTTCTTACCCTGCTACTGACATCTACAGGACAATTTGAAATTGTAGCCTTCAAAAGTAAGTTAAATAGTTAGGAAACAATCCAGTGCACAGTTATATCAGTCCCAATGAAACTGAAGAAGCTTCTGCATGACTAACTTTGTTAGATTACAGGCTTAGCAGTTGTATGTCTTTTTCCTAAATGATCAGAGCACTTCATATCTATTAAACATAAGAGAACATAAGAACATAAGAGAAGCCAGTGTTGAATCAGGCCAATGGCCCATCCAGTCCAACACTCTGTCACACAGCGGCCAAAATATACCGGGTGCCATCAGGAGGTCCAGCAGTGGGGCCAGGACACTAGCAGCCCTCCCACTGCTGCCCCCTCCAGCACCAAGAATAGAGTGCATCACCTGCCCCAGACTGAGAGTTCCCATCTACACCCTGTGGCTAATAGCCACTGATGGACTTCTGCTCCATATGTTTATCTAATTCCCTCTTGAAACTGTCCATGCTTGTAGCTGCCACCACCTCCTGTGGCAGTGAATTCCATATGTTAATCACTCTTTGGGTGAAGAAGAACTTCCTTTTATCTGTTCTAACCCGACTGCTCAGCAATTTCATGGAGTGCCCACGAGTTCTTGTATTGTGAGAAAGGGAGAAAAGTACTTAGTTTGCTATTATCTCAAGAATTACCTCTTTTATTAGAAGATAATTGCAGACCTATCACTCTTTTAGTTGAAACATTTTATGCATTTGGGATAGACTTTTGCAGCCATTCAAATGGGGTCTAGCTTTTTTTAAATATCTGAGTAATCTGCTTAGAACTAATATGCTAAGAAGCAGTATGAGGTAGAGAGAGTTTCAGCAATGTTGTGAAGTAGGCCAGTTTCTCTCAACATTTCAGGTAGGAGGCTGAAGCTGAAAGACAGTGGATTGCCTGAGGCATTATGGAAATTCATAGCTGAGATTTAAGCCAGGAAATAACAGTATCAGTGTCATTGGCAAGCGCTATGTTGCATCAAGTAGATCACAACAAGGGCATGAGATCAATATGGATAATGAAGGAGGTGAGCTAAAGCCCTTCATCAGTTCAGATGAGACTTGAATTCAAGGAATCAGTGGGAGTTGAGGATGAAGCTTAATGTGTCTACTAATACATTAAGGAAACAAGAAATATTTGTTCTTTTGTTTTCTCCAGGCTCTTGTTAGTGCCATCCTAAACAGAGTTACACCCTCTTTAAGTTCTCTGAAGTCAATGGGCTTAAAAGGATTAAAAGGCATTGAAAGAGCCCCAGGGAATGAATGCTAATTTGAAACCTCCATTAATCTTATTTATTTATTTATTTATTTATTTATTTATTTATTTATTTATTTATTTATTTATTTATTTGATTTATATACTGCCCTCCCTGCAGATGGGCTCAGGGCGGTTCACAATGATCTCGATACAATACCATTAAAACAATTAAAATACCAGTTTAAAACAGTAAAACCATAAAGTACCATGCAAAGTTCTGATGTCAGTTCAGCAGTACTGATATCAAGATCCAGGCCACTGATGTCACTTCAGCAGTACCGTTATTGAGATCCAGGCCACTGGGGGAGAGATAGCCAGGAGGGAAAAGGGATGTCCGCTGCCTCAACTGAAGGCCCGGTGGAAGGTCCTGAAGAACTGTAATAGAACCTGCAGGGGCCTGATTTTGTAAGGGAGCTCATTCCACCAAGTGGGGGCAGGGCCGAAAAAGCCCTGGCCCTGGTTGAGGCTAATCAAACATCCCTGTAAATTGTATATTTGTTAAATATAATAACATACATTGATTTAATATTTTCAAAAAGCCACCTATATTTGAAATCAGAACTGAATACATTGCAATATTAACATTTTAGGAAATTGACTACTGAGGTACTGGCCTCCTGAAAATAGAATCCTCCAATTGTTTGTTGGGTTTAGGACCTAAAGTTGGTGGGATTCTAAAAGAAAAAAATTATAGCCACTATAAAAACAAGAGCTGAGCTAGTAAACCTTTCTTATTGGCAAGGGTAATGGCTCTATCACCATACCCTCTGGCCATGTTATTAGCTGAAGAGTTGGCTTTTCTTGGACCATCAGAAAAAGCCAGAGGAGATAAATGACTATATAGTTCAGTATGTATATCAAACAGAATAAAAAGAGCAAACCTCTCCATTGAAGTCAATGACCCAGTAACCCAAAGAGTTAGGTTTACTCTTGATCCTGGGGCTGTTTTTTTCTTTTCTTTTTTTAAAGTTAGGTCTAGTTCTTTATTTTCTATTTTTGTTAGTTTTGTTAAATTGTCATTCCTAAACATTGTTTTAATGGATATAATACCCAAGTCAAAGTAACAAAATGTACTGTTGTTTAGCTTAGGATCAAAAATAAATCAGTGGTCCATACAGAGGATTTTTTGGTATCACTTCAGCTTCTGCCATATATGCAATGAGAGGGTACCAGGTCTTAATGAAATTTTCTTCTGACTTGTGTGAGAATGTGTTTGATGTGTGGAGTGAGATCTTTCCCATGATAAAATGATCCCATATACGATCTTGCCAGGCTTCTATCGTGGGTGGGGATTTGTCAATCCATTTTGCTGCTATTTTAGTTTGTGCTATGGCCAATAGAGTGTGAGTTAGGCTAGTTTGATTTTTGTTTCCATATGGGTTTGACCAGTTGTTCAAGAGTAGATCTCTGGTAAATGGGGTAAGTTTATATGCGTTATTAATTGTATGTGATGTCTGATTTGTGTCCAGAAAGGACATGTCCACCAGCAGTGAATGTAATCTGCTTTTTGACCACAAGTTTTTTTATTGCAAATTGGATCTATGCTGTTTTTTATATGGTGTAAGATGGCTGGAGGTATATACCATCTCAAAAGGGTCTTGATAGTCTGAAAATGGATATTGAAAATTGTTGAGGAAAGATTTGGTGAGGCCCATATGCATTCCCAGTCTTCTTCATTTATACAGTGTGGTACACCCAGTGACCATGACAAAAGACTACCTAACCCTAATGTTAAAAGCAACAATTATTTAACAACAACATTTCCTCTTTTTCACCTCTAGGCAGCCTACCTGTGCATTAGCCAGTGTTAGTTTGTGGCAAGCCAGGTCCTTCTGCAGTCCATCAAATAGAGACCACATACTGGGATGACTGCAGTAGAATAGGGAATTAAGAGCACTACATTATTTGATTATAATTGATAAAATCACAACACAAATGGTTGCCACTTCTCTTATTATTTGTTATTTAATGTTTTCTTATGGTTTAGTTATCTTATGGTTTCAATTTTTAAAAACAAAATAAGTAAATAATAACTGAAGAATTTTAAGCCATATAGTTGTTCAAAAGTTGTGTATATTAGACAGTCTATACATAATTTAATTTAACATCTTTCTGTCTTTACTTTAGAAATTGCCTTATACCAACATTACAAATGTTGACAAATGGCAAATTAATAAATTTAAATACTTTAAATTTATTTAAATATTTCTATATAGAGTTTAATTTATGATGTTATTGTTTTTCCTTCTTAATAAAGTTTGTTGAAAACAAAATGGTTACTTGTATGGTCCTGCATTTTCCCTTCCAAGCCTTTAGATTCAAGAGCTTTAAAGCCTTTTCATACAGGCCACTTTTGTATATTTACTAATGAAGTAATTTACTAATAACATAGTAAAATTATTATTTGATTAAAATTGATAAAATCACAACACAAATTGTTGCATGTGAATATAGGTAATACCTGTTCATTCACATAAGTGGAGATGAATGGCTATCCACCATTATAAATATCTATGGTGCTTTATATGGTATTTTTCCATGTGGGCTTCTTTCCACATGGGCTTTTTTCTGTGTGGGCTTTTCTATGGCCGAGGACAGACTGGCAATTTGCCGCGGGATGGGACCCGGGCTGACAGCGACTCAATATCGGAGTAAATGGAACGTTCACACAGGCACATCTGCCTGGCGTCCCCCACCCGGAGCTTACTGGAGCCCTCGCGCTTCAGAGCCGGTTTAAAAAAACACCTGATAAAAGCCGTCGCAAATCGTGAAAGCCTGCGTTCGTCGCGCGTTTCCCCGCTTCCGGGGAGTCTGAACGCGCAGCCGAAAAGCCGGGAGCAACCCGCATTGGGCATGAGGCAGCAGCGGCGTGATTGGCTGAGCTCCGCTCCACTGCCCAATGCGGTGCCGGCGTTGCAGGGCAAAAAAAAAAAATCGCCGAAATGCGCTTATGCGCATGACCGCATGAGCGCTCGTGCGCTCATGCGCACATACGTCCACAGCCGAAATAATGGGGGAACAGCGAATATAGCGCGCCTCCGGCGCGGCAGTCTGAACGGTCCCGCGCGCCTCCGTCCCGTTTCTTCCGGCAGAGGCCCTCGCTGTGTGGACGGGAAAACCCGGTATCATTTACTCCAGGTTTTTTTTGCCCCGACTCGATACCGGGGCAAATTGCCAGTCTGTCCTGGGCCTATGTATGGGTTCTTTTCCATGTGGGCTTTTTTCATAGAACCCCTCCCATCACCTCTCTGCTATACATCAGAAGAAAAGAGGATACTCTGAAAGCAAAAGAAATAACAGAATCAGCCTGAGTTATGGAATCCCAAGGAGGGGAGCCCATAGTGAATGAGAGCAAAAGGCTGGCTAGAGGCTTGGGTGGGGGGAGTGCTCTTGAGACATTTAGTGACCCAGCAGCTAGAAAGGCACAACAAAAAGGGATTCTTCTGAGAAGCAAGGGATACTGATGTGAAGAATTTCTTGCAGCTATTGACCATATAAAGTATGTGGCCCTTGATCTTAGACCTGATAGAGAACTTTTTTATCATTACTCAAACAAGTTTAACATCCTAACTTGTATGCTAAATTATTTCAGTTTATCCATTTTTGAAATAGCTTAGAGTTGTCTTATGGAAAGAAATGATCAGATAGATTGCTTTTTAAACATACAAGTTCCACCAAAAATAAGTCATACTGGGTTAAAATTGTTTCAGGGGGGAAAACCCAAGGCAGAGTATGATTTGGGGGCTGCACAGTACTGATTTATGAAATAACACTGTAATTTGTCTTGTATTGCGATCCTGACTATAGACAGTGATTAATTTGATTTTAAGACATTTACTTACATTGATTAAATCAATTATGATTTGGTTGTTGATTTGAAAAGGTTTGAAATTCTTTTTAGCTCAAAATTCACCCTAGTTGAATTTAAAAAAACCCAATTATTTTAAAATATTAGCATTAGATTGAGGAAATTGGTTTAGGGACTAGCATTGTGCCCTTTTGTTATATTGTATTAAAGCGTAGCATCTGTGATACATTGTGCCTACTTTTAGATTTATGTTATTTTTTTCACATCTGCCCTTGCCTTTAGCAGGCATCAGAGACTGTCATATCATGACATCTGTAAGTTGATCCAAAGAAAAATAATGTGGTGGTTTTCAAGCTAACTAAATTGGATCATTTGAACGTTCTTCTGAGTCCCTTTGAAATAAATTGGGAAGTTCAGAGGCGATCTGTAGTAGAGCTGCTCATAATTTGCATGCAGAAAGTTCAATCCCTGGCATTTTCAGTTAAAAGAGGTCATAAAACAGCAGGCTTTCTTTGCACAAGATCCTGGAAAGCAGCTGCCAGTCAAGGTAGCTAGTGCTGAGGTAGATGGGTCAGTGGTATGACCTGGGATAAGACAAGTCCCTATATACACTAGAAAAGTGCAGGAGTTCAGTAGCACATTAAATACTAACACATTTTTTGGCAGGGTATGAGCTTTTGTGAGTCACTGCTCACTTCTTCAGATGCATCTAGAACGTGAATCCATTTGTCCTATTTATTGGAAAGTGGAGTGGTTTCAGATGCCAAACGACATTAGCAGGCAAATGACAATAGCAGGTGTGATTGGATTAGGTGTGATACACAGAGAGGTAGTGTTGGCAGAGCTTAAATATGCAAAGGAAGTAGAGCAGAGGTTTATTTAAAGAAGAAAAAACTGTTATGGAACATAGAAGAGAGAGAACTTTAACTGTCTAACCTAACTGCTGAAGGAGGAAAAACAACAAGAAGGAAGCTCTGCAGGAGCAGGAAGTCTCCAGGAGATCCAATCAAGACACAGGAAGGACATAATCTGAAACTGTGGGCCATCCCTAACCTAGCTATGCTAACTACCAGTCCTTCAGCTGTCTCCCTGTAGGGAGATATTTAGATCTTCTTCATAAGGCTGCACTATAGACCTTGCATTTTCCAACAGGTAGTAGGCATGGAGAAATCAGCAGAGAGGCGGCTGAATTGCAACTGATAAGGAAGCTCAATACAATGCATCCACCTGGATTGAACTGAGACCTAGGTTTCCTGTCTCAAAACCAGTGCTGATTTCTCCATGCCTACTACCTTTCTGTGTATCACCCTAAATGCAATCACACCTACTATCGTCATTTGCCTGCTAAGGTCATTTGGCATCTGAAATTGCTCCACTTTCCAATATATATGACAGATGGACTCACATTCTAGCTGTATCTGAAGAAGTGAGCAATGACTCACGAAATCTCATACCCTATCACAAATTTTGTTAGTCTTTAAGATGCTACTGGACTCTTGCTCTTTCCTACTGTTACAGACAAACACAGCTACCCATCTTGATCTACCCCTGTATACACTAGCAAGGTTCATGAATCGAGTCCCATTCTCTGAACAGTTTTTATTTTTATTTAATTTTTTTATTTATAGCCCACCCTTCCCACAGGCAGGCTCTGGGTGGGTAACAAGATTTCAGTAATATAATAAAATAATTGAAAATTAAAACCACATAATAAACATTAAAATAGAGGTTACAGTTCAAAGACAGAAATTAGCAGGCTGCGAGAGGTTCCTGGCCTGATGGTAATGGCTAACTGTTGTCAAATGGGTGACAGAATTTCAGGGAGGCCACATATGGATGCCTGCTGCCTTATCTGAAGGCCTGGCAGAACAGTTCTATCTTGCAGATCCTGTGGAATTGAAGAAAGTCCTGCAAGACCCTGATCTCAATAGGGAGCATGTTACACAAGGCAGAGGCCAGCGCCAAAAATGGCCCTAGGCAAGGCAAGTGTCCTTCAGGCCAGGGACCGCCAGAGGTGTTGATCCATAGAGCATAATGATCTTCAGGGTATATATGGGAAAAGGCAGTCCCTCAGATATATTGGTCCCAGGCTGTGTAAGGCTTTAAAGGTTATTACCAACACCTTGAAATGTATCCAGAACTCTAATGGTAACCAATACAATTGGCAGAGTACCTGTGAGCCTACATAGACATTGACGTCAGCAGGTGCACCACCGCATTTTGTACAAGCTGTAATTTCTCTGTCAGCCTCAAGGGTAAGCCTGTGTAGAGCAAACTGTAGTAATCAATCCTGGAAGTGGCCATTGCATGGGTAACTGCAGCTAAGTCCTGGGGGAAGAGATAGGGTTTCAGTTACCTAATCTGCCTAAAATGGAAAAAAATGCAGATCTTGTGACTGCAGTAATGTGGGTCTCCATCAAAAGGGAGGTAACCAGTATTACTCCCAGGCTCATCCCTTTCTGGGCCGGCATGAAAGGCATCCCTTCCAGAATGGGGAGCCTGATAACTATATCTGTTCCCCGGCCCAGGTATAAGATCTCCATCTTCGATAGATTTAACTTCAACTGGCTCTGCCACAAGCATCCAGCTACAGTGTCCAAAGCCTCAAGACAGATTATCAGGAGTGGAGGATGGATGGCTGTCCAATAGAGCTGGGTGTCATCTGCATACTGATGGCAACCCAGTCCTTGCCTGCAGACTAACTGGGTGAGGAGGCGCATGTAGATGTTAAATAACATTGCCGAGAGGATCGCCCCCTGTGGCACTCCACATTCCAGTGAGTATTATGAGGAGACCCTCTCGCCAAGCACCAACCTCTGTCCCCGACCACAGAGAAAGGAGGAAAACCATTGCAAGGCTTGTATTATTTGATTATTGCTTTTATTGTCTGACATTATCTATTTTATATCTAATCAGATAGTTCAAAGAGGAACTGACAACATATGACCTACTAAAATGCTTCTAGTTTTCATTTGTGCAACATTCATAGATCCACTTGTGAAATTCACCCACAGGTAGTTTGTTTGGGGAAGGTGGGAAAGCCTTGAATGGCTAGAGACAGTACATGTGAGTAGTTCAGCTACCATTATGAATGTATCACTTCAAATGCAACACACACACCTTCCTATTTAATGTCAGATAAGTGCAAATCAGCTCCTAAACTAACAGACATTCTAAAGCATGTGGAAGACTCCAGACATGAGTCACCTTGAAAATGAAGCTTAAACTACATAGATCTTATGCATACACAGAGATTGCAGTTCTGATAAATACAAATTTATGTGATAATACTGTAGATCTGAATGAAAATTGCTAATATAAGGAAGAAGATGGCTAAGGCTCCTGAGTTCTTACACAATAATTTATTACTGCTTCTTTTACAGCATGTAAAAGCCTATTCTAACACTTCTAACAGAGGAATGTGTGAGCAGTAGATTAGATATAATGGGATTTTGAGAAGCGAAGTGCCAGTCAAAACCCATAAATCCTTTGCTTTTGAGGTTTAATTCTGACTGATCAAATTATTTCACCACATTTTTAATTAAAATGTTCAAATTATGCTTCATATACAGTAAGCCCTTACTGGAACTGAATGAAGAATGTTCCACTGGGCCAAACCATGATTCCACTGACATCTGTAGGGATTTTCTCAGTGAACTTTCAGTTGAAGCTGGTGTTTGAGTCTCTGACAAGAAAAGAAGAAAATGGAGAGGATGATTTTAAAAGTGTATTAAAGTGGAGTTATATTCTACAATGGATACAGGATATTTATTCTTTTTGCAGAATGGCATTGAAGGTCTTTGCAAGGCAATGTATACTATTCCAGACAGCAAGAATGCAAACCGAATATTAGTGATGAAAGCCAAAAACTTAAATGATTGTCTTAACAGACCGGAAAAAGTTGTCGGTGCTGCATATGCTACTCCATGTACAGAATGCAAAGAGGTAAGTCAAGTGGTAGCATCCAGCCAGTACAGTAGTGCTATGTCACTTCTGGGGAAAATGCAGAAGTGACACCACAGTGCTCTAGGAATCATTAGCAATTCTATGATAATGCTGTCATGCTGACAGCTATTTTTAACCAATTTTTCTCCCAGCAGCTGATGAAACAGTAGTGGACATTGCCCATCATAGCAGGAGACTTGAAAACCTTGTAAAGTGGATGGGTGGTTACTCCATGACCATGACATATTTGATCTGCAATACTGTGAAGGCCAATTTACACATGCAAGCAGATACATAAGCAGCTAGTCACAAACAATTGCATTAATACTGCTCTATTAAATAGCCTAATAACATGTGTGTGGGTGATTCTCTGAGGTTTGTAAACTATATCTAGGACTTAGTATGACCAAGTACTACTTTCTATCAAAGTAAGTCCCTATGATGGCATGGTTGTGCGCTAGTAAGCAATCCTAGCATTGCCCACTGAATTTTGATCGCGCTAAACCAGATATGTCAAAGGGAGTCAATGATGATATCAACTTAGTGAGACATGGAACACATAAAGGCTACAATCTAGTTATTTATGAAAGAGGAATTTAAACTTCACTATAACCTGTAATAGTTAGAACAACACAACTGTAACAATAAGTTGTGACATTTAATAAAAATAATAGCATTGTAGGCTTGTATTGTTGGTTGGTTCATCTATGTTTATCTGCTCCAACCACCCACTATGGAGTAGGATTCATTACTACCGGCACTACTGATACTGCCATTACAACAACAACAAAAAATTAATACTATCAGAATGCTAGAAACTAAATGGTAAAAAGAAATTACATGGTCTCTGCCTAGATGGCTTATCTTTTTAGTGATAGAAGTCTTTTCTTTACTTGAATTGGTTTATTAATTTCCAGAATCCATGTACAAGAATAAGATTTCTATTTTTTTATTATTCTAAATTGCAAAGTAAAATGAGATTCTGCAAATATACACAGGTTTTCAGAATTTGGTTAAAAATAATTGAAGCTCAGAGCTAAGCAAACATCCCAAAGAGTAATTTTCAAGGGTTCAGGAAAGTCTTGGACAATTTCATTTTGGATATACTGGGTGAGCACTTAGCCTATTAGTTTGAGAAAATATAAGGTCAAGTTTGTCAAACTTTCCTTCACATGTCCCATGGATCATAATATGATCCACCAAGCAGTCTGAAGAGAGAGAAGCCAGTTTTGATGGCAAAATCCTATTAATCAGATTTCTAGATCATATCTAATTAAATTGGATATGCATTCTCCACCATTCCAAGCAGTGAGAAGTATCATAGGTAAAACAGTGTGGGTTTGATTTCCTTGTAATATTTGTTTTAATTATAACTGTACAGTAGACCACAGGAACAGGCAATGAGGCACTCTTATAGAGCAGTGCCTCATGAGAGAGAGAGAGAGAGAGAGAGAGAGAGAGAGAGAGAGAGAGAGAGAGAGAGAGAGAGAGAGAGAGAGAGAGAGTAAACCATGAAGATGTTAACCAACTCACTGTCGGTCCTCTATCTGCCTCTCCCTTTTTGTTCCATTCTCAAAAAAAAAAAAAAAAGAGTATTACCTGAGCATGCACACACATATACATCTGTCTCTCTTCACTCAGGTAGAGGGGCTTTCTCTGACATTCAAGAACAGAATTATCAGAAGATCAGCTCCTAACAATTAGCACCAAGTAAAGAAACAGCTACAGTATTAAGGCACTTTAATATTCCTTTGTCATAGGTCTCAGCCCCAGTGACAGACTTCTTCACAATAATCTAACAAGAATAGAAATGATTATATTAGAGCCATGGTCAGCAGTTAATCTTACCTGAAAACTGTAAAGCTGAGTGAGGAAGAGATAAATAACTACATCCTCTCACCAAGTGCCTTGCTGCAATTCCCCCTCCCTCGCATGTGTAATGACTGGAAGGGGAAACTGGGGAAGTGAGAGGGGCAAAGAATGTGTTCTATTCCATAATCAAAGATATGGAAATGTGCATGGATGATATTTTCCCCATACATCCTTCTAATCCATACAAGCAAATGGGAAGCATGGGGAAGAGTTCTTTCTACCCTTTCTTTTGAGCTCTTTTTCTTTTCCTTTTGAGTCTTGTAAGGTTAAAGTGGACACAACAAAATAAGGCTATGGCATGGCATGATGCTTTCCCATTGCACACTCAGTTGCCCTTGGAAGCTGTTATTTCTCCCAAAGGAGGTAACTTACAAGTGCTTGTATGGCACCTACTATATTTGTACCTGCTGCATAATGATTTCCCTACAGACAAGAGCAACCCAAGAGAAGGATATAGAGACTGTAAAAATAGTGGGGTGGGGTGGGGGAAAATGAATGCCTTTGTCCATGTTGTGTCTCCATATTCATATCAGGAGCAGTGGCAGCTACTATTTATACTTCTAAAAGGATTGGAGATATGTCCCATGATCACAACTAGTTTATACAAGTTTTTGTTTGTTTCTTTCCCCCCTACATTGTTGTTTTCAGTTGGGAAAGTAGAGCAAAGGATAAAGAGAAAAGCACAGGAGAAGGCAATTGCTTCACACCCCCTTGTGTCCCAATAATTTTATCTTTCTAAATAAAATGGCATATAAACAAAGGAGAGGAAGACAGGATTGAAGTAGATGCTGTGTCTTACATCTCAGGGCACATGGAGCTGGAGAAAGGGACAAGCTGATCCCCCCCCTTCCTCAGCTGTTTCTGCTGGTGAGAACAGCACAGGAGAGAAGACTCAAGCCCCTCCTTCCCCCTGGCAGTGTTTGGGTTTTTAAGTCCCCATGTGAATGTGTGACTGAGAGTCAAGTCAGGCATTCGTGACCTGACTTGTGTCGCATATAATGTGTAGTTCACATTATGCACAAACAAGCTCCTCTCTCTCTCTCTCTCTCTCTCTCTCTCTCTCTCTCTCTCTCTCTCTCTCTCTCTCTCTCTCTCTCTCTCTCTGGTAAGCAGCCCTAGGGAAAGAATGGCAATGGGGGGGTCAAAAGTATCTTTTATGGATCAGGTTGAGGTTGTGTATTGCCATTTCTCTAGCTGTGGTTTTATAAAACCATATATAATGAACTATTTTCTGTTCCCATTCTCTTTGTTTCATCATCACATAAGAATTCTCAAGCTACCGTTACATCTAGGTATTATATCAAGAAGACACAAAATGAATATGTAATTGATCAAGTGGACGTTGTGGAAACCCATCAGTATATGCCATTTAATGAGATAAATGGAGGAAGTATTGACATGGAGGCCAGGTATATTACTACTGCATAAAATGATCTAATGTTACAAATGGTTTTAATTTATCCCTTTGGAATCTTAATCTAGTAAAACTTCCTAACCAAGACTAACCCACAACACCTACAGTATCATTTTGCCCATATTTCATTACATAAGCTTATACATTATCCTAGAAAGCTATGGTTAGCTGTAAATCCAAAACAGGTGCAACAACACCCAAATGACTGCTAGTGAAGTTGCCCATTTCTGATTAGTTTACTTCTAAGCAATATTATCTCATAAATATCTTTAAAAGCCAAAACAAACATAATATTATGAACAGAACTTCATGCTATTCTGCATTAATCTGATGTGTGGAAACCATCTGAAAAGGAGCTCCCTTGAAAATAATACTAATAAACCAATCTCTGAGTTTACATCAAGCTGGATATTAATTTCAAATACAATACCATTCCAATGTAATTATGAGATTTATAAGTGATAGGGACATCACGACAGACTATTGATGCTCTAGAATGTGTGTGAGAGACATAAATATAAATAATTACAGCAATACTGACAGGAAAAAAAATACTGATATGAAAGGTAATATATTAAGAAAACATATTTTGTAACTATCAGTTACTCAGGGACAAAATTAAAATCATGCATATATGAACTAAAATTATAAATGGTCAGTTTATGATTGACAACTATAGCTGTTTGAAGGCCAGTGGGATTAGAGTGCTGCACAAGGAACAGAGACCCCGGTTAAAATCTCTACTCTGCCATTGAACTCTTTGGGTAACCTTGAACTTACCACTTTTTCTCAGCTTAATCTAACTCACACTGTTGTTGTGCAGATAAAGTGGTGGATGGCAGAGCCATATATGCTATCATCAGCTCTTTGGACGAAGCAAATAACATTGTATATCTGGGCAGTGGCAGATGGAAATATAAAGTCACAGAAAGCACTTTCTGTACTTACTATTTGCTTTAAATATAACTGAGTTTTCTCACTCCAGCCAAAACATTCAGTTGATCAAAGTGGAGCAACATAGCCCAGAAGAGCATCCAACCAACTTCATGGACTGTGGACTACTTACATTCCAGTTTAGCAGTGAGTCACAGCAGCTCTCCACTCCTGTCCAGCAACTTGAACGCCAGGTAAAATTTGAAGCCAGAAATGCACTTGGAACTCTTGTGCTAATGCCAATATTCTTTGTCCATGGCATGGACTAATGTCTGACATGTTCTTTTTTGTTGAAAATAAAAATCCTTTCTAACAGATTGTGGATGACCTGCAATATTTGGCACAGCACACGTGGGAGAGTATTTCAAGAGAATGTATAAAGAAATTCCAGTGGCTTACACAGACTATGCACAAAGCAGATAAAAAACTTTATGATTCTGTATATAAAAAGTGCTCTCAGCAGTCAGCATGCAGGTAAAAGACTAAGAAATCCTTTTGCCACAGAAAAAAGCATAACTAAAACAAGTCTAAATTAAAAGAATGGAGACTCAGATGTAACTATTGTCTCTTTTCCTGCAGGCGCATTTTTTGGGATGTAATGGCTTCTGCTGATAATCCCTATGGAATTAGATTGTTGAAAAACAAATATGAACAGGGAGAAGTCACCAGCCTTGAAGTAGCACAGATAGTGATCATAAGTCTTCATTACAGCACCCCATCTCTTGAAATTATGGAAGAAGCTGAGGTAAAATATAACTGGCATATTTTGATTGGTGATACTGGCATTTCTTAAATAAACTTTTTTTACATGACAATAAAAGTTTCAAATTTCAGTAAAAAGCTGTTTTTCACAGTGACTGGAGGGGGGGCATTGTGTGGTGGTGGGAAGTGCCATCAAATCTCAGCTGACTTATGGCTACCCCATGGGGTTTCAAGGCAAGAGATATTCAGAGGTGGCTTCCCATTGCCTGCTTCTACATCATGAACCTCATATTCCTTGGAGGTCTCCCATCCAAACACTAGCCAAGGCTGACCCTGTTTAGCTTCTGAGATCTACAAGGGAATAGCAATCTGTGTAGAAAAGACACTAACACATAGAAGCACAATATTAAAGTAGAAAAAAATTCCTCTTGAGGTGAAGATGCATGAAGAATAATATAAATGAAGAATCCAGATATGAAGAACTCCATTTCAAAGAACTTCCTCAATAATTGATAGACAATATATTTTCAAATAGGTTATATGCACTCTTGTGAGTTACAGCAAACACATTTCATAAATGGGCAGTAATTATGGAAGAAAGTGTGATGTCAGGCCTTGAGCTTTTCCTGAGATGTGTTGTCAATAACTGCCCATTTATGAGATGTGTTTGCTGTAACTCACAAGAGTGCATATTAGTGTCTTTTTCACACAGATTGTTATTCCCTTGTATACCTACACTGTGTGTTCCTCTTTGGTTGCTGTTAGCTTCCAAGATCTGACGAAATCGGACTCCCCTGGGCTATCCAGGTCAGGTATTGTACATGAGAGTAAAAGAGGAGTGAGAGAAAATGGACTGGATCCTCCCATTGTTCCACGGATGGAAAAAGAAAGAAGGGCAATCTTGCCTGATTGCCCCCACACAGCTTACCCCCAGACTTTCATGGCTTTAAGTCTGCAACGGTTCTCATGTCCCGAACAAGGCATTTCTGGGGATCACAGGGCAAAGGGAAATCAGACAAGGATGAGCTTCACTCAGCAGAACACTGGTCAGGTCTAACCTAATATTGCTGACTACAAAAAGGGAACCCTCATGACAGGGCAGTGTAATTTATGGGCATGTGACAAAGAGATCTCTTTCTTAAGTTGCCTACTGAGAAAAGTGTGTTTTCTCCATGAGATCATGGTGGGAACAATTGTTTTCTCATATACAGCAAAAATCTTGACTGGACAGTAGAAAGCTATATTAGCCTGGTGATTGAAGAAAATTAATGAGAGTGACAGAGAAATCACACTTCTCTCTCTTGGCAGAATACATTTCTACTGCTTTTAAATTCCCTGGTGTGTTTGCTTAAGCCTGCATGGGCTTTGAATTGGGTAACAAAGAGAATGTCTTAAAAACTGCCATCATCAAACATGTTACAACCTTTTTGGACACCCCGAAATAAATGTCATGGGGAAGAAATACTTTAAAGCAGGGGTGTCAAATATGCGGCCCAGGGGCTGGACCAGGCCCCCAGAGGGCTTCTATTAGGCCCGCAGTGGAGCTGGCTGTCTTCTGCTTCTTCTTCCAGTTCTGCTGCTGCTGCACCATTATAGGTTTGCAGTTTACAGATACACACCTGACCAGCATACTCAGGATTGCAACAGCACAGACATTTTGATGCAATAATTCAGAGCAAGAGGTGTCAGTTACCAGACACTGTTAAATAAACAAAATATTGCAAGAGTGCTAATGCTTTAAGTATGTTTTTATTTTAAGTAAAAAAAAACCCTTTGTGTTGGCATCCTTTACAAAGTTTATATCTCCGCTACCTGGCATTACATTTTATGACACACATGGCCCCACACAACAAAGTCGCATTTATGTCTGATCCGGCCCTCATAACAAATGGGTTCGAAACCCCTGTTTTAAAGCCTGGGCCAAGCTTTAGGACCTGGGTATAATGCAAAGAAATGTGTAACCAAGCAATAGTCTCCCAGGTAAAACAAAGTGCAAATGGTGCTGCCCCTCTTTAAAACCCAAAACCTTCCTATTGTGGTAGCAAGATCAGATCTCCACATAGGATTAGAATTCACAGGTGAATCACAAATGACATCAGACACTGGATTTGGGTAATTTCAAAGTCTAGACATGTTGGTCTGCAGTTGAAGAGCTAGGCTGAAGTCCAGTAGCACCTTAGAGACCAACAAGGTTTTGGGGGCAATAAGTTTAGAGAGTCTGACAAAGGGAGCTTTGACTTTTGGAAGCTTACATGTTGAAAATCTTGTTGGTATCTAAGGTGTTTAGCCTAGTAGAGACAGACAATGAGCTAAAAAAGAATGATTATATATGAATGGCTGTAACTGTTCATATATTTACCTTTTCCACTGGAGGACATGAGACCATTTTATGAGGTGGCCTATCTTATGGCCTGCACATAATCAAGATGTTTGGAATGCTATATGTAGCATGGACCATATTTGCCTTTAAACCAATTTATTAAAGTAACTTCTGGAGAGCTTGGTGGCTAACAGTGCAATCCTATGCAGTGTAAGCCCTTGGATCTCAAAGAATTTGGACTGTAGTAACTCTGCATAAGACTACGCTGTAAGAGACTATACTGGGATTCCCTAGTTCGAATCGTGTCTCTTTCATGAATGTATTAATTAGGGGCTTTAAATAAGCCATTAGTTCTCAGCTGTCCCTCTGCAATATGAGAATAATGCTAACTTATTTTACAAGGCTGTTGTAAATATGTGTATGTGTGTTATCTGAAATCATTCTTTGACTACTAAGCATTGTTATATTTTTAGCTTTTCACAGCTTTGATTATGGGATGATACCTATGCATGTGCAGATTAGCTTCACATCCTTGAAACAAATTCCAGTTCAGGGAATCAGATCTTAATAATATAAATGTGTGTGTTTGTTTCTTGATGTTTATTGCAGTAATGGCGAACTTTTCTCTCCACAGTCCCTCCTGAGAGCAGTTCATAAAGAACACTCACATGATTACCTTTTCAAAATTGTCTTCCTTGCCTATGCATCACTATGCAACAAATACTGTGTTGCCTTGAACAATTGTCCAGCTCTCAAGGTATGATAAATTTTATCTACAATCCACTGTTTTACTACTAATGTTTATGAAATCAGAATTTTAAGATTTAAAATGATGGGAAGACTAGGAAGGTGACCATTCTCAGCACTTTCTATGGCTTTTGTTGTTTTCTTTTCTTTTGTTTTTCCCTTAACACGTTTCAGATTTTTGTTTGCTGTTTGTTGATCGGTTAGTTGGAAATTTCTATAAAGCAATTTCTTCATATTATTACAATCTCTTTGGAAAAGTGGTATATTTAACATTAACCTAATGATCTGAGTTCTATTAACTACAGAAAGAGATAGTCAGGGGTCTTTTTGGTGGGGAGCGCACCTGAGCGCAGCTCCGGGAGCTCAGGAGCCAAGCCCCGCCCCCAGCCGGCATCCCGGGGAGTCTCAGGCAGCCGAATGTCAATTTCAGCTCCGTTATATCCTATGGGCCATTGAAGTCAATGGTGAAAACATAGGGTATATTCTGGGGGCTGGAGGGGAGGGGGTTTGAGGGAGAGGCTCCAAACTCACAGGGTAGCTGTTGGAGCCTCTCTCCAAGATACCCACCAAGTTTCAAGAACATTGGATCAGGGGGTCCAATTTTATGGGCCCCCAAACAGGTTGCCCCTATTCCCTCCATTGTTCTCTATGGTGGGAAAAAAGTAATTTTTTTTCTCACCATAGAGAACAATGGAGGGAATAGGGGCAACCTGTTTGGGGCCCCATAGAATTGGACCCCCTGGTCCAATGTACTTGAAACTTGGTGGGTATCTTGGGGAGATGCTCCATCAGCTACCCTGTGAGTTTGGAGCCTCTCCCTCAAACCCCTCCCCTGCAGCCCCCAGAATATACCCTATGTTTTCACCATTGACTTCAATGGCCCATAGGATATAATGGGGCCGAATTGCCGCTGAATTTCTTTCATTCCTCCTTTCCTCTTTCCTCCTTTCTCCTCTTTCCCTCCTTCTTCTCTTCTCTCTTTCTTTCTTTCCCACCTTCTTCTCTTCTCTTTTTTCCTCCTTTCCCTGTTTCCCTCTTTCTTTCCCTCCCCTTTCCTTCTCTTTCTTTCCCTCTTTTCTTCCTTCTTTCCTTCTCTCTACTCTCTCTCTTTCCTTCCCTCTTTCCTCCTTCTGTGGCCCAACTCTCATGAGAAGGAGTTTAAACTTTAAACCCCTTCTCTCTTAGCTCCCCCACCCAGACCAGCTGGGGAAGGGAAGGGGAGGCTTTTGAAGATGCCTCCCCCCCTTTTGCTTTCCCTTCTGACGTCACTTCCGGTGCTGTCAGGGGGCGTGGTATATGCTAATAGCCCAATAGCTCATTAGCATACTATATGCTAATGAGCTCCTGCAGCTGTTTTTCTACGAAAAGACCCCTGGAGATAGTTATAGATATGTAAGATGCTTATGTACACTACTAACAGGTGTTGATATTATACCATTTAACTCTCATGGATTCTGCCAAAAGAATTCCTGAAGTGTAGTTTGGTGATGTTACTGGAAAATCGAACAGCGATTGCTATTCTACTCACAGAACTACAATTTTGAGGTTTCTCTTGTTAAAGCCATTTAAGTGCACCCCCACTATTAATAGCTAAATTAACAACACAGAATCAGAACCCACAAATATGTTGTTGTGAATGTAAAATGGTGAATGAAAGGACCATGAACCTTTCAGAGGAAATGGAGAATAAAAACAGATAGGACCTTCTTAATGGAGAATCTCTAGGGCAGGTTCCTGCCAGTTCCATATAAATTAGATGGGAAACAAAGTTACAGCTTCAAATGTTTCTCATTAAACCAATGAAAACAAAAGAAACAAAACAATAAATAAAAGAACAAAAACAAAGTAAATATAATTATGAAGTTGAACTTCAGGAAATGTGACAACAATGCATAAAATGAAAATGAATCACACTTTTGAAAGGAAAATCACAATAACACAGTCTTTAGTGCTTCAGTTATACTCCTGAAAACAAAATACTAAGTGAAACAGCTCTGTTAAAGGTTCTGATGGGGATTATTTCACAGTATTGCCATTTCTTACATATGAGTGACATATGAGGCAGGCAGCAGAAGGAAACCATCAGGTGACTTCCCTATTAGGCTCCTGTGCTGGGGTGCTTCAAAAAACCTGTCTGGGTCACCTTCTCATTCTTTGTCAGCCCCACAGCTCCTGCTGAGGCCCTGTTCCTCACCTGTGCAGGCCTTTTATAGATCTCCAGCATAGTTGGCTATCCTACCTGTGGCAGAGCCACATCATATTATCCCGGCAGTATTTGCTTTAGGCTGGACTGATCATGTTATGCAGTGACCAATCAGTCCCCTTCTCTCACATTTTGTAAAATTTGTTTTAAGAATAGTTTGCACTAATTAGGGCAGTGATTGAAAGTAATGGATTTGTACTAACATAACCTGTATGAATAAGAAAGCAGAAGAGGTGCCAGAACACACGCACATAAGCACGGCCATGTTGATAATAGGAATCCCAATTCAAGAAAAATCAGCCTTCTTCCTATCTTTATTTCACACCTACATCTAATCCTTGTGCCACTGTTCGTGGTCAGCAAAACCTAGATGTACATAAGCATTTTTGGTTTGGAACCCTCGTCTGCCGGTACCACTGTTATGAGGGTTAAACCATTTTTCTTTTTATAGCCTGTGATGGACTTTAAAGATGAAGTGTTAAAGAAGCCTAATGAAGATGATATTATCCTGCTTTTGCGGGCCTATGAAAATCTGCAACACAGTTCTATCATGAAACCCTTCAAGGAATTCTTGCCAGGATTTGCAGCTTCTGATTTTTCACTCCGAGTTCAGCATGTTGCCCTGCTGTGTCTAAAAGGTTTTGCCAAGAAAGACCCCACGTGGGTAAGAAAAAGCAACATGTGTGTCTGTCTCTCTGTGTGTGAATGTATTATGCAACAGGCATATTTCTCTGCCATCATAATAAAAAAATATATTTTCCAAGGAGTCATTGTATTAGGATAGAGCAGCTTTAGAAGAAACTTCTCAGGCAGACATGCACCCAGTTTTCACTCTGTTGATGTGATGGCTCATGGAAGGATAGAAATATGTACTGAAATCATGGTTTGTGTCCTACAAGTCCCACAAGGTCCTCCTCTCCCATTGCAGCTAACTAAAAACAAATTATCCCCCCCCCCAAATCTCGTTCCAGGCAGTTAAGAGATCTTTATTAACAGCACAGAGGGCGCTAGTCCCCTTCTTCCACCAATGGGTGCCTTTCCATTGTCAGAAGCAGACTATAGGATACATCTGAGTTGTCAAGCTCTAAGTGGGGCCTGGAGATTTTCCAGAAATACAACTAATCTCCAGTCAACAGAGATTAGTTCCCCTGGAGAAAATGACAGCTTTAGAGGGTGAACTCTGGGGCATTGTACCCCACTGAGGTTCTTTCCCTTCCCATAATCCCACTTTCCCAGGCCCTGATCCCAATTTGAATTGGTCCCGCACACTAACCTGCTGTAAACTCCATACATAGCACTGCTAGCTTCTTCCTCGGTTTGGCCCAAGAACCAAAGAAAATATTGCTGTTGCGAACTCAGGGCCTATAAAGGAGAAGGGGTACTGCTGGAAGAAAAACCATGACACTCAATTTGGGTGAAAGTAGGCCACCGCTTTAATAGATCAGAGCAAGAGCATTGGCACAGCATGGGGATGGATCCAGCATCATGTGACCCACCTGCCACCCTGTACACTGATCCACTCCCCAGCCCTCCTGCTGGGGGTAACACCATAGAATGGCATATTTCCAGGGTCCCATGCAGGCATCAGCTCCTGCATGGTTCCTTTGCCATCTTGTAGTGAGAACTAGCTGACAACCCCTGTTTGGGCATGTTGCTTAGTGCTCCACCTCCAAGACCCCTTAAGGGAATCCCCAACCTGGAGGAGGCACAAAAAAGGATCTGTCCCAATGGCAAACTGCCCCAAAGCTGTGACAATTACAAATAACAATGAACATGAAACATAACTCGAAACAACTGAATGCGCGGGGGGGGGGAGGCAGCCACAAGCTGAAGGGATCAGCACATGCAGCAGCTGCTTTAAATAGGAGAGGGGAGGGTGGAGGACAGGCCATAACCTGGCCCCTGGCTCAGCCCTCACCTCCTTTGTGATTACTAAGCCTGGGAGTGGCTGGGCTGAACACCAAATGCTGCAGGGCAAACAGCTCCTGCTTCAAAGCCACACGGCCAGCTAAAGCATACCCGACTCTTCTCCTCCAACCCCCAGGCCACAGAGGTGACTCTGGTAAGTCGGCTTTTAAAAACTTTAAAAACTTACCTAAGGGGTAGGAACTTCCAGAGAAAGCATCTTGCATTATCATTTCCCAGTACAGAGAGAGGGGGAATGGAACAGTCCAGGAGGGCACCATTATAATGGAACAGGATTGTAGTCCACTGTAATGATTATTATAGGTGTGACCTGCTTTTACTGCATTGTCCTATACCTTGTAATCCCCTTGCTGTATTTCATAGCCTTAGACAGATTGTCATTTGCATTGTCCATGATCCTGGTCTAATTGCAATGTTCATTATGTGGATTGTACTGTCTCATACCCTGTAACTCACCTTGAGCATTTCCTCCACTGTTTTACCAAACCCATGCTGGAACAAAAATCCCCCTCTACACTGCATGTCACTTTCACTTTGATTGATTGTCGGATTTTATGGCAGTATCCAGATTGCATGCCACTTACAATTTGTTTGATCTCTCAGTTTTATGGTAATGTCTGCATATATTTATGGCCGTTTTATGGCCATTCAGGAGTGACTCTGCAGTCAGTATGGCGTTGGCCTGGGGTATTTGAATGTGGTTTGGAGCCACATCTTTTTCTGTTCCAGTGTGGATTTGGTAAAACAGTGAAGCAAATAATAGATGCAGAATGGGCCCTAGTGAGAAAGGCAGACTCTAATTAAAGTAGATAAAATACGTTTTTTGAGACCATGTCCTTCTAAAAAAAGTTTTTTGAATTAAATAAGCATACAGTTCAGAGAACTGAATAAGCAGGCCCAGCCATCCTGCGGTACTTGGGTTTTAAAAAGTAGGTAGTCCCCTGCATGCCCAATAAGCTGTTGTTGAATGGAGGAGACATTGCTCCATGGAGACCAGGCCTTTGCCCTCTGGATTGTGAACCAAAGTCTTATGTAATGATAGAAGAAAATTAGACAGGCAGACAGTTATACTCACACATCTCTCTCTCTCTTTCTCTCTCTCTCATACACACACACATACGGAGAAAGTATTGGGGCTGTGAAACTTTTTTTAAAAAGTACCCTGAGACAGTTAAAAATCCCCCTTAATGATAAAAAGAGCCCCTGCAGCTTTAAGAAACAGTTGCCCTCAGTAGTTGTTGCTGGGCAACCACAACAGCCCTCAAGCACTGGTTTCTGTCAGGAAAGGGCAGGAGGAAGCATCAAGGCCCATTCAAGGCCCATTTTGCCCTTTGAGGAAGGACTCAGGAGCAGGTTCAGCAGCATTCACTGGGTGACTTGCTACCACATGGCTTACATGACCTACATAGACATGGCTGCTTGCTAATGTTCAAGAGCAGCCACCCCATGAAAATCAGTGGTTAGAGCTTCAGACTAGGATCAGACTAGGAGAGTCACGTATGAATCCCCATTCTGCTGTGGAAGCTCATGGGTGAGTTTTAGGCAGTCACACATGCTCAGCCTAACTTCCTCACAGGGTTATTGTGCAGATAAAATGGAAGATAAGAGAATGGTGTAAGCTGCTTTGGGTTCCCATTGGGGAGAAAGGCAGGATATAAATAAAGGAAATAAATAATAAATATAGCTGCAGATGGGAGGGCAGATAAAAGGTAGGGTGGGTGGTGGGTAAGGAGAAGAAGAAGAGGAGGAGGAGAAGATTGGATTTATACCCCACCTTTCACTACCCAAGGGAGTCTCAGAGCGGCTTACAAACTCCTTTCACTTCCCCTCCCCCCAAAGACACCCTGTGAGGTAGGTGGGGCTGAGAGAGCTCTGACAGAACAGCTGTGCCAGAACTATGGCTTGCTCAAGGTCATCCAGCAGGTGCAAGTGGAGAATTGGGGAATCAAACCCAGTTCTCCCAGATTAGGTGCCAGGAAGATAGAAAGACAAAATATTGTGTTAAGGGGATGCAGGGGAAAGTGAGGTACTCTCCGCAATTCCTTGCACATTCCCTACTTCACAACTGGACAAGACTCAGAGAGAACCACACATAACTTGGCTAGAGGTTTCCCAGGAAGAGGATGCCAAGTGGAGGGAAGAAAGGAAGAAACAGGCATCTGGAGCTGAAATGGGGCAGATAAAAGCAGGTTGGCTAGTTGCCAGAAAAGAGAGAGGGAAACAGGAAACAGGGAGAGACTATGGGGAATTTCAGGGGATTAAAAGTGGGGGAGGGGAAATGAGATGCCCGCTGAAAGTTCTTGAATTTAACTTCAAAGCAGCTTTTAATTTTATAGACAGAAATCAGCTCTGGACAGAACTGAGAAGTGTATTTATTGTTACCTTTTTTTCTTTTTTTTGCAGGTAAGACTAACTAGTATGCAAATATTCCTGAACTACAAACTTCATTATTCAACCCGCATATTTGCTGTTATGAGTCTGCTTTCAGCCAAGCCAGATCTTCCTGCTTTAATGATTTTGGCAACATCTCTGGCCAATGAACCCAGTGCCCAAGTGGAACAGTTTGTCATCTCTAGCCTGACCACACTGGCCACCAGCACAGCCCCAGATCTACAAGTAATGTAAGATTAATAAGAACTTTGATTTCCTTTAAAAAGGGGAACTAGCATCAAGTAGCAATAACAAAAGGAAAAGTTATATGATTTGTTTTTGTTCTCCCCCTCCCCAGAGCTTCTGCCAGCAGAATGGCTTTAAATAAAGTGAGCTCAAAATATGAACGCCCTAAGTATGCAACTGGCAAATTTTTCCTCTTAAGCGTTTTTAAAGGTAAGAGATGTATTTTTCAGCTATTGTTTATTCCATCAAGCAAGTCAGTTGGTTCAAAATTAAATGGTATTATAATGTTTTCTGAATCAAGCATCACGATCTAAAAGGAACACAGTGACCCACCCATAACATTGCTGAACAGCCTAACATTGATGATGATCGTGAAATGTCTTTGTTGAGTTTGTCATAGATTGGGGGCGGGGGGCAGGGTTTCTAGACTACAGGAAATAATTACCAGAGTGGAATGCATAGCCATAATCTGGTATTCTTCTGGAAATATATCTGAAGAACAAATATACAAAGAATTAGGAAACATTTGTTTTATTTACAAAACTAGCAATTTCTTTTCAATGAGTTGCTTTTCTGTTGCTGTTTTGTTGCACAGAAATGTAAATACATGTGTATTATTTTTTTAAAAAAAGAGAGTTTGTTGTTTTTTTTAAAGTCACATTTTTATTTTCGTGTTCCACAAAACACACAATTGGGTTCTTCAAAATCGATCTCCTGTGGGCCAATATTCTAGCTTGTATGTTTGCCATTGTTGCTTTGTGCATCATAAAATAAACAGCATTAATGGAAATCATTTCCAAAAGAAAAAAATATGATTTTTAGCTCACAGCAGGTTGTTTTGAAAGCATCTATTTTCTGGGGGGGGGGAGGTTGTTTGTTTTCTTATTGTCCAAAAATAACATTGTACTCTTATGCAACAATGACAAAGACATGATAATTTAAGAAAAATTAAAGATTCAGACTTTGATACAGAAAGAGTTAAATTTGCATTTTTTGTGTGTTTCACTGGGACGCTATTATGCTGTTGCATTTATTTAGGTAGGAAACTTTTTTTTTTTTCAGAAGAGGCAATTGGTTAATTTTCTCAAATATATGCATAAATCTCAAGGAGGAAACTATTCTCTTGAGTGAAATACTCCTTACTTTTCAGAAGATCACTGGAGCTTGGTTGCTGGCATAACAGAGCTGTTGAATAATAGCTGGGCTCATCCCTAAAATTATCAGGGTCCCCCATAATTCAACAGCTCACAGATACCTGAGAGGTACTTGAGCCTGAAACATAATCTCTTGCAATGAATAAATCTTTCTAAGAGAATGTTGAGAGTGACATACATGCTTCTAAACCCATTGATTTCACCAAGACTTCATGCTTCTAAGCACATCGACTTTAGAAACTAGTACATCGCTTAGTGTTAGTTACCATCAAGTCACTTCTGATTTATGGCAACCCTATGAATTAATGAGGAGCTGCGGTGGCTCAAGTGGTTAAGATGCTGAACTGCAGGCTGTCAAAGGTCAGTAGTTCAGCAGTTCGAGACCCGAGAGTGCCGCATGACGGAGTGAGCTCCCGTCTCTAGTTCCAGCTCCTGCCAACCTAGCAGTTCGAAAGCAAGAAATTGCAAGTAGATAAATAGGTACCACTTCGGTGGGAAGGTAACAGCGTTCCGTGCGCCTTGGTGTTTAGTCATGCCGGCCACATGACCACGGAAATGTCTTTGGACAGCGCTGGCTCTTCGGCTTGGAAACGGAGATGTGCACCGCAACCCTAGAGTCGGATTTGACTGGCTTTCGAGCAAGGGAACCTTTACCTTTATCTTTACCTATGAATTAATGACCTCCAAAGCATCCTATCATTCACAGCCTTGCTCAGGTCTTACAATGTGAAGGCTGTGGCCTCCTTGATGGAGTCAATCCATCTCAAGTTGGGTTTTCCTCTTTTCCTGCTGCCTTCAACTTTTCCTAGCATTATTGTCTTTTCTTGTCTTCTCATAATGTGACCGAAGTACGATAACCTTCCATAGGAAGGAATCAATCCATAGACAAAAGAACCTCCTCAGGAAAGCTCCTCCATTAGCATGTTCATAGCCTGGACAACTCCTACAAGATAATGACTCAGTCCTACCCCACCTTCCAGGTTAGATATAAATTGCCTGCCTACCATTTTTCTGCTCACCTTGACACAGAGAGTACTCCATCTTTCTGTGTTATACCTCTGAGGATGCCAGTCACAGCTACTGGCAAAACGTCAGGTCCTACAATGCCAAGACCATGGCCATACAACCTGGAAAATCTACAGCAACTATGATAACCTCAGTTTAGTCAATTTAGCTTCTTTGAAGAGTTCAGGGTTCATTTAATTTAGAACCCACTTGTTTGTCATTTTGATAGTTCATGGTATCTGTAAAACCCTCCTCCAACACCACATTTCAAATGAATCCACTTTTTTCCTGTCAGCTTTCTTCACTGTCCAAATTTCATACCCATACATACAGTAATTGGGAACACTATGGTATGAATTATCTTGATTTTGGTTTCCACTGACACATCCTTACATTTAAGGATCTTTGCTAGCTCCTTCATACCTGCCTTTCCCAGTCTCAGTCTCCTCCTGACTTCTTGGTTGTAGTCTCCCTTTTGGTTTATGATGGAGCCAAGTAATAAAATATCTTTAACATTTTCAGTTTCTTCACCGCCAACTTTTAAGTTGTGCAATTTCCCAGTAGTCATTATTTTTGTCTTTTTGATGTTCAGCTGTGATCCTGCTTTGGCACTTTTTGCCTTAACCTTTGTCAATCGTAATTTCATGTCTTCACTATTTTTTGCCAGTAGTTCACTTTAGGATGGTAGAACCCAGAAAGCCTCCCACCTGCCTAATTGACGTCAGCCTACCAGTTGAGGCTCAGGTGTCTATATCTATTCCTGCAAATTCAAAATTTTTATTTCAGTCCCTGCTGCTGTTAGACTCTTGCCAACTTTTGACATACATTTCCTGCACTGCAACCTCAGTCCTAGCTATAACAACAAATCCTGTCACATGATCCTATACAGAATTACTGCAGTCATGCAGATGAATGGGCTGAAACTGGTTTTGCTTCTATGCAGATGAATGCCCCTAGTACAGGTCCCACTGAACCAGAAGAGATGTTGGGTCTGAAGGCACAACTTCACAGGCACAAACCTAGTGACAGGCGAAAAAAACAAGTTTACATTACTTCTACAGCTCTGGTTTTTTAGCTATTTTTCATAAAACGCTGTTTTCTCATTAAGCAATTAGAAATTGATCAACTCTACACTGAAGAATTTATGGAACTTGTTGCACATTGTTATCTTGCTTTTTCAGAGTCTCTTATGGCTGGTATGACAACTGAAGTTTTCATCCTGAATAAAGGAGGAAGTGCATTCCCAACTTTTATGTCAACCAGATTTGAGACAAATATCCTTGGAAATAAGTTTTCTCCTTTGGAGGTAATTAGTCACTTACATCACTGATTTCATTTTAACACCAAATGTTTATAATTATTTATGAATAACCATTTTTTGTTTTTAGTTAAGGGTCACGCAGAACATTTTAAATCATTTTTTACTCTTCCTTTTTCCTATGTTAGGATCATTCATATTTCCAAAGCTTATAAAAGCAAAATATTACAGATACTCTCTCTTAATTAAATTATCAATTAAGTAATATTTAATGGCAATGAACCACTTTTGTGGTCAATAAAAGCCCCTTCTTTGAGAGTTTAATAGTGAAGCCAGGTTACATCCCACTAAGTCCACTGAAGTCCATCGGCTTATAACAGTGTAATTCTGGTTAGGATTGCTCTGTAAATGTGTTAAATATAATTAATTTGATTGGATTTGACTGAATAAAATATGTAATGGATTTACTGTCTGATTTATATAATATACACAAATCCTTTTCACAAATGTGTTTTTCTTTCAATTATAGGTGGGTGTAGGAATTCCAAATATTGCAGAATTCATCAGAAGTCATAAAGCTGACCGTGATAATGACAGGCCTATTGATGCAAGAAAGCATCTGAAAATGGTAAATGGACTAAAAAAATAAATCAAGAAAATGATTAATCACAGAAGTACTGTGACTATTCTAATGAGTTTCCACTTATCATACACAGAATTATGACCAGAAAGTGATACCCCATGACGCACCCACTGTAGGAGGATATGTACAGATGTTTGGCCAAAACATCATCACTGCAGCAACAGATGAGAAGACTATTTTTAAAATATACCAGGTGCCTCTTTTGATAGCACTGTCATATTCATGATCAAAAGCTTAAAATACAATTCATTTTTTATTTTTTTACTTTCTTCTTTAAGTGCTCAAACAGTCTTTATTTAACAGTTTGAGCAGGTGCAATGAATTCTAGCTTTGATCACCGACAGGCTTTCTTCTGGGGAAAAATCATTTACATGGAGTGTGGTGGTCAATTTCTCTTTGTTTAAAGACAGCAAATTTATCATTGCAGGAACTCCGTGAACACAGTGACTCTTGGAAAACCAATCTTGCATACAGACTTCAAAAAGGTGTTCCCATTCAGTGGGTCAAAGCTTTAACTTCTGTTGATGCCAGTTATGCGGTGGCTGTAGGTACTGGTTTACCTTTGGAAAGAAGCTTGACTCATGTCGCTATCACAAGTTTCACAGGAAATGGTAAGGCAGAAGACTATCATTCCCAACCCTGTACCTTAGGAAGAATCTCCACCAGCTGTTAGAATATGCCAGAACTATGTCCCAGGAAGTAACTGTTACTATGTACATAATCTCAGGCAGAATGACCCTGATTGGGATTCTATTCTGGGGTTTTATCATAGCAACATATGTAATTAATGAAGGGAGGGGGACTTTAACATTGTAATCCTGAACTTGTTTACTTAGCAATGATTTCTGTTGAAATAGATGAGATTCAGGATGTTAAGGGTCGGGATGTTTTTGTAAACAAATGGTTTGCATTGTATAAAAAATGTGGGGAGCCTACAATGTGGGGAGAGTAGGCTATAAATCTAAGGAAATAAATACATAAATACAATGGGAATACTGAGCCCCAAACAACTTCAAGGAAATTCAAGATTTTCCCATAAGCTCCTATAGACAAACTATGCCAAATTTCAGCTACCTAACCCTAACCATTCAAATTATATACAGTCTCCTTTGTCTGGGACTCCTATTCCTTTGTAAGTAAGAAATAACATTGCATATAAATACCACTTCTTCGAAAGCACTAGTCATCACACATTCATTTTCCATGCTTCCTTATTTAACAGTTAAAGCCTGGTTTACTCCTCAGTTTCCACAAAAGCGTGAACTGTCCAGCTTAAGTATTACTGACATTAGACTGCAAACCAACATGTCTTTCAGGTAAATAAAATACCCAGGTACATAAAATCCCCTACCTCTAAAAATGATACAAATCAGTCCTCACTGCTTACTGTATAGTTTTAACCTTAATCATGTTATGCTATGTTATCAGCATAGACAAGCATATGATCTTCAGGATGGGCATCCGAAACTCTCTGCTTCAGGCTGGACTGGAAGAATATGCCAAACTAACTGTAAATCTTCCTGTCAAGACTGCTGATGTTGCTGTGAATATTAAGAACAAAAGCTTCAAGCTCAAAATTCCTCCATGCAAAGAAGAAACTAAAATATTTTCTCTAAGGTAGGCTGAATTACCTGTTTTGGTATACAAATGTATTTCATGATTAGCATTAATTGTTTTCATAATTGTTTTGCAATGTAATTGGGGGGGGTTGCCTTCCAAGTCAAAGCTGACTTATGGCAACCCTGTGGGGTTTTCAAGGCAAGAGACATTCAGAGGAGGCTTGCCATTGTCTGCCTTTGGTAGTCTCCCATCCAGATACTACCCAGGGTCAACCCTGCTTAGATTCTGAGATCTGATGGGATCAGGCTAGTCTGAGCTATCCAGGTCAGGGCTAATAGTTGTATTAGGATGAACTTAAAAAAAAGAAATGCAACAAGCAATCTTTTAAGTTTGCTGGAACTCTTCATCATTTGCTGTATGCTAAGCAAGCAAACCAAAAAGGGAAAGGCTGAGCATGCCATTTGTAATAGGTTAAAAATAGGATGAAAAAGGACAGAGTCACAGTGTAACTATATTCAGCCATGTAGTATTCTTCACAGGAAGAATAAAATTGCACAAGAGTTATAGCCCCTCAGAGGGAAAACAGATTGTAATCCTAAAATATTTACATGGAAATAAATTCTACTAAAATTAAAGCACTTATAGCAAGTAAATGTGTTTAGGAATTATATGTCTATTTGACATTAAAGTTCTTGCAGTGGTTCAGAAAGGTTTATTAGGGTTTGTTGTAGGACTGGGGCTGTGCCAAACTCTAATGAGTTTCAGTTTTCAGTATGAAAGTTGCCATTTTCATGGGTATTGAAAAGTTCAAAAAATGTAAAAAATCTGCTTTCCTGATGCTGCATGACTAAATTTTACCTTAAAACAATCACATATAATTAATGAGGTGGGAGCAATTGTGGTTGGAGATACAAATATACATTTCATTCTATCTCATAAGTTCTGGTTTGGGAGAGTCCTGCCAGTGGAAAAAACTCCTGTGCTGGCAAGAGGCTCTTTGTGGTTGTGGAGTTCCACCATTAGCAGATAAAATCCATAGAATCCAACCCAATCCAAATCCAATCCAAAGAATCCAATCCTTTTCTTTTTCTAAAATACTAATTTTGGTTATATGAAAATTTGTTAAAATTCATATTTCAGCCATTGTGGGATCTTTCTCACTTCTTCAACATAATCTTCTCCCCCCAAAATTTTTGCTCATTACCGTCCTTACAAATTTCAAGTGGATGCCATACAGTTCTAATTCAGAGTATTTAAATTACTTATCTGGCAATATTTTGGTGCACCAACAGATGGACAACTAAAATTGTATTTTTCTTCATAATATTATGAGGAAAAAATGAGCTTACTTTTTTAGAAAACCATCATTTAGTGCAGGGGTGGCTAAACTTGCTTAACACAAGAGTCACATAGAATAAACATCAGATGTTTGAGAGCCGCAAGACATGAACAAATATCACACACACATTTTTATTGGAAAATATGCAAATTTGTTTTTATTAACATTAAATTGATAACTTTAGATGGGGATGGAGGGGACAACAAGACAGAAATGAAAAAAGGTGGAAAGAAAGCAAATACACAGGGAGGGAGGGAGGGAGGGAGGGAAAGAAAGCAACTTTAACTTTAAATGCATCTTCTAAGCTCCCCCTGCCCCCACACTGGCTAGCTTGACTTGGAGATGGCATTTAAAGAGACAAGTGCTTTCTCCAAGTGCCTTTCTCTGCCCCCCCCATCAACCCTACCCAGGAAAGGAAACACTGGCCAAGGAAGGGAAGACTGATTGGAGAGGTATGCCTCCCCATTGCTTCTCCAGCCACCCTGCCGGGAGCTACACAGTATGTGTGAACAAGCCACATATGGCTCCCAAGGCACAGTTTGGCCACCCCTGATCTTAAAGCAGAACTGTGGAAAGCTACCACTGAAGGCACTATTCAAAATTTATCATATATCTGCAGTGGCAAGCTGTTGAAAAATATACCCTCTGCAGAGCTCTCATTCTAGTTTTAAAAGTATGAACAGATCAAATAAGAATACCATCAGTTCACATGTGTGTCTTGTTTATGTGTCTGGTCACAAATGTGAAAGTCAACATGAATGTTGATCCTATGTGTGTAAAGCATAGGATCACCAGGGAGGTACTGAGAACTATGTGCATAAGGTGGTCAGTGTGGCAGCATTTTTGTATGGCATTGTTCACTCTGCCACAAATAAAAAATGTTAGCTGTAATGGACAGTCATTCAAAACACAAGTTTCAGAGGGTGGTCATGTTGGTCTGCAGTAGAACAACTATGTCTGAGTCTAGCAACACCTTAGAGACTAACAAGATTTTCAGGGTATGAGCTTTTAAGAGTCACTCTGAAAAGCTCATACACTGAAAATCTTGTTAGTCTCTAAGTCGTTACTGAACTTGTACCTGGCTGTCAACACACAGTGGTTTGGATCATAGGGGTACCTTCCACAAAATCATAATCTACTTCTTTCGCTTCAGTTTATGCACTTTTTACTCATACAGAAGAATTTCATGGTTTCAGAATTCTTGTTCATCTGGAAAAGTTTTCACTGCCACCACCACTACTGTCTTCTCCAACACACACCTGCTTTATCTTATCCAACAATCTGTTGGTCCCCCTTAACAGTTCTGAACACAAACACAAGTCTGGCAGATCAAAACTTGCTCCCTCGTGGCCATGTTCAATTGGTAGAACCACCCTAATTTAATAAATTCATGGGTTGCAATATCACCAATATCCAGATGACACCTAGCTCTATCTTTCTTTTTCACCTAGTTCCAAGGATGCTGTTGATGTGCTGCAGCAGTGCTTAGAGTCAGTAATGGGCTGGAGAGGGTGAACAAGCTGAAACTTAATTCTGACAATACAGAGGTTCTCTGTGTTAGTAGAAAGGCCGACTTGGGACTTCAGGTCTCTCTTGTCATAGATAGAGTTGTACTACTCTTGAAGAGCCAGGCTTAGCTTGAGAGTGTTGATTGACACAGCCATCACCTTAGAAAACAAGGAGGCTGCTGTGGCTCAGACTACATTTGCCCAGCTTCAGTTGGTGCATCATCTGCACCCATTCCTGGTTCAGTCAGATCTAGCCACAGTGATTCATGCCTTAGCTACATCTAGACCGGGCTATTGTAATGCACTGTACTTGGGAAATACCTTTGAAAAGTACCCTTGAAAAGAAGCTGAAGCTAGTGCAGAATGTGAGGCTAGACTGACCAGCAGTCAGGGATGTGGAATGGTATAGAATAACTGGATTGTATCAGATTTCGGAAGCTAAGTGGGGCTGGTACATGGATGGGAGACCACCAAGGAAGACTTTGCAGAGGAAGGCACTGGCAACTGCATAAACAGGCTGTGACTTGACAGCACCCTAAGAGCCAGTGATTATGAGTAGTGGACTCTAATCTGGAGAACTGGGTTTGATTTCCCACTCCTCCACATGAAGCCTGCTGGATGACCTTGGGTTAGTCACTGTTCTCTCAGAGATTTCTCAGCCCCACCTACATCATAGGGTCTCTGTTGTGGGGAGAGGAAAGGAAGGTAATTGTAAGCTGCTCTGAGACTCCTTTGGGCAGTATAAAGTGGGGTATAAAAGCCAACTATTCTTCTTTGTACACACAAAATCCTAACTGGAGTTTTTAGATTGTGCCTTTTAATGGATTTTATAATTGCTTTTATTGTAAACGTGCCTTGAGTTCCACAAGAGAAAAAGGAAGCTAATAAATGTTTTAAGTAAATAAAATTGAAACTGAGTCACACACACACACCTGTGCACCAGTCAGTCATGTAACTTGATGACTCTCATTTGATGCAAGATGTACCAGCACTGAAAACCACTGTCAATATGTGATAATGCAAAACAATAGTAATGCTCATGGTTTTTAAACTGTGCTATGGACGTCAGCAGTTGATGTTGCAGTCACTGAATGATGAATGTTATACATGGATGAGAGAAAGCATCTGATTGTGTCCTTACATCATGTTATCTGTCAATTCTACATCTGACTATTAAGTGTAGTTTTAAGGATTTTAATATATTCATTTTAAATAAATATATAGTATAGTGTTCATAATCAAAAGTAAGCTGATTGAACCCTATGATGCCTTTCCATTGCATTGTGTCCTCTCTCAAAGAGGCATTAACTATCCAGTCAGCACCAGCAGATTTAAGTTGCCAGGAAGGGGAAGGGTCATATAAGAGGAGGGATCTGTTGTATCAGTTTGCTTAAGAAACCTTACCTATAGTGTCTCACTCACAGACCATTTTGCTAGTAGATAAATGAACAACCTCTCTTATTCAGAACATGTCAATTTATCCCTTTTATATTTTCTCCTTCAAAGAGGTATCACAGAACGCAAATACTTTCTGTACCTTTGTTACAGAAGTACCACACCCCAGCCTGGAGACACAGGCTGCTATTTGGCGGTAATTTAAATTACGGAATGTGAATAAAATGAAAACTTCCTTTTAGTCTATTCTGCCCAGATTAGATGCCTTAAAATGCCAGTTGATTTATAATTTCTTTCATCCCCTCAGTTTGTCTAAAAGAATATTTTGGTCCAGGTTTTATTCCTGGAGGTTCTAGCACAGAGCACAGCTGGCATGCCCTTTATCGGAAACAGAACACTGTAGAGAAAGAAACAAAGCCCAGGAGTGATCATATGTTACTTATTTATTTTTATTTGACTGAGGTCACCATATGAAGCACAACTGCATGTGTTCTGCAGTACCTTCAGTGCTGCCAGCACTGACAGGAGGAAGAGAAATTAAGAAAAAAGGAATGCAAATCTGCCTTTCAGATACAGCAGATTAGGTGTTCTAAGTGTGTGAAGCACGTTAAACTTGATATGGGAACACAGACCACCTCCCGCTTCATAGTCATACAAGTAACTTCAGCCCTTCCATGTTTCCAAAACAACCCAGAGGTGACTAAATTGCTTGCTTTCATGGAATACAATCAGTGGGGCTAGTTTGTTTTCTCAAAGAAATACAAACTGAAAATATGAGAGGGGAATAGTTAATGACTTATCACAAATACTCCTGAATTACTAGCAGTCCAATGATACCAGCTTATTGACTAAGAATACTATCAAGGAAATATATATTTGGTTTTAACATAGTATTTTATTGTTGTATGTATTATCTATATGTATTTTGGAACTTTATCTGTTGTAAGCTGCCCTGAGCTGGCCTTGGACAGGAGGGCGTGATAAAAGTTTAACAAATCAATAAATAATAAATAAATACTTTCCATGTTACACAACACAAGCTGTAATTCTGTGTTGACTTGTCTAGGATTAAGTCCCATTGAATGTAGTAAGATGTACCTGAATATTAGAATTCCCAGCATTAATGGTGAGAAGCAGTTTGCCCCAGCCTACTGGAATTTGAAGGAGGTGCAAAGCCTCATTGGATGCTAAAATGACTGGCAGCCAATAGGGAAGCACAATTGTTCACCTTATATTTTAGTCACAACTCCTCTGAGCAAGCTTTTGCTGCTGGCTGCTGCCTGACCACCTACCCTCCCTTTAGGCATCATGGGATTAGCCGGTCACCAATGGGGTCAAGCAGGAATTTTAAGGATTCCTCCTAAATGCTTTTCTTGACTGCTTTGTGATGTCAGAGTGAAGGTTCGTTAAATGGACCTGGTCATTGATTGTGTAAGCCATAACTAGTTTTAGCAGGGATGGACAGGCTGATCAGGATAGGTTGGGGAGATCAACAAGCACTTGGAGATATCCGAAGTAATGCAGCTTGGGTCTGGGACAGCATATCATTGGCTGTGCAGCAAGGTGCAGTTGGGAAGGAGTGGCCCTGGTGCTGAGCAACATCTTTCTAAATCTGTTAGTGGTTGTGTGCACATCATGTGAGGAGCTGGGGCTGGTTATTTCTTGGCACATTGTGTACAGGTGATGGCAAATAAAGCAAGCAGAAGATGCTGGATGTGTTTGGAGTCAAGGGGGGCCTGCCAGAAAAGGCAGCCACAGGCAGGCTGCCTTAGCACAGCGTGTCTATTTAAATATATTAGCATATTAAAATATGACTCAGATCAGTTTAATTACTTAAATAAATGAGTTAAATCCCTGCTGTCGTCTTGTGTCTTCACTGAATGGGTGCCTTGGGCAAAATAGAACTTGACTCTTGCTATAACTTGGTATGAAGTTCTGAAAATGCAGGTCTAGAATGAGTGGGTCGGTTTCTGAGTCCAATTAATATTATAATTATTAATTGATCACTTTGATACTCCATATCTTTTTCTTATTCTGTGTTTATTTGAGTTTATCTTCACAATAATCTGGTGAGGTAATTGATTGGTGTCTATGGCATAGGTGCCTGCGTTTGCCTGCCCCCACCTCCTCAGATTGTGGGAGCACGGGCCAATCAGGGGGTGGGGTGGCCGGCCAGGTTTGATGGCAGTCACTATTCCCCAGCCATTCTGCCAGGGCCATCATGCCTGCAGTAAATGGGTATTTGTACTCAGTTTTAGATATCCAAACTCAGCTTTCTAGCTAATTATACCACAGTACCCTAGCTATATATCTGTGCACTTGCAAAGTTAATTTTTGTCATTTATCTTTGCTACACCGCCAACTGATTGATTATGAGTTCTTCCTTAATAGCTTCTTTATGATAGCACCCGCAGCTTGGAAATGTGATGCCCTGTTTTTTCTCCATAACTATTGAATGGATTTGCTAGGTAACAGTAACAGAATATCTCTAAGAAGTTCATTACACAGAAACCCTATTATTCAGGAAAAAAGAGCATGTTTACTGCTGTGGGAAGAAAAAATATTTCATTCAGTTATATTGCCCCAGTATAACTGAATAATAATAATTTTTAAAAATCTTCCCACGTTGTTTTCTCCTTTTTGTTTTTGCTTTTTGCTTCACCTGTGGTGCAGCCCTCTCCTCCCGTGTTTTGCAAATTTACCACCACCATGCAAAATATATCCATCACCCAGTCATATCACTTCACTGAAACTATTTTCCTTTTCCTGTTTTGACTCTATAGCTTTTGTAGATATGTCCCACACAGGCCATAAAACTACCACTGAGCTTGCAAGTCATGGAGCTGAGAAGCTGATGAAACCCAAATGGTTGGGCTGAGAAACTCCCTAATAGCTGCTTTTAACTTCAAATTAAATTAGAATTGACTATGCCTTTGTAGTCCATAGTAGAGAATAAGCTATGGCTCTCTGGTATAGCACATGCTTTTCATATAGAAGGTTCTACATTTAATCAAGATACTGCAGTGTCTTGGTTTGATTTTATTCTTAAAAATTGCTACTCTGGCTGCATATACAGTTTTGGGGTCAGTTTCTAAGCAAATGTGTTCTTGAGATTAATAGCCAGACTTAACTAAGATATTTTAACATTTTGTGACTGTAACACAATATTCTTTTTCTGTTTATCTTCCAGCGCTAAGACATATGCTGTTGTTGGTAATGGTGAAGAGGCATCTGCTACTAAGTCAACTCCTATTCTTCCCCCGCAGGAAGTGCCAAAAATAATGAACTGGAACTTTAGGTCAGATGCTGCATCAGACAATAAATTAAAGGTAACACATGCTGGATTTTATATTCTTTTATTTTGTTTTAAAATGGTATCATGTTACTTTTATATAGAAGAAAACACAGTATTATTTCTTTAAACATGTTTCAAATAAAATAAAAGTTAATGGTAAAACTTACTTTGCATAAAAAACAGCTGTACTCTGGTCTTTATATAGGGTTTGGTAACCCATGCATAAAAGCACTATAGTTACTATGCAAATTTTCAAATTAATTCTAGTTAACTTCCCAGAACAGGTATGGATTTTGGGGTAATGTTGGATGCTGCTGCTTGCAAACTGGGATGTATTATGTGGATAGCTTGGTGGTTCCATATGGCACATCATTTTGATTCTTAATGATGAGTAAAATGAGTAGCCTTGATCTAGCTAAAATTAGTTGTGACTATGTCATTGCAGTAGGCACTGTTATACAAGTTCCACTGTGCTCTCTAGCCCTTTCAACGTTACCGTGATTGCATGTACAATCCTTGTACAGTGTATATTTGATTTTAATTTATATGTGTGTTGAGTAACTCTCATGTCACAGTCAACACAGCTGGATGTGAAACTGAAACCTCACATTTATTCAGATACTGATTCCCAGTTTCATTTGTAAAGTGAACACACATTGACTCTTACAAACAGACATATACACTTACATATATAATGTTCACTGTAACATCTAAATAGGACTTATAAAGTTATGAAACCTGATTCAGATCTAGGGTGGAGATCAAACTCAGAAAAAAGAGCTTTATATAATAAATGTACCAGTGTGTGGATGTGATTTTGAGATTCCAACTAGTGAAATTCATCTTATAGGCTAGAAATGCACAGACTCTAATCTGGGAGAACCGAGTTTGATTCCCCACTCCTCCACTTGCATCTGCTAGATGACCTTGGGCAAGCCATAGTTCTGGCACAGCTGTTCTTGAGAAAGAGCAGTTTCTGTCGGAGCTCTCTCAGCCCCACCTATCTCACAAGGTGTCTGTTGCGGGGAGGAGAAGGGAAAGAAGTTTGTAAGCTGCTCTGAGACTCCCTTGGGTAGTGAAGGGCGGCGTATAAATCCAATCTCTTCTTCTTCTTCTTCTTCTTCTTCTTCAAAACTGCATTTTTATATTGTTATGTCTTTTGATAGCTATGGGTCCCAGGTGAATTAATGATTTTTGTGAATTAGTGCCTCTAATATTGTAATGCATCCATTGTCTATCCAGGAAAGACGATATTCAAAAACCAGCTCAGCAGGAAGCACATGTCTGGCAGAACAGTATGGCCATCGCTCAGTTCCATGTCTTTGGCACCTTAATGCAAGTACATTTGGATTTCGGACTTGCCTTAAATATTCAGCTGTACATGCTGGACTTAGCAATGTCATACTCAACCACTTCGTAGGTGACCATGGTATTACATGCACCATGTATCCAGGTAAGATTCAGAAAAGGTTTCAGAAAATAAGTCCAGCTATGCTTTGACTTTTATGTGTGTAGTACTAGTGATGATATGACTAATCTTTTCTTGCTGAGTGTGCAAGCTAAACAAGAGTATCAATTAACTCTGTTTGCTTAGAGTTATTTTCATATTGGACAGTTGAAACAGTGAAATAAAAATTAGATTAATTGCTTTTTAATAGAGGTTAAAAGTTGAGTTTGGTCTTCTTATCTTGTTATATCAGATATAACTTCGGTGCACATGCTGATTGGCTTATTTGCACTTATGTTGATTATCTCATATTTAGTTATGAACCAATCAGTTATCTAGATAATAATCACTTGATTATGATAGGACAGATTTAGAGAAAGATACAACTGATATTTTTTCTATAAATATGCACTCCCGTGACAAGGAAATCAGATTTCTCTGGATGGAAGTCTCAGAGGAAGACTAGGTGAGATTTCTTGGTGGGTAACAAGCTTTTTGATAATCCCTAAAAGCAGTGAGACAAAAAGCTGAAACCTGATTTGCTTTTTAAACTATTACTTACTATGATATGATTAAGCAAAGCTATGCACTTTGATAATTTTTGCATTTATCTTCACAGTAACTATAGAGTTAACTTTTTCATGCTTGTATTTTCTGTCTTGCTCAATAAAAAGAATAACCTCTTATCTCAATAAAAGATAAATGTTTCTACAGGTGTTCAATCTGGTTTGCTGGTTACATTTTAAACAATTGAACTCACCCTCTTACTCTTTTCTATTATTAGAATTAAAGGTTGTTAATCACCCTATAGATTTTTCCTGGAGAACTCTGCTGTGAAACAGTTTTGAACTGGCAAAACCCTTACAGGTGTTTAGTTCAGGTCCTCTAATTTGATGCGGGGGGGAATCTCTCATCACATTTGGAATTACCACTTTTGAAATACCACAGTGCAAACAAATGACAGGTGACAACTCACTTGTTTATATGATCAGTTGGTGAACTTTGGAAAGATAATCTGAAGAACATTTATATGGTTGCACATCAAGTCACCAGTGACCACATTTGAGAAACCCTAATTGATCATGTATATTATAAGCATAATCTGTAGGATTGTTACTAAAAATTTTATACTTTCAGTCCAATCAGAGCCACCAATTAAGTCAATAGAAGTCATAGTTCAGCTAAGTGATGTACACAGACTTGGAGACCCAAAAACTGATGGTCAAACTGAGAAGCCAAAGACCAGGATTCAGGTATGTCCAAAGTACCCATCTTGACAGTATATGATGTAACATCTTGTATAGCCATTGTCTAAATTATTTACATTGTAAAAATATTTTACCACACTGTGTGTTACCTCAAGACTTTAGATACAGAGGAAGCTAAACATACAGTTAGCTGAGCAATCATGAGTTATGCCTTAGATGACACTTATGCTCCTATAGTCATTCAGTCAAATTACCTTTGAACACATAAAGGATATGTGCGTTATATTGTCAGATTCTGCAGAGCTTTTCTAATGTGGTGCTTGCCTTCAACACAAAAGCCTTCTGGGGTAAGCAAATGCTTTTTGTGGTAGAAATGCTAGTCTTAACCTGAATGGATTTACAGGATTCAACTAACTGAAATAACCAATGTGAGGAAATTATTACTGTAGTATGAAGACCAGCCCATGTACTATGAGGAGAAATTCCTACATTCATGTTGTCCAGATGATCCAGAAACACGTAAAAGACAAAAGTAACATAGAATATTTCACTTGAGAACAGTTATAATAGGCTTGTTTAACATTTTGGGGAAGTGAAGAATAGACCCACCGTATTATAGTGATATCATGATGTGCAAAAACAATGGGTTCATACTACAATTTTCCTGATTATAGTACTTCTTGATCTGAGATTATTACTGCATTCACATCCCATGTGTTATAGTGGTTAGCATGTCAAACTAGGTTCTGGGAGACCCAGATCTGAATTTCTACTCTGTCATCAAATCTTGCTGGGCGACCTTCAGCTAGTCACATACTTTCGGGGTGTAACCTCACAGGGTTATTGTGAGGATAAAATGGAAGAGAGAAAACAATTTAAGCTCCTTGGAGTCACCAGTGGGGCATAAATGAAGTAAAAGAATAAATAACCTTAAAAACAAGATGTTGAACATATTCCATCTTTGTGCCTGCACAGGTCATCAGACTAGAAAGCCAAGCTGGCATATGCTCTGAACTTGATAACTTTAACCCTTTATTTGTCCTGAGTGCAACTGTCCTGATTGCTGAAATGGACAGCAGTGTAATTTACAGAACAATATGAAACTGTCCTGAGCCTTGAAATTGACTTCACCTTTTTGTAAATGATAGTTTAAATTACAGAATAATACAATATTTTGGTTACACCCAGAGACCAGTAATATAGTGAACATTATTCAGGCCAGCAAGTCACACCTAGTCCAAGGATATCAGCTGGACATACATGATCATTTAAGTGAGATCTTTTCAAAAGCAAATATACAACAACAAATGTGTTTGGGGCAAGCTTCACCTCTTCCCCCCCACCCGACAACAAACCTAACTCAACCAATTTTAAAATACATCAAATAAACTATTAATTTTTATATTCCTGAGCAGGCAGATAGCATTAGTGAAACAGATTAATGCAAGGTTGTGGTTTCAAATCTGGTTTTCTAAAGCTAGTCCATAGAAGGGGGCTCAGTCTTGCATGAATTAATAGTTCTGGTATTTCATAGTCATTTCATGGCTCATACAAGTAGAGTGCTCACAAAAACCAGAGATTTATTGGCAACAAACTCTTAAGCCTATTATGCACAGGTGTTTTCTCTCACTTTTGCCATGCATTTCTGTCAGGTTTTCTTTTGCATTCCACATTGATTCCCCCCCACCTTCAGTGCTCAATTCACTTTCAAATCACTGTTTCCTCAGGTTTTCTGAGAGTGGGTTTGTGTCAATTTTTCCCTTGTTTTGCTTCTGAACTGAAGGTAATTCAAAAGCATACAGATTCCTTCCAATTTCCCCCATACACCCTTTGTTACCCCTCAAGGGTCACTCCCCCTCCCACATCGAGGTCATTCTGCCCACTTCATACCTTCTGTCATTCATTGGTGTGCAAGGTCTCCTGCTGGTTTAAACTAGGTAGCAGGAGAAGGCAGCACAGGGCTGCTCCTGCAGGGAGCGATTGGCTCCCCACAGGCACAGCAATCCCAAGTGGCTGCCCTCTCCTTCCACCAAGTTTAAATCAGGTGGCAGAAGGGCAGCACTGAGCTGTGCCTGCAGGGAGTGATTGGCTCCTCACAGGCACAGTGATCCCAGCTGGGCTATCCTATCCTACAGGCATGTGCATGCACGCACACACACTTTGCCAACATTCACAGCTTCCAATGCAAGTGTACATGACTTCCACCGTGCATTATGTACACTCAACATGTTCCCCATTCTCTTTCCCATTTTTCACAGTGGCCAATAACACAGCAGAGACTCCCCTAGAGTTCAGCAATAAGGAAAACAGGGCTTCACAACTGCTTGTCAGTTTCAGGAAAACTCTGATCAATTTAAACAGTGTCCCCCCCCCTTCCTACATTCTTTTCTGTTCTGTTTCATTTAATGAAATAAACACTAAAATGTAAGCACAAAACCTGAACCACAAGGATTTAAATGGAAGGTGCTTGCTGGATGCTACTGCGCAACCGGGGTAATAAAATGCATACTTTTTAAAAAAAAGTTCTACAGATAATTGCTTTAGCATCATGATGTATTTTCTGTCTGGACCGCAATGCTAAACAAAATGTTAACAAAGATGCATTTGGTATACAAAATTTCACTGTGAATTCTGGAGAATTTAACAAGATACTAACTGTGTTCTCTGGTTCTATCCCTTACTGGAACTTCAAGGCTATGCACAGCATCAGTGAAAGTACATCAAGTACTTCCAGTAGAAGCAGTGATGATGTGGACAATAAAGAAAGACCCCTGGATGGTTTCAGCAGTCATGAAGCTCAAAGCCGGCAGCATAACAAGAACCGTTCAAAGAGTCCTAAGAAACTACAAAGTAGCAGCAACAGCAGAAGTAACGGACAAACCAATAGTGAGAGCAGTAGTGACAGTAGTAGTGAGAACACTAGACACAGCAGTAGTAGTAGTAGTACTCGTAGTAGTAGTACTCGTAGTAGTAGTAGTCGTAGTAGTAGTAGTAGTAGTCGTAGTAGCAGCAGCAGCAGCAGTAGTAGTACCAGCAGCAGTGAGAGCAATAACAGAAACAGCAGTGAGAATGTGCAACAGCATGGAAGGCAAGAGAACAGGAAACATGGCAGGAGATCAGCGTCTGGTCATTCAGACCCTGGTGATGTTGAGAGAGAACACAGTACAACTCCTGAGCAACAGCAAAGCAAAGAAAGGGCCTGGTTAAATCAGAAAGAAAAAAGAAAAGCAAACACACCAGTTACTAAATCTGGCAAAATGTCTCAAAAATACAGAGCCCGAGACAAGAAGAATGGCAGCTCTGAAGGGGTGAGTCATTTCAATTAAATCATTGCTGATGGAATACAATTAATTTCTTTATTTCTTAGAAACCCTTGCAACCAGCAGGTAGGTTCAAATATTAATATGATTCCTAACTAGACTTTTTTTGCTGGAGGAAGACAAAACTCAATATCTCATGCATTCATTCTCCCTGGGGCAAACTGGCAAACCAGTACAAATGGCCAAAAACTACCAAGTGCCTTGTAATTGCCAGGTAGCAGCTTTCTGCAACATTCTGAAGCGAAAACTCTTATGGAACTCTAGGACTGCATCTTGTCATAGTAAATGTATGTGAATCTAATCTAGTCAGAGCAGATTCATCTATTAGGCAGATTTATCTATTATGATCCACTAGAAAAAGCAGTGCTGAGTTCTCCCACAAAAGAGATAGTGAGAAAGGTGGGTTACTGTGTGGTGCCTTGACTGTCATTGTCTTGAACTGCTGAGTTACGGACCTTCCAGTCTGCAGCTCAGTGTCTTAACCTCTGAGCCACTTCCTGAGCCACTGCAGCCCCACAGATGCTAACTAGGGATGTGCAAAAAATATGTCAGGGGGTATGGGTTCAGGTATATTGGACCAGAAAAATATTGATATTGACAATATTCCTGAACTCCAAATACCCGCATGGTATTTGGATTCAAGGGTTTTTGTGGGGAGGTTTCTGATTTTGGGGGGTTCAACTTTTTAACTTCTATTTCTTCACACTTGTGGGATGTTGGTGAGCCCCAGTGGGCACTGCAGTCTTTGAATCAACATCTACTGATGGTCTGTGACCTAGGGATATCCAGCTTGCCTCAACTAGGGCATCCACCTGGTGGAATGAGCTCCCATCAGAAACTAGGGCCATGGGAGAGCTTTTACAATTCTGCAGGGCTTGCAAGATGGGGCTCTTCTGCCAGGCCTTCAGTTGAGGCAGCAGGTATCCAATTCAATCTGGCCTCCCCCTCCTCCCCCCTATAAGTTGCTCTTATGTGTCTGTTGAGGTATAATATATTTTAAAGGATTTAGTGTTGTACTTATTTTATTGTATTTATTATATGTATTTTGTTATTCTTTGTTTTATTATGTAAATCTGTAGTCAGCAGATTATTATAGGTTGGAAACCACCCTGAGCCTGCTTTGCGGGGAGGGTGGTATATTAATGGAAGGAAATAAATAAATAATACATTATCATAATAATTATTATTATTATTCAAACAGTATACTTAACTTGTTATTAATTATGTATTGTAAAATGTTTTTTCAATAAAAAGCAATATTGCTTTAAAAACTAGCAATGCCAGCTCAGATCTGCAGTGTTGAAAGCCAATATGGCACCACAAATGTCTATGACTGCATTATTTAAAGATGTCATCAGTACGTATGGTTTCAAATTTGTCAGAGGCATTGTTCGAACCCAAAAAAACAGTTCTTCCTTATACATGTTAAACCTGTGGTCCTTTTGTTTGCATCATGTTCTCAATATCATGGTTTCACATAAAATAAACACCTTTTTCAATTATATCTATGCATCAATAGATTAGCATGGTACAAATAAATACTGCATACATTGCATCCAAATATATTATTACAGTGCAAGTAAACTACAAGAACAACAGCAGAAGCAGAAATCTGAACCTATTGTCAAAGAAATAATGAAAAGGCAATGGCCTAGTCATAAACTTGGTATCTGCAACCTGATATCTCAAATGTATGTGCAAAAAGAATAGTTTAGGATGGAGTTAGAAAACTATTCAAATAGATCTTCTATTCTGTCAATGCCTGTATCAAATGTGTTCTCTATCTCATATCCCACTCCTTTAACTTTTGAATTTTAGGGTACAGCTCAGGAGGAAACAAGCAGATTATCTTCCTCTGAATCGAGCTCCTCCAGTAAGGATGGTTATGGTGACAGCAGCAGCCAGGAAAGCAGCAGGAGCAGCAGGGGCAAAAGAGAAAGCAGCAAGAGCAGCAGTGAAAGCAGCTGCAGCAGCAGTGAAAGCAGCTGCAGCAGCAGCGAAAACAGCTGCAGCAGCAGCAGCAGTGACAGCAGCTGCAGCAGCAGTGAAAGCAAGAGCAGCAGGAGCAGCGATTCCAGCTCATCAGAGGAGGTAACATTTTAATATAGTTATTTTAAAGGAAAATGGAGTCCTGGTGTTAACAAGTCTAATTTCTTAGGGTGCTTTAGCCTAGCCCTTAATGCTAATCCTTTCATCAGTTTATAGGGATAAATTGAAATGGCATTTTTCTTTGATTTCCCATTTTTACTTTCATAAGTTCATTTGTTATATCTTCAGAAACAAAATGGCATGGATCCCTTGTCCTCTAACCACCTTCAGTTTGCATTCCGAAGCCATGCCACATGATGACAATTAAATTTTGACTATGTGTTCCATTTGATCCATTTTTTAAAAAAAAAAAGGTCTTTAAAATGATCAGCTTCATTAAATACCCAGGACTCAATTGCAATCTTGTTTTCAGGATATCAATGGAAGTTGGCTGGAATGAGTCCAGTTTAAACTTGGTGGGGCAGAGGACAACCTTAGTTTGTTCTTCCAAGAATCTGCCTTAGAAAGTCTATTTACTTGGTTACATCCATACACAAGCGATATTGGCCTGTTGTTGCACTATACCATTCATCTGTAACTAGATTTTACAATATCCAACAATATGTGGAGGCAGCCACCGTCACCTGCTTGTAGTCTTCAATCTGATATCTTAAAGAGGGGATATCGGCAATGAATTATGTCCTTGCACATGTAAAGCAAGCTGATCCCATGCCTGCTCACATAGCATGGGTGCAAACTGGACATGGAAACAGTCATGTTTGTTTCCTTTATGCACAAAGCAGAAGATAATCTAATTTTAATATCTAAGGCATCTTTTTCAATTCAACCTCTGATATTAGAAGAGAGTCTGGCTAAGAATTATTTTTCTTGGGGAACGAAGAGTTAAGCTATCCCCATCCATTTACTGCTTTTAAGATTAAAAACCAGTCATTATTCCTCCTTTAAATATGAATGGGGCAGTCATATGATCAAACAAACATGGATAGCTCATCGTATCTTCTTTGGCTCTTTGAGAAGTGGCTGTGTGAATGCTGTATGTTAAACGTATAGCAGGCATCCTCCTATTGGGAGAAGGGACTTCAAGTTATGTCTAGGAGACTATAGCTGCAGTGTGAATATGATCCATGCATCATTAGATCTGTATATGCTTGCACAAATGTAACTTTCACTTGGATCCACCAAAAGATTTCCATGAGTGTAAAGGATTTTCATCACTGGAACATTATTTCCTGATCTCCTTCCTCCAACTGCAGTCCAAATTGCCCCCCATTGTTCCTGAGCAGCAAGGAACACCCCAGGAACAGCATGAGCAGGGAGCTGAAGGTCTAAGAAAATTGCCCCCCTTCCATTAATGGAAATCTTCCAGTGAATCCAAGCAATTGTCTTACAGCTGCTGTATTCTATTTGTTTATTTACATTATTTCTAGTCTGCCTTTCTCAACAAGGCTTACACAGTGTAAGTCAAACACAATCAACAGGATGGGACAAAGCAATAAGGTAGAGGTCTGAAGAAAATAAGCAGAAATCTGAAAATGGGGCTGAAACAAAGTTTAAGCATTAACATAACACATTTAATGATGCTGAAACTACATAGTAGGGTCATACTAAAACAACGGACAGTATGTACTGTACACTGTAGTGTAGTTCACAGTCCTTATCTCTTTACCAAAGCAGCTTTCTGAAACATTTCATTACAGTGCAGCCTTATTTATCTGTGTAGAAAAGCTCTCCTGAATAATTCAGGTTTGCACAGTTTGAGGAAAGCCAGGAAGGTGGGAGCCCTCCTAAACTTACCAGGCAGGCCATTCCATAATGTGGGGCCACAATAGAGAATGTACATTACGGGCAGTTGTTGATTTTGCCACTTTGCATGGTGGTCCTTGCAGAAGGCCCTCCTGAGATGAATGAAGCTGTCATGGCAAAGCATAGAGGTAGAGGCGATGCCACAGATAGCAAGGGACCAAGCCCATGAAGGGCTTTGTATGTGATAATCAAAACCTTGAATCTGGTCTATGTATTCCCTAAATATGCAGACATTTTAGAAAAAATGATTGATAAACACAATCAGGACTGAAATTATAAAGGAAGATTCTGTTTTGTGTTGAAGCAAGGCACTTGTACCAGTAAATGCCCAGGATAGAATCATAGAATCATAGAATGTTAGAGTTGGAAGGGACCTTGCAGGCCATCTAGTCCAACCCCCTGCACTCTGCAGGAACACAGCCGAAACCCCTACATACTCTGCCATCTGGTTTTCTCATATATAGGAGTACCAAGAAACCAAGGATATCTTTTCTTCCTAGAGTACAAGCCACTTGTTCCAACAACAGTCTGTCATCCTTAATTCTATGAACAGATGCCGGTTTGGCAAGATGCCTAGAAATGGCTTTGAAGAAGTCCTGGATATCCACACATCACCATATACTATAGTCTTGTTGCACTTTCGCAATAATATGCAGCTGGATTGGTTTGTTCACACAGGAAAATCTGGTTGTGAATGATTAGTGTGATAAGAATGTAATAATCCAATGCAACAAGAATACAATACGAAGTGATGTGTGGATACAGCCCTGGGAAAGCAGAGAGGGATTAGAAACAACTTCTTTAAAAGGCATCTGCCTCAATAGGTACATTTTATGAGATATTCCCTACATTAAGACAACTGATCACAATATATATTAAAAGTATGCTTTGCTTGTTTACTTCTTTTTCAGACTAATATCCTGGAAGACAGAGTCTCACCTAGGCTCACTTTAGTGGCTCAGGCAGTTAGGAGTAACAACAAAAAACAAGGCTATCAGGCAAGAGTATACATCGAAGAAGAACCCAACAAGCTCGATATGCAACTGGTTATGGATGACCTTAATGATAATAAGCAGATTGCATGTCTGTATGTTGATATTTCGCCGTATAAAGCCAAGGTAAAGATATATGGAGTTTACGATGGAGTCCATCCCATAAAAATATAAAATGTGGTGTGTAAGCTTTGTAATGAACCATAAATTATGTGCCATTTTCAGGAAGCTGAGAAGTATTTTTCTTAATCTTTTTCCTATTTATTTTACAGTGCAATCCTAGGCAAAGTTACTCCAGTCTAAACCCATTGAAATGAGTGGGCTTAGATGGGAGTAATTCTCCATAGGATTGAAATTAGTCAGCCAAATTCTGTTTCTGACCATGACACACATACAAAACAAAGAATGAAACTTTTTTATTAGAATTCCAACATTTGAAACTGTGAAGCAGCTTTAATAACAACAATAAAAAACAATTATTATCCTGAGCATGGCAGAGAATTAGAATTTTGAAAGCATTTTTATTTCACTTACATTAATTAGGAGCTTAAAAGCTTTGTCGTGGAAGTGTTCTAAGCAATCCTGTGCAGATGCATTGGCAAAAAGAGGAATTGCACCACTTTTTTATTCCAGATTTATGAGAAGAATTAAGTATTTTCTATCTGGGATTTACAACTTTCTTCTACAAATTGCTACAAAATCAGGATAGATATACTTTCCCCTTAACAACTGCAAATTACTACCACTACTACTACTACTACTACTTATGAATTGCCCAGTCCCTGCTACTGCAAGACTCTGAGCGATATTCAACATAGTGAAAACATTAAAATCATAAGATAAATACATAATGCTAATCCAGCAATCTAAAAAGATCAGGTGGCGAAATTATGATTTCTTCCCAGTTCCAGACTGTGGCTACCTCGTGGGTATGGGGGGGGAGGAATAAAACAATCTGATGGAAAGAGAGCAGGAGGAGGGTGCCAGCCAAGATGGAAGCTGTTGCTGTCCTCAGCCAAAGGCCTGGCAGAACATCTCTACCTTACAGGCCCCTGCGGAATGTGAACATGACAAATATGTACAAATATGTACAAGAGATAATCCCACTGATGAAGACTCTGATGTCTCTGAAAAGCAGCATGTGAGGCTGTGTTCTAGGAATTGATACACTCAGCCAGAAGCTCACTGTCTTTACCTATGAGGGCAAGAGTACTCATAGGAAGCAATGGAGAAGACTAAACTGAGCTAGCAATATCCAATTGATCAGGTTAGATTCTTGAAACTACACATAGCTCCCCCACAGCCATATATAGTAGTCAACCAGGGGTTTGATTCACCTCCACTTTTTATTTGTTAGTGGAATGCAAATTATATGATTTTTTGCAAGTTTTACAAGCTCTTTTGAAGTGCAACTTAAAATAAGATGTAGTGAATGTTTATGAGGATATGGCTTATGCAGAGAATTGCTTAGGACTGTCAAAGCTGAACAAAAAGACAGAAACAGATCATTACACTTTCTTTTCCTTTCTATGACACTAATGCCTTTTTATTTGCTTTTAAAGGCCAGTCTGAGCATGGAAAAACAATGCCGGTATAAAAATCTTGAAATAGAAATTTCCAAAGGCCATCTTGCAAGAAATCCAGCAATCCAAATGAAGATTAAATCAAAAAAGCTTCCAAAAAAGCTAATGGAATCAGCCTCCATGTACAGTAATCATTCATCTGTCTATGTCCTAATTATAGCACCCTTTGGATGAAAAAAGTTCTTTCTAAATTATATCTTATTTCGTCTAGGGCTGCGGAACTCCTTTCTAGTTTAGTATCCCAGTATGGCTTTAACAGCATCTGTCGAAACAATACCCCTGAAGAGCTTGTAGTAGAAGTGGCTGCATCATCTCCACAATCAGTTTTTGTAATCTGTAAATTGCCTGAGGTATGTAAATTCTCTCTTTGGCTTTGTTCTTTGAAGGACAAACTGAGCTGTAAACGTTCAAATACAGTTAAAGATATAGCCATGGCTTTCAAGGATTGAGTTGCTGACCTAAGAGTTGAGGTACATACATAGTCTCTGCCCCATATCTACAACTTCTTCCCCAGTTTGGAATATGTCTTGATAAGGTCATGAAACACAGCATGAACCAAATCATTTCCCCTGTCATTTTGACCTGGCCTGTTCATTGGCCTTTTGCCTTACTTGTTCTTATAGTCTATAGCAAGTGCAGAAATTCCTTACTTTCTTCATATTTTAATGATTGGCAGGGGGAATATTTTTATTTTCTTTGCTTAAGGATGGAGTTATAAAAGGGTCAAACTAGATAAGACAGAATTTGATTCTACCACATCTTTTAAAACCAAAATAGATTTTAATTTTTTTTTAATGAGGCTGTGAAGGAAAGTGAGATGAGTGTAACTTTCCTGCTTGTATTCATTAACTAAAACCACCACTACCACTGGGGTGTGCACTGGAAAAATTATTGTTTTAATTCTGTATTGTAATTTAAGAAAGAGAAGGTCTATCATGTTTAAAAACTTTCAGGAATGTTGTTGGGAATCTAGTCCACCCTCCCTTCTAAACACTCCCCAAGTCTGATTATACAGTCCCTTGAATAAGGTGTTCCCAGCCATTGCCTGGGTTAAAAAAAAAAAGACCCTACTCCATACACAAAAATCAGTCGATTTTTCTGGGAATGTTTATATCCCATGGCTTTCTTATTTAAAGAGTAAAACTTTAAATGGCAAGCAGCAATACTCTGGGGACATTATTTACTAACGAGGAATAAGGCCAGCTGTGGAAATAAATACAACGAGCTCTAGAAAAAGCCTCTGGGTGGATGCCCCAGCCTTGGGCACTCAGTGTCAATTTGCTGTGGTGACCTCAGCAGGGTATAATGACACAGAGCTACCATTTTCTTCAGGGGAACTGATCTCTGCCATCTGAAGAGCAAGTTGTAATTCTGAGTGATCTCCAGCCCTTCCCTGGTGATTGGCACAATGGTTCCCCTGGAGGAAATTCCTGGTTTGGAGGGTAGAATCTATGGCATTGTACCTGTCTTGGAGGTAGCAACCCTATCTCCTTCCCAGCCAACCATCAACATACAGTTATCTACCCCTCTGACTTCAGCTCTCCATCTCCTCCCCACACCTGGAGCCTCTACCTAGGAAAAGTATGATATTTCTCCTCCTCAGTGGGGACCCAAGCAGGAGGGCAAGTGTCCTCAGCAGGGTATAATGACTCAGAATCCACCCTGCAAAGCAGCCATTTTCTCCATGGAAACTGATCTCTGCCATCTGGAGAGCAGTTGTAAGTCTGAGTGATATCCAGCCCTCACCTGGAGACTGGCAGCAATGTTTTCCTGGGGGGAAAGTACAGTCTTCCTTCGCAGTGGAGACCAAAGCAGGTTACATCATTATCCTCTCCCCCTTTTGATCTGTACAACAACCCTGTGAGGTAGGTTAGCCTGAAAGTCTGTGAGTGGTCCAAAATCACCCACTCAATTTCCATAGCAAGAACCTGGGTCTGGGAGACCCTGCTCTGAACCACTAACTGCTATAAAAACTGAAAAAGGGAGGAGGGAACTCAACCCAAGATATATCTGCGAACCAAGAGGGTCAAGCTAACACTATCTCTCCTTATAAATATTTATCTTTTGGTTTCGCAAGATTCCATGCGCTCCCATTGGCTGTAAAATGCCCTCCCTCAGCCATTGGCCCATCAGTCGCCACTCAAGAGTACTCGCGTGCCATTGGCCGGGTGCTGGGTCTGCTCCTCTTCTCCACCCACTCCCCCTGGCAGACAGCTCTGTCTCCTGAGGAAGACAGTTCTCTTGACTCCTGTGAGGAACTGTCCCCTCAGTGGCTGTTGGTAGGCAGCCAAGCTTGGTTCTGTGAGTAAAAAAACAAAGGACTTTCAGCATAACCCCCTCCCTGCCCATAACCCCTCCCCAATGGCCACTTTCGTGTCAGAATAAATGGAAAATGGCTCTTTCTCCTGCTTGGCTTCAGGCTGGCTGGCTGGCTAACGAGGTGGGCCAGCAACCATCAGACCATTTTCAACTTCCAGCTGTGCAGCTGACTTTCCCCTAGGGCTGCCAATCTCCAGGTGGGACCTGGAGATCTCCCACTGTTACAATTGACCTCCAGATGACAGAGATCAGTTCCCCAGGAGAAAATGGTTGCTTTGGAGGGTAGACTCTATGGCATTATACCTTGCTGAGTCCTTCCACACACACCCCAAATGCTGCCCTCCACAGGATCCACCCCCCCAAATCTCCAGATATTTCCCTAATCAGAGTTGGCACCTGTACTTTCTCCTCTGTCAGTCAAAGGCCCTTTCCACACCTATGCTGGCCTTAGGGAGAAAACTCATTGGGCCCAGTCCTGATCAGGTTGCCAACTCCAGGTGGGCAATTCCTGGAGATTTGAGGGATGGAGCCTGGAGAGGGTGAGGTTTGAGGAGGGGTGGTACCTCAGACAGGTATGATGCCATAGACTCCACCCTCGAATCCAGCCATTCCCTGATGGGGAACCATTGTTGCCAATCTCCAGGTGGGGGCTGGAGATCACTCAAAATTACAACTGCTCTGTAGGAGGGATGGGGGAGGAGATGGAAAACTAAAGGTAGGTTGATGGTTGGCTGGGAGGGAGATAGGGTTGTCAATTCCAGGTTGGGAAATTCCTGGAGATTTGAGGGGTCGAAACTGGAGAAGGTGAGTGTTGAGGAGGGGTGGAACCTCAGACAGGTACAATGCCATAGACTCCACCCTCCAAACCAGCCACTCCCTGCTGGGGAACCACTGTTACCAATCTCGGGGGTGGGCTGGAGATCACTCAAAATTACTACTGCTCTTCAGGTAGCAAAGATCAGTTCCTCTGGAGAAAATGGTGGACTCTGTCATTATATCCTGCTGAGATTGCCACAGCAAATTGTCACTGAGTGCCCAAAGCTGGGACACTCTCCCAGAGCCTCTTTCTAGAGCCCGTTGTATTTATTTCCACAACGGGCCTTATTCCTAGTATAATATAAAAATACAAATGTTTATTAAGGTGTACACATGTTAAAACATACTATGACTAAAAGAAAGAGTCTAAATTTCAAACTTTTAAAAACTTTTCTCATGCAAATACACATGACGGGTAAACACTTTTTAACTTAGGACCAAACGCGTTTTGGCCCCTTTGGGCCTTCCTCAGTGGTCACTATTCTGGTATCAGAGATTTCATTGGTCTGGATGTGTGTCACCTCCTTCAAAGACCAATGAAATCTCTGATACCAGAATAATTTAAAGAATTGGCATGGCTATATTTATGGCCCAACACTCAAGCTAGTAGCATAATTATAAGCATATAAGGAAACAACATCTGGTTATATATATGTGTATACAAAAAACCTTTTATACATGTATTTGGATGTGTGTCAGTGTAATATAGAGAATATCTATATTCTTTTTCTATCTATCTAAAAGGGGGGGTGAAGATAGGGTGATGACAGGCGGCGCAGGAGAGGGTGAATGCCACCCGGCCCTCCCAGCAGGTGCAGAAGTAGGGGGCAAAGAAAGGCTGGCACAGTGGCAAAGGAGAGGCCGCACGCCACCTGGCCATCCCAGCAGCTCCATATGGCGGGGGGGGTGAAGACAGCCTGCACGTCAGCAAAGGACAGGGCGCATGGCAGCCGGCCCTCCCAGGTGCTTTAGAAGCGGGGGGGAGGTGGGCCGGCAATGTGTGGTGCACCAGTGATGGAGAGGCTGTGTGCCATCCAGGCGTCCCAGTGGCTGCAGACAGGGCCAGCTCGCCCACTAGGCAAACTAGGTGCTCACCTAGGGCGCAGTGTCCCACAGGAATGCCAAACTGCACCCCACCCCCTGCGAAACCCCCCACCACGGCCACTGCCTCCCCACTGCCACCACCAGTGAAGAGCGCCCCAATGGGGCGCAGAAGGCAGTGGCAGGGCTTGCCCGCCCTCCCCCTCCCCCTTGGGCCACAGATGTCTCCCAAGTTGCCCCATTTGCCTCCACTTTGGGGCAGGGCAGGACGTCCCTCACGCCTTTCGCATTCTCGTCTCTCTCCCACCGTGCCCAAGATACTCTCTGCCCACTGCCAGCCCAGCCCTTCCATGGCCACGGGCAGGAAAGGCTCCCTCCAGCCTCTCACTCGCTCCAGCTCCTCACCAGCCAACCTTGGTGTCAGCACAGCTTTCGCAATGGCTCAAGGTGGGGAAGTTGCTTGGTGGGACTGTGGCAGAGGCGAGTTGGCGCTGTGGTGCCAGGCCTCTGCCCCCCCCACCTCGGCCTGGGAACATGCAGTGTTTATCCTGCCACGCTGCCTCACGACGGAGCAAGGAGGGGTGCATAATTGGCTTCCAGGCGGAGAGTCGAGAGGAGGCCAGCAGCCACTCAAGGCAGGGGGGGAGGGGGAGAGATAGAGCCGCTTCAGGTCCGGGGCGGGCAGCCTTCCGAAGGCGATGGCACTGAGGGAGAGGGCTTTTCCCCCAGCCCTGCACCCCCCTTGCACCTGATTCTGCATTGGCTTTTCCTTTGGTAAAAATTGTGGGCAGTCTTGCTCACTGGGCACTTTGGGGAGCACTCCCAGGCAGGTCTATGGGGTGTGCCGACAAGCCAGCATGCAGGTGGAAGAGACAGGGGTTTAAACCCCCACCCCTTCCCTGGCTTGCCAGAATGCCCTGCCAGCAGGGCCTCCTCCTCACCCCACCGCCAGAGACAGAGAGGCCAGATACCACATGGGCCTCCCAGCATCTCCGGGGGGGGATGAAGATGGGCTGGCACACCAGCAGAGAGTCTGCAGGCCACCCAGCCCTCCCAGCAGCTTTAGAAGGCGGGGGGCAAAGATGGGCTGCTGACAGGTGGTATGGTGGGGAAGGACATGGCCTACACCACCTGGCCCTCCTGGAGGCCTCCCAGCAGTTTGCAGCAACACGTCAGGTGGCGGAGGTGCTCGCTCCTAGCACAGCAGTTGCCACCGCCCTGCCACTGCTTGGTCCTTGGCCACTTGCAAGTCCACCGGGGCCCTATGCCATCGCCCTGTGGTGCGGAGCATTTGTGGAAGCAGATGGGGGCCACGTGAGCAGCTCAGCCAGGAGAGAAGAGGCAGTGGCCTCCTCCTCCTCAGGGCTCTCCATGAGGGAGATGGAGGCATGAAAGAGCGCCGCTGCTGTGTTCAGCTCCCTCACAGAGGATGACGCGGGGCCATCAGCTGCCCTCCACTGCGCTGCCTGGGCCGGTGTCCCCCAGGCTGCCCCACAACCTCCATGGAGTGTCAGCGAGCATCCAGCCCCTCCATCAACCCCCAGGACACTGAGGGCAAGAGGCTGCACGGCGCGTCTGTGGGTGGGAGGAAGGGAATGGAGCCAGTGGCCAGGGACCCATCTTTGAGTGGCACTTCACGGAGCATATTGATTTTGCTGCACATCGAATCTTGCCACCCCAAGTGACAAATATATATAAGGAGAGATATAAGATATACTAAAATGGAAAAGTTACAGAGTTACTTCTGCATACATTCTGCAAAAAAATACACCTGGGGAGAAATTTCAGCCTAGACATTTGTTTTAAAAAATCTCATTGGTTTCAGCTATCTGGTTTCCTATATGGATCTTTCTGATCAATATGAACAAGATTTGCTTGGTTCATTTTAAATATATCTTTAACTATACTTGGTGACTCCAGTACTAGAAACTGAAAAGACTTTCTATAATGTTCAAAAATCTCTATGTAGAAAGAGAATATATAGTTTGCAAAAACTGAGGCAGACTTTCAAAAGGAGAACAGGCTGAGGTACAGTTGAGACCTGTTTTAGACCTCTGAAATCCAATACCAATGGACAGCAGTTGTCTTGTATCCATATATGAGGGGTGCAGCCATCTGTTTTTATACTTTTTCGATTGCTCCAGGGAATTTCTTCAGAAACATAGGGTTGGCATTGAGAGAGAGAAATGAAATGAGTTTTCAAGAGAGGCTGGGCTCCACATAACACCTCCTGTTCGTTCACAATGTAACATGGGTAGCCCGATCCTGAGGACTTCTGTTGGTGGCAGCAGCCAGGTGCTGGTTTAACAGGAGCACCACTGGTTATTTTTCTATGAACATTCAGCAAGGGGGGAAAACAATATAAACCCCTCTTTGAATGTGCCACAGTTCCTAGCAACCCAGTAACACCCACCAATCAGGGAACAGTGCCTAATGACATCCCTGTAAATGGCATACACAGGTGCAGCCAACCAGTGCTCCCTGATGTGCCCACAGCCTTTAAATGCCATGTCCACCCACCTCCCCACCCACCCAAGCAGAGCACCAGAGGACAGGGGGAAATGACCCAGCAACAGCACAACCCCAACAGAGGTGCATAGCATGAATGGCAGGAGCCACGGAGCCAATATACCCCAGAGTGCCCTACAGATGAGTGCCCAAGTTCCAACCAGTACCTGATTTGCCAAGCAGCAGACACTAAGAGGGGAACGCAGGACAGCTCTCCTAACAAAATCTTTTACATTCTTCACATAGCCCACTGGAGAAGGGAGCCCACACATCAGACATTACACACATACCAAAGCTTCAGGGGATCAAGTATGGGTCCAGTTTTTGCCTGCATAATTTTCAGCCAGTTGGGGGGAGAGGCATTCCACAGCTGGAATGGCTTAAGGAGCCAACTAACCTCTGCAGCCACTACTCAGGCCAGTCCCTTTCTGTGCCGCTTCCACTGCCTTTTGCCTTTGGATTGTATCAGCATAACTTCAGGATACAGCTGTGTAGCTGAGATATGCTAGGGTAATGCCTGGTCACCTCCTTGAGAACCTTCAGACACCTCCCCCCAACTCGGCTGTGATTATTCTATAATATGTGGTTTACTTCCTAGTACAAAAGCTTCTTTCTCTTCACCATATTAATTGATTGATGCTAAAGTCTGTGAAACAAATGTATTTTTCAGGACTTCTCTTGTATTTAAATTGAAATTCACTGATCATAGTTCAATGGCTCAAAGTATGAGATGAGGATATTTGGGGGGGAAATGTATATCATTTAGTTTATGTGATACATTTTAAACAAGGTGTCTTTAGTCAAAGAGATTGTAATAGTTTCCATATTTGCTGTCCAGAAAACCTTATATACGGAAGATCTTAATGTTCCATGGACTTCCGTTGTTTTACCATCTGAACATTATCCAAGTAAAGAAGTGACTGCCTTCAATTTTTTTGAAGAATTAGCTTCGCGGATACTCAAAGAAGATCAAGGTAAAAAAAAAGCCCAAACCCTGCTTTTATCCCAGGTCAATCAGGATTTATTAGCATTGTGTGTCCTGAGATTACAAAGGAGCCTCCTCTAAATGTAGAATTTCAAGCTTTAATTATGCTAATCAGGATCCTTCTTTCCTTGCCAAGTGTCTCTCTCAATTTTAGCTTCTACATCATCAGAATTTTTTATCAACATGACATTGATAAAGTCAAAATCCATAATTCATTCATTTTTTCTGGAATTCATGGACTTTCAGGAGGATTCTTTTTAAAGAAAGGAATCATCAATTGAATAAACAATATTTTCTTTTTAAAAAATGTACCACTTTTTTAAAAAATAAATTTTGAATTGTTTTTTACTCACTTCTGTGCTGATATGACACACCTGCAGGATATTCAGAAAATATCTGGAAAAAAACCTTTTAGGGGAGCAAAATTTTTTGGACAAACATTTAATCTTTTTTTAAAAATAACAACCAAATTTGTTCATTCCTACTGACTGTGGCAGAATCCCTGTATGTTTTTGACATTTTTGCATTCTCACAGGAGTAAAAACCAAGAAAATAGAGACTAATTTTAAACTTTAAAATATTATTTTTTAAAACACCCACTTTAACAGAAAACTATCCCTTTATACATTTATTGTGTTGTTTATTCCTTTATCTATTTATTTTTATGTGTGTTGTAAGGGTATTAGAGTAAAAATTAAATATAAGTGGTTTAAAATAAAAATGTATTTTAAAGCCCTGCTTAAAAATAATTATACTTCACTCCATCAAGGCAACATTAAAGATCATAAAAGTTCAAAGGAATAAATACTTTTTCTAGGTAGAAGAAATAAATATTTCTGCTATGGAAGTGAGATCCCCTTTCATGCATGCACAAATTCCATTATTGACATTCCAAAATTCCATTGTCGACATTCCAAAATTACTTCCTTCTCCTCCTCCTCCCTCTACTTGGAGTTGTCATCTTACTAGTTTATATCCACATATAGCTCTGCTGAGAATCAGATGTTTACTTATGGGGGGTGGAGCCCACAAAGGTGTAAGTCCCAGCTGTGGCTTAGTGCTGTTACATAAATTGTGGGGTTGACACTGACTTTGAGGATAAAAAAGGAAGAGATGTTGACAGATCCAGATCTCTCCAGCATTTTTACCACTAAATTTCAGCCATGCACGAACTTGATTTGGATTTTAATTCACAGCTTCATCTGCACGGCTTCATCTGTCAAAACTTTCGTACCACAGTGCTATTGGCCTTGGAAAGAAAAAATGCCCACCAGGATTGAACCCCTTTTCATATGGCCCTGATCTTGATTGAGCCCTGTAGGATTAAAGTTTAGCTTTAAGCGATAAAACAAAGATCCATTCTTGCCCATAGATTTCTCTTCTAACCCAGCATTCAAGCAAATCTGTTTATAAATAACACATCCAAACATGAAGGGATTGAACCTAAGACATGGTGGAGTGGGTTCTACATACCCTTCATATGTCGACTGTCTTATGATTATATGAGCACTGTTGCTGCTGACACTCACATTTGCTGTCTTCCTAGCTGTATGTCAAGTGGAGGAAACAAGAATCAGAACTTTTGACAACATGAGATTCAATGGCTCTTTTAATGAAAACTGCAGAACCCTAATAGCCCAAGAATGCAATGAAAAGCCACTATTCGCTATCATGACAAGAAAGTCCAACCTGGATCTTCCAAGAGAAGTTTATATTCATCTTACTTCAGTGTAAGTTTTATTAGATTTAAAGAGTTTACAGTTATTTCATAAGCAGTGAAGTGGCTAAATTTGCAGATGACACGAAGTTGTTCAGGGTGGTGAAAACCAGGGAGGAGTGTGAGGCACTCCAAAGGGATCTGTTGAGGATGGGTGAGTGGGCGTCAACGTGGCAAATGGGGTTCAGTGTGGCCAAGTGCAAAGTGATGCATATTGGAGCGAAAAATCCTAAATATAAATACACGTTGATGGAGTCTGAACTGGCAGAGACGGACCAAGAGAGAGATCTTGGAGTCGTAATGGATAACTCAATGAAAATGTCTAGACAGTGTGTAGCTGCAATAAAGAAGGCCAACGCTATGCTGGGGATTATTAGGAAGGGAATTGAAAACAAATCAGCCAGTATCATCATGCCCCTGTATAAATCATTGGTGCGACCTCATTGCTGGACCTCCTGATGGCACCTGGTATATTTTGGCTGCTGTGTGACAGAGTGTTGGACTAGATGGGCCATTGGCCTGATTCACCATTGGCTTCTCTTATGTTCTTATGTTCTCTTATGTTCTTATGTAATTCTACAAGCTTTTAAAATAACAATCCCCCTTCTTTCTATAAAAAAACATCTTTCTTAAGAGCTTGCTTTCCTTTTCTATGAGCAAATCTCATTCTTAAGAGCTTTTTTATTCCTTGAACATTTACAGTTTTCTGAAAACTCAGATACCCACAGTGCACTCTTGAACAGAATTACACCCTTTTAAACCCATTGAAGTCAGCAGGACCAGAGGGTGTAACTCTGTTTAGGAATGCACAGCTTCTGTTTTCCCATCTCTACTGCTTTGACTGATGGGGACTGAGATCTCATACACACTACTCCTGAAAGTGGCATAAATACCCAATATCGGCAACAACAAGCTCTTATTGAACAGAGCCAAAACAGCACAGTTACTAGAACACTGGATTCGGGGTGGAAATTTCAGATTCAGATGCAGATTTAGTAATTCAGGCCAAGTGGTTATGTGTAAGGCTAATGTAATACACAGATGTTGTGAGATTATAACACTTTGAAGTCCTCAAAAGAAAGAAGTAACAAATAAATGAAATATCAGTTGCCACCCAAAAATCGATAGGTTAGGATCTTCAAGTTCTACTATGGCTATCTGCTACTGCTACTGAAATTGCAGTTATAATCACATGAAGAAAGAAGACTTTATTTTCAGATGCACACAGACAGGGAATGAAGTACAGATAACATTGAGCCAGCACTAATGAAAAAAAAGAGCATTAACATGAGCGCCATGAAGATAAAACGATGATGAGACTTTTGTTAAAAATAATTATAAATTTGCTCTCACACTTGGCTAGTACTATGGCCTATGTGCTATATGCTTCTTTTATTTTCTACCATTTTAATGGTGGTTCCATAGCAGCATAACTCCACAGATCAGTTGGACATTGGCTTTGCTCCAGTCCTAGGATCCAGATTGTAAAGGGTAATACTGTTGATCTAGCATCTCTATGAGATGGCTATTCCATGTTACACTGTTAGTGCTGTGAGAGGTGCAAAGAACCTCTCCTACTACTGTCATGCCAAAGCAGTGGCAAAAAAAGAGAGGTACGCTTTAGAGCAGAAGTCCTCAACTTTGTTGAACTTATGGGCATTTTCAGAATTGGAGAAATGGCACTGGGTGCCAGCACAAAACGTCTATCATGAGGATGGCAATCACAAGATGCTGGGAGGTTTGAAGCTAAGTATTCTTCTATGATGGAGGCAGATGTTTCCAAATAGGTGCTTTTTGCAGACACAATGTAAGGACAACCATATGCAGCAGCAGGCTTGTCCACATGGATCACTATGCTGCACTGGGAACTAAATGTGCAGAGCAGTGCCATCTTCTGAAGCACCTTCTCCTTGAATGAGATGGAGGAAAGCCAGACTGGCTGTTTGATTTTGGAAATAGATGCTTTTGGGGGAAAGAAAGTAGGCACTTGGAAATACTCTGTTGGGCATCACTGGGGATCACTTTCAGAGAGAGTATTGCTGTCATTTTGTAGTAAATTTGTAACTGGAAATACAGGAGAGAAATGTTTAATATTTTTCTGTAGTATGAGATTTCATGTTCTAACAAAGGGAACATCTTTTTTTAAAGAAATATCACAATCTCACCTGTCTCGAGTTCCTCCCTCCTTGTATCATATAATGGAGAACCCATAGACAAAAATGAGTATGAGGACCAAAATGGTATGGCATCTTATGTTACACTTTTTCTCTAAAATAACGAGTTGCCATTCAACTGAATCAAGTTTAATTCTATGTATTCTATCTGTACTATTCTGTTTTCTCAAAATGATTAATCACTTCCAAAATCAGAAGGTTAATTAAGTTAATAAAAATCTTTATGCACTGGACCATACTATCATATGTATAAAAAGTAAATTTGAGAATGAAATATTCATTGATTGATGATCAATTAAATTGAGACTCTTGATTTAGCCTAATTATCCAGCCTACAGATTGGACATACTTGTGCATTGCTGCTGAATTACAGAACCCAAGCCACATAAGTCTTGGGGGGGGGGAGAGATCTTGTACTTCACTTTCTATAGAGAAGAACCATAAACAAACAGAAAATATCTATAAGTAAATGAAAGATGGATGTGTGTTTGTTACTGGAAATTATTGCTGTTTCAGAAACAGGCAATCCTTTTTAAACAGTCCTGTCTCTCCCCAGCAGAAATCAAAATCTACAGAAATGAGAGTATTGTTTTCATCAAGGCTCCACAACATGGCCTAGAGAATGTGACATATGATGGTGAAACGCTATGGGTAAGTTGTTCAGCCTACCTTCATGCTCCCATTCCCTGGTTATTTCTTTCTCAAAGCTCTGTGATTAAGCAAGCCTCCACAGCAAAGTTCCATTGTTCCTGCAGGTTACAGTTTCTTCATGGATGAGAGGTAAAACCTGTGGGCTTTGTGGAAGCAATGACGGAGAAAAACAAAATGAAGGTCACATGCCAAATCATGAGTTGGCATACAACGACATGGCTTTGTTCCATTCCTGGCTTTTGGAAGACAGTGATTGTGTTACAGGTCAGTTGATTCTACAAATAACAACACTAATGTATGTTAATTAATGAGTTCAACTTTGGTCAGCCAATCCATCTTAATATTATAGACACACAGTGTGATTATTTTTGCACCTGTACCAAATTGAACAGTAAATCCTTATTCCAGAATGTCAAAAACATTCCACAAAATCCACACACCAGATTGGATCCTACAATCTGTCAGTGAAACATGCTGATGAAGTGGAAGAAAGGAGCATTTTGCCCCTTTCCCCTCCCTAGTGCAGCCTGCAGGCCTATAAGTCCACATGGACCCCACTACCCCTGTAGTAAACTTTCCCAGATCAGAAAGGACTTCTTGAGGAATGAAAAGGAGGGGAAAATTCACTGATCTTGCATTTAGGGATCATGGGATTCAACCCATCAAATCCACTCAGCCCACATGATTCAGGGGAAAAAAGTGTATTTTGCCCTTGATCTCATTCAGGATACATACAAATACAGGTGGTCAGCTTCTCTATGGTGCTCCAGTATGGACTGAGGCCCACAGAGAGTCACTAGATTCCCTTTTATCATTTTTTTTGTGAAAGATCATAGGGATGCCAAGCTGAGTGGTGGATGCCAAGCTGAGTGGCTAATGTCTTTTTATGATCTTTGGAAGTACAGGCATGGGCAAGGAGTTCCAGGATTTGGCTGAAAATTTTATTTGCCACAGAAGCTAATGGTGTCCCTATTTATTAAAATCTGACTCCTATGTTATCTCATGAGGGAAATGAATGGAGACTAAACTCCAACTGCTGGGTTTTAGCAGTAGTGAGCTAGAAATAGTGGGAAGGTCAGCAGCACACTCTGTGGTGACTAGAGATGGGCATGAACTGCTGTTTGTGACACATTTTGGCTGTTCATGATTGTGAACTGAAGTTCGCAAACTGAAGAGCTGCCACAAACTTCCATGAATTTTAGGATAGTTCATGGAGGTTCATGAAGAGCAGAAAGCAGAGGTTTAAATGGTTCAAAGCTATTTAAATCCCTGCTTTCTGCTCCCCACCATTTTTCACAGGGAAACCTCTGCTTTCTGCTCCCCGCCAAAAGTGTTGGGGAGCAGAAAGGAGGGAGTCATGAACCAATACAAACTGGTCCTGTTTGCGAACCAGCTTCCTGGTCCGTATTGGTTTGTGGTTTGGTTCATGGTTTGACCATGAACCATGAACCAAAACAAACCACAGAAATGCAGTTCATGTCCATCCCTAGTGGTGAATAAACATCTGAATATCTTGGACTTTATTAGCATCATGAAAAGAGTCCATAGGTTATGCTCCCCTTTATATTTAGGATTGTTTACCAAAAGGTGCCCTTACCATATTTAGATTTTTTAACTGTTCCTAAATTTATGCTCGCAAGATAAACTCTGTTCCTTCCCAAGTAATGCAAGGTGGAATGTAAAAGACTGCATACTCTGACAGACTTTGTGATTGTGCTTCTGAACAGATAGAAACTTTGGAACATTGTCTAGTGGAATGCAATACCTTTTGCAGTATTAGGGATATGTGATAATATGGGGCTGCTAACATCAGATACATTTAAGAAGTTTTTGGCAAGCATGGACTTCAAGTCCAGTAACTGGTTGCTTGTTTAAATTACTTATTTTTGTTGTATCTAGTGTGGCATTACTCAATGCTGGTAGGTTAAATGAACAGTATAATTAAAGTATATGTATATAATTGTGCTTTCATAGCCATTTTTACTGTACTGCTTTGAAAATGCAGTGATGCCTAGATTCACATGACTTGTAACAGTCCTAACTATAATGAAATATAGGTGAAATCACACCTTTAGTGTTCACATTCAATTGGGCTGTGTATTATAATCAATTTTAAATTAATTATGATGCTTATAGTTTCTTTGCAGAAATGTGGCTAGAGCACTGCAAATTGAATATATTAGAAACTAATCTTTCCCCCCCCTTATTGATAGGGTTATATCCAGGGGAGGGACTTGTTAATCGAACGGCTCAGCAGTACAGTGTAAGTAAAAGTGTTCATAGTATAACAACAATATAAGGATGCCATCTTTTGTTTTCCAATAGGAAGCAATTCCCCTCACTTTTTGTTTTCTTTTCCTGTCCTTTATTGCTAGCCAGAGGACTGTCATCTCATCATTTTGTCAATTTATAACACACCTTCATACCAATTTAGTATTTTTATAACATCTGTATTTTTACATTACAGCAGTATGTAAACAGAAAATACTGAGATTCAAGATATTTTTAAGTCACAAAACTGGTAAATGAATACAGATTGTTCCTGCTGTAATAGTAAAATTCCAGTATAGATACCTAAAGACACTACTCATATAAATAAATAAAAAAGGAAGACCTATATCATAGCTTCCAATGGAGACACAAGAATGGGCTGAACCAAGCAGCCACCAATGCATCTTCATAGAAATTTCTGTCCAATAACTTATCCTGTGGACTTAAGATGCTAAAATTTTTATATTTAGCATAGTGTTAGATGTTTTTAGAACAAACAGCTTAATTTAAGTATTAATATTTATTTTCCTTGAATATGTAAATCACCAGAAAATATCAGTGCCATTCATATGATTCAGGATTTAATTCTTGATATAATTTAATATAGCATGCTATGAAATCTGTGGCCATAAGAATGAAAACACAAAATGTAAAAGGAAGCTCTCTCAAATATTTCAAAATCCTTCTTATTCAAGTTGGATTTAAGTAGCAATTACTGTAATATTCTTGTAGATGCAATGATAAAACTCTCAGGTAGCTGAACATTTTTCTTGGTTGTGTGCATGCCTCCAGCCAGACAATCTTAGCTTCTAACAGAGAAGTTTTTTCAAGCTACTGAAAAAATGCTATAGAAAAGCCACTCACTTTGGGGGGGGGGGCGTAATAACTGAACTAAAGAAAAGTTTGGGGTTGGTGCCCCTTCCATAGCCACAATAAAGGCTATAACCAGAGGATTCTGTCTATGTTATTTAATATCATTATGAAACCACTGGGAGAGAACATCAGGAGGTTTGGCTGCAGTGCTACCAACAGATGATAGCCAACTCTGCCTTTATTTTCCACCTAATTCCAAGTATGCTATTGATGCTCTGAACTGGAGCTTGTAGTCAGTAATGAGCTGGATGAGGATGAACAAGCTAAAACTTAACCCTGACAAGACAAGGGTTCTTTGCATTAGAAAGGCAGACCAGGGACTTGAGATCTCTCCTGTCTTAAATGGGATTATATTGCCCTTGAAAAGCCAGGTTCTCAGTGTGGGAGTGCTGCTTTATAATTCAGCATGAACTTGGGCTGGTTCGGAGGCCCAGACATTCAGACTTTTATCCATTTCAGCTCAGCTGTCATCCACAGCTGACTTGTTAGGTTTAAATGGGTGGCAGTCATTTTACCAATCGGTTTCGCTTCCCCATGGAGTTGTACCTGGCTCCCACACTTTTGATCTTCAGAATGCAGTTGAAGACAGTTTTATTTAGGACTGCATTTGTCTACTTTAGTTATTATTCATTGACAATCCTAACTGGAGATTTTAAATTGTGGTATTTTATGTGGGTTTTTAATAATTGTGTTATTTACATTGTAAACAACCTGGAATTCTGCAAGGTAGAAAAGTAGTTTAACAAATCTGTTAAATAAATAAAATAAGTAGCTCCCGATGGCTATAGCCTTCATGCAGCAACTGGTGGTTATGCAGCAGATTTGCAATATGGATCAAGAGATTTTTTTTTTCATGCCACCAACATTTCAACTCACCTGCAAGAAAGGTTTGCAATGGCATGCAAAAAAGTCCCAGATTGTGCCTCTGCAATATTTTTCTGTTTAGACACAGTTGTTTCCCCAAAAAATCCAGATGCAGTAGTCATTGTTCCATTTTCGCCCAGACTTGTTTTGTTTAATATTTGTAACAAATTTCTAATTTGTAACAAATTTCACATCTGGTAGTTAAGATTATAACTAGCAAATTCTTGGTGGAATAATTTGGCACATAAGAAAATGACAAGATTGCCTATTTTTCCAAAATCAACTTGCGGTAGTGTTACTATATAAACCACAATTGTAGAATTGCCTCTCAGCACAAGTTTAGTTTGTAGTGGTGGCTGGACAGTTTCTGTGCCCCAAAACATTGGCTAAACACTTTTTACCCTATGGTGTATGGCTGTGGTGAATATTAGAAATGTATAATATTACTATAATCCATACTTAATAAGATGAGTTCAACTTTTTTGGCAATTCAAGTGGGTATAGGATTCCTGAAAGCCCTTGCAGTCCTTCAGTATATTGCTTTAAATACTGTTAATTAAAATATAGTTAATTGATGGCAATTTTACTTTTTTCTGACAGATTATGGAGTGATTTTGCCTGAATTAGAGAAGAATTCTGACAGCATAACTGTTATCAAGAATATAATGGAATGTGTCAAAACTGCCCCTAAAAGTAAATACGCCAAATTAACTGAGTAAATAGTACATAGGGACTATTTTGCTACATAGCAAAACATAAAATCAAATGTATTACTCACTGTATGAAATCCTTAATAAATAAAATTACTTGTTAAATAAACTATAACTTTCTCAATATTTCTTTCTCACAAAACTATCCAGCAGAAAATATCTTACAAATATTGTTCACCGATTAGCCATCCCCAAAACAAGGTAAACTACTTTGAAGTTTTCTAAACTTTAAATTACAGTAATTTTCAAACCCACTTTGGCTTCTGTGGGAGGGGGAAAAAAGAGTAATCACCATGAGTCAATAGCCACTTCGGGGGCAATTCAGATTATAGCACAGCAGACAGAAAGATGCATTTGGTAAAACAATTCAAGGCAGAAAGTATATCACAGAACAGACAATGAGATCTGTCTTTGACAGCCCAAGAAAGGTAGATAGAGTGATCAGTATGTAGACACAGCACATAGCAGGAATGTGTTTGATGTGCAAGGAATGGGATTGGGTGTGGGGACAACTTGCTGAGCCACAATGAAAGTTGTCTGTGTACTCTGACCATGGTATATTAGTTTTAAGGGGGAAATGATAAGTTATGTACAGTTCCCCCAATTTTTGTGACACTATTTGTTTTCCTTGAACTGCAAGAAACTGCACCAGCTGCCTTGCCATAGTTTCTGTCAATATTTTTACAAGTCCACACACATCACTGGGAAAAGATGACCACTAGGCTAGCAGTACTGACTGTGGTCAAAGCAATGCAAACAAAACAGCCTCTGTATGTACACCTACCCCAGTGGCAACACTGTTTAGTGTGGGGGAAGGCATATAATATGAAATGCAGACAACTACCCCATGCCATCAAGAGAACAGAATGCATTGAGCAAGAATGAGCTAGAGCTTATACAGAACTCCCCCCCCTCAAAAAAATTGGACCATAGCAAGAGACATAATTCTCTTAAGCAGCAACAGCGGCATAACTTTGCTTTCTGACAAATTAGTAAATGTTCCTGTCAGTTACACATCTGCATAGCAATTCTCTCCTTCTCCCACTTAACATCTGTGAACTCTTAGCCAGGAAACTAGGTACCAGAATAAGAGTCACATCCAAAGATTTCGGAATACTGTCAATTTTCAGGACATTTTTAGCTATTATAGTACATAAAAATAGCCATGCTCTTTAAAAAAATTTAATGTGGAACATTAGGTATGGGCATAAAATGGCTCATAAATTAAAGTTCATGATGAATTGTGGCCCATTCATGGTTTGTGAACTGAAGTCTGTAGCAGGTCAACCAGCATGAACTTTCCATGAACTTTCAAGCTGTTTCTGGTGGTTTGTGAATAGATACATTTCCAGACAGACAATCTCCGCTCAATCAAAGCAATAGGGGTGTGGAACTTGGAGGGCAGGTAGAGGAGAGTCAGCAGGAGAGCTCCTGCAAGTTTGATTACTCCAGCTTGCACAGGGTCTGTTCTATAATCTCCTGAACCTGCGGCTGTTATTTCACCATAAAGCACTTTCCTTGATGAACCTTCTTTGGGGGCCTGTAACTCAGACCTCATAAATCCAATCCTCACCAAACTTGAAGGGTAGATAGAGAAGAATCAGCTGGAAGTCCCCTGTGAGTTTGGTGAATCTAGATTGCACAGGGTCCATTCTATATGCTCCTGGACCTTCTGAACCTGCACCTGTCATTTCCCCAGAAAGCACCATTTCCCCAGAAAGCACTTTCCTGTATCAGACCTCATAAATCCAGTCCTCACCAAACTTGGGGGGCAGGTAGAGGAAAGTCAGCCAGATATCCCCTGTAAGTTTGGTGTTTCTAGCATACCAGGGGGCTCTTCTACTGCATCACAAACTAAACCAGTTCATTTGGTGGCTAAAAGTTCATGATAGTTGGTTCACAAATCGGGCACACCATAAACTATGAACTGCACTACATTTTCCTGGTTTGTCCCTATTGAACATATCCAAGAATAGAACTTTAACTGTTGCTATGATTCTTCTCTCTGCATCAAAATCTTTCCCCACCTGAAAAAATCCCTACCAGATTCAAAAACTTGCGAAACTTTTTCAATGTTTCTCTGTAATTTAAAGATAGAGCACAACCCATAAGCATCCTCATATAAATGGTGTGGGAATGCAGTGCAAAATAGCATAATTGTTTTATATTCCTCTTGTGGCTTGGCTCTGCTGTTTGCCATGATGTAAGTAACCATTTGATTTTCATTCTGCTGACATCAATAAGAAACACTATCCAGTTACATGGTTCATTCAAAGGCTGAATTAGTGCATTCAGAATAAATGTAACCCAGAAATCTCAGCAGCAGCCAATGAGCTCAAAAAGAGGGTGAAGCGAGCATGCTGGGAGGAAAGAACAACGATGCAGCAGTTGTTTGGTTTTACCTTGAGTAACACAGAGAATGGTCGACATTCACTCTGAGTTAAGGAAGGCTTTGGTCCAAAAGCAGCTTCAAACAGATCAGGAGCAAAGGATGGAGGGGGGAGTTGGAGGGAGAGTAGCTAGAGAAGCCAGGACAGATCTGCTTTCTTCTGTTCCATTCAGGACAGAGGTTAGGCAAGTCTCACATTATTTCCATTTTTAAAGAGCCGCTTTCATTTTCACAGTCTATTCCAAAGGCGACGATTCACATTCATTAGTGCCCCCATACTGAGATGTTTGAGCCTCTGTTAAGAGACAGAGAGGATCCACAGTTGCTGCCAGCTGTGAGATCCAAACATAATAAAATCTAGAAATATCCCTTGAACTAGGTGAGGTAAAGGATTAACTCACAGGAAAATCCATCTCGCCAAAGGACTTCAACACAATATTAAACTTAGAAATGTCAATATATCTATACTCCTTTTCCTAAGGTACCATAGATAATGCCAGTTTCACTGGGACATGTGCCTGCTGTTCAAATGAAAAACTTATTGGAAATTATTCCTAATCTGTTGTTTAAAAGTTAAGCTTAAGCATCTACAAAAAATACAAAAAAATACAAAAAAAATAATTGCATTATTTTATATACAGTACCTACACTGATGATCTCTAAAAGCTAGGAACTGTTGATTTTGTACAGTGCTGAGCACAATGTATATGACTTCCTTCTTAATTTATCTACTGTGATATAAAGGAGTTTGATGCTGAGGGAAAAGGGCAGTCCCACAAAATGGAAACCTCAGAATAGTATGTCCTTTGTAAAAATACTTAAATACTTTTGCTTAGATCCCCCAGTCTTTTTTCATGGACAGAAGGATTTCCATTCATGGACTGCAACCTTTTCACCTGCCTTCTCCCACAGTAACTTGACATGCTGCCCCCCCCCCAATAATTTCTTGGGGTTCCCTGGTGGGAGAGGGAGAAGGTGAGAAACATGTAGTCCATGAGCATATATCCTGTTGCGTCCAGAAAAACTCTGGCGTATGTAAGCCATTGTCTGCATTTATTCTTGCTGCCTCTAATTCTAATAAAAGCCTGCAAGTTTTCATGATACCTTCTGGTCCATCCTTTCAAATTCATATCTTGTAGTGAGCCAATATGTTGGGAATCACTGGGAATGGGGAAATGTTAAAGTAGTCTTTTAAATATAGTCCCATAGAATAAGTTCCCTTCTCTGCCTCTATAAGCTACCACCTTTAATTTCTGAACTTGTATGTGTGTTTATAAAGTGCTCTTCAGTTAATAAGTTTGACTTTATTGTTTAATTATCTTTAATAAAAACCATTTCATAAATCATGGCCTGGTTCATTTTGAGAGTTCTCTGGGGGAAAATCCTGGTATACATAGGTGGAGATCTTGCTTGAGTACCCTTGCATTTTTTGGTTCTCCTTGCTAGTTTCCCCAACATATTCAGGAGATCCACCAACCACCTAGGGTAACATTCCCAGTTCCCCTCTACACCTTCCGACCTACCTCCCTTCTCCCCAGCTTACCCCTTGCAGTCTGCTGTCTGCCCATGGTAATTTCTCCTGCATGTTTGGGAGGATTTGGCATATTTCCTGTGGGATGCACTAAAACAAAGGATGGGATTGCCTATTGGGAACAATGGGAAAGGCTTGAAGACCCATCAGTTATAATGGAAGCCAGGAATGCCAATTGACGCATGTGTGTGTTCGTGTGTATGTTAAGTGCCATCAAGTTGCTTCCAACTTATGGGAACTCTATGAATTAATGGCCTCCAAAATCTCCTATCATTAACAGCCTTGCTCAGCTCTTGCAAACCAAGAGCCATGGCTTCCTCAATGGAGTCAATCCGTCTCATGTTGGGTCTTCCACATTTCCTGCTGCTTTTAACTTTTCCTGACATTATTGTCTTTTCCAGTGACTTTTGTCTTCTCATAATGTGATCAAAGTACAACAGCCTTAGTTTAGTCATTTTAGTTTCTAGGGAAAACTCAAGCTTGATTTTATACAAAACTCACTTAGTCCTTTTTGGTGCTCCACAGTATCTGTAAAACTCTCATCCAACACCACATTTCAAATGAATCGACTTTCTTCCGGCCAGCTGTCTTCATTGTCTAACTTTCACACTCATACATAGTGATAGGGAATACTATGGCATGAATTAACTTGATCTGGGTCACAAACAACAGATCCCATTACTTAAGAATCTTTTCTAGCTTCTTCACAGTTGCCTCAGCCCCGTAGCCAGAAATGGGGGGGGGGAGAATAAGGACAACATGGAGCATTTCAGTTAATCTAATTAATGCTGGTAATTAAATTACTGGTGTTGAATTAATAAAAACAAGATTTCAGGCAAGCTGGTGTGTGCAGCATGGAAAAAGGGAAACTGCAGGCCTCCAAGTGGGGTACTGTTTTGGCCATGGCACTTTGAAAGCTGATACGCCACAATTCCCCATGAATGAGTGGTGCTTGGCATGTGGAGGAGGAAGGGAGTGAAGTCTGGCACTCTGCTTGCTGCAGCTTTTATACTCTTTTTTCGTTTGGAATTGGGGGGGAGCAGGCAGGCAGGCACAAAGGCTGAAGAGCAGAGGTTATAATATTTATCCTTTTCCCTTTTCCTGCCCCCCACATACCTTCTGAAGGTGAAGAAGAGAGGGGGCAAATAGGAGATTACTGGGAGAATTCATGGTATGTGTCCAGTGCAATGCTGCATTTCCATCTTGGGGGTCCCTGTAGGCTGTAACAGCAGCTGAAACTGGAGCTATCTGGGCAAAAGAGGTATCCTGGAGTGGATCATGAGGAGTTGGAGCTGCTAAGGCACAGTGGAAACCAGTTTTTGGAGTGTGCTAAAATCAGTGTGTAAGCAGTTTTCAGCCTTTAGTTTTTGTAAAAAAAAAAAAAAAGTGTGAGTCAAAACAAACAGTGCTCAATAAGAACTTTTTTACCACCATCCTAGTCCAGAGTCTAAGCTAGACTCTTTCTTTGCACTCACTGAAAAGTGACCTGCAGGCCAGGCAGAGGAGAGGCGAGGAAGAGCCCACCAAAGAAGCACAGTCTGGGGAGAGATGAGGCAGAGCTTGCTGGAGCAGGCTACTATGGGGTAAACAGGGCAGTGCTGGAGGAGGAGGAGGAGTGTGGTGTCCCAGCAATCAAGCCAGGAGGAGGAGCACAGCGTCGCAGCCAAAGAAGCACTGTCTGGTACAGCTGTGGCATCCCAGTGAGCAGCTGTGGCTCCTTGCAGGACTGCACCAGCCCCTTGCATGAGCTGGAGCAAGCCTTCAGGCATGTGGCGGCTGCTCTGTGTGGGGGCTGCCTGGGGGAGGGGAGGGGGTCCAGGATAGCAGGGGCTAGGGAGGGGGCAGGGCAAATTTGGGGGGGGGCATTGCCTTTTCCAGTCTTATTCTCCTGATTTCTTGGCTGCAGTCTCCCTTTTGGTTGATGATGATGGCACCAAGGAATAGAAAATCTTGACAATTCCAATTTCTTCACTGTCAGCCTTATAGCTGTATAATTCCCCAGTAGTCATTGTTTTATCTTCTTGATGTACAGCTATAATCCTGCTGTTTTATCCTTCAGTAGTAGTCATTTCAGATCTTCACTATTTTGTGCCAGTAACATGGTATCATCTGCATAGCTCAAATTGTTAATGTTCCTTCTGCCAAATTTACCTGCATCATCCTCAAAATCTAATCCAGCTTTTCTTATGATATGTTCTGCATAAGGATTAAAGAGATAGGGAGATAAAATATATTTTTGTCTGACTCCTTTGCCAATTGAAAACCATTCTGTTCCTCCATATTTTGTCCTTACAGTAGCCTCTTGTCCAGAGTGCAAGTTGCGCTTCAAAACAATCAGATGCAGTGCCACACCCATTTCTTTTGAAACCAACCATAGCTCTTTATGATCAACACAATCAAAAGCTTTGCTGTAGCCAATGAAAGACACCCTGATTTTCTCCTGAACTTCTCTTGTATGGTTCAGTAACCAATATAAATTTGCCATATGATCTCTAATGCCTCTTCTTTTTCTGAATCCAGCTTGAACATCTGGCATTTCTGGTTCCATATATGGTAACAGTCTTTGTTTTGTAAGATTTTGAGGATCACTTTACTTGCATGAGAAATTAATGTGACACTCCGATAGTTGCTGCATGGGCTCCACTGCAACACATTACAAGAGAATTAGAAAGCTAATGCACTCTTAGGATGCATTAACAGAAGCATTGTGTCCAGATCATGGGAGGTGGTGGTTCTGCTCTATTATGCTGTAGTCAGGCCTCACCTGGAGTACTGTGTCCAGTTTTGGGCACCACATTTCAGGAAGGATGCTGACAAGCTTCAGCATGTTCAGAAGAGGGCAACCAGGATGGTGAGGGGGTTGGAATCCAAGTCTTACGAGGAAAGTCTGAAAGAGTTGGGTATGTTTAGCCTGGGAAAGAGAAGGCTTAGAGGGGACATGATTGCAGTCTTCAAATATTTCAAGGGCTGTCATGTAGAAGATGGAGCAGATGTATTCTCTCTTGCTCCGGATTGCAAGACTAGATCTAATGGGTGGAAATTACAAGGGAGTCATTACCGGCTAAATATCAGGAGAAACTTCCTAATTGTAAGAGTGGTTGAGCAATGGAACAGACTGCCTCGGGAGGTAGTGGATGTTCCTTCACTGGACATTTTTAAGCAGAGGCTGGAGAACCATCTTTTGGGTATGTTGTAGGGTTATCTTTCGGATATGCTCCTTCAGAGTGCAGGGGGCTGGACTAGATGACCTGCAAGATCCCTTCCATCTCTAACATTCTATGATTCTACAGCACACACAAAAAATTGCAGTGAAAATGTGAAATGGATTTTTGATTAAGGTCTCTGGGCCCAGATAGACTGCTCTGGGACTGGAATGTTTGGTCCCTGGGAGTAGTATGAGTGTTATGGGAATGAAATCAGACACACACACACACACCTTGAGTGGAATGAGGGCCCCTGGGAATACCATGAATATTCTGGGCCCGGAATGATGGCCCTCAGAGTGGAATGATGTTCCCTGTGATCAAAGACAGTGTAATGTATTTTATTTTACCCTAAAGTTTGTGATTATAGGTGCAGAACAGTGATTGCAATCACAGGGGCTGTCATTCCACTCTGGGATTTGTCATCACAGGTCCCAAACATTTCTACTACTCCCAGGGTCCATCACTCCATTCTGGGTGCAGTCATTCCAGGCCCAAAACACCTCTCCTACACCTAGGGGATGTTATTCCACTCTGGGACCTGGCATGTTCAGTCTGTGCTGGTACAGACCAGGAATTCGGGTACCTCTGCTAAATCTGTCCTAAAAATTTGCCCAGCTGAGATGTCTCTGTGCTACTTGGTGAAGCACCAAGATTTGTACACTAAAAGACAGAGATGTTCTGACACATTGTACTTCTAAGATTACCACAACCTGAGATTACATTCTGAGGTAATTTTGAAGTGCAGATCTGTTAAGAAATCCTGAGGAAATTAATTGTTAAAATAAAATTCAAAATATCTGTAATTTTTAGTCTTAATAAATAGGGTATTTTTCTGTTTTTTCTGTTTAATTCTTTTTAATGAACTAGCAAGGCCCATGAGATCTATTTCTTACATTCTAAGTGTGAACAAAACACCATGCAATCCTGTTATTTTACATGTCATAATGTAAGGGACATTCAAGGGTTCAAATGATTGTCTATTGATTATTGCTGGCGTTCCAGGAATCTTTAGGACAGATTCTTTGGGATTTTCCAGGAGTGTTGACAAACTGTTAACCACTAAAACAGAATTGTAGAAACAGGTGTTTCAAATCAAATTTAATTGACAACAAAGTATTTTCTAATTAGGCCAGGTGTTTTTACATCATCCTTTTTAATTGGCAGGAAGCACCACTGCCAACATTACAGATTTATAGTGACATCCTTTGCTCCAAAGAGAACTAGAAATAATTGCTCAAGATGTTTTTAGACCTCAAAAGTACAGTTTTTAGAAAAGCCTAATTGGGGTAAACGAAAGGATAGTTGTACATTGTAAGAGAGGAACCCCCCTCCCTTTCTTCTGACTTGTATGTTTTTAGACTTTATATTTTGTTTAAAGCTGAATATTTACTAAGATTATGGTATAAAATATTTGTAAGAGCAGCAGCTAGCTGGATTATTTTAAGCTTTTCTAAAGAATTATCAAGCTTATTTTTAAGACAAAAAGGTGCTTGCTTAAAGAGAAACTGTTATACACTTAGAATTAACCTGGCGAAGATCCACAAGCTGCTAACAAGCAGAAAGTTGGAAGATGTTCCAAGAAGTTTATGAAGTCACAGAAATTAATCATGCACATCTGTCATTCACCAGAAGTCAATTAATAATTTGCACATGCTCAGTTTAGATTTCTTTGTCTGTTCAGTCATTAGTCACATATTTGACAAACAGTTGTTAGTTGGCCACATCTCAACTTTACAATGCAGGTGCTTGTCTTGTTAAAATTGATTGATACGTGTGCTCATCTTCTTGGCTGCCTACCTAGACTCATTTCACCTTTGAATGAACTCTCATTGAATTCTATTTCTACCATCTGGCGTCTTCGCTGCTCCTCCCAATTTGGTGTCATTAGCAAATTTAATGAGTAGCCCATCCACACTTTCATCCGCATCATTTATAAAAATATTGAAAAGTATTGAGCCCAGAATGGAGCCCTGTGGCACCCCACTTGTCCCCAGAATGCCCTGCCTGGCAATCACTAAGTGTTCACTTTACAGCCCCCCTCAGCCAGATTACCCACTTTACTTTCTGCAGGGGGGTCTTTTTCCTCCCCATAGTGCACTGCCCTACTGGTGCCCCAGGAGGCTGCTCCTCCTCCCTCTCTTGCATTCTCTCCCTCCCCTGCACCCCCGGGGTTGCCATGGTGAGAGCTGATGCAGACAGCAAGCTTTTATCCCGAATGAGAATGGGAGGGAAAGGGGAACAATGTACAATGGCGCCACAACAGACTGAGACTGCTTTACACAGCAGATGCAGATTCAGCCTTTGGGTGAAGTTCTCCAACCAGTTTCCTATCCATTTAACTATCCTAGAGTCGAGTCCATGGTCCTTTAGTTTACCCATCAGTTTACCCATCAGAACTAGTCAAAAACTACTGAAATCCAGGTAAACAACATCAACAGCATTCCCTTGATCCAGTAAGCTTGTCACTCGATCAAAGAAGGAAATGAGATTGGTCTGGCAGAACCTGTTGGGGACAAATTCGCACTGATTTCCCCAGATCACCAAGTTGTCCATTAGATGCTCACAGATTGATCCCTTTAAAATCTCCTCCAGTGTCTTACCTCGAACAGAGGTCAGACTGACTGGTCTATTGTTTCCTAGGTCATCCTTCCTCAATTTTTTGAAAATTTGGATAACATTTGCCCTCCTCTAGTCTTGTGGCACATCTCCCATCCTCCAAGAGGTCTGGAAGATGATGGACAAAGCCTCTGCAAGCTCTATAGAAAGTTTTTGAGCACTCCTGGGGCCATACCATCTGGCCTGGGGGATTTATATTTTTTCAATGTAGCCAAGTTCCCAAAATCCTTCCATATACACAGACTAGGGATCACTCCTATTTTAAGCTATCTTCTTTTTCACTGGGCAGGGATAACTTTTCTTAATTAGAAGCAATTTCCCTTTTTGGCTTGAATGAGGATACTCTGTGAGCCTCTCCTTTTGCCTCCTTTCCAGTCCACAGTCAGTGCTTAACTCACTCTTCTTCAACTGTCAGTTCCTAACAGTCATTTCTGTCCACAGAATTCCATTTGAATAGCCTGTCATTCAGAGGTTCTCAGACTCTGCTAGGCATTCACTCTTGACAGTCTGTCACACAAACTTACAGTGCTTCTTGTCAAAAACTGCTTATTTATCAGCATGCAGGTTTCAAGTATGAGAAAAAGCATGCCAACATTAGTCCCTAAACCACATCAATGTACCGCTCTGTATAGAAAGTTACCAGAACTTTTTTCCCCAGCAAGTTTGTAATTCTCTCTCCCTCTGTCCACATTGAAATAGAAAAAGCTTCCAACCTGATACATGACAGTAACTTGGGCCAGTCACCAAACATTTTAATTAGAAAAGTGTCAACCAACCAGTCAAAGTGTTTTCTGATAGGTAATCATTACTGTATCTTAAAAATAATTAAACTTCAGATTTTCCTACACTTCACCCATAATCTGCCAGTTTGCACCCTGACTAGCCAGGTTCTATCCCAGCTCCCTTTCCATCTTGGTCTCATCTCCCAGAGATCTACTCCACAAGCTCACAAATGGACAGTTTACTTGGAATCAATATTGGCAACACAATTAATTAGGAGCCTATTTTCTGTTGGAAAATTGGTAAAAATAGTTATATAAGAGTTTGCAATGGATCTTTGTTCACTGGAGAGGAGGCATTCTCTTTCTATGTAAAAATCTTTATTTCTAAAGGGAAGGGTACACAGGAAAATCCACAAAACAACAAACACTTAAGACTACATGCTTGCAACACCAGACACACAGATAGTAATGGAGATTCTTCCTTTCTTCTTGACCCCTAGAAGGAAATTACCTGAATGCATTAACCAATGATTGTTAGTAAGTAGGCTTCAGTTTCCAGGGCTTTCTTTCTACTTGCTTTCTGCCAGGTTCCCTTCCAGATCAGTCTAAACAACAGCACACAAGGTAAGCACATTAACCCTATAATGACTGACTTTAGACCTTGCAACACACATATTTCCAACATTTTCTACCCTCAAGTTCCCATTCTGTATCTGAAAGAGATCTTTTGAAAAGTGTGGGGAGCAACTAAGTAAGTTGGTAGATGTTTTGAATGTAAGTGGAAGCAAACTGAGAGTACACACAACCAAATATGTAGAGCACACCTTCACACATTCTCAGTGGCTGCTATTATGTCAAAAGATATTTCTCTGCTCTGTAGCGTTTGGCCACAGGGCTCCAACCTGAGGGTGAGGGGTGTACTGTACTGCAGTCCAAAGGAGTCCAGCAGTGCTCAGGCAAGCCTCATTACCATGAGGGAAAAAAATGAGGATAAACTGTAGATCATGCCTGAGGATATTTATAGAAACTTATTTCCTCTGTCAGAATAAAAAAATCAAGACATTGACAGGATAAGCCCTTTTTCATGACCAAAAAAAACTTAGGACTCTTAGGTTTATGGGACTTGGAGAACTCTCAGGCAGATGCAAGTATTTTCATGGCTCAGGAGATTGTATGCATAGGATGAGGGATTGTGGTGTCAATGTGGTAGGAGAAGGCAGGTTACCAGATACAAAAAGACAACACTTTGGCCTTGCTGGCCATAGCCATTCAGTAGACCTTCTTCATCTTGTTCTAAAGGGCCTGCTCTGTCTAATCATTCTCATACAGATTAAAATGTCACCCTTAGAAAACTCCAGTATACTTTGGAAGAGTCTGTATCTGCCTAAGAATAAGATCCCATTCCTAGAAGTTTATGGGGACATAAAAGGGATCTTCCTGCATTTCTTTACCTGTGGTAGTCTCTTCCAGCTTCAGGAAAGTTTATTCCCAGGGTCATGTGATCCACATGGACTAATACCCCTGGGGCAAAAGAGATTCATTGATGATGAAGGGGCAAAATTTTATTATCTTCCATAAGTGCCAGTTCTTCTCATGTAAGAGTGATTTTACCCCATTCCTCTTCTTCAACACAACCTCCTGACCCACCTAGTATTATGGGTCCCAAGTCCCCAAATATTCAGATCTGGATATTCCCACAGAGCAAGCATAGAATGCTATCATAGCTCAGACTAGCTGTAGATCACTGGAAGTGTTTCAGTTCATGCAACCTGACAATATCAAGATAGTAGAGGAGGTGCAGCATTTTTCAGGTATTCAAATCGTACAGCGTAATCAGCAGTATTGCACAAATTCACATTGCCACATGATCCAATGAGAGTTCTTCACCCTCCCCCCGACTTGCTGTTGCTACATGCCAGTTATTTAAATAAAAAGCAAGCAAATCAGTCATTGCATATATAAGCATTGCATATTTTTTTTTAACAAAAATGGTGTTTAAGTCCATATTATCAAAGTTATTTTCAGCATGTTCATTTTTGTCTGGAAGACCTGTGCACTGTTCCAGCTAGGAATATCTGGTCCAATGCCATTAGAGAAAAAATCTAACATAAATTTTTAGAGCATTCTGAATAGTGTTTAATAAATTGATGATTTCTGGATGTTCTTCCACTAGAGGGCAAACTTGATCACATTTTTGTTTCTTCAGACAAAACAAAATGCTACCAAAAATACAGTGATTATCATGTTATTTTATAAAAGAAGGAAACAATGCCACATTTCAAACCTTAGTGCTCCTCAATAACACACATTCAAGCCATATTAAATATGAGCAACACTGCTATTTGCAGAATACATTTTTCTTTATTGATTCAAGTAAATACAGCACAAAATCATATAGATGGTGACAAAGATACATATTGGTGATTCTGCTCAAAACGTGTTTGCAGCAATGACAGTACTTCATTCCTTAACTGTTGGAAGCTAACAAAATATATTGGAAGCTAACATGATATATTGTCTGTGACATTCACAGAGAGCCTGTCATAAAAGGGGGGGGGGGTGTTCCCTCTCTTTGATATACTCGCAGCTTGACACATGGTGGAGGCAAATGTCTCAGTGTCTTACTTAGTTGTTATTGTTAGACAGACATGCCGGGGATGGGGCAGGCAATGGCCAGTTTGCAGATAACACTGCTCCTCATGGGAGAAATAAAAGAGGTAAAATTCTGAAGAATACAATGATATTTAATAATGCTTTACATTTTTAAACATATTTCCATGAAAAACCATAATTAACTTTGAATGTAATTAAATGAAATGAAATGTGGACTAAGTAGTTCAATAAAATGAGTAGAGCAGCATCTGCTCTCAAGTAGAATCAACCTGAAGACATTTAAAACAGAAATATGGTCACTTGTACAATTCTGAATCAGAAGAGTGGTCCACAGGGACATTATCAAGGAAGCTTTCAGCTAAGCGCAGCATTTGCCTCACTGCCATCAGAATGAGGATATCAACATCAAACTTAATGTCCAGTTCTGAGGAATAATTTTTAATAGGCACTATCTGAGAGAGAGGAATCCCGAGTCTTTCTGCTGTTAACTGCATCTGTGTAAAAAATAAAATATGGCTTGTTATTCCTGTCTGCTTTCTTGCATTATTGTTTCCCAAGGAAATTAACCATGGCAACGTTTGGCAACTGCTGCCAGAACTGAGCCACAGTGAAGGCTGTTTGTAACTTTTGTATGGGCACTAATATGCTTCTTGCTTCACAAACTGGATCCCTCTTACTTTCATATATTTCATATCAAAAGAGCAGGTACTTTCTGCTATGGATTCAGAAAATGAAAAGACGTTCGGAAATAGTTTAAGCACATATATTAGAAATGCCTGATGCAGAACCACAAGTCTGTGATTGTCTCCTATCTTTTTGTTACTACATTCCAAACCCATCTATTCATACTGTATAAAAATACAACTCTCTATTTTAAATATTTTCAACTATGATATTGCTTCCAATGATTTATTTATCCAAGATTTCTCTTTTGTAATCTTGGATCATCAGGCTTTCTTTTCTCCACGTGCCTTTTATGTTACCCTGTTCCAGACTGTTACTGCTCTGCCAGTGTTTTTTGTATTTAGCATTAGACCAGTGTGATATAGTGGTTAGAGAGCTGGACTAGAATCTGGGAAATCTGAGTTCTAATTGCTATGAAAACTTGCTGGGTGACCTTAGGCCAGTCACTACCTACTCCACAGGTTATTCTGAGGATAAAACAGGAAAGGGAGAGCCATGTACACTCATAAGCTTCTTAAAGAAAGGATGGGATAAAAATGTACTACGGAGATAGACAGGGGTGATTTTAGGTTCAGAGTTGTTTTTCTAAAGTCTGTGTATAAGACTTTACATGAGCACTCCATTCTCTTAGATCCCAGATACCTCTTTAGCAGTCCCCAGTCATTAGCTATTGACATTGACTACTCCAGGTCAACTAATAATTCCCCTTAGATATAGTTTGTGTGGAAGTATGAGATAAGGACCGCAAACTGTTTTACTTCTGGTAAGCTAAGCATAAACTGACCAGCACCCAAGGGAAATAACTAGTGGTGTGCGTTTGGCTAAATCTGAGCCGGAAAAAAAAATTCCAAAGAATACCTTTTTGGTATTTTCTGGATATTCTTTCAGCCAGATAAAGATTGGGTCTTTAAATGCCTTCCAGGTGAACTTGCCACTTGGAGGTGTTTAAAGTGGCTATGAACCCTTTAAACACCTTTGGAGTTCACTTGCGGAGTCACAGCTTGGAGAAGACATTTAAAGGGACTGCAATCCCTTTAGATACCTTCCCCTCATGCAAATGTCATGTTGGAGTGCCAACCATCTACACACAGCAACCCAGCTTCAACAAGAAGCTAGACATGCACAAATTTACATGGGTGAGATTTTCTTGTGCACCGGCATCGCATTTAAATTTGTCCTTACTTTCTTCTCACACCTTTGCCCCTCCTTGTGCCTGAACACAGCACTCAAATGCCATTGCTTATCCTCAGAATGCTCTTAACTGAGCTTCTGCTGCCCAACATTTTTTCTCTTGTTCTGGCATTTATTAAAAACAGTATAAAGCTTTGATTTTTTTAAAAAAGATCCATGATTTCTTCACATACTCTACCACCTAAGCCTCCCATCCTCACTTTAGCCCTCCCCTGGATCCATTTGTCATTCAGTAAACCTGCACATGGGAGACGTAGAGAGGAAGTGATCACAAGAGATTTTAGCCCTTCGTATTAATGGCTCTTCTGAGACATTACTACTCCATATACACAACAAATACTCTTCTAAACATTAAAATAAAACCTAGTATATCATGTTGTTGAACTCTCTGATTCATGCGCTGGCAGTTTAAATTATGGAAGAAATGTTGGAGGAAGGCTTAAACATTCTCCCCAGCAATGCTTCCATTTTCTCCAAAGCAGCCACAAGGGCCTGCTAATTTGCTTTTTAAGAATTGTGAAAGATCCTGTGTGGATCTCTTTGATCAAGTTTAGTTTGGCCCTAAATGGCTATGGCTTGCCATCACACATATGCAGTCCTCACACAGAACAGTGTACACAAAACACTGTTTTCATGTAGGAAACTTGTTAAATCCAAAGGAGCAGTTTAAGTCATATCTCATCCCACAACAGTGTATCTGGATCTTCCAGTTTGGAGACCCAGAATTACTGCTGAATTCAGAAAAGAACACAGCACTGAGTTTGTGTGTTCATTCCTCCAACAGGCAGCCCTCAAGACATGGCTGTTATTAGGATTAATTTCATACGGTCCTGAGAATGAATGTATAAGTAAGCATACACAATGCAGCTATTATTACAGCTTAAGTGATTATGCCCATTTTAAGACTATCAAGTTAATATCCAGAATAAGAACCACATCTTACCTGCTTCTCAACTGGTTTGCTTTTGTACACAAATGAAACATCTTCCTCGAGAAAACTGCAGATTTCATCCACTTTAGTTAATATAACCAACTGTGGTACATCTGTAGCAAGACAGTGAGTTATGAAAAGAGTTGTATATCACCATCAACTAACTTTCAAGCTCTTGTGATATGAAAGGGTTTCACATTTTTGCTTAGCAATCAACACAAGAAGCCAGTTTTTTAAAAATCACTTGAGAAGAACCAGGTAAACTATATCACAGCAGATTAGACTGAAAGGCCTATTTCCTTGTGTAGTAAACAGGGTAAATGAACAAGCCTTGAGGATGAGTGTGTCTTGGTTCATCTAGACCTTTCTTGTAAAGTCTGCAATTAGAGCCAAAAACAGAAAACATCCAGAGCTGACAACAAATGTAGAATAGAAGTTATCTAAGAAAGTAAACTGGAACTTAGTATAATGTGGGTTTTCTTTTGTTTTTGCTTAAATTTAATCAATGTGGAGGAAGAACTCCAAGATTTCCAAACCATTTTTCCTGGTTATTTTCCCTCTAAAGCTGCTATTTGCGCCTGCCCCAGAAAGGAAGAAGGAAGGGGTGTCATTGGGGAAATGGTGATGAAAAAAGGGTTAAATCATCAGACAACACAGATCACATGAGGTTAAAATTTGATTCTTGACTTATTCATATTTGGTACCTTTGGAGCTATTTGCATTTTTTAAGGGGATGGCCATTTAATGGATGTAGAAACAGCTCCTTAAAATATTTTCCATTGTTTGGCCACATATGCATTAGGTCCAAAACACAAATGGGTCAGTGGCAGAGTACATGCTTTACATGTAGAAGAAGAAGAAGAGATTGGATTTATACCCCATCCTTTACTTGGGAGTACCAGAGCGGCTTACAAACTCCTTTCCCTTCTCCTCCCCACAGCAGACACCCTGTGAAGTAGGTGGGGCTGAGAGAGCTCTTTCAAGAACAGCTCTGACAGAACTATGGCTTGCCCAAAGTCATTCAGCAGCTGCAAGTGGAGGAGTGGGAAATCAAACCCAGTTCTCCCAGATTAGACTCTGCACACTTAACCACTACACCAAACCTCAGACTCAATCCCTGACATGTCCAGTTAAAGGATAACTAGTAACAGGAGATGTCTGAGACCCTGAGAGTCACTATGTTAATGTTTATAAAACTTTTGTACAATATGTCAAAAGTGGGTACACAGAACTTTTTTCTTTCCTCAAATAGTAGAACTACTAGGTGCCTAATTAAGTCTTTTAGGGAGCAGATTCAAAACAGATAAAACAAAATACCTCTTATACAATGCACAATTCCCTTGTAGAACTCACAGCCCATTATAGCTTTAAAAGCCAAAATCATGCAGGAAGGTTCCATCAATAGCTTTCAGCCATGATGACTAAATGGCATATCCACAGTCATACATATGACACCTCTCAATATCAGTTACTGGGGACAAAGATAGAGGGAACCTTTCTATCTCTGCTTCTGGGTCTTCTGGAGCATCATGTTGGGCTCTGTGGAACAGGCTGCTGAACTAGATGGACCCTTAGTATGTTATTCTGGGTAGACAATACTGAGCTAGCTGGATCATTTGTATGCTTGCTTCATATGCTCATACGTTAATGATGTGGAATAAAAAAACCTCTAATCATCTAATTCTGGCTAAGCAGTCCATGGCTTGTGGGAGTATTAAAAATGCAGAATTTCAACACAAGATGTTCAGCAAGAACCTGTCAGCTCACACAATATATGGACAGCATTCTCTTACAGATGTGAGGCCTTCTGTTTGAGAGGTGCTGGAGACTTGGTAACATTTTAATAACTATGCCTTTCATTTGTCAGTTCTGGAATATTGGTTTGTAGAAACATTTATGGATCAGGCTATTTGAAATAGAAATAAACAAAACTAACCAAGTAGATTTGCTTTCCGTCGAATTTCTCTCAGCTTTGCCGCTAGATTTTCAGGTAGGATCTCAACTTTTGACCCATCAATAACAAATGCGACACAATGAATCTGGTCCTTTAGAGTCGGGTTCCTGATGTAGCCAGGCGCATTTGGGTGTATAACGGAGGATGGATTGAACTGAGAAGGAAACCCAGCAATAACAACCTTTATAAAAGTCCACAATAGTGGATAAAAATAGACACTTAAAGAATTCTCTACTACCATAAAACATTTATGTGTTATCAACATGAAACTCCTTTCATGAAGCATGTGAAATGACAGAGTAGTCCCTTGGTGACTGACCTCTACAAACTGCAACAGTGGGCAATTCCCATCACCTTCCTCTGGCAGCACACATCCAAAGGCTATTTATGGGACAAGTCTGCAGAAACACTACTGTCAGAGGCATTTCTGCCAACACCACTATTTTCCAATTAAACTGAAGCAACAGCAGTTGCATCATCCCTTTTCCACTGGCTTCATAGTGACTGGGCTCATGAAAAATTAAAATGGAAAGGGCCAAACCCACAAATGTAAGAGTCAGTATTGTAGTGGCTAAAGCGTTGGGACTGGGATCTGGAAGACCATCCATACTCTTCCATTAAGCTGTCTGGGTGGCCAGCTTCAGCCTCAGGCCAGTCACTCTCAGTCTAACTTATGGACCCTGATCCGGTAGAAAGGCAGCATAAAAATGTTATTTTTGTTGTTGTTTTTGATGATGATGAATTGTCACAGTCAGGTGTTCTGCAGTTTGACTTCTAACCAAGTTCTTGGGAATTGCAAAAGTATCTTCACAGGATTCTTGCTGGTCCAAGCAACACTGTCTTCAGAGATGAGCTAGGGTCATTTGCTCAGTGTCCAGAGTGTCCAGGTGTTTCTTGAGACTTCTAGGCACTGTTCCAAGGGCTCCAATGACAACTAGTACAATGACAACCATCTTCTCCCAAAAGTGCTCTAACTCTATTCATAGATATTAGTATTTCATGATCTTCTCCTGTTCTTTCTTTTCTTTTTTAAAATTTTTATTAGAAAAATTCAAACCTTGACAAAACAGAATAACCAATGTATTTCCAATACTGATTAGTTACATGACCCGAAAGAACTTAATGAACATACACTGGCGCATTAACTAAGCAGATTACTTTGTTCAACACCCTAACAAAGAAAATACAGAAATACCTGTATTCAACCACTTGTTATTAAAATTTAGGAATGACATACAGTAATGGGAAGGCCAAGCTAAACTCTGTCAATATTTTGAGGAGTGGTATTCGAGATAAATAAAAATGAAGCCAGCAATGATAAGCTTTATTAGATGGGAGAATATCTTTAGTGGACATATACTGAAGAACATGTGACCATATGGACGAAAAGCGTAAGGTTGAGGCAGATAAGTTAGCATTAGCTGAGTGCGTAAGATTCGTAAGATTTACTAGAATAAATTCTTCCCATAGCTTATCATACCAGAGGTTCAAAGGTGGAGGAGAAGCCATTTTCCACACTGAAGCAATGGACAAACCTGCAGCTGCGAGAAGAACTGAGGTAAGTTCTATTTGTGATGTCTTCACTGAGGCAGGATCCATCAGGTTAAGCAAAGTGATTTCTGGATGAATAGGAATATTTTGTGAGATAATCTCATTGATTTGCTTGACGATATTGCACTAAAACCCATAGATAACAGGACATTTCCACCAACAGTGGAAATATGACCCAACAAGACCACAGTTTTTCCAGCACAGAGGGCTAATTGATGAGTTTATCTTTTTGAGTCTTTCCGGAGAATAATACCAGCAAGTTATTAATTTAAACGACTGGAAACGGACATTTAAGTTGTTCAAGGAATTGACAGGTGATTTCCAAATCTTTTGCCACTGAACTTCTGTCAGCTCCATTTGTAAGTCATCATGCCAGCAGAGTTGGTGTTTTAAGACTGGTTTGTGTTCAGTAAATAATAAAGCCTTGTATAATTTAGTTAACAAACCTGTAGGAGAGTCAGCATATGTAAGAAGTATTTGTTCAAAAGCGGAGTGAAGCTTTTCAAAGATGCCACAAGCAGCCAGTGATCCCATTAGGTTCCTTAATTGCAAATATCTGTACCAAGGCAGTCGTATGTCAGAATGTTGATCAAAACAGACTTTATCTCAGGTCCTACCATGGGAAACAAAATCAGTCAGGCGATAAAACCCTGCTGCGGCTCAATCTGTAAAAGCTCCTTTCTCACGGGCAGGAGGGAACCACGGCTGGTTTGTTAACGTAGAAAGCAGGGATATATTCGAGACCAAATGTTTCCTCTTACGATCCCAGATCTTAAGCATTACCAATAGGAAAGGATTATCATGGTACTTTTTGGGATGACGTATTGGCGGCATCCAAAATATTTCCTGCAGAGTGTATGGCATCGCCCAGATTGGGAGAGAGTCTCGTTGTTGAGTTTGCACCACCACTGCCAATATGACCATAGAAAAGGGAAATCTAGACCACCCAAAGAACATGGTTTAGTTAAAATATTAAGATTAATCCTGGATTTTTCCAGAGGAATGTGGAGAGAGCCATTTGCCACTGATGGAACATTTTGTCAGGAATGTGAATCGGGATATTACAAAAAAGAAACAAGAATCTGGGTAAAATAAAGCTTTTGACCAGGTGGAGACAGTTGGGTAGAGAAAAATTAAGATCTCCCCAGGCTTTCAGTTGTTTATCCACCTCTTCATATAGCTTATCAAAATTACAGTATAACAGATCTTTAACATCGATTGGAATTTGGATACCCAGATGCCTCCAAGTATCGGTAATCCATCTGTAAGGAGTGATTTTTCTTGGACTCGGAAGCATATCAGATGAGACCCAAATGGGGTATAATTCCGATTTAGATGAGCTGATGTGCAGACCTGAGAACCTTCCAAATTCAGTTAGAATACGATGTATGTAGGGCAGAGAATGGATAGGATCAGAAATATATAGAGTGAGGTCATCTGCATACTAATTAACTTTATACTCGCATCCTCCTATTGATATACCAGAGTAATTTTTACATTGTCTTAATTCTTCTGTCAGCAGTTCAATTACAAGTGCAAACATCAGAGGAGAAAGAGGGCAACCTTCTTGTGTGTCTCTCAAGGGATGGAAGGGATGAGCGGCTGTTGACTCTAACTTTTGACATGGGATTTGAATAGATGGCCTGGAGAGCTCTTAGAAAATTGGCACCAAACTCACCCTATTTAGTAAAGAGAGCATAAATGGCACTTCCACAGAGTCAAACATTTTGGTGAAATCAAAGCTAAAATCACTGATTCAATCTTCGTACGGCGACTATATGCTATAACATTGAGTGATCTCTGCACATTATCTGAAAGTTGTCTCTTCAGGATAAACCCCATACATTATGTATTCCACAATAAATGTTTTTAGTCTGTTGGCAAGGATGAAAGTGAATATCTTTGTGCCATGACTGAGCAAAGCAATCAGCCAATAGGATGTAGGGTCTAAAGGATCTTTCTTATCTTTTGGTATCACAACAATGATAGTGTCTGTCCAAGAAGGAAGAATTTCTGCTGTCTTCTGGGATTGTGATATCAATGTACTATCAGAGGTGTCTATCTGTTTGTAATCAGAAGTCCCAAAGAATCTTTGTTTCTCCATGATCATGTCTGGTTTGTGCTCCCATGATTTTCTGGCTGATGGTAAGTCGTACTTCTTACGAAGACTCCAGTGCATCATAGCTACAACTCTACTGTGATGTTCTTTATAGTCAGTTTGAGCAATTTTACTGCAAGCACTAACTATATGGCCGACTGTTTCATCCTTTGTCTTACAAAGTCAAGATATTATTACTATTATTATTATTACTAATATTATTATTACACCTCACAGGGTTGTTGTGAGTATAAAATGGAAAAATATATATACCATCCTGAGCTCCTAGGTGTATGGGCAGAATAAAAATCTATGAGATGCTGTATTCTGTGCCCTATCAAACTTGTGTCCCATGTAAATGCTAGCAAAGATATTTTGATCAATGTTCTGGTAAGAACACAATATTTTTCTGGTGATGAAATATTTCAGAATTCCTCCATTATGGTTCTTGTAGTACTGCCTCTCCACATTTTACAATCTCGGTTCTTTAAAAATCTAAGAGAAGCCCATCTATTTTGCAATTTCCTTTAAAAGATATTTCTCTTAGCATATTTTTTCTACACACACCCATATACATAGCCAGGGGTCATTTTGTAGAAAAAGAGGTGCAGGAGCTCATTAGCATAACTTATTTGCATATGCCACACCCCCTGACATCACCAGAAGTGTGTCGGAAGGCAACACCAACCGCTCAGGCTCCACTGGACTGTTTTGGATTGCTAGCTATGGGGGGGGGGAATGCACAGATCTGCCCTCATAGAGGAGGAAGAGCTTGTACCTGAATAAACCTTGGTCTTAAAGGTGCCACTCGACCCTTTGGATTGCCAGCAAGTGCAGTAAAGTGTGCGGCTGCTTGTGGGTCGAGGAGAGTGGTGCAGAGGACGTGCATGGCCTCAAGCAGGTAGAGGGCCAGGGTGGTGGCGGGGCAGAGGTGCAGGAGGAGGCCAAGGAGGTGCAGGAGGCTGGGGGGAGCTCCACACAGGCCTCACGGGAGTCATTGGGGCCTGCCTTGCAGAGGCGCTGCACCAGGGCTGGCATGAGGACAGGCAGAGCCTGGGCGGACTGGGTGCTGCAGGCCCAGGCAGCAGCAGAGCAACTTGAGGGCCAGCTCGCGGCAGCACTCCACTGGATTGGCCAGCGGGCTGGGAAAGGTGAGGGGGGGCTGCTGGGAGCAGAGGGTGGGGGTTGCTGCATGTGCCCGCCCCCTAAGCTCCTTACTGCCAGAGCTTCGCTCCTGTGCACTCCCGTAGGAAATGAGCCCTGTATATAGCTACTTCTTTGCACATTTAGTTGTGTGAGAATTTCATACTATTGTTATTCAAATTTGCTAAGCTAGCCACAAGCCCAAAGAATGACCTATTACAGTCTTGCTAATAATTGTTATAGAATGATCAAATTTATAAGTGTACATTCTAACATATCTTAAAAGGGCCCAAGAACCATGTATGGGAGGCATCAATGAAATGCACTACATTAAACACCAGAATGCTACAGGCTGGAACTGAGGTATACTACCACAGCCACAGCCAGAGGTATGGCTCACACAGGAAATCACTGGCAGGTTGAAACTTGAAAATGCACCCAAGGGCAGGCTCCTCAGCATGGCAACCTCTTTGTGAGAGGAGCTTTTCATGTGGTTCCAATAGCTTTCACCAGATGACTGGAAGCCACATAAAAAGAGACAAGCTAATGGTGTGGAAGGAAATTGCTGTAACCACATGGTAAGCCACTTTCCAAAAGCACACTGCCAAATGGAACATCCTCTATCCAACTGTACTTCCAAGAAGCCACCATGTGTAAAACAGTCCTTACTCTGAAGACCCCCTCTAGAAGCTACAGGATGTGGCTGTAGTGAGAATGCATGGTGAATCACATTAACTGAGAATACTTAAATTACAAATATAAAACAACAAGGTCTAAACAAATCTCTTTGTTTGACATAAAGTGCAAAATGTTAAATGACAGACCATACCTGATACCTATTGGGAACATGTCCTTTTAATATGTTGGGCACCTCCTCAATTGCCAGACCAGCTCCTTGTTTTTCTTCTAGTCCCATAGTGTCACAGAAAACAATGGGCAGTAGAGTTCCATCCCTTCCATTTTTAACTTCATAAGTCCTATACTATGGTTTGGAAAAAATTTAAAGTGATATGGTATACATTAGGGATAATGTGTTTTTTTCTTCCACTTCTTCAAGCCCAGCTCTACTGCAATCCCAGGTCCCTGTTGTTTTACTATGAATCTCTGCTGTTAGACTCAAATGTTATCGTATTTTGTAACTGCCATATTGATTGACTGAATAGTCCTAATGTAAGTGTAGTCTTAGTGAAAAAGGCAGAATATAAATGAAAACAAATAAATATCCACTTATCTTCTTTGGTGTATATATATAAAAAAAAATTACATTTATCACCAATTCCAACAATGCTTGTGAATTTGTAATATATCACAGCAGCTTAGGCAGACACCAGCTAGTAAAACTGTTCAATATGCCTACTTAGAATTAAGTCCAGATTTCCTGGGTGGGAGGGTGGATTTCAGAGAGGGGACTGGGGTTTCTATAGACTTTTTTCAATCTTCAAAAGAAAATATTGGTCATTTTGGGCAATACTGGAAAAAAACTCCTATGAAATATCTCCCCCCCCCCAGCAATGCATGAAAGTCTTCTCCTGCCCCATTTTTGTCAGGGAGCACTGGGGGGGGGAAACCCTTATGAAGTCTTTCCTCTTTTTTTTTCTTTTGTAATGGATTGAATGCTTTTGAGTGAAATGTGCGAAGACAGCATAGGATTCAACAGTTTGCCGCTCTCTCGTGCTTTAGTATCATGTATGTATATTTGCCATTTTGCTTTTAGAAAATGAGGACATTTATACTTTTAAATTCCATAAATATACCAATCAATACAATGTTATATGTTAACTAAGATATAAATGACATTTTATGTTGTTAAAGCAGCAGAATGGTTTTAGGTTTGATTGGAAAGTATTGATTTGCCCAAATTTCCAAAAGGGGGGTGGCTTCAAAATACCTAGAAATTTTACATCTGTTGCTGTAGATTTTCCGGGTTGTGTGGCCATGGTCTTGGCATCTATAACACAGAAAGATGGAGTGTTATACCTCTGAGGATGCCAGTCACAGCTACTGGCGAAACGTCAGGTCCTACAATGCCAAGACCATGGCCACACAACCTGGAAAATCTACAACTAATGAACTCCGGCCGTGAAAGCCTTCGACAACAAATTTTACATCTCTTTGCAAGAGTCATAATAACCTGCTAACTTTAGAACAGATCTCTACTGGAATGTGACAAATTCATCTAGCCTACTTAAGATTTTCGTGCATGGCTTTTCTGCCTTCATATACATCACTTTGTACTCACTTGTTTACAACATTGCCTACTATTTTATTGCTATTTGCTAAATTTGGAGAGATCTTTCAGGAGCTTTTCACAGTATGTTTGGGATATTATCATCTGGAATAATCCGGTCTCATTTAAATACCTGCCCCCCTCTGTTTACCAGTGTGTCCAGCTATTTTCTGTTATTCAGAGCATAAAACCATATTTTTGTTACCAAAATAGCATTCCAAATGGTGTATAACATACATAAAGATAAAAGCAATAAAACATGACTTCCTGTCAGTGCTGGGTTAAACTAACATAATTAAACTAACAAAGGAACGGATCCAGTTAGTCAGCATCAAAAACCTTCTTAAAGAATCACATTTCAAAAACATGAATAAGCAGTATAGAGCTGATTCTAGGACAGATCACAAGACTGTATCACAATATCCAAATCCATATGGACTGTCCTTTTTTTCCTACCCTGCCCTTCTTGTTTTAGTTAGTAACTGTTTTTAAACAATCGGAAAGTCCAAGTAATGGACACCTTTATTCTCAAATTCGCTAAATTAAAAGGATTCTTAAAAAAAACCCAAATCAAGCCCTTTGCAGAAGCCGTGCTGATTTTTCTTAGAAAAACTCATCCTTCTACACATTCATCAATTATAACTTTAATTTTTCCCCCAACACTGTAGTTAAAATCACAACTCTATAATTTCACTGATTTCTCTAGAATCCTTTTTTCAAAGCCATTATATAATAATAATAATAATAATAATAATAATAATAATAATAATAATAATAATAATAATAATAAATAATCTTTCGATTTATTGATCGCTCATCCCGTGCAGCTGCAGGATCTGAGCTATTTACCGTTACACCTGAAACGTGGGACTAACAATGTTTATATAAGGGGTAGGGAGGACAACATATAATTTTTTTTTTAATTCCACACACACTTGCAGCTGACAGAGGGTTCATCTCTGCCTTCTGATAAGCAGACTGACTTTAATTATAAGTTATTTATCCTGGATTTAAGGTTCAGCTATTTTACATTTTAATTATAAAGAATTCTTAGGGGAATATCATCCAAACAGTGACTTTTAATTTGATAGTTAATTTAAGAACTACATTCTTGTCTGTGCAATTTACAATTCAATCCTACTGTATGGGCTTATAGCAGACTAATTTTGTACAAGATTATAGTTAGTAGTCCAGATACATTCCATGAAAGCAATGGTTCAGGTAGGGTAGTTGTCCAATTTCTTCTCTGCAACTTCCTTGCAAAAAAAAAATTCTTGCTCAGAAGTATGTAATAATATTGCTGAGAATAGTGGGTCTGAGAGAAAAAAATGTTTATTATTTGTTAAAAGCATATCCCACTTTCCTCCTAAATGTCATGGGATCTTCAATAAATACACAGTTTTATGGACCTATTTGCATTACAATAAAATCAATAATTCTTGGGATTCTTGATCTAGTTGAATTCAGTTATATAATTCCATAATTTATATTATCCTTCCTTATTATATAAAAGCCAGTTGGGGTGGCAAAATCAGTTCGCTCTGTGATGTGTCAATCACAAGGTGTCTCTATCTCTTAGGGCTTCTCCTGTTTTTGTGCCCTCCCGGCGAAAAGGCTTATTTTTACAGGCAGATATACTAAAAGGGGAACTCACATATCCTGTTAATGATAGTGAGATGAAGACATTAAATCACATCTTTGAAGCACAGGATGAAATAGAACAGTCTTTAGACTTTTAGTTTGATTTATAGTTAGTTGAGAGGTATGTACGGACAACAGATTAACATCACAAAATGATGAAAAGATAATATTTGGAGTTAAATGGTACTATCGTCATTGAAAGAAAAATATTTGAAATATCAACAAAAAAAGTAGTTTTAAAATTTATCAGCATACAGCTACCTGCATGGTCACACTTGTAGAATCTGATCCCGCTATAGCTTGGCTTGTCACATAACCCCGAAATGTAGAATTCACAGAATTGAAAAAGCTGGACTTGCCAGCTCCGACTGGCCCAAGAATCAGAACTCGAAACTGTGACACATTATTCAAGTAAGGCTTATAAGTTCTTATTTCCTCCATCAGTTTCAGCCTTTCCCTGTTAAAAAATTTAAAAGAAGTATATATATTTATCTCTCAACACAGGTAAATACATACATACACTTACCTCTGAGTGTGTATTTCCCCCCACTGCACCCCAATACATAATCTGGGACACCATGGTCCTCAACAAAATTGTTTTAGGGCTTAACTAGATGCAACAACTGGTGATCCATGATGGATCTACTCTGCTATTTTTTAAAACTGCAAATGCCAGCTGCAAAAGATGAATACTTTGGAACTGAAAGGATAATTTTGATTGGGATCCCCGGGGGACAGAATATTTTCACAATGGGATAATCATTTGCCCTGTATGGAAAACACGTAATACCATAAGGAAAAAAAAAGGTATATTTCAACTCATAATACAAATAGCAGCACAGGGGGAAGGGGAAGTCAATTTGGGGAAATGACACAGGAAGAGTTAGACCCATGTCACTATTTGCAGTTTACATCAATCAGTGCATTCCTGGTTGTCTTTTAAACCTCCCTCCTCCTACGCTCTTAAGAAGAAGAAAAAATAGCAATTGGCTATTCTACAAAGCAGTGGGAACATATTGTTGACTCCCAGTGCTGCAAACCTTACCATAAATCACACTACTGAGAAAAAAAATGCATAACACACAACAGAAGCCGTATGCCTGTGCTGTAGTTTATATGTGGGGGGTTTATGTTACCACTATTTACTGGCATCAGCTATCTGTTTCCAAAATAACTGCCCTCTCAGTATATTTGTAAAGCATATGGACAAAGGCTGTAATAAAGGGTTGAACTAGATTGAGAGGAGAAAGACCCTGCGTTAGGATCTTCTGCATTTTTCAAATAAAGCTAGTAAGAAGCCCCAGGAGACTGGGGCAAATGATGCTCTGTATTCCTGGGTTGGGGGGAGGGGCAAAAGCGGGAGGGCTTCTTGTGTCTTGGCCCCACTGGTGGCACTTGCTATTTTTGGCCACTGTGTGACAGAGTGTTGGACTGGATGGGCCATTGGCCTGATCCAACACTGGCTTCTCTTATGTTCTTATGAGTCTGCTTGGAAGTGAAGGATTACTGGATGAGAGGGAGTTTAAACCTTTCCTCTCATGCCTCTTCTACAATCTAAGGAGTCCCTTCACAGCTACAAGCAGCTGGGGGGGGAGTGACTAAACCTTTCTTTTCCTTTATGCAGAACTAATTGTAGTTTCAGACCAGTGTTTTAAATCACAAAATAGGCATAAGAGGAAAGGATCAAATACCGTCTCACCCCACAATCCTTTCATAATCTTTCAAGCAGCCATCTGGGGCCACTAATAACCTTTCAATAATCACCGACAGAAAATCCTAATCACAATTTTTTTTGGTTCTCATTTGGCTGAAAGGTATGCTATAAAGCAGTTAACCTACCCAGCCGTCCAGGCAATTTTCCTCCAAGGAATCTCCATAATATCTCCAACATCTATGAAAAAACACCCAGAATATAATGAGAATACAAAGAAGCTGACTTGAACAATAAAACATTTTCTTTTCTTTTCCGGTTACCTTCAACTCGATACACTTCACATTCTGTGAGAATCTGGTCGTTCCCATGTAAGTCTTCAGCATTGAACGTGTAGGAGGCAACATTCGAGTTTGTGGCAACGGCTGCTTTGTTTTCCGATAACAATACAAGGGAGCCAGCTCCAAAATAAGGACCATATTCACTGTTGTCATATACAGCCTCTTGGGCAATTTTGACTGGAATTTTTATTGGGCTGGATTCATTCTCTTTCCCTTTCAATCGAAAGAGAAAAGCTTTGTCATCATTTAGATATGCCCCAGAGGAACTGTAACTCTGAACAGTAAAGGCTCCAAAAATGTAACCGCTTGCATTGTATGCCACAGCCACAGTTGGGCCTTGTCGGTTGCATATGTAATGGAAAGTGTTAATATTGAAACCATGAACACTGCCCTTATAGAGAAGGCTTATGCGCTTGCTTCCCAAGAGACGAAGCAACAGCACTTCTTCCAGCTTGGTCAAGCGGGATTTGACATCAGCCATTCTGAATCTAAAAAGAGAGGTTGCAAACAATTCCTGTCAGGATTTATATACTCACAACCTGAATATTCATTTTCAACATCAATCAGAATACATCAATTTTCAACTTCAATTCATTTGGAATACTGTGTACAGTTCTGGTCGCCACATCTCAAAAAGGATATTATAGCATTGGAAAAAATGCAGAGAAGGGCACTAGAATGATAAAAGGGTTGGAACACCTTCCCTATGAAGAAAGGTTAAAACGTTTGGGGTTCTTTAGCTTGGAGAAACAACGGCTGAGGGGTGACATGATTGAGGTTTATAAGATTATGAATGGGATTAAGCAGGTTGAGAAAGAAGTACTTTTCTCCCTTTCTCACAATACAAGATCTTGTGGGCACTCCATGAAATTGCTGAGCAGTTGGGTTAGAATAGATAAAGGGAAATACTTCTTCACCCAAAGAGTGATTAACATATGGAATTCACTGCCACAGGAGGTGGTGGCAGCTACAAGCATGGACAGTTTCAAGAGGGAATCAGATAAACATATGGAGTAGAAGTCCATCAGTGGCTATTAGCCACAGGGTATAGATGGGAATTCTCAGTCTGGGGCAGGTAATGCACTCTATTCTTGGTGCTGGAGGGGGCAGCAGTGGGAGTGTTTCTAGTGTCCTGGCCCCACTGCTGGACCTCCTGATGGCACCTGGTATATTTTGGCCGCTGTGTGACAGAGTGTTGGACTAGATGGGCCATTGGCCTGATTCAACATTGGCTTCTCTTATGTTCTTAATACCCAGTTCCATACCAGGTTGATATAAATGAGCCCTGAAATGTTCATCAAAAAGATAGCTGGAGGAATGTGGACAAATCCACTCTGTGTATTCACTACCTAGCCTGTTACATTCTTAAGTTCTAAGGAGATCAAGTTTTCCCCTTACACCAGTTTATCCTCACAACAACCCAGTAACATAGGCTAGGATGAGAGAGATTGATTAGTTCAACAAGTCAGTGAGCTTAATATGTTTTTCACAGTCTAACCATTGCCTTACAGTGCCATTCTTTAAAGGGACTTCTGTTGCATGGAGCCATGCTACTCTCTTGTCAGGGTTGCTGAGAGGATTCTGTTCATGCTGCAATACAGCGGTGCTTTATTTTTCTGTACAAGCGAATGGTGTAGTAGTTAAGAAGTTGGGCTAAATTAAGGGAGACCAGGATTCAAATTCAACCACAATACTTGGTTTATCGGAAGGATAAGAGGGGTTATTGGGAGGATATATATATCCCTCTGAGATCTCCTTAGGGAATGGTGAGATAACATGTAATAAAATAAATGAAGACTGAAGATAGTTGAGGAATCTACTTGGGTGCATGTTAATCCTCCAATACCAGATTCTTCAGTGTCTCACAGAAATCAAAGGAAGCCGCAGAGAACTGTGCTATGGTGTATCTGTTTAGCTTCCCCCCTTGATTTACACTGAGCTCCACTGTTTGTTAGGAAATCTTGGAAACTGGAGTTTATTATATCAGTGAGAAATCAAAGCCCAGCTTTCTATAATTTTTTAGGGTTCTTGCAGAGGCTGCAGAAAGACATATGTGGTGTCATATTAAAGCTGATGCCAGAGAGAAAAACTGTGGTGCTGATTATTTATTTTAAAAATCACATACATTATACAAAAAGAGAATAACCCTATGGTGAATACAGATTGCTATATCTGAAACTGCCTAGTTATGAAATGAAAGAGTTCTGGCTTCATTTGACTATATGAGCCCTCCCTTGTTGTTGAGTTTCTGGAATATTCTCCGAAATTTAAAAACTGTTTACATACAAGGCCTGTCTACTGTTGGTGGAAGGGAGTTTAGCAGCGAAGGAAGAATACCATACCATTCAAGGGTTGGTCAACTGCCAAGATAGTGGTCTGGAGCCTACAAACTGTTTTGCAAGTGCCAGAGGAAGAAGACCTCCAGAGAACGTATGCTGGGGATAGTGGGACCTGTGTGGACAAGTTCACAGAGAATGGGGCTGCACTAGGGTTGCCAACCTGCGGGTGGGACTCAGAGATCTCCCAGAATTGCAACTGATCTTCAGATGACAGAGATCTGTTCCCCTGAAGAAAATGCTTTGAAGGGTGAATTCAATGGCATTATACTTGGCTGAGGCTCCTCCACTCTCCAAACCACTTCTTTAGGTTCCACCCCCAAATCTCCAGGAATTCTGACATAGAGTTGGCAACCCTAGGGTGCAGTGAGAAGGGAAAGTCAATAGAAGCTAGTAAAAATCACCCTCCCCACCTCTGTGCAAACTGGTCTAACTCTGTGGCTGTGAATGCTTCACATATCAAGAGAAGCACATGAACACTACCTGTGCAAACAGATAAAACACCAAAGCATTAAACAATGGAGGCATTAAGACATATCGCATCCACAAATTTAGGCAGATTTCCATGAGCATACATAATAATGCATGAACACTGATTTCAAAAAGCCTTGTTGTAAGTACACTTACTCATAAGCAAAAAGCATTAGGTTTGGGCATGATGGTGAAACATGGGAACTGCACTTGTGACTGCAACTTTACAGCTCTAGAATATGCAGGGTTTCTAAGAAATCAGCCACATAGCGAAGGTAAACAGGAAGACTACAGCTGTTTTAGCCAATAATTGCCAGTGAATTCGGTGGGTCTTACTTTTCAGCAATATGCATAGGCTAGAGCTGTCCGTTTGCAAACTGTGTGCCCTTCATGTATTTTTTATTTATTAGGTTCGATGTTTAGACTACCCTTCCCTAGTTTTGTTATCGCTACGGCAAGCAAGTGGTGGCACTTAGTAAAAGATAAAGAACTTGAGTCGCAGCAACCCAAAGTGACACCTAGAATAGGAGACCATTATCTTACATAAAGAACTTTTTTTAAAAAAAGCCAGCACAGTACCTCTCCCAGATCCTACAGCTAAAAGTACTGTTCTAGCCTAGTTATTGCTTACAGGCAGCCCCGCAATGACAGACAACTACCTAATCTATTTTAATAACTATTCTTGGCAGTAAATTATAAACGAAGAGTGAGTAGTCTTAATCTCGACCTATACGTTCATCACAAGGGGCACATAATAGCTCCGAGGCTGGGATGCGGCGAGAGGCTGAGGGCAGCGCCAGGACATGCGGAGGAAAGCTTCCCGCTTCCGATCCTAAATGAGGTCCGGACCAAGCGCCAAGCAAAGCGTCGCATCAGTTCAGTATACTTACGTCGAGCTGTTCTTCTCGGTGCCGTCGCCCGATTGTTCTAGCCCTCTTCAACTGTAACTTTCGCAGAAGCGAAAGTGAAACTGAAAACCTGTTCTGTGCTGCTGCAGCATCGCCCCGGACGGGAAGGGGAGGGGGTAAGATAAAAGACTGGAAATTCCCTCGCGTTTCCAGCAATTGTTCTGCAATTTTTTTTTCCAAAAAGCGTTTCCTGTAACCGTAGAATCTTTACACATTTTTTAAAAAGAGAACTGTTTCGCGTTCACTTTCTCTTCCTGCTTTTCCTCAAAAAAAAAAAAAAAAAGGATTATATAATAGACTTCAGTTTATCTTTATGGGCAGTATTCAGCCATAAAAGAAACGCTGCCTCGTGCACGCTATGTCTCTCTTTGTGGTCACCCGGGCTTGGGTTCTGTACATGTTTACTCAGCAGTAAGTCTTCTTTCATTCTTTCTTCATTCAAGCAAGACTCCAAGTGTGCATTGGATTTCAGCCTCAGATGCAGGGGAGTTAAAACCTGGAATTACAACCGATCTCCAGGCCAGACTCCAAATGACTGAGATCAGTTACCCTGGAGAAAATGGAACCGTTGGAAGGTAGACTGAATGGCATTGTACCCTGCTGAGGTCCCTTCCTTCCCCCAAATCCTGCCATCCTCAGGCTCTGCCCCCTCTGCCAAAATTTCACAACCCAGAGTTGGCAGTAGGCTTGCCAGTCTCCAAGTGGGGCCTAGGGATTTCCCGCTTTTACAACTGATCTCCAGCTGAGCAAATGGCTGCTTTGAAGGGTGGACTCTGAGGCATTGTACTATGCTGAGGCCCCTCCCCTCCCCAAACCCCACCCTCTCCTGGCTCCACCTCCAAAGTCTCCAGGTATTTCCCAACCCAGACCTGGCAACCCAAGTTGGCAGTTCTGTTCTGTGAACTGTAGAGGGTGTAGCATTTCCAGTCACTAATGGATACAGAAATGCACTTTGTATTTCTGCAAGGTATACCTTCTTTGCTTCCTTGTCTCAGCCATATCTCTGTGCAGTGTGTTGTATTGCTAACCTAATTTAGAGAGGAATCTTAAGTAGGTCTAGTCAGGTCTATTCAATGGGGCTTACTCCCAGGAAAGTGTTTTTAGTAATCCTGTGTTATTTAGCCATCCTATACATACTAATCTGGGACAAAACTCAGAATAAGCATCCATAAATCTTGGTTTAAAGAGATAAGGATGATGGGGGATGGCCACTGGGTGATGGCATGATGTCACTTCCAGGGTTTCCCTAAAGTGATATCACACCTCTCTAGGAATTGGCCAAAAGACCTATTTGGGTTGCACACACTAAAAGAATTTTTTTTCCATTACCAATTAAAAACTGAAATAATCTACAGAAAAAGTATTAAACTATTCTTATTAACACACACAAACTTTAAAAAGTCCTGATAAAGAGTTCTGGGTAACACATTAACTCTCCTGGTGGATATGGGTTGGGTCTAAAATAGGTTGAGTCAGTGGCTTTTTTCAGTGCTTTCCCCTTCTGTAGAATTTTACAGAATGGAATTTTGGGGTTGTCAATGTCTGTAAAGCAAAAAGACCTGGAGCATGGACTGTTGTGCCAGTGAAGACTTAGGGCCATTCTGCATCTATGGGCTGGGGTGTCACCAGTACACTGATGACACTCAGCTCTACCTGATGTTGGGCGGCCGGTCGGACTCCAGACCAGAAGACCTTGATCGGGCATTGCAGGCCATGGTTGGGTGGCTTAGGCTGAGTCGGCTGAAGCTAAATCCAGCAAAGACGGAGGTCCTGTGCCTGGGTCGGGGCGGTTCAGGGGTGGGGATCCCACTCCCAACCTTCGACGGGGCCATACTGGTCCCGGCATCAGAGGTGTGGAGTTTGGGAGTCCTCCTGGATCCCTCCCTTTCTATGGAGGCCCAGGTAGCGGCCACTGCCAAGTCGGCCTTTTATCATCTCAGGCTGATTAGGCAGTTGGTTCCCTTCCTTGACCGTGCTGACCTGGCTACAGTGATCCACGCGATGGTCACCTGTAGACTAGACTACTGTAACGCTCTCTACATAGGGCTGCTTTTGTCGCGGATTTGGAAGCTGCAGCTGGTGCAGAATGCCGTGGCCTAGATGGGAGCACATCCCTAAGGTCACTGCACTGGCTGCCAATTGCATACCGAGTCCGCTTCAAAGTGCTGGTTCTTACCTTTAAAGCCCTATATGGCCAGGGTCCAACATATCTACAAGACCGCCTTTCCCTGCATATATCCCAGAGAGCACTATGGTCTGGGTTGCAAAACCGTTTGACTCTCCCTGGCCCAAGGGAGGCCAGGCTAGCTGCCACTAGGGCCAGGGCGTTTTCGATGGCGGCCCCTTCCTGGTGGAACGAGCTCCCAGAGGAGATCAGGGCCCTGTGGGACCTTTCTCAGTTCTGCAGGGCCTGCAAGATGGAACTCTTCTGCCAGGCATTTAATTAGGGGCCACTGCCGCTGGAGTCCCCGGCCCAAAACTGCACGATCGAGCAGCTGCCTGAGTGCCTATGAGCTGATTCATATTGGGAACACCTAGTGCTCATTACCGAGTGTTTGACGTCAGAGTGGCAGACAGAAGAACACCTAGCTTCTCTGGATACCTTTTGAAGCATTCAATTCAATGGTTTTGACCGCTGCCAGTATTCTGTATTTTGTAGTTGTGTACTATATTTGTATTTATATTTTATATTTTGTACTGCATTGTTTAATCGTTGGGGTTTTAACTATGTTATTTATTATATTTTTATGTGAACTGGAAGCCACCCTGAGCCTGCATCACGGGGAGGGCGGGGTATAAATGTGATAATAAATAAATAAATAAATCTAGCATTTGTTCCACATTTTCTCAGCTGGGAGGGAAAAGTGCAGCTCAAAACCACATTCAAATACCTTGAGGCAATGGGGGTACTGACTGCAAAGTCACCTCTGAACAGCCATAAAATGGCCATAAATCTATGCAGAAGGTACAATAAAATCCCACGATCAAAGAACTCAAAAGTGGCATGGAGAGTGGAAGCTACCATAAAACCCAGTAATCAAAGGAAGTGAAACCAGCATGCAATATGGAAGAGAATTTCTGTTCCAGTGTGGGTTTAGTAAAACAACAGAGGGAAAAGCCAATACAAAATCAGCCATAGTTAAGATCACTTCATGGGAAATAGTTACCCCCATCATTCCCTAAATCTAGTACATTTTTATTCCACCCTGCTTCCAAAAACCTGTCATGTGGCATATTGTCAAGAGCTACAGGAGTTTCTTTCTAAACTGACAAATGTTCAACCTAGGAAGCATAACATGAAGCATACCTGAACAAAAAACACCTAATTTAAATATATGCTGGTGGGATGTGAATTAGTTGAGACTGAAAGAGATCTTGGGGATGTAGTGGAAAGCTTAATGAAAATGTTGACCCAGTGTGTGGCAGTGGTGAAAAAAGACAAACTTCTTACTGTAATGTCCCCCTCTAGCTGTAAGTTCCCAGGCAGGGTACTCAGTCACTTATTCTCATGTCTGTGGAAGTGACATTATTGCATTGATGCTGTTAGGGCAACACTCTGCTTTTTGAGCAAAACTCTATGGTAAAAATGACTACAAACCATAGAGTTTTGTCCCCAAAGTAGAGTGTTGCCCCTGATGTGATGATGTCACTTCCAGAAGTGACATCAGCATGTTGGTGATGTCACCCAGGGACATCTCTTTTAGGGGTGGGGCAGAGGACCCCTCGCTCCCACCTGGGGACTCACAAGTCCAACGTACATACATGTATACAATAAATATACCACACAGGCAAAAAATGATTAGGAAAGGGATTGAAAATAAAAGAGCCAATATTGTTATGTTCTTGTATAAGGCTGTGATGTGGCCTCATTTGGCATACTGTGAACAGTTCTGGTTACTGTATCCCAAAAGGATATTTCAGAGAAATATTTCTTAACTGCTGCATTCTCTGCCAGGGGGAGTAGTTATGGCTCTACAGGGAGGGGGTTAGACAAATTCATGGAGAACAGTTCCATCAATGGCTACTAACTATGGTGACTGAAGGGAGTCTCCATCTACAGAGGCAGCAGACCTCTGAATACCTGTGCTGGGAGGTGGCAGCCTGGACCTCTGTGCCCTGTTTGTTTGTCCCTCCATGGCAAATGGTTGGGTACTGTATGAAATGGTATGCTGGACTAGATGGATCACTGATCTGATCCATCAGGCTGTTCTTACATAGTTCTCCTTATTTTATTCTCATAAGAACCCTGTGAGGTAGCTAGGCTCAGAGAAGATAACTTGTCCAAGTTTTACCCATCAAACTTCATGTCAAGTTGGAGACCTGAACCTGGATCTTCTGGACTCCAGTCCGATACACTGACCACTACACTATACTTGCTGTTAATCAATATAATACATAGCGTTTTTTCCACCTTTTCTGTATATTCGTGAGTCAAGTGAGGATTTGAAATAAAAGGATGGTGTGCACCTGCAGTCAAATATGGTAGAAGAGAGTGGTCAAATGAACTGAGATAGAAATGAGGTAGTAGAATGGATTGCATTTTTTCTCTGGTTGAGTAATTGCTGTTACAAGGGAAGACTTTCTTTCCAGGGTGCTAGTTTTAATATTATTTGCAGGGAGTTAATTAGTCAGTCAGTCAAAACCGTTATTGGAATAGATTAACAAAGAAAAAAACAACCAGCATCATACAAACCAGAGATTTTAAATATACAAAGACAGTCATCCTATCAGAGCTTTAACCTTATATTCTCTAACCCTCATGGCAATAGAGAGGAACCTCGCCACTGCAAAGGTAATATGAGGAGGGAGATCTGATAGAAGGAAAGATACTAATCTCTCTTCTGAGCAACTGTGTCTACTGATCAAAAGGGGGCTGATTAGGACATCCTGTATTTTGTCATAGAAAATTTGAGATTTGCTGGGAGTTTTTACATGGGGAGGCATTCTCCTCCATGTGGAAACCAAACTATAGCAGATAGTAATTTCCTTTTTCTGTGCCCCAGCCATATCCATATGTTCCCAAGTATATTCTCATTGTCATCTGTTTCAGTTCTTATCATTTTTGATGTTGTTGTAGTTCATTCTTTTATTTCTTTTAATCAGTTTATACTCAGTTTGTGTGAAATGGACACAAAAAGTAACATTACAAATAGCATCAGTTTTAAGGGGAACAAGTCAATATGAGGACAGAGGATATGGTGCAAAACCAGAAACTCATGGATTTGTTTCTCATATAGGAGAAACAATCCAAAAAAAGAAAAAAAATAAACACTGTCAAGGCGCCTTGGTACAGGCAGACCCAGCAGCCCTGACCTCTGTGCATTCAGAAACAGCAGCAGATCACAGAAGGAAGCCATGAACTGCAAAAAGGAGAAGATGTTCCTGCACAGAGACCATGAAAAACTCCCTTCTCCATCATGCAGGCATTCACACACACACACACCCATCTTCATGTATTAACATAACCGGAAGAAACATACATTCCTCTCCAGTTGAAGACAAAAGGATGTGCCCAGTGACAACAATAGCGAGCCATCAAGTCTTTCTGCCACCCAGTAAGATAATGCAGCTGTCAAACATCTAGTCATTAATCCAAAATACCAGTCCTGCTACCTGATTGGCTCTCTTCCTTCCCTCCTTTGTCTACCCCCTTCTCCTAAGAGCTGTCACTCCCAACCAAACCTTTACTTGTAATTGTCCAGCCATTAATCCCTTTTTCTGCCCCATTCAGAATTTAAGTTTTCTTAATATGTCCTGGGGACTAAGTGACCAAAGCAGCTCTGCCTCAGGTCACATTTTCAGGCATAAAAGAAGAGTTTTGTGCCATTGCTCTCTCTCTTTCTTTTGCCTCTCCTAACCCCACCTATCTTGCTGGTTCCATTCCTTGTGCAGTTTGGAACTTCCCACGTGTGTTGCTGGTCAGCTCATGACCCCTTCCCTTATTTTATCCCCTTTTGCTGCAGAATCAACTCATCTCACCAGACAGGTAAAGTATCACCCCACCAACAATACTCCCTGCTAATGCAAACGTCTCTGTACCTTTCTACTCTGAATTCTTAGTTCTGTATTGTCATATAACTGCCACCATATCACATACATGTGTTGTAAATGCTTCGTCTGTTAGAGCCCTGAGGTGCCAGGTGGGTGTTTGGCCACAATATCTCTCAGGCAACCCCTTGGGTCTGGGCCTCAATTTAGACTGGGGCTCAGGGTCACTCTGGTAGCGCGCTTCCCTTATCCTGAGTCCCCTTCGTTTACAGAGCCGGCTGGCTCAGCTTAGGAGCAGCAAGGAGGGCACATGAACAGTCTCTACTGCCCACAGACTTGTTCAGACTCCCGGCTTATAAAACATAAAGGTTTATTCAAGAAAAGTAAAAACAGACAAGGGGGAGTTGTGGAATGAAACGGACAATAGACAAAACTAACCCTAACTCTCTAGCTACTATATACAGACGGTTTGTTGATCCTTTCTCCCTGAACGTTCGGCTCCCTCTGGCTTAGCCACTTGCTTCAGGGTTTACACAGAACTGCCAAGACTCACTTGCTTGCAGACACTGGCTGTCTTCCGAGCAGCTCCTGCACCCGGACTATACCTCACGGTGAGCAGTTCAGGAAGATCCCCGCCACAGCCTCTGGCTCTTCAAGGCCATGTGCAGCATTCCTGGCATTCGTCAAGTTGTCGAGAACCTCCGGTCTCACAGCTTCCTCCGAATGCGTAGATGTGCGCGTGTTCAGGCAAGTCCATCAATTCCTCTGGTTCCTGTCCATTCTCTGCTTCTTGGACTGGATTCTTATTTCTCACTTTCCCAATCCCCGTCCTAGGCTAATTAGAGATTGCTGCCTTGACCCAGCTGTCTCCCATTTGCTTAGCTTACTGGACGTGCTGATTCTAACTGAACTTACAGGCATCTTATCCATGATGATTCTGCAAATCAGTACCTCTGGCATGACAGGTGTGTATGCTTGATTCTGTGTTTGTATGATTGACAATCCTTCAGTAAAGGAATCATTATTTTAGTAATCTGGCCTCAGCGTATATTCCTGGGTACTGGGAATTCAGACTTTGGTATACACAGGTTATTGTCCTATAATTAATGCCTATTGCCATTTAATATTCATAATTCCCCACATTTATTAATAAAATAAGGCAATATGGCTAACACAGAGGCTCTATCCAGAGTCTACATAAGCCAGCAAGTTGTTTGTCCTGCATGAACAAGCATTCAAGATGGCCACGGTGAGCAAAACAGTGACTGCATGGTGAAGTATCAGGCTGTCACCATCAGGCTAACACTAGGTTAAAAATAACTTCTTATGGGCAATGGGTCCCATGTGGTCTTAGGCCTGAAAAACCAATAGGATCCCTAGGTGGTGATGTAACCTAGGCATATGATCTATATAGGGTGATCTGACCATGATGAAAGGAAACTAAATTTTATTGCAACAGTCTCAGCCCCTTTCCCACAGGTGGATGTCATGAGGCTTAATTGGGTTGGAGTGTGGTTAACTGGAAGAGAGTGCAAGGCACTCACTCCTCTATGCATCTTATCTAAGTTCCACAAGGTCAGTTTGTACTTTGCTCAGCAATGTCTCTTTCTGAACTCTGAGAAACAAAAGCAGGCCAAATTTTAAGCCTGAAACAAATTTAAAATGGTTAAGAAATTAAAGAAACCCATTTTCTCTACAAACACAAGTCCAGGGACATCTTAAAGACTAAGAAAATTTATTCTGAAATAAGTGATGTTGGTCTTTAAGATGCCCCTGGATAACTTTAACTTTTTTTAACAGAATGGCTCCGCAATGACAGGAAAGTGGCCCTGTGCTTTGGAAAGGTGGTCCTACACTGCAGGGTTGGTTTTCTCATCTGTCAATAGTGGAGTGGAGTTTGGGGGTCTAATGTAATATATATGGAACTGGTATTGCACTTCAGATTGTTCAAGTGTTTCGTAAAGTCTTGTTGAAATCTTTACAACAACTCTGTAAGATCAGTCAATATTATACCTGTATTGTAGCTGAGGCAGGGTCTGACAAATTATTGGGTTGCTTACGACAACAACTCTGTAAGATAGGTCAGTATTATACCTGTATTGTAGTTGAGGCAGGGTTGACAAATTACTGGGTTGCTTAAGACCATTTTCTGGGTTTATGGCAGAGGTGGAATATGAGCTTGGGACTTCTCTTCTGTGTTTCTTTGGTTGCAAGAAAGCTTGGGTTCAGGGAAACATTCAAAATTGTGAGCAAATCCCCCCCCCATTTGTAGTCAAATATAGTATATTCCATTATGTTTGTGTTAAGTGCTGGTAATTCATTTCAGATTTATGGTGATCATATAAAGTAATGACCTCCAAAGCATCCTATTATTAACAGCTTTGCTTAGATCTTGCAAACTGAGGGCTGTGGCTTCCTTGATTGAGTCAATCCATCTCATATTGGGTCTTCCTCTTTTCCTGCTGCTTTCAATTTTTCCTAATGGTATGTGACCAAATATATGACAGCCTCAGTTTAGTCATTTTAGCTTCTAGGGAAAGTTCAGGCTTGATTTGATCTAGCACCCACTTCTTTGTCTTTTTCGATGTCCATAGTATCCATAAAACTTTCCTCCAATACCACATTTCAAAGGAATCAGCTTTCTTAGTACTGCCTCATTATGCTGTAGTGTAGACCTGGTTGGGGAGCTACTCTGAATTAGGCCTGTCACCATAATTTATGTCTAAAGTGTTAAAAAGCTGTTACATATTTTGGCAGAAATGTATTCACTTGGATTTTTTTAAAAAAAGATCACTGTAGGAACAGGAAATATGTCTTGGTTCTTCTTTCTTTTGTAAACACTAATTGTCCACTGAAGTCATAAAGCTGGGTGTTGTCTGAGAAATAGCTTTATAAAACTGCTAAAGACATAGAATCATAGAGTTGCAAGGGACCTCCAGGATCATCTAGTCCAACCCCCTGCACAATGCAGGTAATTCACAAATACCTTCCCTCCACACCCCCACTGACCTGTTCCATGCCCAGATGACAAAAAACTTCCAGGATTCCAAGGCAAACTGGCCTGGAGAAAATTGCTTTCTAACCCCAAAGTAGCGACTAGCATTTCCCTGGGCGTGGAGGAAAGGGCCACGAGAACTAAGCACTGATGCAACCCTTCCTGCCCTCTTTCTCATGATCTGCCTAAGTTCACAGAATCAACACTGCTGTCAGATGGCCATCTAGCCTCTGTTTAAAAACCTCCAAACATTTATTTATTTTTCTCCATTACATAGATGTACTTTAATCTGACTGATTTTACAATGTGGAGTAGTATTAGGCAGGAAATATCTGGAAAGTGATGGTTGATTCAAAGCTGGAAAGATTTATTTATTCACAGCAAAGTCCCCATTTGCATCTGTGCAATGGCGGCAGCTATGCTATCTGTACCTTTGATGACTTGTTTGAGTTGCAGTTTGGTAAAGCCTGGCCCATTGCTTCCAATGCTATGCTGGTTAAAGGTGATAGCAATTCTACAGTATCAGAACTCTTTTTCTCTGCCTTTTAACATGACAAGTATCTGAATTCAGCCCAAGAACGATGCCATGAAATTATATTTTCCTACAGTTCTCAAGATGCAAAAGTAATAGAATATTAGAATTAGAAATCACAGTTAATGTACAACCATTTTAAATTAAGCCAGTAGAAGATAAAACAAAAATACTATATTTATCCTCAGACAACAAAGTTCATAACAACTGTTTAAATAAAATTGAAAGTTTGAGTACAAAACACCTATTGTGAGAAATTCAATGTGTGTGTGTAATGACATTAAGGAAAAAAGCAAGACATTTTTAAAGACAATTTACATTCTCATAGTAGAGAACATTTTGTGCCGTTTTTATGTTTTCTCCCTCCCTCCTTCTCAATGTTTCTCAGGTACAGAACATGCATTTTCCCAGTCTTCTGCTTTCATTTACTAGTTCAGCTTTCTTTGTTTGGTGTTAGGCATCTTTGCCTTCTCCCTTCATGCTGTTCCCAGGCTCGTTTGTTAGTTTTGATTTTTTTTCTAAAGCTACTATAGGTGACTCAAGACACTACTCATTTGATGCTTCTGCCAAAAAAACATAATCATCAGAGATGGCATGTTCTTGTTCCGTGAAGCATATGATAACAGAACGTTTCAGGAATCACCATTCCCTAGTCAGTGGCTCTGTTAATCATACTTTTTCTGCTGGGAGTTATTACCTTTATTACAAAGGTGCCCAAGCAGAAGGGACAAAACAGCTATTCTTTGCAATAAATGAGCAAGTCTACTTCGGTAAAGTAGTCGCACCATTTATCAGGTGTACTTTGAGCGTTGTGGGTTTCTTGTCATTTTTCCCTCTGCTCTGTGAGGATAATGAAACTGATCTTGCATTTTCCATAGGGGAGAAATGGAAGATGCAGCAATTGGTTTCTTTTGTATAGTTTTCTCCCCTTCCTCTCCATTCAAATAATCTTCTCTCAAGAAAGTGTTATGACAAGGGGCCACTCAAGGTCATATATTTGATCATGCATATAGAAAAAAAAATCCAACCCTTTCATAAGTAATTTAGATTTGTCCAAAGGTTTCAGCTCTGCTACAAAAATTGGCTTTCAGGGATGCTAAAAAACTAGATTCTTCAAGACTTCTTCAGTTGTGTGGCAGTGATTGTTCCAGGGTGTTTGCCTTACTTTATAAATCCATGTTTAAAGATTCAGCTTTTATGTATGCCACTGGTTTGATTTCCTCAGGAAGTTTTGGAAACAAATATATTTATTTAATTTTTTCTGCCTGCCTTTCTTGCTAAGACTCAAGGCAATTTATAAAATATAAAATGAAAAAACAATTCAATCAGACAGCATAAAAATATCCAATAAACAATGTAATAGGACTAGGATTACAGAACTGGAAAACAGTGCAAACAAACAAACCGCGTCTAAGACATGACATTCCATATGCCGAAAGTGAGTTACAAAGGTAGAAGAGAATGTAGTAAAAGTAAGGTGACCCATACAATAAATTTACAGCTTAAATGTCAGAATCAGCATGATCAAATGGATAGTGGACCAGGTTTGGCCTGGGAAGGGCTGACTCATGTGTCTGCTCTGGTCCAGACTTATCCATCCTGTTGCCATGATCTTTTTTTGTGATCACAGTTAAGATGGAGTCAGGACAGGAGCTCTTTCACTAGATACATAGTCATGCTGAAACACTGGACAGTGTTTTGCTCATTAGAGAGAAGAAATAATAAGCTTCTACAACCACGTAATAGCACTGTGCTTAGGTAAGTGCAGCTGCAATTTTACAAACATTTTCCTGGAATTAAGACCCATTGAATAAAGCTGAATCCACTTCTGAGTAGCCTTAGATTGCTCCCTGTCTGGCCTTGAAGAGGTCATCGTGTTTCTTCTTTATTTGGGAATGAGTTTTTAATTAATTTAAACCCAATAAACACAGCGGGGGGGGGAGCTCCTTCCACACTGTCATTCTAAACCAGTTGTTTTCTGTTGTTGCCACAATTCTTTGTAACTCAACATGGGGACAGAAGTTTCAGACAGCTTATTTAAATCCATTAATGAGCTGTGTCTGAAGCACTCTGCCCATTTCAAAATGTGCCACTTCCCTCCCGCACACACACACCTTTTTCAAAAACATTCTAATTTTCACAAAATAGCAATCCATTTCTATATTGACAACATTCAGATCATTGCAGGTGTCAAGAAACCAGAGGTGAAAAGTAGGTCACCAGGTGATGGGTGCTCAGTGCATGCAGTGATTGGTGTTACAGTAGTTACTAACCAAAGGTGTTTGCAGCAAATGACCTGAGGTTCAGCCATCCATGTAGCCCATGAATGGTGAGACAGGATTGGCCAGTAAGTGACTTGTTGCCAACCTGCAACATTTTTCTTTGTGAGTTAAAGTTTGGGAAGTATACAATGTTATATGTTGGTTGCAGTTTAATTCTTAAATGGGGCAAGCCATTCTCCTCCTCTGTAGTCTGTCTGTCTCTTTGTATATGTGCATGTTTGTATACACATCCTATTAACTTTTGAATATACCACTCAGAATTCAACTTGGTTGGGTTCTGTGGTTGCACTAAAATGCTCTAGCATAAAGGTGTCATTTTTTTCTATTGGCTGGCAACTGTTGGGGGGTGGTGCAACAGGGAGATAGAGCGGATGCTTGATAGCCTTCTAGAGTTGGAACAGGGCTCTAGGGTGATGAGCAATGCTCCCTCTAAGCTGTGGAGTCTTGTGAGCAAAAATTCTACTTCGTGAGCAAGCAATTTGGCTTCTGCATAAGTTAGTTTGCTCTGGAGCCATCCTTCCTGGGCTAAGACAAAAATGTGTGAGCCAGAGGTTAAAAAACAGTGAGCTAGCTCACATCAACTCAGAGGGAACATTGGTGGTGAGCACCCATCTAGAGAACCTGTCCCTCTTTAAATGGGTGTCGATGTCCCTGGAGGCCAGAGGATTCCTCTAAACAGTGGAACAGTGCCAATCAAAGTTTAACAGGATAAAGGCTACTTTCCTGAACGTGCTGGAGACAAGGAGGGGCTTCCCAACCATGCATTCACAGCCACTGTTTTTTGATAAAATGATGCAGCTGTGGGAGCAGGATGGCTGCCCCAAGCTGGAAAGATCACTGGCAAACTCCTAATACTACAAAACTCAAGATTCCTCTCCTCACACACACCATTTTCAGCCCTCCATTACCAAGCTCAGTCAGAACCAGGCAAGTGCTTTGTTAGGGAACCCTGCACCAATCCATCAACAGCTAGGTATACTACATCCTCCTCTCTCACCCACCCACCTATACACCAACATGTATCAAAGCATGAAGCCTTTCTGCTTATGTAAGGACCTAACCTATCACCTACCCACAGTACAGTGAAATATTTTTCACCTCTCTCCTATCTTTCCATTTTGCTACTTTAAGAGGCCCACTGGCACAGCTGACCAGATTTTTCTAGCAGACCACACCCAAGTCTTCTGGGACTAATCCACTTGGTTGGTCCCATCATTAAAAAACATGTCCTCACACTGTCTGTAAGGAACTTTAGTACAGGGCTTTACAGAAGTTGTGAATTGTGTGTACTAATTACTTTTTTCAAAATTGTAATCCCAGGAGCAGCTCTGTGTGGAAGGTGCCCTATGAGGCAGGCACTGCAACTGGAGGAGGAGGTGCAATAGGAAGTCACTGAGCTGGGACCAGGGCCAGCAATAGAAGAGACCACTCCTGCAGAAGAGGAGGTAACCTTGGCATGAGGTTTGTGAATAGCCATTAAATTGTTGGACCCAGGGAAAATAGTAGTGTTTGCTGGCCAGCCTTTAATGAATAACCTTAGTTTCCAAACATGTCTTTGCTGACAGGCAAACAAGCTGAAGCTCATCCTGCCTGGGGAGCTGCAATGACTAGTAAATGCCCAGCTGCAGAAAAATTGTATAGGGGAGAAGACATGGGTCAGTGGTAAACTGTCTGTTTTGCATGTAGAAGGTCACTGTCTCTACTGAGTAAGTAAGAGGAGTTTTATTGCTTTCATTCACAATCGGCCTGAAGAAATCTTAAATCTTAGATTGTTTAAAGGCCAGGGATAGCACAACCTCCTCATCCAAGTCTCTTAGTTGCTTCTCTGCTGGCATAATTTATGATACTTTTGGCTTGTGGAGCTCTTTTCCTCGGTTTCAAGCAATTAAGCCACCTAGGGGTAAACAAGGCATCAGAGAAGCCCTCAAAGTGGACTACAGTTTGGAGAAAAACATTAGGAATCAGGAATCCTCAGGGTAATGCCCTCCTTACTTAGAAATGGCCTTAATTGGGTTAGGGAGTATCAGTTCTCCGTTAAAAAGAGATAAATACGCAAGAACAAATAAGGTTGCCAAGGCTGCCAAGTCTTGATGAAAGTTTAAAAGAGTAGCTTCAAGTAGCATTAAGAACTGTTACAAGCAGTTTAAAATATCTTAAACGCTTAGTGTTTCAGGAGACAAGGGAACAACCAGTGTGGCAAAGGACCCGATTCTATATGACATATCCTATTAGATTACCTGTTGCTTACTCCTCACCGATTCCGCCTGATTAAATCACTTCTCCTAACCCACAATCTTGCGGTAAATAGATGGATAGAACCTTTGTTAGCTAACAAATGCTCCTCACCGAATGGATGGCAGAGTTCCTGGCCCTAGCAGCAAAAGAGACAGAGGGTCCAGTCACACTGCCGTTTTGATCGGGGTTTGCTGCTGTTCCCTTGTGCATGTCAGTTTCACATTCACACGCACCAATCCGCCTCCCGCCCCAAAGCAGGCTCACTTCCGCAATGATGCCAGGTTTTCCTGACCCCTGGAAAATCAAGTGTTTTCCTGGCACTTCCGCTTTGAATGCGTGATTTCGCCTATCTGGACAGCCCATCTTTCGCAATGATTGCAATTAGGGCCGTCTGAACGCTCTTTGTGCTTTTTTTAAAAAAAGCTTCTGGTTTGAGCGCTTGAGCAAACATGCGCTTAATAAATCCATTTAATATTTAATAATGGATTTATTAAGCACATGTTTAGTCAAGCACTCAAACCAGAAGCTTTAAAAAAATGCACAAAGATGGCCCTGGAGGAGGGAACGAGAGGCGGGGGCTCCGGCAGCCTGGACGGGGCCAGCAAGGAGGATGGTGGAGACAGAGCCCGTTTTCATGGGGCAATGGCAGCAGCAGGGGACCCCCACACACACAGTGGCGGCAGGAGCAGCAGCCGCCCGAGCCTCCCTGTGGCTGGCAGGATCACCTGGAGGGACGGTGCAGCAGCAGGCAAGCGGGTGCTGGAAAAGAGGGGCTGGCTGCATCTAGTCAGCCCAATGCGAAGAAAAATGTTCCCAATTAAATTACAGTGGGAACAAAGCACAATTACCTTGCTGTGTGACCAGGGCCAGAAACCAAAAGTGGTAAAAGTGCTAGACAGGGGAAGATTACATGCCTACTCTGACTGTACTTAGTTTCTGCTATGCTGCTTGTATTAGAGAATTTCTGTAGACTGTTTTTATTTCCCCCTCAAATCTCGCTCAGGTGTTTTTTTGTATCTTTCCTTGTTATGCCAATAAAGGTTGTGTGTGTGTATGTAGAAGGTCACAGGTTCAATCCCTGTCATCTCCAGTTAAAAGTATGAGGCAGTAAATTATATGAAAGACCCCTTCCTGTGAGCCTGGGAAGCCACTGCCAATCTGAGCAGACCCTACTGACTCCGATGAACCAGAAGTCTGATTTGTTATAAGGCAGCTTGATTTGTGCATGTGTATTTGGTTGATGAGTCTTCAAATGAATACCCTATTTAATGGCCGGAGGGCAATCCATGGCCACTATGCAGACAGACAGCCCTGGGTCATTTGGTGCCTCCAGTCCATAAAGGAACAAATAATGACCACCTGTAAGTGAAACATGCATTTTTCTTGACAGAGGGCACTGTAGATGAAGGCTACATATGTTCCTTTACATCAGCAATTGCAGTTTTTGACTTTAACATGTTGAAATGTGAGGAAAAAGTAGAGACTATATAAAATTATATAAGGCCATGAAAGAGGCGTTAGCTGGACTTGGGGGGAACAGTAATACTTTTGCACATAGCTCTTCATAGGTAAATTTAAATATATTTCTTATTATGTTGTTTTCCAAACAGTGTTGCTATATGGCTAACATTAAAAAAGTTCAGTTGTGCAAACAAAAGCTCCTTCACCTTTACAATGAAATCCTATGCAGACTTTCTACAATCAAAATCCATGGATTTCAATAGGTTTACAGTGATGTAATCCTGCATAGGATTGCAGTAATAGAATCCAACAGTGCTGCAAGCAATTCCTAGGGTGTACTATCACCAGTGGGATTTATTTTAGTGAAACAGAAGTAGCCTGGATGGTTCCAAAATGTAAAATTTATAAAAACTTCTGGAAAACATAATCTCCACATTAAAATTTTATTTAATGAAAAACTTAAATTGAAACAGGGGCACAAAAACATTCGGGACACATGATTAGATTAGGGCGACAGTCTCTCCCTTGGGCAGCCTGCATTTTTCCACCTTTGTGTCCCAGTTCTGGGATTCCCCGGTGCTGAAGGTGCAGGTTTGTTGTCCTACTGATTAACATGAGCACCTCTGTGTGCTGTGGAGTGCTGTGTATCTCCCTCTGCAAGAGTTTCGCGAGCAGAGATGGAGTTTGAACACAGTTATCTGTAACTTCAGCATGGCAGCTAAGAGCTTGTTGTAGTGTCTCCCTGTCCTCATGTGCACATTGCTGAATCAGCCGCATATGCTGCCTTTTTGCCTGCATATGTTGAGCATGGTGCCTCTGACAACTGGGCCATCATTTTGTCTGCTGTATTGTAGAGGCCATATGCCCTTCCATGTGTGGCTCTAGTGAGCTGCACAGGGTCTTCCATTGCAACAGGTGGTTCTTCTGGAGGCAGGTTGCTTCAGTTGGACGGTCCAGCTTCTTCTTCTTCAGGAATGCTGGAGACTGAATGGAGATAAGAAATAACATCATAATAAAGAATCCTGTCTGTAAACTGTTCCTGGTGAACACTTTACATTCTGAACCAGTATTCAAACCATCAATATATAGTTTGCATTGTGCACATTATCCTCAAAGGAAGGGAAATTGGGAATAGAAAGTTTGAGTATTTTTTAAACATTTGGAGTTCAACGTACATGTACAATGCACTTACAATGATGTCATTGAACTGAAATGGGTGATGCTGATGCAAAATAACCCATATCACTTTCTTTTGTTTCATCTGAATAATATATTGTAGTACAAAACTTATTTGGTAGTTACAATCAAGACAATAATTACACTGATCTATTGTAAAGAAAATGCTTTCTTAATTTCTGTGTTTGTATGACATTCCTAGTTCAGGCTTCATCTGAGGCCTGTAATAAAACTTTCCCCAGAGATAGAAGTTCTCCCCGGAGACAGAGATAGCGAGAGGCACCTAATGACCTTGTAAGATTGTTTTCAGCTATGGCTGATAACAGAGTCTATACTGCCCTGTTACCAACCAATTAACCACATTCCATCTTATTGACCTAAGGCTATAACTGCAGAATAGCTTTTGTTTCCCCCTCTGCTCCTAGTATTATGGGATGTTAAAACATGGGATGTAAAATCATTATGGGATATCAATTATTATGGGATGCCCTTTGCCTAGCAACATAGCGGGCTGACATCATTTTTCTGGCCCCTTATTGGGTTACAGGCCTGACCCACTGAGAGACCATCTATATATATAAAAGAAATCCCCTGCACCGTAAAATCAATGCCCAAGCCAAACCGCTGGACCTAGAGACACCAAATTTGGGGGAGAGCAGTCCTACCGTGGCATAGGTGCTCGCTAAGAAGGGATTTTTAGAAATTTGACCCCTAAGCAGGTCGAAAGGGGTAAAATGTGCTTACCCTATTGATTCCTATGTGGCTACCAGGCACCTGCCTCCCTGCACCCCCACTCTCTAGTCAGCTGCAGAGCTCAGTGATCTGAGGTTAGAAAGAAAAAAAACAGTTACAGGGGACTGCAGAGAGCTAATGACAGCTGAGGAAATCAGGAGTGGCCAACAACCACCTGTGAGGTGAAGCAAAGCTGCTGGCCCAGCCTCTCTGATGGCTTCCAACACTCTCCCCCCACCTCCTACACCTAACAGGCTGTCAGGTGCAGCCCCACCTCCACCATGGCTTCTAATACTCCTCCCCCCTCCCCCTCCTACACTGGACAGGCAGCTCCCTGTCAGGTGTAGGAGACGAGGTGGGATGACTTCCAACACACTCCCCCACCTCCTACACCTAACAGGCATGTTGTCTGTCAGGCGCAGCAGTGGTTGCAGGGTGCTTAAAGCCATGAGGGAGCCTGCCCCAGTAGTAATGCCTTAGTGATCCTGCCAGCCCTGCCTCCACAGTGGCTTCTAATACACCTCCCCCCTTCCCATCCTACACTGGACAGGCAGCTGCCTGTCAGGTGTAGGAGAGGAGGTGGGATGCTTACAGCTGCCAGGGAGGTTTGCTCAGCAGGATTGCCTTAGCACTGCTGCTGGCCCAGCCTCCCCAATGCCTTGAAATACAATCCCCCGCCAACACCAGACAGGCTGGTGTCTGTCAGGTATAGGAGCAGGGTCAGGGTATGAATGTTTATGGGGAGATAGTAAAGGACATTTTTAGGAGCTGTTTCGATGCATGCCTCTCTCATGAACCTGAAGAAATGTCCACCACATCACCACCCCCTCACACCAACTCCCCCTCACACCTCTCACCTCTCACTGCCCCCAAGAAAGCTCCTGGCAAATGTTGAGCCAGATACACCAACACTACAAGAAGGAGAAGGAGCTGCACAGGCCAAGTACCAGCAAGATCACCCTGAGGTGCTCAGAACAACAGTCTCCATATGAGCAAAACAATCCAGGAACACAAGTAAAGAGGCCATCACTTTCGTGGAAGGTAGCAGGAGCTGACTTAACAGATGACTGCTTCTTAAATGGACAGTTCTATGTGGCCTGCTCCAGAGTGAGTTCACCAAGCAGCCTGGTGATCCTAGCACCTGAGGGCAGAACCACCAATGTGTTCCAGAGAAAGGTCCTTTGGTAGAGAGAGAAAAAAGTACGTATGTCTCACTTCATTTCTTATACTACAATCTTCTCCATTAGAATTCCCACAACAAATGTCACAGTTCAAATTTCATATCATCGATGTTATAACTGGATTTACAGAACTTAAGTACTGTAGCGAAGCACAGATATCAGGCTGGTTCTTTTATAAAATAAGACACTAGTCAGTCATGAGTAGGCTGCCTGGTGCTATGGACATGTCTGTCTGTCAATAATGCTAGAGCAACCTAGCAATGGCATTCCATTTTGACCCTGCCTGGATGGGCTAAGATGTGAACACCGTGTTATGTGGACTACTGCATCTCTGTAACCTGGAAAGGTAACTTTGAAACTCTAGCTTATGTTTTAGCTAGTGCTGGAAAAGCTTAGCCTTTGTTATTTTAATCCTTCACAGTCTTGTCTTGTTTTAATATCCTTGCACCTTAGTAAATCAAAATATATTTTACTTAGTCATGGTAAGGTAAAGGTTCCCTTGCTCGAAAGCCAGTCAAATCCGACTCTAGGGTTGCGGTGCTCATCTCCGTTTCAAAGCCGAAGAGCCAGCGCTGTCCGAAGACATTTCCGTGGTCATGTGGCTGGCATGACTAAACACCAAGGCGCACGGAACGCTGTTACCTTCCCACTGAAGTGGTACCTATTTATCTACTTGCAATTTCTTGCTTTTGAACTGCTAGGTTGGCAGGAGCTGGGACGGGAGCTCACCCTGTCATGCGGCACTCACGGGTCTTGAACTGCTGAACTACTGACCTTCCACAGCCTGCAGTTCAGCCTCTTAACCACTTGAGCCGTCAGATCTGGCCAGCCAGCCATCCTTGATAGGTCAGCACTCCCATGCTGAGTCCTAATAGGCTCCCCCTACCCTTGTGATTCCATCCCAGGAGGGGGGGTCACTTTTTTCCCGTCACTGACTCTTCAAAACTATTGGTCACCAGAGTGGCCACAACGCATTGGTTGGCCAGATGCACTCCTTTGTTTCCAGGGGACAGCTGAAGCTATTGTAATGGAGTGCAGCAGATCTACACAAAATAGTTGCGGGGGGAGGGGTTGTAGCAATCCAGGCAGCACCATAATAGCCTTCTGCTACCTGGCTTACCACCCCCACCCAGTATTGATCTCTCGTATTTTATGAACTGAGCCCCTTTGTTTCCAGGGGGGCTGCAACCGCACACAGAAAACTTGCATGAAATGCCCCACAGTGGCAGACAACATCCATTCCATTGGTACGATGGGACGATATAACGACACCATTTTAAAACAACAACAAAAAAAGGAGAAGGCTGGGCTGATGGGCTTTGAGGAATACAGTTGCGGGGGGGGGGTTGTAGCAATCCCGGCAGCACATTTCTACACAGAAAACTTGCATGAAATGCCTTGCAGTGGCAGACAACATCCATCCCATTAGTACGATAGGTCAGTATAACGACACCATTTTAAAACAACAACAAAAAAAAGGAGGAGGGTGGGCTAATGGGTGTGGAAAAAATGGGGAGGGGGAAGGTGGGCGGGTATGATTCACTGCGAAGCAACAGGAAACTCCTGGGAATCAAGGATCACGCTGATCTGGAGCAAATGGGGAGAAGCTCCAGGCCAAAAGGCAGCCATGGGTCAAATGGTGTGAAATTGACCAAATGCACTGGAGGAAACAGAGGGCTGACCCCGGCACAAAGTCTTGTGCAAAATCTGCCTAAGATAAAAGAGGAGATGGGCCCACTGTTGGGTGAAAATGGAGAACCTCTGACAGGGGACAGGGAGAAAGGCTCAGTGCCTATTTTACCTCAGGTTTTTTTCCTGAAGAAGAAAACAGGCACATCTAGAGATTATAGTAGGCAATATATGGCATCTGGGCTGCTGGTTGACATGGACAGAGAGGTAGTTGAGAAGCACCTGGCTGCACTAGATGAGTATAAATCCCCCGGGCCAGATGGTATGCACCCAAGAGTGCTCAAAGAACTTTCTAGAGAGCTTGCAGAACCTTTTTCTCCATCATATTCCAGACATCTTGGAGGATGCAAGATGTGCCACAAGACTGGAGGAGGGCACATGTTATCCCAGTTTTAAAAAGGGGAGGAGGGATGACCCAGGAAGCTACAGGTCAGTCAGTCTGACCTTTGTCCCAGGGAAGATATTGGAGCAGATTTTAAAAGGATCAGTCTGCAAGCATCTAAAAGACAATTTGGTGATCTGAGAAAGTCAGCACGGATTTGTCCCTAACAGGTCTTGATGGACCAATCTCATTTCCTTCTTTGATTGAATGATGAGCTCACTAGATCAAGGGAATCCTGTTATGTTGTTTACCTGAATTTCAGTAAAGCTTTTGACAGAGGTCCCCATGATATTCTGATGGGTAAACTAAATGACTGTGGATTGTAAAATAGATAGGTGGATAGGGAACTGGTTGGAGAATGGCACTCGGAGGGTGCGTTCAGACGCGCCGTTTGAGCCGTTTTCAGCACGGCTCAGAAACGGCTTTTCCCTGCGCGTTCACACGCCCAACATCTGCCCACCGTCCCCAGCCGTCACTTTCTGGAGCAAACCCCCTTTGAAACGGAGTATTTTGGCACCACTTACCCAAGTGGTGTTTTCCATCATTCTCCGTTTCAAGCCGCACTTTTCCCTGTCTGATCGCTCCATCCAGCCACTTCCGGGTGCTTCAACCCCCCTCCCCTCTGGGAAGCTGCCTCCAGCTTCCGTTTTTAGTCCTCCATTTTTTTCCCCCCTTACCGGTGTGCGCTTGAGCGGAGCTCCGCACTTAGTTAAAAAAAGAAAAGGTTTACTGGTGCCTAGTTTAGGCATTTAGAGGAGTCCGGGATCTCGGGGAGGCCATTTTTAAAAGGACTCTTCCTTTAAACTTTAAAAGGACCTGTTGAGATCGCTCCTCTGCGCACCTGCCAAACTTCCTGTTCGGAAGAGGGCTGCCTGTGCGCATGCTCAAAGGAGAGGGGAAACCCCTCCCACTTGCAGGAGGACGGCGGGGCGCTCGGAAGGAGGAGGTTAGTCTGAGCGCGATTCTCCAGATTAAAAAAAAAAACGCATCGTGCCGGAGCAGTTTAAACCGCTCCAGCACGCTGTCTAAACGCACCCGGAGAGTAGTTGTCAATGGCATTTCATCTGAATGGAGGGAGGTGTCCAGTGGGGTGTAACAGGGCTCCATTCCGGGCCTGGTACTTTTCAGTATTTTTTAGATGGTCAGGATGAGGGTGTGGAGGGGCTACACATTAAATTTGCAGATGATACCAAATTGGGAGGAGCAGAGAACACACCAGCAGATAGAGATAGAATTCAACAAGATCTGAAAACACTGGAAAAGTGGATGGATGTGAACAAGATGCAGTTTAACAAGGATAAGTGCTGAGTTCTACATCTGGGTAACAAAAATGAGGAACACACATACCAGATGCGGGATACACTTCTGAGTAGCAGTGTGTGTGAACAAGATCTTGGGGCATGGGTGGACCGAAAGTTAAATATGAGCATCCAGTGTGATGCAATGACAAAAAAGGCTAATGTGATCTTGGGGTGTATCAAAAGAGGCATAACATCCAAATTGCAAGATGACATAGTTCCGCTGTACACTGCATTGGTCACACCACACCTGGAGTATTGTGTACAGTTCTGGAGGCCTCATTTCAACAAAGATGTGGACAGAATGGAGTGGGCGCAGGGGAGAGCAATGAGGATGATCAGGGGCCTGGAGACCAAGCCAAATGAGGAAAGGCTGAAAGACTTGGGAATGTTTAGTCCGGAGAAGAGGAGGTTGAGGGGGGACATGATTGCTCTTTTTAAGTATTTGAAGGGCTGTCACTTAGAGGAGGGCAGGGAGCTGTTCCTGTTGGCAGCAGAGAATAGAACTCACAGTAATGGCGGAAGGTACCAGATGGATATTAGGAAGAACTTTTTTACAGTAAGAGTTGTGCAACAGGGGAATCAACTGCATACAGAGGTGGTGAGACTGGCAGTCTTTAAGCAGCGGCTGGATAAACACTTGTCAGGGATGCTCTAAGCTAATCCTGCATTGAGCAGTAGGGTTGGACCCTGTATGTCCCCTTCCAGCTCAGTGATTCTAAGTATCCTTCTCTTGGCAGTGAGTTCCAGTGTGGATTATAAAAATGATAATGAACTAACGTATCCTCATCAACCATTGGTGTGTGTAAGAATCTATCCCCTACAGAAGTCAATGAAGTATCTCTGACAGGATTCATGGATTGAATCCTCAGAAATTTACACATTGACAGCCAAGATTCCTGAATGAAATGAAATACTAGTCATGTAGGCCAATCCCATGGGTGTCAATTTAGAAGTCCTACTGAGTTAAATGGGACCTATTGCCATTTAAATATGCATAGGATTTTTGAAGCTTTTATCTTATTCATATAGATAAATTGTGGACCTGTGAAGATTACAAAGAGAGACAAACTATCATAAAATGTCCCCTTAGTGTAAGGTTTATTTAAAAAATTTACACCCTGCCTTTCTGCCTCAGCAGAGTCATCAAGGAGGCTAGCAGATTAAAAAAATCATAATACAAATACATCTTAAAAACCATTAAAACCAAGTTAAAATGCATGCACACAGACGCAAGTCAACAAAACACAGGGCAGGAAGGAAGGCTCACTGAAGAAACACCTGACAAAACAAAACAGTCTTCACCCACTGGTGGTAGACAATAACAGAAGCAGTCCAGGGGCTCAGAAGATTGTGTGATTCTCCCCCTGGCCTGCCCCCCAAAACTGTCCTTCTGCCATCATGTGGGCATCACCCCCTGATCTTCCTCATACCTCAGAATGGGGAGAAGAGAGGATTACACCACCTGGCTCCTTTCTCTTCCCTTCTCACAGGACTTGAGCAGGGTTCATTACTTCCTCCTTGGCCTGTTGTGGGAACTGGGTTCGGTTGGGTTTGGCCCTGCCTCTTCCCCAGCCTCCCCAATCCCCAGCTCTCTAGATGGCCTAACCTGTCAGAGCAGGGTTGAGCTGGCTCCTTCCTTTCTACTGTCTCCATGATAGGTCCTCCCTGGGGCTGCCTGTGAATGGCTGATTGGCTGACTGAGGAGGTCTGCCTGAAGGAAAATCTCCACCAGCTGGACTGGTTTCCCAGGAGTCTGCTCAGTCTCAGTGGTTGCCCATGCTGCTTGTTCCCCCTCCTTCCTACTGGCAGCCTGCCTTGGTGATGCAACTAATTTCAAAGCAGACCCATGCCCCTCAAGCAAGAGGGCTCCAGAAACTCTGACCTGGTTTCTCTTTTTCTGACTAAATTCCAAACTGTCCTTCCTCCTGTCTCAACACTCAGATGCAGGACCAGAATACGAACATTATTTCCCTGCCTTGCAGTTAGGTACAGTTTGGGTCTGGAAAACATGGAATGGCATGAGTGACTCAGTACTCAGTAAGTAGACACCTTTGGCTAAAGGTATACAAAAGCCTATCATCCTTTCGCTTTGTATTATAGAATTGCATGGCTATGAGGCCCTCCTATTTTGTATAGAGTACTCTTTATTGCCACAAGATGGCTCTCTTTGTACAATCTTGTAAATTGTCACAATGAAACTAAAATGCATACAAAAGGGTCGAACTTCAGCTTGTATTGAAGCCCTGCTAGGATGTCCTTCTCTTTTATTTGCATCCAGTTCTTACATCTGTGATTCACTTCCCTTCCTTCTGCATTTTCAATAATGCGAGGTTTCAGGTGATCACGCAACTCACACTTGTGTCGCACTTGTGAAATAAAAGCAAAAGATATCTTCTTTCAATTTATAAAGAAAAACTTTTCTTTAATGCAGTGATTCACAGTGTATTTATCTGTCAATGTGGTTTTTTTGTGCCCACTTGTTTCTTGAGTCTTGGGGATAAAATTTAATGGGTCTCAAGAAGGGAAAACCAGAGACCTACAGTTTACCCCAACAGATTTTGACAAAGTGCTAAACTCATCCTGGGTGGGCACATCATGGCCCTTGGCTTGGCCCAAGGTTTAGAAACATCTTCCTGTAGTAAACCCTCCTAATTCCTTGGAAATTGAAATGATACATAGACCCCGTTCACACGGAGCATTTGCCCCGCTGAAGGCACGGTAGCCCTGCGGACTTTCTGTGCACGATCACACCGGCACATCTGGGAGGTGTAGCACTCCCGTGGCCAACCCGCAGCTTCCCGTGGAAAACACGGAGTAAAAAACTACTAGGGTCGAAGCACTAGTTTCCGGAAACCCCAGGGCAAAGGCCAGCGTCTGATTGCGGGAGCGTCAGTATCCCACGGCTTCTGACCCCGCCCATGTCCCGGGGTTTCCAGATGTTGTAAGTTTCCATGGGATGCGCACCAATGCTGAATAGCGCATGCGCACATACAAGACACCGACAGCGCCCCCCCCCCAATGGCACATGCACACTTTGCAATAGTGCAGCTTGTGTGGTCTGCTGCACCGCTTTTTTGCTGCGCTGCAGCAGCGCGGTGTGATCAGCGCTCGGAGCTGGAGCGTGGCAACCCAGTGGCCTGTGTGATCGGGCTACCACACCTTATTTTGCTCCGGTGCGAACTGCCACGCCTCCCCCCCCCCCGCATTTTCTGGCCTGTATGACCGGGGCCATAAAGAGGTATCTTCCTCAAATTAAAGAGCCAAGCTGAGCTTTCCTCTGCCTTCCCAGTGCAGAAGGTGCTTCAGGCCAGGTGAGGAGGGATCATCTTTGCATCTGCAGGGAATGCCTATTTAGAAGCAGCTGCTTCCATTGCAAGAATGTGATAGCTTCAGAACCTTCCACCATTTTGTAATTGGCCCTGCAACTGTGGGAGGCTTCTTCTTTTTTTGGATAGCGGAGCAAGTTGCAGAACCCTGCTTTAGTGTTTACTCATTTTAAAATTTAGATTTCAAGCCAATTATATAACTAGTCAAAATCTTACACCACAGGTTCATAAATTACATCTTGGCTTGCATTTTCATAATCCCATCTGGATGTAATAAAAGCGACTAGTTGAAAATGCCAAAAGATGAATCAGTATCTTAGAGGATGCTAGATTAATCTTAGTCAGGCAGTATAAAAAGATTTAGCTAAAGTATTCGAAATTATGAAATGCTGAGAAAAAGGTCAGTATGAAGTATTTAATTTCAAAGTGATGCACTTGTTACAACTAAAGAGTTTGCAGTTTTGTCAAAGAAGGCATTTTTTCATACAATGCAATTCTGTGCATCTGTTGACAACAGGAATGCTGACTTCAGAAGTATATGGTTCATTTTATTAGCACTTTAGGTGATGTTCATATCAAATGAAGCTATCAAATGTAGAAGTATGTCATTTATTGTAACTGTTTACTTTATGCTCAAAACACTTAGATTATCAAAATAACGAAGGGTACTTTGGGGTTCCTCCCTCTTGGATGCACACCTTGCTGTTCCCTGTAACTCAGCTGTTTTTTGGCTTTCTGAAAATACTGTTGAAAGGAACTGCAGCCCTATTCAATGGAGTATGCAAGGCCATGAACCACAAACTGGTTTTGTTCATGAACAAACAGTTCATGATTTGTTTTGTGGTTTGGCCACGAAATGAACCAAACTGTATTTTCTTGGTCTGTGCCCATCTCTACTGCACAGAAGAAGGTAAACCACTTCTGATCATCTCATACCTTGAAAATCCTATAATGAGACAATCAGGGCCGGCTCGCCCACTAGGCGAGCTAGGCGCTCGCCTAGGGTGCCAGCCCTGCAGGGGCGCCAAAATGCCCCCGCCCCCCCGTGAAAAGTCCCCCTTCCCGCCCGGCACTGCCACCTGCTGGTGCTGAAAGGGAAGGGGCAACTGCGAGGCACCCAGGAAAGCAGCGCTCCACCATCTCCAGGCCCCACTGGGAGGTTGGCATCCCCAGTGGGGTGGGCGCCCCAGGCTGTCCTGCCTAGGGCGCCCAGACACCTGGGGCCGGCCCTGGAGACAATACAAAACATATCTCTCCTTATATATATTTGAGTTTTGGTGTCCATCCTGGACACGCTTCCACAGCCTTTGGCCTGCTGAGATGCCACTCTCACAGTCTCCCAATCCCATGGCTGCATTGGCTCGCTGTGTTGGCTCGGCCCTGCCCACCAAGCCGGCAGCCAGCATTTCACCATCAGTCTGGAGGGAGCCGGTGATGGACACTCTGCTGAGAGAGCGGCAACCCCTCCACAGGGGAGAAGGAGGCAGACCTAGCGAGCGGCGGCAATCAGGGGAAGCACTCACCTTTGCTGCCCCTTGTGGCCCCTCTCCCTTGGCTGCAAGGCCTGCACCACAGAGAAGACTGCCCAGCACCTTTCAAAGGCTTCCTCACCTTCCTTCAGCAGTGGCAGCAGTGCCAGGGAGGGTCTGGCCTAGAGGAAACAAGCTCCGGTTCCTGGAAAGCCAGACTCTTTCCTGAGGAAGATTCTTCTCTTGGCTCCTGTGTGAGACTAACTGTGACTGTCTCCTCAGTGGGTGTTGGTAGGCAACCAAACAACCAAGCTTGCTTCTGTGAGTAAAAAAACAAAGGACTTTCAGCATAACCCCCCCCCCCACTTGTCCACTTTCCTCTCAGAATAAATTTAACATGCCTCTCACTCCTTTTTGGCTCCACCATGGCTGGCTGGCTAATGAGGTGGGCCAGTGACCATCAGACCATTCTCTTCAACCCCCTACTGTGCGACTGACTTTCCCCTAGGGCTGTCAATCTCCAGGTGAGACCTGGAGATCTTCCACTGTTACAATTGATCTCTAGATGACAGAGATCAGTTCCCCTGGAGAAAATGGCTGCTTTGGAGGGTAGACCCTATGCCATTATCCCCTGCTGAGTCCTTCCATCCCCCCCAATGCTGCCCTCCACAGGATCCACCCCCAAATCTCCAGGTATTTCCCTAATCAAAAGTGGCAACTGTGCTTTCTCCTCAGTGCCTGTTGCTAGGCAACCAGGTTCTGTCAGTAAAAGGCCCTTTCCACACCTATTTTGGCCTTTGGGAGAAAACTCATTTGTTCCACTCCTGATAGGGTTGCCAACTCCAGGTGGGAAATTCCTGGAGATTTGAGGGATGGAGCCTGTAGAGGGTGAGGTTTGAGGAGGGGTGGGACCTCAGACAGGTACAATGCCATAGACTCCACCCTCCAAGCCAGCCATTCACTCATGGGGAACCATTGTTGCCAATCTCCAGGTGGGGGCTGGAGATCACTCAGAATTACAACTGCTCTCTAGGTGGGAGGGGGAGGAGATGAAAAGCTGAAGCCAGGGGGCAGATAACAGTAGGTTGATGGTTGTCTGGGAAGGAGATTGGATTGCCAACAACAGGTTGGGAAATTCCTGTAGATTTGAGGGGTGGAGCCTGGAGAGGGTGAGGTTTGAGGAGGGGTGGGATCTCAGACAGGTACAATGCCATAGACTCCACCCTCCAAACCAGCCATTCCCCTCATGGGGAACCATTGTTGCCAGTCTCCAGGGGAGGGATGGAGATCATGCAGAATTACAACTGCTCTTCAGATGGCAGAGATCAGTTCTCCTGGAAAAAATGGTGGACTCTGTATCATTATACCCTACTGAGGTCGCCACTGCGAATTGGCACTGAGTGCCCAAGGCCGGGGCACTCTCCCAGAGCCTCTTTCTAGAGCTCATTGTATTTATTTCCACAACGGGCCTTATTCCTAGTGTGTGTGTGTGTGTGTGTGTGTATATAGATATATAGATATATATATATATAGTGCTGGAAGACAGTACCCCCAGGTCAGACAGGACTCAGTCAGCTACTGGGGAAGAGGGCAAGTACAAGCAGTGCTATTCTTAATGATGCAACTGGATTCAAGCTGAAAGGACATTCAGTTATTGATGTGAATGGATGCAAAAGAAAGTCCAAAACTGTTCAACACATATAATAGGAACATGACAAATATGAATCAAGGTAAGCTGAAAATCATAAAATGAGAAATGGAACATTTAAACATTGCAATCCTGGGAGTGAGGGAATTAAAGGGGGCTGAATTAAGACATGTTTCTGTCAGAAGTGTTTTACACAGGAAACAACAAACACAGAATAAATGGAAGAACAAAGTTCACATCCAGTGATACCTTTAAGATCAACAAAGTTTTATTCAAGGTATAAGCTTTCATGTGCACACATACATTTCTTCAGCTAAATTGAAATGGAAGTTACCAGACCATAATACAGGTAGAGGGTGAGCAGCAAATTAGCATAGAGCCAGTTTGGTGTAGTGTTTAAGAACACCAAAAATGAAAGAAAGGTGTTGACAAGCATCATGGTGTCCACAGGCAACACCTTGGGGTCCTCTGCACTAGACTGAGACCCACATCTGAAAATTTCTAGGTCTTCTATAATTTAATTCAGTTTAGTTATAATTATGTATTGACAAAGAAAGTCATTTGGTCTCAAGTTTACTTAATATTTAAATGCACATTCCTAGCTAACTGCAGAGTACTGCGTACATTATGGTGCTGTACTGATGCTATTTCGTTTCTAGTTTGCCCTTCTCTCTGAGACTCAAGGCAGATTACACAGTATAAATCAATGCAATTTATATAAGACATCTAATAAGCAATGTAATAGGTCTATAATTACTGCAGTCTGAAACAAGACATATGTATTAGATATGGTATGTTCAACAATGCAGAAAATGGTACTGAGTAAATGTAAAAAACAAACCAGCAATATGATAATACGTACAGCAAAAAATAATACAGTATAGTAGTATAGTTTATGGTCCTGATCCCTGTATAAAAACACCTTCATGAACCATTATATCATAAAGAGTAATAATTAATATGATACTATATGGAATACATCACATCAGTGCATCTTGCTCAGTGGCAACATGTCTAAACTGTACATTGGAAACAAAGATGGGAAATGTTAAAGATAATAGAAACATATAATTTTGGTTCAGTTGCACATACACATGACATGACTAGCGTTGGTGAAAGCTTCCAAGATTTGACTTACTAAGGTTCCAGTGACACATGCCAGATAACATGGGGGGAAGTGAGGCTATTTGCTCCATAGCAATTTGACCCGCATTTGTGTGATCACACAGTCCATGGGAGCTGCGGGGACAGCCTGCCACCGTGTGATCAGATGCAAACTGTGGGTGAATGGGTTTTTTTGCCACGTGTTTCTGATGCACTTAAACAGGGGATTGATTAATTGCATCTCCACACTGAGGGCTTCCTATGGCAGTATGCAATGATGCGCATACTGTGGGGGGGGGGAATGCACAGAGTCGGGATGGCCTGATCAGACCATCCTGATGCCATGAGAGCATGCTGGCGTGATCACACAGGGGAAAGTCCATCCGTGGCCCATAGCAAACTGTTTGATAGTGGACTTTCCCTAGTGTCTTTTAACTCCACTCTTGCAGCAGAGCAAAATGGGTTGCCGACAGGTGCGGGGCGCTGGCCAGATGTTCACATCCGATCGCACCCGTTAAATCCGCCTGGCATTCGTGCCTATGGCGCAGCTAATTGTGCATGTGATCGCAGTCTAAAAGCCACTACCACAACTTACATATTCCAGCCAAAATATACATTTCCAACCCAAGTGGACTATTAGAAAACATTTTCCCATGTGATTTTGAGCTTGTTTTAAATAAAAGAGAAAGAAAAGCAATGTGTATGTTCAAATTACTTGAAATGAGAACAAATGGCAATACTTAAGAATACAATATACAAATGCAACCTAATATTTTGATGTAAATTTTTTATTGTTCATTTCCAGGGCCAGTGTGTGGTATCAGTGAAAGTGGTACTATAAGCAGGGCCGGCTCGCCTACGGTGCACCGGCCTGCAGGGGTGCCAAACCGCACCCTGCCCCCCCGAAAAAAACCCCACCACTGCTGCCAGCTGCTGCCACTGCCTCCCCACCACCACCACGACCAGTGAAGAGCGCCCCAGCGGGGCACAGGAGGCAGTGTGTGGAGCTTGCCCACCCTCCCCCTCCCCCCTCAGGGGAGAGGAGGCAGGAGTGGCAGCCACCACCACCAGCAGCGAAGAGCACCCCAGCAGGGTGCAGGAGGTGGCGGCAGAGCTTGCCGACCCTCCCCCTCCCCGGGGGGAGAGGAGGTGGGGGCAGCAGCCGCCACTGCCAGCAAAAAGTGCCCCAGTGGGGCACAGGAGGCAGCGGCAGAGCTTGCCCACCCTCCCCCCTCAGGGGGGGAGAGGAGGCAGGGTGGCCACTGCCGTCAGCAAAGAGCACCCCAGCGGCATGCAGGAGGCGGTGGTGGAGCTTGCCTGCCCTCCCCCTCCCCCCTTGGGGGGGAAAGAGGAGGGGTCGGCGGCCAGCACCACTAGCGAAGAGCGCCCCGGTGGGGCACAGGAGGTGGCGGCGGAGCTTGCCCCCCCTCCCCCTCCCCCCCTTGGGTCTCCAGGCCCCACTGGGAGGTTGGCATCTGCACCCGCCTAGGGCGCAGAACCACCTCGAGCCAGCCCTGACTATAAGTAATGCCTTTGATTTTTACTCAAATGTTTAAAGGAATATTACCCTAGCTGCTGGTAGCCATTTTTCTGTAGCTGGCTCCCACACAACATAAGTAATGGTCAACCACATAGAGGGGTCCTGATCATATGAATCTTTCCCATAAATCAAGCTCTCTTTATCAGACTAGAAGGTTGGGATCTATGCTACTGGCTCATCCATAAAATTGGTTATTCAGACATTACCCCAAAGATTATTACATTAGGAATAATGATGATTTTCTAGTAGCTCCCATTAACAATAATTATGGGAAAGGGAGATTATAGCAAAGCAGTGATTGGCTCATGCATGTAGTTCATGTGATGGCTTCATCATCTAGGGGTGGAATACCTTAGCCCTTTTCAGTCATTATGGTTGCATGTATAGGAACCCCAGCAAACATTCATATCAGAAGCATACAGTACACACAATCATCCCAATCTGTGTGATTGCTTCTGTCAGGAAAAATGGCAATGTATGAATTTTCCGCTTCAGAACACATAAACCAGAAACCTGACTTCCAGCGTGTGTGCACTAGGGCTAAAAACAAAATAATGAAAGAAATAAACCATTTTACTGGTAAAGCACTTCTATGAATATATCGTTCCTGTCCTTGTACTTGAGAATTGGTCAGGTTAGGACTAGATTACCTGCTCTCTTTTGTTCAGTTACACCAATGGAAAAGGTTCAAATGAACACCAATTTAACTATCTAAAGGCAGCCTTTCAATAGGTTGCTTCTGCAGCCACTACTTGTTTTGTAAGTAAAATATTGTGCCTCTTCCTTCACAGTAGCTGCCCAGGGCTTGGCCTGTGCTCAGATTTGACTGGAACTGTAAGTTTCATCCTAACCAAGGGACTGGAGCAGGTGTCATTTATTTTCATTTTGTTCTGACTGTTTCAGCAGTGATGAATTGCACACTATGATGCTCTTGGAATGTCTAATTACTGGGTCTCCCAAACATGTTCAGAACAAATTTGTCCAACAGATTATGGTCAAGTGGGCAAACATTTTAGAACTTCCTAGAAGCCCATAGCCTTTATTTCATATTTCTCTGAGCCTTATGGTGCTTCAGATCATTACATGACATCATAACATGGGAACAACACTTAAGTTAAAAATTAATCATGAGCCAACTACAGAAAATAAAAGGCTAGATAAATGCAGCCTCTGACAGCTGAATGTTTATAAAGCCCAAAGATCTTCATTGCAGCATGTTTAGAGTGTTTTTACTACAGCTAAAATAATTTATTCTGCGTCTCAAGAAATGCAGATGATTAGGGGAAAAGGTCACCAGCAGTAAAATACAAGTTTTCAAGACACTGGTGCACCTTCTTATTCAGCATTAGGTATATTGTGTCATACTGCTATAAATTTCCATGGTGTTAGTTTTAATATATTTAGGGCCGCCAAGTGTGAAACAACAGAGATTTAAAAGACCAGAGGGCCATGGTCACCATGGTAGCCTAGAGAACTGGGTAAGGGGCCACTGAGGGAAGGGGGATAGTGGCAACATACCACTTCTTATCAAGCATCTTATGTGGGTTCTTCTGAATGTGTACAGTGGGGGTGGGGAGAGAAGGACTTGGTCTTCTCTTTTTTTTTTTTTGAAACAAAATTTTTATTGGGATATATTCAACATTTCCAATCACGTTACCAATACAGTTTCAAAAAAGAAGATCCCCGTCCCAATCCCCCCACCCCCCCTAATAGGCTTCCAACACTGCTAATAACAAACAAAAAAAATTATAAGGCAATCAAGCTTAGACTTAAATACATCGACAAACCAGGTAACACATTTAAGTTGTATATAACCTCTACAATTTCAGCATATTATATATAACAGTACATACAGTTCAAAATTCATTTCACTTCTCGTTCAATATCCATACGTATCCAAATTATATATTTTCCCCTTCATTCTATATTCAGTTTCTAGATACAGTTTCAATCCTTCCCAGTCTTTTAGGTACTGTTCTGCCATTTGTCCATTTAATTTCTTTGTCATTTTGTCCATTTCCGCTAAGAATAACAATTTTCTCAACCAGTCATGTATATCTGGCACCTTCTCCATTTTCCACTGCTGAGCAAAGGCCATTCTCGCCGACGTAATCATGTACCATAACAGTGTCCTTTTTTCTTGTGGAATTTTTTCCATTGTCAAACCGAGGAGAAGAAGTTCTGGCTTTCTTTCAATTGGGATTTTCAATATTTTCTGCATCACACAATGTATATTAGACCAGTATGCTTTCACTTTATCACATGACCACCACATATGGTAAAAAGAACCCTCTACTTTTTTACATTTCCAACATTTATTACTCAAGTTCTTATCCATACTAATATTGGCAATCTTTTTTGGTGTCATGTACCATCTATACATCATCTTATAACAATTTTCTTTTACATTGATACAAGTAGACATTTTAAAAGATCTTTTCCACAAAAATTCCCATGATTCCATAGAAATTTCTTTGTTCATATTTATGGCCCACTTTATCATTTGTTCTTTAACGGTTTCATCCAAAGTATATACAGTCAACAAAGTTTTATACATTTTTGATATCATTTTCCATTCTTTTTTCAACCATATATTCTCAAAATCATCATTCATAGCTCTAAAACCAAACTCTTTACAGTCTTTTTTATAGATGTCCCTTATTTGACAATATTGTAGCCAACCATACTCAAATTCTAATTCATTATTTGGTTTTAAAACATATTTTTTCCCTTCTTTTTGCAACAATTCCTGATACTTCAACCAGTCATTACCTTTATATTCTGAAAACAGATGTATAACTGCAGCTGGAACAATCCACAGAGGCCTTTCATCCGAAATTGTATCCTTATACCTGGTCCATGCATCAAACAATGTCCTCCTTACATAATGATGCTTAAACATAGAGTCAACTTTGTTTTTCCCATACCAAAGATAGGCATGCCAGCCAAATCTGCAATCGTGCCCCTCAAGAGCTAAAAGTTTTCTATTTTCCAAATTTACCCATTCAGATAACCAAGACATACATACTGCTTCATGATACAAACGCAAATTCGGGACTTGGAAGCCACCTCTGTCTTTAGTATCATACATTATCTTCATTTTAATTCTTGGCTTCTTCCCTGCCCAGATAAACTTAAAGATTTCTCTTTGCCATTTTACCAACACTTTCCCATCTTTCACAATTGGTATTGTCTGAAACAGAAACATTAACCTGGGCAGTACATTCATTTTAATAACGGCAATTTTTCCAAGAAGAGATAACCTTAGTTTTTCCCATTTTTCTAAATCACTCTTTATCGAACCCCACAGTTTTTCATAATTATTCTTAAACAAATCTATGTTTTTCATTGTAATTTCAACTCCCAAATACTTAACCCTTTTAACCACTTCACATTCTGTCACATTTTGTAACGTTTGTTGCTTTGTACCAGTCATATTTTTACACAATATCTTAGATTTATTTTTGTTGACATAAAACCCTGCAAGATCACCAAACTCTCTTACTTTTTCAAATACCTTAGGCATATTATTAACAGGATCTTCAACAATAAACATGATATCATCCGCAAATGCTCTTAATTTAAATGAAAAACCTCCAATATTCAAACCTTTTATATTATCATCATCTCTAACCGCTTGTAGCAAAATCTCCAAAATCCAGATGAATAACAATGGTGACAGGGGACAACCTTGTCTAGTACCTTTTCTTACCCGGAACATATCTGTTGGTTCTGCATTGACAATCACCGAAGCTTTTTGTTCTTTATATATCGATTGAACCATTCTTGTAAATTCTACGCCCATCAAAGATTTCTCAAGCACTTTAAACATAAATTCCCAATTCAAATTATCAAAGGCCTTCTCTGCATCCAAAAATAAAAAAGCAACTTCTTTTTCAGGGTGTTTATCATAATACTCAATTGCGTCCAAAACAACCCTCATATTGTCTTTAATTTGTCTATTTGGTAAAAAACCAGCTTGATCCTCAACAATAGTGTCTTTTAAAAACTTTTTAAGGCGCTCTGCCAATATTTTTGCAAATATTTTATAATCGTTGTTCAATAATGAAATGGGCCGGTAGTTTTTAACATTTGTTAAATCTTGCATTTCTTTAGGGATTAAGGTGATTGCAGCTTCATTCCAGGAGTCTGGGATCTTTCCTGTCTTTCTAATTTCATTTAAAAGAATCTCCAACACCGGGACCAAATCTTCATGAAATTTTTTATAAAATTTAGCTGAAAAGCCATCCGGGCCTGGAACTTTAGAGATTTTTGCCTCAGCTATTGCTTTACTAATTTCATCTTTAGTTATTGCAGCATTTAAAAATGTTTTCATTTCAGGGTTTGGTTGTATCAAGTTAGCTTTGGATAGGTAATCCAACATTTTTTGAGGATCCGCTTGCTTCAATTGAAAGAGAGTCGCGTAGTATTTAAAAAATTCCCTCTTAATTCCTCCTGGGTCTAAAATCTCTTTATTTCCATCTTTCAAACAAGTGATTGTTTTATTCTCTCTTCTTTTCTTTAATTGCCATGCTAAATATTTGCCAGGTTTGTTTGCACCTTCAAAGGATTTCTGTTGCAATTTTTTCAAGTTCCAAAATACTTCTTTGTTCAACCTTGCCTCATATTGCTCCCTTAGAATCCTCAATTCTCTCAAAATCTTCTTTTTACCAGGCCTTTTCTTAAGTTCTGTTTCTTTTTTCCGAATATTTTCCATAATTTCTTTGTCTATCTTCATTTGTTGTTTCCTTTCATTATTATTGATTGCAATCAGATGTCCTCTCATCACAGCCTTGTAGGCTTCCCATACCGTTTGCGTCTGTACACTTTTATTTAAGTTCAATTGAAAGTATGTTTGGGTTTCTGTCCTTATTTTATCCACAATATTTTGCTTGTCCAGCAAATCTTCATTAAGTCGCCATCGAAATTTTTTCCTCTTAACATACATTGACCATTTTATCGGACTGTGGTCAGAAAGAGTCCTAGGCAATATCTCAATTTTGCGTGTTTGCAAGATTAAATTCTCTGTCATCCACATCATATCTATCCTTGAAAAAGATTCGTGTCTTGATGAATAAAAAGAGTACTCTCTATCTCTGGGATTTTTAATTCTCCAAACGTTTGCCAAGTGTTCATGTTTAGTCAATTGAAAAAAGACTTTAGGAAGTTTGCCCATGGCCTCAACTCCTTTTTTTGATTTTCTATCAACAACATTGTCAACAGTACCATTAAAATCGCCCATTAAAATCGTTTGCTCATAGGTCAACTGTCGTAGTTGTTCCCACAAATCCTGAAAAAAGTTTTCCTTTGCCCCATTAGGAGCATAGAGATTAACAATTAATGTCTTTTTATTCTGCAACACCACTTCTACCGCCAAAAATTTCCCTTCATTGTCTTTAAAAATTTCTTTTGGTTCCAACTCCTTTTTAATATATGTAACAACTCCTTTTTTCTTTTGAGAGGAGAGTGAATAAAATTCCTCTCCTAATCTTTTTTGAATCAAAAATTTGGCATCTGATTTTTTAATATGTGTTTCTTGCAAGCAAACAATATCACATTTCTGTTTTTCCAACCAGAGTCTGACATTTTTCCTTTTTTGGGGTGAATTCAGTCCATTAACATTCCATGAAATTATTTGACTCTCCATGTTGATTCTATAATTATTTATCAGAGTCTTTAAAATTATCATTGATGAATCTGGTCATTTGGTCAACTGACTTGATGGTGACTCTCTTCTGCTTGAACGAAAAACTGACACCTTTAGGAATTTCCCACCTATATCTTATGCCCTCTGTTTTCAGCTTGTCAATCAGGTCTTTAAAAAGTCGTCTGTCCTGAAGCATCGCTCTGGGTAGTTCCTTTAGGACCATGATTTTCTTGTTGTCAATTGTGAAGTCGTCTTGAAATTGTTGCTTAAACAAATCCTCCTTCAGCTTCTTAGATATAAACTGGACAATTACATCTCTAGGTAGTTTTTTCCTTTGCGCAATCGCAGAATTGACTCTGTATACCACATCAATTTGTGCCGCCACTCTCTCCTCTTCCATTTTCAAAAAGTCTGCAACAGCATCTACCATAACTGAATGGATGTCCTCATTCTTGTCTTCAGGGATCCCCCTGAATCTCATGTGGTTAATCATTGCATTATATTGGACCATCACATTCACTTTATCTGTTTCTAAAGTGACCTCAGCTATATTGGATGCTACTCCCTTCACCCTTACATCCATCTCATCTGCTCTTTTGGTCAGCGTCTGTATCTCTTTTGTAATTCCAGACATTTCTTTTTTCAACTCTGTTACTTCTGTTATTACAGTCTTTTCCAACTTCAGAATCGCGTCCATCACTCGTTTCTCCATAGCTTCCATCATGCCCTGTAGCTTTTTTTCCTCTTTCCCAGCCATTTTCGGGGAGGACCAAGTATTTGCCCTCTGTCGTTGCCGCAGGTCGTAAGCCGTTGTTCAAAGTTTTCCCTCCAAATCACTTTAAATCAAAGTCCTTCTTGTGCCCACCTAAATCGCACTAGTTTCACTTTTTTATATTAAGTCTTTCGTTTAAAATCAAAGAAAATTTTTCTGACCTTCCCAAAATGGCGTGCGCAATTTCTCTATGGTAAATGGTTCTTCCGGGTACTCACTTCCTGTCCGGCAGTCTTGATGGTCCCCCTTGTTCCTGATTTCTTCCCTTCTTCCGGCCTCCTTGGTCTTCTCTAGGATGATTACTTGTCTGTTCTGAAGTCACTTCCTGTTTTGCCGATTTCTGCTGCAGCAGCTACAGTACTTTTCCACTGCAGTTCTCGCGGAGTTACTGTTAGTTTCTATTTTAAAGTCAATAATCTAACCGCAGGAATGATCAACAATTCGGCTTTTTGGCCTTTTTTAGCTGTTTAACTGCACTTTTTCCGCTCCAATGTTAGTACGACAGATACAGCACGATCATGCGCTTCATCGGATGTTGTTTATTTTCGGCCGAAACACGTCTCCGGTGAGCAATTTTAAAAAGTTACCTTCAAAGTCCGTGTCTTGTTATAGCAGTGTTTCCTTGATATCAGTTTCCGTAGAATGTCTTGGAGGTCTGGGTCATGCGTTCTTATGTTGAGAATCCAACTCGGTGGGGTCTTGTAGAGATTTTCCGAAGTGCCTTCTCTGGGGGAGGGGATCAAGGCTGGTCGCAGCGCTCTTTAAAGCCCCGCTATCAGCCGATCTCAACTCCTCTCTCGGGCCAGGCTCTCTGCCAGTCACCCCCCTGCCTGGGGGGATCTGCGGTGGGCTATTTGAAGCCCACCCTGTCGTCAAGACCCTCTGTTTGCTCTGGGAGCTCTACGAGCAAGCCAGAACACGTTAGGATGCCATGAATCCCTGACCGGAAGCCAGGACTTGGTCTTCTCAATAGTGGCATGCTGCGATTGTAGAATTCCCTCCCTTAGGAAGTTCACTTTGCTGTTTGCTTCCTGGCATTTATGTGTCTTGTTTATTTATTCAATAAGTACCTGAACCATCATTCAGTGCTCAAGATGGCTTGGGACTCAAACATGTAAAAACAACAATTCAATAAAAGCCTGCTTGGCAGCCTGCTTAGAAGCCCTGTTGGGCTGACAAGGGAGTTCAAATAAAACCAAGGTGGTTTTGGCAGGCATTGCCGCCTGGTGGTCATTTGTGTAAACGACTACTCTTGGCTGTTAAGGATTGGCAGTTAGGCAGGCGGCCATTTTGGTGACGTCTGCCAGAGGTGGCCATTTTGGGTAGTGACATCTAGAGGTGGCCATTTTGGGGCGGTCTCTTGGGCAGCCATTTTGAGAGGACACAGGGGGCAGACATTTTAGGAGTATCTAGAGGCAGCTGATTAGGTATTTAGTTTAGAGCAAGTTTGGGGCCTTATATCTAGTAACATGGCACCCAAGAAGGGACAAGGCCCTCCTAAGGGCAAGCAGCCAGCCCCAAAGAAGCCTACACAGAAGTCCCCAAAGTGGCCCACTCTCTTAGACTCCTTTGATGAGGATGAGCAGGACCCTGTCAATGCAGCCATTCTAGAGAGGCTTGCGGTCCTTGAGAGTCAGCAGGGTGAGCATCCTCCATCTCATGACACAGCTAAATCTTTTCCCAAACAGTCTTTCCAGGCACAGGTGTTGGTTTGTTTAGCTCTTCTTGAGGACAGACAGGGTGAAGTGGCATCATCATCTGGTCAACTGGTCCAGAGGCAACACATGGATGACAAGTGGGAGAGACAGGGCCCAGAGGAGCTCCAGGTGGAGCTTTATAAAGGACCCCCAAGGAGTGAAGGTAAGGCTGAGAACACCGGTCAAGGTGGGTCTTATTAGCCTTGGGGACCCAGCACCCAAGGTGCCACTGGTTACACCGCAAATGCCGTGCAAGGTAGTGTTGGTCACACAATGCCGGGCGATTGGCCATCCTATGTAGGAGGTATGGCCCAGCCACCTCCTCAGGGTGTCTGGCCTGGATGGGGCTACCCAAATTCAGGTGCGGGTTTTGTAAATTTGGGGGGTTCCGGATATGACTCAGTTTCTGTGGGTGCCATTCCCTTTGGGAACATGGCTTTGCCACTTGGAGATCACCTCTCCACTGCCACAAGGGATAAAATCCTTAAGGGAGAGTTTGTGGATGTCTTTAAATTATTATATAGGGAATTGGAAAAGAAAGATAGGGAGGACCTAGATGAGTGGGAGAAGGATTGCCTGAAGAGGCGCACTGTGGTCAGGACCTGGACAAATTGGTTCCCAGGATTTTTAATTTACATGGCAGTGATAGTGAGACATCAACCATGGAGGGCTTCGGTGATGCTCCAGTATATGGACATCATTTATAAAAGGTTTACTGATTTCCCAAGCCCTGCATTGCTTCAGTACAATGAGGAGTTCAGGATGAGGGCAGCCATGAATCTGGTCCTGAGATGGGACCAGATTCATCTGCATTTATGGCTGCAGATGTCTCCCGATCAGCGATTTGGTGATGAGAGGTCAGATAGTGGCCATCTGCAAGTCACAAGGTCAGGCAGGTACCTGTGCCCAGGCAGGGCAGGTGTTTCAGCGACACCCGCTTTGCTGGGAGTTCACCACCCATGGGACATGCAGCCACAAGTCATGCTCCTTCAGGCATGAATGTCCTTTGTGCACAAGGCCCCATGCCCTGTCAGGCTGTCCCAAAACAAAGGGTAGGTCAGGAGGAAAGGGGGGTAAGCATCCTGGAGGAGGCAGTGGTTATAACCCCCCTCCTGTCAAAGGGTCCAAGCCCGATTAAAGTTGAAGTGCTTGAGCATTGGTTGAAGGATTACCCCAAATGATGGGATAGCACTTTCCTTTTGGAAGGTTTCACTCTAGGGTTTAGGATACCTTACCAAGGGAAGAGAAGGTCATATAGTGCACCTAACCTGAAATCAGTTAAGGGGATGGAGCACATAGTTAGGGGGGAAATGACAAGGAGTGTAGGGAGGGCAGGGTACTTGGCCTATTCCCTTACCCACCAGTTAACCATTTGAGGGTTTCCCCATTGGGAGTTGTGCCAAAGAAGGTGCCTGGTGAGTATCGCCTCATTCACCACCTGTCCTACCTACGTCGGGAGTCAGTGAATGGCGCGATACCTGAGGAGTAATGTTCTGTTAGATACACCTCAATTGATCAGGCCATGTTAATGGTGAGCCGCTGTGGCCAGGGGGTGGAATTGGCAAAATGTGACATTAAGTCAGCCTTCCGTCTCCTCCTGGCCACCCAGGTGATTTTGAGCTGTTGGGCTTCACCTTCGAGGGCAAATTCTACATGGATAGGGCCCTTCCCGTGGGGTGTTCTGTGTCTTGTGCTGCTTTCGAGAGGTTCAGTTCCTTTTTGGAATGGGCCTTGCATTACAGGACAGGACTATGCACCACTGCCCACTATCTTAATGACTTTCTGGTACGGAAAGGTACAGGGCAGTGTGAATTTTTACAGACCAGCTTCATGAACCTGGCAGGAGAACTGGGAGTTCCTCTTGCCCTGGAAAAAACTGAGGGACCTACTCCCATTTTGATGTTCCTAGGCATAGAAATCAACACAGTAGGGCAGCTGTGTAAGTTACCTGCTGACAAATTGGATGCACTGCAGGTGTTGCTTGACACAGCCAGGATGAAGGAAAGGATCACCTTGCTGGAGTTGCAGCGGCTCACCTCAGCTTTGCATGCAAAGTTGTGGCACCCGGCTGGACATTTGTTAGGAGACTATGTGAGTCCATGAGGGGTCTCCATCTCCCACACCATAGGACCAGGGTCACCAAGGGGATATGGAAACTATTTTTACCTTATCTTCTCCATACTCTTTCACCAACTTTTCAAAGGGAGTAATAATTCTTTTACCAATATCATTAATTTCTTCCTCCTTCAGCAATGAGGAAATTTGACTTTTTTGCAACCAGTTCATCCTATTCAGAATATTATTTCCCTCTTCTATCATCCCTTCCATTTCCCCAGATCTTTTTCAACTCTCTAATAGTAATCTTCTTTAATTTATCTCCTACCTCCTTTGACATTGATCCTCTTAACGGGGTAAATTTATCATAATACCACATTTTGGTAAGAGGTGATATCCCCGGAGCAATCTCTTTTTTCCACCTCTCCCATACCATACAAGGCCCCAGAAAGGTTGATAATTTGTCCCCTACTTCTTCCTCCTTTTTCTATCAAACAGACTTTCCTTTCCTCCTACCACCGCTAAATATTCCTGCTCTATCCAGCCAAGATCTTCTAGCTCTCCCTCCAGCCAAATCATTAAATGCCTTAATTGATATGCATCCTAATAAATACTAATATTGGGAATCCCCCATCCCCCATCTTTTATTCCATAATATCTATACCTTCCAGCCATCCTTAGTTTCTTAGATGCAAAACCAAAACTATCTATAGCTCCTTGCCACTTCTTCAATATATTTACTGGTATATGCCAGGGTAATACATAGAAAATGGCAAGAATACACAGAAGAACTATATAAGAAGGACCTCAATGTCCTTGACAACCACGATGGTGTAATCACTGACCTCGAGCCAGACATCCTGGAAAGCGAAGTTAAATGGGCCTTAGAAAGCATTACCAACAACAAAGCTAGTGGAGGTGATGGTATCCCAGCTGAGTTATTCAAAGTCTTAAAAGAAGATGCTGTTAAAGTGCTGCACTCAATTTGCCAACAAATTTCGAAAACACAACAGTGGCCACAGGATTGGAAAAGGTCAGTGTACATTCCAATCCCAAAGAAGGGCAATGTCAAGGAATGTTCAAACTATCGCACAATTGCACTCATTTCACACGCTAGCAAGGTCATGCTCAAAATCCTACAAGCTAGGCTCCAACAGTACATGGATAGAGAACTGCCAGAAGTACAAGCTGGGTTTTGAAGAGGTAGAGGAACTAGAGATCAAATTGCCAACATTCGCTGGATTATGGAGAAAGCAAGAGAGTACCAGAAAAACATCTACTTCTGCTTCATTGACTATGCTAAAGCCTTTGATTGTGTGGATCACAATAAATTATGGCAGGTTCTTAAAGAGATGGGAGTACCAGACCACCTCACATGTCTCCTGAGAAACCTGTATAAGGGTCAAGAAGCAACACTTAGAACCGGACATGGAACAACTGATTGGTTTAGCATAGGAAAAGGAGTACGACAAGTATGTATATTGTCACCTTGCTTATTTAATTTTATGCAGAGTACATCATGCGAAATGCTGGCCTGGATGAATCACAAGCTGGAGTTAAGATTGCTGGGGAAAAGATCAATAACCTCAGATATGCAGACGACACCACTCTGATGGCAGAAAGTGAAGAGGACCTAAAGAGCCTCTTGCTCAGGGTGAAAGAGGAGAGCGCAAAAGTGGGCTTGAAGCTCAACATCAAAAAAACTAAAATCACCGCATTTGGCCCCATCACTCCTTGGCAAATAGAAGGGGAAGTCGTAGAAGTAGTGACAGACTTCACGTTTCTAGGATCCCAGATCACTGCAGATGGTGACTGCAGCCATGAAATTAAAAGATGCCTGCTCCTTGGGAGGAAAGTGATGACAAACCTAAACAGCATGATAAAAATCAGAGATATCACCCTGCCAACAAAAGTCCGCATGGTCAAAGCAATGGTATTCCCTGTAGTAATGTATGGCTGTGAGAGTTGGACTATAAGGAAGGCCGAGCGCCGAAGAATAGATTCTTTTGAACTATGGTGCTGGAGAAGACTCTTGAGAGTCCCTTGGACTGCAAGGAGATCAAATCAGTCAATCCTAAAAGAAATCAACCCTGATTGTTCCCTGGAAGGCCAGATCCTGAAGCTGAAGCTCAAATACTTTGGCCATCAAATGAGAAGGGAGCATTCACTGGAGAAGACCCTGATGCTGGGAAAGATTGAAGGTCAAAGAAGAAGGGGATGGCAAAGGATGAGATGGTTAGACAGTGTCATCGATGCAACGAACATGAAATTGAGCAAACTTCAGCGGACAGTGGAAGACAGGAGGGCCTGGCGTAATCTGGTCCATGGGGTCGCGAAGAGTCGGACTCGACTGTGCGACTGAACAACAACAACAAATACATAGAAAAGGTAAGTCAGCCTAGGAACCCATTGCATTTCTTGCGCTAATTGAATCTTTCCTCCTCCCCCATTCTCTCATTTTAGCTTGTATTCCACTCCAAATTCTTTTATAATTACACTCAAATATTTTTTTTCATTCCTAGGAATATTTACCCCTAAATACTTCACCATTTTATTTGCTATGGGAATACTCAAAGTTTTAGAAGCCATTAATTGTATTTTTGGTTTAACATTAAAACATATCATTGAAGATTTTGAAAAATTCGCTTTTAACCCTGACACCTCTTCGAATTCCTGTAAAACCTTTTTTAACAGTGCCATTGCAGACTCCAAGTCCTTAATTGACACCATCATATCATCTGCATACAATGTTAAAAGATTCCCATCTACTTTCCCTATGCCTGGAACTTCAAAACCTGTTATTTCTTTATTCTTTTTTAATTTAAGGACCAGCAGTTCCAGTGCTAAACTAAATAACATGGGAGATAGTGGGCATCCCTGTTTCGTACCACTCATTACCTGAATATACCCCACTGCTGATCCACTAACTCCTTAGACCTAGTATATATTGCCTCAATCATATTTTGAAATTTCTCCCCAAATTTATACTTTTGAAATATATTTTTCATATACATCCAATCCACCGAATCAAATGCTTTATAAATATCCAACGCCAAAAGCGTAAGAGGCACCTCCTTATTTTTAGCTAGATACATACCCGTTACCTTCCTTACCACCTCTACCAAATATTTCTGAGGCATAAACTCAAGTTGATCTCTCCCTATCAATTGTGTTATACATTTTTTAAGTCTCAATGCCATAACCTTTGCGAATATTCAATAATCCATATTGGTGATAGAAATTGGCCTATATGAATCCCTTAAGGTTTGATCTTTCCCCGATTTAGGAATAAACACCAGCCTCGACTCCAACCATTTCAAAATTGTATAAGGTATTATTAGGCATAGGGAAATCACTGAGAGAATTTATGAAGGAATATTGGGAAATAGATATTCAAGGAAAAATTGTGGACGAAGAGTGGGAAAGACTTTTTAGGTTACCTCCCTTTGTTACAACGTCTAGGTTAATACAGGAGCAGAGTTTGAAGATGATACAGAAATGGTATTATACACCGGTTAAACTGTATTATATTTCAAAAACGGGGAGTAAAAATTGTTGGAGGAAATGTGGAGAGGTAGGAATGTTTAGTCATATGTGGTGGGATTGTCCTTTAGCAAAAAAGTTCTGGGAGCAGATTGGTATAGAAATGTCGGGGATTGTGGGAAGAAAGGAAAAAATATCTAAAGCAATGGCACTTATTAGTTTGGATAGTATAGGGCTAAGGTTAAAAGAGGAAAGTAAGTGGATAAATTTGATGTTAGCAGCAGCAAGACAAGTGATAGCAAAGAATTGGAAAGAAGCTGAGGAACTGACAATCACTGGAGGGACAAAATGAATAATATAATAATCTTAGAGTATTTGACGATGAAGATACGTAGAATGAATAGGTTAAAGGTTAGTGAACAAGAAGAGGAATGGTTTAGAAGGATGGCAAGTTTGGGAAAGTTTAAAAAAATGTGATGATTAGTCAATTAATAAGAAATTGAGAGGTAAATTTGATTATGAATTAAGATGGAAGTTCAATAGCGCACATGAATTGATTGTGATATAAGACTGTAAGGAATTTATTTAAGTATCTACTACCTGGAGGTCGCACATAGGTGGTGTTGGTGATGGACGTGTCTTATGAAATAAAACAATAAAGAATTTATTTAAAAAGGGGGGGGATATGGGACGACCTCAATGTATGGAAGAAATTTTTGAATTCATACAATGGGGTGTTTTTTTGGCAGGAAGACCTTCTAGTTGAAGCTGAACTACAGGTCACATCTGATGCCACAGGCTCCTCCAGCTCTGGAATGTATTTCTGTGGACACTGGTGTGCTGAGGACTGGCCTGAGGAATGGTTCCAGGCAGGATGGGTCAAGGACCTGACCTTTTTGGAATTTTTTCCAATTGTTGTAGCAGTGTGAATTTGGTCAACAGAGCTTGCCAACCATATTGCTCACTTCTGGTGTGACAATCTGTCCATAGTACATGTGATTAACTCATTGACGTCCAGGTCTCCTAGGGCCATGGCCCTGGTCAGAGCCTTCACACCCCGTTGTTTGTAGAACAATATTTTGTTCAAAGCCAGGCACGTCCCAGGGGTCAGTAACAGGGTTGCTGATGCTCTCTCCCTAAAACAGATGAAGAGATTCTGCCTGGAAGCCGACCAGTTCCCAGTTTGGATGCTGGTGGAGGTGTGGCAGATTGGCGGGCTGAGGCTGACAGGGCGATAAGTTTAGCTCTTGCTCCTTCCACCTGGAGAGTATATAGGAGGGCGGGTAAGCAGTTTCTGTCCTTTAGGGAGGAAGCCAGTCTGAGACAGGTTTGGCCCATACCAGTGGCCCATTTGATGCAGTTTTGTGTGTCACTGCTAAGTAAAGGCCTGTCAGAGTGTTCCATTAGGAGCAAGCTGTCATCTCTCACCTATGCTAGCAAGGCATCTGGGTTTGAGGAGAAGACGGGTGACTTCCGCATTAAGAAGATGCTCGAAGACTGGTCACAGGAGGGTGGCAAGGTGGTAGACTCTATAGAACTATTGACCCCAACAGTGCTGATGGGGCTTAAGGCACAGTGGCACACACTTTGCAATGATGGATACGAGGCAGCACTGTTACATGCAGCATCACTGGTTGCTTTTTGGGGGGGCACTGTGGATCAATGCATTGGTGGCTAGCTCTCGCCGGGATGCATTTGGCCTAGTGCTCGACTGGCGTGATATTCACATACTGGACACCAAAGTTAGGGTCACATTTTGGTGGTTGAAAACCAACCAATTGGGCGAGGGTTTTGTTATCGAGCTGGGCCAGTGTTCCAAGGATGAGCGTTACACCAATATTTAGCCATGCAGGGTGAGGGCATAGGCTATTTATTTTGATATAGGGATGGCACCCCCCTCACTAAGTTTCAATTTTGGGCCCTAACACAGAAAGTGCTGGTCTGATTGGGATTAGGCGGGTTCTGCTTCAGAACCCACTCCTTCCGGATTGGGGCAGCTTCAACAGCGGCAGCCATGGGGTATTCCAATAGCGAGATTCAGCAGATAGGTCACTGGAAATCATGTTGTTACAGGGGATACGTGTGGGATTGCAAAGTTTAATGTTATGTTTAGGTTATTAATAGGGCTACTCTAACAGGTGCTGCAGACCACGGGGCAAGATGAGGAGTCATCATCTGTGGCCACAGCATGGTCTTTTGGGCCACTTACCAGGCCAGGAGGACACCCATTGGTTCTCAACTGGGCCTTAGCGAGTGGGCTGTTGTCAAATGGTTGTGCAGGAGGGGCATGAGATGGCCTACATTCCTTCCCCTGTTATTCAAAGAGAGGCAGGGGCCTCCTCCACACATGTTGGTGGTGCACTTAGGAGGAATGACCTGGGTCTGATGGTGGGCAGGGCCCTTGGGCTACAAGCTGAGGCTGACCTGGCGATGATAAGAGCAAGGTGGCATGGTGTGCAGATAGTCTGGTCAGCTATTCTGCCCTGCCAGGTGTGGCGTAACTTGGGAGACCCCGCTGCATCAATCGTGCCAGGCATAAAGCCAACTGCCAGATAAGAAAGGCCATAGAGGGTGGTTTAGGGCAATTTTTGCTGCACCCCAACATACGGGTCGAGTTCCAGGACCTGTATAGGGCTGACAGGGTGCACTTATCAGACAAGGGCAATGGGTTATTTCTACAGGACTTGCGGTAAGGGATTAGGTCAGCCTTGGGCTGTTAGTGGGGAGCAAAGGCCAAAGTAGAGACTTGGCCTTGGCTGTGGCTGGTTGGTGCAGGCAAGAAACCGGAACCAGTGAGCACCTTATGGCATTTTCCCCATTAGGGAACAGGGGGTCAATAGGAACTGCCTTCGGACTTTTAAGGTCCAGGGTGGGGAACGGTGATCACCTCTGGGAACCTCTTAGGGTATGTTCCTCTCTGCAAGTTGGAAGGCTTCAGGGGGAGGTGCTCCTAGGTGGCAACCAGTTTTGCTGGGCTGCCAGTCACGAGCTAGACTGATGGCTCAGGACCAGAGTTGGGTGACCCACCTGAGAAAAGGGCAAGGAGGTTGGTCAGGGGAGTGACACCTATCTTGCCTGTTCCGTGCTCACTTAGTTGGTCCCTTGCCACAATGTTATGTTAAATAGTTAATAAAGTGGCCCTTGTTTACTTCCCAAACTGTTGTCTGTCTCATTATTCTGATTGGGGGGACAATGGCAAGCATACATACTGGATGGAAGAAACATTTCTAGGTAGCAGTGTGTATGAACAAGATCTTGGGGTACAGGGGGACTATAAGCTGAATATGAGCAGTTAGTATGGTGCAGTGACAAAAATGGCTAATGCAGTCCTGGGGTGTATCAACAGAAATATAACATTCAAATCATATAGTCATATAAATAACAGACCAAGTAGTGAATCTGAGAATAAATGGAAAGCTTTATATACCTATTATAGATAGAGCTGTAAGAGCAATATAGTACTACTAGGGAGCAAAGCCCGTTGTGGTGGAAGATAACGGGCCCTAGAAAGGAGGTGGAAGGGAGAGAGGGTTGGAGGAAGGAAGGAAGGAAGGAAGGAAGGAAGGAAGGAAGGAAGGAAGGAAGGAAGAGGGGGAAGAGTGAAAAAAAGGAGAGAGGAAAAAAGGAAAGGGGGAAAGGAAGGGAGTGTGGGGGACGGAAAAGGCCTTCCCTGGGCCTAGTGCCCCATAGAAGGCCCAGGGGATGGTGTGTGGGGGATGGAAAAGGCCTTCCCTGGGCCTAGTGTCCCATAGAAGGCTCAGGGGATGGCATGTGGGGGGGGCGGAAAGGGGCTTCTCTGGGCCTAGTGCCCCATAGAAGGCTCAGGGGATGGCGTGTGGGGGCGGAAAGGGGCTTCTCTGGCCCTAGTGCCCCATAGAAGGTCCAGGGGATGGCGTGTGGGGGTGGAAAAGGGCTTCTCTGGGCCTAGTGCCCCATAGAAGGCTCGGGATGGCGTGTGGGGGGGCAGAAAAGGGCTTCTCTGGGCCTAGTGCCCCATAGAAGGCTCAGGGGATGGCATGTGGGGGACGGAAAAGGGCTTCTCTGGGCCTAGTGCCCCATAGAAGGCTCAGGGTGTAAAGTACTGGGTTTCGGGCCTCATGACTCGGACGACGACATAAGAGAAGACGCGTTTATTCGTACTTCACACAGGACAAGAACAAACAGTAACGGCCGGAGGCCAACTATATACAGTTAGGGGGACGGCCCCATGTTCCTATTGGCGGGTTTGAATTGCCCGCCAATGCTGCCATTGGTTCTCTACTGGCGAGCTCAGGAACCTAGTCCCTATTGTTCTCAGAGAGCGAAGCTTGGCTGTATTTCGCCAGCTCTGCCTTCTGATCCCAGGACACAACACAGGGGATGGTGTGGGGGGGGTGGAAAAGGCCTTCTCTGGGCCTAGTGCCCCATAGAAGGCCCAGGGGATGGCATGGGGGGGCCTTCTATGGTAATAATTCATTCATGTTTATATTGTCTTTAATATTTGTAAAAAAGTGCCTTACATTTATTTTTCTTTCCCCCTCACACCCCTTTTCTTTTTCTGTACCCTAAATTTAAATTATGAGCTGGATGTTAGGGGGGCGGGATTACATTCAGAGTATTTCAGCAGTGGAATCGGCTGCCTAAGGAGGTGATGAACTCCCCTCACTGGCAGTGTTCAGGCAGCAGCTGGATAAACATTTGTCAGGGATGCTTTAGGCTGATCCTGTGTTGAGCACAGGGTTGGACTAGATGGCATATAAGACCCTTTCAAACTCTATGATTCTGTTATTCCTCCAGTATGTAAGACTTCAGAATTTTGCCCTGAATCCATTCCACAAACTTGCTGTTTCCTACTGAAAATCAAAATGGCATCATTTTCTGTGTTCGTCATATGAAACTACAAAATAATTGTATTGTCACATGCAATAAAAATATTTTCACCTTAAGTATGTCTTAATGCCACTTATAATTAAGTATCAAGAACTTAAAAGGATACAATATCGGATGAAAGGCCTCTGTGGATTGTTCCAGCTGCAGTTATACATTTGTTTTCAGAATATAGAGGCAATGATTGGTTGAAGTATCAGGAATTGTTGCAAAGAGAAGGGAAAAAATATGTTTTAAAACCAAATAATGAATTAGAATTTGAGTATGGTTGGCTACAATATTGTCAAATAAGGGACATTTATAAAAAAGATTGTAAAGAGTTTGGTTTTAGGGCTATGAATGATGATTTTGAGAATATATGGTTGAAAAAAGAACGGAAAATGATATAAAAAATGTATAAAACTTTGTTGACTGTATATACTTTGGATGAAACCGTTAAAGAACAAATGATAAAGTGGGCCATAAATATGAACAAAGAAATTTCTATGGAATCATGGGAATTTTTGTGGAAAAGATCTTTTAAAATGTCCACTTGTATTAACGTAAAAGAAAATTGCTATAAGATGATGTATAGATGGTATATGACACCAAAAAAGATTGCTAATATTAGCATGGATAAGAACTTGAGTAATAAATGTTGGAAATGTAAAAAAGTAGAGGGTTCTTTTTACCATATGTGGTGGTCATGTGATAAAGCGAAAGCATACTGGTCTAATATACATTGTGTGATGCAGAAAATATTGAAAACCCCAATTGAGAGAAAGCCTGAACTTTTTCTCCTCGGTTTGACAATGGAAAAAATTCCACAAGAGAAAAGGACACTGTTATGGTACATGATTACGTCGGCGAGAATGGCCTTTGCTCAGCATTGGAAAATGGAGAAGGTACCAGATATACATGACTGGTTGAGAAAATTGTTATTTTTAGCAGAAATGGACAAAATGACAAAGAAATTAAATGGACAAATGGCAGAACAGTACTTAAAAGACTGGGAAGGATTGAAATTGTATCTAGAAACTGAATATAGAATGAAGGGGAAAATATATAATTTGGATACGTACGGATATTGAATGAGAAGTGAAATGAATTTTGAACTGTATGTACTGTTATACATAATATGCTGAAATTGTAGAGGTTATATATAATTTAAATGTGTTACCTGGTTTGTCGAGGTATTTAAGTCTAAACTTGATTGCCTTATAATTTTTTCTGTTTGTTATTAGCAGTGTTGGAAGCCTATTAGGGGGGTGGGGGATTGGGATCTTACTTTTTGGAAACTGTATTGGTAACGTGATTGGAAATGTTGAATATATCCCAATAAAAATTTTGTTTAAAAAAAAAAAAAAGAACTTAAAAGGGTAAGTCAAACAGAACAGAGGGCCAGTAATTAAAACTTAATATATATATAATATATAAAAACACATGTAGTTATTTGTAAAGAATTAAAAAACAGATAGGGGCCTAATTACAACTCATATAGAAATTCCAAAATCATATACACAAGGGCCAATGGACTTGACCTGATGTGTTTTGGCCTGTTTAGGTCTTCTTCAGAGGTCAAACACAATGAGGAACAAATTGGCTTATATACAACTATACAGCATGGATACAAAATGGACCAGAAAAGAATTGCTGTAAAAAATAAAAATAAAACACTTGTAAAATTAAATACATATAATAAAATGAATGAATTAAGTAATTAATTTATAATTAAGTAACCATCAGGAAATGTTTCATTGAGATTCCCAAGTTAGACATTGGATATTAGATACTGGAAATTATTTAAGGGGACTGCACAAGGCAACCTGGAACAGCTGCATGGGGGGAGGCACTCCCTGCCACTCAGCTGTTTTTTGGGCTGTCTTCTGCAGTCCTTTAAATTTTAAAAGGACTGCAAAAAGGCAGCTTGAAAAATAGCTGTGCAGCAAGGAGGCACACTCCTCATTGTGCAGCTGTTTTTCCGGCTGTCTTTTGCAGTCCTTTTAAAGTATAAGAGATTGCACAAGACAGCCTGAAACAGCTGAGCAATGGGGAGTGCCTCCCCGCTGCTCAGCTATTTTGCAGCTTTTGTGGGGAACAGAAAGCATGGGCTTAAAGGGACTCAGAATCCCTTTAAACCCCTGCTTTCTGTGCCACCCATGAACCACACAAACTGCTCTAAAAGTTCATGGAAGACCGGTCACAAATTTCTGTTTGGGAACCATGAACATGGCAAAATTCATGACAAATTTTGCTTCATGTTTTGGTTTGTGCCCATCTTTAATCACAAAGTAATTAAAAGATAGTAAATCATGTCACTTGGAAATATAGGTATTTTTACAGAAATGAAACTGAATTGAGCTAGAATAAGTTAAAAGGATGCCTAGAAGTTAGAAAAACAGATACATCTCAGCTAGGGAGCATCCACCTGTGGGTTATTCTATGCAGTTAAAAGATTTATGTTCCACAGAGAACTGCAAAGGACATCTACTATATTCTCCTTAAAAATCTGTCAATGCCTTTCCCAACAGCAAGACTTCAGACAGCCTAGCACTGCAATCTCACTTTAAGTATAAAGAAAGGGAAATGTTAGCCTGATTGCTTTTAGTTATTATCAATATTAGTGCAAGTATGAGTTGTTATTATTAATATGCAATCAACTAAGGGAGCAATCACCTGTTTATACAGAGGTCCCACCTTTCCAGAGATACCAGTAACAAACACGGAGACTGTATTTAGTTAGAATCAAGGTCTTTTACTGTAAATCTTCTTCACACACACAATACACATTCACATGTCAATAGTATTCAGATCTAAGAAAATAAAGATAGAGATATCAGCATGGCTGCATGAGCAGGAGTTCGTTGTTGGGGCAATAGTTACCTGTCCTTGCTGGATGATCCATTCCAATGGAAGAAGGGAGGGGAGAACTGAAAATGGGACACGTGTCCTGGACCAGCAGGCAACACATGGAACTCTAGCTGCAGATGTAGAGTTAAAGATGGAGGGAGGGCATTGGGATAGCAAGCTGGACGTAAGAGGGACAAAGCTTAGATAGGGCTTGTAGAGGAGAGTGAGCATGTGGTCGGGATTCCCCTTTTATGCGGGGGTGTGGAGGCTGGCTGTATCCCCTTGTCATACCTCCTGGTTAGTCCGTCCCTGAAAACATACTATTGCCTGGAAGGAATAGGGGAGGGGAGCTAAGGAGTGGTCAATATTGAGAGCTAGAAACTTAGACTGGAGACTGGCACCTGGGTGCAGGTGAGATGAGTCGTCAGGCTAAGGCTATTGTCTCTTGATAGCCCTAGCCGGCTTGTTGATGGGCGAGTGATTACTTGCCAAGCAACCATGAATAGAGTCTCTGAACTATGTGCAGCTTTGCAGGTCGATGGAGGAGGGGGAAGGAGTTGCCTGCGTGTGTTGGGGGGAGCTCCTAATGGCGTTTGGAGTTCTTTGTCCTCGTGCTATGGCATGGCATGGCGTCTGGTGCCTTGTGCAGACTATGGAACTGATCCATCTCCCATCAGGTAAGAGGGCTGGTAACCTTGGAGAGCCACTGGACCAGCAACGCAGAAATCTCTCTCAAATGTGCAGTCCCAACTGGCATCATAGTGGGTGACCATGCTGTACAGTTCCTTAAGCATACTTTGCACAGTCCATATTTTATTATAGTCCATGAAAGGCATTAAATGCCATGCAGGGCAACAGAAACAACACAGAAAATGTGGACTGTGTTGACAACACCATAGTCAACAGGCTGACCATAACATCATCTCAATTTGTCAGTTTAAAAATTAGTGAATGAAGCTGCTATTCTAAGGATACTATTCATGGGCAGAGCAATCCTGATCCATGCCTGCACCATGGCAGCTGGCTGCAGCGTGACTATGGTAATGCTAGTCTATTCCTTAAGGGCATACATTGCATAGCGGACAGCAGACAATGTTGTTGGGTTTGCAGTGTTTTCTATTCATAAACAGGCTAGTGTCTGTAGTGACCACACCACGGTGGTCAGTGGATGTGTTGTGTGGAGGTGGTGGCACTATGATCGAGCCATGTGGCTAGGGGGTGGTGTCCAGCATCCATCTCAGGCAGGGGGCAGAGAGGGGCCAGTCACAGGAGTTCTGCTCATTTTCAGGAACACACCCCTTTCAGGAGCACACAGGAGTTCTGCTCATTTTCAGGAGCACACCCCTTGATAGTGGGGAAGGAGTTTGAGCTGTCGATTGCTGAGGGCACTCCCACACCACCTCTGCCAGTGGTGGAGCAGTGGATCAGGAGAAGGGACCACCAGGGTGGGCTCACATGTGGCGGCATCAGAACCACTCTTATATCCCCCAATTCCCTCCTCAGTGGAGCAGAGGTGATCTTGGATTGGAATGACTGTCATTCCATTCTGGGCTCTGTCATTCCTGTTCCAGAGCAGTCAGTGCCCAGAGACTGTCATTATTCCTCCATATATAGTCATGTAATTGTAACGTCTTGCAATGGAAACCGTGTGAGTCATTTGTTGTTCCTGCATGCCAGTATACACCCCCAAAACCCACCCCCTTCATACATTAAGTCCACCCACTGCATTGGTTCCCCTGTAGCTATTGGTTCCAGGACACCTTGTGATCCCCTGCCCCCCAGTGTTACCATCAAAGATGTCTGCCCCTCAGTTGCAGAACCATCCCCCACCTTCCTGGAGCAGACACACAGTTATGAACTTCATTCATTCACTCAGTTTATTTCCAAAATGCTCCCTCAAGTGGCTCACATTATTCTTGTCTTCTCCTTTTCACACTAATAACAACTGCATGAAGTTGTTTTGGCTGAGGATTTACATTTGACCCAAAGCCACCCACTTAGCATCCATGGTACAAGTGGGGAACAGAATCTGGATCTCCCAGATCCAGTCTCATGCTCCAACCACTGTCCCAATCTGCCTTATTCACCCAGACCACCCTCTGGCCCCTCCCCTTCACACAGAAGCCTATGAGGTGAAGGAGGGAACCTGTCCACGTCACTTGGTCCCTGCTATATTTGGCAGATGACTGTGACCAGTGGGACCTGCACAAAGGATGTACTAAAAGAAATGACAAGATTGCCCACTGGAAACAATGTGAGAGGTTTGAAGGCCCATTGGAGATAATGGGAGCCAGGAATGCCAATTGACTTGATGAGCTCCACTGAAATACATTACAGCACAAAAAAGTTGCAAAGAAAATGTGGAATGGATTTTCCATTAAGTTCTATGGGCCTCTAGCTTTCACAGAGTCCATTCTATACATTGCTGAAGCTGCACCCATCATTTCCCCAAAAACACTTTCCTGGGGGCACCTTCTTTGGGGGGGGCGTAACTCAGAGTCCCTAAGTCCAGTCCTCACCAAACTTGGTAGGAAAGTAGAGGAGAGTCAGCTGGAGATCACCTGCAAGTTTGAAGTCTCTAGCACACCAAGGGGGGGTTCTGCCATGTCATGAACTTCACAAACTGGTTCACTTCGTATGAGGCCATTTTTGTTCATTTTGTCTCATGGTTCAGTTTGTGGTTCAAACCATGAACCGAATTGCATTTTCTCAGTTGGTGCCCATCCCTACATCTCCCTAACAGCAGATCTTATTGTTCCTTTGTAAACTTAGCTGCTTTTCTGTTCCTTGTTCTGAATCTGCTCTTTGCCCTTAATGTAGCTGGACAACTCTCCTATTGCTTCAGCAGCTCCTAGCTCTTTGCTTTGCTTAACCAGTCCTGCTATTAAGACAGGAACAAGACAGTGAATACAATTGTATAAACTTTAAAGTGCAGCTGTGTAGACTGCAACATAGAGAGGGAACATAAGAACATAAGAGAAGCCAATGTTGAATCAGGCCAATGGCCCATCTAGTCCAACATTTTGTCACACAGTGGCCAAAAATACCAGATGCCATCAGGAGGTCCAGCAGTGGGGCCAGGACACTAGAAGCCCTCCCACTGCGCCCCCCCCCCCAGCACCAGTTTTAACGCTTTGTCCCCAAGCCATTTTCACAGGCTTTTGTTTGCTTCATTGATGGTGGGGGGGTATGCAAGATATAAATGTTCAAAACACATAAATAAAATATCCAGAGACCAAAAAAAATCTACGAGAATTATAGAAATGATCATGGTGTGGTGATTTCTGTCTATGGACACGCAAACTGCTTATTGACCTTGTGAACTAGTCCTAAGGCAGCTGCATTATTTATTCCAATGCCATTAAATAGCTTGTGTACCACAGGAGAAAATTTAAAAGGTTACATAAAATCTTAAAGGCATTTCCTTCTGTATAAAGCTGGATAGTCACATGCAGCAGAAAGACAGAAGAGCTGGGCAAGGGGGTCAACTGGGTTGTATCCCTTCACACTGCAACTGGTAGATCATATTTTTGAAAACTTTCCTTGGTAAAAACCTCCCTGCGGGGTGAAAGGTAGCACAGCTGCAGCTCGGGGAAAATGATTTGACCAAGTGCCCCGGGGTGTCCCTCGAGCGCCAGGTCCTGGCCGACCTGGCCTTATTGCGCGAGATCATGCCTGGCACCATCATCTTCTGGTCGGATTGGTTGGAACGGAGGTCATGGCGAGGCGCAATTCATCCCAAAAAGGTGGATGTGTCGAGGCGGAAGGTGTCCGGCAGGCTGGGCCGGGCAGTCGAGTTGGCGGGCGGTATCTGGATCCGCCACCCTGACATCTCTCACAAGATGGAGGCCCTGTTCCGAGCGGATGGTGTACACCTGTCGGCCTGGGGCATGGATGTCTGGTTGCACGGAGTCCGTCATTACCTGCTTTCTTGGCTACAGCCGTAGGGGCGTTGGCGGGAACAGGACTAATGGAGTCGTCCTGTTCTTGTGACGGTAACAGCATGGGGCCGGATCCGTTGGCGGAATTCGGCCTGCGCGCCAATTCCGGAGTTGGGGACCCCTTAAGGGTCTTGGCGTGAGGGCTGAACGGAGCTGGCTAGCTCAAGGAATAACAGTGCTTGCCCACACAGCCAGAGGGCAGGGGAGCTCACAAAGGGGCAAGCGTCCAGGTGAACTCTGATAACCTGCCCTCCCGCCTTCTCTACCCATGCCGGCTGGCTGGGTAACGATCAACTCGGCTGGCACACAGGCCAGCCGGTAGGTCGGATCGGGTGGACCCATGCTGTGCCAATGCTCTACAGCTGTAACCAATAAAAGTTGTGGCCAAATTTATCCACATTATTTCCAAAGAAACCGGTTGTGCGTGTTCATTGCAAAGGGGGGGGTGTACAAGGCGGGCCGATCTCAGCATCCCAAGTAAGACATGGAACCGCAACTTTCCTTGGTAAAAACCTCCCTGCGGGGTGAAAGGTAGCACAGCAAAGAAAGTGCCTGTGCTAGTTTTATATTTGCAGGCAGTTATTAAAAAATGGTGAACTCCTCTTGCAGCCCAAAGCAGCAGCCTTTGCACCCATTCTGCCGTATGCAATAAATAAGAAGTTATGATTACTACAAGGGGTATTTGTATGTTGACAAACTTGGTCTCTAATGAAAATGCAGAACTAATTTTGATTCTAACTTGCAGACTTCTTCAGTAAAAAGGTTAGAAATTGTTTACAATGACATTTCCTTGCAAAAAAATACAGTATTTATTAGTCAACTCAGCAATACTCCTGTACTCAAAGGAAATCTATCCCAAAACAAACAGTGTGTAATGAAGCAAGTAATCAAGCTATGGCCACAAAAATCTGCTTAAAGTAAATATTCAGAGGAGCTGCCTCACAAATATTTAACAACTTTCCTTTCTGCCTTGGGTGAAAGACTTTCTATAAAAGTGACTGTCATAAATACCAATGAGACATTTGGTGCAAATTAAAACAGTAATCACATATGTTATTTATACATGCAATTACATTCTTTTTTTAATAAGCAAAATTTGAGGACATCTTTGTTTTATTTTGCTTTTTTACTTTTCCAAAATGAAAAAAGCATCCAGAATTCAAATTGTTTCAATGAATTACAGTTATAGGTTTTCTTTATCTGTAGACTCTGAATGAATATCAACGTGAGTAACTTACATGAAAAGATAATTTCTTGGGATATTCATAAATCACTGGCTTAGCTGAGGTTTGAATTCCAGTCACCCATATCAAATTTTCTACATAGCAAATGCATTTTGAAGTTTTCCATGGCAATAGGACTTAGATTTATATGCTATTGAAAGATTCTGTGGCTGTTGTTGCAAGTCTTTAATCTGTTATTTCTTTAAGAAATATATATCAAAAGTTGTTGTATATGTGGTTTCCAAATGTTAGTTAAATGTCACTCATTCCTGATATTTATATACCACTCTTCATCCATAGAGTTCAGGATGTTGTACATAGAACAGTTTATCCCATTCTTTTCATCACAGTAACAACGCTCTTCATGTATTAATCTGAGAAAGAATGAAGAAAGTCTAATTCCTTACCAAGTGCACACAACTATTTGCACTGCTGTCTAGAGAACAATCATAGAGACAGTCATATATGGTTGCTGTATATGAGGGTCAGTCAGGGCTTTATTGATTTATTTATTTTTAAAAATTTCACCCAATTTTCACCCAATTTTCACCCAATTTAGGGTTCCCATGGTGGAGAAAGTCCAAGCCATTAAAACAAGCTTTTAAAAATACATAGTATAAAAGTAATTAAAGGCAACCAGAGCACATAAACAATTGAATAAAATAGAACAATTACAAACAAAACAGAACCGAAACAAAGGTCAGTGAGGGAACACAATTCAAAACAGATACATCTTCATCCACTTGTGGGAAATAGTGATACAGGGAAACAGACAAATTTCCTCGGGGAGAAAATTCCATCATTTTGGTGCCATGACCTTTCTCAAGTTGCCACCCATTTAGCCACAGACCGTGAAGGCACCCAAAGAAGGGCCTCTGAAGATGACTGCAGTAGTTGGGTAGGTTCATATGGGAGGAGGCTGTCCTTGATGAATTGAAGTGGAATGGGGAAGATCTATAGGATACAGTCATCCCTGAGTATAAGCTCTATAGGCAGGACAGGGAGGGGCAGGTTGGGGGAGGTATTGTGTTATACATAAAAGAGGGCATAGAATCAAATAAATTAGAAAACATCAGGAGAATTAACTCCCAAAAAGAAATAATATGGGTGGAAATATTGGGCCCTAAGAGCTACTTAAAAGCAGGGTTGTACTATTGCCCTCCTCATCAAACCCTTGAGCCTGATCTTGAGGAGGAAGAAATAAGGGAGTTAACTAAAGCAGATGATATTGTACTAAGAGACTTCAGCTACCCTCACATTGACTAGGTAAATGTGTGCTTGGGTCATGCCATAAAAATGAGACTCCTATATCTCATAGATGACTGTGCACAAGATCCGATGGTGACAGAGCTGAACAGAGGGTTAGTGATCTTGGACTTCATTCTGAGCAGGTCTCAAGTAGAGCTTGTTGCACCTGTTGGGAATAGTGACCACAATGAGATTAAGTTCAGCATTCAGGTCAATGGAAAGTTACCGCTAAAGTCCAAAACTATAACATTTGATTTCAAAAGAGAGAACTTTACAAAAATGAAGGGAATAGTTGAAAGGAAGCTGAAATGGAAACACGAGAGAGAAAAATCCCTAGAGGATGCTTGGAAGCTATTTAAAACCACACTAATTTATGCCCAGATAGAAGCATTTCACAGGTTAGGGAAGGCCCTGCCAGGTCTAAAAGAATTCCTGCATGGCTAACAATGCAAGTCAAGGAAGCTATAAAAAGTAAAGAGGCTTTTTTAAAAAAGTGGAAGTTCTGCACCAAGGAATTGAACAGGAGGGACCACAGGCTCTGACAAAAGAAATGTAAGTAAATTATTAAGCATACAATTTTGAGGAGCAGATTGTTAAAAGCATCAAGATAAGCAATAAACATTTATTTTAATATATCTGGAGTAGGAAACAGCCAGAGAAGCATTTGGTCTTTGGATGACCAAGGAATAAAGGGATTACTAAAGGAAGATGGGAAGATGGTAGAGAAGCTCAATGACTTTTTTTTAACTTCTGTGTTCACTGTGGAAAGTGTGAGATGTACCCATTCCACAGCCACTACTTTCAGGAAGGGAATTTGAAGAACTTAGTCAAATTGAGGTGACAATAAGTCTCCAGGTACTGATGACATACATGCAAGAGTTCTTAGGGAACTGAAATGTGAGATAGTTGATCTACTAACTTGTATATGTAATCTGTCACTAAATCCAGCTGCTGTACCAGAATATTGGAGTAGCAAATGTTACACTAATTTTTAAAAAAGGGCTTCAGATGGGAACCAGGAGATAATAGGCCAGTCAGCCTAATGTCTGTGTCAAAGAAATTCATAGAAATGTAATCAAAGATAGAATTATTGCACATATAGAGAAATGAATTCTGCTGAGGAAAAATCAGCCACAGCTTCTGCAAAGGGAAGTCCTGCCTCACCAACCTTTTGGAATTCGTTGAGAAAGTAGACAATGGTGATCTGGTAGACATTGGACTTTCAGAAGGCTTTTGACAGGGTACCTCACCAAAGACTCCTGAGTACATTTAGCAGTCATAGGATAAGAGGATGGGTTCTCTTATGGGTTAAAAACTGGGTAAATGACAAGAAGCAAAGAGTAGGAATAAATGGACAGTTCTCACAATGGACGGAAGTAAGCAGAGGGGTCCACAAGGATCAGTATTGGGGCCAGTACTGTGTCATTTGTTCATATATGATCTAGAACTAAGGGTGAGTAGGGTAGTAGCCAAGTTTGCAGATGATGCAAAATTATTCAGGAAGGTGAAAACCAAGGATGACTATGAAGAACTCCAATAGGATCTCCACAAATTGGGTGAGTGAGTGACAATGTGGCAAATGAAATTCAGTGTTGATAAGTGCAAGGTGATGCAAACTGAGACAAAAAATCTCAACTTCAAGTATAGGCTAATGGGGTCTTCTTCAAGTACAGGCTAAATGTCTCCGGGTCAGTCTTCCTTTTCCTATAGAACCAACCTCTCAGCAGGAAAGTAAGCTGACAGGGAACACAGATAGAGCATGAGGTAACTAGCTCAAGAAGGAAGCTGTGCTGTGGTCTGATTTAGTGGTTAGAATGCCAAACCAGGGACCTAGGTTTGAATCCCTAGTTGGCCATGAACCTCATTCAATGCTCAAGATGGCTTGGGACTCAAACATGTAAAAACAACAATTCAATAAAAGCCAACCATAAGAAACCAAGAACATTTAAAACCCAAATAAGGCATCAAATCTCCTCAACAGCCTTCTAGAATAATCCTTTAGAGAATACCAGAAGGCCAACAGTGATTATTTCAAATATTCTAAATAGTATTCCAATATAGGGAGTTGAGGGACTTCTAATTTTGGTGTAGTGGTTAAGAGCGATAGACTCTAATATGGAGAACTGGGTTTGATTCCCCACTCCTCCACATGAAGCCAGCTGGGTGACCTCTGATCAGTCACAATTCTCTCAAGAGCAGTTCTGTCAGCCCCACAGGGTGCCTGTTGTGGGAAGAGGAAGGTAAGGTGATGGTAAGCTGCTCTCAGACTCCTAATGAAGGTCAGGATATAAATCCAATTCTACTCCACCTCCAAATTGGGAAGAGTAGGAAACACCCCAGAAGATAGAGATAGAATTCAACAAGATCTGAACACACTGGAAAAGTCGGTGGATGTGAAAAAAATGCAATTCAACAAGGATAAGTGCTAGGTAACAAAAATGACAAGCATACATACTGGATGGAAGAAACATTTCTTGGTCGCAGTGTGTGTGAACAAGATCTTGGGGTACAGGGGGATTGTAAGCTGAATATGAGCAGTTAGTATAGTGCAGCAACAAAAATGGCTAATGCAGTCATGGGGTGTATCAACAGAGGTATAACATTCAAATCATATAGTCATATAAATAACAGACCAAGTAGTGAATTTGAGAATAAATGGAAAGCTTTTTATACCTATTATAGATAGAGCTGTAAGAGCAATACAGTACTATGTTTCGAATATTTAGTTAATCAATGGTTATCAATTCTTTTGCCCAACTCTCTCCTTTCCTGCTTCCTGCTTCATAAAGTAGAGAAAGGAAGCCAAGCCTCCCTTCCCTCGATAACCTGAGTGCTCCTCCCCCTCCTTCTACTCCTCTGAGGAGGAAGGAGCGAGAGGGAAAAAGCCAAAGAGAGGCAGACATCGTTGCAGCAGTTTACTGATCAAAATCCACAGGCTTGCCCAAGAAACCTGGAAGATGAGAGGTAACAGGACCAAAAGATGCCTCCAAAACACTGAAGCAGCCTTTAGAGGTGCTGACTAGAGTTTAGGAGACCTTGCCCAATGTTGAAGAAACAGAACAGTATTATCCTATAAGGAAATGGAATGAGACTCCCAATGTTCTGAAAATTACCTAGGAAAAGTGTTGGATATTTATCTTGTATATTTATACTTCCGATTCTGTATTTTCCTATTATGGATTATATTATATATGCATTTCACTTTACTGAAGTCTCCTTTTGCATATTTTTTGCAGGATATTCAGCTCACAGTTGTTTTCTGTTTTTCTTTGCTATTTCCTACTGTGTGCTGTACTGTTTGTTGTTGCCAGCCATTTAAACCTAAAAGCTAACAGGCAGACTTGGTCAGCTGTTAGGTTTAAATGGCTGTAAGCCATTAAAATTCTCAGTTTCACAGCTGGTTAACTGGTTGGTTTCACTCCCCCCCTTGACGAGGGTGGGGAGTGAAACAGAGAGGTTTAATGGCTGGCAGTTGACTGGGGCTACCAAGAATAACCATATCGCTTTAAAACCATCCACTATAAAGAAGGGGTAGGTTTAATAAGGTCATCACAGTTAGTGCTATGGGTGATGTACTGTGACCAACTTTAAACATGAACCTATTACAATAATTTAATAGCACAATCTTAACCATTTTTTCTCAAAGGCAAGTCTCTAATGAAATCAGTGGATCTATTAAATATGCATATTTAATGGAAAGTATTCTGTTGAACTCAGCAAGACTTTCTTTTAGCTAAATATATTTAGATTGGAAGTAGTAAATCAAATCTTCCTATCAAATACAATCCTATTTCAACTTTATTAATTAATTAAAGTATTTTTATTATACCTTTCCCTCACACAAGGCTCAAGGCAGTTTACATAATAGGTAAATGAGCAATAACAATGCTATTTTAAAAAATTTAAACCAGACAGCATGCAAAACATCATAAATCCAAAAACAGGCAATGCATTCCAATCCCAATCTCTGCATGTTACACTTCATCCAAAGCCTTTCGGGATAACACTGTTATACAAGAACTCTTGAAACCAGAAGGAAAGACAGTCTTTTGATTTCTTCATGAAAACTGTTGCAAAGAACAGACTCACAAATGGACCGAGACAGGTCTCATAGCCCTGATAGATGGAACAAGTAAAACCTATTGAGGCCACAGAGGTCACGTGGGTTTATATCTGGAGGAATGATCCTTTAATTATAATGATGGCCTTTAAAGTCTATTTTTTGAGCTCAAATTTAGGACCCAATTTAAGGCACTTTAAATTGAGCTCAAAAATAAATAGTCAACCAATGATGTTTGTATGTTCAGATCAGCTGGTTCCAGTCAAAAGTCAAGCCAACATATTTTGCTTCACCTGAAATTTTTGGCATCCCAGTGCTCAAGTCTCAATGTTACAGTATCATGGATCAACATGGCCAGGTCAGCTGAATCTAGAAGGGGAATTATTTCCATCATGCATGCACTGTAATAAAGCAGCTATCATATTACATCTGTCTTGTGCAGATTCAGTTTAAGATTGGCCTCCCCAACAAACCTTAAAGGAGGTAAAGGGAGACTTATTTTGCCTGAGGTGGCAGTTGATTATATACTTTGATTTTTTTAAAAAAAAAAAGTGTGGGGGAGCCAAGTATGTACTTATTATTTATTCACAGGGGTTCTACAGCCCTGCCTTAGTATGGCTCCACCCACTTTCTGACAAGCTTGGCAGGCACCTGCAGAAGTACTGGTGGTACCACGGAACCTGTAATTGCCAAGTTGAGGACCCTTGTCTTGAAAAGCTTTTTTTAAAAAAAAAAAAACACCTAGAATTGATTTATATAATTGTGGAAACCTCAGACAAGGATGACAGAAAAGAGATGTTCAGACAGTGTAGGTCTTCCTTGCTTACAGGGAGGGCGGGGTATAAATTAAACCAATAAACAAACAAACAAATAAAGTGGTTTATTCTTCCAGATAGCATTCATAATTTTAATGAAATAATAAAAGATACCAAAAAAGACTGCTATAGATTTTTCTCCAATACTTGGACCTAGAAATAGACTGAGAAAATGCTGTTAGATATTAACAAATTCTTTATTGTATTCTCGACTAATCTAATGTGTGTGTTCCGATTGGTTGTAGTTCATTGTCCCAAAAGGGAGGGTGGCACCCCCAAGAAGACACAGTACAAGGCTGGTGATAACCTCCAGGCGTCTCAAGCCTCTTATCCTCATTATGTAAAGGTATGGAATTACTTGCCTCCTTATAAGTTTTTCTTTTGCCAGTACTGCCCAGTCAATCTGAGCTATAAGGACCCCCTGTTTAAATAAGAATGTCTTCACTGTATCCTAGTAGCCTAGTGTCATGTGTCAGCCAGCCTGATCATCTTTTTTATAGGTCGGTCAACCAATGTTCTTTTTCTCCTCCGAGCCTTTTCAAGAGAGTCATCTATGTATGTTGTTGGCATGTGCCACTGCTGGCAGTATCTTTTCATTTCTAGGTCATCTTTGTTTGCGTCACAGCCATAAATGTTTAAGTAGAAAAGAGCAAGAGTCCAGTAACACCTTAAAAACTAACAAAATTTGTGGCAAGGTATGAGCTTTTGTGAGTCACTGCTTATTTGATATCTTTTCTACTGGTACAGACACACAGCTACTCATCTTGATCTATAACGTGTGTTGACCATCATTGTCTTAGGACACAGAAGGAACCTTAAACAAATACATTTAGCATAAACCTGTAATTGGTTATTAGCAGGGCTTTTTTTGTAGAAAAAGCCCAGCAGGAACTCATTAGCATAATTGGCCACACCCAACAACAGAAACTCATTAACATATCAGGCTGCACCTCTAACAGTGCAGCTCATTGGCATATTAGGCCACACCCCCATGTTACCAGAAGTGTGGTCATCCAGCCACCCCCACCTTTTGCTTCTTATTCTGTTTACCTTGTTTGTTGTCACAACCCAGGGCTTTTTTGTATCAGGAACTCCTTTGCATGTTAGGCCACACACCCCTAATGCAGCCAATCCTAATGAGTTTCTGCTGTTGGGTGTGGCCTATTATACTAATGAGTTCCTGCTGGGTGTGGCCAACTCAGGAGCCAGCCGGAACTCCATTCCTGTGCATTCCTGCCCAAAAATAGCCCTGGTTATTAGTCATGAAAATTGAAATTCTGTTTTCAAGATGCATCTGAATTCCAATGACTGGGTGACAAACAACATGGGAGAGCTGTTGCCTTCATGCCCTGCTTGGGAGCTGTTTCCCAGAAAAGTTGACTGAACCACTGTGTTGAAAACAAGATGCTGAGTTATATGGATCATTGGCCTGATGCAGCATGCATCTTCTTACAGATGTCCTTACATGAGTCTTAGAATTTTGTGTTTTTAACAGCACAAAAATCAATATGATTTTTTAAAGATTGTATTACCTCTCCTAGCATTTTACTTTCTATTTTCAAGTCTACAATTAGAAAAATAATGTTTAAGACAGATTTTTAAAGGTTTGGGTAAGCGAGACAGCAGCCTGTGATGAGAATCATTTAGACAACATCTACTGTGACTTTCTATCTGCCACTACAGCTGGAAAGAAAAAGCCTAATGTTCCATCATTAGGTGATTTTGCCAATTGAACATCAATAAGTTCCATGTTAAGCTAAAATCACAGAATTGCATTAGGATATTAAGAAGCTACTGAGGTAGAAAAAAAACTTGTAAAAGATAGCTAGCTCCCAGATGCAGAACATAGTTATAACACATAGGACAAAATACATATATTACCATGGAGATTTCAGTCCATCTCTTGATGCAGTGGCAAAACACACACCATTTCTATTTTTTAAAAGAATCCAATAGCTATACAGAGACAGCACATGTGCTTTGCAGCCCATACAGATTTCTAATGCAATCATAGCTGTGCCCTGCATAGGCTATGTGTGTTTCCAGCTTTAGTCAGAGCAAGCCAAGGGCTCCTGGGATAAACAACCATACCCCTGGAGCATTGTTGATCTTGCCACAAAGTATATGGAACTGGCCATTGACCCAGAAATCTTGCAGAGCTCCTAAATCATACTTTAGTGTACCAAGAGGATGTAAGGACCAAAAACGTTCCAAGGGAAAAGAGGGTCTAATATAGAATGGGGCTTCTCATGTCAACATCATCTGTTCTGCAATATAGATTGTGGCACCTTTGTACAACTCTGTTAACCAGTGTTTGCTTGCTATGCTCTCTTGTAGGCTTGTTAAAACTATGAAAGATTCCCTTTCTTTTGGGCCATCTATGCCATTTATATCTTACTAGGGGGGAAGCCCGTTGTGGCCGAGGCAACGGGCCCTAGGGAGAGTCCTTGGGGGCGGGCAAGGCGGCTGGGCTGGCCCCGTCACGCAGGGAGGAGGGGCGGTGTTCTCCGGGCAAGGGAAGCGTCCGAGGCCCGCCGCTGACTCCGCGCGCAAGCCTCCCTGCCCCGCCGTTCGGGAGGGCCCTCCGAAATGGGCAACCCCGCCCCCGCACATCGCGTTCCCGAAAGCCTTCAGGGAGGGGTGGCCGCGCAGCGCTCCCGAGGCCCGCTGCGCCCTCCCCCACAAAGCCTCCATACCCAGCTTTGGGTAAAGTCCCTCCGAGCCGGTAGCCGCCGCACCCCCCCCCCAGCCTGAAGCGATCGGCGGCTGGAGCAGACTGGGGTTGTGAGGCTGCGCGGTGGCTGAGTGGGAGGGCGCACAGCCACGCCGGAAGGCTAAGCAGCCAGTGGCGAGGGACTCCGTCTCTGACTGGCAAGTCCCTCGGCCAACTGATTCCGGCGCGCATTTTGACCATATAAGGTATGACCAAAACTCAAATATATATAAGGAAGGATGCTTTAAGCCCTCCCAAGTATGTTTGTATCCATTTATAAAATTGCACCCATTTTCTTTCAAAGTCACTCTCTGGTTTTTCATTCAATTGTAATGTCAGTTTGTCCATCTCTGCTGCATCCAGAAGTTTGAAAATTAATTCTTCCTTTGTAGGTGTCTCTTCCTTTTTCCAATATTTCACATATAAAATTCTAGCTGTAGTAATAACATGTACAATTATGTATACATCATATAAATTTAAGTTTGTTGGTATAATATTCAATAAAAACAATTCTGGTATAAATGGTACATTTGTGTTTTTTGTAGCATTTCATGTATCTAAATCTAATATTTTTTCACACCACCACATGTCCAGGACATATGAAAAAAAGACCCAGTTTTACACTTGCATTTCCAACAAACATTTGACATATTTGGATACCATTTAGCTAAATTCTCTGGTGTTATGTGCCATCTAGAAAACATTTTATACAAATTTTCTTTATAAGATACTGCTTTGGTAAGTTATACATTGACTTTCCATATCGTTTCCCATTGTTCTATATGTATATTATGGCCTATATTTTGTGTCCATTTAATCATCACATCTTTCACCACCTCATCTTGCATTTTCATTTCTAACAGAAGCCTATAGAATAATTTAATATGTTTCCCTTCAGCAGACCATATAATTTTATCTAGCTCTAGCTCCGTATCATAAAATCCCACCTTTTTTATCCTTCACAAATCTGGAATCTAGTTGTGATGTTTCCCACCAACTCAGGTTAATGCCGTCTTCTTTTAATTGTTCTTGTCGAAGTATAGTGTCTTGGTCATCTAACAATTCTTGGTATCTCCATATTAATCACTTAGAAAAAGTCATTGGATTTATAAATGCTTCTAATGAAAAGACTCATTTTGGCATCTTATTGTAATACTGTTTTTGGATTTGTTCCCACACCTTAAGTAGTTCTGCTCGGAGTATATGTTGTTTAAAATATTTGTGGTTTTTACTTTTCTCGTAACATACAAATGCATGCCAACCCATTTTTAAGTCATGCCCTTCCAATTTCAAAAGTCTCGTATCTTCCAAAATAATCCATTCTTTCATCCACATAAGGGCAGCTGCTTTATAGTACAGTCTCCATTCCGACAATGAAATCCTCCTCTTTCTTTAAAATCTTATAATAATTTTAATTTAATTCTTGGTTTCTTGCCTTCCCATATAAATTGACTTAGCATCTTTTCTAAATCTTTAAAGAAGTCCTGATTTTTAATCATTGGGATTGCCTGAAACAGGAAAAGCAATCTTAGTAAAATATTCATCTTCACTATCACTATTCTTCCCATAAATGATAGTTGTAGATGTTTCCAGTTGGTGATATCCTTTTGTATTTCCTTGAAAAGTTTCATGTAGTAGTTCTTATACAGTGAGCTACATTTGTTGGTTAATGTTATTCCCAAGTATTTGATTTTTTTTTTAATTTCTATTCCTGAAAGATTTTGTATATGCCGCTTTTGTTCTTGTGTGCAGTTTTTTAACATCATTTTGTTTTTGTTTAAAAAAAATTAAGTCCTGCATGCTGACCGTAATTCTGTATTACTTGCAAAAGTTGCATAATCGAACTTTGGGGTTCTTCTAATATAAATACCAAGTCATTCGCAAAGGCTTGTAGTTTGTATGCCTCTCCTTTAACTTTTAGGCTCTTAATTTGTCCATCTTGTCTAATCATGTTGTTTAATGTTTCCAGTGCAAAAATAAACAATAGTGGAGATAAAGGGCACCCTTGTCTTGTTCCCTTATCAATTTTAATATTTTGCGTAAGATCACCATTTATTATAATTTTTGCCATTTGTGCTGTATAAAGAGCTTTAATCATAGTATAAAAATAATATCCACAATTCCATGCGAACAGTTGCTCCAAGATAAAGATCTAGTTTAAGTTGTCAAATGCCTTTTGCACATCTAAGAATAGAAGTGCCATTTGCTTTCCTAGATGTGCTTCAAAATATCCTAACACATTCAAAACATTTCTCACTTTATTTCTTATTTGCCGTTTTGGTAAAAAGCCTGATTGATCTTGGTGAATTATTGTGTTCAACACCTTCTTTAGCCTACTTGCTAGTATAGAGGCATAAATCTTATAGTCCGCATTAAGTAATGAAATTGGCTGGTAATTTTTAATTTCTTTTTCCTCTGTACCTGGTTTCTGTATTAATGTAATCAATGCTTGGTTCCATGATGCTGGTAATTTCTTCTGTTCCCATATATTTTGGATAGTATTCTTCAATGGTAATGCAATTTGGTCTTCAAATATCTGATAGAATTCTGCAGGTAGGCCATCCAGTCCTGGAGAAAAGGACTTAATGGTTGTATGTAAACAAAATGGTATATGGGTGTAGTCTTCACTATCTCTGTCTTTTCTCTTATTTCTTTTTTCTTTATGAAACAAATAAAAACTTAAAAAAAAAACTTATAAAAGAGATCATACAGCAAAGGGCAAGTACCAAAACAAAGAGCTGTGTAAAAGGGATGCTAAAGTAGCAAAAACTAATGTACTAAGGAACAAGAGAGTGTAAATAAAACATATATTATTAATGAATATTTTCAATAATTTTCATAAATAATTTTTCATAAATTGCAATACCAGCAGTTAAACATAGTGGAGACTTTTTCCCTAAAGAAGCAGTGACTGGTTGCCCATTTGTAGAATAATGTTGCTCTGACTTTTGAAATTTTTTTTTAATGACATTCATACCTTGGATTTTCATGAATATCATGCTTATGAAAAAATTGTAATAGTTATTACTGAAGAAGATCATAGAAATGAAGTTATGAATATCTGGAACCTTCGTTTTGAATCTACCTGTTGCATGCTGAATTTGTTGAATCTACCTGTTGTATGCTGAATCTACCAGCTGCATGCTGAACCTACCTGTTGAATTTGTTGGATTTACCTATTGTATGCTTAATTTACCTGTTGAACTTATCTGAGTTGAACTTACCTGAACTTGTCTGTCTTCTGGTTGGACTTACATGCAGTTTTTTATGAAGTATTTGTTGAACTTACCTGTTTGCCTTGTTTGCATTTGTTTGATCTCTTTGTAATATTTATATGCTGTTTTGCATTATTGAAAATATTCATTGATAATATATGTTTTATTTTCCCTCTCTTGTTCTTTAGTACATTAGCTTTTGCTACTTTAGCATTCCTTTTACACAGCTCTTTGTTTTGGTACTTGACTTTGGTACTTGGCTGCAGTGGCTCAAGTGGTTAAGACACTGAACTGCAGACCGGAAGGTTGGTAGTTCAGCAGTTCGAGACCTGAGTGCTGCAAGGAGTGAGCTCCCATCTCTGGTCCCAGCTTCTGCCAACCTAGCAGTCCAAAAGCAAGAAATTGCAAGTAGATAAATAGGTACTGCTTTGGTGGGAAGGTAACAGTGTTCCATGCGCCTTGGCATCCAGTCATGCCAGCCACATGACCATGGAAATGTCTCTGGACAGCACTGGCTCTTTGGCTTGGAAACGGAGATGAACACCGCATCCATAGAGTCAGATTCGACTGGTTTTCGAGCAGGCGAAACCTTTACCTTTACGTTTACCTTGTTAACTGCAATGCCTGGCTGTTTGTTCAGAAAAAAAGTATATGCCACATCTTAAGAGGTCTTCTAGAAGGGACTCACAAAATCAAATGAGATAAAATCATAAACAGGCCAATAACACCCAGTTACTAAAAATTCAGCATAAAATAGCATAAAAAACAAAGAAGAAGAAGAAGAGTTTGGATTTATACCCCGCCCTTCACTGCCCAAAGACGTCTCAGAGTGGCTTATAAACTCCTTTCTCTTCCCCTCCCCACAACAGACACCCTGTGAGGTAGGTGGGGCTGAGAGAACTTCTGACAGAAACTGTCCTTGAGAGAACAGCTGTACCAGAGTTTGTGACTGACCCAAGGTCACATCAGCAGGTGCAAATGGAGGAGTGGGGAATCAAACTAGGGATGCAATTTTACGAGCAACTTCAGCAGCCCCAATGAAAATGGGGAGTGATAGTATTAAAGTTTTGAAGGACATACCATTCGAGATCGGTCAAAAGCGGAAAAGCTACAAGGACTTGATACTCTTTCTCCAAACTAACCAAATGGGTGGTCCCAGAAGGAGTGGCCTTTAAGATGAATGATAAGAGAGAGAAGATTGACTCCATGTTTAAAGCCAAGGAATTTCTCAAACGTCACCTGGGGACCAAAGATGATGGTGAAACTGGTTTGAGTGGCTCTGCTCCCTCTGAGACAGAAGAGGACCTGGAGGCAGAAGAAGGCGCTGGTGCCCGAAGACCAACTTATGCACTTAGGGACAGAAAACTTAAGTAAAGGCAGAAGGACTTGAGGGATGCTCTGGAATACTCTCATAACAACTAATTAGCTAATTTTTTAAGTAGGGAGAGTTAGATAGGAACTCGCAGTACTCATGATATTCTAACCATGAAATACTAACATAGATACTAACGGGATGGAAGATCTCCTACTCTTGGGTTTTTAGTTTAGTGTGGGTTTGCTTTCCTTTTTCCCTTAGTGTTAGCTCCCCTTCCTTTTTTCTTTTGTTTCTAGTTTGTAGTTTAAAAAAATGAAAATAAAAAATCCCCTACGGGGGGCCAAAAAAAAAAAAAAAGGGAGGAGGCATTCCATGCCACTGAAAAGGTCACTTGTTTAGGAGAGAGCACAAAAAGCAAGGGTGTAAGGAATATTTTAACTGACAGATTGGACAGTACAGGTGAAAGTGGCCCCTTTAAGTACCTTGGTCCCATGTCATTTATGGCCTTAAAAGTAATATCTAGCACTTTGGATTGTGCCCAGAAACAGGTTGGCATCTACTAGACCAGACCCTTTAACACAGGGGTGGTATGATTCCTGTATCCAGCCCCCAACAATACCCTGGCTTCTGCATTTTGGACACGGTAAAGTTTCCAGATACAGTCCAATGTAAAGCATATTACAGTAAAATAACACTGATGTGATCAGAGCATGCATCACCATGGCCATATCACCATTGTCTCTGTGGTGGCTTTCAAATTGTGGTATGACTTTTCTGAATATACCAGGAAGGCTTCCACTCTTAATAGTAAATATTAAATTAAACAGAATAATTATTTAGAAGGGGTTTTGCTGTTAGTTGACAGAGTTTTTTTTGGGGGGGGATTGCAGTTCATAATGATTGATGTTGATGGTTTTGCTGTAATTGTTTTATAATTTGTATGGTATAAAATATCACTGTAGGTTTCTTTCAGTCCTTCACAGATATCACATAGGTTATGTGAAAAACTGCTTAAAGGACTAATATATGTGGAAATGTTCATGCTGCATAAAGTGGCCTGATAGGTCTAAGTTAACTGCTTTACTGTGTTTTTAGAAATTTTTGTTCTTTATAATGAGTGACTTCCAATTCCACCCTTTGAGTATCAGCAACAATCCTGGATCCCAGGGTGTATATGCAAATTCTGAAAGACTCTAGCCAATGAGCGGTGGTGGATCCTCTGTGAGAGGGTGGAGGAGTTAGAGAAGGATAAAGGTGATCATCTCCTCAGATAGGGCTTCACCAAGGACAGAGAAAGGAATAGGTAGCCTGTAATAGGCAGATTAGTCTATTTCAAGGAGATAGTAAAAAAAAATCTATTTCAGGGACAGAGACAATAAACTTTCTGTCCTTTCTTAAAAAGTGTCTATGTTGGTCCAAAGGAGGAGGGAGGAAGTACAAATCATCTCAGAAAAAGGTGCTGCCCTCCCCAGATCCACTAGGTAACTTCAGCAAGTAACTCAGCCCCAGACCTGTAGCCACGGGGCAGGGGGCATTTGGGGGCAATGCCCTGCAAAGATGAACACCACCCCTGCAGACAAAAAATTCAAGAAAATTTGAAAAAATAAAAATAAAAATAATTAAAAGTAACTCTGGGCACAGTCAGGGAAGCCTCAGTTTCATTTTCTTTTTTCCAGGCCAAAAAATAGTTTTTTAAAAAAAATGCAAATAAAATAAAATAAAATTGCAAAATACAAAAGAAAGCGAGTCGGAGATCCCCCCCCTTTCCTGACTTACACAGAAAAGCAGCCCAGAATCAAGTCTCTCCAATCGAAAGGCCTAGAGGAGGTCACAGTGGAGCTGGAGCTGCTGCTTCTGCTGCTGCAAGGTGATCAGTAGGCATGGCTGGGGCGCCCCCTAGATCTCCTCACACCCCAACAAAAAATTTCTGGCTAGGTCCCTGCTCAGCCATCTCCATAATTACCTTTAGCTGTACTGACCAAACATTTATTATATGCTACCCTTTGTTAGTGAATCAGTTGGGTTTGGGATTCTGTTCCTGGATTGAGGGAAAAGTTTAGGAGGTGCTCCAGAAAATGGATGTTAAAAAGGGAATCTAGCAATCACAGCTCTGTAGCCCAAATTTTCCTGGATTGAGGGAAAAGTTTTGGAGGGGATCCAAAAATGGAGGTTAAAAAGGAATTTGGCAATCACAGCTCTGTAGCCCAAACCTTTTGCCTCATTTCCTAAGATGTTCTGTTGGAAAGGAGGAAAAAGAATTACAATGCAATCCTAAGAACAGTTTTCTGGGAGTAAGGCCCATTGAATAGACCTGAGTAGCATTCTGAATAGACCTGCTTAGGATAGGACATTAGATGATATTTCACCCAAAGATTCACAGTGGCAATTCAAAGTCCTGCTCTTGGACATAGACAAGATCAATTTCCTCTTTTATTCCAGCTAATTTCAGCATCTTCTTTTTTTGACCCCCCATAGGGGATTTTTAAATTTATTTTCTATAAACTACAACAGAAAATAGGGAGGGGACACTACAAACTATAGGATAAAGCAAAGAAATCTAAGAACCCAAGGTCTGGAAGTTATACAATATTTTTAACCAAAGCTATTTTCTCTTAGAAAAATTTTTGACATGAGGAGTATTCAATATTAATTCTCTTACTGGTACAACAATGAGAATTTCTATCCTTATTTCCCATCAACAGACACCTGCTGACTATGACTTCACATAATACATTTACCCCCCCCCCAAGCTCTCAAAATTCAAATTCCACTTCTTCTACAATTAAATACAATCCACTTTGTTTATTATAGTGTCCTTCCTCTGATCTCCTGGCTCTCAACACTTTTTACGTCCTTGTTACAGCTGTTACATGCTTGTCTATAGTCTAAAGAGTCCATCGCTTCATTTTGCAGGGCAGTTATATTTTGGATTAGTCCAAGTCCAATCTTTTGCTTAAGGATAAATCACTTTTTAACCAACCTGCCTGTCCAATTATAGCCCATCTTCTTTAAAGACATTCCATAAGTAAAGGCTTTCTGATAGTAACACTGTCTCTTTAAATCCAATGCCTTCTGAGGGCCAGGAGAGGGCAAAAAAAAGTTCACTCCGATAAAGCAGGAAGAGTCTCTAAGGCCAGCTAAACTGCCTGACCCAGACCAGCTAGGTCATGTGATACGCTTCTTCCTTTGGGCTCTTCCTGAAGAAGGGATGATTTCATTTTCTTCCTACACCACAATCTCCATGTTGGAAGGATGTTTAGTTTAACTGCTACAAAGTCAAAGTCTCACAGGTCTGTTTAAACACTTAAAATCACTTGGAATTCCCCTGTTGTAATCCAATTGTTGATCTGCTTAGTCTCCCCAATGCTTCAATAAATCGCTTTTTTGGGGGGTAGGGCATCCCCTCCCCCTCCCTCTTCCACCTTTGCAGCATGCTGGTTGATGTCTCGCTTCAACATAACTCACTCATCAGTCAGTCGATCCAACAGGTCTCCCTGGGATCTCACTTTGATGTAGATCCAACAGATCTCGCAGAGTAGAGATAAATCCGCTAAACTTCTAGATCGCTTGCTGGAGCAGTCGTTTCTATGCCATTGCTGGAAATCAGAGACGGACCATCGGAGCAGGGAGAGCCCTCCTACGCTGGCTAAAAGCTCCCTGGCTTAGCACCCATCAACAAGGGTGCTGTGGAAGGCACGCACTATTGTGCCTTCTCCTGTCCCCGATTCATGGCACAAGTCTCTCGCTACTGTGAGAAGCCGCGACCATTTCCAAAACGCCAAAGCTCCGTCCCCCTAATTTCAGCTTCTAACAGAAAATACAGTGTATACTATTAGTACAGGAAAGAAAGATTGCACTACTTATAACAATAGCTAAGATGTCTCATATAATCAATTGCAGTAATGAACCTTTCTCTCTTTGAAAAACTAATAAGCATTGGAACTAATAGACTTGTGAGTTTTTTATATGACAGAATAAACACAGTATTAAGCCACTGGCCTTTAATCAGAGGGCTATTAAATTTGCTACAGAATAGACAGGTGACAGCCTTTTCCAATCCCTCGTATAAAAAGCAGTGATTCACAGACATTATCTTTCCTTAATTGATGAAGTGAATTTTATAAAACTTCCCCTAAATACAATGTCTGTATTTGAAAATATCAGAAATATGAAGATTTTCAGTATAATTTCTCCATAAGATTGGTGATGGTGGGAAGGTGGGGGCACCTGGCTACAGCCAGTTTCCCAACAATACACAGGGTTTGCTCTTTTAAAGAACCTATCTAGATCTTGTAAAAGTCATTCTAGCCATTTTAAGCCATCTAATGTTTTATCCAATTCCAAAGAAAGGACCTCAAGCTTAGAGTATGAGAAAATTATGTTCTTACTCATCCAAAGCACTTGCAATTCCCTCACACTCATACATCCCTTGCCCAACAGAAAGAAGTTCAAGGACAGAAGTGGAGTAACAAATGTGCAATTGAATCTCGTGGAAGATTTCAGCATGTGAAACTATACTTGCACAAATCTCCTGCCGGGCCTTTAGCTGAGGCAGCGAGCATCCACTTTGATCTGGCCTCCCCTCCAGTAACCGCAGATCCTAAAAGCTGGATTGGGACCACAATATTATTTATTGAGGCGCATTGTTGTTTAGTCTGTTGGTGATATTATCGATCTTAATTGTTATGTTTTTAACAGTGGATCTGCATTAACTGCAGACCTTTATGTTGGTACCCACCCTGAGCCTACAATGTGGGGAGGGTGGTATATAAGTCTAATTAAATAAATAAGTGGAAGTGTTAAAATTGCTTTCTGCTTTCATTAAGTGAAAGTGGTTGAATCTCTACTGTCTTCTACATGTGTAAGACAGAATGCAAGGTATTACTTGTTCTTCAAAACAATGGAATAAAATCATGCCAACTGTCTGGTATATTGTCGAAGACAGATATGTAAACCACACTTTCTCAGTGATGAACTAAATCATCTTAACCATGCACTTCAAGCAAATGGCTACTCCAAGAATGAAATCAGAAGAGCGATTAAACCAAAGGTAAAACAAACAACTGAGGAAAAACCGTCTCCCACAGGAAAAGTGATTTTGCCATATATCAAAGGAATCACTGATCAGATGGGAAAACTTATGAAAAACACGACCTACAAACAGTATTCAGACCCACCAGAAAAATACAACAGATGCTACAATCGGCAAAAGATAGAAGAGACCCCCGCACTTCTGCAGGAGTATACCGCATACCATGCAGTTGTGGACAAGTTTACATCGGAACCACACAGCATAGCATTCAGACAAGAATAAAAGAATATGAAAGACACTGCAGACTTGGCCAACCTGAAAAATCAGCAGTGGCTGAATATAGCCTAACTCAAAAAGGACACAGCATTTTGTTCCAGAACACTGAAAGGCTGGACAATACTTCCAGTTACCATGTCAGATTACACAGGGAAGCCACTGAAATTCATAAACATAAACACAACTTCAACAGGAAAGAAGAGAGTTTAAAAATAAATAGGGCATGGTTTCCTGTCCTGAAAAACACAAAATGTTCTACATCTGACTATAGCACTACAGATAAGATTAGAATTTCAATAGTCATTCCACATACAAAAGAACTTCCTCAGGAAATAATCCATAGACAAAAGAACTTCCTCAAGAAAGCTTCTCCATTAGCATGTTCATAGCCTGGAGAACTCCGACAAGATGATGACTCAGCCCTACCCCACCTTCCGGGGTAGATATAAATTACCTGCCTGCCATTTTTATTCTCACCTTGACATAGAGAGTACTCCATATTTCTGTGTTATACCTCTGAGGATGCCAGTCACAGCTACTGGCAAAATGTCAGGTCCTACAATGCCAAGGCCATGGCCACACAACCTGGAAAATCTACAGCAACTAATGTCTGGAATATGTTCCATTTCATTGTTATGTATGCTGAAGTGCTATGTGTCGCTACAGCCATTGCACTAATGCTTGTGTAAGTAGAACTGCACTAAGTGTTAACCAAATGTACACAAGTATGTACCCTGACTATAAAATTGTCCCCTTAACATGCCAAGAATTCATACACATGTGCACCTTGAAGATGTATTATTTGGACTGTTATGCCAGGTATATCCCAGGTACAAGGTTTGGTGTAATGCGGACTGTTAAAAATAAACAGTCATACATTCAAATTTAGTATTTATTAAGAAAACTAATAGAATACAAAGTTAGAAACACGCACACACTAAATAAAGGTTCTGTGACTCCTAACCTCTACTATATCCAAACCTAAGCAAATGTTACTAATCTAAGGAGAAATGTGTGTGGGGGGGAATAAGACATATTACCCTGTTCCAGTGAGTGAAGTCCAGTAAGATTCATTGTGGGAAGAATAAAGCAATGTTGATGACAGCAGGGTGGAAGAGTGGAGCGTGGTCTTCAAGGGCATCTGTGTTGGATGGCAGGGCCAATGCAATGTACACATTCCATTATGTATTCTCACTCAAGGATGAGGAGTCAGTTGCTGGAGCCCAGTGCCAGAGTTTTCAGAGCTTTGTATTTACCCTCAGTGTTAAGATAGAGGGGCAAGTTAGATACATTTAAAATGGATTGTAGCCAAAAGTTTCAAAGCTCATTGGTGGAACAGTGAGATAACACTTGTGTGGGATAATATCTCCTAAGTAAGAAGGGGGAAATTGGGGGTGTCCATGTTTTCTTTAATTAGGTTTATAGCCCAAATAAAGTAATAAAATAAGTTATATGGTCACCATTTGGACAGATTGAATTCCAGGGAAAACATAGCAATGGGGAAGAAGGAGGAGGAGGAGGAGGAGGAGGAGTTGGGTTTTATATCCCACTTTTCTCAACCTTAGGGAGTCTCAAAGTGGCTTACAATCCCCTTTCTCTTCCTCTCCCCACCATCAGGCACTTTGTGAGGTAGGTGGGGCTGAGAGAGTTCTGTGACTGGCCCAAGGTCACCCAGCAGGCTTTGTGTGTAAATTTTGGACAGATCCTGTTGCATGTTTATGTGATGCAGAAGTCAATTAACTGAGACACTGCTGTTACCTTGAAAGGAGAGAGGGGAGGGAGAAATGGAGGGAGTGCAGGATATGCTTTGCTGCACTGAAATTCCCTACTGCCTCCTAGATTAGAGAAATCCATTTCTTTTGACTATTCCAAATCTCAGGTGAAGCCAAATTAAGAAATATATAAAAAGGATACATAGTCCTTCTGGAAGATCTATGTAGGTGTCCTAGATATATCCAAATGCAATTATCAAAGGGCTTACTCAGTGGCAGCAAAAATACATTTCCAAGCTGAAGAGCCAGCACCGTCCAAAGACTTCTCTGTGATCATGTGGCTGGCATGACTAAATGCCGAGGTGCACAGAATGCTGTTACCTTCCCACCGAACCAGTACCTATTTATTTACTTGCAATTTCTTGCTTTCAAACTGCTAGATTGGCAGGAGCTGGGGCCAGAGACAGGAGCTCACTCTGTCATGCAGCACACAAGGGTCTCAAACTTCTGGTCTGCAGTTCAATGTCTGAACCTCTAAGCCACTGTGGCCCTAGGGATCATTGAGGGAATGCCAAATGAAACAAAAACTTGCTAGTGGAAGACAGCAGCAGAGGGGGAAAGGTGAATCTCTCTGGGGGGAACATTTCAGAGCTTTGGTGTCATGACCAACAAGGCCCTCTTCTGGATTGCCACCCATCTAATCTCAGAGACTGGGGACACCTGAAACAGGGTTTCCAAAAATTATCATAGTGGTTGGGTAGGGTCATAAGTGATTAGGTGATATGTTGGTCCCAAATCATATAGGGGATTTTTAATACCCCCCCCCCAATCTAAGTTTAGAAGAACATAAGCAGTCATGCTCAGAAAGCTGTGTGCATGCATATGTGTATGTATGCATGTGTGGCATGTGTATTGGGGACTTACTGGCAGGTATCTTGTCTGGGATTTTCCAGAATTAGCAATCAACCCTACCGTTGCTGATTTTTACACTCTAGTACTCAATTTCACAGTGTTCTTTTCAGTCTCTGGAAGCGCACTCCTCCATCCATATCAGACCTTACTACTGTCAGTAATGCAACATGTGTGTGTGATTATTTCCAGAAGAAGATAACATGACACCTGGATTCTTATGGTACAAAATATATCTGTAATTTACAAAATTTGGAACCTGTATAACCATGTCTGCATTCCTTTTAAATCACAGACATCACAAATGCAACTTTAGAAACCAAATATGTTTCTAGTTTTCCCAGAGGTCAGCATGCTGAACCCCCCAATATTTCAGTTTCATAGCAGAGAACAGATATGTTTGGAACCAGAACTTTTATAATTTTTCAACGCCCATTTTCAAATTCAATTCCACATGTGTTTTTCTCAGAACTGGTTGCTGGCATAACTGTTTCTAATTCCAGTGAGTCTTTTGATTTTTTTTGTTTGTTTGAAGTTCCTTTTAAACCATTGCTTTTCAAAATGGATTTTACCTGAAGGCCTTGGAAACAAGGAGCATGTATTGTTTTTCATAGCATGTCTCAATGCTGTTCTTCTTAATGCCAGACTAATACATTTTTTCAACTAATCCCACATGGCATGAGAAAAAAATAGTATTAGTCAGAAATGGAGAATCTCCTAATCTTAATACAAATACTGAAAATTACATGAGCAATACTAAGCAGATTTACTTGGAAGTAAGTTTTTCCTTACTTTTGTTTGTTATCATCAAATTGTACCCCACTTATGGCATCCCCATAGGGTTTTCAAGACAAGAGATATGTAGTGGCCACAGAGAGTCACTAGCATGAGTCCAAGCTTAGTCTGGGAGAACAAAATGACACAGGATCCTAGGTCCACCAATAGGATCCCTGGAGGGAATTCAAACCCACCAGTAGAAGGAGGGAGGTGGACTAAGAAGAGTTTTGGGGACCCATATATTCAGGACCTCATGGGCTAGTTGTTGTTGTACGTGTGCCAATAAACAGAGCTGCCTTACATGCAATGAACCCAGTATACAACAAGATATTCAGTCTCCAATCACACAGAGAAGTAGCTGCTGGATAGGCATGACTTTTGGGTGGATTTTACTGGTACAATCACAGAGGAACATCTGGCAAGCATCCTGCACCCATCCACAACCCGTTTCTTTTTTTTTTTTATAACAAAAATTTTTATTGGAAAAACAATCAACATTTTCAATAACGGTACCAATACAATTTCAGGGGGGGGGAAAAGTTCCCAACCCTTCCCCCCCACCCCCCCTAATAGGCTTCCAACACTGCTAATAACAAACAAAAATATATATTAGACGGTAATCAAATTTAAACTTATATGCATTGACAAACCAGGTAACACATTATATAAAACCTCTACCATTGCAACATATTCTCAAATAACAGTATAATACAATTCATTTCACTTCTCGTTCAATATCCATACGTATCCAAGTTATATATTTTCCCCTTCATTCTATATTCAGTTTCTAGATACAATTTCAATTCTTCCCAGTCTTTTGTATACTGTTCTGCCATTTGTCCATTTAACTTCTTTGTCATTTTGTCCATTTCCGCTAAAAATAGCAGTTTTCTCAACCAGTACACACACAACCCGTTTCTTACCACCAAAGAAGTGCAGTTAAAAACTACCAGCGAAAGTGCATTATCAAAGGGTTTGCGACTGCCCACAGGTGAAGGTTCCCATGTGATTGCTCCAGGGCACTCCTATTCCCTCCGTGCTCCCTCGTTGAAGCATGCTGGAAACACATGCTGATGAAAAAAACATCAGTTCACCACCGTCATGTCTGATCGCGTAGTGGCAGGTCAAATTGCAGTGGCGCAAATAGCCTTGCCTCCCCTCCGCCCTGTGTTATTTGGCACATGTGACCGCAGCCTCAGAGGTGATTTGCCATTGCCACCTCTACAGAGGAAGCCAGGAATTCCTTAGTGGTCTCCTATCCCAATATTGACCATGGCTGACCTGCTTACCTTCTGAGATCGGATGAGATTGGGCTAGCCTGGGCCACCCAGGTCAGGGCTTGGTGACTATAAAGCCCATTATATGCAAAATTTACTTCTACTGTTGAAAAACAATGTTCGTGGCACATCCATTAAGGAAGTAGTACATTTACCAAATCACATGATAAGAACTGAAAATAAGCACATTAAAATCAAACATTCCAAATTATAAATACAAAAATACACTTTCTTTGACACCCACCTATGAATTTTCATTGCAGATTAAATTCACCATTGTTTAAACTGCCTAAAATAAAATAATCACAGAGAAAGGCTGGAGACTTTACAAAAAAATTAGAGCTGAAATTTTAAATGCTGTCTGTGACTGCTGAGGAAACTCCCTGTATTTTAAAATCTCCCAAAAGAGCCAGAGCCAGTCTGACCGTTTAACTGCCAGCCATTCAGCCAGAGGCTGCTGGGGAGATTATAAAGTACTCCCTGAATTCTGCCATCTTCCAGAAGCTAAGAAGACAAGGCCTCCTTGATGGTCAGTTGTTGGGGACATGTTAATGGCCACTGTGGTCATGGTTAATAGTAATTAATGCATTATTTTGTAAGTTACTTTTGAGGACTTTTGAAGTTGAAAAGCTGTCAATATATATATAAAATAATTAATAAGCAAATAAATACATTGCATTTTTGTTGCAATTCTCTTGAGCTATTGTATAGCATAGGTAAAGGGAAAGGTTTCCCTTGCTCGAAAGCCAGTTGAATCCGACTCTAGGGATGCGGTGCTCATCTCCATTTCCAAGCCAAAGAGCCAGTGCTGTCCAGAGATGTTTCCGTGGTCATGAGGCCAGCGTGACTAGATGCCGAGGTGCATGGAATTCTGTTATCTTCCCACCATAGCGGTACCTGTACATCTACTTGCAATTTCTTGCTTTTGAACTGCTAGGTTGGCAGGAGCTGGGACCAGAGACGGGAGCTCACTCCGTCATGCGGCACTCGGGTCTCGAACTGCTGAACTACCAACCTTCTGGACTGCAGTTCAGTGTCTTAACCACTTGAGCTCCCGCAGCCCCTTATTGTATAGCATACAGGAAGCTAAAAGGGAAGACCTATTCAGGCAGAAACTGGCCAAAAAAGCAAGAACTGAATAATGAAAGCAAGAAGGGGCTGACTTTTCCAAAAGGAAGAGGCATGGTAAACGCAGGTTACAATATCTGGTGAGAAATTGAATGCACAAATTCTTTCATCTGTTTACACCTTACGAAAGTTAGTACAGTAGCCAGGTTTGGACGAAGAAAGGGAAATGAATGATAAGTAAACACAGCTACCTTTTTACTAATTTTATTTCCAGCCAGTGTTGGTAGTGAAAAATCACTGCAAAATGTAGCTTCTGTGTTTCAAGACGACAGTAAAATCCAGTTGGAAAGTGCATTGAAAGTGGATTGAAAGTAGATTATTTAGTGTGTGCAGTCACAACCTAAATCCTTTGTTTTTGAAGTGAAAATTTGGCAGCCTTGTTGAACAGATTGGTTGTCTAAAGCTCCAGAGTGTGTAAAACCACTGTTTCAAACACTGTGCCATTGTGTTCCTCCCACATTTTGGTGTTGTTCTTGGCTCAGAATCCTTCAAGATTACCTGCTAAACTGGTTGCTGATCTTTGCAAGAGAAAGACTGGAGCAATACTCTTTTTATCCATCTTCTAAACAGCTGGAATTCAATAACTCCTGTCAAAAGCATACAATATCTACAGCCTCATCAAAAGGCCTTGATGTCAAGCATATCACTAACACGAGCATGGCATAAGTGCCACTAGTCAATATCTTATGTTTGGTCTTTATATCCCACCTTTCTCCCCAATGGGAAACCAAATTTGCGTCCATCATTCTTTTTATCCTCCTTTTTATCCTCACAACAACCTGTAAGGACCCCGCCCAATCAGTTACCCCAAATGGTCTGTGTTGCCCCCAAAGCATCCTGTCTCCTATTTTAATTGGGGGAATTAGTGAAGAAGACAAAGGCTTTGCAAGAGGGGGTAATCTAGCAAGATCTCTCCACTTATGTTTTACAGGGATCTTTCCTGTTGAGAACTCTCAAATAACCAGTCCAAGGTAAAATAGAAAATAAGAAGGCTAACATACAAAAGGCACTCGAGAAATAGCATACATACAAGACCAATTAAGAAGTAAAGGGATTAGTGGGAAATATAGGGGGGTGTTGGGGTGATAGCTACCTGTACAGGAGAGGCAAGGTCTAGAAGAGCAAGCTGTCCAGCATCTTGGGCGTGCAGTTTGGATCCAGGAAACACACAGAGCAATGGGGCTACATCTGTCTATTTATACCCAAAATGGGACCTGAGACTATGCTAATGTAACTGTCCCTCAGAACAAAGCATTGATGAATTTTACTAAAAGTAAAACAATCTGTTTGGGAAATTCTGAATAGAGTTCCCAGGAATGGACAAAAGAGACAGGAGATGTCTGGGGAGGAGTTCTGGATGTAAAATAAGGGTTGGGCTGGGATCTTGATTGTCCTCCATGTCAGAACGCAGCCACGAACTGCGACCCCCAGTCCGAAATTATTTTGTGAGGCAAAATAACCAAACCAAACTACATGTTGCATGAACATTTGAGCTAGCTTCTGGGCTGTTGGCAGTTGTTTACATAGGATGAAGTGTGCTTGTTGGAAAACAGTTTGACCACCACCCAAATTACAGTCCTTCCCTTGTTCAGGGGCAAGTCTGTGAAAAAGTCTATAGAGCTCATGGACCAAGGTCAGTCAGGGGTTTCCAGAGGCTGTAATAATCCTGGGATCTTTCCAGTCCATCTCTTGCCCATTAAGCATATTTGGCAAGAGGCTACATATTGGGAGATGTCCCCTCTCATCACCAGCGCTGCCTTTGAATGAGGTTTAAAGTCTTTAAATAGCCATAATGTCCACCCATTTTATTATCATGAACTGTTGAAAGAATCTGCCCCCTTAGGGCCCTTGGGACAAACAGTTTACTCTGCCGATACCAGCAGCCATCCTCCTTTTGCACTAGAGTCCCCTCTTTTTCAATCTCTTCCTTGTCAGTGTCTGTTACTTCTGCACCCAGGGATCAGTTCCCAGTGCCCCCCCTTTGGTTTGACTGCACTTTACTACCGATCCTCCCAACTAGGTGGACATGAATATTATATCCTCTTGTTGACTTGCATGCTGGGAGAGACATGACAAGGAGTCAGCTAAGAAGTTAGGTTTCCCAGGGAGGTGCTTGAGTGCAAATCAAAACTTAGGGAAAACCTCTGCCCATCTCAACTGCTTTGCATTTAGGTGCCAAGAGGTTTGCAGCACCTCAAGATTTTTATGATCAGTCCAAACCTCAAAAGGAACCCCTTCCAGCCAATGTCTCCAGGTCGTTAAAGCTAGCTTGATGGCAGCAACCTCTTTATCCCACACTGCCCAATTTCTCTCAGTGTCTGAAAAAATCTTTGACACATAGGCCAATGGGTGCAAATTCCTATCCTCCCCCTTCTGCAAAATCGCCCCCCATGGCCACATCCGAAGCATCCACCTGTACTACAGATTCCTTGGTTTCATCGGGGTGGTGTAGGATGGTCTCAGAGGTGAATAAAGTCTTTAGGTGGTCAAACTCTTGCTGGCACTCGGAGGACCATTGCAACCGGCTGCTTGGCTTTTTACACTCTGGTCCTTTCCCTTTCATTTTCAGGAAATGAGTGAGGGGGAAGGTGACCTGGGCAAAGTTTGGGGTGAAGGGACAGTAGAAATTGGCAAACCCCAGGAATGATTGTAACTGCCACCGTGTTTGTGGGGGCTCCCACCCTACTACATCCTGGACCTTCCAGGGGTCCATGCCCAAACCTTTCCCTGAAATACGGTACCCAAGAAAGTCCAGTTTCTCTTTGTGGAACTCACACTTGGAGAGTTTAGAAAATAGACAGTTTACATAGAGGGCCTTCAGTACATCCTGCACCAATTGCACTTGTAATTCTTTTGAATATATCAAGATATCATCTAGATAAACCAGAACCCCTTTGTACAAATGCTCGTGCAACACTTTGTTGATTAAGTTAATGAACACTTCTGGCGCTCCAGCCAAACCAAACAGCATTACCAGATATTCAAACTGGCCCAGTGGGGTATAAAATGCAGTCTTATGCTCATCCCCCTCCCTGATGCATACTCTGAGGTATGCATCCCATAAATTTAGTACAAATCCGGTCCTGGGAAGCCTCAGCCAACAAGTCCTTGATGACAGGGAGGGGATAGGCATTTGACATTGACATAGCATTCAGCCCTCGATAATCAGTACATAGTCTCAGCCCCCCATCCTTCTTCTTCTGAAATAGCACCAGAGCTGCAAATGGAGAGGCTGCCGGTCTGATGAAACCCCTAGCCAAATTTTTGTCAATTAACCTCTGTAATTCTTCCTTCTCAGCTAGGCTCATGGAATGTTTCCCTTTAGGAATTTTATGCCCTGGTAAGGCCTCAATCACATAGTTTTGTGATGGGGAGGCAGTTCGTCCACCTTTCCCTCCTCAAAGATTCCTTGACATCTACTCTGAACATTAATTTATTTCAAGCCATAACCAAATGCTTCCATGTGTTACACCAAACTTTTTGGCATTATGGGAAGAGGTCTCTGTTTTAGAATAAGAAAATGTTGTTTTATGCCTGTCCTTGCTAATATACCTGTAGGAAATCCATTGTTGTTTGGATTCTTTTTTAACTGATGGAGAGTTTCCCAGGACCTTATAATTGACCTTCTTCAATGTCTATTACTTAACTCTAATAAACAATTTCAAGCATATGTACAAAATAAGCTTAATGTCCTTGTCTTTTCCAGATGGTGTTATTAAATATATCTTGTGCATGCTTCAAAAGAATGAGAAAAGCAGCCTTATTGTTGCCATACAAGATTTAAAGGTGGGGGGCATAGTAGGATGCACCCAAGCTTCTGGTGCAGGTTCTTCTTCCATTATAAGCAACTCCACATAATAGGAGATATTTTTATTCTTGATCTCCAACTCATTAAAATATTTCCTACTGTAACTACCTGTAATGATTTTGAGAGGTGCTAGAAGTTGGATCAGAGACACTAGAATTTGCCTCATGCCATTCTAGGCTTAAATTAAGCTCTACCTGGTCTAAGTTCAGCTCAACTCACTGAACAGCATTCATTTTCAATTAGTATCACTGTTTGTGCAGGGGTATGATCCTCACAGTTCAGGTTAGCTATTGGAGATCACATCAACAAAATGTACTGCGAGAGTCTTTGGCTGAGGTCAGACTGGCAGTTTGAAGCACAAGGGAGTCATGGCAAAAAGACCTGGAACAAGTTTGTTCCAGGTTTTCCCAGTTACACTGCACCGACTGATGTGGGAGCATACCAGGGAGGAGGCTCAAGGGAGCGTTCGCACTCTTGGCCCGCCCCTGGTGGAGGCGTGGCTGTAAGCAGCTTTTTGTAATGTAGTCTGATGATATGTGCTTATGTGCTTGTGCGCATAAGAGCATCCCTACCAGATCAGCTTGTTTGTGTTCACACTTCTGGGAAGCGGGATGAATGTGGGATGAATGCACTCTCCAGGGTTTGCTACCACTTTCACCTGGTATTTTTTAAGCTCGGGAGGGAAGCATTAGAAGACAGGATGAGTACAGCCAGGGAATGCCTAACAGATGTGCCTGTGTGAACCGGTCCTTTAATCCATTTGTGAAACATTTCTGAAACGTGCCTATATTGGGCTAAACTGCCAGTCTGAACTCAGCCTTTGTTTTCCACCTACTACCTATTCTTATCCAGTCCTTAGTCCTGTGAACTCAGGCCCATGTGCCTTGTTCTCCTCGCCCCCCATTTTATCATCATAACCCACTCACCCCAGTGAGGTAGATGAGGCTGAGAGAGAGCATCTGCCTCATGGTTAGCTTCATGGCTGAGTGGGAAGTTGAACTTGGTTCTCCCCAGTTGTAGCTGAACACACTAACCATGATAACTCCTTGGCACTAACTACAGGAGTCAAGGAGGAAATATGTTTAAATTACATACAAAAACAGAATAATTCTTATTGCACAATATGATAGTTTTCTTGAAAGGTGTCCTTTTCAGGGCATGTTTTCCTCATTCTTCCCTAATGCTAAGAAATGAATGGTATGGGCAAACCACGTATCTAAGCAGTATAACAGAGAAGGATCATGCTATGCAAGTCTTACCATTCATTTTCTGAAAAAGAACTTTAATTAACACAACTTTTGTGCTGTGATCTTATTCTCCCTAGTGAAACAAAAGTTAATGTTAGGGCTGTGCTGAAGGTCTGAAGTAATTTTCATGCCATGTGTTTCGTTTTGGGCTATAGTGCTATAATTTCTGGGTTTTATTCTGTGAATTAAACAGAATTGCACGTTAATTTATATTGACATTATATCCTAAATGACTGATGGATTGCCAGATCTCAGCTATCATTCTTGTGTTTTGTCCATTGTGACTGAAATGCTTGGCTCTTGGCCCTATCTTAAAGGCAGTGGAGAAAAGATCAGATGGGAAGACAGGCGGCTCTCATCCTACTCACTTCAGGCAGCCAAGTTTGAAGGTTTTCTCTGGCCCAAAGAGCCTTCTTCTGATAAAATCAACTTTTCTATTAGAGGAAGTCTCCTTGAGCCAAAGAAAGGTTTCAGACTTAGTGGAGTGGTGTTGGTAAGATACCAGCTAGGGGCTCAGACTAACCTGGGTCCCGTTTGCAGTCCCATTGGGGGGGGGGTGGAGCAAGGAGGGAGGTGATGCAGGTAGTGGCTGGCTGGTTGGGGGCAAGGCAGTCTAATGGCCAGGGGAGCCTTCTGTGCCTGCATGGACTCCCTCCCTGGCTCCCTACCCCAGTGGCTAATTAGGCTTAGCCTGCCTTGGCCAGGGGCAGGACGTGGGCCTGCGGACTGCATGGAGAAGGTTTTTCTTCAGGTCCCCCTGGGCCCAATAAACTGGGCCCAGACACACTGCCGAGGCCCAGCTGCCTTGTAGTTTTCCCCATTCATCCCTCCCTTTCTTTATAGCATTAGGGGGATTTTACAGCAGGACTGTCTTTGTAACCCACCCCATGTTTGTTATTCCTTTTCTATGTCACAACTGTGTTGAGTGGTATCAGTGTAGGGTCAAATCCATTTTCAGAGGAAATGTGGCCTGCGTGCCTGTTTCCCCTGATCTTTGGGGATCCCATTAAGGGATTTGGGGGCTAGTGGTTACAAGAACATGCCCAGCTCAGGGGCTGTCAGTGTGGTCTTATCTTCAAGAGGCAGGAGACACCACTCAGTGGTCTTTGCTCACATGGAATCCTACATCCTGCCTCCCCACCACCCCAGACAGGCTGGATTGGGGTGGAGTGCATCAGCCAGCAGGTGAGTCAGCAGATGACTGAATCCATTGTTCCATGGTGTGCCAAGGCTCTGACAGCTACTGTAATCAATAAAGTTGGGGCCATTTCAAATCCAGAAGGGTGTCAGTTGCCATTCATGTTAATAGTGTTCTATTGGGGTTGCCTCACCTCTCTTTGCCTCCCCCTTTAGTGCTGGGGCCACAAGTCATTATCTCCACGATGTTCTAAAAATGTCATAAACAGGAAATTGTTGGTATAAATTATTGTTTGTAGATGTAGCTTGATTTAATCCATTGTTAAAAAATATTGATGTAACACTCACAGTCCTGTTCCTTCACCTATCTGAATGCTAAAGCAAAGAAGCATACATGCTCCATCATCTTGAGGCAAGAAGTACATTTGCGATATAAACTTTCATGGGTACTTGAACTGTATATTAAAATCAGGATTATCTAGTCAAAAGGGCTTCACAAATATGGAGCATGTATGCCTGGGGAGGATTATAGCTTTTGTGTAAAGCCCCAAAGGAAATGAAGTATGAAAATGGTTAGAAACTCCACTGTACAACTTTTTAAAAGCAGAGGGGTGTGTGTCTTCAACAACAAAGCAAAGTAAAATTTTGCTGCACCCAATTAGAATTCAGTTGGGTAGTCAAGATCGGGGAAGATTTTTTTTTTTTTTTGTAGGATGACTATTGCTTAACCCAGCTATAAGTTATTGCATTGATGTATATATTCAGAAGACCACATCACATTGCTGAACAAGGCCATGACCAAATCACTTGTATTATAACTGAAGACCACACCAAGACTTCAAACCAGCAGTGCTTTCTTTCCATTGGGCAGTACAATTATCAGTATACCTGTGTTGCTTTAAAATAATCTACAACATATATGTAAAACCCATATTGGCAACAATCGATATTTAATTATTATTCCATGGTCTGACCTGCATTAAAAACATATGGATATAGCACTAATAGTATGAGAGAGAACCAAAATAGTACCCATGCAGCTTACATTTGCCAAGAGGATGCTGGTTTAGCTAAAACTAAAGCTTCATAGTGCCCCAAAACTTTCTCTTGGGGAGACTAAGCATAGGCATGTAAGATTTTCTTCCTACTTGGGGTCTGATTGATCACCATATTTATGGAGATGAGGAAGTTTGATCCATGTCTAACTATGTTGGTAAGTGACTAAAATTCACCATCACATTAGATCCATATCAACATTTGTTTATTTATTTTAATCTCACTTTTCAAGTCAATTAATTTCTAATCAAAATAATGGTAACATCACTCAATAAACAGCAAGAGACATTAGGTCAAAAATAAAGCAGAAAGAGAGAAACAAAATAATTGTTAAAAGCTCTGGGAACTTTTAACAATGTATTAACAGAGTACCTGAATGTCAGTAAATGTCAAGGTCCAACCATTCCATTTGCTTTATATCTGTGTAATTGGTGGTACGTCTCACTTCCTTGTGTTCTATTATGCATTTAAAATGGGGGAATGTATGGCTTGTCCTGTTCACATGACTAATTAATTGCTGCTTCCAGTGTTATATATTCCTACACAGAAATGGCTCCAAGTTGTGCCCTCCATGTTAAAAAGAGATATAGAAATCTATGTGTCAGTTGTCCAATGGCACAATCACACAGACTGCCTAAATGCTATGAAACATCATATGACAGTCTGGTTATGTTTTTCATGATTTTAACAAAGCATCTCATGTAGGAAATGAGTCATGTTTGAAGTGTTCGTAGTGCTTTTTAGATCCTAATGCTTTTAGCTTGTGGCACAGTGTCAACTAGATGATAAAGGTCAATCTGTTGAAAGTTCTTGGTCTGTAAGGAGTGGGGCAGACCTAACTTTGCAGTGTTTGTGGCTTTCATTTCAAAATACAGTTGGGAAGACGTTACATACCAGCATGATGACTTCCTTGTGTGTCATACCCACTGGACTCATCTTCAAGTTTACAGTAATTGAAAGAAGATGAGACAATAGCAAAAAATATCTTGGCAATACAGATTATCTCTCCTTATAAATAATTATCTTTTGTTTTCGCAAGATTCCATGTGCTCCCATTGGCTGTAAAATGCCCTCCCTCAGCCATTGGCCCATCAGCCGCCATGCAAGAGTACTCGCGTGCCATTGGCCGGGTGCTGGGTCTGCTTCTCTTCCCCACCCACTCCCCCTTCAGACAGATTTTTCATGTCAGATTTACTGGCAGACAACTCTCTCTCCTGAGGAAGACAGTTCTCTTGGCTCCTGTAAGGGACTGTCCCCTCAGTGGCTGTCGGTAGGCAACCAAGCTTGGTTCTGTGAGTAAAAAAACAAAGGACTTTCGGCATAACCCCCTCCCCCGCCCATAACCCCCTCCCCAATGGCCACTTTCCTGTCAGAGTAAATGGGAAAAGGCTCTTTCTCCTGTTTAGCTTCAGCATGGCTGGCTGGCTAACAAGGTGGGCCAGCGACCATCAAACCATTTTCTTCAACTCCCCGCTGTGCGGCTGACCTTCCCCTAGGGCTGCCAATCTCCAGTTGGGACCTGGAGATCTCCCACTGTTACAACTGACCTCCAGATGACAGAGATCAGTTCCCCAGGAGAAAATGGTTGCTTTGGAGGGTAGACTCTATGGCATTATACCCTGCTGAGTCCTTCCACACACACCCCAAGTGCTGCCCTCCACAGGATCCACCCCCCCAAATCTCCAGATATTTCCCTAATCAGAGTTGGCACCGGTACTTTCTCCTCTGTCAATAAAAGGCCCTTTCCACACCTATGTTGGCCTTTGGGAGAAAACTCATTGTGCCCAGTCCTGATCAGGTTGCCAACTCCAGGTGGGCAATTCCTGGAGATTTGAGAGATGGAGCCTGGAGAGGGTGAGGTTTGAAGAGGGGTAGCATCTCAGACAGGTACGATGCCATAGACTCCACCCTCCAATCCAGCCATTCCCTGATGGGGAACCATTGTTGCAAATCTCCAGGTGGGGGCTGGAGATCACTCAAAATTACAACTGCTCTCTAGGAGGGAGGGGGGAGGAGATGGAAAACTAAAGGTAGGTTGATGGTTGGCTGGGAGGGAGATAGGATTGTCAACTCCAGGTTGGGAAATTCCTGGAGATTTGAGGGGTCGAACCTGGAGAGGGTGAGTGTTGAGGAGGGGTGGGACCTCAGACAGGTACAATGCCATAGACTCCACCCTCCAAACCAGCCACTCCCTCCTGGGGAACCACTGTTACCAATCTTGGGGGTGGGCTGGAGATCACTCAAAATTACTACTGCTCTTCAGGTAGCAAAGATCAGTTCCTCTGGAGAAAATGGTGGACTCTGTCATTATACCCTGCTGAGATTGCCACAGCAAATTGTCACTGAGTGCCCAAAGCCGGGGCACTCTCCCAGAGCCTCTTTCTAGAGCCCGTTGTATTTATTTCCACAACGGGCCTTATTCCTAATCATTTAATATTTAAGATTATCATTTGTTAGAAAAAGTTTGTATGCTTGTAAATTGATAAAATTAAACTTCAGTGAGTTGATTTCAAAGGAAGATAAGAAAGTAGGACAAAGAAGCAGTTTAAAAAAGTGAAGAAGATCATAGAAGAGTAACACAAGAAAGGCCAGTGATATATTTTGCTATGTTTTGCCATATCAAACAGCTGCAGCTACACAAAAGTTTAAATGAACAATGTACAGAATTAGGTATCATGATTTTTTAAAAAGAGATTGTAGAACTATCACTGTGATTAAATTAAATTTATGGGATTTCTTGATCTTACCTGACTTTATAAACCATTTCATTGTGAGAACAGCAAACAGGGCTTACTGGCAATCCCTTTAGGATATTTTGAAACCCAGCTCCATGTGGAGATTGAAAGGTTACACCCCCTCTCCCTCCTTGCATGGCCACAATCCAAATTGAAGCCAAGAGCCTCTGTAAGTGACTTTTTAAGGACAAATGGAGACATATAAACTTTGTCACATCTGTTCTGGTCTTGACCTTTCAATTGTGCACGAAAATACATTACCAGCATTCACTTCAGAAACTAGAGAACGCGATACTGCTAGGCGAGACATGTAAGGGCTGTTCCTCTTTCACTTAATCAAATGCAGTTTTGTATTTAAGATTTCCAGTAATAAGTAAAGTGTGTGTGTGTGTGTGTGTGTGTGTGTGTGTGTGTGTGTGTGTGAGAGAGAGAGAGAGAGAGAGAGAGAGAGAGAGAGAGAGAGAGAGAGAGAGAGATACTCTGTTAAATACTGGGTTCTAGACACATTGCAGTGATCAGCTCTAGTGTATTAAGTGATTTCAGCAAACTACAAGGACAACTAGCAGGGTTACAGCAGCCCTACTTATAAAGCATGCAAACACCACACCCAACACACACACACACTCCCAGTGATAGGCTATTTACATTACACTACTTATCTACTGGTTAGCTCCAGGATCCAGGCGAGCTATTGTTCTAAAGTAGCAAGCTGGACCCATTCCTGGTGCCGTTTGAGGAATGGCTTAGTCTCAATACATAACACACTCCCAGTCAAAACAGATCAACCACTATTAATGGTGCTGAGGACAACTTAAAGGAACACTGAATGGTAAGGTTTTTCTTAGAACACAGAATATCTTTATGACTGATTTATATAACTGTGACTGATTTAAGACCACTTAAATAGAAGTAGAGGAGGAGGAAGAGATTGGATTTATACCCCACCTTCACTTGGAGTCCCAGAGCAGCTTACAAACTCCTTTCCTTTCCCCTGTGTTCACAACAGACACCCTGTGAGGTAGGTGGGGGTGAGAGAGCTCTTTCAAGAACAGCTCTGACAGAACTATGGTTTGCCCAAGGTCATCCAGCAACTGCAAGTGGAGGAGTGGGGAATCAAACCCGGTTCTCCCAGATTAGAGCCCGTGCATTTAACCACTACACCAAGCTGGCTTTTAGACAAATACTTGCCTACCAAGCAGAAAACTGGTACAACAAGGAGTAGAATTCCAGCTGGATGTATGAGAATGTGCATCCATGAAAAACTGATTATGCTGTCCAAACTGCTGGGAAGAAATTGTTGAAGCAACATGCTGAACAGCCATGAATGGGTCAATGAAGAGATGAAGAGCCCCATCAAAAATCCATTTTTACAACTGGTAAACAGGACTTGGCTCTGATCTGGATACGCCAGACTAGCCAGATCTCATCAGATCTCAGAGGCTAAGTAGGGTTGTCCCTGGCTAGTAATAGAAAGGGAAACCTCCAAGGAATACCAGGGTCATGACGTGAAGACAGACAATGGCAAACCACCACTGAATGTCTCTTGCCTTGAAAATCTCATGAGGTCGCCACAAGTCATCTGGACAGCAAAAACAAAACAGGACATGAGCCAAACCAGTGGATGTTTAAGCATTCTTATAACATACAACCTTTTGTCAGTTTTAATATAAACTATAACTGTCTATAGCTTTTAGCTGGTTCTGCTAGGCACTGATATTTCCATAAGGTCAGTGCAGCTCCAATGATTTGTCAAGGGGCTACCTGGGCTAGGAGTTGAGAAGACTAAAACAACATCAGGGATCACCCAGGCACTGTTGGCAGGGTTTTCCTTCCTTACAACACACCATCCCTTGACTTAATCTATAGGTAGTGATTGTCTTCATGTGCAGTGCTGATGAGTGGTATGGGTACTATTGCAGGGGGAGCCAAACACCCAGACCAGAGGCATATAAGATTCTTCAGACCTGCTAAATCAACACCCCTGGTCTAATGCCATGCACTCTAAAATAACGATAGCTCAGTAGGTTAATTAAATTTCCCTCACATAATTCATCATACGGTTCAGAATAACAGTGCAATCCTGTGCAGAGTTACTCCAGTCTAAGCCCATTAATTTCAGTGGGTTTAGACTGAGTATCTGTGTTTAGGATTGTACTACAAATGTTGCACTTTTTACCTCATTCCACTGCAAGCTCAACATTGAACAGATGTTGTAATGAGTGACTGCATGAATGCCTGGAATGCAGTAACTCTCTACAGCTGTTCAGCTGGGGGCCTTTTCTCCTGGGGGACTCATAGGGGAAAGTAAAAATATGACAGGGTGTTATTTGTACTAACCCTAAAAGATTTTTTTTAATGTAATGATACAGCAAGAATATTGGTGTTTTAAAAAATTTCCTCTGAGGTATGATTAACATTATGAAGGTCCCATCTGAACCCTAGTGTGAAACAAATTCAAGTCATCCTGATGCTGATACAGAACAAGGAACAATAGCAAAAATAAAAGACAGATTTTAAGAGTTAAGTACATTTTGTTTTCCAAAACTATTAACTCTGGCCCATTTAGACATCTATCCTTAATTTAACTTGAATTGGACCTGGAAATCAAGATTTACCACAATAAATGTGGTGTCTAAAAACATGCCATAATCAAAATGCATCCAAAACACATCTGTCTCCCCCTAGCAAATATAGGGTTTAAAGCTAAAGAGAATGATGAAACAATACAACAAAGGCAAAGACCCATTATGGACATTAATTGATTAGTGAAAGGCAGAACAATCCACAGGAGTCAAAAGCACTGAAGCCAAAGCAAAAAAGTAAAGACGAACAAAAACAAAAGGAGACGATCCTTGAAATGTTTTCTTACAGTCACTAAATCTTAAAACCAGGAATTGAATGTAATAATTAATTCAGAATTTAATAAAATACAAATTGAAAGCCATTAATACTGCATCTGTTCTTATTAACATAAATTGTCATTGGTAGTTACATAGAAATGTTACATCCATCTTCTGTACATATATTATAGTTTAAACCTAAGAAAATTTGCACCAATGAGTTGGATCCAACCAAATCCCCCACTGATGAAAAAAAAGAGATGTCCCCTTTGACCACCTAAAAAGGCTATGTTGGGGATCATGGGACCTGCATGGATGAAAGCCATGTGGGACTGAGGCAGTAGTAATGGAGAACTAGGGAAGATTAAGTGAAAAAGCTGTCTGGATTCAACCCAATGAATAATCAGATGCACAAACCAGTGCTGTAGCATAACATCACAAAACAGGATATTATAGAGGGCACTCTCCAGACTTTTATTAACCCTAGGTAAAATAGTATCATCATAATTTTTAATTAGAACCATAAGAGAAGGAGACTAGGGAAGGGGCTGTGGCTCAGTAGTAGAGCATCTGCTATGCATGCAGGAGGTCCCAATTCCATCCCCAGGATCTTCAGTGAAAAGAACCAGGTAACAGGTGATGTGAAGGACCTCTGCCTCAGACCCTGGAGAGTGCTGCTGCCAGTCTAAGTAGACAATACTGACCTTGATGGATCAACGCTCTGATTCAGTATAAGGCAGCTTCATGTGTTCATGTGTGCAATACAGAATAAGAAGGGCAGCTACGCCCATAAAGCCATGTTAGGGCAATGTGACTCACAATCCCCATTCTAACTGCACAAGGCCTGTTAGAGGCCAACTAGAGATAGTTTTCATGTTTTAAAAAACAGTATAGCATTTCATGGATTTGTCTGTGATCTTTGGCTGTGTGAATAACTAATAATAACTGGATTATTATTTAAAAACATATGATCATATTGAATTTGTTTTGCTATTTGCAAATTCCTTGATTTAAAATAAACATTGTTTTACCCAAAGTTTTGACCATTAAAGCAGGTCACATAAGCAGGACTAGCAAGAGGCATTTTAATAGGCTAGATCTCTTGTGCTATAGGATCAGCACAGAAACTATAGTGCAAGCTTAATATTCTCAGGTACAAACTGAACACTTACCCCAAGTATGGAGACAGGGCATCAATAAATGCAAAAGGTTTTCATGTAAAGAAGTCAGTTCAGCAGGGTTCTAAATCACAATGTTTGTATTTCAGTAAAATCTCCAAAACAGGATTGGAAGAAGTTGCAAAAATGGAAACTTCTTATACAAACATTGCATTTACCAAAAGATGTCTGGGGATATATTTTTCTAACCACATAAAATCTGCAAAGAGCTTTCCAGAACACCATTCCAACTAGTACAAAACTACATTGCAAAGGAAAAGACAGCCTTGAGCCAAATGGCAAGCATTTATCTAAGGTGGCCAACTTTAGATTGAATTAATTTTGAAACAGGGGGAAGGGAATCCCAACATACTTTACACCTTTACCACTAAAACAGTTTAAAAGTCTTTTTAATGCTCTAACCCCTCTTCATCTATTTCTCAATTCTGAAACACATAGGTTTCTAGATTTATAATAGGAAACATCTGATTTGAATTTCTTTCCAAGACTCATTGGACTAGATCCAGCCAGCTTTTTGTCTCAACTTTGCCCATTTCTCATCCTATATTGCTTTTGTTCAGGCAGGTCCCACGCTTCCCAGCATAACCTTCATAGGTGGTCAAAGGGGGCCCTGCCTCCTTTTTTGTCCAGTGGGGGGAAAAAAGCTGGTTGGGTCCAACCCATTGAACTGCCATTTCTCACAGTATATGCTGGAGAAGTAACAGATATACCGTAATATAGAACTATTTTGTGTAACACTTATGTTAAAAATATCAGTGCTGTAGGTAAAGATGCACAGTTAGTTGTGAAAAACAACTGGAACAAAAGGCTCTGTATCTTTTGAGTTCTGAAGACCTAACTGGTATCCTGGGAATGCAGGCAGATCAGGGCAACAGTGCCAGATCACAGTCAAGAGTCCAGTCCAGAGATCAAAAAGCAATTCAGCAGCAAACAAAGTTCATGGAAACTGAAGTCAAGTCGGTCCAAGGTCACTGATCAGCAAGGTCCAGAAAGCAGTTAGGGGTCAGTCTGAAGATTGCAGGTTATAAGGCAGAGTCCAGTGTTGTAGGTCCACCACTCACAAAATTGTGACATGTTGCTTCCACACTCTGCAGGTCTTCTGGTCTGATTTATACAGGTCTCTCTTAAGAAGCCCTATTTACAGTCATCTGCTTGGAAGTGCTTCTATAGTTACTCAGAACTGTTAACAGCAAAACAGCTGACACTGAGCCAAGAGTCAAGCACTCTGTCTATGCGTCTTTAGTCCTTGCTGGGGCCTCTGCTTATGCCATTTAACAGTGGGGGTGAGTCTGATGAGTTGCATGGGTGGCTAAGGGTCAGCTGCTGGCAATGAATCTGGAGGCTCTTGCACTTTTGGCTCATTAACCTCAACTGGTTCAGGGCTGGCTGCATGCAGCACCCCAAGTCCTCACGAGTCTTCAGCCACACTGGACTCAGGCTGACCCATGCCACCTGACTTTCCACAATATGTTAGAAGAAATGCATTTTTTCTTTGGAGGTTTGAAATGAACAAAACCTTCACTCTGAGTTTTAAAAGTTTTTTTCCCCCTCTCTGGGCAGAGAACAGACAGGAAGGTGAGGGAGTCAGTTCAATTGCTTTCCAGACTTACTTCAGCCCACTGTCATACAAATGCTAATAGGTGTAGACAATGGGATGGTCAAGTTCCCCCCTTCCAAGCAGAGCAACTTCAGGAAGGAACTCCAGGAAGAATCTCCAGGAAAAACATCTTTGACCTGTCCTGACCTGGTCAGTGGATGAGAGAAAGAGAGGTCATAGAACTCAGGGGAGCAAGTAGGAAGTTCTCTTGAGTGCAGAGTCCATCAGAGCAGACAGAATTCTTAACTGGAGGAGGCAGCCATTACCCATGTGGTGGCCTGGTCAGCTGAAGGAAGCTTCAAGGTAATGGAATTTGTAGAGATCTGTAACTTTCTAAGCTAAGGAGTCTGTACTATGTCTTAACATCTGATAGGGCATGTACAGAGAGAGTGGGACAGAGGGATTGTGTTTTACCCATTTCTTTTGAATCCCTTGCTCAGTCTGGTGCCATACTAAAAGTATGCTTGTGAACATTTTCTTTTTAATGAGTACTTTATAACTTTGAGTACTAGTAGTGGTTCTCTGTACCACATAGACCCCCACCATCCTGGACACACTATTTTAAAAGGAGCACCACGGGGAAGACAGTCAATTGGCAAATGGCTATTCCTCCAGTGGTGCACAAAGCCATAAATGGTCCCCATGGCGATCAAGTGCTGGCCAGCAGAAGACACAGAGGCAAGGCCTCAGAACTTGGAAGGGAAGCTGGGAGTCCTGACCCTTCCAGCAGGCAACTCCTACAAAGTTGAGGTGGTGGCAGCGGGTTACTGGAGAGACAGAAAAACCTCTCCAGGTGTTAAGAAACCTTAGAGGGCAGGGTAGAATGGGGTCTGTAGGCCAGACCAAGCCCATTCCACCACAATTTGGAAGGAGAGATGTACAAATATTCCATTGTTCATTTATTTTCATATGCTGTAATTGTTCAAGTGTTCCTGATTCATAGAATCATAGAATCAGAGAGCTAGAAGGGACCTCCAGGGTCATCTAGTCCAACCCCTGCACAATGCAGGAAATTCACAAATACCTCCCCACTGTAGTATGAATGGGAATTTAAAGATTTTTTATATAGGTTTTTTCTTCTTGATTGTTCATATTCATATTTTTCTCGGTTTTATGGATTCCTCTTTTAAGTAATATTTTATTAGAATGTTAGAAAGGCCTGTTATATAGAAGGCTTTCCTCTTGTAGGTCTGATATTGTTAGCAGACAACATAATAGGTACAAAGTTTATGATTCTGTAGTTCTTAAGGGCAAAACTTTGCAATGTCTGGGTCAGGTAAGATTTTGGTCTCATATCAGGAACAACAAACACTTTTGCTTAGGATATGAAGAATTCTTGCCCATTATCATTTAGGTTAGGTTACGTAAACACTTAGGTTTTACGTAGATTTGATGTAGATATATGTTACTTTACATCTGACAAATCAGAGGCTTATTATTCAAATGACCACTGTCTTTTGTAATCAATTATGCTTTTTGAATATTGTTTTTTTTTATGATGTCAGTCCATGTATAAAATATCATGTATTTCCTGAATATGCTCAGAATATGTTCAAGAAGAAAAAGAAGATGAAGAAAAACAAGAAGAAAGTAGTCAATTTTTGATGAGTTATTTGGTCCAATTGTTTTCCTGTTAATTGAAGCATATCTCCCAAATATGCTGAGAAGAAAGTAGTCAATTTTGGATGGACTATTTGGTCCAACTGTTTTCCTGTTAACTGAAATAAAACAGATCTTCCTCCACATTTGACTTCATTTTTGACATGGAATCAAATATGTACAACACCACACACACACACACACAGTGACTGCTGTTTCATGCCCAGGAGATGACAAAAAATCTCCAGGATCTCCAGCCAAACAGACCTGGAGAAACATTGCTTCCTGACCCCAAAGTGGTGATCAGCATTTCCCTGGGCATATAAGAAAGAGCCACAAGAACTAAGCACTCATGCAACCCTTCCTGCCCTCCCTCTTATAATATGCCTAAGTTCATAGATTCAGCCATCTAGCCTCTGTTTGAAAATCTCCAAAGAAGGAGAACCCACCACCTCTCAAGGAAGCGTCTTCCACTGAGGAACCACTCTAACTGTCAGGAAGTTCTTCCTAATGTTTAGCTGAAAACTCTTCTGGTTTAATTTCAACTGGTTGGTTCTGGTCTGACCTTCTAGGGCAACAGAAAACAACTCTCTACCATCCTCTATATGACAGCCCTTCAAGTACCTGGATATGGTTATCAAACATATCATATCACCTCTCAGTCATCTCCTCTTCAATCTTTTCTCATAGGACTTGGTCTCCAGACCCCCTCGCTCCATGTTCCAGTTTGTCTATATCCTTCTTAAATTGTGGTGCCCAAAACTGAACACAATACTCTAGGTGAGGTCCAACCAGAGCGAAGTAAAACACTACCATCACTTCACATGATCTGGACCATATACTTCTATTGATATAGCCCAAAATCACATTTGCCTTTTTAGCAACCACATCACACTGCTGACTCATGTTCAGTGTATGGTCTACTAAGACCACTAGATCCTTTTCACACATACTACTGTCAAGACAAGTCTCCCCCATCCTATAATTATGTATTTGATTTTTCCTACCTAAATAGAGAACTTTACATTTATCCCCATTGAAATTCATTTTATTTGTTTTAGCCCAGTTTTCCAGCCTGTCAAGATCCTCCTGTATCCTGACTCTGTCTTCTACCATATTTGCTACCCCTCCCAATTCCCTCTATTCCTTCATCTGAATCATTGATAAAGATGTTGAACAAAACAGGTCCCAGGACAGATCCTTGAGGCACTCCACTTGTCACTCCTCTTCAAGAGGATGAGGAGCCATTCACAAGCACTCTTTGGGTGTGATCTGTCAGCCAGTTATAGATCCATCTAACAGTAATATGTTCCAAACCACATTTTACCAATTTGCCAACAAGAATATTATGTGGAACCTTATCAAAAGCCTCATCTGCATAAGATTATACTGCAAGTCTGTTTGGGTTGCATTATTTGCCTTTTTAAAATCTGTTTTTCCTGGACTGAGCCCAGAAAACTGAGGAATACCATTATTCTTACTGTGTCTTTAAATACCATTGGATATCTTAAGTCACAGGTAGCTGAAAAAGTGATGGGTTGGATCCAGCTTAGCATTTTCATGAGTGCAATGTTTCCTATCCATGAAAGTCATTGTGTCTGCTGAAATACTGTACAGATTCCAACTCTATGGCATGGATCCAGCAGAGCATTTTCACAGACTATTTTATTTTACTTATTTAAAACATTTATTTGCCGCCTTTATATCTTACATGAACTCAGGGGGCTTACAATATAAACAATAACAAAACACAATAAAATACATAAGTACCATGAGTCTGAAATCAATAATTTAAAACTCCCAATAGGCAGAACAATAGAAACTAATAAAATGCTGTAATGAATAAGACTGCCTTCTTAAAGATCAAGAATGAGGCAGGCTGCACTTTCCGGGGGGGGGGTGGAATTTCCACCCACAGAACGTGACTTTCTCACTTCCCACTCTGGCTGCAGCCCCAGATTTCCACAGGAACATTTTGGAAAGCCATTTTGAGCTGCAGTGAGAGTAAGGAAAGGAGAAATCACACTCTACAGGAGAAAATCCTTCTATCCATGAAAATGCTCTGGAAGATCCAAGCCTATGTCTGTGAAGCATCGCCATTTTCCATGGTAGCTATCACTCTGCAATGTTCTTTTTCAAAGTACACCAACTTCTACATATTTTTTTAAGGACACAATGTGAAATTTTCCATTTCAGGAAGGCTTTTAGAAAATGGTTATAATATTTTCTGCTTTTATTATCCTTATATCCTGGTTTAGTACTTACTTATAGATTACATTTTGTATGACTTTTTTGGATATGTTAATCAAACTATTACACTGGGACAACTGATTTATTGTTGATGATCTCTTGAAATGTTCTAAATAGCTTAAAAGTGGTTATGCTTTTTTCCTGATAAGTGGCACTAAAAACTAATAAACTATACTCCCTCTCTCTCAGCATTGCAGTGACAGGAGAAGCCAAATTTATCATTGCCACGTGGCTCTTAAATGGCCACGAGTTACTGCTATAAAACTTAATGTATTTACTGGTCAATTCTTGAGATCAGCAGTCTGTGTATCATTTTAATTTGTGGTTTTCATTCTAATTCTGGGAGACTGTTTAGCTATCCAACTTTTTTTTTTTAAGTTATAGAATCACTTAATGAAGATAGGTAGGGCTCTTTTTGTAGAAAAAGTCCAGCAGGAACTTATTAGCATAATAGGCCACACCCAACAGCAGAACCTCATTAGCTTATTAGGCCACACCCTGAAGCACAGCTCATTAGCATATTAGGCGACACCCCCATGTTACCAGAAGTGTGGTTATCGCCTCACACACAGCCACGTTGTACCTGATGCACTCCCACACCAAATACTCTCCTCTAGGGTTGCCATATTTTGAAAAGCAAAAAAGAGGACATATCTCCTGACGGACTACTTCAAATAAGTGATCAGTATGGCAGATCTCATTTTAAATACCCTACTAATTAAGCTGTGATCATTGCTACTCACAAGGAAGATTCCTTATCTTCCAACCCCAAAAGAGAGCATTTTCATCCATGTTTTAAGAGCTCAAAAGAGGAGAGCCATCTCTACACCATGCAGAGAGACACATTTACAGAGAAAGCCCTGGCCCTATTCTCATAAGAACATAAGAGAAGCCATGTTGGATCAGGCCAATGGCCCTTCCAGTCCAACACTCTGTGTCACACAGTGGCCAAAACCCAGGTGCCATCAGGAGATCCATCAGTGGGGCCAGAACTCCAGAAGCCCTCCACTGTTGGCCCCCCCAAGCACTACAAAGACAGAGCATCACTGCCCCAAACATAAGAACATAAGAGAAGCCATGTTGGATCAAGCCAGTGGTCCACCCAGTTCAACACTCTGTGCCACACAGTGGCCAAAAATACCAGGTGCCATCAGGACGTCCATCAGTGGGGCTAGGACAATAGAAGCCCTCCCACTGTTGGCCCTCCAAGCACCAAGAATACAGAGCATCACTTGCCCCAGACTAAGAGTTCCTATCTATACCTTGTGGCTAATAGCCACTGATGGACCTCTGCTCCATATGTTGACCAAGGAACAATTGGGTTGCTGTGCTTCAGAAGGCAATGACAAACAGCTTCTGCTCTGTTCAGCTCTTGTCTGGAATGTCCCATGGATGAGGGTTGCCACTGCCACCATCTGTGTTCCCCCCACAATGTCCCCGTGGCGGTGGCAGGGGGAGCTGAGGGGAGGGGTAGCATGCCAGGGAGCTCCCAGCCTCCAGGCCACCCATCACCATCAACACTGGGCTGCCCTCACTCTCTTCTTGACGGGAAAGGGCCCTGCGCGCCCGATCGCCACTCAGAGATCAGGAGCACAGGGCCTTTTGGCTCCCTGCACTTAAAGGGACTCCCTTTAAGTGTAGGGAGCTGGCGGGAAAGGGCCCTGTGTGTCTGATCTCCATTTGGAGATCAGGCGGGCAGGGGCCTCCGGCTCCCCGCACTTAAAGGGACTCCTTTTAAGTGCAGGGAGCCAGCAGGAATGTGCCCAATCTCCAAGTAGAGAACGGGCGGGCAGGGGCCTCCAGCTCCCTGCACTTAAAGGGACTCCCTTTAAGTGCAGGGAGCTGGCAGGAAAGGGCCTTGCCAACCCCCTGTGGCCCACCCCCACCCCAATCAAGCCCCAGCCACCACCACCTTTGGCCTACCCCCACTCTCGATCAGGCCTTAACTTACCTTACTTCTTGCTCTGGTGGCCCAACTGAGGACTGCTCAGTTGGGCCACTGGAGGGCTTTTGGGAGTAGGGGGTGTGACTAAGTAGGAACACAGCCGGAACACCATTCCAGTGTGTTCTGCCCCCAAAATAGCCCTGAAGATAGGTATCAGTACATTTTCATATGTGGAATAGTTATTGGAAGACGTTCCATATTTACTGATTGTCTTGATATTGAAACACAGCTTTAAACTTTTGACAATTGTTGATTTGATATCTACTTAAATGAATTACTTCTTGACCTATAAAAATATAGTTAGCTGTGATGATGCACAGAATCCAGTGTGATGCTAACCAAGCATGACCTTCCTGCTCTGGCACATGTGAGTTGCAGTCTATGACAAAGTCATAAAGCATGGATACTGTAGCTTACTCTGTGATGTCTGAAAGCCTTTAGGTTCCCATGAAATTAAATCTGCCAAAGTCCCATTCATATTACTTCTTATACAAGCATTTTCCTGTGCCATGCAGCAGCTTGGCATGATGTTGAAACACTGAATGAGAAATTGTGAGTGTTCCCAGTTGAAGAGTTCTCATGGATCTGGTTGATATATTGGTTGAGTTCAGACTGGTAATTTGCCCCGCTATAGCCCCATTTCAGCAACGTTTTAAAAGCGGATTAAAGGGGATGTTCACACAGGCACATCTGCCTGGCGTTCCCCACCCATAGAAAACCCGCGCTGTTCCGCTTTGCTCCCGCATTTAATAGATACCTCATAAAAGTGGTAGCAAATCCCCGAAGAGTGCCTTTATGCCATGTTCGTCCGCTTCCCGGCAGTGTGAACGCTACATGGAAAAGCTGGGAGCAACCCGCGTTGTGCATAAGGGAGCAGTGATATGATTGGCTGTGCTCCGCTCTACCGCCCAATGCGGTGCCGGCACAGCAGGATCGTCCCCAAATTGGCTGGATACCTATGTGTGTATGGGCGCATGAGCACATGAGTGCTCATGAGCTCATGCGCCCATACAAACATAGGCATCCAGCTGATTTACCAGGAAAAAGCCATTTACAACCACATCTCCAGGCCAGCAGTCTGAACGCTCCCACGTGCCTCCTCCCAGTATACTCCCACATCAGTCCGGGCTGTGTGACCGGGAAAACCCGGAACAGTTTATTCCGAGGCTTTTTTGCCACGACTGGCTCCTGCTACAAATTGCCAGTCTGTCCTCAGCCATTAATGCTTTATTTATTACCTTTATATCCTCCATCTGAAAAGCTCAAGGCAGCTTTGAATGGAGTACAGCAATAAAAATAGCAGCACAAGAGGTTAGCAATTCCCAGCTAACAGTGCACATTACAATTGGAAGTTTGCAAATCATTCAGGAGACACTTCGGCTGTGATCAGACATGCTGTTTGATCTGGTGTCATCACTGTTCCCTTCCGAATTTAAAATGCCCATCCAGACAGCAATATCTGTCTTCTGTTCCCTAGTCATGGGCACCGCATTCTCACCTGTCTTTAAGCTGGAGTTACTTGGCACCAGGGAAAGTCCGATCCTTCCTGGTGTTTGCAGTTTCACCCCACATTTCCAGATGTCTGATCAATCCATTGGGCTCTCAAGCCCCTTGGGAAGTCTGAACGTTCCCTTCCAATTTGGGGGGGGGGTTAGACAGTTAGCGAGGTGCTGGGGGAGAAAACTACAGAGTGGCATGCCCTGGGATCCATATGGGCAGAAGCCACCCATACCACCTAGTGGTGAGAGCCAGCTGGCAGTCCCTTAGCTGGGCATGCCACTAAATGGCTCTACCCCCATGACTCCTTAAGAGAGTCCCCAAAACAGGGGAGGTAGGCATGCAGGCACTGCCTCCCCTCAAATGGATTTGTCCCCAAGCCCAAACCAGCACAAGTGTGGGGTGACCAGCCCCACTCTCACCAGGCTCCTACAACTGTAGCCAACAAATCAATCCACCACAAATGCCATGGAGCCAGATGTCCATGCCAGACTCTGAGAGGGCATCTGCTGTGAAGAGGGCAGCTTGCTTGAATGTAAAGTCTGAATGACTTATCACTAGTCTACCTGCTGACTCAATGAACCTCCCAGCCACTTTGCAGACTTTCCGTATGGCCAAATCCACTCTGTCCAGTGAGATAACCCATACCACTTGCATCACTAGCAGCTCTGATCACAGCAGTTTCACATTCAGGAGTCTGGATATGAAAATCTGCAAGTCCATGGCCATGGAAATGGCAAGATCCACCCCTTTCTGGCCAGGAAGGTTGTTTACACCAAGTTGGATGACTATGACATCAGAAGGACCCAGGCAGAAAGCTTGGTGTGAGATGGTGTACAGGAAAGAGGCCCAACACGTTCCCCTGTGACCTATCCAGGTGATCTGTAGGTGATCACTGAGACCCTAGGTGTCCCCCCTTCTGGAGGATGCTGTGTAGATCCCTGCCTGGAAAATGATTCTATGACTGATAATCCAGACAGCCCTGCAATGCCTACAGAGGCTAAAAAGATGAAATGTGAGCAGCCTGCCAAAGCTGGGCATGTACCTGGACCCTGTAAACAAAGAAGCACCAGTGGCCAGTGGCCCAAATCTTCTCTGTTGAGCCCAGTTTCTGCAGCCACAGTGGCAGTCCTGATACAGGAGTGTACACCATAGTCTTTTGTGGGGAGGCCCAGCACTGTAATACAGGAATGCATGGTGCTGGCAAATTGGAACTTTGAGAGGCAGGCCCCCATTGGCATGAATGAGAAAAGTGCCTGGGACAGTAAAGTATTCAGCTGTGCTCTGGACCAGACAGGGTTGGTTCCCTGTGGGAGACCAAGGGAGAATCCAGAATCCCCATCCACACTGGTCCACCTTGGACCGATGCAACATGAGGTGGAGCTTGGATCCCTGTACAGAAACATCCTGCAGTGCAAGGGCCCACCCAGAGCAGTCAAGTTGGTAAGTCACAGGCAATTTGATGTGAAAAGGCCAGGGTAAATGCTGCCTGGAAAAGGATAACCTCAAAAACTGACAAACACACAAAAGAAAGCTGCTGGAAGACACTACTGAGAATCTGCATGGTGATGGGCTTCTGGGCATCAGGCACCGAAGGGAAGGCTCTCCTCCATCCCTCAATAGCACATCAGGCAACAAAGGAATCCCAGGGTTTGTGGAATCCAAGGCCACTGTTAATAAAAATGAACAAATTTAGAGTCCAATGGCACCTTTAAGACCAATAAAGGTTTATTCAGGGTATGAACTTTTGTGTGCAAGCAAACTTTATCAAATACATTAGATTGGCAGGCAAGTTTCAAACTGGCCTTTGTGTTTGGCCAGTCTGAACCAGTTTGTTCTACTGCTTCAGACCAACATGGTTGACCAACAGGATCTTGTTAATAAAATATGGCTGCGAGGTGGATGCCCATAGTTCTGGATGCAAAGCCACAATATCTAAGGGATGCTAAGTAATACAGGACCAGGACTTCAGAGACTGGCCAGTTGCCCCCACCCCCACCCCCCAATGGCTGCTGAGAAGGGCAGGAATGCCAAGACAGTATTGGGAATAAGACTGCCAGGAGGGGGGCAAAGGACTTGAGCACTCTCTGAATGATCATTTCCTGCCAAGCATCCACAGCTCCTCCAGGACATGGTCTGGATGGTGATTCCCGATAGGGGAGAGCTCCTGGAATCTCTCCTCCTGAAACCGAGACAAGGTGACCACAATGTCATTACTGGTGCCTGCAATATACTGGCCTGAAAAGGAGATATAAGCTGCAAGGCAGATCAAAACAAACCTGTATACCAACCACATGACCTGCTCAAAGTGAGAAAACTGGTATGTGTGTGTGTGTGTGTGTGTGTATGTGTGTATACACACACACATATATACATACACACACACTAACTATAATATATATATATATACACACACACACACGCTATTTCCCAAATCAGGGACACACAGAAAGAAACAGATATTTCTGCAAACATGGGGGTCCCTCCACATTTGCAGAAAAATCTGAAATCCTAAAAAAAAAAAAAAAAAAAATACATTTGGGTTGTGTAAATCCCCCCTCCACAAAAGCATTGTCTATGTATGTGCAAACAATATAAAAACTTACCACCTCCTTAGCAGCGGCAGATGGAAAGCTGGCAAGGCCCAGGATCAGCAGTAGCAGCAGTACTGGGGGGGGGAGCTGCAGGTGGGAGCCTCATCAGGCCTGGGGACAAAAGTGGCAGTGGCAGCGATGTTGGGGGGGAGGAAAAAAGCCACAGTGGACCCGGCAGCAGAACCTTGCAATCCTACAACTACGCACCTTCATTATCAGCAAGCAGCTGGCATCGGGCCAGGAGGCGTGCACTTTGCCAGCTCCATTCTCAGCCTTTGTCTGTGGCGCTCTAAGAGTGTAAGTGATACTGGTGAACTGGGAATGGCCAATTGAGGTTCACCTGCTGAATCAGAGCTGGATGGTGTCAGTGGCTCTGCACCAGCTGTTGGCTGTGAATCCTGACAAGCCTGCAACTCTTTTTCCTGCTGGTCAGCTTCTCCTGTTAACTCAAGGCTGGCTACATGAGGCTCCTCTTCTCCCGAGGAGTCCTCACTATTGCTGAGCATTGGCTGACTCATTACAGTCTTAGTCTTACCCAACTCCTAAAATGTACTCTCTTTATATACCTGTTCCCTCCCTTCAGATGGAGGGTCACTTCCTCTAAGCTTTGATGAGTCCTTAGAAAGAGCCATTCCCTAGCTCTTAGGACTCATTAAGGAGGTATCCACAACTGTTAAGAAACATTATCATTATTTATGACATGGGCTCTGCTTCTCTCACAGGCATGGAATTTTAGGCCAAACACAAAGAACAGAGCCATGTATGTTATGTATGTATGTACTTACTTCATACCTGACTTTCTTCCCAGCTGGGACTCCAAGTGGCTTACATTTTCCAGTGACATATTCCATGCTCATAACAATATCATCTGCAGAGAGTTAGTGCTTTTTTATCCTGCTCAGGATGGTAGTTTGCCCCCACTTCAGTTTTAATATCACTGTGAGGTATGTTATGTTAAAAGGGACTAACTGGGCCAGAGTCACCCAGTGAAATCTGTGGTTAGTGGGGCCTCCCCAGTAGAGTTGCCACTTATCTGGTAATGGTGAAAGGCCTTCTGATGATAATCTTAGCCCCCCACCTTTGCTCAATGGAGCACGGGGGTTGGTATGGTAGGAACAGAACCCCAAACAGAAATTACTGTTTCAGAACAGGAAATTACATCATGATACTCTAGTAATTTCAAAATCTCTGTAGTAAACCTAGAGATTTTTAAAGATCCTAGAGAGTCATGACTTCCAAGATCTCTGCCACCCTCCCCCATGTTGTTAGAGTCATCATCATCATCATCAGGCATTGTGTGTAGTATAGCCAGGAGATCCTACCATTGTCTGGCAGCCAGAAGTTCTAGCTATTTTAGTGTTATGCAATATTTGGTGACAAGCAAGACTTGTTCTTAAGGCAAGACACATTGCAGAGGTTTTTTGCCTCTGTATCATGACCCTGGTATTCCTTGGAGGTCACCCTTCCAAATACTAGCCAAGACCAACCCTGCTTAGCTTCTGAGATCTGACAAGATCGGGATAGCCTGGGCTATCCAGGTCAGCCAAGGACTGGCATCTCTATTCACCAGGCTGACATTCTAACTTGTACACTACACTTGCTTAGATTATACTGCTTGAGGAAGGGAACTTGTAAGTAAATACAATAGTTCTGTTTCTATATACCTGGGTGGGGGAGTCAAGGTTATTTTTCTCTGTTGAACTGGTTTATTCTGCCCCATGTGATTGATTCAATCTGCTGTTTCAGTTTTATTTGTTCTGTGGTTTTTGCTTTGACTGGTTTTATTTATATTCATTTTTATGGTATTGTTATATTATATACTAGGGAGCAAAGCCCGTTGTGGTGGAAGACAACGGGCCCTAGAAAGGAAGAGAGGGAGTTGGAAGGGAGAGAGGGTTGGAGGAAGGAAGGAAGGGAGGGAGGGAGGAAGGGGGGGGAAGAGTGAAAGAAAGGAGAGAGGAAGAAAGGAAAGGGGGGAAAGGAAGGGAAGAGGGGCAGAAAAGGGCTTCTCTGGGCCCAGAGAAGGCCTTTTCTGTCCCACACACCATCCCCTGGGCCTTCTATGGGGGCAGTAGGCAGTGTGTGGGGGGAAAGGCTTCTCTGGGCCTACTGCCCCCATAGAAGGCCCAAAGGATGGTGTGTGGGAAACAGAAAATGGCTTCTCTGGGCCTACTGCCCCCATAGAAGGCCCAGGGGATGGTGTGTAGGGGACGGAAAAGGCCTTCTCTGGGCCTATTGCCCCATAGAAGGCCCAGGGGATGGCATGTGGGGACGGAAAAGGCCTTCTCTGGGCCTAGTGCCCCATAGAAGGCCCAGGGGATGTTGTGTGGAGGGCGGAAAAGGCCTTCTCTGGGCCTAGTGCCCCATAGAAGGCCCAGGGGATGGTGTGGGGGGCGGAAAAGGCCTTCTCTGGGCCTAGTGCCCCCATAGAAGGCCCAGGGGATGGTGTGTGGGGGATGGAAAAGGGTTTCTCTGGGCCTAGTGCCCCATAGAAGGCCCCGGGGATGTCGTGTGGGGGGTGGAAAAGGCCTTCTCTGGGCCTAGTCCCCTCATAGAAGGCCCAGGGGATGGCGTATGGGGGATGGAAAAGGCCTTCTCTGGGCCTAGTCCCCTCATAGAAGGCCCAGGGGATGGTGTGGGGGGGCGGAAAAGGGCTTCTCTCACTTGCCTCAGCCTTGAAGGCCTGTCCCTGCGCTCACACTCCAGATAGTCCTCTCCTGTCGGAAGAGTGGAGCAGACTGAGCTGAAAACACTGACCGGGGCTGACGTGGGCGGGACTTTGCAAAGCAGCCAGTCAGCCCTGGCCAGTGTCTTCTGACTGCCAGTTCTTGGCAAGCATAGAATGCAGTGGAACCAAAATTCAAATATATATAAGGACAGGATTCTTTTTCATTCTGTAAACTCCTTTGGATACATTTAGCTGAAAAGTGATAAATACAGTAAACTAGCTGCGTCCTGTATTCTGCAACTCCATCTTTTATGAGCTTTTATGGACTCACCAGTCTGTGTTATTTCTTATTGCCATTAGAAAAAAGCCTACAACTCCAATCTTACACTCCTGCTTAGGAGCAAACAATATACATTTTTAAGGAGTTGGGGGGATTTAATACTTTTCCTAGAGTCATGCGGTGGCTGAGGGAAGCATCGTTTTTTTGTTGTTCAGTTGCACAGTCGAGTCCGACTCTTCGCGACCCCATGGACCAGTTTACGCCAGGCCCTCCTGTATTCCGCTGTCCGCTGAAGTTTGCTCAATTTCATGTTCGTTGCATCGATGACACTGTCTAACCATCCCATCCTTTGCTGTCCCCTTCTTCTTTGACCTTCAGTCTTTCCCAGCATCAGGGTCTTCTCCAGTGAATGCTCCCTTCTCATTTGGTGGCCAAAGTATTTGAGCTTCAGCTTCAGGATCTGGCCTTCCAGGGAGCAATTTCTTTTCTTTTAGGATTGACTGATTTGATCTCCTGGCAGTCCAAGGGACTCTCCAGCACCATAGTTCAAAAGAATCTATTCTTCAGCGCTCGGCCTTCCTTATAGTCCAACTCTCACAGCCATACATTACTATGGAGAATACCATTGCTTTGACCATGTGGACTTTTGTTGGCAAGGTGATGTCTCTGCTTTTTATCATGCTGTTTAGGTTTGCCATCGCTTTCCTCCCAAAGAGCAGGCGTCTTTTAATTTCATGGCTGCAGTCACCATCTGCAGTGATCTGGGATCCTAGGAACGTGAAGTCTGTCACTACTTCTACGACTTCCCCTTCTATTTGCCAAGGAGTGATGGGGCCAGATGCCATGATCTTAGTTTTTTTGATGTTGAGCTTCAAGCCCACTTTTGCGCTCTCCTCTTTCACCCTGAGCAAGAGGCTCTTTAAGTCCTCTTCATTTTCTGCCATCAGAGTGGTGTCGTCTGCATATCTGAGGTTATTGATCTTTTCCCCAGCAATCTTAACTCCGGCTTGTGATTCATCCAGGTCAGCATTTCGCATGATGTACTCTGCATATAAATTAAATAAGCAAGGTGACAATATACATCCTTGTCGTACTCCTTTTCCTATGCTAAACCAATCAGTTGTTCCATATCCAGTTCTAACTGTTGCTTCTTGACCCTTATACAGGTTTCTCAGGAGACATGTGAGGTGGTCCGGTACTCCCATCTCTTTAAGAACCTGCCATAATTTATTGTGATCCACACAATCAAAGGCTTTAGCATAGTCAATGAAGCAGAAGTAGATGTTTTTCTGGTACTCTCTTGCTTTCTCCATAATCCAGCGAATGTTGGCAATTTGATCTCTAGTTCCTCTACCTCTTCGAAACCCAGCTTGTACTTCTGGCAGTTCTCTATCCACGTACTGTTGGAGCCTAGCTTGTAGGATTTTGAGCATGACCTTGCTAGCATGTGAAATGAGTGCAATTGTGCGATAGTTTGAACACTCCTTGACATTGCCCTTCTTTGGGATTGGAATGTACACTGACCTTTTCCAATCCTGTGGCCACTGTTGTGTTTTCGAAATTTGTTGGCAAATTGAGTGCAGCACTTTAACAGCATCTTCTTTTAAGACTTTGAATAACTCAGCTGGGATACCATCACCTCCACTAGCTTTGTTGTTAGTAATGCTTTCTAAGGCCCATTTAACTTCGTTTTCCAGGATGTCTGGCTCAAGGTCAGTGATTATACCATCATGGTTGTCAAGGACATCGAGGTCCTTCTTGTATAGTTCTTCTGTGTATTCTTGCCTTCTTTTTCTAATCTCTTCTGCTTCTGTTAGGTCCCTACCGTTTTTGTCCTTTATCATGGCCAACTTTGCATGGAACGTTCCCTTGATTTCTCCAATTTTCTTGAAGAGATCTCTAGTCCTTCCCAATCTATTGTTTTCCTCTATTACTTTGCATTGTTCATTCAGGAAAGCCTCCTTATCTCTCCTTGCTGTTCTCTGGAAATCTGCATTCAGTTGGGCAAATCTTTCCTGCAAATCAGTTGGGCATCATTTTTAAAGCCTGCCAAAGCCCCATTTGGTTTAGGACAGTGGCATAGGGAAAGCCTATGTGATCACAGGAAAAGGGTCCGGGAATAAAAAAGTATAGTGTAAGCTGGTCCCTAGTAATCAGGTGTTCCTTCCACAGGAGGAGAACAATACTGGAATCAACTTTATTCTGGAAAGGCTTTCCACCTGTGTTACATAGAAGGATGAATCTAAATTAATCCAAATGGGATTTCCTGGATAATTTGTGTAAAACCACCTTACAAAAATCCAGTTTAGAGGAATAAAAATACTGCTCTGGCAAAACTTGACTCACAAGATGAACATTAGTAAATTGAAAGCATCTGTGTAGCCCTTTGATTATTTTTAGATGCTGTTAAACAGCTTAAGAATTGACATTTATAGAGATGCACAGCCATAACTGAGCGCAAAAGTCAATTCTCCATCCTTTTCAGATGTGACTTTTGCTAAATATTGTCGTCTTTACTGAAGCCATGCCATCATTACCAGTTTCAGTTGCTAAGGGATTAAGATTCCAGCAGCAAATAAGTCTTTGTGTGGGTGTCGAAGAAAGCTGGGCAACAGTAGATGTGCATGTAAAAAAGCAGAAAGTTTAGAGTTCTTCATCATATAAAAAAGTATTCTAAAATATGCTTTCTTCTGTCATGTCTCCCATTTACATTTGTTTAAAATGGTAATACACCAACACTAGCCCGAAAGTATCAGATGCATAGAACCCAGGGAAGGGGAGACACAATGCTTCTTGAACAGCCTGGAGGAAGAGCAGAATAAAGGATGGATGGATGAACAGACATTGGATGGACAGACAGACAGACAGACAGACAGATAGATAATGTCTTCCTTTATGTGAAACAGGTTTTTGGCAGGTGTATCTTGTCATGTGGGAGTGTGAAAACCGCTTGAGGCTGAATTTTCTTCTTGAACCCTATTTTTAAAGGTATGGTTCACCATTGCGTCTGCTCATCTCATCTAGGATGGTCATCCTTAGACCAGCTGATGGCTTGGATCCTTCTTCTACTTTAAACTACTTATAGTGTTGCCAACATTCAGGTGGGGCCTGCAATTCTCCTGGAACTGCAACGTCCCCAGACTACAGAGATTAGTTCCCCAAGAAGAAATGGCAGCTTCAAAGGGTAGATTCTATGACATCACATCTCCACTGAGCTCCCTCCCCAGATACTATCCCACAAATCTCCAGGAATTTCCTAAACCAGATTTGGCAACCCTAGGAAAGAAAGGTAGGAATTTTTTAAAAAAAAAATGGTCTGCTGCAAACATGGATCAAACTTAGAGTGAAAATAATAAAGCACTAACCTGACAACAAACCCACAAGACTCAGAAACAGAAATAGAAAGTCTCAGTTTCCAAAAGAGCTTGTCATGCAAAAATATGGGGGAGGAGTTTGAGAAGCATTGTGAGTGTAGGACTTCTTTTGGAGTTTGTTATGTATCACGAGCAAACACTAGTCACCAGAGGGCGCAGTAGCACACATGCGACAGAGCAGAGCTTCGGACATTTAACAGTAGAAGGCTAGGATCTTAGAGGGCACCAATAGAGGGGTCCAGATCCTAGTCACAGCCTATGGACAGCCTTTGTACTGTAAATAGCCTATCACAGGATGTGGGGTGTGGGGGGGGTATGTTTCACCCCACTCCGACCCTGCTAGTTAGTTTGTAGCTGAAATCATTAATAAAGATGTACTGATCACTCTCAATGCGTCTGGATCCAGTATTTAACAGAGTTCCTTGGATTTCAGCCATTGAGCTTAGAAAAAATTACCACTGAAAGGTTAGGATAATACTATAAGGGGGATGGGAATTATATTTATCCCGAGCAAACATGATTAAGTTATAACTCTAGTGTTTTGACACACTTGAAGACCTGTGAAGCTGCAGTGATAATGCAAAGAGAACTTATTTCTTTGGAACCATTGTTACGTGCAAAGGCAAAAAAAGTGCAGAGAAGGGCAACTAGAATGATAAAAGGGTTGGAACACCTTCCCTATGAAGAAAGGTTAAAATGCTTGGGGCTCTTTAGCTTGGAGAAACGACGGCTGAGGGGTGACATGATCGAGGTTTATAAGATTATGAATGGGATTGAGCAGGTTGAGAAAGAAGTACTTTTCTCCCTTTCTCACAATGCAAGAACTCGTGGGCACTCCATGAAATTGCTGAGCAGTCGGGTTAGAACAGATAAAAGGAAATACTTTTTCACCCAAAGAGTGATTAACATATGGAATTCACTGCCACAGGAGGTGGTGGCAGCTACAAGCATGGAGAGTTTCAAGAGGGAATTAGATAAACATATGGAGCAGAAGTCCATCAGTGGCTATTAGCCACAGGGTATAGATGGGAACTCTCAGTCTGGGGCAGGTGATGCACTCTATTCTTGGTGCTGGAGGGGGCAGCAGTGGGAGGGCTTCTAGTGTCCTGGCCCCACTGCTGGACCTCCTGATGGCACCTGGTATATTTTGGCCACTGTATGACAGAGTGTTGGACTAGATGGGCCATTGGCCTGATTCAACATTGGCTTCTCTTATGTTCTTATGTTCTTATCCATCCCCCTGCTTGCACAGAACAAATGTGTGAATTTTAGGGTATATACACCTGGGATCTTAGCCTATATGTACACCAAGATCCAGATACAGATCAACACTTGGAAAAAAATGAGGAGGAAAGTCTCTTAAAGAAAATGGGATTTTATTTTACTAACATTAAAACTGAGCAACTTAATCTAAGCAATATAGTAAAGCTGCAATGATAGAATGGAAAAAGCCATGTTGTAAATAGCACATAAACACCTTTCCCTAGAAAACCTGTCTGCCTAGAGGGGGAATCGACTTGTAAGAGAAAAGGACACATAGGAGCCTGATCCTGAAGATAACTGGGGAGGGGGGGAGTCCATGGTGGCAAAGAAGCTGCTTTGGGAACTGAAGCTGACCCAGCAGGGGAGGGAGGTGCAGTGGCAGGTCTGTGGAGTGGAGGGTAGAGATCAGAGAGACAAGGCTGGGGTAAGAGGATAAATCCAAAACCAGGTTTAAAAGTTGGGAATGAGGGGGTAACTTTTGACACCTTGTTGCCAGGGATGAGGAGTGGAAGTGTGTTGGCATTAGAATGTGGATGAAACAGCCTAAAAAGAAAATCTTTATCTATATGGGGGGAGGGTTTTTCCCCCCTTTTGCATTGAGTGTGTCTAAAGTGTTCCTCTGGGGAGATTTGGAACTTAGATATGGCATATACTTGTCATGACTGGGGAAGGACAGGAATCTTCCTGTCCAGTTGTTGAAATATGGAGAGAAACTGCTGGAATCAGCTCATTGTTTTTGAGATTTTGGTTCTTAGTTCGAATCGAATCACCTGGGAGGAGTCTCTAAGGTCCTTGGGGGAAATGGCCTTTGATAGAATTCCTCTAAAAGTGGGTTTCTGCATGATTGATACAGAAGCCACCCTGCATTCTTTTCCTCCTCTGGCGTAACTCACTGCCTTTTGATACCACTTTGATTCAGGCTGTTCGTAGGCTCACACTGGGGTGTACATGTGTACAAAAGGGGGAATGACCTATAACAAAAAATGGGGGTTCATGGGGCCTGAGGGTCTTAAGGGCATCAATTGTATCAGCTACTTCATGACCATCTCAATTGTTTGAGGTATCACAACATCTGCTGACTCCTAAATCTGAAACTTTACTGTCTCAGGAACAGGCAATTAGCTGTGACACCTTTGCAAAACTTTTTGCTCATAAAATAACACAAAGTTGTTGTGATTTGGATGTCAGCTGGAATATAGGCTAGGCAGAAGAAATGCTTAATATAGAGTCTGGTCTGCTTATAGGCTATTTTGACCCAGTTACTGTGATGCATATTGACAGGATCCTAAGATCTCCGAGGGTCATCTCTTTTGAACTGAACCATCCTGTTTGCTAAAATCATGCAAGGACCACATTAATGAGTCCTTGGTGATTATTATAAATCAGTCACTAACTCAAGGTGTCTTCTCTCAGGTGCTCAAAGAGGCAGTCATCCATCTACTACTTTTTAAAAAGTTCCCTACACAAAAAATGATCTGACCAGTTATCAGTTAGTCTCTAAACTGCTTTTTCTAGACAAAATGATTGAGAGAACAGTAGCAGACCAATTCCAGGTCTTTTTAGATAACTTATGTGCTCTGGAACTTTTTCAGTCTTGTTTAAGGCCAGCTTATGGGAGACAGACAGGTCTGGTGGCTTTAGCTGATGACTTGTGTTTGGATATAGACAAAGGCTATGCTTCTCTGTTGCTCCTACTGGATCTATCTTCAGCCTTTGATACAGTAGATCATGCCACCCTATAGTGGCATTTGGAGACCGAAGTAGGTATCAGGGGATGCATCTTGGACTGCTTTAAATTGTTCCTCATGGATCAGGCTCAAAGGCTACCATTAGAGACCAGTATGGGAGTTGTCTTGTGGGATTCAACCTCTATGTAAAGCCTTTAGGAGAAATCATCTGTAGCTTTGGAACCGGATGTCATCAATATGCAGATGCCACTGAGCTCTGTATCTCTGTATCCAAATTCACTGGTGATGTGGTAGAGGCCTTGAGCCTGACTGTTGTGGTTAAATGTCTGGAAGTAAATAAACAAATGAAGCCAGACAAGATGGAAGTGATGTTGACTGGAAAGGCAGAAATCTTGAAGGATATTGTGCTTCCCATCTTCAGTGGGATTCAGCTGACCCTTACTAACTTGGTTAAGAACCTAGGGGTTACACTGAATCCAGCACTGCTGCTGGGAAAGCCAGTTAATGCAGCTGCAAAAAAAAAATGGTTTCTTCCAACTCAGTCTAGCCTGCAAGATCATCACCTACCTTGACACGATCAATCTGGCTATCTGGATCCAGACCACAATAACATTGACACTAAACTACTATAATGCACTCTACAGAGGTCTCCCATCGAGGTCAGCTCAGAGACTCCAACTGATGCCAAATGCCAAAGCCCAGCATTACAGGTAGCTAGGCACAGCGTGCATATTACTCCCAGTTTGTAGTTGCTCCATTAGCTGCCCATTAGTTACTGGGCTCAATTCAAGGTATTGGCTATCACATGCAAAGCCCTCTGTGACCTTGGTCCCTTTTATCTGCAGGACTGCCTCTCTCCCTGTGCTCCCCACAACAGCTTTGCTCATCTGAGCAGAAACTTCTGCAGGAGCAACCCTGCAAATGGGCAAAATCAACAACTGCCCACAATGTGCATTCTCTGTTTTGGCACCCACCTTATGGAATGGCCTGCCTGGAAAGATTACAAAGGCTTTTATTCTCTTGTGTTGCCTTGCAAGAACCTTGCACAGCATTTATAAGGCTATGGACTAGGCTGTGAGCTGAACTGTTTAATAAATATGCCAGGAACTGAACTGTGCAGTATCCCAATGTTGGTGCCAGCCTCCCGGACTGCAGACATATGCCCAGCCAAGGGAAGCCTCGCCCTGAAGCAATGTGCCAGCCAGACGTAGGACCCACGGTGCTCCTCACCCCTACATCCATACAGGATGCAAATCAACCTCCCTGATGCCAGAAATATGCAGCAGCCAGCAAGCAGAAGCCATGCTTTACATCAGAAGCCTGAGTGTTCCTGCAAAGGACTTCATTGAAGGACTTCTTCTCCAGCATGCAGGCAGCCTTCTTCCCCCCACCTTCTCTTAGCATTACTGCATGTACTCATTCTCAAGTTAAACAATAGAACTTGGCTGTGATGAGATTACCTGAGCAGCCAAACACACTCAGTGCCCATCAAGATAATGATGATGCAGATCACCGGATCATTGACCAGCCAAGGGCCTGGAATTACTGCCTTTTCTTTTTCTTTGGTCAAATCTGCATTTGCATGTTTAAATCAGTTGTGTGCTGCATAGTAATGTATGGCTGCAAGAGTTGGACTATAAGGAAGGCCGAGCGCCGAAGAATAGATTCTTTTGAACTATGGTGCTGGAGAAGACTCTTGAGAGTCCCTTGGACTGCCAGGAGATCAAATCAGTCAATCCTAAAAGAAATCAACCCTGACTGTTCCCTGGAAGGCCAGATCCTGAAGCTGAAGCTCAAATACTTTGGCCATCAAATGAGAAGGGAGCATTCACTGGAGAAGACCCTGATGCTGGGAAAAATTGAAGGTCAAAGAAGAAGGGGACGGCAAAGGATGAGATGGTTAGACAGTGTCATCGATGCAACGAACATGAAATTGAGCAAACTTCAGCGGACAGCGGAATACAGGAGGGCCTGGTGTAATCTGGTCCATGGGGTCGCGAAGAGTCGGACTCGACTGTGCGACTGAACAACAACAACAAGTGCTGCTGTGACACCATCTTTCTCTATGCTTGTTTGAATGCTGTTTGGAGAAGATTCTTTTAAAGCAGAGCAGAGATGCAATGACAGTGGAGCCACCCCGAAAGGATGATAAACATATATGGACGTGCAAAAGGACGTTAGCATAGTTGAGGTGTGAAAACGGCACCAAATGTGGACAGCTTTTTTGAAGTTGGAGTCAAAAGGCTGGGACACTGGTGGGAAAGACAAATGCAGATTCAGCCTTTGTCTTAAGCCATCCACTCTAAGAGGTGTCGTTAGTAAACATTAAATCAATTGCCCAACACTTAATTTCATTCTTTTGACCCCGTTAAGGAACTGGGAGCTTCTAGCATCTTCCTGGGGACTACATGTCTTGGTGGCCCATGTCCCAAGCCACTTTTAGGGTATATAAGAAGAGCATCAGCCGTTGTTCACTCTCTCTTGCTCCTGCCTCTCCTAACCCCACCCTATCTTGTTGGTTCCAAATCTAGGCCTGTTTGGAATCAGTCCACATGTGCTGCTGGTCAGCTCACGGTCCCTTTTCCCTTATTGTGTTATTCTTTGCTGCATGATCCAAGCGTCTTGCCAGACAGGTAAAGTATCACCCCACCAATAATGATCCTGCTCATGCAAATGTCTCTATCCTTTCAACTCTATATTCTTAGTTCTGTATTGTGTGAGAGAGTGCTTGATTCTATGTTTGTATGTGTGATGCTTTGCAAAAGGGATAGGGACTGTTGACTGTACTGCTATGTACTGCTGAGAACTACTGCATGCTTTTATGTTCATAAAAACAGAGTGTTTTGTGTGTGTTACCATTATCACTAAGGCAAATGGAGATCTGTGTAAGCCTGACATGGCTTAACCTAGTTAACAGTGCTATCCTAAGCACAGTTATTCCCTCCTAAATCCATTGAAGTCAATGGGCTTAGAAGGATGTAACTCTGCTTAGAATGGCATTGTCATTACATAATACTTCTTGTACTCCATTGGACATCAGTTGCTAATGATAGAAAATGGGGGGTTTCTATCATGTCATAACTCCCCTTTTTATTTTCACTATTTGTACTGAAGAACTAGCCTGAAGAAAGTTTTTGCACAACATTTGCCCACTTCTTCATGATATTTAAATTGGCTCAAATAATAGGCATTACATATGTAAGTGCTGTCAAATCGTAACCAACTTATGGCAACCCCAGCTTCCAAGGTAAATTAGAAGCAGAGGTAGTTTGCTATTGCCTCCCTCTGCAGAGTCTTCCTTGGTGATCTCCCTTCCAAGTACTGACCCTGCTTAGCTTGTGAGATCTGATGAGATTGGGCTATACCAAGCTGCCTTCCCTCCAACAAAAGCTATCAGACTACTGTTATTTTGGATTTTTCCCCCCGCTAATGGACCAACATTTAATATGTGAGCTTGGCACCAGGGATGGGCATGAACTGGCTCATGAACTAAAGTTCATCATGAATTTTGACCAGCATGAACTTTCATGCAGTTTGTGGTGGTTCATGGAGGTTCCAGACAGACAATCTACACTCAATCAAAATGTTTACCAAACCTCAAAGCAAACCTTCTCCAGCCTTGGTGTGGCAGACTGCACGTTAAAAGCTCATAACTGCTGTATAAACATGTACTGGACTGTGAAGAGTTAACGCCTCACAGAGCCAGAGTGCCTTGAGTGACAGGCTGCTCAAAGGAATTTGATTGGTTAGTGGCAGTTGAGCAGAAAGAGTAGGGAACTGACTGCTGAAGAGAATTTAGCCCTGACTATGGAAAGTTTAACTCTCACTGAGGAGAGTTTAGCTCTGACTGAAAACAGTTTAGTACTGACTGAGAACAGGAGTAGTTTAGCTCTTTCTGAGGAGAGTTTAGGACTGACTGAAGAAAGTTTAACTCTGATAGACTAGGACGGTTGGCAAGGAGGAGTGGGAGAATCGGTGAAGACCCCCATTTGGGCCAGGAAAAGGGATAGATCTTCTAGTTAGAGAAGTGATTCCCTGCCCAGTTGATAAGGGAGATAGCTCAAGGGGGATGCCAGTTCAAAGGACATGAGGAACGGCAGTGTTTTCTTTGATAAAGATGAAATTCTCAACCAAATAATGGAATCTGATCGACTAAGATTTGAGTCAAAGTCCAGTTTTAAGATCCTATCATGGAATATTGCTGGCTGGAAGAACAAGTGTGCTGATCCCACTTTTAGACGTTTTCTAGATAATTTGATTTTATCCTGCTTCAGGAAACTTGGGCTTGTTCTGAATTATCCCTAGAGGGATTTAGGTCCCATTCTCTATTTGCTTTTAATTCTCAGTGTTTTGGCTGGCCCCAAGATGGATTGTCTGTGCTTTGGTCTAATTCATGCAGATTTGAAGTTTGTCCTCTAAAAGGATGTGATCACCTGGCTCAGGTTTGTTTGTTGAAATGTTTAGGGAAATCTCTACTATTAATGAACATCTATTACTGCCATGGCCTATGAAGGAATCCCTTTCCCTTTATTGGGATAAGTTCAATGATTATCTAGAGGAGCTAGAGCAGGAATTTCCAACTCCTAATATTATTCTGGCTGGTGATTTTAATGCCAGAGTGGGCCAGAATGGCTCTGAGATAGTAAAGAAGTTAGGTCTTGCCTCGGAACATGCTCCTTGTGTCTGTCTCTCTAATTATAGATTTTCCAGAGATGTAATATTTAATGACGCTGGGGTTCATCTAGTCCAAATATGTTTGAGATTTAACCTAACTATTTTGAATGGTTCTCCTCTTTATGACTACCTGGGAGAGTTTATGTTCGCCTCTGCCCATGGTTGTAGCATGGTGGATTATATCTTGATCTCACCAACTCTGAAAGATGAGGTTAGGGCCTTTTCAATCTCGGAGAGGGTTGAAAGCGATCATTTTCCTCTGACTCTAGTCTTAAACTTTTCTAGTTCTTCACTGGAGAGCAGTCAACAGAATGCGATGGGTGAAAAAGTGTGAACCAAATTACCTAGAGTCTTCTGGTCTGATGAGACTGCCCAGGTGGTTGCAAATTTTTTGGACCCTTATACCTTAGATAAGTTTGTATCTTTAGTAGAGAACTCACCTCAGACTTTAGACTGGCTTTTGATGTATAATAAAATGTCGAATCAACTTTCTGAGGTACTAAAGGACCAAGGGAAACAACAACAGCTTCGTAGGAATGCTTTCAGACACAGCTGGTTTGACAAAGAGTGCTATATGATGAAGTTTCAGTTACGTTCCATTTATCAGTGCTATAGAGATTCAAATTTACTGCAACCCCCGACAGAGTATTTTGAACTTTAAAAGGCTTTACATCACCTGTATAAAACTAAACAGAATAATTTCTTGATGAAAAGTTGGGATTCCCTTATACAAGCTTCAATCAATAATGATTCGAGGAAATTTTGGTCATTGATTACTAGCTCAATGGGTAGAAATGGCCTGGTCAGTGGTGTAATCACCGCTGACTCTTGGCATGAGTATTTCATTATGACTTTTCAGGAAGAAAGAGGTAATTTGGAAGAAGAGTTTGATTTTAATTTAGATGAGTGTTCTATCTGGGCTCCAGTACAGCTTGAGGGGGTCGAATATCTGATTGCATCAATTAAGCCAAGTAAAGCTCCTGGCCTTGATGCCATTCCTTCTGATGCTATCAAAGCTTTTCCCCAGCAATGGGCCCCCTTTTTAGTAGCCCTGTTTACAGCTATAGATAGGTCCAGAGTGATACCAGATGAATGGAAGAATGCTATAATAATCCCCATTTATATAAAAAAGGAGTCTCCCAGCTTCCATCTAACTACAGGCCGATTAGCCTGTTATCTTGTCTCGGGATATTGATGCTAGCCATTTGGCTAATAAACTTAAAACCTCGATATAGGGTCAGCAAATTCTGTGGTTAGAGCAGATTGGCTTCTGCCAGGGCAAGTCGACCTTAGATCATTGAGTCGTCCTAAACCATCTCATAAATAAATATAGGAAAGGGAAGGGACCTAAATTATATGCTGCCTTTTTAGACCTAAAGGGAGCTTTTGATTCCATACCCAGAAGTATTCTGTGGAAAAAATTAAATGATAAGGGGATTGATAAGTGCCTTCTACTCTTGATAAAAAAAATTGTACTCTGATACTTCTTGTCAGGTAAGGTGCTCTAAAGACAGTGAATTAACCCCCAAGATCTTAACCACAGATGGTGTTAAGCAAAGATGCATTCTAGCACCTACATTATTTAGCCTCTTTTTAAATGACTTGGCCCCTTTCATGAACGGAATTGATGGCCATTGCCCAAAAATAGGACATAGGCATGTCCCATTGCTCCTATATGCAGATGACGCAGTCTTGTTCTCATTATCTGAAATTATGCTAAAAAGGATGCTAACGCATTTCCTAACTTATTGTGATAGAAACAGACTTTCCCTAAATTTCAATAAGTCCAAAATCATGGTCTTTGGGCGGAACTGGAAGCCCAGAGATTGGATTATATAAAGCAAATCCATTGAACAGGTCAAAAGTTTTAAATACCTTGGCATTCATTTTTACTATAACTCCAGTTGGGCAATACACACCAGGGAAATGAAAAAATCTATTAATAGTACAGTTCTTGCAATTTCCCGTTTCTTCTTCACCAAAGGAAATCAGTATATTCCTGCAGCCCTGTGCCAAATTGTTATATGGTGCCCCAGTCTGGATTTCTGCCTTCAACGCATTGATGGAACATGTTCAAGCTAAGTTCCTCAGGAAAATCTTAGGGCTCCCAGTGTGCATATCTTGGCCATATGCTTGGAGTTGAAGCAGAGATAGCTAGTTACAAAGGCTTGGATTATAAACATTAAATTTTGGCTACGCTTCTATTTTAGATACAATCCTAACAGCCTCACTATACATATGCTTTCTGAATCTCATCTATCTGATTGGTTGACCTATATTGAGGAGAAAATTTCAATAATTGGACTTAACATTAATGACATGGTTTTGCTCTCAAGGAAGCAGGCTCTTGTCTTGATTAAGCAAAGACTTATTGATACTGAGACACAAGAATTGAAAAGCCTGGCTTCTGGTCGTTGTCCCTCACTGCGTTAGGAGCTTTCATCTGGCCCTTCCTTTCCTGAATACCTATCTTGTTTGTGTGATCCTCACATGTGTAAGGCGTTCGTGTTAGCCCATTTTAATGTTCTTCCATCTATGGTGTTATATGGGAGATTCAAGAAAATTCCATATACAGATAGATTGTGTCCATGTGGGATGAGTGAGATTGAAGATAACAATCATATTATTTTGCACTGTAAGTTTTATGATGATCTTCATGCTGTATTTTTAAAGCCTTTTCTGCTACTTTTGGAGGGTCGATCCTTGGATCGTAGGACCTTTATACTTTTAGCTTCAAATAAGAGTGAAATGATTGAATCTGTAGCAAAATTTCTCTACCAGGCCTCTAGGAGATGTTTTTTCTGACCACAGATTCCAGTGTATTTTATTTGGATTTGTGCTGTAATGCCAATAAAGGTCTCTCTGTGTGTAATAGCTCAAAGATTGGAGTGATCCCTTGTGTATTTAGAGAATGAATTCAGATACTTGGTAGTTTATCCCTGCCTTCTGAAACCAGAAGAGTCAGTTAAACTCAAGAAAGTGTACTGGAGTGTTTAGAAAACATTGGAACAAAAGCCTCTCATCTCATAGATTCTAAGAATGTGTGAAAAGTTTAAACTCTCAATTGCTGGAAACATATGAACTGTAGTTTGTGAAAATATTGTTACCTCAGAGTTCTTATTGATTTACCTCAGACATTTTATCCCTGATTTCACCTGACCTTTTCCCCCTGCATTGAATAAAATATTTTATTTTTTTATATAGAATTTTTATTATTTTTTAACAGAAAATAGAAAAACAAGAAAAACAGTAAAGATATAGAATAGAAAAACAGTTAGGTGCTGAAGTCTTTATTCTACATCTACTATAAATCATATCCTTATTTCGAATCAATTTCATTTTTATCATTTGTTGATTATTGTTAATATCTATCCCTTAAGTTACCCTGATATTTTTGTAACCATATATAAAGTCTCTCCCATTTTTTTTCAAAATCACTTTCAGGTTTTTAATGTAGCTGTAGCATTAATTTATCCATTTCTGCTGCATCCAACAATTTAAACATCAATTCTTCTTTTGGTGGGACTTCTTCTTTCTTCCAATATTTTGTATACAAAATTCTGGCTGCAGTTACAACTTGTACAATCATATCTATATCTTGTGCATTAAACTCTTGTGGTACAACAGTCAATAAAAACATTTCTGGTATAAATGGAACAGTTTTTTCTAGTATTTTTTGTAATATTTCATGCAACTATATCCAGTATTTTTTAACTACATCACAAATCCACCACATATGGTAAAATGAACCAGTTTTAAGTTTACATTTCCAGCATAAATTTGACATATTTGGATACCATTTAGCTAGTTTCTCTGGTGTCATATACCATCTATAAAACATTTTATACAAGTTCTCTTTATAAGATGACGCTTTGGTAAATTTTATGTTAAGTTTCCAAACTTTTTCCCATTGGTATAGTTGTATATTATGACCTATGTTCTGTGCCCGTTTAATCATTACCTCCTTCACCACTTCATCTTGTATTTCCCACTCCAATAAAAAAATATAAAATAATTTTATATACTGCTTCGTAGCAGATCTAACAATTTTGTCTATCTCTGAAGGAGAAGTTTGAAATACCGTCACTTTGTCCTTTACATATCTCGAATCTAATTGTACTTTCCCCCACCAATTCAAATTAATACCTTTTTTTATTAGTTCTTCTTTCTGTAACATTTTATTTTGATTATCTAGTAAACCTTGATATCTCCACAAATGTTCTTTGGTAAATATCATTGGATTTGTTAATGCTTCTAATGGTGAAACCCATTTTGGTATCTCATCATAATGCAATTTTTGAATTTGTTCCCATACCTTACCAAGTGCTGCTCTAAGTAGGTGTTGTTTAAAATATTTATGAGTTTCGCTTTTTCTATACCATACAAATGCATGCCAACCCATTTTCAAGTCATGACCTTCTAATTTCAAAAATCTCATACCTTCCAATGCGATCCATTCCTTTATCCAGGTGAGTGCTGCCACCTTGTAATATAGTTGCCACTGTGAAGGTGCAAATCCTCCCCTTTCTTTGACCTCTTGAAGTAGTTTCAATTTAATTCTTGGTTTCTTGTCTTCCCATATGAATTGCCTTACCAATTTTTCAAGCTCTTTAAAATAATTTGGATTAATTAAAATTAGAATTGTCTGGAATAGGAAAAGTAATCTTGGTAAAATATTCATCTTTACTGCTGCTATGCTACCCATAAATGATATTTGTAAATGTTTCCAATTCTCCAAGTCTTTCTTAACTTCTATTAAAAGTTTCATATTGTTATCTTTATACAGAGAACTGCATCTATTTGATAACATTATTCCAAGATATTTAATTTTTTTGTATCTCTAGTCCTGAGAGGTTTTGTATTTCTTGTTTTTGAGATAATGTACAGGTTTTTTAGAATCAACTTTGTTTTTCTTAAATTAATTTTCAATACCGCAAATTTGCCATATTCTTTTATTGCTTGCAAGAGAGAAATTATTGACATTTGAGGTTCTTCCAATATAAAGACCAGATCATCTGCAAAAGCTTGTAATTTATATTCCTCTCCTTTAATTTTAATCCCTTTTATAAACTCATCTTCTCTAACCATGTTATTTAATGTTTCCAATGCAAAGATGAATAACAATGGTGATAATGGACATCCTTGTCTTGTTCCTTTTCCAATGTAAATATTTCACATAAGATCTCCATTCACAATGACTTTGGCAGATTGTGATGTATATATTGCTTTAACCAAAGTGTAAAAACATTCTCCGCATTATCATGCTAATAGTTGTTCTAACAAGAAAGTCCAATTTAAATTATCAAAGGCTTTCTCTGCATCCAAAAATAAAAGGGTCATTTGCTTTTCAGGGTGTGTTTCAAAAAACTCTATTATGTTCAAAATATTTCTCACATTATTTCTCATTTGTATTTTTTATGACCTCTTCCTCGGGCAGGCGGCAGGGGAGCACATGGCCTCTGTGTGCTTGGTGCTCTGGAGGGGCTGACGGCTGGCTGGGAAACCCAGCAGCAGAGGCTCGGCTCTCCCATCGGAAGTGGCTTGTCCTCAGCTGGCAGGGTGCAGCATGCCACCCTCCCCATCCCCCTTTGGGGAGCACCCGGCTAGTCCTGTGAAGTGCGACAGGCACTTGGGGACCAGGAGAGGTGGTGGATGGCCTAGGCGTGGAGGGCGGCCACTGCGGGGATCTCCTCCGTCCCTCCCTTGACAGAATCAGGGGAAGGGGACTCACCTCTGTGCCCACAGGGAAGCCCAGTAGGGAAAGGGTTCATTCTCAGCTGGCCGCAGGGCAGTGAGGTCTTGACCAAACTTGTTGCCAGGCCTGGGAACTTCTCGCCTCCTGGGGAAGGGCGGGCTGGGGTGCAGGTGAGGCAGGCCCAAAGGAGCCCCTTTTGTTGGCATGCTTAAGTTAACCAACCTCTCCAGCAGGGGCCAGGGCACAGGTTCCAACTTCTGACATGTTCTCTGGGGAGTGTGCTGGACTTGGGAGGTGCAGCAGGCAGCTGAAATGGCAGGCAGCCAACTGCATGTGTTCAGCATGTGTGGTTTCAGTTCCACTTTTATGGAGGCAGAGTGACTAAGGAGGAACAAAGCAGGTGCAGTAGGGCTTTGGTGAGGCAAGGGAGGGGCAGGGCAGCAGGACAGTGTGGGGCAACTACCTAATCTCATCTATGGGTGGTCTGGCCTTGCCAGGAAGGCTCCTAGAGACCCCCACCCTCTCCTGGCTCCCCTGAGGAAGGCATGGATAGGCATGTAAATGCCTCCTCGCTCTCTCCCCAGCCCTGACTGCCGGGCGAGCCAGGAAGGGCCAGAGAGAAAGTGAGGAGGCATTTATATGCCTCCCTGTGCCTTCCTCAGCTCGCCCCCCAAGTGGACAAGCCAAGAAAGGCTCCTGGAGCCCCCCCCTGCCCTCTCCTGGCTCACCTGCCTGGTGGGCAAGCCAAGAAGGGCTGAGGAGAGAGTGAGAATGCCTCCCTGTGCCTTCCTCAGCTTGCCTGCCCAAGCGGACGAGCCAAGGAAGGCTCTTAGAGGGCCCCCCTGCCCTCTCCGCAGACCTGGAGCTGTGCCGTCACTGAGGCGCAACTCCATAGAGAAGGAGTTTAAAGTTTAACCCCTTTCTCTGTGGAGTCGCACCACAGTGGTAGCACAATTTTTCTATTATATTCTATGGCCCCAGACTCTAGAAAAAAGGAGTGCAGGGGCAGGGCTGCCAGGGCGAGCTGCCAGAGCAGCACTCTAGCGCGCTCTGGCCCCAAACAACCCTTGTTCCACTAATGATGAATAACCAGAAATTTCACCTGGGGTGACCAAAGGATCCACCAGTTTGGGCCTGAGGGGGCCTGGGTGCATTGTGGACACACCTTATTGGGTCTCTACCAGCTACTGTGAGGTTACTTTGGGGAGTCCCTGTTGAAATTGGGGATCTCTGCCTATTCTGTCCTTCAAAACCTGTCTTTGGAGACTTGGGGGTGGTCTGCAGACTTGATATGTGTTTCCATTCCTTCACACAGCCCCATTGATGGATGTGCTCTGGACCTATGCATTTCACCCCTGGGGGGAGCTATGAGAGTTGTGGGCACACTTCCCTTGCTTGTGTCATGTGGCTAGGGTGCCTGCCAAGCTGCCATGGGGTTACTTTGGGGAGTCCCTGTCAAAAGTCTGGGGATGTCTGACTATTCTTTCCCTTCAGAGCCTGTCTTTGAAGAGTTTTGGGTGTCACCTTGACATATGTTTCAATTACTTTGCAGAGTACAAGATTACACCCTGGTTGATGGGTGTGCTCTGGACCTGTGTGTTTCAGCTCTGAGGGGGCTGTGAGAGTTGTGGGCATGCTTCCCTTGCTTGTGTCATGTGGCTAGGATGCCTGCCAAGCTGCTGTGGAGTTACTGTGGGGAGCCCCTGACAAAATTCTGGGGATGTCTGCCTATTCTGTCCTTCAGAACCTTACTTTGGAGACTTGGGGGGGCTGCAAGTATAGGGGGGATGCTTGCCTTGCTTCAAGTGTCTGGCCAGGGAAGGTCTCCCCAGGTGAAATTTCCCTGGGAGTTTGGTGTCACTGGCTTGTTCCTGAGCCGTTCTGTAGACTCCTATAACAGCAGCTATCTTTTCCAAAGAGAGCACTGGGGAGATGTTTTTGGAGGGTCAGTAACAGGGACCCCAGAAATATTATCTGTCACCAACTTGCAGAGATTGTAGAGAAGCAGGTGGAAGGGTGAGGTTCCCTGTGCATTTGGTGTGTGTACTTGCAAGGGGTCCATTCTATGCACTTTTGAACCTGTACCTGACATTTTCCCCCAAAGTACTTTCCTAGGGGCACCTTCTTTGGTGGGCCATAACTCAGATCCCGAAGTACAATCTGTATATAACTTGGTGGGCATGTACAGAAGAGTGAGCCAGAGATTCCTGGAAAGTTTAATATCTCTAGTTTGCATAGGGTCCTTCTTATACACTTCTGAACCTCCTGAAGCTGCCCATCATTTCCTTAGAAAGCACTTTCCTGGGGGCATCTTCTTTGGGGACTGTAAATCAGACCCCATAAATCAAATCCTCACAAAACTTGGCAGGAAAGTAGAGGAGAGTCAGCTGGAGATCCCCAGTATTTCTAGCATGCTGGGAGGGGGTCCTGTTCTACCACATCACAAACCTCACAATCTAAACCAGTTCATTTGGTGTCTAAAAGTTTATGAATGTTCATGGCTCACAAATTGGGCAGGCCATGAACCACTAAACATCATGAACAGCATTTTCCTGGTCTGTGCCCATCCCTACTTGGCACTCTGGATTCAAGCAAAGTATAAAAATAGCCCTCAAAGTCATCTGAGCTGTACAACCCTGGATTAAATTGCAGATTAGAAAAAAGAAGTCAGGAAAACAGTGACTCCTGGAATTTAAAATCAGGCTGAGTAATGTTTAAGCAAAGATCAAAATAGATTTGGCTGCCACTCAAACACTTCATCTTAATTATTGAGATATAGGTCTATTAAAAACAGCAGAAGAACAAGTAAGATTTGTATAATAAAATAAACATAGTCGAAGTGTTGTTGTTGTGAAAAAATCAGCCCACCCACAGTAAAATAAAATCCTCAAAAAAATGATCTACAAGTAGGCTTGACAAGGACCCCCTTTGCCTCTCAGGCTGGTGGGAGAAACAGTGGAGGGCAGAAATGATGTTGGGTTATGTCACATCTGGGGGGAAACCTGGATGTGACATCAGACATCAGATGACATCCTAAGAATGCCACAATAATAACATAGAGTTTCTATAGAGTCAGTGATGCACTGATGTCATATCTGGGCTTTTGCCTAAATTTGACATCAGCATATAGCCTGATGTCATTTCCACCCCTGCCCTGCCCCTGGGGATTCTGGGCCACCACTTGTAATCCCTATCTATAAGTGATGGTATGGAGAATAATGGGTGGGATGGTTGTCTTCAATTTATTCAGTGCTGATGTGGTGTGTTGGGGGGAGAAAATTCAGGAAGGAGAGGGTGATGACTGTAGCTTCATCCCCTTCAGTAGCTATGATTTGTGTCCCATGCTGCAGAAAAGATGAGAACCCCTAAACAGCTTTTCAGTAAAGAAAAATTATAGCTAAATATATTATCAAATTATTCACACACACACAATCTATATAGATTTAAATTCTGTACCTGGAATATTTACTATTCCTTTGTTATGACTAACATAAAGCAAGCTACAGGAAGGTTCTTCTCACTATGTTGTACAGAGCATTAACTACTAAGCATGTATCTCATCTCCTAAAACTAAGAATGATTTTTAATTTCTCATCCCTGCTGTATCAACTTCCCTTCTTCCCCAAGAAATGTATGTACACAACATACATAAATTTAGAAAACCAATATTAAAAATAACAGGGATCTGAAACCACTGACTAAAAGGTATAAACAAATATATGGAGAGAGAAAACAAGGAATGTTTGCTAGTATAAGTCTTTCACTACTTCTTGAATCTAGTAGCAAAAATGGAGTACCAAACTATTGCTTCAAGGCAGTTTGATCTGCAAAGAACTCCAGAAATTAAGAGCAGTTCAGGGAAGTGAAGATGTTTCCTTTGAAATCCAGTGAATCAGAAACTGGCAGTTTCATCTAGTAGGAAAATCTTGCAGAGGACCAGAGTTCAGTCTTGCAATATCCCTGTCTGACATTCTATGCTCCACTGTAAAAATTATTTGCTGCTATTTTATAAACCAAAGACATTTGTCCTGGCTCCAAATGAATCAAAACTTCTGACAAAGGTAAAAAACTGGGATATGCTTAAATATGCTTGTAATGTCTCTGTAATATTCATGCTCAAAAAGATATGGAAACCATAAAGAAGACTGGACTTCAGAACTCTTTAATTCTGTAAATCAAATCATACCAGGGCACTAATATTTATGAGCACTTTCAATGATAATGTAGTGCCCCGCCCAAGCATTAGCCATTCCTGCCCCTAAGTATTTTGCCTAAGAAGTAAGATCCATTGATTTCACCAGAAGTGTCTGTTGATATCTGCACATATCCATGCTTGCACAATGCTTGGGTGGTTTAATTCCATCTGAACAAACACTGATGTTTACCTGCAATACTTATTACCCTTAGTCACATACCTAGCTTTGTCACATGCAGAGCTTAAAGTGTCCAACTACTGGGTGATGGTCACCAAAGGCAGGCTCAGAAGTAGGCTTTTCGATTAAGGGTCTTGATTATGACTGAACATTGTCCCCCCCATAAAACCATAAAAGAATCAAGTCCAGTAGCACCTTAGAGACCAACAAAAGTTTCAGGGCATAAGTTTTCAAGGGTGAAAGTTCCCTTCATCAGTTCTTTAGATGTATCTAGTAGTGTGATCCATGAGACTAGCACTTGGAGAATAGAGTAAATGGACCATCCAATTGACAATAGGAAATCAGAAGAGGTCTCAAATTACAGGGCTTCATCTTGCTGCAGTTTTAGAACCATTTGGCCCTCCTCCTCTGTTCAAGGACAGTTTCAAGAGGGAAGTCCATCAGTGGCTATTAGCCACAGGGTATAGATGGGAACTCTCAGTCTGGGGCAGGTGATGCACTCTATTCTTGGTGCTGGAGAGGCAGCAGTGGGAGGGCTTCTAGTGTCCTGGCCCCACTTCTGGACCACCTGATGGCACCTGGTATATTTTGGCCACTGTGTGACAGAGTGTTGGACTAGATGGGCCATTGGCCTGATTCAACATTGGCTTCTCTTATGTTCTTATGTAAGGGCCTTTCATGGTCCCTGCCTCTCCACCATGTCTATGTGCCTGTCTAAGAAGCCCTGGTAGGATATCTTCAGCCAACTGATTGCCTACCTGCCTCTTTTCTCACTCTCCTGCACTTACAGATAGTTTCCCCCATCAAACTGAGTCTGAGCCATAGCTGTCAGAAGTCTACTACATAACACTAGCTTTCCAGCCAAGTGGAAAATTATTCATTAACTGCTATAAATAATCCTGGCTCCAAGATGAGCAGTGTACATTGTTGAGTTCCAGCACTAGAATGAGCAAGAGAGGGCTAGTGCAGTCCAACTCAAATGGCCATCATTTGTGAACTGTATTTATGTTGGATACCATGCTAGGGGTATGGGACAGACTTTCTGCCACAGAACAAATGCTTGGACAAAATTGGTCTCTGTGTATTGTGAATATTGAAAATAGTGAGAGAAAACAAGGAGCAAATGCCTGAAAATTCCCTTCAGGAATTTAAGGGGGTAGCAGGAGAAGTTCCCAGGTCAGAAGATATTGCTTATACAAGTGTTACTTGGTCACTGGTTGGAGAAAGATGGATACAAATGTTTCAGTGGCAAACAGGTGTTTGTTTAAAGGAATAATCCATTGCACATCTCTACTGTACTGTACCATCTACCTTATTTCTCAATTGATTCTCATTCCATGAAGGACATTCCCGTTAGATGAGCCCACTGTGGGGAGGGGGGAGTATTTCTCCATCTCACAAGCATAGAGAGAACAAAAGGAGAAGAGGACTGGGGAAATAGTTGATGTTTATAGTAACATAAATGAAAAAATAATGCCCCATGCATGTAAAGTTTGTTCTCTCTTTTGTGCCAGTTAAATAGAAATCATTTGTCTGCCCAGGGACAGTTTTGTCTGAATGGAAGAGGGCATAAGAGTCACAATCACAGTCCTGACTGTTAGTCGTTTGCCTTCACAAACTTGGCACACAATTCTATGAGTGATTTGTTCAGCACCTTGTAGGAACAGAATCTGGTCATGGGACCAGCAAGAGGTGCAAACATTGAAAGGAAAGATTGAATGAGATTTCATCAATGGCCCATAATTTGTTTGTTACTCACATATTCCCACACACACATAATCTAATCTCTATGTCAAGAGCTAAGCCAGGAATACCTTATTTTAGTACATGAAGTGGTACTTTCACAGTCCTTAATGATGATGCTTGCCAAATCATACAAGGCCCTAGGAATTCCATGAGCAGAATCCCCAGATTTTTAATACAATTATCAGATACATGGGGGGCCTGATTCTAATCAGGACTATGGCATGAAGGGAAGTTAGCCTTCCCTTTGTGACATTTTATTTGAAACTGCCCTGGGAATTCAATTCAGACATTTGAATTCTTACGAAACATCTGTTTGACTGATAGCCAAAATAAAAAGTGTTTAGGTCTTGTTGACTATTTCCTAATCCTATATATATATATATATAATTCCCTTAGATATTGGCCATTTTCAGCTCTCCCACTGGCTGTGCAGTGTGCTCCATCAGCCACTGGCCCATCAACCACCCAAGTGTACTCACATGCCATTGGCTGCGTGCTGGGTCTGCTCCTCTTCCCCACCCGCTGCCAGCCTGGACACTCTTCCCTCACAAAACGGCTGTGTCTCCTGATGAAGACACTTCTCCTGCTTGGTTCCTGTGGGAGTAACTTTTCCTTCAGTGGCTGCTGCTAAGCAACCAAGCTTGGTTCTGTCAGTAAAAAGGCAAAAGGAATGATGCCCTTTCCAGGCCTTTGTGGGGAACTCACTGGGGCCAGTCCTTACTAGGGTTGCCAGCTCCAGAGTGGGAAATTCCTGGGTATTCTATGGTGGAATCTAAGGAAGCCAGAGTTTTGGGAGGGGAGAGACCTCAGCTGAATAGAATGCTATAGAGTCCACCCTCCAAAGCAGTTATTTTCTCCAGGGGGGGAGAGATCTGGAGTTGTGATACCTGGTGATCTTTAGACTCCACTTGGAGGTTGGCTAGGCATAGCAGTTAGTGCTTCAGAGCAGGGTCTGCTAGAATGATGTAAGCTGCTTTGGTCTCCACTGTGGAGAAAGACTGTACTTTTCCTCCTGGGAAACCATTGCTGCCAATCTCCAGGTGAGGGCTGAAGATCACTCAGAATTAAAACTGCTCTCCAGATGGCAGAGATCAGGGGCAGATAATGGTAGGTTGATGGTTGGCTGGGAAGGAGATAGGGTTGCCACCTCCAGGTTGGGAAATTCCTGGAGATTTGAGAGGTGGAGACTGAAGATGGTGTGGTTTGAGGAGTGGGACCTCAGACAGGTACAATGCCATAGACTCCAGCCTTCAAACCAGCCATTTCCTCCTGGGAAACCATTGCTGCCATTCTCCAGGTGAGGGCTGGAGATCACTCAGAATTAAAACTGCTCTCCAGACAGCAGAGATCAGTTCCCATGGAGAAAATGGCTATTTTGCAGGGTGGATTCTGAGTCATTATGCCCTGCTGAGGTTGCTTCCCCTCCTGCTTTGGTCCCCACTGAGGAAGAGAAAGACTAATTTTCTTAGGTAGATGCTCCAGGTGTGTGGGGGAGATGGAAAGCTGAAGTCAGAGGGGTAGATAGCAGTATGTTGATGGTTGGCTGGGAAGGAGATAGGGTTGCTACCTCCAAGACAGGTACAATCCCATATACTCTACCCTCCAAACCAGCCATTTCCTTCTGGGGAACCATTGTTGCCAATCTCCAGGGGAGAGGAGGCTGGAGATTACTCAGAATTACAACTGTTCTTCAGATGGCAGAGAGCAGTTCCCCTGGAGAAAATGGTAAGCTCTGTGTCATTATAACCTGCTGAGGTCACCACAGTAAATTGACGCTGAGTGCCCAAGGCCAGGGTACCTGCCCAGAGCCTCCTCCTAGAGCTTGCTGTATTTATTTTCACAATGGGCCTTATTCCTAGTATTAAAATAATTTAACAGTGCCATTCTAAGCACAGTTACAGCATTCTAAGTGCATTGAAGTCAGCGGGCTTAGTAGGGTAGTAACTGCTTTGGATGGTGTTATATCAGTACTATCCTGGGAACATATTCCTGAGAATGCCTACTGAATAGACCTGAGTAGATTTTGAGTTGGCCTATTTCAGATTGCTGTGAAAGACACTTCTGCAACAAAGGAAATTACATTTGGGGGAACACCACAGTTCCTATAGAAATATGGAAACTGTTGCTTTTTTGTTCTTCATTTGAGACCTAGATCATGATGTGTGGTTCACTTTAGTAGTCATCACTCCAGCACAGAGCAAGCTTTGATACCAGATAGCTGAAATTTGATGCTGAAGTATCTCAGGAGCCTTGGTTACTAGAACACTCAGAAAGCTGAACATCTCAGATCTAGTGTGAGAAATCTGAGCCAAAATTATCAACTAATCAAACAATATGTTTTGCTCAGGGCACGGGATGGAGACAGCACTGGTCGCCCTTACTGACAACCTCCAGAGACATCTGGATTGGGGCAGTTCAGCAGTGCTCTTGTTGTTAGATCTGTCGGCTGTGTTTGACACCATCAACCACCAGTTACTGACCCACTGCCTCACCGACGTGGGGATACAAGGACTTGCCTTGCAATGGCTTGCTTCGTTTCTTCAAGTTTGGGGACAAAGGGTGGTGCTAGGGGAACAGCAGTCCTGGAAGCACCCACTTGAATGCGGAGTGCCTCAGGGGGCGGTGCTTTCCCTGATGTTCTTTAATATCTATATGCGCCTCCTTGCCCAGATAACCTGGAGGTATGGGCTGGGGTGTCATCAGCAGTGTTCCCTCTAAGCTGAGTTAGTGTGAGCTAGCTCACAGTTTTTTAGTGTCTGGCTCACACATTTTCATCTTAGCTCAGGAAGGATGGCTCCAGAGCAAACTAATTTATGCAAAAGCCAAATCGCTCACTCACAACTTTAATGCCAGTAGCTCACAAAGTAGAATTTTTGCTCACAAGACTCCACAGCTTAGAGGGAACATTGGTCATCAGTATGCTGATGTTGGATGGCCAGTCGGACTCCAGACTGGAAGATCTGGACTGGGCCTTGCACGCCATGGCTGGTTGGCTCAGACTGAGTCGGCTGAAGCTAAATCTGGCAATGATAAAGGTCCTGCGCCTGAGTCGGGGTGGTTTGGGGTTGGGGTTCCCGCTTTGATGGGGCATCATTAGTGCCTGCGTCGGTGGTTAGGAGCTTGGGAGTGCTCCTGGATCCCTCCTTAGTAATGGAGGCCCAGATAGCAGCCACTGCTAAGTCGGCCTTTTACCAACTTTAGCTGGTACGGCAGTTGGCTCCCTTCCTCGATTGCGATGACCAGGCTACAGTGATCCATGTGATGGTCACCTCGAGATTAGACTACTGTAATGCTCTCTACATGGGGCTGCCCTTGTCACAAATCTGGAAGCTGCAGTTAGTGCAGAATGCCGTGGCCAGGCTGTTGACATGTCTCTCCAGACAGGAGCACATCTAGCCTGTGCTGAAGGTGCTGCACTGGCTGCCAATAGTGAACTGAATTCGCTTCAAGGTACTGGTGCTTACCTTTAAAGCCCTATATGGCCAGGGTCCTACATATCTGAGGGACCACCTTTCCCCATATATACCCCAGAGAGTATGACAGTTGGGGTCACAACATCGACTAGTTATTCCAGGCCCCAGGGATGCCAGGCTTGCTGCTACCAGGGCCTGGGCCTTTTCAGTGGCGGCTCCTTACTGGTGGAATGAGCTCCTGGAGGAGATCAGGGCCCTGCGGGATCTTGCGCAGTTCCACAGGGCCTGCAAGATGGAGCTCTACCACCAGGCCTTCAATTAGGAGCCACCCACCACTACCACCAATGGCCACAATTAATACCTGTGGTGAGGCCAGCCTGAGATTGTGTCATACCATCTTTAGGAGTCCAGAGATCACTGAGTTGCACGCCATCTTGACTTAATTGATTACTGTGAGCATTTTAATTGTAAATTCTTTAATTGTTTTAAATGGTTTTAAATGTTTTATATGAATTTGGTGCACTATGCCAAATATTGTTAGCCAACCTGAGCCTCCTTGCAGGGAGGGCAGGATACAAATGTAATAAATAAATAAATAAATAAAATAACTATTCAACTATTAAAAGCCTGCCCTAAGAAATGCATTTTGCACTGCTTCCAGGAAATGTTCAGGGTGGATTTCAGAGGACAAAATTAAAGTGTTCTTCAGTCTTATATATCACAATGAAAATTATGGGAAGAAGCTATCATCAGTGGCAAATGATGAGTGTATTTTTAGCAGTATTTCAAGCCTTTATAACATATTAAATGAGCTCTTTCTACAGTAATGTACATTTCTTTTAATTGTATTGATACATTTAAACAGCAAGAATAGGTTACATTCAGCCCACTTCTGAGTATGACAGTTACAAATAATAACAAGCACAATGCTTAGAATATATAATCTGTAAATTCTGCTAGGAATGAAGACAAAAACACTCAAACATAAAATAATAATTATAGCAATATTTCTTCTCTTTAGCATTATTTTTATGAGTCTGTTGCTAGCAAAGAAAGCTGTTTATCTAAGACAAGGGAGTAATGTCCAACTTCTTCTTGGTGTAGCTGAAAAACTTTAAAAGATGTCCCTTGCTATGCATCTCTGGGTCAGTGAAACAACACTAATGATATGTTGTTCAAGGCAGATTCCTCTGTAAGGTCTTCCTTGGTGGTGTCCCATCCAAGTACTAACCTGCTTAGCTTCTAAGATTTGACAAGATCAGGCTATACTATATCGTTCCATAATCTCCTTAGTGGAAATACTAGATAGAAACAGTTTATATTGTTTCTTTTTATAAAGGTTTTGATTCTACTTAGTTTTTAAAACTGAGAACCATTGGTCCCTGGAGCAGTCCTGGTAATTAACACCATTTTCTGATGTTAAATCCAAATTCTTGGGCATCTCTACCCAAAATCACAAATAGGTCACTGGGAGTTACTACAAAAGTTAGATTGTATGGAATGTATTCTCTGAAGTACTATGCAAACAGAAATGTGATCTGTTCAAGATCTGGTACAGAAGTATATATTCATTGCCTCAGTCCAAAAAACACATCACTTAGTCACACTAAAATCAATGGGACAAAAACTATTGAGTTCAATAGCCATTATGTACAACTAGATTTCTTTGTACTGAAAGACTGCACTGAGCACAATGATTCCCATGGCCTTCCTTTATTAGAAACATGACAAAATGCAGAACCATCCAAGGGGACAAGAAGAAAACTGATTAGTAATTCCAATTAAAGTCAGAATTACAAAATCCATGTATCCTTGCCATATTTAATGATTAATCTTAGCTGTGATCTTTGTCATCATCCATATTAACCTATTTGGTCCTCATTAGGATAATGCTGTCACTAAACTATTTAACAGAAAAGACGGAGGTTTTGTGGCTGGGTGGGGAAGAGCCTCGTTCAGGTTGCCAGCTCCCAACTCTTGAGGATATGCCTCTGTCACCAGCACAGACCATCAGAAGTTTAGGCATGTCCTTGGACTTTTCTCTATCTGTGGAGGCTCAGGTTGCAAAGGTTGCCAGCCAGGTGTTTTTCCAACTCCGCCAAGTTAGGCAGCTGGCTCCCTACCTGTCTTGCCCCCAACTAGCCATGGTAACCCATGCAACCGTCACCTCCAGGTTAGACTATTGTAATTAGCTCTATGCGGTCCAGCCCTTGCACCTGACCTGGAAGCTCCAACTGGTGTAAAATGCAGCCGTACAAGTCCATACTGGGATTGTATATTATTTTGTTGTAAACTGCCCTGAGCCCTACTTGTAGGGAAGGGCGGCCTAGTAAATCCAATTTAATAAATAAATAACAGATTTCTAATATTTCCAAGAAGAGATTGAACAAGTTTAGTCTACAGTACTGAAATCATCCAGAATGCCTTTTACATTCAGAAAGAATATGTCCCTTTACTTTCCCCACAACCTCCATTTAGTATCTATCCACTCCTTGAAAATGTGTTTGTCCCTCATCAGGAGGAAGAGTTTGTTTATTGGCTAGTTCAATCAAATTACATGTTTCTCCAATGTTTTATTATTTTGCTTTCAACAACCTATCAAGGATTCTAGTTTATTATCCAAGCCAATCATGTTGACTTACAAATGGTCAAGCTTCTCCCACCTTTGAAAGAGGCTATTAGACTTCATGGATCAGGATTTTACTTACATGATTTATGGTCATTTATGTTACATGATTTATGGTCATTTATGTCAGCAACAAAGGTAGCCTAGAAACCATTTCTCTGATATTAAGTTTCTGAGAATATTTTGTATGAAATTGTATGAGAGCATTCAACCCATCAGCCCAGAAAGAGAATTAATAGCACCTTATCTTTTATTTGTGAGATACAGGACTAGTTCTTGTTGCAAGTAGATATATTGGTGCATGAAGATTATTTTTTTAGGCTGAACAGTTTGCCCCAACCGTACAGCTTCTTCAGTTTTCAGTGCTGGTGGATCAGGCATAAAGTTTAACTGTGGCTTAATATAAGTACAGTAAATTTTCAGTCATCAGCTATTCTACTAACTATGGCTATGGTGATTTAAAGTTGGTTTACTAACCAGTTGGTCTTAAACTATGATGCAAAATGCAGACATCCTGGCTTAATCCTAGCTTATTCATTGACACTACACTAATGGTCAACCCAGCTACAGAGACATCTGGCCAGAATGAAAGAGATGAAACTAGCTGTAGTCAAGAAAAACCATAATTCAAATGATCATCTATGTGCCAAATCCCAGTTTCACAGACTAATTATACATAAAATAGATGATAATTTCAGGTGGTGTCTGAACTGAACCAAAGAGCTGCACATTATTTTGTGAGTACAGAGTAGGAGTGCATGTGGTTTGTCAGAGTGGTATTTTCCAATCTACCCCCACATCACCCGTTCAGATATTCCCTAAAGGTTTTCAGCTGTTTTTTTAAAAAAGTTAATAATATTTGTATTTCAACTTTTCAGCATTGAAAATAAGTAAAATATGGCAGGAATATATTAACAAAAATTATGAAATGCTGATTTCTAGAGGAAGTTGCAACAACAAGATTTTGCTAAGACATCTTACAATATTTATAGGGCTACACCTGACCATCTTTCTTCCTTCTAAATGTTTTTGAAGTATTATCAAATATAGGTGCAGGAAAAATTTCAATGTCCCTAAAAATCAAGAAATAACCAACAATAAATATATATATTAAATCATACTCTACACACACACACACACACACACTAATAACACAATTTAAAAATACTGAGACAGAAGTATAATGAGAAAGTGTTGCACTTTCAAAGACAGGATAATTTGTTTATTTGCTCCATTTATTTGCTCCTTTCTCACCAATACTCGGTGATTTTATAGGTGATCATGAAATCTAACCAAGGACATAATTAATTAGGCTAGCATGATGTTCTTCCAGAAATTAAGATCTGCCCCATCTTGTTTTAAATGCTTGATGTTGTATTGTATAATTGTATGATTTTATTTTGTTTTATGTTGTTTAAATCTGTTTTAATTCTGGCATTCGTGCCCCATTGTTAGCTGCCCTGAGACTTCGGGGAGGGTGGGATATAAATCTAAATAAATAAATAAATAAAATATATGAAAAGGATGTGCTATTTCCACACAGGCATAGGTCATAAACAGAGCCCAAACTCTATAACGTGTCAACATTTGTTTGACCTTTAAGAAGTTTTATCTGTGACTTAATTTTACATTTTAATAGATCCTCTCATAGGAAAAAAAAAGATTCATCTAAATGCCACCCTGTGTAGTCCTAACTTGGGGAGGAGGGATTGGAAGTGGCCTCAGGCAGTGAGACTTCTTAAGAAGTCACCTAATCAAGTTTTCAGGTAAAAACTTATTTCACTGGGTGCATTAAAAGCCTGATATTGATCAATATGTAGTCCCATTATTTGATGACAAGATAAACTAAATTACTGAGAATGAGATCACTCACAATTAAAACTGCTCTCATGAATAAATGAATAAACAGTGGTAGTAGCAAGCTGTTGAGTCGCAGTCAATTTATGGCAATCCCAAAGGGTTTTCAAGGCAAGAGATAAACAGAGGTGGTCTGCCTTTGTCATTGCATATGAATCCTGGGCTTCCTTAGTGGTATCCCATCCAAGTAATAACCAGAGCCAACCCTGTTTAGCTTCCAAGATCTGATGAGATCAGGCTAGCCTAGGCCATTCACATGAGGGCCAATAAACATTAATTATCTCTGAAGTATAAACAGTTGTTGGAACATCAAAGCATGATTATTGTACTAGCAAATTAGACATTTTTTAAAAAAAAATGAGGAAAACATCTGTGTTATATTCAGACAATAAGAAATGGTGTCAAATTTTATAATGTCCAGGAATGTCCCAATTCCTTCTGGTCACTGATTCTTTTCACTTAAGGGGGGGCGGGGGGAGAACAGTTGGATCAGGAACATACACAACTGAATTATGTAACAAGTAAACAGAGGCTCTACCCCAGCATATTAGAACATTCATAAGATGATAATGATGTTGTATTTCTTCTCCTACATTTCCCAAAGCTGCAAAAGGAACAGTCTTTAAATACCATTATTTGCAGGCACAAAGCAAGCAAGGAGTAAATCTTAAATCTCCAACCATGTAGTTACAAAAATATTTCTAATATGTATGATATCTCTGTACCTTTCATAGCATAGCAACCATTTCTCTGGATTTAAAGTTCCCCCTTGGCATTATAAAAATGTCACTATTCTGGAGGCACATTGTAATAAGTTTAATGAGGCACTGTGTCTTACATTCAATCTGTATCAATACACTGATGAATACAAAACAAATATACATAATTCAGCTGGAATTAAAAATATACACATCAATATTTATTCAAATGACAAAATAAAAAAGAATCACATGCTTTTTTCACTAGACAAGCATATCTACAGTTGTATGGCTGAATATCAGTCTGCAGTCTCAGGAGCAAACTTCTCACCCAGAAAGATTTAAAAAATGAAGAACGTTAGATACACCGACATTCTGTTTTGTACCATTAAGAGGCCAATTTTAGCACTGGCTTCCCAAGTCACCTCAGTGGCACTGTACAGAGTGATAGAATTGATTTGGTATGGAGAGCTCTCTCTTGTCCACCATAAATTAAGTCTGGTACTTTGCAAGGACAGATTTATGACATGAATTCAGTTTAATAGCATATGGTGGTAAATAGCTTGATAGCAAGCTGCTCAAGTTCGCCCACCACCCCCCACCGCCCCAGTTCATTTTTCAAAATCTGTTACCATAGGCTAAATTGCTTTAACCTGTTTTCACCTACTCTGTCAATGTATCTTTGTCGACCTACAAAAATTCTGTCATCCCAATACAGACACAGCTGACCAGCTATGTATAAAATGACCCACCAGGAGCAGAACCCACAGTCACTGCTGCTTGATTTGGACTGCAAAAGCAAGAAAATATTTGTAAGGGCACAACAGATAGCTGTTGGACTGCACTCGATATGGGCTGATTCCACACAAGAGTATTTTTTTCCCTGTGGTGGTCATGTTGCTACTGTGATGGTTGTCCAATTAAGACTTGTAACAGAGATTCCACATGGCATAGGAAACTTTGTTATTTACTGTTCCTCTTTCTCACTGGATGCAGATTGCATTGATCCGCCACCCCACTGATATGGAAGCTGCCTGACATTTTTCTTAAAAAAATTATGTACATACATGCACTACTCAAGAATGGCACAATGCTACACCTGTTAAAACAAAACATGCAGTTACGTAATACTTCTCTAGAACAATGAGCAATAATTGAATCCTTTGGTAATGCTAATTACTGGAAGATACTGGATGACCAATCGTGGTCATTTACATTAAAAAAAGAATAATCAGTCAACAACTGCTTGTGGGAATGGGAAAGAGAACACTTAAGGAACTATTCAGAGCAGAGAAAAACAGCTGCCAGTTGTGTTGTCAAATCACAATTTAGTTGGTTTCCACACAGACCTTTTCTGCACACTCGACTTACTGCTGATTTACTTAGGAATCAAACCACAAGAATTTGAATTGGTTTGGGCATATTTCTTCTGCACATCTGCCCTCCCTGTGCATTTTCAGTTATCAGTTTATTTTCTTCTGCACATGCCTTCAATAATGAGGATTTCCAAAGGAGGGTGCTGTCATCATCAGTGTCATCGGTGGTGTCAGAGCATCCCCCTTATTTTTAAAAAATAATTCTAAAATGTTGATATATCGATGTATTGTTGTTGTTGATATATTGATGTAGTGTTGTAGTTGTAGTTTAAGCTGAATTCCCAACTTTCATTTAAAAAAAAAAAAGTAACTCTCTAGCCCAGGGGTGTCAAACATGCAGCCCCATGGGCTGGATCAGGCCCTCGGAGGGCCTCAATCCAACCTGCAAGGCTCTGGCTGTTTCCTGCTTCCCTTTCCATTTCTACTGCGGCTGCCACATCACAGCTTGCTTTACAAGTCTCTCTCAATCGCATAGGAGGGATACATAGGCAATTGAGAGTCTGGTAAAGCACTGGATGAGGTTCCTCCCCTCATCCTCCCAGCGGGAGGGAGGAATAGCCAGAGCTTGCTTCCTGGTTAGGCTGCAGGAGACAAAGGGAAGCTTTTCTTTCTTTCCTTCCACTGGATGAGGCTCTTCCCTAAAGGGAATGAGGGAGATCTTGCTTTCCTGGGCTGCCTCCATCGCATGGGAGAAATACCAAGCACTTTTAAGACCAACAAAGTTTTGTTCAAAGTATGAGCTTTAGTGTGCCTTGCTACAGTGTGTGTGTTTTGTTGGGCTCTTTATGCCAGGGTTCTCCTGGGTGCAACTGGGTTCCCTCCCCCTTTTCACTGTATTCATGCCCTCATGATCCAGTCTTTCTCAGTAAGAAAGCACTGTGAACTATTTTAGGGGAGGAATAACAAGCCAGTGAGGTGGATTAGGTTGAGAGTGTGTCCAGACCAAGTTCACCCAGCACATTTCCTTTGTAGGGAGTTGTAGTTATTTCTCTGGGGAAGTATATAGTTTTGTAGACAAACACATGGCCCTTAGTCTGTGTCGGATGCCTTCTCATGTTCTTGACCAGCACATGAACCAACTTATGTACAAAAGGTTGCAATGCCCAGCCATTTCATGTTTTCCCCTGGGTCCTAGGCTCAGAACACTGAGCATGACATTTCTGTAATAAATGTCAGTAAATCAAAAGTAGGTTTGCAGCTTACAGATACACACCTGAACAGCATATTCAAGATTATTACAGCACAGAAATATTGATGCAATAATTCAGAGCAAGAGGTGTCAGTTATCGGAGACTGTTAAATAGACAAAATATTGCAAGAGTGCTAGCGTTTTAAGCATTTTTAATTTAAAGTTTAAATAATCTTTAATTGTGTTTGTGTTCTTTATAAAGTTTACACCTTTGGTACCTGGCATTACATTTTATGACACACATGGCCCTGCTCAACAAAGTCTCATTTATGTCACATCCAGCCCACATAACAAATGAGTTCAACATCCCTGATCTAGCCTCTTCCCTCACAGAGATATATGGGAAAAGGCATATCTCTGGGAAGAAAAGAGCTAGAGGGTTATTTTTTTAAAAAAAGAAGAAAAAGAAGAAGAAAGATGGGAATTTAAAGAACCTGCTTAAACTATCATTACAACACTACATCAATATATTGATGTTTTAGCTTTTAAAAAACTGAAACCATTCATCTTCAGGGCTGGGGGAGAAGAGGGAGTGGTTTGACAGTGATGACAATCCAATCATTAAAAATTAGGCTGGAAGTAGGTGGGAGTGGATGGAGCAAAGAAAACCAAGACCGATTTCCCACAAGCAGCTGCGCCACCCTCGCTCTTCCCTTTCCCCCAACTGTATTTGTCAATTTTCCACTACTTGCTGCACAGCCACATTTTGACCTGCAGCATCCCCCACTTCCCCTGTGTCTTCTTAGTCCTTGTTTTTTGAGATCGAGAAGGCATGGGAAAAAATTGGGGGATGCCACGGGTCAAAATGCAGCCACACAGCAAGTAGTGGGAAATGGACTAATACAATCAGGGGAAGGGAAGAGCGAGAGCAGCACAGCTGCTTGTGGGAAATTGGTCCATGAGAAACATTATGCATAAGGAAAAAGCTGACTTAAAATCAGCTTCCAGAAAAAGACTGGGGTAAAAGTGGTTTCAAAAGAACCATAAAATCTCAGGGAATAACAAAAAAAAATTCTGAAGCAAAAACTAAACACACAAATATATGTGTGGAAATTGGGGCATTAACTGAAGCAGTATGGGGTCAGAATGGAGGGGGGGAGTCCATGTGGAAAAGCCCACAGAGGAAGGGGCAAAGAGAGTACTTCTTTCACCCAGAAAAAAGGCGTACTTTCTCATCTGGACACATGAAAAAGATCATCCCAACAATGCAAAGCTGGGAAGCATTTTTTCCCCCAGGATTAATAAAGTAGAGTTTTTACCAGGAATGGAGGATGATGTCACATAGAAATAAATAATAATAATAATAAAGGAGCACAGCTAGAGGTGCTGAACCAAACAAAGATCTCTGTGTGGAATCAGCCATGGTGAATCATATTGTGCAGGCTTTATCTGTGCTAATCTTTTTCAAACCCTGTTCCTGTCTTGTTTATATAACACAGACAATAAGCCTTTTGGATGATATTGCTTTGTGTTCTGTACATACACAGACTATTGCTGGTATGGAAAAAAGACAGTTTTAGTAGTAATAGCAGCAGTAATAGCAGCAGCAAATGAAGTGGTAGCATTGTACATGCTGATTTCACTTGTCAAAAAATTAAACAATTCAAGCCCAGGCTTGTGACATGCAAGTACACTCAGAATTTTTCTTCTGCTATGAGTTTCCTTGCAAACCAATTTACACTTCTGTTTAACATCACCAGTATTCCTACTAAAAAAAAAGCTGAACAAACATATACAAGATAGGAAAAATCCTAGGCACTTGGATGCCTGAGATACTAGAAATGTTGGCAATATTAATTCAGAACAGCACAAGGCTGGTACCTAAAAAATATGGTACTGCCTCCCCAACATTTAAGGCTATTGATCATATTAAGCTGATGTATTAATACATTATTATTAGAAGCTTTCACAGCTCTGCTTTGTGGAATTCCATGGTTTAGAGAATATAAACAGTTCCTCTTCAACCAATCCAGTTTCTGTTTCTTCATCTTACTGAAACAGGGGAGAATAGGTACATCAAACTCAGTTTGACTATACCACCACGTGTTAAAACTGTGACATGAAACATCATTAAAAAGCTGAATTGTCTATTTCAGGCAAACTCTTTAGAGTTATAGACTAAAAGACTGAAACAGTTATTTGTTATTTAGATGGAACCAAGTGCCTGGAAATTCTCACATGAATATCATAACAATTTCTTGTATTTTTAGAAACATGATTTCTACATGCTTGATTCTGAGCTCAATAAAACTCATGGATGTTTTGTTTTTCATGTTTATGATAAAAAGATGAGGCTCCACACAATCACAAACCAAATTAACAATGAATCTAAGCTATCAAGGTAACATTTGGCACATGATACTTCACAATAAGTAGAACTGTTTACATTATACATAGACAGGAATTTGCTGCAGTTCTGAAGTTTCACAACAATTAACACATAACTTTATATTGATGTTACTATAATGAAAAAACATGGTATTGCAACAGCCAAGGAATGATCCACAATTAATGTAGTGCAGCAGAATTTTTGTCACAATAAACCATGTTGAAAGTTGACTGATTCTTATAGATTTGTTTCCTAATTCTTGTTTTCAGCACAAGTACATTTTAAAAAACTGATACTAAATCTAACTTATATTAAGGACTCAAATAGACACAAGGCAAGAGAGAAATAATCAGATTTCCTGATGACATTAATTTAAATTGGGCAGAATATGTGATTTGAAAGGACAGGCATGGCCCTTGGGCAGGGGAGTTAACCCCTTCCCCAAAAAACAATTATTAGCCCTAGTAGAGAGAAATATAGATATCTTTATTGCCTACTGAAGGAAAGAGTTAAATAACCCTAGCTAAGAATCACTGGCGTAATTCAAACCACCTCATCTTCTGATGGCTTTTCTGAAATAAAACTGAAGATATTAAGAGATATAATCATGGATTCTCACATTTATAGTTGTATGGTTTGTTACTTTTGCTACTCACACTTCACAGGTTTGGGTGCTACATTTGCATGATATGATTTTCCTGCTAACCTTTAAATCTATAGTAACTTTCTCTTCCTTCTGAGAAGTTACGTCTATAACTGAACACCCACTCTGAAATATATTTTCTCTATATATGATCTATCAGCTTGACTTAGCCAAAGTTAAGCATGATTTATTTCAATGCGAGAAATAAACACTTCTTAAATCACTTCCACTAAACTGTATGGGACTTCAAAGAGCTTAGCTTGGCTGCTTTGTATTTATATTCTTTTTAGCAAGCTAAAAGCTATTATTTTCAACAGTGTTTCAAGAGCTGTTGCTATCACTCTATTTTTTAATATTCTGATTTTAACAGAGCTTTTGTCTCATATACAGTAATTTTAATAGATGCTTTTCCATCCTGTAATGTAGTTCTTTTACACCACAACTTGAATATTCCTTTTAAAAGTATATTTGGAAGATCACTATCTTGTAATAACTCCAGACTGGTAAACAATGAGAAAATAAACCAAATTCTTGTTTTGGGGAAAAAAACCAGAAAATACCAGATCACTCACATGCTATCAAATACTGGGGTGCTTCATGATCATTTCACCAATCTCTGTAGTACGTTTTATTGCCCTGTTGAACTAAGTGGCTGCTGATTCATTTGCTTGGAAGTAACTGGTGAATCAGAAATTGCTGCAATTCTTAAAGAATTTTTAATTGAGCTGAGTTCCCACATATGAAAGTTAATGAGATGCACACCACAACACCTCCTAGCAATCTTGAAGAGTTTTTTAAGAACAGCTTTTCTTAGAAGAATATATACCCATGGATCTAAAATTTGATTCCATGTTGCCATTCGGAGAGCAAAAAGTATTGTTTCACAGGATTTCCGGGAATGATTTGCATTTATTCCAATACTGGCCATGGTCACCTACAAAATGAAACAAGTTCCGTTATATATCAAATATAACATCACAATATAGCATCTTAAACACTGTAATGATGATTTGAAAATTATCCTAGAGATGGGATTAACAGTACAATCCTTTAAAAAATTGTCTTGGAGTGAGCTCCATTAAATAGACCTGAGTAGGATTCTGACAAAACCTATTTAGGGTTGCTCTTTTAGAAATGTATTGTCCTAAAGACTTCGTAAGAATTTGTACCCATGGTAAGAGAATCTATTGAATATTTATAAACCAACTAATTAAATAGAATAAGGGGAGCAAAGTTACTATCTTGTGCTTGCACCAACAAAGAATATGAAAATGTAAGAGTCAGAAAAATCATTTTATTATTTTAAATGTGTTATAGTCTAAGAAGCAGCTAAATGTGCCTGCAAGTTAATGAAAAGAGCAGGAGGGTGATGGTGAAGGTGTGAAAGTCAATAGGAGAATTAAGCAGATTTGCAGAAGATTGCCTGGGAACTGGCATAAGACTGGGGAATCCCTGAGCAGCATGCCAGAATAAAGAGCTTTGTCTCCAAACCTGCTTTTATAACTCTTCATTCACTGAGTACATTCTTCTGTGAGATCGAAGACCTAAATTGGCTAAGTCCTTCCGTGCCTCTATGGAATCCTTTCTAAAGGAAGCCTTTTATTTTATGTTGTAATATGGGACCAAGCCCACAGCCAGAATATTTTTATTTGGGGTGGGGGGGGGATGTCAACCCATCATGCAATAGGACTAGGTACACAAAAATTACAAAAACGTATCAAACATGCTATGTCAAGCAATGCAGAAAATGAAATTACAAAAAATGAAAACAATGCTATAAGACCATGATAGAACATACAACAAATCAGTAATATATAGCATACACTGTGGCAAAAACCACAGTCCTGTTCTGTATAAGCTTTATAAAAATTCCCTCCCAAGCAACTGTTTTACATAGTCTGCAGAATTAATGAAGTGTGAGAGCCTTCTTTCAGTTACTGAAACCTAAAATTCAACCTTCTTTTCTCTGTAAATTACTAACACAAGGCTTCTAACAGTGCCACCCAGCACCCCTGCAGGCTTTTCAAATCAGGACTCTTCAGTCCTGCAAATTGCTAATTCTGTTATAGCCAACTGCATAGAGAATTCTCCCTTGGAAGATTTATGACAGGATTCACACTTTTTACCTCAATCCCTTCCTTTTTTACAAAGAAAACTTACACCTGAAAGACATGTGACAGATTTCATGCCAACCTGTAATGCTCATTTGCATGATATGATTTTCCCGACAAATGATTGATGGGGCACCACTGCCTTTTGCACCACCCTGGCTATGGACCTGTATGGGACTTTACATAAACAGAGCAGACTAATAATTATTTACATGCATGTGCAGCTACACAACAGGATGTCCCATTGGAATAATTTCAGCTTGGGAAAATGGTGTGGGGGAGAAGATAATGTCCCCTCCTCACCTGGCACTATGGAACCAATCCAAATTGGGTCCTGTAGTGCTTGAACAATTTTCTTGCTGCTGCTGTGGGGAAAGTGAGTCCCAACTACAATGCCTTCATATATCCATAGAAACCAGTCATGTATCTCAGTGAGACTAGTATCAAAATTCTGTACCTCTTCCAACAGAACATTATTCATGTTTCATTCAGTTTACTCTCAGTATGAGATCTAACTGGCAAGAAATTACATAAAAAACGACAATGCGAAATATCGCATTAACACCACATTTATTTATTTACCTATTTATAGTCCACCTTTCTAACAAAAACTCAAGGTTTATAGACTACAGAAAGATTTTTTAAAATGTAATCGTACTGTACAGGACATCAAATGAACAATGCAATAGGAATAGGAATTGAAAACTGAATGACAATACAAATAATTTGAATATACACTATAAGATGTATAATGAATAATAATCACATGTGCAGCATGTCCATAAATTCACAGTTGAAGAATGCAGAAATGTGCAATATATTTATGAACTATAAATGGGAGTAGGGGTTTATAGCACAACCAACATCCTCTCTCCCTAACCCTAACACTCCAGATACCAGGATGTGGCTGCCCATCTTCCTCTTCAGACACCAGAGGAAGTATCTGATAAAGGTATATTTCAGAGATGGAGACAGCCAGGCTTTTCCAATGCTTTCTGCAAGGGGGAGGAAATCGGACTCTGTCCTGCCTATTAGACCAATGGTTCCCTTCAGAACCTGCCAAAGCTTCAAAAGATCATTCCCTTGACTTGAGATGACCTTTAACAAGACATGGGGTCATCCTTGGCCTGCTCCTCAGCCCATCCTCGTATCTTCCCTCCACCCCTGTCATATTTCCTCTGGCCTGTTTCCAGGCTCTCACCACCAGAGCCTGTCCCTGCCAGGCACTCTTCAGAGGCTGCCCTCCATTCCACTCCATGACTGCTGGTCCTGACAAGACCCAAACCTGGCTCATCCAACTTTTTCTCACTCACTGCCTCCTTGTGTGTCCGTCACTACTGGCTCTCCCCTGGACAGTCCTCCAAATCTCCTCCCCACTTGTACCCAGGATCCTGTTGTCAGCAAGCCTCCACTACCTGCCCCTGGAGCTCCATGAAATATGGGAAAGCTCATGGGAGATTCCTCATCTGTGCTGGAGCTGCTGTCCTCCAGTTCCACTCCCTGATGGTGGGGGAGGATGTCGTCTGCCCTCCTAACTTGGACAAGCCCTTGCCTGGTGCCAGGTCCATCAGTTGTTTTGGGGAGGGCATTGCTGATCCTCCTGAGTCCTAGCCCTCATCTACAGCCCCATTATCCCAGGTAAGTGCAGGGAGGAGGGCATCACCAACCCCAGACAAATGGCACCTTGCTTCTGGAATTACTACTCAACTTACCCTGTAGGAGAAATTACTTATAGGAACAGGTTTCTCTTAAAAATGCCCTTAGATCAAACAAAGGCCCTGGGCAGGCAAAGGGATTGGACACTGAAAGGCAGGGAGACATCAGCAGAGTTTCAAATTTCCTGGTGTCAAAGAACACTAGATACGTTGTAATTTCAGCAGTCTACTTATCGCTGTTAGAGGTCCCGTCCCACCGCAGGGCTTACTCTATGGCAAGATGGAATATACTCCCCTCTGCGGTAGTGGAGGGATGTTATAGGAAGATCCCATTAGTAGAGAGGGTTTGCCTGTGTGCAGCAGGGAAGGTCGAGACAAATGAGCATATTTTGCTTCACTGCCGTTTCTGCCAGGAAATCCATGCAAAAATTATTGCACCCTTGCTTGGGAGGTTTTCTGCTTGCTCTGAATCTGAAATTACGAGGAAGTTCCTTTCAGACACAAATCCTCAGCTCACACTCCCCTGTGCCAGATTTCTTGCAGCATCATGCAGAATTCGCAGGGAATTAACACAGAATGTACCTGAATCATAAAATGTAGATGTTTTGTTCAATCTGTTCTGTGATTTTAAGAATGCATTCAGGCCATTCAGTAATTTTAAATAGTGTGTATTTCCTAAAATTTATTAGATTCATGTACATTGTTGTAACTGATCTTGTGCTCGTCATGAACGGATTTGATTTATACGAACCGTGTCCTGCTAACACAAAAATCATCTGAATTCTTCTAACAATTTATCCCAAGAAGGCTTGTAGATCTTGTCCACATTTTAGTGAAGGGGCACTATCTTCATCTGGTCCTGAGTTCAGTGGATGCCAAACAGATCAATCTGGTATTTCAGGAAAGGAATGCTGGAAGCTCCAAGGTGACTTTTTTCTCTCATGTCTCTGATACCTGCCACTCTGTATCACTTCTCTAAGTTGCCCTAAATTGCCCTATTAAGAAAGACTTATGATTCTTACATTATCAAAGTATGGAACTATCTCTGAGATTCTTGGTAGCATTGTTTCCATAAACAACTAGAAAATTCTGGATTTTTTTCTTAAATGCCTTATTAATAGTTTACTTGTAATTGCCACAGCTGCAAACACTGCCATTTCAGGAAAGAAACTATAAGAATGAGCCAGCCTGTTAGCACAAGTAGCTCATAGATGGAGTAATACTGTGATCTAGTTTTTCAACAATCCTTGGGATCAGTGCAAAGGATCTTCAAGCCTTCAAAGAGATTGACGCTACTGCAGGATCCTTTTTTGAAAATCTTGGGTATATTTTTGAAAGCTCCTAATTACTCTGGAAATATCTGAATGAACTTGTCTGCAAGCTTTCCCAATATTTCTGTGCAAACAGTATGCACACCCAACAGTATGAAATCATTCCTTACCAGAAGACTTCTGCTTCATTCATTAGTGATTATAAGTAGTAAACTCTGTTGCACATACTATTATTGGACAGTTATATGGCAGGTTCCAATAGTTTCAACTAGGCTTGGGCATGAACCTAAAAAGGGCAGTTTGGTTCAGGGTTCGGGTCAGCCCCCAAATCAAATCCTGAACTGAACCAAATGGGCCTCACCTGAACAAACCACCTTTCCTTCCACCTTTTTCCCGGCTTTGGGGGGGGGGGTGCCAGGAAAAGGATTTCCTTTCCCCCTTTTTCCCAGCCATGCCACTCAGCTGTTAGGTTTAAAGGGCTGCCAGCTATTTAACCCTTAGGTTTTCCTCCCTTCTGCTTTGGGGGGGGGCAAAACTGAAGGGTTAAATGGCTGCCAGCCATTTAAACCTAACAGCTGAGCTACTGTTAGGTTTAAATGGCTGCCTGTGAACAACCTAACCAAACTGGCCAAAAGTCCAGAAAAGGTTTGGGGAATGCACCTTCCTCAAACATTGGTTTTTGAGCTCTGAACAGGCCCAAGCTTGGCCCAAATTTGGCTCATGAGCCAGTTCGTACCCATCTGTAGTTTCAACAATTGCAAACATAAAGTTTATGCTCAGAATTAAACTTTGTTGGAGCTAGTTTGGTGTAGTGGTTAAGTGCACAGACTCTAATCTGGGAGAATCGGGATTGATTCCCCACTCCTCCACTTGCACCTGCTGGATTACCTTGGGCAAGCCATAGTTCTGGCATAGCTGTTCTTGAAAAAGAGCAGTTTCTGTCAGAACTCTCTCAGCCCCACCTACCTCACAGGGTGTCTGTTGTGCGGAGAGGAAGGGAAAGGAGTTTGTAAGCTGCTCTGAGAGTCCTTTGGGTAGTGAAGGATGGGATATAAATCCAATGTCTTCTTCTTCTTGTTCTTCTTCTGCAAGGTGTCACTGGACTCAAACTCTGTTCTATTATTTATTTATTTAATTTACTAGGAATAAGGCCCGTTGTGGAAATAAATACAACGGGCTCTAGAAAGAGGCTCTGGGAGAGTGCCCCAGCTTTGGGCACTCAGTGACAATTTGCTGTGGCAATCTCAGCAGGGTATAATGACAGAGTCCACCATTTTCTCCAGAGGAACTGATCTTTGCTACCTGAAGAGCAGTAGTAATTTTGAGTGATCTCCAACCCACCTCCAAGATTGGTAACAGTGGTTCCCCAGGAGGGAGTGGCTGGTTTGGAGGGTGGAGTCTATGGCATTGTACCTGTCTGAGGTCCCACCCCTCCTCAACACTCACCCTCTCCAGGTTCGACCCCTCAAATCTCCAGGAATTTCCCAACCTGGAGTTGATAACCCTATCTCCCTCCCAGCCAACCACCAACCTACCTTTAGTTTTCCATCTCCTCCCCCTCCCTCCTAGAGAGCAGTTGTAATTTTGAGTGATCTCCAGCCCCCACCTGGAGATTGGCAACAATGGTTCCCCATCAGGGAAGGGCTGGATTGAGGGTGGAGTCTATGGCATCGTACCTGTCTGAGTTGCCACCCCTCTTCAAACCTCACCCTCTCCAGGCTCCATCCCTCAAATCTCCAGGAATTGCCCACCTGGAGTTGGCAACCTGATCAGGACTGGGCACAATGAGTTTTCTCCCAAAGGCCAACATAGATGTGGAAAGGGCCTTTTACTGACAGAGGAGAAAGTACAGGTGCCAACTCTGATTAGGGAAATACCTGGAGATTTTGGGGGGGGGTGGATCCTGTGGACGGCAGCATTTGGGATGTGTGTGGAAGGACTCAGCAGGGTATAATGCCATAGAGTCTACCCTCAAAAGTAACCATTTTCTCCCAGGGAACTGATCTCTGTCATCTGGAGGTCAATTGTAACAGTGGGAGATCTCCAGGTCCCACCTGGAGATTGGCAACCTTAGGGGAAAGTCAGCTGCACAGCGGGGAGTTGAAGAAAATGGTTTGATGGTTGCTGGCCCACCTCGTTAGCCAGCCAGCCAGCCTGAAGCTAAGCAGGAGAGAGAGCCTTTTTCCGTTTATTCTGACAGGAAAGTGGCCACTGGGGAGGGGGTTATGGGTGGGGGAGGGGGTTATGCTGAAAATCCTTTGTTTTTTTACTCACAGAACCAAGCTTGGCTGCCTACCAACAGCCACTGAAGGGACAGTCCCTCACAGGAGTCAAGAGAACTGTCTTCCTCAGGAGAGAGAGCTGTCTGCCAGGGGGAGTGGGTGGGGAAGAGGAGCAGACCCAGCACCCGGCCAATGGCACGCGAGTACTCTTGAGTGGTGGCTGATGGGCCAATGGCTGAGGGAGGGCATTTTACAGCCAATGGGAGCACATGGAATCTTACGAAACCAAAAGATAATTATTAAAAGGAGAGATACCCCACCTTATCTCACAAGTAGGCTCAGGGCAGCTTATAACATAAAATCTGTAGAACAATTAAAACAATAAATAGCATAATACACAATAGTGTCAGTAAGAAATTAAATAAATGGGCAATCCTAAACAAAGTTACACACTTCTAAGCCTATTGACCTCAATGGATTTATAAGGGTGTAAATCTGTTTAGGACTCCACTGCAAGTAAGAAGAATGTAGGTTTAGAAATACTGACTACCATGCATTGAAAGAGGGTCAAGCAGAGAATCTGTTATTCAAGGGCAGTTTCTGAAAACCCTGTTCCCAAAACCACTCATGCATGACATATATCCTGAACATGAAGTATAAAACTGTGTTTTGTGTATTATGCTATTGATAATAAAATCTCTGAGATTTTTGTATCTATAGTAATCAATGACTGAATTGTAAAACGACTCAAATCAGCTGCATCAATCATAGCATCCATCATAAAAAGAAATAGTATGTCAAGCCATTCAAGAACCTTGCACTTAATTTATTATGTCCACCACTATTTAAGCATATATAAATTATTCCACTTTAATGAATGTTGATGAAGATTCACAATATTCAGCAAAACAATGAAGCTACAATCTGAAATATGTATACAATTTGTTTGGTCTCTTTTTTTAAAAAAAGACTTGTATAAACTAATATGGGTTGCTTTGGGCTAAAATATGCCAATTCAGCAAAGATCTGAAAGCACGGAAAAGCAAATGCTGCACGGGAACAAACATTGACTATCATTTTAGGCTCTTAAATTGTATGGACAATTTGCACACTTCTATTCTGCATTAGGTATTTTGTTGGCCTTCAGGAACTGGATCACCTTTCCACATAAGGACCCCAAGATACTGGCTGATACACATCAATTTCCTACTTGTAGCCCAGTGAACCATTTTAGACAAAGCTGCAGTAGCAGGACAATAAACCCTTTCCTTGTAAACACAGAAAAAAAAGCAGAATCTGGCTTCAGAAAGGTGCCTTTTTGATATCCAGATCATCTTCATGTCCCACAATATTGTGTTGTGAGAACAGCACAATAATGTGGTATTCATAAAACAGCTTTTCAACCAAGAAGCTATCTGCAGAATTCAGGCAAAACTTAGAATGCATAAAAAAAATCTTTCTTTTTTATTATCTGCAAATTTTAATTAGCAGAGGAAACAAAATTAACATAAAAAGCTCTAGTAAAAGTCAACTTACAGAAGTAAAGCCAAACATACACAATTTGAGCTACTCATGCACACCATTAGGTATACAGCTTAGAAAACAAGAGCTAAGGGTACAAAATTCATGAAGCCTATAGACTCATGGGATTTTGACTGCAACAAAGATTAAAACCCACATCCTAAAATGTGCTTGCCATCAGTTGAGATTGCTGTGTTTGAATATTTACACATTATTGATCCAATTTAATTTATTGGAAGTTTTCCCTTTTTATGACAGGTGAGATGTTTTGCAAAGAAATAAACCCATGTTTCTTTTAGATATCATTTTATGTCTATTAGAAAATGTTTAAAGTTGAGGAAATGGGCTGAATGAGTCTGCATTAAGACTGCCAGTCTTGGGCATGGCGACCAATGAGAAATTGAAGACCTAACACTTCTGGTGTCCCATTTTACAATGTTACTTCTGAAATCAACTAGAAGTGTTACCAACAGATCAGAGCAACACTCTGGCATGCATCCAAAACTCTATGGGGACCACAGAGTGTCAGATAAATGCTAGAGCATCATCCCAACACATTAACATTACTTTCAGTTCACATCAGAAAAGATACTGCAACCTGGGGGGAACACTATTTCTCCCCTTGCCAATATTTTTCCTCCACCAGCCTGTTCAGCAGCAGTGGGGAAAAGAAGCCCAGACCAGGGAAGGGAGCCCAGTGAACAAAAGGCTATGAATATGAGCAGTTAATAAAGAAACTGCAACAGCACACTTTTCAGTCAGACTAGCCAACAGAAGAGAGGAGGCCAAGGGCTTGGTTTGAAGGAACCACTTATTTTTTCCCAGGTATGTGGTGGGTCCAAAGGGAAAAAATATAATTTTCCCTTTCAGCAGTATTATAAAAGAAAGAGGTTTTCAAGATGTTGGTTGAATTGTAGGTAAGATTTTGTTTAAAATAGTGCATAGTTTTTCACCCTTTGAATCAGTCTGGCCAACAGCTAGGGTTGCCAAACACCAGATGAGGCCTGGAATTCTCACAGAATTATGACTGTTCACCTGACTACAGAGATCAGTTCCCCTGAAGGAAATGGCAACTCTGGAAGGTGGACATTATGGCATGACAAACCTGCTGAGTTCCTTTTCCTCCCCAAATACTGCTGTCTGGAGGTTCTGCCTCCAAGTCTCCAGGAGTTTCCCAAGCTATAATTTGCAAACCCAGAACCAGCAACAAGAGCTAAAGGGTTGGGACTTGAAGTGAACCTTTATAGTAAAAACCATGGGAGTGGTCCTAGAGCACTATGGTGACATTACTTTGGGTTTTTAGCCAGAAATTATGCTACAGCATTGTGCAACACTGTTCCTGTCTGTCTCTGTCCCCCAGATCCTCCCCACTGCCATTATCTTAAAATTTCTGGGAATAATGTCTCCTCAAGAGAAACAGACCTTTGAAAATGAAGTAATCTTGATTTAAGGGGAAGTAGAGATTTATCTGAACATCTTCTCTAAAATCCAGAGGACCAATTTTGACTGTAGATGCTCTTAAATACAAATATTGTCTAAATATTCTGCTTTTCTGGACTTCTCTGGCATTGACATTATGCATTCATTACCATGTTTGTACTGTGTATGAACTTACAACCTTCAACTAATTCATTCCTTCCAGAAGATATAATACTGTAGTGTTTTACCTATACATTTTTAAAGCAACAACAAACTGCCCATTTTTAATCTACAATTTTATAGTTACTGAAAACTGATTAACTTAAAACTACTTGCAGCAGTGCACCTATTGGATTGCAATAAAATGTCAGAATATGTAAAAGGAAGTTGTAAGTTATGTTGCTGCAGAAGCAGAATCTGTAATTATATGTTTTCTTTGATTGCTATTTTATTCTGTCAGAGAGTAGTCTTTCTAAGGCATCACATAACAAAGACATGACTGCTTCCATGCCTGTTTCAGGTTCCCCTACCTTCTGAGATTAGACAGGTAGTAACCTGGAAGAGGGTGTTCGCTATAGTAGCACAAAAACTTTCAAACTCATTCCCCAGGGAGATTCACCTGTCCTCTTTTGTTACTATCTTCCACCAGCAGGTGAAGACCTCTTTGTTTCATTTAGGTTCCCTCAGGGTTCCATCCTTCTTGCCCAGTGTTTTAATTGTTGCTGTTATATTTTGGTATGTGTATTTTAGCTCTAGTTTTAGCATTTTGTAAAGTACTGGGTTCACCGCATGGAGACTTGGACTATGACATGCGTTCAGATGCGTTTATTGTACTTCACATAACACACACTGCAAACCCAGTCCTGCAAGGGCCAACTTTATCCACCCCACCCGGCACACCCATAGTCCCATTGGTGGGTTTGAATTTCGCGCCAAGGTCTAATTGGTGGACTCAAGGTGGACTAGGATCCTAGTTCCTATTGTCTTTTTGTAACAAACTTTAGACTTAGGTGGCAGACCCCCAGTGGCAGTACGCATACACAACACATTTTAATTATGTATTTTTTGCAAGTTTTAATGGTTTTCAAAATGTAATTTTATTGCATGTGTTTTTAATGTGTTCGCTGCTTTGGTGGCCATTATGCGGGCAGACAGGTGGGGTACACATTTGTAAACAAATAAATATTAGAAAAAGTAAAATAAAACACATATAGTGTATTATATGTAATCCTTAACTGTACAAGGGTTAAGTAGCCATATGCAGAGTGATCCTCACAAGGCTCATCCCATTTCATCCCTCAACTGTCCCCTCAGTGTACTTGCAAGTACACCACAGCACTCTTAAGATTTGGGAGGTCTATTTGTATTCTCCATACCTCCATCTAATTTTTCCTCTCTATGATGATGTGTTACTCAACATCATAAGTAATAATAATTATTGTATGACAGTGTGTGTACTATATCCAGGAGAGCCTAAGACTGTCTGGCTGCTCCAAGTTCTAGCTCTTTTAATGTTATGCACTACTAGGTGGCGAGCTAGACTTGGTTTTTTAAGGCAGGAGACATTTCAGAGGTGATTTGCCATTACCTGCCTCTGCGTCACAACCCTGGTATTCCTTGGAGGTCACCCATCCAAATACTAGCCAGGGCCAACCCTACTTAGCTTCCAAGATCTGACAGGAGGACAGGGGATGAGACAAACACAGTCCTAAAACATTCCTCTGTTTACAGAGGCAGCCCTTATAATGGGAAGGATCATGCCTACAGTACTTACCATTTGTGAAAAATTATCCAGTATATCAGATGAATAAAGACGTTATGTCATTCTAATTCTTTGCAAAATAGCAATGTGCAATGTCAGACTGTACACCAATGTTCCCTCTAAGCTGAGTTAGTGTGAGCTAGTTCACAGTTTTTTAGCCTCCAGCTCACACATTTTTGTCTAAGCTCAGGAAGGATGGCTCCAGAGCAAACTAATTTATGTGGTAGCCAAATCACTCGCTCAAAACTTTAATGTCAGTAGCTCACAAAGTAGAATTTTGCTCACAAGACTCCGCAGCTTAGAGGGAGCACTTCTGTACACAAATCATTCAACTTTTCACATGAAGCCAGAAATTAAGTACTTCAGTTATACTATATCATAGGAGAATTCTCATCAAAGGAATCTATCAATGATTAACTCCATTCAGTTATCTGTAGAAGAAATTCCTTGGGGGAGGGATAATGTAGAAGGCTCAACTCTTGAATGTAAACTTCATGCTGGCAGCCATTATGTAGATAAATATGTACATAAATGTGTGGTAGAATAAAAACACATTTAGAGAGCATAACTGTAAAACTTCACCAGATTCAACAATAGCCTATACCAATACAACAATTGTGAAACAAATTATGGTCAGCAGGTGGGTTTTTAAAGGTAGCATTTTTTTAATAGAAAGCTGAGCTCTGAGAAGGAGCAGGAGACAGAGCTGCTAGAGGGGAGAGTGTTATTTACTTGCTTTCAGATGCGGGGATTTAGCTGAGGGTATTGTGTGGGAGGACTGTGTTTAGGAGTGTGTGGAAGGGATTAGAATTGTTGCAGAGTCCTGGCTGCTTGAGATAGGGTGAGAAAGGGTCATTGTTTGACTGTAACTGAGTGCCTGGGTGAATTTGAATAGCTGCTGCCCTGCCCACTGCTGGGGGAGGCCTCTATTTAAGGCAGCACCCAAAGGACTCTTTGCCTTTGGCTCTTAGCCTAGGGACTCTTAGACTGGGGGCTCTGTAAGAAGCCCTGGAAGAACCAAAAAGCCAAGGCCCTTGTCTCCTTGTGTTCCCAGTAAGGTAAGTAGACTTCTACAAGGAGAACCACATAAATACAAAGGGTTTTAAAAGGGGATTATATTTAATTATTTTAAAAGCAATTATGAAGCCAGAATGCCAGCAGGGGGTTCGGGGCTATCCAGTGTTTTGCATGGAGTGTCACATGTATGACTATCTGCCCACTGAACAGAAGTCTTGGGTGTGTGCTCAGTGCAAGGAGCTCCTGGTTCTCAGGGCATGAGTTTGCTCCCTTGAAGCCAAGGTGGCTGACCTGAAGAAGCAGAGACAGTCAGTTAGGTGCACAGAGAAGACTCTCGGGGGCTTGTTAGATATGTCCCACTCTGGATCTGGCAGCCCTGCCACTGTCAGGGAGCATGAGGGTCAAGGGGAAACAGGGCACCATGCTGAGGATAAGGGGAATGTGCCCTCAGAAGGGACTGCTTCCTCAGCAGGTGAGCGGGTATCCTTTTGCACCAAGGAACCATCCCTGGGCAGGGAGAGAGGGAGGGGGGCTCTTGGTAGTTGGTGATTTGATCCTTAGGCAGGTAGACAACTGGGTGGCAAGCCTGCGTACTGACCATATGGTGACTTGCCTGCCTGGTGTGAAGGTAGCAGACATTATGCATGTTTTAGATAGGTTGGTAGACAGTGCTGGAGAGGAGCCAGTGGTCGTGGTGCATGCTGACACCAACGATGTGGGGAAATGCTGTCATGAGGTCCTGGGGGAGAAATTTAGGCTGCTGGGCAGGAAACTCAAGGCCAGGACCTCCAAGGTAGCCTTCTCAGAAGTGCTACCTGTTCCATGGGCAGGGCCAGAGAGACAGGCACAGATCAGGAGTCTCAGTGCATGGATGAGACGATGGTGTGGGGGGAAGGGTTCAAGGTTGTTAGGCATTGGGATGTTTTTTGGAACAAGAGGGAGCTGTACAAAAAAGACAGTCTCCACTTGTCCCAAGAAGGAACCAGGCTGCTGGCGCTTAAAATCAAAAAGGAGGCAGAGCAGTTTTTAAACTGAATATTGGGGATGGCTCATCTTGGAGAGATGAGGGGACAGCTATTGCTTTTCTACAGGGAGGTGGATTGGAATTGTCCACTGAGACTGTGGCTAGTGATATGGACTGCCTGACAAGGTCTCAAGATAGCAAGAGGAAGGTTGCAGGCTTAACATGTATGGGAAAATATAGCTGTTTCTATACAAATGCTAAAAGTGTCCGAGGTAAAATCGGGGAGTTGGAGTGCTTGGTGTTGGGGGAAAAATAGACATTGTGGGTATTTCAGAAACTTGGTGGGATAAGGAAAATCAGTGGGATACGATGATTCCTGGCTATACATTATATCGGATTGGGGGGAAGGGTTGGAGGTGGGGTGCCTCTGTATGCCAGAGAGGGCATAGAGTCCAGTAAGACTGAGAGGGTAAGAGAACTGGATTTGCATCTGGAAATGCTGTGGGTTGAAATATTGGGCCCAAAAGAAAACTTAACACTGGGAGTTTGTTATCACCCACCAGATCAAAAAGTAGAGAAGGATTATAAAATGATGAATGAATTAAAGATAACAGCTAGACAAAAAAACCTGTGTCATAATAGGTGACTTAAACTACCCACACATTGATTGGGTCAATATGTGTTCTAGTCGGGAAAAAGAAATTGAGTTTCTAGACACTCTCAATGACTGTGCTATGGAGCAGATGGTCACGGAACCTACCAGGGGAGAGGCAATCCTGGATTTGGTCCTAAGTAACGCCCAAGACCTGGTGAGAGATGTAAAAGTGATTGCACCACATGGGAACAGTGACAATAATGTTATTGAGTTCAACATTTGTATAAATAGGGAATTGGCCAAAAAGACTGACACAACCACTTTCGCTATGAAGAAAGGTTAAAGCACTTGGAGCTCTTTAGCTTGGAGAAACAACGACTGAGGGGTGACATGATCAAGGTTTATACGATTATGCATGGGATAGAGCAGGTAGAGAAAGATGTACTTTTCTCCCTTTCTCACAATACAAAAACTCATGAGCGCTCAATGAAATTGCTGAGTGGTCAGGTTAGAATAGATAAAAGGAAGTACTTCTTCACCCAAAGAGTGATTAACACATGGAATTCACTGCCACAGGAGGTGGTGGCAGCTACAAGCATGGACGGCTTCAGGAGGGAATTAGATAAACATATGGAGCAGAGGTCCATTGGTGGCTATTAGCCACAAGGTATAGATAGGGACTCTAGGGCAAGTGATGCTCTATATTCTTGGTGCTTCGGAGGGTCAACAATGGGAGGGCTTCTAGTGTCCTGGCCCCACTGGTAGACCTCCTGATGGCACCTGGTATTTTTGGCCACTGTGTGACAGTGCTGGACTGGATGGTCCATTGGCCTGATCCAAAATTGGCTTCTCTTATGTTCTCATGCCTGATAAAAATTATGATGGATGAATTTTACTAACACTGAATAAAACAATTATAAGTGGAAATTCCTCGAGTTTTATCCTAATTGAATTTTCACCAAAGAGTGATACTTGCAGTGCAACCCTAAGCAGTTTGTGGAAAAATGCATTTTTCCTGGCAGATTTGAAATGAGCCAAACCTCCACTTTACAGTTTAATTTTTTTCCCCCTTCTGGGCAGAGAACAGGCAGGAGCAGAGGGAAGTCAGTGGAACTGCTTCCCAGACATACCTCAGCTCACCTTCATACAAATGCTAATAGATCTAGCAGGAGAGATGATGGGTGGGTCAAGCTCTTCCCCTTCTCCAAGCAAGGCTAAGCAGGAGTGAGGAGACCTAGAAGCACTTCTGGGGCCAAGGCTGGGAAGGAGGGCCACGCCACACTGGGGGGGCATGTGTGGATCATGTCCTTGGACTTCCAGGGCCACAGTCCTCTCTTGCTGGCAGTGCAGGCCACTTCAGGAGGGTGCTCCTTAAGCTTGCAACACCCCCAGCCACCTTTCTCTAGGCACTGCAGATGTCTGCTGAAGTAGGCTGCTACCCACCTCTTCCCCAACAAGCCTCTCAGAGGTCTCACATGCTTTTTGGCCTCCTCCCAGAAGGGCTGTTCAGATAGATCCCCCAGGAAGGGAGGGGTGCTTTCTAGCTTGGTCCACGGGAGCAGCCAGCCACTCCCCCAAACCCTGACCTTGAGGCTCCAAATCCCAGCAAGCAGTTTTTGCACTCAGCCAAGTTTCAGTTTAAGTACTTTTGTCATATGTTTTCTTAATCTGCTTCTGTTGGCACAGCCTGCAAATCCGGCTCCAGAGCAAGGCAAAAGGTTGCTTGCAGTGGTGGCCAGTTTGAAGGAGCAGCGCAAGAGTGGGGGGCTGAAAGGTGCAGCATGCCCAGCAATGAAGCTGAAGCCTGTTGACTGGCAGAAAAAGGTTGGGGACTACTTGATCCACCTTTTATATTGTTGTTGTTGTGACATCACAAGTGATAGCATGCCCCGCCCAATGCCCCACCACCACCAAAAATCGTCTAGCTACGAGGCTGTCAGGGGTGGATAAAAGAGAGGTGATAAAAACTCCATGTAGCAGGACAGAGGTCTCTTTTCCTTGGGTGTTCAGGCCATGAGAGTAGGCAGGACTCCCAACTAAGGAGGTGGCCATGGACAGCTGAAGAGAATGTCAAGGTATTGGTAAATATGTAGAGATCTGTAACTTCTTAAAGCTAAAGAGCCTGTCCTATATTTTAACATCTGATAGGGCAAATAGAGAGAGAGGGGGACAGAGGATTTGGATTTTGCCTGTTTCTTTTTGATCCCTTGCTCAGTCTGGTGCTTTGCTAAAAGTATGCTTGTAAACATTTTTTTTAATAAAAACTTTATAAATTTTGATGCTGGCAGTGGTTCTCTGTACCAAATAGACCTCCACCATCTTGGACACGGGATTTTAAAAGGAGGACCAGGGGAAGGCAGACAGTTGGCAAGTGGCTATTCCTCCAGGGGCACACAAGGCTATAAGCTGTCCCCGTGGTGGCCTGATGCTGGGCAGCGGGAGACAATGAGGCAAGGTCTCAGAACCTGGAAGGGAAGCTGGGAGTCCTAACCCTTCCAGTGGGCAATTCCATACAAAGGTCAGGTGATGGTGGCAGGCTACATGAAAGTGGAAGAAAAGCCCCTCCAAGTGTTGAGGAAAACCTAGGACAGCAGGGTGGAATAGGGCCTGCAGGGCAGAGCAGGCACATTCTGCCACAGTTACCTGAATCTAAGTCCATAGAAGTCAAAGGATTTAGACTGTAGTAACTCAGTACAAGAATGCACTGTTAATTTCCTTTCAGTTCTCATTTCCCAGCACATATATGGTCTTTCTCTTCCTCAATTACACTGACATCTTCCGCCAATACTTTTTTGTCAAGGTATTTGTGTATTATAACTGCTTGGTACTGACCGTCATTGATGAGAAAGTTCTGGAACAGATAAAAAGACCTTCCATTCAACAAGCAGAGGTCTTCAAGGCGTTACCTTGTTTTGTAAAGGAGAAAGCTCCTGCCAAGAACATTTTCATATAATCTAACACACTGATGTTGTCTCTTTAGGTCTGCATTGTCTGCAGATTAATTCTTGGGTCAAAAAAATTGTTGTGGTTTACTATTTTAGCATTATATTAAAAATTCTTAAATTGCTGATTCCTAAAATCACTAACATTTTAAAGGAATTTTGAAATGAGCTGTATAATAAATGAACCAGCGGGTTAGTGAATCACTATTACAGAGCCCAGTTGGAGTACATAAATCGTTTCCATTTTAATTGCTAAAAAGTAAATTAATCTGACCATAAATCCTGAACTACTTAGCTATGAAAATATTCCATTGTATGTTCTGAAAGTAAGATGGAAAAATCTATGTTCATTTAAATGTGATTTAATTTTCTTTCATTCTGCAACTTCATAGACTTCTTATTAATGTTACAGACAATGCACTGAAACTTCCTTGCTTTACACCTTGTTTTTAAACAACTGCTAATTAACTGGAATTGCTAAATAAATTGTTTATGCTGTTCTTTTATACAGCAGCTGTGAAGCATGAATTGTGTAACAACTTACTCTAAGTTTTAACCCTTTTTATTTACCTCTTAAGGCAACCAGGCAAATAAGCCCCAAAATGTTACTAGTTAGCTGTTCACACATATCTGAGTTACTATCCATGGCAAACTGCCAAATTGAAAGAAAAAAGAAACAAAATCTATTCTAATTTACAAAAGCTTTTCTGCCACACTGCTTGGAGCCAATTCTTACAGAATGAATGAAATCAACAAGCCTGTTTTAGAATTAAGAAAGAACAACTTCCCCCAATTAGCTTTCTTCTCACCCCTTTGCAGCTGCTGGGCCCACCCTGACTTTCTCTCCCCCTTTTGGTGATGCTGCCAGCCTACTGCAGTTCCCAACCACCACCACCCCAAATCGGCTATACTGTCAAGCTAGCTGCACCTTCTGGCCACGCTACCACCACTGGCAACACTGCTGAGCCCACTGCAGCTCCCAGCCACCACCCCCAACACTGACAAAAGAGGTAGAGGTGTTATCTAAACATGCACTGACAATGCTTTTGATTTTAGAGGGGGGGGACAAGTGGAACCCACAAGAACTGGGATGGCATCTAATTTCCCCCTCCCTCACAATTTCATCTTTCCCTTCCCTGAAAGCCCACATAGCATCTACCTTTTTCCTGTCTCATTCTGTCTTTCTCAGCCATTCACCAACCCACCTTTCTCTGCCTCTCTATCTTCAGCTTACCGCCAACAGCCTCTGCCTAGAAAAACTATGGCTCGGTTGGGCAGAGCCAGCTGTTGGGCCAGGCCCACTGTCATTGTAGGGAACCCTCAAGGAATTTGGGGGGGGCGTTTTTCCGGTTTAAGCGTTTCGCTGCTCGGTCACATCCCCGTCTCACTCTGATGGGGTTGTGCCAAGACTCGGCTGACGGGAAGGGTCTGAGCAGGTCCCGGACACTCCTGGGGTCTCTGTAGGAGACCCCCAGCCTGGAGAGCTGAGGAGAGCCTCTTCCAAGGCGACGGCCAAGGAATCTAGGTTCACCTTTATCTCCGAAAGGTTCCGTCGCCGAAGAACCAGCATGGTGCTGAGAGACGATTGCCGGATCAGCGGACACGATCAACAGCTGTTGAAAAGCTTCTAAAAGATCTCCAAGGCTGCAAAGCATGAGTCAAGCATTGTTCAGGTGATTTAAGCGAACAAAAGCCTTGGTAGTAATTAGAAGCACCTAAAGGCAAAGCGGCAGGGGGGAGGGAGACGCTCAAGAGTTCACACACCCCCTTTTGAAACAACACGGTTTTAAAGCGATCTTTAAGAATAACCTGGAATTAAGCTATGCGCATAAGAGGACTGGCGAAAACAAAAGCTGCAAAATAAAGAAAAGCAGATTAATTTCTGCTAACTTTTATTTTGTTTTGGGAAACTTACTTCTTGTTGATATTATGGCTGGGAGAGGGCGGAAGCTGGGTCTGGAGAAAAAAACGTCAACCGGAAATGGTATACCAACGACTCCCTCCCACAACCAGGAAGTAGCTGCAGAGATGTCTACATTGCTGGCGAATGCACTGTGCCCCCTAATGGAGCAGATGACTAATCTCAACGCGAAAATGGATAATTTGCAAAAGCAGATGACTCAAATGGATAGAAGGACCTCAACAACGGAAAAGACTTTTAAAAAAATGGAAAAACAGACTGAGAGTATTAATAAAAGAGCGGATGAAGCAGAAAAGGAGAGACTCTCCAATAAAAATCAACTAATACAGCTACAGCTGGAAAGATCTATGCACATTCTACGATTCCAAGGGGTTCCAGAAGAAAAGAATGAGGATTTGAAGAACATTTTGTCAGAGACTTTGGCTCCAATAATGGATTACAAACAGGAAGACTTACTGAAGGAGATGGACTGGGCCTACAGGGCTTATCCGGATTTCATCAAAAAGAATAAACTCCCTGGATAAATATGTTTGAAATTCACGAGAAGATCTACCAGAGATCGAGTACTAAAAGCCACGCAGGGGAACCCTCTAAAAATTAAGAATGAAGAAATAAGGATCTTGAAGGATATCCCCTTCGAAGTTAGAAAGGGGAGGAAACTCTACAAGGAGCTTACTCTCTCTCTCTCTACAGAAGAAGGGGGTCCCGTACAGATGGCTTTTTTCCTGAAGGACTGAGTTTTAAATACGGAGACAGAAAATACAATATTGACTCTGTTCCTAAGGCTAAAAAATTTGTGGAGCAACACTTGAATCCAAAGCAGCACAACAAAGACAAGAAACCGAGAAAAGTTGAGGAGAAAGAAGAGGAAGAAGAGGAATCCTACTCACAGGATTCAGAAAGCAGTAGTCTAATACTCTTTAGTTCTTCAGGCACATCGGAATCAGAGAAAGGAGCAGCCGCTCCCAAACCCCGAGGAAAGAAGAAATACAAGAAGAAGAGACCCTAAGACCAAGATAATCGTGGAAGATGCAGTTTTTGATTAACTAAGCGGTTTTTACAATTTTTTTACTTTTATAATTTTTTGTTAACTTTTTTATAAGGCTCTGTAACACCAGGTGACAAATGATACAAATGTAACCAGATCGTGTCACCTTGTTAGTCTTTCCTTCCCCGTGTCCAGTAGGGGTTTGTTTGTTTTTCTGTTTTTTCTCTCTTAGAAATAGGGCTTAGTTTCCTTCCCCCATCCTGGAAAAATTTTTTTGTGTATTAGTTTTCCCTACCCATGTCCCATAAATTTTTAGAGGTAGAGATTAGCAACCTTTCCCCATATCCCATAGTAAAGCAAAATCAATAAAATCCCCTTCGGGGAGCATTAAAAAAAAAAAAGGAATTGGGGGGCATCACTTTCCCTGGTATCCCCCTCCTCACATTATTTCCCTCCTCATGGCAACCTCCATGCGCTTTCCTCTTTCCCCGTATCATTCTTTCCTTACCAGCCATTCACTAACCTAACTTTTATCTGCCTTCCATCTTTAGCTATATTTATTATTTATTTATTTCATTTATACCCTACCTTCCTCCACAGTGGAGACCACAGCAACTTACATTATTCTCCTCTCCTCCTTTTTATCTTCACAGCAACCCTGTGAGATTGATTAGGATGAAAATATGTGGCTGGCCAAACATCACTTAGTGAGAACATAAGAACATAAGAGAAGCCAGTGTTGAATCAGGCCAATGGCCCATCTAGTCCAACACTTTGTCACACAGTGGCCAAAAATACCAGCTGCCATCAGAAGGTCCAGCAGTGGGGCCAGGACACTAGAAGCCCTCCCACTGCTGCCCCCCCAGCACCAAGAATAGAGTGCATCACCTGCCCCAGACTGATAGTTCCTATCTATACCTTGTGGCTAATAGCCACCGATGGACTTCTGCTCCATATGTTTCCCTCTGGAAACTGTCCATGCTTGTAGCTGCCACCACCTCCTGTGGCAGTGAATTCCATGTGTTAATCACTCTTTGGGTGAAGAAGTACTTCCTTTTATCTGTTCTAACCCGACTGCTCAGCAATTTCATTGAGTGCCCACGAGTTCTTGTATTGTGAGAAAGGGAGAAAAGTACTTCTTTCTCAACCTGCTCTATCCTATGCATAATCTTATAAACCTCAATCATGTCACCCCTCAGCCGTCATTTCTCCAAGATAAAGAGCCCCAAGCACTTTAACCTTTCTTCATAGGGAAAGTGTTCCAACCCTTTGATCATTCTAGTTGCCCTTCTCTGCACTGTTTCCAATGCTATAATATCCTTTTTGAGGTGTGGCGACCAGAACTGTACACAGTATTCCAAATGAGGTTGCACCAATGATTTATACAGGGACATTATGATACTGGCTGATTTGTTTTCAGTTCCCTTCCTAATCATCCCCAGCATAGCATTGGCCTTCTTTATTGCAGTTAGACACTGTCCAGACATTTTCATTGAGTTATCTACTATGACTCCAAGATCTCTCTCTTGGTCAGTCTCTGCCAGTTCAGACCCCATCAATGTGTATTTATATTTAGGATTTTTGGCTCCAATGTGCATCACTTTGCACTTGGCCACACTGAACCCCATTTGCTACGTTGACACCCACTCACACATCCTCAACAGATCCCTCTGGAGTGCCTCACAATCCTCCCTGGTTTTCACCACCCTGAACAACTTCATGTCATCTGCAAATTTAGCCACTTCACTGCTTACTCACAATTCCAAATTGTTAATAAACCAGTTAAAAAGCAACGGACCGAGTACTGATCCCTGTGGTACCCCACTACTTACCACCCTGCATTGAGAAAGTTTCCCATTTATACTCACTCTCTGTTTCCTATTTATAAGCCAGTTTTTGACCCACAAGAGGACTTGTCCTTTTATCCCATGACTATTGAGCTTACTTAGGAGCCTTTGATGAGGAACTGTATCAAAAGCTTTCTGGAGGTCAAGGTAAACAACATCTATTGGGTCCCCCTTGTCCACATGTTTGTTCACTCCCTCAAAAAACACTAACAGGTTAGTGAGACAAGATCTTCCCTTACAGAACCCATTGTCTGCCGCAATAGTTTTTGTTCATCTATGTGCCTATTAATTCTTTCCTTAACAACAGTTTCCACCAACTTACCCGGTATCAACATCAGACTGACTGGCCTGTAATTTCCCAGATCTCCCCTGGAGCCCTTTTTAAAGATGGGAGTGACATTAGCGACCTTCCAGTCCTCAGGAATGCAGGCAGATTTTAAAGAAAGCTTCCATGGCAGACTGATGATCTGAACCTAGGTCTCCCAGACCCTATTCTGAAACTCCAACCATTAGACCACACTGGCTTTCATAGGGTGGCTATGGTTGTACAGTAGCAAGCAGCTGGGCCTGCTTGAGTCATGCAAGTCAGGTGGTTTCAAATCACCCCAGTGGTTGCTGCCACACCTGGCTCTGATAAATCCTCCCTCAAAGGCCAAAATAAGTGAGGAAATGAACCTGCCCCTCCCCTTGCCTTTCACTCACAAAAAGGAAGCCTGGAAAACTGTGGTTGCATAGCAACAGCCACTGAGGGCTTCTGTTTCTTAAAGCTACAGGTGCTACTTTTATATGTTGGGTTTTTTACCCCCAAAAAATGGTTTGGGGTGTTTTCTAGGTTTGTAAAAACATTTATTTTTCACATTTACAGATGTATCACCAGATGTAAGTATCCTTAGATATGACCAACTTGGCTATTAGAATATACAAGTGGGAACCCACAAAGACTTGCAGGAGGCATATCATTCCCCCCTCCCCACTATTTCCTATTTCTCCTCCCTGAAAGTCCACATAACATTTCCTCTTTTCTTCCTTCCCTCGGGGTTCAGCTTTGTCTCCCCCCCCCAGGAAAATAGCAGCCTCTGCTTAGGAAAACTATGGCCCAGTTGTGTGATGCCAACCACTGGGCCAGGCCTATATGTATGGCAAGGGAACCCTAAATTATTTGTGGGGGACACATCACTTTCCCTGTATCCCTCTCCCTGCACTATTGCCTTTTACCCTGCTCTGGGAAACTCCCATATCCTTTCCCTTTTCCCTGCCTCCTTCTCTATTTCCCAGCCATTCACCTACCTACCTTTTATCTGCCTTCCATCTTCAGCTATGTTTATTATTTATTTACTTTATTTATAACCTGCTCTTCTTCAAAGTGAGGACCAAAGCAGCTTACATTATTCCACTTTCCTCCTTTTTGTCCTCACAATAACCCTGTGAGGTAGGTTAGACTAAAGTATGTGACAGGCCCAAAATCACTGAGTGAGCTTCCACAGCAAGATGGTGATTTCAATCTGGGTTTCCCAGACCCTACTCTGAAGGTCTAGCTGTTACACCACACTGGCTTTCATCAGGTGGCCAGAACTAGGTGAGGCATTCAAGTCAGGTGTTATCAAGTCACCCAGTGGTTGCTGCCAGACCTGGCTCCAACGAGTCCTTCCTGAAAGGCCACAACAAGCTTGGAAATGACCCTGCCCCTCCCTTCTAATCACAGACACCACACCTAGAATGCTATGGTTGTCTAGCAACAGCCACTGAAGGAATCTCTTTTTTAACACTACAGGTGCTCCTTTTATAATATTGAGGTTTTTCAAACCTCCAATGTGTTGTTGTTGTTTTTTAGATTTCACATTTTTCTGCAAACTTGATGCATTTTTCAGGTTTGTAGAAAAATCTGTCTTGTCCGTTCACAGCTCAAATCGCTGGACTTCAGTATCTTCAAAGTTGGCCGACTTCACTACTAGAATATACAAATGGGGATCCGCGATACTCAAGGCGGGAAAATCACTCCTGCCATTGCTGCTGATCCCCTTCTTATGGCTTAGGAGACTCATGGGGAAAACCCATCCATTACCGAACAGCTCCAAGCCCCTGCTATTGAGCCCTGCATCCTCCACATCAGGCCAGAGCAGCTACCGGCATGCTCCTCCACTGCTGCCAGGTCCAGAGCAGCAGCTGGCAACCTCCACTGCTACAGCTGGGCCATAGTAGCTGCCAGCATGCTCCTCTGCTGCTGCTGGGCCTGCAACAGTAGCCAGAGTCCTCCACCACCATGGCCAGAGCAACTGCTGGCATGCTGCTTTGTGCTGCCATTCCTGGAGCAGACACCTGCATCCTCTGTCACTGCAGCAGGGCTGAAGCAGCGGCCAGGTCCAGCGTGGCTGCCAGCATTTGCCTGCTCCATTCTGCTAAGAGCATTGTCTGCATGTGTGCAAATAATACAAATTGTATTGGGGGGGGGGTTAACACCTCCTTGTATACTTAATTTTTGTTTTAAGATTTTTATGCAACCTGGGGAGTCCTCTAAGTTTGCTGAAAGATCTATTTATAGTTTGTGCAGCCCCAAACTGCAGATTTAGGTATATGCAGATGGGGGGCACACATCACTAACAGTATATAGATGCCGTTTGCAGCTCCAGTTACTTGATTTAAGTATCCTCATATTTGGCCAACTTTGCTATTAGAATATGGCCACCATCCACAAATTCCATTATCCACAGATTAGGACACACTTGAACAGAAGATACTGAATATCAGACACTTTATAAAATACTGTGGAGATAAAATGTGGATGGAGGGAAGAATTTGAGAAGACTGCCTCTATGCATAGTAATCTTTCATGGAAGCATGTAAAGATAAAGTATGAAACATATTAAAGAGGAAACTGATTTAGGAAACACATTTATTGCATTGGAGCCTTCAAAACCACAAGTGGAGCAACTTGACAGATGAAGCATTTGCCAACTCCCCCACCCTACTACAGTTCTCCACACACCCTCTGTTATTCCTGAGAGCTAAGAGAGTCTCAAGAATGGCATTGGATGCAGCAGCCAGAAAATCCCCCACTCACCTGGTTTACAAGTCTTTGAAAAATATATGTACAGTATGTTTATGTGAAAAATCTCTGGCAAATTTGTCCCTTTCCTCCTCATTCAGTCTCACATCAAACTGTCTTTTTGTCCATGAGGGTCCCCTCATTATTTTCCTAGGGATGACAGGGGCTGCTATGGGAAACACAGTGAATGTTTATTGTTGTTGTTGTTATTTTTTATTTATTAGACTTATGGATCGCTCAATCCCCGCTGTTATCACAAGCATCTTGTGGTTGTAGTTCACAGAAACCAACCAACCCAATTTGAAACTTGTTTCGCTGACTTACAAAAGACAACAATAACAACAACAACCTTCTTGATTAAGGCACAAACATCTTTAGTTCAGGATTTTTCAAACTGACTTTTTCAAGCAGCATTGACTGCATTATTCCATCACTCAAAATAGTTCAATGCATATGTTAAGAAAAAACTGTTAGGTCCTAGGTAGCAAAAGCACAGCAGGATGAGTGGAGCAGAACTTTCCCCTTTTCCCCTTCTATTGAGATTTGTGCAGAGTTCCCAGGGATCAGCAAGTCCTTGAAGACTGTGTGGGATCCAACATGGGCATTTAAGAGAGGTAAGGGCAATCAGTAGAAATCCCCCTTCACAAATGGAAAAGCAATGTATGCAAGTGAAAGAATACGTAGGATCAAATTTTCCTTTTCGGAATACTAAACATTGCACCACAGGCTGATGTGATCTAGATAAGCATTCACAACATTGAGATAACAGGACACTATCCAACCAAAGTAGATTGGCAAAAAGATAGCCAGGGATGAAGTAACACATTAATAAATGGCTGCATAACAGTTCCACATTTAAATGTTCAAATTAATAGCTTTCTTACTTTAATAACAATCAACCAGGACTTCTTCCTTTACCATCTACAAGAGACAAAAAATATACAATTATGTTTCTCCAACATAAAGAGTACAGTGCTCTAAGAATGGCATAAACCACTTTCCATAGCTTTGGTAAGAATGATATAGCTGGGCAAAACTGTCAATGTCTTACAAGAACCAAGAATTATTATTAAAAGGTTCTACCTAAAATACTTTTGAAAGTTGAAAAGAAAATTCATTTTGAACCTAGCCAAAGTTAAATATTTTGTATAACTTTTCCAAGAATTTGATTTTTTTGTAATGAAAGAAAGAATGAATGAATGAATGAATGAATGAATGAATGAATGAAAGAACGAACGAATGAACGAACATTGGTCAACCATGCCTGTTCATTGACCTGAAGGAAGCTGTTATTTACCACAAACAATTAGATGAGTATAGATTCAGATGGGTAGCTGTGTTGCTCTGAAGCAACAGAACAAAGCTTGAGTCCAGTGGCACCTTTAAGACTGACAGAGTTTAATTCTGGGTATAAGCTTTTGTGTGGATGTACACTTGATCACATAAGTAGCTACTGACACACCTGGACCATTCAGAAACCCCAGCAATGTTCTAAAAAGAATATTTATTTATTTATTTATTTATTATTTCGATATATACCCGCCCTCCCCACAAGTGGGCTCAGGGCGGCTCACAAATAGGGCATATGCCAATGCATAAAACAGGTTAAAGCAACATAAAAACAGTTAATCACTAGCAAGAGGAATTTTCTATTACAACAATATATTTTGTGACCTGTCCAACATTATAACGTTGAAAATGTATAATTTGGTGTTTTTTTCTTCCTTCCAATTTTCCTTTCCATTAATTTAGGAAGCAACGGGGTACAAACAAACGGTAAGGATACACAGGTGTTAATGATCTTCCAAAATAACAAGAACTGTCAGATTCTACAGTGTACTGGCCCCGCAAAATCTATTCCTTCCTCAAAAAAATAATTTTATTTCTTTTCTACATGCAAAATATTAATGAGGCTCTTGTAAGAAATATGGGTTTGATTCATATAGCAGAAAATGTGAGAACTGTATTGGAGGGGGGGTTCAATGTCAAATTAATGTTTTTAAAAAATCATTTTACATTAAGATCTTTCCTCAAATGCATTCTTTTTCTTATTCAATTTTTTGCCATGTTCTCTTTTTAATCCAAACTAAAAACTGCCAATGCAAAAGAGATCTTGAAACTAACAAAAGGTTGCAGTAAGAGAGGTATTTTCCCTACTGATTATATTTTCTACTCAAGATTCCTTAAAAAGTAACAGTATTCAAGATTTTGAGATCTTAGGACATTTCTTTTTTCTTAATTCTGTGATGGGAATGCCTCTCACAAAGCCAACTAGATCAATGTCTTTTAAAAAAAAACCCTAACATATTCAAAAGGTCTCTGATCTTCCTATCAAATGTAGGTCTCGCTTATCAAATAGCAAGTAGGTGGTGGGGTGAGACAGACTGTGAAATAAAACACTTCAGTAAACCAATAAGAGAAGTAAAAGAAGACCAATGTGTCCGTAAAAAAATGGTGTGATTGCAAAAATGATGGGATTTTATATGTGTTATTTTAAACTAATTAAATATTTTATATTCTAATAGTACAGTCAGACAGTCTTTGAATACTTAAATCTGGTGGTTGAAGTTGTGAATGGGCAAGACAGATCTTTCTACAAACCTGAACATTGGGTGAGTTTTAAAAAAGCCAAAAATGATTTATTTATTTATTTAGATTTATTTTATTAGTTCGATTTATACCCCACCCTTCCCGCCAAGATAAAAGGAGCACCTGTACCTCTAAGCAACATATTCCCTCAGCAGCTGTTGATAGGCAACCACAATATTCCAAGCTGGGTTTCTCTGCATAAAAGGCAGGGGGACGGGGGTGGGGCCCTTTCCAGGCCTATTTTGCCCTTTGAAGGAGGATTCATTAGGACCAGGGGCTGCCAGCTCGAGATTGGGAAATTCTTGGAGACTGTGGGGTGGAGTGTGAGATGGGCATGGTTTGCGGAGGGGGGGAGTGCCATAGAGTCCATCTTCCAAAGAAGTCATTTTATCCAAGGGTATAAATCTCTGTCACCTGGAGTTCAGCTGTAATTCTGGGAGATCTCCAGGTTCCAACTGGACATTGGCAACTCTAGGCCTGGCAGCAACCACTGACAGACTTGATACCACCCGACTTGCATGACTTCACTAGGCCTGACTGCTTGCTACTGTTCAACAGCAGCCACTCTATGGAAGCCAGTGTGGTGTGGCAGTTAGTGCCTCAGAGTAGGGTCTAGGAGACCAGGTTCAAATCACCATCTTCAGGGAAGCTCATTTGATGATTTTGGACCAGTCATATACTTTTAGACAAACCTACCCCAGTGGGTTGTTGTGTAGCTATAAAGGAGGAGAGGAGAATAATGTAAGTTGCCCCTCTGTGGAGAAAGGTGGGGTATAAATGAAGTAAATGCATAATAAATACAGCTGAAGATGGGAGGAAAATAAAAGGTAGGTTGGTGAATGGCTGAGAAGGAGAGAAGGAAGCAGGTAAAACAGAGAGGATATGCCAGGGAAGGGGAAATAGTGTGTGGAGGTGGATACAGGGGAAAGTGAGCTACCCACACCACAAATCCTTGAGGGTTCCCTACCATGCAAGTGGACCTGGCCCAGTAGCTGGCGCCACACATCTGGGCCATAGTTTTCTTAGATGGATGCTGCCGGAGGGCAGCTTAAGACAAAGAGACAGATAAAGGTAAATTGGCTGTTGGCTGGGAAGGAGATAGAGTTGTCACATCCAGGTTAGGAAATTCCTAGAGATTAGAAGGGTGGAACTTGGGGAGGGTGGGATTTGGGGAGGGAGAGATCTCAGAGGGGTATAATGCCATAGACTCCATTCTCCAAAGCAGTCATTTTCTCCTATGGAAGTAGGCTTGCTAACCTCCAGGTGAGGGCTGGCGATCACCGAGAATTACAACTGTTCTCCAGATGACAGAGATCAGTTCCCCTGGAAAAAATGGATCCTTTGAAGGGTGGAGACATTATCCCTGCTTACCCCTGCTGAGGTGCTTCCCTTCACAAACCTCGCCCTCCCAAGGCTCCACCCCCATATCTCCAGGAATATCCCAACCTGGAGCTGGCAATCCAAAGGGGAACTGATGTCTGTAATTGAGAGATCCACTGTGATTCCAAGAGATCTCCAGGTTGGCAACCATAGAAGGAGAGAAGGAAGCAGGAAAATGGGAGTGGCTATGGGGGCTTTCAGGAAGGGGAAGAGGAAATAGTGGGTGAGGGGGAAATGAAATGCCTTCTGCAAGTCCTTGAGGGTTCCCACTTGTATACTATACTAAAACATACTAAAACTAAAATTACACACACACATAACACAGAATAAACTAAAAATGCCTTCTCAGTAGTTGGACTATATAGTAAAAGCTTTGTTATCTAACATGATTATTCAGAACATTCAATTAACTGGCAAGCCCAAGAGGACAAGCTCCTCCCCCTCAAACACCACACTTCTGTGCTTTTGCAGGCACAGATACCCCATTCCTGCCTCTTTGATTAGCCAGTCTGCTGCCTTTAGCCATTACTGAGCTTCTGGCAGCCAGCTCTGCCAATTGACATTATTATCGGATGCCTCCTTCCCTTTCCTCAAAGCCTGGCTCAAAGTGTCGGGAGCCAGCTCCTCTTATTTCTCTGCTGTATAGGATGGCTCTGTGGCTCAGAGAGAAAGGTCCTGCCAAGTGTGGAAGCTGTCCCATGGAATACCCAACTGGGTAGGTTTGGGTTGCTGTGGATTCCTCTGCATAGAGGGTGGGGCAGAGCAATATACTTGTGTACCCAGCACATCCAGAATAACCAGCAAAATGAGTAGCAGATAACATAGCTATTACTGTATTACACAAACTTTGCTCATTCGTAGGGACTTGGACCTAACTCGTGGGTTCTTAATTTTATCATCATTCCTGGTCTGAACTCTGGCAAAGGTTTACCCTTACAGGTTTTCATCTGTCATCATCCAGACAATCATATGAAGCAGAAGCAGCAGCCAAATGATAATCCCTTCTCCAAGGTATTTTTTTATTGCACGCCTTCTAATTAGTGAGAGTTGTTTCAGGGCCAATATTTGGTTGTAAAGTGGGATAAAATATAACAACAAATAAATAAAGCCATCCAACCTTAATACCATTTGGCACCTTCATTGTTAACAGTGGCCACATAAACAGAGGGGGGCAGGATACTTGGCTAGTTTCCATATGTGACAGTTCCAATTGCTTTTAGCTAAAGTTAAAATTCACAACTCAAAACCCATCAGAGTCTCAAGCAATTTTCTTCCCAATGGCAGCCTCTTATTACTGTATACATAATATATAGAACACTTTGCTACACAGATCTCACTATTCTGTGGAAAGTCTCTAATCCCAATAACAAAGTTCATTAAGTTGTTATTTTTGCAATCCAGACAATATCAAGGTGCCATTATTGAGAAGCTGTTTTAGTTTGCTTCCAAGGGGCTGGTCTAACATGTAGACTGGGTCTATCTGTTCAGTTCTCAAAAAGAGACAAATGAAAAATGACATGGATGTTCACTGGCAAATATAGAAACTGAGGTTCATAAGCAACTGATAAGAATAAAGCATTTTGACATTGAAATTATATAGTATCAGGGCATAGAATGTTGCACAAACGTCATGGACCCATAATCAGAAAATGTATCATGACTCAGTCCTTACATCTCAGCCTTAAATACATTTACCCAGAAGTAAGTCATGCACATTCCAATAGAACTTGCATTTAAATAAGCCTATGATTACAGCCTCAACTTAGAGCCTTGTTTTCTTAAATCCTACACACATGCATATTAAGTAATCTCTCCTCCAGTTATCCCACTTGTCAAACTAACATGGCATATAAGAATATAGTATTTTAATCATAATGAAAATAATATTAACATATTTTATATGTTTAAATAGGTAAACTTACTGATGCCAGGTGGTAAATGGTATACCATGTGTAAATTCATTTCTGCTTTGTTTAAAATCAGGAAGTAAGATTTGAGGCAAGCAGACCACAAGTGGTCCACAAGACATTTTTTCACTTAGCCAGAAGACATCTGTTTGCATTTGTTGGAACCTCAACATTCATTTGAAAATCATAGTGAATGTCTAGCACCCTGTGGTTAAACAGAAGGTATTGAAAACATAACTGCAGCATAAATCTTAAGCAACCTGTAGACTCTGAAACCACTGCTAGATACACAGTATTGATGATCCAGCTTGTGCTGGACCCATAGTGTAACTGGTTGCTTTGTAAAATACATTGAGTGCTCAAAAGTAGATTAACAGTTCTATCTGCATTAAGAGAACAAAATGAACTACATAATTCCACCCTTCCTTGCTTGTCTAATGTTGTTAACATTCAAACCATAGCCAGGTTTACATAATTTCTTAAAGGTTTTAGCAAGCCAGCTTTTCACAGTAGTTTATTATATAACAGAGTCATTTGATCCACTGTCTGCTTTCATAACAAAATGAACAAGCAAGATGCTTAAGGCTTAGTGCCATGCTGCATATCCCTTGTTCACACCTATTCTTCAAGGGCAGAAAAGGGGCTGTGTTTATGAAACATGGGGTGTTAGAATAAAAAGTTAAAAGGTGAAACATACTGAAACAAATCCATAGTTCTAGAAGCACAGCAATAATTAGGACTGCTAGACACTGCCCCCCCCAGTAGAGGCAGGGCTGCCCTGTGGCCAGACCCCCTTGCTCTTCCACTGATTAGCTGGCTGGCGGGATGGGAACTTACCCTGAAAAAGGGAGATCCATCTGACATGCAGTGATGTGTCATCAGGGCAACACTCAGGTATTTGGGCAAAAACTTGATGGTAGACGCCAAATTATAAATAGTTTTTGCCCAAATACCAGTGGGTTACTCTGACATCCCAGAAGTGATGATGACACTTCCAGGTCATGTGGTCAGTGACACAGACACATAGCTGCACATCAGATGGACTTCCTTGATGCTCCTGATAAGTCTCCCCCATCCCCTGCTGGTTGCCAGGGACCTGCCAGGGACCTGGCAACCCTAGCAATAATGTATGCTTTCTATTTCTAATATGAGCTACAACTGGGGTCCCCAACCTCTTTGAGCTGCAGGCACCACTAGAATTCTGAGAAAGTGTGGTGGGTGCAATTACAAAATGGCCAGCACAGGAGGCAAAGCCAGCCACAAAATGTCAGGGAGTGAGGTGATGCATAACTCTAACAATAACTCTAAAATTTCAGGCAGAAACACTGGTTAACATACCTTTTAAAATGAACATCCTGTTTTAAAATATTTTCATGCATACACAGCTTAACTTCAGTTACACAGTGAAGATACTTCTGCTGTACTGGCCAGCTGCTCCCAAAGCAACATTTTAAAAAAAAATCTGCACAGCCAATCAGCTCTCCAGTGGCCAATTAAAAGCCTGACTGGAGAAAGCCCCACCTCGCCCTGGCCAGTGTTCTAAGAACACTTGGTGTTGGTGGGCATCATTGTGCCCACAGTTATCAGTTGGGGGCCCCTGGGCTACAATCTGGGCTATTTAATTACAAAATTACATTTTGCTTACATACTCAGTTTCAATCAAGGGCCCCTAAATACTACACTAGTTTGAGTAACTTATAAAACAATGTTGAGTACTTGCACTGGAATCCTAGGAATGTTTACTCATAAATGTCTTACTTTATACAATAGGGTTTATTTCCAGAAAAGAAATAATGCAAAGAATTACAACCTGGTAAAGTACTGATTTCTGAAATGAACTCCTTAATCAGTTTACATATCTACAATAGCTGTATATAGCTGTTGATTCCATAGATTCTCTTTTTATTAATACTGTATGGTTAGACATGTAAAAAGGTAAAAGCACCATTTTCCCACTTATCTTTATTCATTCTTCCTAGTTACAAAAATGGAAACTACTTCTCCTGTGCCACAACCCACTGTGCACTGGTGCTTTCAGCACTCTTCTACCAACTCAATGTCACTTTTGGAATTGGAGCCAGGCTGGAAAAAAAATACTTCAAGCAAAGGAATGTAGTTAGAAAGCGGCCTAGCTAAGGTATCCTAACATTTCATTTTTGTTTAAAAGAAGACCTCTATGTTTTAGACAATATAGTATTCAGACCTGAACAGAAAGATTCATGCATGAGAACCCCCAAACCACATCTAATCACTTCATTTAAGTGATTAAAAATTGTTTCTTGCTTTTTTAAGAGGTCAAGTAACAGCTGGGCTAGGAAATGGTTTGGATAATGCACCCAACCCAGCACTGCAGCCTTAATCCAAATCAGGCCTCCCACAGGCAGTTTTATGAAAATTAAAGACACTGAAAAGACTCAGATCCTCACCACCAGGGGTCTTTTCGGGGGGGAGCGCACCGGAGCACAGCTCCGGGAGCTCAGGAGCCAAGCCCCGCCCCCAGCCGGAGTCCCGGAGAGTCTTTCAGGCAGCCGAATGTCAATTTCAGCTCCATTATATCCTATGGGCCATTGAAGTCAATGATGACATAACTTTTTTTCCCACCATAGAGAACAATGGAGGATATGGGGCAACCTGTTTGGGGGCCCATAGAATTGGACCCCCTGGTCCAATGTTCTTGAAACTTGGTGGGTATCTTGGGGAGAGGCTCCGTCAGCTATCCTGTGATCTTGGAGCCTCTCCCTCAAACCCCCTCCCCTCCAGCCCCCAGAATATACCCTATGTTTTCACCATTGACTTCAATGGCCCATAGGGTATAATGGGGCTGAATTGCCACTGAATTTCTTTCATTCCCTCCTTTCCTTCTTTCTTTTTCCTCTTTCCCTCATTCTTCTCTTCTCTCTTTCTTTCTTTCTTTCTTTCCCACCTTCTTCTCTTCTCTTTTTCCTCCTTTCCCTGTTTCCCTCCTTCTTCCCTCTCTTTCTTTCCCTCTTTCTTCTTTACTTCTCTCTACTCTCTCTCTTTCCTTCCCTCTTTCCCCCTTCTGTGGCCCAACTCTCATGAGAAGGAGTTTAAACTTTAAACCCCTTCTCTCTTAGCTCCCCCACCCAGACCAGCTGGGGAAGGGAAGAGGAGGCTTTTGAAGATGCTTTCCCCCCCTTTTGCTTCCCCTTCTGACATCACTTCCGGTGATGTCAGGGGGCGTGGTATATGCTAATAGCCTAATAGCTCATTAGCATACCATATGCTAATGAGCTCCTGCAGCTGTTCTTCTACGAAAAGACCCCTGCTCACCACCAATGCTCCCTCTAAACTGTGGAGTCTTGTGAGCAAAAATTCTACTTTGTGGGCTACTGGCATTAAAGTTGTGAGTGAACAATTTGGCTATTGCATAAATTAGTTTGCTCTGGAGCAGTCCTTCCTGAGCTAAGACAAAAATGTGTGAGCTGGAGGCTAAAAAACTGTGAGCTGGCTTACACTAACTCAGCTTAAAGGAAATACTGCTCACCCTCTTCAGTCTTATCTGGTTTATGCCTAAATTTGTCTGTCTGCATGTTACTGATTACAGTACATCCCTTCTGCAGAGATGCCTTTGGTCAAAGCAAAACATTTTTCTCTGCCTCAGTAGCAGCAGTGCTTATCACCCTTAGGAGGAAGGGAAAATCATATTCTTCTCCTCACTAGTCTCTGCTTCTCTGACACTAGGGCGGAGTTTGCCCCGGCAGAGCCCCATTTCAGCAACGCTTTAAAACCGCATTAAAGGGGGCATTCACACAGGCACATCTGCCGGGCATTCCCCACCCATAGGCAACCCGGACTGTTCCGCTTTCTTCCTGCATTAAAAAGATACCTCATAAAAGTGGTAGCAGATCCCTGAAGAGCGCCTGTGTCCCGCGTTTGTCTGCTTCCTGGAAGTCTGACCGCTCCGCCGATAAGCCAGGACCAACCGGCGTTGGGCAGTAGGCAGCAGCAATATGATTGGCCGTGCGCCACTCTACTGCCCAATGCGGTACTGGTGCAACGGGATCCTCCCCCAATCAGCCGGATGCGCTTGTGCTCATGGGTGCCCATCGCCAATTTAACAGGAAAAAGCCGCATACAGCACGCCTCCAGGGCAGCAGTCTGAATGCTCCCATGCACCTCTTCCCGGTATGCTCTGGCAGCAGCCCGGGCTGTGTGAATGGGAAACCCCAGACCATTTGTTCCAGGGCTTTTTTGCCGCAACTGGCTCCTGGATCAAACTGCCAGTCTGAACTCAGCCTAGGTTCATTTTCCCCCTCCTTGATTAGTTGTTTCACTCTGTTTCACTTATCCTGTCCATCTTCTTGCTCTGTCCTTCATTTCTCCTTGCCTGCCTGCCCCCAGCTTTTTCAATGGTTGCTAATCTCCAGGTGGTGGCTGCCGACCTCCCGCTATTACAACTCATCTCCATGTGACAAAGATCAGTTCACCTGGGAAAAAATGGTGAACTGTGGCATTATGCCCCTCTGAAGTCCCTCCCCTCCTCAAACCCTGCCCCCTCTGACTCCACTCCCAAATTCTCCAGGTATTTTCCAATCTGGAACAGGCAACCCTAGCCTTTTCCCTGCCCTCCCATCTGACCCATCCTCCCACCTACCCATCACTTTGTCCACCAGCCTAGTCCTCCCTTTTCCCTGCTGCTGGTCTGATCTTTTTTCCACTCTCACCAGTGCTGTGAAGTACAGAGATAAGCAGGTGGGGATGAAAGCAAGGTGGAGTAAGCTCGATCTCTTCCCATCTTACCTGCTCTTAATAGTTGTCTCTCATTTTGTGTTGCCACAACAATCCAGTTTTGACTCCAAGCTCTTTTTCTCTCTCTTTTGTAATATCAGTGCATGCATGGACATCACTGGAACTATTTTTGGGGTGGGCAGGGGTCTCCTCCATTTTGTCCCTGTGTTTGTAGAACCCCAAACTATAGTCAGAGCTGGCTTTATTTTGTGTTGTTGTAGATTTTTTAAAAAACATGGGCCATCATTAGCTATTATATTTAAGTATTCCCATACACTCATGAAAAAGCTACATTTCTCGTGAAGGAAAGAAGTACAAAGGCCATTATAACAAATAAAGTAAAAGTGAAAATAAACAGCACGGTTGCAAAGCTACCTGATTCTTCAAACCAGGCCTCATTTCAGGCTGGAGTGGGCCAGAGCAACGCTCTGGCAGTAAACAGGCCCGCTCCACCCCCCCTCCCCAGATACCTGTGGCCCATCTGGGGTAGTTCTGGGGGCGGAAAGAGGGGCAGGGGCTTGAGTAGATTGGACAGCAGGCCAGCTAGCCCGAGAGGTGAGGCACCCCACGTGTGGGTAATCCACGGCGCCCAACCAACCAGCCCAGCTGCAGCCACTGCCAGGCTGGCCAGGCAGCTTCCCTCCCTGTGGCTCAGTGCCGCAGGTGGAGAGCCAAGCAGGCAGGCGCCCAGGAGGAGCCCTGCTGCAGGGCGAGCTGAAGTTTGGGCAGCCGGCGAGGCACAGCTCTCAGGGGCCATCCGCTTCTCCTGCTCTTCCCCCTCTCCCCCCCGTGCACATGCCTCTCGCTTGCTCAATCGATGGCCTCAGCCGCCAGCCCACTCCACCCACCCAGGACTTGTAACAGGGCTTCTCAAGGGACCCTGCCGGGCGGCATATCAAAGAATGGCGAGCAGCAGATGGACATGAGAATGTGCAAGAAGATCATGCAGCTCACCAAGGAACAAAAAGCAACAGCGCCTTTGGAAGGTCCGGGCTGGGGGAGGCTTGCAAACTTCCTCTGCTGCAAAGGAGAATGAAGAAGTTCACAGGCACCTCACTCCTGTCAGGGAAGCGTGTCAGCTGGCTGGGGCAGGGGGGGAGGCAGAGAGCCCAGATTGGTGTGCGAGTGCAGGTGGCCTTTGCAAGCGCTCTCCCCCTTGCCAGCTGTGGCGCAGTCTTTGGGGTCGTGAGTGCCATGCAGACGAGCCCAGGATCTCTCCACGCAGCTGCTTTCATCTCTTACTCCTGCCTTCCCCAGCAGACCACCTCTTGGTATTATATAATGGTATCAATGTCCCTGCATCTCTCCTCGATCCCTTTTGAGAGTATAAGAAAATGAGGAAAGCTCAGAGGAAGTTATTTCAGCCATATTTTAATAGTAAGTTAACACCTGTAGGACAGTTGAAGTGCATACTTTTTAAAAAATATGAGATAATTTATTTGAGCATAATTTTCTTTGATGTATTTACATATGGAACTGTGGATCAGAGGAAGACATAATAATTTCAGTTGTGTTCTGAAAATTGGTAGTCAGATGAAACATCCTGCAGTTGGACTGTGAATATGAATATGATCACAGTTGATAACTGTTCTGAATTCTCTTAGTGATGTATTAGCTATAGCAATTCTGGTAATCTCACTGATCCATTGTTGCTAGGAGAAATAAGGCTACTGATATGCTGCATGTGCTCAAAATATATAAAAATATATGGCAACACCTTTCTTCTACCAAGATTGTCCTATCACCTGAATTTTTTAAAGTCTAAAGGAATAAATTCCACAATGATCTGGAGCAAAAAAAATATGCATATCTTTTTGTTGCTCTCCATCTTTGAGGGTGAGAATTTAATAATGGTAGCTTTATTTATACACTAGCAAGACAGTTAGCTGTATCCTAAAACCCATGTATTGAGGGTGATAATTGTGAAACACTAATACCCTACCCTCTGCCCCAGTGTCATGTGTTCCATACCATGGTGACTGAGGCACTAAGCCTCCAAATCTCAGAATCAGGAGGTAACATCAAGGGAAGGCCTCGGTCTCTATGCCCTGTTGTTGGCCATCCAGAGGCACTGATTGGAAACTGTGAGACAGGATGCTGGACTAGATGGACCATTGGTCTGATCCAGCAGGGATCTTATGTTCTTATGTTAATACTTTCAAAATGTCACAAAAGTACTTGAAAGCCCTCTCCTTGTGTAAAGGCACTTGTGTGAAAGAAAAAGGCTGGGTGGAACTGGCCATAAAATCTTATCTTTCCCTTCCCCTGTCTTGGTGGAGGTTGCTGTGAGGAAAACCTTGTCAGTTTGATCAGCATGGTTTCCTTGCCAGTGATCACCAGCATCCATGCACATACCTAAATTGCTGAATGTTCTGTTCTTTGGGATTTTAATGGCTAGTTTATTTATCTTGTTTTATTTTGTGAGCTACTTGAAGAGATGGCATATAAATGTTTAAAATAACTCTCAAATTTAGGATTGGAAATGGAAGGCAAGAAGAGGATAAATCTTTTTCTTCATCTTCCTCCTCTTCCCCTCAGCATTTTTTCACAAACTTCTACAATTAAGCCAGAAGATGGGGACACCCAAAGCAGGGGGATGACTGTACTGGTCAGGAGGGTTAGTAAGGGAGTAGACAGTCCTTTTAGAGGTAAAGAAATAAATGATAACTTGGTTTTCTCTGATTAGGGAATAACATTTTGTACTATCGCCTTTCTCGGTCTTTATATGTGAATATAGAACTGTTTTAGTTGATTCCAGGTTAAGGGTGATGATGGTCACATTAAAAGAAAGCCAGATCTTGCTTTGTATGATACTTAACAATACATGTTGTCAGTATTTCTCAAAACAGTCCTGTAAAGTAGCTTAATATCGTCCCGTTCCCCATTGCGGTTGCAGGACTGAAGCCAAATGCCCCTAGCTTGTCAAAGAACACATACTCAGTTCATTGCAAGCCAAAATCCATCTTCTGGGTGTGGAACAGCGGTCACTGGGGGTGTGCATAACTCATGCAGGCCCAGCTGCTTGCTACTGCTCAACAGCTGCTGCCCCATGAAGCGTTGTGTAGTGGTTAGTGTTCCAGAGAAGGATTTGGGAGACCCAGGTTTGAATCTAAGTTGGGAAATACCTGGATTATTAATCAGAGAAAAGATATCCCTGCAGAACGTTAGCTATATTTCAAACTGAGGCAGCTTTGAATGAAACTAAGATGATAAATTTGGGCACCAGAGATACAGTACAAAATGTGGACTTGTTACAGAAAGCTCCAATACTAGGGTTACCATTCCATAGCAATGCTGGGGAAACCCTTGATTTTCAGGGCTTCAGCCCACAGCTGGCCAGTTGGCCAGTGGGGAAGTCTCAGCACCAAACAGGGATGTTGCAGAAGCAATGATATCACCTGGAAGTGACGTCTTCTCACTGTAGACATCATGTGGGGATGCTCTGGTATTTGGTCAAACTCTTATGGTTTTGACAGGGACATCACGCGACATCCCCATCCACCCCCCCCCCCGAGAACACCCCCCAAAGTCTTCTGCTTTAGGCAAGGTAAAACCTGGCAACCCTATCCAATATAGACTCAAGATGCTACAAAAGAACTGAAGGAATATACTCAAAATTTATGGAGTCAGCAAAGAACATCAACAAAAATGTGTTTTCGTTGTGGCATCTTGCAAGTGGATATATCCCTACAGCATCTTGCAAGTGGATATATCCCTAGTGTCCTTCAAAAGGAGCACAATGCAACTACTGCAAGAAGATCGGACATTTGGTAAGGCTTATCAAACAAAATAATCACAAAGTACATGCAATTCAAGTGCCTTGATGTAAATGTTTTGAGTGTGGGTGGGAGTAAATTTTGTCTGTAGCAAAAAGAATTATGTGTACTGTTTAGATCTTTGCTACCCCTTTTGGGAAGGGTCAGGATATTGACGCTAGATACTGGTTCAGCAGTCTCCATACTATCTGAGCCACTTTAATTGCAATATTTTAAGAATGTGCCATTGGTAGAAACAAAACTGTGGTTAGTATGCTATTTAAAGAACCCAGTACCTTAATCTGGTTGTTTACCAGCTGAACTGAGTTTTGGTGCATGTTGTGCACCAACAAAATTTTATATTGTGAATAATGGTACTTCTATCCTTGGCAGAGATTTGTTCTCTGCATTAAAATTGATGGTGATGGATGGATGTATTGTAGCTCCCCAATCAGATGTTGAATCATCACAGATCGTGGTTTCAGCTGTGAGTGGGGATAATTCTATACAGGAAGTTGGTTGTGCAGAAGGATTTATCCATAAGGTAAAGGTGAGGTCTAATGTGTTCCCTGTGCAACAGAAGTTATGATGGTTGCCATTTGCGGTGAGAGATGCTGTGTCAGAGGAGCTTAAAAAAACCTGATGCAGAAGGATATTGTGGTAAGGAAGAAAGGTGGAAGTATACATCTTTGTGTAGATTTAAGAGAACCAAAAAAGGCTATTGTGGTTGACAGCCACCTATTGCCATATATAGAAGTATTTTCTGAACTGACAGGGTCAAAGGTTTTCTACTCTTGATTTGCAAAGGCAAGTTATATTGCATAAAGAGAGTAGAGCTCTTACAGCGTTTATTATATATGATGGATTGTTTCAAAGTAAATGTGTTCAACATGGGTTGGTTTTGGCCTCTGCTGCTTTTCAATGGATACTGTCTTTGGTACTTAAGAGCCAGAAGGGAGTTCAGTGTTATTTAGATGATATTATTTTATTTGGAAAGACCCCTGAAGAACATGAGAGACAGTCTGTATTGGGGTGTGTTAGTGCAGCTGGGCTGACGCTTATCATGGAAAAATGAAAATTTAGGCAGACAGGATTTTCCTTTGGGGGGGACATATTGTCTCTTCAGATGGGTTAAAATCTGATTTAGATAATGTTGAAGTAGAATTGCCAGGTCCCCCCCCCAGGCACTGATAGTGGATTGGGGGTAGGTTTGCCAGATCCAGGTTGGGAAACTCCTAGAGATTTAGGGATGGAGCCTGGGGAAGACAGGGACATCAGTTGGATACATTGCCACAGAGTCCATTCTCCAAAGCATTCATTTTCTCCAGGGGAATGGATCTCTGTAGTCTGAAGATGACCTGTAATTCCAAGGGATCCCCAAGTGCCACCTGGAAGTTGGCATCCCTATGTTGAAGCAATTTTACAGGCACCAGCTCCAATTGACTTACAAGGCTTGAATTCTTTTTTGGAGTTGACTTCTTGGTATATTAAGTTTATCCCTAATTATGCTTCAGTTATTGAACCACTTAAAGAGTTATTACATGGAAGTACACATTTTGTGTGGTTACCTGTGGCTCAGGCTAGTTATGATACTGCAAAAGATTTTATTGTTCATAGTCACGCTTTGGCATTTTTTGATCCAACATTGCCTATAATTGTGACAACTAATGCTTCTGAATATGAATTCAGAGCTGTGTGCACTCAGCTTCATGAGGGTAAGGTGGGAAGGATGGTCACATTTGTATCAAGAACACTTATTCAAGCTCAGAGGAAGTATTCTGTTGTTGAAAAGGAAGCACTTGCAAGTGTTTGGGCCACAGAAAAGTGAAGAGCTTATTTGTGGGTCCATGCATTTAAATTACATGCTGATCACAATCCCCTGACAAAGCTGTTGACATCAACAGAATTGGGAAGTGCAGGGAATCAAATTACTGGATGGTCAGCATGATTGCTTTCTTTTACTTATGAGATGCAGTACAAGCCAGGAACATAAAATGTGACAGCTGATTGTCTCAGCTACTCTTGCTATCATCAAACATTTTGTCAGAAGAGACTGTAGAAGCTGTTGCACTCCTCTCTGGTATCCCAGTTGCAGTTGCACAGGAGAAATTCCAAGTTACATGATTAGCATGCCCAATCCCGCAGAAATTAAGGGAATTTTTAATTACTAAATGGCCTAATAATATAAAGGGAATTGATTCAGAGTTGTTGCCTGACTTTAGAATGCGTGATGAGCTTTCATTACAATCTAGTTGTATTTTACAAGGTACACAATGACTACTTGTTCCAGAAGAGTTGCAGCCTATGTTTATACACTTTACCCATGATACACATCAAGAAATTGTACAGACTAAATGATGACTGCGAGATTTGTATTGGTGGCCTGGATTGGATTCTCAAGTGGAAGCAGCCATTAAGGCTTGTACCACTTGTCAGTTACATGACAAGGCAGCGGTAATAGATCCAGCTCCATTGTAACCAGTTCCATTTCCACAATCTGCATGGGAAAAGGTTGCAGTTGATATTGTGGGACCTTTTGATACTGACCCCACAAGCTACTGACAAGACCTACTGAAAACTACAGCCAAAAAAGTAAATGTTATCTCTGGCCACTTACTAAAATAATCTACTAAGGTACTATCATGACAACATTAACCTAAAAATGGTGCCCAATTTACTTCTTTGGAGTTTAAAACTTTTCTTGCGGAACAAAATATTACATGTAGGCGGTCACTGGGGTATTAGCCACAGGCAAATTGAGAAATTTCACAATTCAACAGATTTTGAAAAATCATGTGCAGACAACTAAACCAGAAGGGAAGGCACGGACTGCTTTTTCTACTGATTTTCTGCAAGCGTATAGGGCAGCACAATATGCTACAATGCAAAGATCACTGGCAGAATTATTACATAGGATAGAGATGCATACTAAATTAAATGCTACTGGATTTTCAAAGGAAAGGTCTAATGTACTGTTAGAATCTGAGAAAAAGAGTGGATCGGAAGCAAAAGAAATATAAGGCTTACACAGATAAACATAAAGGTGCTAAGGATGTTAAATCTGAATATGGTTCATTTGTTAGAGTAAGAAGATCTGGGATCCTGTGAAAGGCAGAACATAAATTTACCTCAACTCTTAAGATTATGGAGAAGGAAGGACCATATACCTATAGATTGTCAGATGGCCATGTATGGAATGCTTTCCATTTGATACCCATGTGTTTTATTTAATTGAAGCAAAACTGGTTCTGACCCAGATGACTCTTTTTTGTTAAAAGTAATTCAAAATGAGGTTGGGCCTGATCATGATGGGGTCAATTAAGGTCTTGAGTTGGCACCTTTAGATATGTCTCAAGAGACATTACTATCATCATCATCTCAAGATATACCATCTACTCTAGCACTTGAGAAAAAAGAAATAAGAATGAGACAACCACCGGTTTGGATGAAGAACTATGTTTTGGGTTAAGAAAGAAGTGTGCTGTAGGTATATGGTTTTATTTAAGAGCACTGTTGTTATGGGAAGAGGTTATACAAGTCAGATGTAGGTAGTATCAGTGAATGCAGCTGTAGGGATACATTTTAACTGCTATTTGGCTGAGACCTTAATAACAGATTTTGGCATTTGACTTGGAGGCATTCGTTATTAAACAGACATAATAGAATCTTATTTCTTTATCCTTCACAATCTTTTTGGGTAGGTCATTATACCCATTTTACAGACAAGACAAACTGAATGAGAGAGCTTGCTCAAAATCTGTGAGTAGTGATCTGAATTGAATCCACTGGCTTTAAATAATTTCCCTAAGAACGTTAGAACATCCATTGTGGTGGTGTTGTTTTTTTCAGAACCACTTCAAGTCAAAATTAGGCAAGATTTCAGTATCAACAGATTTTTTGAGAGGTGGGATTGATGCCACATGCTCTCCCAACTTCCTGTTCAGCTCCATGAAACCCCTATGGCCAGAGAAGTGAGATGGGAGGGGGTTTCACTTAATACTCAGATCTTCCTCCTACTCATCAGGAACAAAGGCTTGACATGTTCTCATAAGCCTGCTCTGTTCCTCTTATAAACACCTTTTCCTAGTCTGCACAGGCATAACAGAATGCCTTGGCTCCTCCCAGGGGTGAGTCTCCCTTCTTGAACAGCCTACCTCAGTTTGACCTGCTGGACCTTCCTCCTAAGTGTCAACAGCTGCTGCATCTGTTTCCAGTTTGCCATCCAGCTGTATACCACATTGGATACTAAAGAGCTCCGAAGCCTACTTGTGGCCTTAAACCATGTTTTGGGCCTGACCAACCTCCTGTCTGGTGGTGACAGACCCCTAATTAGAGATGGGTATGAACCACAATTTTTCACTTTGGTTCATGGTTGTGGCTGACTCACGAACCAAACCATGAACCCATATGAACCGGGAGGTTAGTTCACAAACTGACCAGGTTCATATCAGTTAGGGAGCCATTTAAAGTTTGAACCCCCACTTTCTGTTCCCTGTGGCTTTTCATGGACAGCAGAAAGCAGGGGTTTCTAAACAGCTGAATGGGGGGGACCCTTGCCTAAATCACTGTTTTCTGCTCCCCACAAGAGCAGGGGTTTCCAAACAGCTGAGGGACCAGGACCACCACTCAGCTGTTTGGTTTAAATGCCTCCAAGCCATTTAAACCCTGCTTTTCCCGCCACTCAGTTGTTTGGAAATCTCTACTTTTTGCTCTCTCAGCTTTTTGTGAAAAGCCACAGGAAGCAGCTGCTTTCTGCTCTTCACAAACTGCCACAAACTGCACCAAAAATTTGTGGAAGATCGTGGCAGTTCTTCAGTTCACAAACATCACTTCATGAACTGCAAACCACTCAAAATCATGACAGACTTTAGTACATCAGCTCATTTGTTCCCATCCCTACCCCTAATCCATCCCATCTGGCTCTGCCTCAGGTGGTAGTGGAATTGAGCTGTTACAGAACCTGCTGTCCGATCTAGCCCCAAGGGAATCCCAGAGATCACTGCTGATCTGAAGCAGCAGCTGCCATTCACCAAGGCCATCTCCACCACCTGGGGAAGTCACCTTTTGGGTTGGGGCTATGGTGCATGGAAGGGTCTATAACCCATGCTGTTCTCCCAAACTAAATCCATATCCATGAAGTTGCTATTTGCCCAACTAGGGAGAAAATACAAAGAACCTTCTAATAACAGTTTTCACATGAAAGGCAAGAAAAAGAAAGAGAAGATTCTCAGTGAGTCCAATTAATTCAAACTGCAGTATTCAAAAACAAACAGGACAATTCAATCAATTTTTTTTACTCCAATCTTATTCATTCTCTTGTTCAGTTTCAGTGCACTGCATTCCAGTCATGCTTTGAACTATGATGAATAAGCAAAATAAAAACCTCTTTCTTTATAACTGTTTAACTGTAGTTTCAGAGTTAAACCTGACTATACCAGATACTTAATCTAAATATCACTCAATTTAACAGACTTATAGAGCAATCCTAAAGAGGTTTACTCTGAATCCTACTTAGGTCTATACAGTGGAGCTTACTCCCAGGAAAGTATTCTTAAAATTGCATGGTTGATCCCCTTAGGTCTTCTTTAATGATTCTTTAAACCAAATTCTAATGTGATAAAGATTAATTCTGTATTCCATCAACTCTGTATTGCATGGATTTCGAATTAGATTTGAATTTGTAACAGTGAATACATAATTGCAAGCACATATGTATACAGACACAGTCTCAAGTTTACTCATGGTTTTCCAAGCCATCAGTAAAAACTTAGCAACCCACATTCATTTAGCACTGTCCAAAAAAAGCACAAGCTGATTGTCTATAACTAGAATCTTTAGCTGGAAGTGTACTCTTGGTTCAGACCTATAAATAAAGGCATGCAATTCACAGAATTATGGAACTGTGTCCTCACATTAGGGACTAAGGGTATATGGGCATTCTTATGTCTACCAGTCACCTAGTTCCCCAATAGGCACTCTCTCTGAGTTGGCAGAAGTACTGCCAGATGGAAACCCCTAGACTGATCTTTCTGGGGGACTTCAATACTCATTATGAGGACACCCTGTCAGGCCTGGCTCAAGACTTACAGCTTCTTTGACTACCTTGGGTATCTCCCAAGTCATGACTAGTCCAACACATGAAAGAAGTCATGCCTTGGATTTAATCTTTTTCACTGAACCTTTGAGGGAAGGGTTGGTTAGTCTGACCACTACCTACTTAAAGCCAAAGTGAATGTGGCTCCAACACCTGCATGGAAGGGGGGTAAAATGGCCCACCCACTAAAACTCATGAATCCTACTGGATTCCAGAATGTTCGGGGGGGGGTGTTAGGATTCCAAACATGTATTGTGTTGAGATTGTCGTAGAAGCACAGAACATGAAGCTCCCTGAAGCTGTTGACAAGGTTGCCCCTCATTGAAACCCAACCCCCTGGTTTACTACAGAGCTGGGTGATCTGAAACGGGTTAGGAAACTTCAAAATTGTACTGAATCTGACAAATAAGCTCATTGTAAGACTTATGAAGTGGTGGTGATGGCAGCAAAGAAAGGTTACTTATCTACTATTATAGCATCACCTAGTTCATATGGCCACCTCAATTATTCAAGATAGCTCAGCACCTGCTGATGCCTAAATCTTGGTCTTTACTGCCCCAGGCACAGACAATTAGCTGTGATACTTTTGTCAGGTTTTTTTTGCTTATAAAGTATCAAGAATATGCACTTATCTGAATGTCACCTGTAGCATAGGTACACCAGAAGAATAGCCTAATACACCGCCTGGCCAGTTTATAATGGATCTGTGAGGGCCACTACTTGTACCCTGGACCCTTGCCTATCCTGGCTGCTTAAATCATGTAATAACCACATCAACAAACCCTTAGCATCTATTATAAATCAGTCAGGGCAGCTTCCCTCAGCCATTCAAAGTGGTAGTTATCCATCCACTACTTTAAAAAGCAATCCCTACAGAACAATGATGTGGCCAATGATTGCCCAGCCTCTAATCTACCCTTTCTGGGCAAAGTGACTGATAGTAGCAGCAGACCAAGTCTTCTTGGATACCTCATCTCCTCTAGATCCTTTTCAATCCGGCTTCAAGCTAAGCTATGCAACACAGACAGCACTGCTAGCTTTAGTTGATTACAGGCCATACCTCTATGTTGCTCTTATTGGAGTTATCTGCAGCCTTTGATCTTGCTGAGATGGTTGGAGACAGAAGTAGGTATGAGAGGATGTGCCTTGAACTGGTTCAAATCATTCTTCACAGATCAAGCTATTGGAAGCCAGTTGTCACCAGTATGGGACCTGTCTTGTGGGTTTCCGCAGTGTGCAATTCTATCCCCCATGCTTTCCAATAACTATGTAAAGCTCTTGGGTCAAATTATTCACAGTTTTGGGGGCTGGCTGACATCAATATGCTGATGATACCCATTTCTATATATCTTTATAAAAATCTCCTGATAATATGGTAGAGGTCCTAAACAGTCTGGCTGCTGTAATTAACTGGCTAAAAGTGAACAAATTGAAACTAAACCCTGAAAATACACAGGTAATCCTGGGTAGGAAGGTGGAAGTCTTGAAGGACATTGTTCTTCCCACTTTTGATGGACTACAACTGATCCTTGCTGACTTAGTTAAAAGCCTTGGGATTATACTGGATCAAACTCATTCAGGAAGTTCAACTGGAATATTAAAGGAAATGCCATAGATCAACTTTCAATACTTAGGCATTACCTTTTCTTATAATTCCAAATTCTCAGTACATCTGTCCTCATCAGCTAACCTGCAGAGAGAAGTACAAATGCCATTCTTAGATTATTTAGAACAGCGGTTCTCAACCTGTGGGTCACGACCCCTTTGGGGGGTCGAACGACCCTTTCACAGGAGTCACCTAAGACCATCAGAAAACACATATTTTCGACGGTCTTAGGAACCGAGACACCGCTCCTCTATCCATCTCCAGGCGGGTCCGCCCACATGCAGATACACCCACATACGAGTACCCGGCATGATGACATCATCGTGCCAACCCCATCACATACACGCAACAAAAATAATTTTATGGTTGGGGGTCACCATAACATGAGGAACTGTATTAAAGGATCGTGGCATTAGGAAGGTTGAGAACCACTGATTTAGAAAGAAAGGTGCAGGCTTTCTCCCCATGGTCTTAAAAACCTTCCTGGCAAAATCATTGGCTCAACTCCTGTATGGCTCACAAATTGGACTTTCTGCCAATCTAAAGACCCTTGAAAGGGTTCAGTCTAAATTTCTTAGATCTCTATTTGAGGTTCCTAGAAGCACTTCTAATGTAACACTTAGGCAAGAGGCTGCGCTACTCAGAGTTGAAGCAAAGGTCTGGGAGCAGGCTATAATACTCTGGCTAAAAATTCATTACAACCCAAAGGGTTTAATACCTTACCTTTTAGCCTCAGACCCTTACCACGCCTGGTCCACACAAATTCTTAATAAGTTAAATCAGATTGGCCTATTCCCAGAAGATCTCTTCTATAGAAGCCTATACAAGGCAAGAATAGTTGTTACACAGAGGCTTCTTGATATTGAATTACAAAATGAAGAAGCTTCGCTACCCAAGAACTTCAGAAATATAAAATCTTGGCCTAATTTTACTGCTGCCCCTTATTTAACATTACCTTTGAACCCTATAGCTGGGCCTTTTCCAGAGCCCATTTTGAAGCACTCCCTTCCACTGTACTGCAAGGTAAATTCACTCGAGTTCCAATGCATGAACTAATATGGTCAAATCAATTACTCATGTTCTCCTGTTCTGCAGATTCTATCAAGAGGAACAAGATCATCTTATACTGCCCCTGCTGTCTATATTTAGCCCTCTGCAGTCTTATCTTGACTTTAGGCCAGAAGTCCTTCATAAATTCCTCTTCAGAGCTCAGTGACTTAAAGGTAAAGGTAAAGGTTCCCTTGCTCGAAAGCCAGTCAAATCTCCCTGCCCCCCAGGTGCCCCCGATGTGCGGATTTAGATATCCGCACACAGGGGGCCACTTGGGAATTAGATATATAGATAATGTGTGTGTATGTGTGTATATATGTATATATACCTATTATGTAATTTTTGCACCACTTAATATGTAACGTTAATACTTATGCTTATGCTATGCTTACGCCTGGCTGCTGCCATATGAAGGTACATGGCCATCTTATGGGTTACGCTGAGGTGGCAGAAAGCCTTTTTTGAAGCTGCATTAACTTGTTTTTCCAGTAGTGAAGTTGGATCCAGTATAATCCCACGACTTTTAATTGAGGGCAATTCTGCATTGCTTTTCCCTCTGTTGTTTTGCCAAACCCATATTGGAACAGAAATTTCCCCCTGCATTGCATGCTGCTTTCACTTTCTTTGATCATCAGATTTGATGGTACCCTCTACACTGCATGCCACTTTCACTTTCTTTGATCATCAGGTTTTATGGTACCTTCTGCACAGATTTATGGCCATTCAAGAGTGACTTCACAGTGAGTACAATGTTGTCCCGGGGTATTTGAATGTGGTTTTGAGCTGCACCATTTATCAGTGTTGAGAAAATGTGGAGTGAATGCCAGATGAAGAATCGCCCTGTGTCAACAACGGCCATTTGTATTCCATCAAAAGTGGGGAAAACAGTGTCCTTCAAGGCTTCCACCTTCCTATACCTCTGCCCTTTCAGGGTTTAGTTTCAATCTGTTCACTTTTAGCCAGTCAGTCACAGCAGCAAGACGTAAGTATTAACAGCCTGTTAATACTTATGCTAATCTTCCATTTTTTCTGGTTGGTTCCAGACTTCTACAATCCTAATACATTGCTTATTGAATATCCCATTTTGTTGATTATACTGACTCACTATGTGCAATCCGCCTTGAGTCCCTGTGTGAAAGGCAGACTATAAATAATGTAAATAAATGGATAAAATTTAGGTCTTAATAATCCCATCACTGAGAGATTCAGTCTGTGAGTTTAAGATGTCATACCATACCAAGTTTTAAGAAGATTATATACAAGTAGCACAATATAGCCAACATTCAGCATTTTTACATCCCATTAGCTCTTTCCCAGAGAACTCAGTAGAACTAACTGTGCTCACCTTTGGCTGGATCAGGTCTATAGTGAAAACAGACTCATGTAGCTCTATGTACTTTTGAACTATGTGCTCTTGAAACAATGGAGTGAGTCGTCATAGGGAAAGCATCAAGCCTTTTTAAAAATTTAATAAAATCCCATAAAAGGAATGCATTAAAATTAGCAAAGATATTAAAGTCTTACCAGGAATGGACTCCAGCAAATGCAAGAAACACACATTATAGCCAAGAGCTGAATGATCATTTCAAAATGATGAGATCTGCCTTGTCTATGTTGACTCTTAAATTTGACCCTCAAAAGTGTAATTCCCGTCACAGCATTGCACAAAAATGAAATACCAAGGGCCAATAAACCCAAGCATGAAAAAAGTAGGAGGTAAAATCTGTCTTCCCAGTCTTCAACATGTTCTGTTTTATAGAAACACCAGGTCCTTGATGCCTGAATTTGATAGGCTTTCAACCTAAATATAGGCAGCAAAGCTATGAAAATAGCAAAAAGGCATACAATAGTCAACATCATTTTTACATGTTTAGAAGTCATTTTTGTTGAATGAAATATTGGCTTTGTGACTCCTATGCAGCGTTCAACAGCCATCACACTGCCCAAAAAAAGGGGACATAGTCCAAAGAACACCATACAGATGCCAAAAATGCTGCAGAGAACATTTGACTGATTAAATCGAATCCAGTCTTTGTCAGATATATATACAAATACTGCAATGGTTCCAGTGATGAGATGACCCAGCAAGTCTGTGATAACCAAGCCACTAGCAAAAAGCAAAAAAGAGGCTTTTGATTTCTGTCTAAACCTCTGATAAGCCTTCATAAGAATTGCTATTGCAAGAGTGTTAGATAAAATTCCCACTGTCATAAAAATTACAGAAAAAAACACAGAAATCTTCTTTTCTGTGCGACAGGTTGTGTTGGAAAATATACCATTTCCAGCCAACACCGATGATTTTGAACTGTTCATTGTCAGAAAGGTAAATTCAGGAGTCAAAAAATTTCAGTAGTCAGGCGATCATCAGGCATCTGCAACACATTTTTTTAAAGGTTGTTTAGAAGACATATGACTGAAACACCAAAGTTTTTATGACATCAAATCTGCACAGCTATTTTGGAGTTCAATGTAGCACAATATTTTACAGCAGTAAGCATCTCTGTATAACAGTAAAAAGTTAATACTGCACTCCTACACACATTTATAAAGCTTTTTCATCATGTAATTCCATTTCATAATGTATCTGCTAGCACTAAACACGTCAAGATTTGAAATGCTTAAAACAAACCCAAGAAATACATATATAATAACAGAATTGTTTTATCACCATAAAAAGTTGTTTCATTTCCAGAAGTAATGTTCTGATACATCTAAAATTGCTGTCATCTTTCAACTAAATCATTAAACCTACACAGTAAATCTGTTTAAAACCATTCCTCTGCAGTGACATCTGAATGGTTTTGAATTGAGTTGCCTGGTTTCTGTCTTCTATATTCTGTCTTTGCTATATTCTGCCTAATATATATCTAATTCTTCCAGAATGTTTGCATTTTCCTAATGGAATTTGATAATGCAAGTAAAGTATTTTTCTACAACTTAAAATATTAGCCCTAAACAAGACTGAAATGTCCACAGTGCTATTAGCATGAGCAGTCAGGGAATGAAGATAATACTAGGACCATATAGAGAAGTAAAAAGTGGAAGTCTTAAACATTGTTATGAGTTTGGCTGTTTCAGTTAGAATGAATAGACTTATGCTCTTGCCTAATAAACTTGAATAAAAGTATATCAAAAGGCCTTTTATAAGTCTTAATCGTCTGGAAGCTCTCCAGACAATGGCATGAGAGACCCTTCAGAATTTTTTTTATAATATGAAATTGGACATACACTCTGGGCCAGCCTGACCATATAGGTGATATAGGTGGCTGTGTAGGGCACCAAGCTTTCAGTGGTGCAAAATTAGGCAGAAGTGAATTTCTATATTTATTTTTACATTATTTGTTTTGAATGCCATGTAAAGAAAGGTAAAGCTTCATACTCATTCTTTCATATATTGAGAGTGGTTGGAGAACACCAAATTCATAGTCTGCCTAAGGCTCTGAAAATCCTTTGGCCAGCTCTGCACATACTGAAGTAGACGGAATATTTTGTAGTTGTGAATTTTGCTGGAAGAACTTTGGTCTTGTGAAAACTTAATGCAAGATCAAAAGTTTTGTTGCCTGCCTTTGTTTAATTTTACTATGCCGTGTTCGTAGATCTGTAAAAGCAGCGTTACAAAGAACATAAGTCTCCAGCACTCTCAGCCAAAGGAAACTAAACCCAGTGTGCCTCTGAACATATTACATAGAGAAGTGCATTGAGACAAGGTATTTATTCAATTATATCCTGCTTTTCTCTTCAATTTGTATGTAAAGCAGCTTTTGGAATACTGTTCTCCCCTCCTCCATATTCTCATGACAGCCCTGTGAGGTAGGCCAGGCTGAGAGTTTGTCACAAGCCCAGGTTGTCCAGAGCCCTCATCTGCCACTCTGTACACTATGCCACACTGGCTCACACTGAGGAAAGATTAATAATATTGTCATTTTTTGAGACTTTGAGCTCTTAGATTATTTTTTCTGTGAAATAAAGTATAAGAATATGAAACAGTAAGAGAAAAATAAATAAGTGTTCAAAAATAGTTTTCCTTCATAATTAACCCAGTTTTGCACACAAACTGAAACTCTTCTTACACTAGATTCATACGAACATTGTTTCCTTTCTACCTGGAGGAGATTTTGCAGTCTTCCCACAGTACATGCGTTTCAAGAGAGAGTTTGTAACATTGGACTTGCTCACTATCCTGGCTCAAGCAAGCATCAAAACTAGACATGCTGCATTTTCCATTTTTGGCAGCTGCAATGGTGACAGCGATCTCCCAAGTTTCCAGGAGCTGCACGCCAGCGCCTGCGGCAAGGAGGGGGTACAATCATCCGCACCACCCCCAGAGCTCTTGGGTTGGGCTCTGCACCATGGGGCAGTAGGAGAGCTCTTCCTCCGGCAACCAGCCAGTGAAGGGGGGCTTTCCCATGCCCTGAAGGTCCCATCACAGAGCCTCTGAGAATGGAATGAAGCACGCACACTGGAACAAGCAATTTGGTGGCCAAGCGTATAAGCTTTTAATGCAAATAAAGCGAAGACAACATTGAACTGTGAGTCAAAGTCTAAGCAAGAAACACCAAAGATAGCAGAAACTCCCCCTCAAAAGGCGAGGGGGGAGGGAACTCTCCCCCACTATGAGGAAAACAATCGAACTTTTTACCATTTAATTGAGGGGGGGTGAGCTATAAAGGCATGATGGACTAAAATAAGGATATAGTAAGAACTTACCAGGCTCTTTAAAGAGTATTGGAGATTGTAACAACTTTGTAAAAAAGTAAACTTCCCAACATGGCGCCGCCGTGAAAGGATGAGAAAGAGAAAACAAAACCTAAGCTTCTTGCCAGAAATGCCAAAAGCCCAGCGACTCCTGCCTCTAGACAGGACACAACAGCAGAGCTGCAAAAGATTCTGATGGAAGCATTGCAACCTCTGCTGGAACAAGTTACCACATTACACCAGAAGCTTGATGCACAGCAGATGCAGCTGAGCGAAACAACTAAAAAAGCAGAGAAAACGGAGCAGGAGCTTAAAGTGGTCAATGCCAACTCCAAGAAGCTTCAAACTCAACTACATACAACAGAGAAAAAGAGACAAACTAATTAATCCCATTTGTTACGGCTCGAAATGGAAAGGGCAAGCTACGTCTTAAGATTCCAGGGAATCCCAGAAGCAAAAGGAGAAAATCTGAGACTGATTATGTGTGGTGCGTTGGCCCCGTTGGCAGATTTAAAAACAGATACAATACAAAGCAAAATTGATACAGTCTTCAGATCATATTCAGAATTTATAAGAAAAAATAATCTGCCCAGGGAAGTGATTGTGTGATTCTCTAGAAGACAAGTGAGAGATCAAGTACTAAAAGCATCAAGTGGGGCTCCCCTGAAAATCAAAGACAAAGAAATAAAAGTATTGAAGGATATTCCATTTGAAATAAGAAGGAAAAGAAGGAAATATAGGGATTTGGTTTTATTTTTGCAGGAAAACAATGTTGTTTACAGATGGATTGTCCCCAAAGGTTTAATTTTAAAATTTATGGATAAAAAAGAAAAAAATTGACTCTGGTGAAAAGGCACAGGAGTTTTTGCATCTTCACAGTAGTCCAGCAAAAGGAGAAGAAGAGGTAGAAGACAACAGTATCAAAGACAGTGATGAAGAGGGTGCAGTGGCATCTTCTGACGAGAACTCAGACTCCACATTGGGGGTGGCAGCCCCGAAAGCAAGCTATCGATTGAGAAAGAAAAAGGACAAATGAGCAAATGGTTTGTTGTTACGCTCTGAAACGCTTGACTGTTTTTAATGCTTTCTTTTTCTTACTAAGCTCTTTGTTAAAGTCAAAATGGGGGTTGGCTGGAGATGGGAAGGGGAGGCTGGTAGACATGCCCGCCTTTCCTCTGAGCCTCTCCACTTTTGTGGAGAGACTTGGGGGAGTGGGAAGGATTTAAATAGCTTTCTAAAGATGCCTGGGTTCCCTGCCCAATGTTCTCCAGGTGCCCCGCAGCCTGCCGCAGTAGGCTGGCTGGAGAAGGGAAGGGGAGGCGGGCAGACATGCCCCCCTTCCCCTGAGCCTCTCCACTTTTGCGGAGAAACTCAGGGGAGTGGGGGGGATTTAAATGCCTTTCTTTCCCTTCCCCATATGGGAAGGAGGGAAAGGCATTTTAAACATGCCTGGGTTCCCTGCCCGATCTTCTCCAGGTGCCCCGCAGCCCTGCCGTGGTGAGCTGGCTAGAGAAGGAAAGGAGAGGCAGGAAGACATGCCCCCCCTCCCCTCTCTGCTTTTGCGGAGAAACTTGGGGGGGTGGGGGAATTTAAATGCCTTTCTTCCCTTCCCTAGATGGAGAAGGGAGAGAAAGGCATTCTAAACATGCCTGGGTTCCCTGCCCGATCTTCTCCAGATGCTCCGCAGCCCTGCTGTGGTGGGCTGGCTAGAGAAGGGAAGGGGAGGTGGGAAGACATGCCCCCTTTCCCCTGAGCCTCTCTGCTTTTGCAGAGAAACTTGGGGGAGTGGGGGATTTAAATGCCTTTCTTTCCCTTCCCCAGATGGGGAAGGGAGAAAGGCATTCTAAACATGCCTGGGTTCCTGCCCGATCTTCTCCAGGTGCCCCGCAGCCCTGCCGTGGTGGACTGGCTGGAGAAGGGACAGAGAGGCGGGAAGACATGCCCCCTTTCCCCTGAGCCTCTCTTCTTTTGCAGAGAAACTCGGGGGAGTGGGGGGGATTTAAATGCCTTTCTTTCTCTTCCCCATCTGGGGAATGAGAGAATGAGAAAAAGGCATTCTAAACATGCCTGGGTTCCCTGCCCAATCTTCTCCAGGGAACCCATTCATGCTTGCATGCCTGCCCTTTGTCAGGGGGTGTGGCATATCCAAATGAGTTATGCAAATGAGCTCTTGCAACTCTTTTTTATGAAATGACCCCTGGTAACAGGTAACCACTTTTTATTAGAAGTTCACATACTGTTGTTCCGAAAGCTGCAGATATTAGGATGTAATGAAAAGAAATAATAAAGAGTAATTTGATAGTAATGACAATGTGATTTTGATCTAACAGAAGGACCATAAGAGGCAAAAAACTACATTCACAGACATTATGACCAGTTTGACCAGAGTCACTTTGCATAGGATCGTGCTGTGGGTGTTCTATTTTGTTGATACATACAAGTGCGGCTGTGTGCTCAGTCATCTCAGGGGTGTAAAATCAAGCCCTGAATTTATAAATTGGACTGTCAGTTGAAATAAGGGCCTCTTCTCCCATTTGAGATAACAGTGTAAGGTGTATTGTTTAGGCTGGCTGGACTTTTTTCTTGACTTGTTTTTAATTGTGTTAGTGTCTTAATATGTCAGGTTTCTGGGTTTTTTATTGTTTGTTTTGAGCAATGAGGGGAAATGGTATAGAATACTGCAAATAAATCTTAAGAAGTTGTAAATACAAACAAATTGCTAAGTAAACCTATCAAACAGCTGCTGTGAAGAGCAAATTGGATCTTATATTCTATTAATACAGGCAATAAACTGCCGGATCTGAATTCAACCCATCAGAGTGACAAAAAGTAATGACAGAACTATATCCTGACAACTCACATCAGAGTGAATTAAAGTTTCATACATTTTTGACACAAACATTTTGCCAAACCTAAATTATTCACATTATTCAAATTCCTTGAAATTTGCTACAGAGCTTTTCCATGACAAAAAGCCATGAATCATACACAGTAGATATATTAAAGGATCTGTTAATCAGACAGTCTCCCATCTACAGCTGATTAAAATCAAAATGTTACAAAAGTATGATGTACCTTTGCTACACTGTGATAGGGTTGGAGATCAGTAGACTCTAACAGCAGAAGGGCTTTCACAGTTAACAACAACCATCAAGCGTATGTCTATGATCCCTGTTCCTTAACTGTCAAGAACATTTTAAGAAAACACACTGGCAACAAGCACCATATATCAAACTTGAACCGTTATGCAATGAAATCCTGAAAAGAAATGCTTCAGTCCAAGATCACTGGAATTAATGGGTTTAGACTGGAGTAACTCTGCATAGGACTGCACTGTTTTAATTTCTTTGGGAATCTGAGCAGGTGCTTCTAAACATACTCTCTTTCAGGGTACATATTATCCGCTGCATTTTTAGCAGCAGAGTACTGTTAAATTCATATTGTTTATATAACTAGTTTATAAGCTTTCTTTCCTAGAGCACTAAAGGCAATTTATACTCTGTCTGTAACATTTGTAATAAATGTTAATCCTTACATTGGCTGAAATTCAATTTTTTATATTTTATATGCAATGCATTTTTTTTTCTTTAATAAAAGAAACAATGCATCTGCAGTATTGCTAATGTCCCAAATGGGAATCAATGATCCAGAAAGCACCAGGGAGTACTGAATTGGCACATTCATCCCTTCCTCAGCCCACATACTTTAAGCTTTCTCTTCATCTCTTGCAAAATATTTTCCAACTTTCTGAACTTTAAGCTAGAATTACTTAATATGGCATCTTTGTACATCTTTGCAAAGTTCCAGCAGTAGACAACCTGACAGAAGCAAATTAAGGGCTTTCGAGAACGAATGGCTGTAATTAAAGTGTGTGCTTTAAAGTCAGTTTAAAGTCATTGACTTCAATAGAAAGTCACTACTAAATGTTTGTTTAATTAGCGCCAGGAGCACACCTGAGAGATTAAAGATTTACACTGAAAAAAGCAATTTCTGAGAAATATAGAAAGCACTGTTAAATTTGATCCTTACTTGGACTATGTCAAAATTCAAAACTATGAATGCTATGTGGATGCATTTTTAAATCAAAGCTAAATTGTGGTCAACAGAAAATTTTCATTCGATTTACAGATTCACACAAACTTCATACAGCTGTCCTTACACACCCCTTGCAACCTGTGTTTGGTTTTATATGCCATGTAGGGCTTATGCAGAAACAGGTTACAAAGCATTTTTTAAAAGGCTCCAGTGAATTGCTTAGAACAGTATACACTAGAAAGTAGTAAGACCCAGTATCAAAGCTGGTATTTCACCATCCAAGTAGACTGCTTAGGAGATATGTTCCAATATTAACCAAAAGCTGTGCTCCAGTACAATTTCTGTTCATGTACTTCAGTATACAGCAGAAACTAGAAATGTGGCTGGAGACAGAAAGGAAACAGCAGGTGCGGATAGAGAAAAAGAAAATACAGCGGTAGTTGCGCTGGCAATCTGAAGGCATGAAGGGCGATGTGCTGGCAGGGTTGATTTAGTGGGTAGGACTCGGAGTAGGGAACCCGAAGCAGTTGTTGTGGCACGAGGAGCAGGAGGAAAATCTGTACACAGACAAGGGGAAAGAGGCATGACTTAGAGGGCCACTGGCGATCGATCGGGTGGTTGGCTGAAGAACGTGCTCGTTGCACGCGGAAGAAAGACGGCGAAGTTATGAGGCAAGAGTGAAGGGCTGAAGGAAACGAAGCGACGGAGCCCGCCGGTTTTAGGGGCAGGACGAGAAGTGGACCGAAGGGCAAGGAGGATGAGGAGCTAATGTGCGAAGAAAAGGCGGGAAGTGAACGAAGACCAGGAGGCAAGGAAAGGGAGGGCAAGGGGAAGGGTCCGCGGGCGAGGGGAACACAAGACTGAACAGCAGCAGCGCCCGCTTTCTAGAGCCATGTCTGCCCCAGCCCCCTTGCCACCCCAATCCTCGCACCATCTTTTTCTCACCACAAGGAATCACTCAGGTGCTCTCACCAGACCTACATGAGGGAAAGTAGCAAAGCGAAACGTTCCCACCACACCGCCAGCTCCTTACCGCCCGGGCAGCTCCGCCGTCGCCGCCCAGCAGCTTCTTTCTCCACGAAAGTTTCCCTCGCGTTTGGCCGCAAAGCGCGGGAAGACAACGTACCTCAGTTCCTCCAGTCCAGGCAGCGGGCGCGCTTCTGCCCCGCTCTCCGGCCATCGCCGGCTCTGCAGTGCAGGCAGGCTGACCCGCGAGCTGCAGCACGCTGCTCTCGCTGCTCCCGCCCATCTCACTAGGCGGACGGAGCCGGCCGCCTCTCCTGCCCCGACCCCAAGGCTCGCCCACGTTCCCGCCCCTTTCAGCGGGCGCCAACGTCACGCTTGTTGTCTGCCTCCTCTGTCTCTCCCCCCACCACCACCACCCCACCGCAGCCTTTGCACGGTCCTTGACCGCTCCACCGATGAGGAAAGAATTCTTTCGACGCTGTTTTTCCAATCAGGCGTCCGCCCTCAAGCTCAGACAGCCAGGGGCCAGAAGAGACACCTGAGCCGGGGGGAGACAACTCTCATGGTCACTAAAATGAAAATAAACATATCCACCGACACCCCAGTCAACAAGAAAGGGGCTTCTCTCGGTTGGGTAACATCAATGTGCCCTTTACGGAACAGTCTTCAACTCTAAACCCCAATCGTTCTTTTGGTTTGGCAGTTGCCCTGAGAATTCCATATAAAAATACTTAGCCCCTGACAACTTCAAAATACTGTACAAACAAGGCTGGGCTGCGTCAGTCAAAGCCACTGAGAAGAAAACGCTCTTTTTCTAATGAAGGAAGATTAGTTTTTACCTTCATTATGGTTTCCAGTGAGGGAGACAAAAAAAGCTGGAGACCTCAAACTGAATTATTCCATCCAGAAGTCTCTATTGGCCTCCCAAAGGATGTGGCTGATAAAAAGAGCCCTTTACAAAGGCAAGAAGGCTGATGTTAGTGAAAACATGCTTTCTCTTTTCCCCCAGAAGCTGATACAATCAAAGCTTATTGTCTTCATTGCTTTGACTACAAAAAAGAATCTGCAATATATCTAGTCCAGTATGATCCCTAGAGTCAGTGGTGCAGGTTTGAAGAGAGTCACATATATAGCCTGTATTTCCCCAAACTTTCTAAATAAAAATTTTGCTTATGTTAAAACAGTTGTTTGTGAAAGATATAATGCATATGTGAACTGTAACTGGTGTGTAGCAAGTTTGTTATCTGTGAGAAAAGCTAGGAAAAGAAAAATATAGTGAAAACTTCAGAGATAAAATGCTGTGAGTGTCAGTGAAAAAGGACTACAAAGGAGGGAGGGAGAGAGAAGTGTGGCTAAGCAGAAGGCTCTGGAGTTCTCCTATGTATATAAAATCAATGTTAAGGCTGATGCTCACAGCCACCACTATGCTCTACGGTTGCTGTGTGATTGCTGGTAACAATATTCACCTACATTCTTTGAAAAACTCATCAGATATTGTTAAAGGCACAAGAGCAGGCCATTTTTTCTGGTCATTTGACCTTACAGCAGGGGCACTTCAGAGGTCTGTGGTTCAGTGGTAGAGCATCTGCTTTGCTTGCAGAAGATCCCAGATTCCATTTCCAGTATCTGCAATTAAAAGAATAGTAGGGTTCATGAAAGCTCCTGCTTCAGCTGCCAGTTGCATGGGACAAAAGTGACAATGTGTTCTACTTTTGACACCTTTATTCTTGTAGCAGGTCTTTGTGAACAGGCCACCTAAGTGTTTTACTATAAGCAGAATCTTCAGTTTTTGTATACTATCACAACCTTCACAATATGGATTAATTGACATGTTGGAGAGCTACTGCCAGTCCAAGAAGACAATAATGAACTTGATTAGGGATGTTTGGGTCATGCCCTGTTCATAAGAACACAAGGAGAGCCCTGCTGGATCAGATCAGTAGCCCATCGAGTCCAGCATCCTAACACAGTGACCAACCATAACAGGGCATAGAGGCCAAAGCTTTCCCCTGATGTTGCCTCCTGGCAATGAATGTGAAAGTTCCCTGTAATCACGATGGCTTGTAGCCACTGACAGACCTATCCTCCATGAATCTGTCTAATTTTAAAGTTGTCTATGCATGTGGCCATCAATACATCCTCTCACAGCAAATTCCACATTTTAATCACTCACTGTGTAAAGAAGTATTTTCTTTTGTTTGTCCTGAATCTACCACCCCATCAGCTTCATTGTAGGCCCTCAAGTTCTAGTATTTGGGGAGAGGAAGAAAAAGTTTTCTTTGTCAACTCTCTCCACCCCATGCATAATTTTATAAACCTCTATCATATGCTCTCTTAGTTGTCTCTTTTCTAAACTGAAAAGTTCGAAACTCTTCAGTTTTTCCTCATAGGGAAGGTGCTCCAACCCTCTAATCATCTTGGTTGCCCTCTTCGGTACTTTTTCCACCTCTGTGATGTCCTTTTTGAGATACAGTGACCAGAAGTGCACAAGAAATTCTAAATGAGACCATGCTGTACATCTATACAGGGGTATTATAATATAGGCTGTTTTATTTTCAATCCCTTTCCTAATAACCCCTAACATAGAGTTTGCCTTTTTCACTGCTATAGCCCACTGGGTAGACATTGTCATTGAGCTATCTACTATGACCCCAAGATCCTTTCCCCTCTCAGACTCAGCAAGTTCAGACCCCATTAGACTGTACTTGAAGTTGGGATGTTTTGTCCCAATGAGCATCACCTCACACTTACCAACAGTGGACTTTATTTGCCACATTGTTGTCCACTCTCCCAATGCATAGAGGTCCTCTTGGAGCTCTTCCCAGTCATCCTTGGTGTTCACCATCCAAAATAATTTTATGTCATCTGCAAACTTGGCCACTGCACTACTCATCCTTGTTCCAGATCATTTATGAACAAAAGAAACAGTATTGGCCCCAATACTGGTCCTTGTGGGACCACTACTGATTACTTCCCTCCACTGTGAGAACTGTCCATTCATTCCTATTCTTTGCTTCCTGTCATTTAACAAAATTTTAATCCACAAGAGAACCCTCCTCTTTATCCCATGACACCTGAATTTACTCAGAAGTCTTTGGTGAGGTAGCTTGTCAAAAGTTTGCCAGTTGCAAACAGAAACATGGGGTTTTTTGACAATCAATTTGATAGTCTGTCAATCTGTTTGTGGGTATTTGACAGGTTGTTTCATTGTATTGCTTACTAACCATGTGGTATAGTGCAATTGGCTTTTTGAGCATGTGGGTTCTCATGCAGACCAACTGAAATCTGCTCCCTCTTTGTCCTTGCAACATAACTGCTCTGTTCAGCAGGCAATTGTTTAAATAGACAATTAGATCTCTCACAAATCACATAAATCAGTCATCAATAAATGCTGTGATTCAATAAAATCCTATCCTTTGATGTTCATCTAAGTAGATCTAAGTGATGCTAATGGCTACTGATCAGTTTGAATCAGCAACATCCTTACACAGTTTTAGGGAAACCCAAAGCAAACTAGTTCAGCAGGCATTCACAGCTGCTTGCCACAAACCAAATAGACTGAGTGATTGGCTTACAACTGATTTTTACCTTTGAATATGGGAAGTACTATCAAATGTGTCCGCAGGAAACATGTTCAGTCCTATTCTGCTTTTGGCAAATGGTTCATTTCTTCTTGTAGTAGTTCTTAGTGTTTGTTATGATCAAAATTGTTTGTTATAATCAAAGCTGGCCATTTTTGTATAATACTGCAGCCTTATCAATGGGGGTTAAATGGAACAACACAGAAGTAAAGTGACCATGTAGTTCAATTTATCTGGACCTGGTCTTCCAGGTTTTAGTGACTTGCTGGGGGGTGCACTCCGTCACAGCTCTGATGTGAGCATCCCACAAATCACGCTGATGGGGAGGGGTCCAAGCTGATCTTGGACCCACTTGAGCCCTTGTAGGGTGCTCATAGCCTGGGACACAAGAGGTGCCTCTCTTGAGGTGTGAGCCAAAGGATCGAGGCTTCTTTTTGCTCTGAAAGGTCCCCGTGGCGCGAGACCAGCCATGGTACACAGAGGCGCACACCGGGGAGAGCGTGCAAGCAATCTGGTGGAAAAATTATTCCCCCTACACTTTGAACTGAAGCATGAAGTAAAATGTGAGTTGATGTCTGCTTCTACAAACAATCGCTCACTCGCAAACCCATAAAGCCACACTGAAGCCCCAAAGAAAGTGGAAGGGTGAGGGGAACTCACCTGATCCCGGAAAGACTGACTCATAAGAGAAAAGCGAGGGGCAGGAGGGCAGCTTGAAAGGGAGATTGATAACTTGGTTGAGTGTGGTGCAGACTAGAAAGAAGATTGCAATCCACAGACTTTCAGAGACCTTTTAAAAAAACCTTTTCTTTAACGTAAACAATGGCACATCAGGTAGAAAAAATGGCAGCTAAGGGGAAGTTCTCTTCAGGAACTGTCAGCTCATCGACTCCGGTTACTAAACCAGAAGTAACCACAGACTTTCCCAAAATGATTGCTGCAGCACTGCGCCCCCTGCTGGACCAGATGACCAATCTTAATAATAACTTTGATATGCTGCAAAAGGAACTGAAAGAAACCTTGGCAAGAGCAGAGAAAACAGCTAAGAAGCTCAAAAAAGTTGGTGCTAAGTCAAATTTGTTAGAACAAAGACTGGAGGCTTGTAAAAAAAGAAAAAACCTCTGAGAAACAACAACTGTTACTTCTTCAGATGGAAAAACCAGCTTATGTCCTGAGATTCCAAGGTATTCCAGAGCAGAAAGGAGAGAACTTGAAAGAGATCTTAAGCAAAGGAATAACTCCCGTGGTGGGCTGTACAGTGGAAAATTTGCAAAGCGATATAGATTTGGTCTATCGCACCTATCCAGAATTTATTTAAAAAAACAAGCTCCCTGGTGAAGTTTTCGTAAAATTCTCTAAAAGGTCAAGGGACATAATATTGAGAGCGACAAATGGAATAACCCTAAAAATCAAAGGAGAAGAAAATAAAGTTTTGAAAGATGTTTCATTTGAGATTAGAGGAGGAAACAATACAGAGATTTGATACTGTTTCTACAGAAAAATACCACTCCCTACAGATGAATAATGCCTGAAGATCTTATCTTCAACTTCAACGGGAAAAAAGAAAAGATTGACTCTGTTACTAAAGCAAAATTGTTTTTGGAGCAGCAACAGAAAGCTACGAATGGATCTGAGAAAGCCGAGTATAGGAAGGTTGCAGAAGACAATGAGGATAAAGGCATGGGAAGAGCTGACAGCACCTCGAGCAGTTCCTCAGAAGAATCGTCTGACTTGGAATCAGAATTAGGAGATGCTGTTCCTAGACCTCTAAAAGTCAAATTAGACTTTGACAAAAAGAAGCTTAGAGAAAAGAAAGCTGCGAAGTAGTCTAACCCTGAAAGTCTGATGTTTTGCTTTTTTAATTAATAACTTAACACTAAAAAGCACTCACTGTAGTTATGATTGTGATTGTTTGTTTTACTTATATATAGCTAGTTCTCATCTTTTACTATTTAGATAGTAGGGAAACATCAACAATTTGAAGTATAACATAATAATGATTCTTGCTACTCTATATTTTAGGTTGTATCCCTTTCCCCTTACCTTGTAGGTTGTAGTGTAAAATGCAATAAAAATTATTTTTTAAAAAGTATCTGGACCTATAAGGAAGGTGTCCTTCAGGACCTTTTGTAACAGTTCCTGAGTCTAGCAGTTGCTGAAATACTAAGAGTGGAAGTGAGTGATTCATCTGACTCCGATCTCCTTAACTTTATGTAAGAGGGAAGCCTATTATTTTGCAGAATTACTTAGACTATTTTATTACAATAAGATGGGCCCATGAACTAGCCTCACCAGGGCCATGGAGGGGGGGGACTGGGGGCCCAAGTCGGCTGAAGGCCCTTGAAGCCAGTGTCATGCTGCATCCAACTGAATGCCTTTCCAACTATTTTCCTTTAAATGCAGTTCTAGCTGCATCCACTAGCTGCATCCACTAGGGAGCACAGTAAAAGGCACTCTGACTGTTGGCTAGATGCCTGAAGCAACCTTTCCTAGCAGATCATGCTAAGTCTATCAACCAAGCCAGCACTGGAGTAAAACAAGCGAGCAGGGCTGATGGCTGCTACAAGTAATTGCCAACCTTCAGCCTGCTAACAAGGTTGTTGTCTCTAATAGTCTAGCCTCTCTCTCTCCCTTTCCTTGCACCCAGCTCAGCCATATCTTGCAAAGTGGGAGTTATCCCTTTGTAAAGGCTTCTTTGCAATGTGAAAAACGAAGTAACCTTTTTATATTAAAATTAGATATATAACAAATTAGATTTGTAACAATGGGGACCCAAAACTGCATTATTCTCCTTCCTCCATTTTCTTCTCACAACAATCTTTGAGGTAGGTCTCACTGAGAGTGTGTCAGCCAGCAACTTCTGTGGCAGACTAGGATCTATTAGAGACTCATGACAGGTTGCTCTTATTACATGTTGCCTATTGTGAAGATAACCTGGTTCAAGATATTCTGGTTCCCTTCATCTTTTCCACTGCAACTTCCATAATCATTCTAGGGCCAGTTTTCAAACATATAGCATTATTTTCTGATGAGTTATACCTGCCACAAAGAGAGACACTTCGTTTCTATTCCAAATAGTACTAGGGGGAGCTGTCTCACCTTAGCACTGGAATCCCCACAATCATCCTGAAGCCTCCTAGTCTTATTCTCTGATGAGTTATGCTTGCCATAAATGGACAGATGGACAGACAGGCTATAGATTCATAGTAACAGCAAGTCAAGTGATTTTTTTTTTTAGTTATGATATTTGGTTTGGATCAGGGTCATGGGGGTAGGGACAGTATTCCCTCTAAGCTGTATTAGTGTGAGATAGCTCACAGTTTTTTAGCCTCCAGCTCACACATTTTTGTCTTAGCTCGGGAAGGATGGCTCCAAAGCCAACTAATTTATGCAGTAGCCAAATCGCACACTCACAACTTTAATGCCAGTATCTCACAAAGTAGAATTTTTGCTCACAAGACTCCACAGCTTAGAGCAGGGGTCCTCAAACTACGGCCTGCAGGCCACATGCGGCCCGCCGAGGACATTTATATGGCCCGCCGGGTGTTTATACCCGCCCCCCCCACCCGGAGCCTCCTCCTCCTCAGGGAGCGCAGCAGCAGCGCCCCCGCCTGCCCGCCTCCTCCTCCCGAGTAGCCCCATTGGGAGAGGTGCCTTCGAGGGCGGGCAGAAAGTAGCCCGGATGGAGCTCCTCCCGGCGGGGCAGGCACCTCCCCCTCTCCCTCCCCAGCCCAGGCAGGGTTCAGCCGGAGTGTCTGGGGACGGGGGGGGCTGCGGAGAAGAAGCTGCGTGGAGCAGCTGGGCAGGGCAGCAGCGGCAAAGGGGAAGGGTCCCGGGAAGGGAGTCGCTCGCGGGGGAGGCCAGCTGCCGGGAGGTCCTGGGAGGGAGGGAGGGAGGGAGGCAGGGGACACGCTCAACCACGGTTGCCGACTCCGGGGTGGAGAATTCCTGCACATTTGGGGGGAGGTGCATTCCGGGAAAGGTCTGTTTGGGGGGGGAGAACCCCCCGTGGGAGCAATGCCGGCGAGCCCCCCCCTCCAGTGCCACAAGGGCCCCCCAGGGGATTGATCCCTTTCAGCCGGAGGGGGGATGTCATCCTGGGGGCGAGGGCTAAGGAAGTCCCATTGAAATACTGGTAAGTTTGTTGATTTAACTTTACTTCACTTTAAATATTGTATTTGTTCCCATTTTGTTTCTTCACTTCAAAATAAGATATATGCAGTGTGCATAGGAATTTGTTCATAGTTTTTGTTTTTACTATAGTCCGGCCCTCCAACGGTCTGAGGGACAATGAACTGGCCCCCTGTTTAAAAAGTTTGAGGACCCCTAGCTTAGAGGGAGCATCGGCAGGGAGGTGGAATATTTGTCCAGGGTCCAGGGTGGCTCTTGGCAGCCCTGACCCTCACAAAGCATATGTAAAAAACTGGAGGGAAGAAAGATGGTTGCTTATCTGTACATATATATCAAGACAGCAGCCGAGTAGAAAAGTGAGGTGGCAACCTATTGGATCACAGCTTATTCTCTCAGTCACCATGGCATTCCAAATGTAGTATATCCCATTATTCTAGTCACTTCCAAAAGGTAGCCTTTAACAATTGACTCTGGAACACCTGCCAGAAATCTCTGCACAAGGCAACATGCTAAACTAAAACTAAGGGTGAAGGCCAGCTTCTTTTTTGTATAATGAAGGACAACTATTTTCCTCCAATGTAGACTAAAATAAAAACATGAAGCTGGGTCAGATCATAGGTCCATCAAAGGTCTAGCATTGTACAATATGACTGACAGCAACTCTCAAAATCTCAGGTAGAATTCTTCATATACTCTATGTACATCTTTTTATTTAAGATAAGCCCTGATTGGGATAGCCCAGGCTAGCCCAATCTTGTCAAATCTTGGAAGCTAAGCCAGGCCAATCCTGGCTAGTATTTGGATGGAAGACTTCCAAAGAATACCAGAGTTTTGATGAGAGGCAGGTAATGGCAAACCACTTCTGAATGTCTCTTGCCTTGAAAACCCTATGGTTTTCAAGCTATGATTTGACGGCAAAAATTTAAGATAGGCTGACAGTGACTATTCAAAGACATTCATTCATTCATTCAAATTATACCCCACCCTCCCCACCGAAGGCTCCCGGTGAAAACTGCAGATTCAGACCTGTGACTCCCAGATATGGTTTGCCTTTGCCTGTCTCTGTATAGCAGCCCAACACTTCCTTGGTGGTCTCCCATCTAACTACTAACCAGTGCTAATTCTGCTTAGTAGCCAACATCTGATGAGATCTGGCTAGCCTGGGCCATCCAGGTTAGGGCGCCCCCAGACTAGACTGGCACATTGGGATGTATGGCAGGGGAGCAGCCCTTCCCAGGGCTAATCTGGCCTCTCGGTATGCTTCTGTCTGTCTCTGCAAAGCCATTTCCCACAATGCTTATTCACACAACCCACCTGGCCCAAAGAGGGAGGGGGATTTACTTTTGCAAATACCTGTGACGTTGCTTAATTTGTAAGCATAGCTTAAACATCCCAGTGAAGCAGAGAGGGGAAGTGCTCTGCCCTAAGGCCATCATCCAGCAGTACCTTGTTGCCATAACCTGCTAGTTAGAGCAGAGGATGGAGTGCATCACCACAAGGCCTTCCTATATGAGTGCTTTGTTACTACACCCTGCCATCTGGAGCAGGGAAGGGAGAAAACTTTAATAAGGCTTTTATCTGTGATCACTTTGTCACTACATCATCCTAGCCAGAGCAAAGGGAAGTGTACTTCAGTAAACTCTGATCATTTTGTTGCTCAACAGTTAGAACCAAGACAGGGAGGGGAGCTCCTCTCTGTGAGTTTTTTGCCTGTGCTTTTTTAAAAAAATCAAGTTGTCTCACTCTAGTAAAATCAAGGCCTTTGATTTGCTTTCTGCTAGCCAGACAGGGTCAGAATCAGGATTATTAAGGGAAGCCCTTCCCTCTGGAGTCACTAAAAGCCTGTGACCAGACAGAGCTTAGAAGTTGGGACTGTCCCATCCCTAACACCAGGGAATGAGGCAACTGCATGTTTACATGCCAAGTTCATTCATGTATAAATTGTGTGTGGGATAGTCCATTGTGCTTCACTATAAGAAGTGAATTGGTAAAGAGAACAAAATCTTCCTTTTCCTGTACTCCACTGTACCTTACTGAACTCAGTTGCTTCAAGTGACTTTTCTCTCCAGTAGTGGAAAGCAGCAAGGAAAAGCAGAGAGAGGGAAAATGGTTTAGCTCCCTTAACCTAAATACAGTTTCATTGTCCTGTAAAAAAAATACACATACATCCTGTGACAGAAATGTTAACAAATACAAATGAGGACAATGTCAGACAGCATCAATAGTTTTTAATAGCAACTGTTAAAAATCTTTTAACAATGCACAAGAGAAACAAAAATAATTTTAATGAAGGTGTAAATACAGTTTAGGCAAAAAAGTAATATATTCAGCCAAAGGCAAAGGTGACTTTTCAACTCATAAAGAAGAAAATTACAAGGAAGTGGAAATAAATTATCAGTAATCAATTATCTGAAAGCAGCCAACAGAACAAAGGAATACCAGACTAGTAGAAGTGAACTTGTGGACCTAGATTGTTCCTAGAAAGACAAAAGAATAGTGTAGTTAATTTTCTAGAGGAGAAAGAAGTACTGTTGAATGCAGAGAGAATTGTTGCATGGCCTCTAGAAGTCTTTAGGCTCAGGTTCTCAGCTCATGTAAATTTCCATTAGCATTTTAATTCAGTGGAACTAGATTATTTATGACCCTTTGAACATTGTATTCATTTTAAGCTAGAGAACAATTGTAGAAAGACTAATTTACAAGCTCTGTTATTTGAAGAGAAATTGGGAGTGTAAAACTAGCTATGTTGATTTGTCTTGTAAGGATCATATATCTTTTTGTGAGCTGGAAAGATCCTAGTATGTCAATGGTATGAGATGGATTGCACTTTTGGACTCCCATCTTATAAAACATATTTATCTGCCTCAGACTACTTATAGATACCCAAAGTCCTTACAGAGTACATCCTACTTCTTCCTTTGGGAGTATGTGTTAAGTATGACACTTAACTCGATTTCAGCAAAGTGATTCAGCTTTATTTCAGCAACAGCTCAAGTCAATCAGAACAGCAAACAGCAGATCAACAGATGACAAAGGAACAGTGGAGCTATGCTCCCTTTTAAATGTTCCCAGCTAATGTAGCCATACATATTTACATATTAGTAACCAATAAGATTACAGAGATAAGAACCAATAGGGTTCATTCCCCCCAAGAGTTTGAGGTTCGTCCTGATAGGATGGCGCTTCTTAGACAACCAATCAGATGTTGAGGATTAGGATCCTTGTCTAGGCAGGAAGCTTGACATGAGTTTCTAATGGAGACATTTCACTTCATTGCATACATTACAGTATGTTAGTACATCATCCCAATTCCTTTACTTATTTTTCATAAATTGGAACTATCATTTGACTGCCATAATGGCCGAGTTAGATCAGAGAGACAAGTAGGTCAAATGGAGAAATCTCATCAACTGTCACTTGGACCACAGTTATTTGGATTGGTAATCCATCCTGTCACCAAAAACTGAGGGTATATACAACCATTTTTTTCATTTATATTTTTAAGGTTATCAAATACAGTGTTAATAAAACACTACAGAAGTATTTGTTTTTGCTGTATCTTCTAGAAATTGATCTTCTAGAAATTATGCATATTATATGATAACAAAGTAACACTATACTATAATCAAATGTATCTTTGATTTCTGCAAATTTAGACAGATATCTTTTTTACTAGACAGACATCTTTTCAGGAACAACTGACTGAGTCCAACTATCAGCCACCTTTTTATAGACTTACAACATGCAATTGGTGTATCTGCATTTCCTCCCATATCCTTATACAAGAGTCCCCAACATGGTGCCTGTGGCGCCTACGATAGCACCTGCTGAAACCTTTCCTGGCACCCACTAAGTGTTTTTAGAAAGTGGGAGGGACCAGGTGGGACTTTTGCCCAGCAGAGCTTCTGATTGGCCATTGCAGATTTGATTGGCTGTGCATTTAAATATATATATATATTGATTTGGCAACAGCTGTCATCACACCACAAGGATCTTCACTGTGTGTCTAAAGGTAAGCTACAGCAGCCATTTTGTGGCTGACTCCACTTCCTGCGGCAGCCATTTTGTGGCTGTGTCCACAACCATGTGTCAGAATTCCAAACATGCCTACAGACTCAAAAAGATTGGAGACCCCTGCCATAATACTTTCTTTCATGCTACTGTTATGTTTATCTACCGCTAATAGTAACACAATAAAGCAATATGGATCCAGGTGGGTAGCCATGTTGGTCTAAAGCTGCAGAACAAAGTTTGAGCCCAGTGGTACCTTTAAGACAGCAAAGTTTTATTCAAAGTATGAGCTTTCAAGTGCACCCACATTTCCTCAGATACACTGAAATGGAAGTTAACAGTATGGACTGTTAACTTCCATTTCAATGTATCTGAGAAAGTGTGTGCGCATACAAAAGCTCATACCTCGAATAAAACTTTGTTACTCTTAAAAGTGCCACTGGACTCAGACTTTTTTCTGCACTAAAGCAATGTAATCCAGGAATTATCAAGTACAAGGAATCTAAATGCTTCATGTTGTAGCCCAGAAGTGCTGCCTTACTCTTGGGTAGCCCCAACAATAGGGCACTGCACTTCTGACCTGAACCAGAGACCCACAAAGTCAGACCAAGGAGAGCACTCTTGGACTGAACCACAGAGCTAGCCAAAAGCTCTAGGAAAGGGTTTCCATTTTCAGGTTACACAAGGCAGCTCTCAGAGCAATCTCCAGCCTTCCCCCTCCACCCAGCAAGGTATGCATATGAAACAATGCCAAGTTCCACCAGGCACGGTATCTACATTTCTAAAGGTATTCAGTGGCCACCTGGCGAATAGCCCTTCTGTCTCCAGAACCTAACTGAGCCTAACCTAACATGTGATACCTACGTCTGTGTGGAAATCATTTGTCTCCACAACTGTCCTTCCTGCTCCATCCCTCAGGATCCTGAGATAAACCAATCAAACATTCAAATGTTAATTATCCTTCCTGATACTAATTGGGGAATCATTTCCCACCTTCTGTGTAAACCTGGGAACCTATTCAACCTGCCTTGGCAGGGACATCAGTGGTTATCAAACCCATTCAGCTGGCTTCAGTAGAGCCATCCAACACCTGGTTCATCTCATCAACACTATTGTGAATTCAGACTCTGCCCCTCTGTAACTTCATTGGTCACACCTAGGTTTTGCTCCTCCTGGTGTTACACCCCTTGGAACCCTTATTGTTCCAGGTAGTCATTTGTCTTCACCTAAGAAAAGCCCCTCAAGACCTCCCATTGATTCACAATGCCTATCCATCCAACCACACGGCCATCTCCATTATTTCACCACACTCCTCAGTTTGTACTAAGAAAAATACAAAGAAACCATAAACCAATGTCCAACAACCCTAACCCTCCATTGTTCTGTCATTGGTAAGCCACCACTCTAGCCAATGGGAACACTGCTGTTCCAAATAGCCATTTAAATAATTTTCTTGTCACATCCAACATCAACTTTTCAAGAGGGGGAAACACACTCGCTAAGTAATTACCCGCTGTCACACAGTATGTAATAAAATATTGCACCTTCTATGCAGTTGTGAGACGCCATCCCTTCCACATCTCTAACTAGTCTAATGTTCACTGATACTACATCCTCCAGTTCTCCTTTCAACCGTCTTTCTCCAAAGAAAACTGAATCCCTGAGATCTTGATTGCTGGCACTAATGCTTCTTCGCCTGTTGTCTCATCACCTATTAACTCTACCGGTTCCACCAGTCTCACCGTTATCCTTTCCCTCCCTCCTCCCTCCCTCCAGCATAAACAATTTGCTTTTCTCCGTGTTTATTTTTGCTCCCAATGCTTTCTGCTAATCATAAAGATGTTTCCTAGTTCTCTTCAGGTCCTCCTCATTCTTCAACCATACATATGCATCATCAGCATGTGCCAAGCTAACCAACTGAAACATCGGGGTACTTTGTGAGGTAAGTCCTTTTATTTGTTCATCCTTCCGAATTGCTCATAACAGGGGTTCCAATGTGAGTACATAAAGCAGAGGGCTGAGTGGACAACCCTGATGAAGGCCCCTACGAATAGTAAAAAAAGGGCCCCTTGCAGCCTTCTATGTATGGTCGTACTATCAAGTTCTCATACAACAAGTAAAGAAAATGAACAAAAGCAACCAGTATTCCGTACCACTTTAGAACTTTCCATAAAAATTGATGAGAAATACGATCAAAGGCCTTGCTTTGATCAAGTTGTAGTAACCTCTGATCTTTCTTTTCTTCTCTAAGGACTTCAAAAGCTTGTCTAAATGTACAAACAGAGTAAATCATTTTCCTTTCTGGGACAGCACTTGTTTGTCCCAGGGAGACCATTTTGTTCCCTATTTTCTTTAATTGAGTGTTATTGGCTCTTGTTAAAATTCTGTAGTCAATGTTAGTCACAGTGATGGGTCGCCAGTTGGATATCAGTGAAGCATTTTTATTTATTTATTTGTTTCGATTTGTATCCCGCCCTCCCCGAAGGCTCAGGGCGGCTAACAGGGGCATGAATGCCAATTTAAACAATATAAAACAATATCAACAGGTAAAATTATAAAATCAAACAATACAACATTACAATACAGCATCACCACCTTTGTAAATTGAACAATACAATACATTACAATACAGCATCACCACCTTTGTAAATCAATGACATTAGTCCTTCTCTAAAACTCTTTCCAGCTCTTTTGTTTTGCCACATAGTATTAAATAATTCTGTTAGTATAGGGACAAATAGATCTTTCATTTCTTTATAAAAATAATAGGTCAGACCATCGGGGCCTGGTGCTGATACACGTTTCCCAGCTAACAGTGCCTGAATGATTTCATCTTCTGTGAAAGGTGCATCGAGCTCTTCCATAGTCCATTCCGGTCGTTTACTTTCGATGGAATCTAAATACACCTCTATTTCTTGTTCATTCCAACCATCTAAATATTCTTGATAAAAGTCTTCAAAATACCTTGAAATGTTCTCGATAAAAGTCTTCATAATACCTTGAAATAAAACATACTATGTCCTGTTTTTCTGTAATCTCTCCCTGATCAGTTTGAGATCTAATTACTACCAATTGTTGTATGGGCTGCCTTCGTCTGTCTTTTTGCCACTCACCTTTTTGTAAGACGGGGCCCCAGGATCTAGCAAAACTCACCAGCCACCTTCATTGTCTTTGACATAATTGATGGCTTTTCACCATTTTTTGACATCTTTCCAGTATTTCCTTATCATAATTCAATCCTTTATCTCGTCACCACTGTATAGCCAAAATGAATAGCATTATGATAACTTTGAAGCTCTCTCGATGAATTCTTCTGCTTCACTATCTGGCAAACCCTCTTGATTGCCCCTTTCAGAGTTTCCCACCACAAAATCATGTCCTCAAATGGTTCAAGAAAATTAAAATATTCTACTTTTTGTCTCACTTCCTGCAATAGTTGAAAAAAATTAAATCTCTGTCCCGTAGTTTTCACCTAGGGATCAATTTTGAAGATTGTGATGATGTAACTTGGGTCCAAAAGCTCATCGGCAGTAGTATGTGACCCAACCAGGCTGTAAAAATTAACTTAAGTTCTCTAGTATGAAGGGTAGAATTGTACCACACTGTACCAATTCTGCTCACTGCTGATGGGTGATAGTAAGTCATTTTACTACCTTCAAAACGCTCATATCTCCTCTGAAAAAATTCTCTATGATGGGTCAGTAAAAATTCCAGAATGCAAACTGAATTCAAAGCAACATCCTTTAACTGTAGTTGGGTTTTCAGCAATTCCTTCAATCTCCACTCTTCCACTGTCAGTGGTTACACTGGCTGGTAGCCTCCAGGTCCCCAATAGATTCTAACATTGAAGTCCCCTGATATAATTAAGGCTCTATGAGGAATCAAATTATCCTTCAAAGTTCCCCACAGCTCTTTCCTTTTATCTATTGGGGCATAGAGCATTATCAGCCTATACTTGTATAGGCCAGAGTTACCGTCGGCATCGTCAAATTAAAATCAATAACTACCAGGTGTCCCAGACACGCATCTATAAATCTAATAATCTGAATATTGTCATTCAACTTAAAAAGTACTTCTGTGCCTCCTGCCCCTTCCTCTAATTTCAGAGACCATACAGATGGGCCCCATGTCCAATCTCTCTGAACACAACTTCTGTCCCTTGGCATCTTGATATTTGTCTCTTGTACAACAATAATATCCGTCTGAAGCCTAGAACAATTGTAGAAAATCTCCTCTTTCCTCCCCGCCTGCTTTAGACCCCTACAATTCCATGTAGTTATTGCTGCCATCATTATTAGATGTTAAAATAATAATAAGGAAAAGACAGTCAAGGACTGGACATGTATGGTACTCATATTATATTCAAAGAAACACCACGCAGTATACTAAATTACAAGTAATGTACATAAATAAACAAAATTACAGAATTACAAAAATTTATGTTGACTGTGTCCTTTTCCTGTTTTTATTTCCTATCTTGTTGCCATTCCTTCAAATCCTTTGACAATTCCTGATCTAGAACTTTGTCTTCCACCCCATCCTGAAACTCAAGAAGTGTGGCCTCACTAGTAGTAGATTTTATAATTTTAGAAACTATTTTCTTTGATCACTCTAAAATAACAGGCGGTGGATAATGTTTGTACTGTACTTGACCCAATGACTCCTGATTTAATGGAAGTTCCATAGAATCCTGAGATCCTTCATTATCTTCCTTCTTCTTTCAATATTTGTATTCACTGATTGGTTTCCCATCAGAATAGACTCCTCATTCTCTTCCACCTCCTCTGGTTTATTGTCTAAATCCTTATCTTCCTTTTCTCCCCGAATCTTCATTTCTTCCTGAATAACATTGCTCTGTTCCCTTCTTAGATCTGCTTGGCATCTATACACCACTAACTTAGTTCTCAGCTCCGTTATCCTCGTGTGAAAGTACAACCATTGATTTTCATATCTCTGCCTCAGTTTAGTTCCTTCAGAAGTCTACACAGATGTTTTTAACTCTTGGCATTTACCCCTATACTCCCATTCTAAGTCCTCCATTGTCATGTTAAATTCTTCATACTTGTGTCTAGTTTCCACTGTCACCTGCTCTAACTCTTCTTCTATCCAGGCGTTACACATTTTGATCCATATAGATGGGTCCGAAGAGACTTTCCCACTATAAACCAAAGAAGCATCCTCTCATTTCTCCTTTGTATCCTTATACTTCGCTTTTTCCTTTCTATCTGTCTTCTGTTTTTTAACCTGCTGAAATGAGCCCTCTTCCTCTGGACTAGGATTTTCCTTCATGCTTTTTGCTAATTCTTCCTCTGTAAGCAGTTCTATCTGTTCTTCACCTATCTCCTCCTGATCACCCAACACATTAAATCAATTGCCATATCTAGATCCAGTTCTACTGTATACTCCTTAACTGACTGTCTCAAAGGTGTGGCCTTCTTTTTGGAGACTTGTCTCCATCCCTCCTCTTCCAATTTCCCTTGTGATAGCCCCTTTCCAGGTTCATCTGACACACCAGAGTCCTCCTCACCAAATGATGATGAGCTTGGGGAAGTCCTCCTAGAATTAAATAAGTGAGGGTGAGCAGTTTTTAATTTTTCATATGCTCTAGGGTATTCTGTATTGTAAAATGCCGGAGGACACAGCAAATAAGTATCTCCATGTTCACCACACAGGTTACACAGAATGCCTTTCTTACATAAATTAGACAAGTGACCCTTTTCACCACAACTGGAACACAAAGGGGATAGACAATTCTGCCTAATGTGGTCATACCACCCACACTGAAAACAAGCAGGGGGTTGACCACTGTAGCGTGTTACTCCTCTGTCTGCTCCTAAAAAGAAGTACTTAGGTAGGTGTTGGATATGATTATCCCTCTGTAAGGCGATAATTGCCTTATATTCACCACCCCAGTATCCCCATTCATTCAGGGGGTTTTTTGTGGCATGAGTACCCTGCATTTGCTCTGTAGCCACAAATCAAGATCTTGCTTGTGTATATATAGTCAGAACCCTAGCATCACCATGAAACAGGGGAATCACATTGAAATCTGTCAAGGTCCCCATGCTCAACTTAGTGGCCACATGAAGACAACCCTAAAATCTTTGAAAAGCAGCTTCCAAACTCAGACAGATATCTGTTTCTCTGAGTCCTGGTGGCATAATCACTGCTAAAACATCCTGTTTAGGAATGTTCAAAAATCTGTCAACAGTACCTCAATCATATACCGCTCTTCCAATTTTTCTGGATTCATGCCTCTATAACAAAGTCTGGTTACATATCTTTGATGTGGATCAAAATCACTCTGATCCCCTGTTTCCTCAAAACAATCCTCTAATAACTTGTCATTAAGTAAACATTCTGTCTTATAATTTATCATACGTCTTGGAGTTTCTCTCTGTGTTCCATTAGAGCTCCTTCCACCCACCAAACCACCCTTATCCACAGCTGAAGCCTTTTGATATTCTTCCCTGCCTTCCCTTACCGTGCTTGCATAAGAGCGTTTCGGTTGTGAACTATTCAGTTGATCATCTAAACGTGAATGTTGTGCAGAACTGTATGTTTCTCTTGGTATCTGTGTTGGTACTTTTTTATTCAACTTAGCCCCCCTTTCCAGATCAGGAATTAAATCTTTACTACATCCCTCACCTAATTCTTTTGATGCTATTTCTTCTCCTGAAACCTCCCCATTAGTCAATACTGAGGCCTCGATTGTTCCAAAAAAGGAATCTACGCACTGAGCACCATCCGTACTTTCTCCAATAGTACTCTTTCTCTGTCTACGTGACTTATCCTGTTGAGCCTTAACTCCTACCCCTTTTTTATTTTTCCCTACCACCTTAGAGACATCTTGCACATTCACCAATTTGTGACTTTTCCCATCTTTCATCATGCCCTTAACTCCTCCTCCAGACACGTTCACAGGTTCAGAAAAATGAACAGCTACATCAATAGACATTTGTCCAATATAACTCACTGTTAACTCTAACACAGCTGACTCTATTACATTTGAAGGGTTTTCCTCTAAATCATCAGAGTCTAGCAAGGCCTTCATATTTCTGGTTTTCCTATCCCTCTTCCTTTGCTGACAGGCAGAGCTGGCATCACAGGTGAAAAGTCCAAGATTTGTTGACTTTGAACATCTCGTCCTTGCCTTTTCTCCTGGGCTTCAATACTGGACTGCTCCATCACCTCCAGTTCTGCAGGAGTCACTGGGTGAATGGGGGAAACACACAAAATGGATTGCGGGGGAGCCTGTAAAACAGGATCCGCCTGTTGGTCATAAAGAGCCCTTCTCTGATCAACATGGACTCCTCTCTCTTTCTGAGACAGTTGCACCTTCATGGCGTGGACCACTGCAGCTGACCAGATGATCCATTCCAGTCTCAAGACAGGCCTTGTTATAGTCCCATCCTCTTGTAAAGCCCATGCGTAGAATTCACCTGAGGTCTCTCCTTGCTACACAGCATGTTGGAATTGTCTTAGTAAAGTCATGAATCCTTGATTGGTTAACCATGTAGGATATACCTCTGTGTTTTTTTTCCCGTTTTTGTATTATTTTCATTTTCTATAAACATAATATTGCCGTATACATTATACATTCCAAAATTAACAGAAACTCATCCAGAGATTATTTGACTCTTCAATCCTTCACTTTGCTCATTTTCTTAAACTTTTTGTAACCATATATACATTTTAGACCAATTTTTATCATATTCCTTTTCACCTTTACCTTGAATAACATATGATAGTTTTTCCATTTCAGCAACTTCCATTAATTTATACAGAAGTTTGTCTCTCGTAGGGATCTTTTCATTTTTCCAGTATTTTGTGAATAAAATTCTGGCTGCAACTAATATATGCAAAACGAAATATATTTCATGTTTCTTAAATACCTCAGGTAGCATATTTAATAGGAAGAATTCTGGCTTCAGTTGTATACCCATTTCAAAAATCTCCTCTATCATTCCTTTTACCATTTTCCAAAATTTCTTTGCTTGTTTACATACCCACCAAAGGATGTACCTCTGTTGACATTCTAGTCTTCCTTCCAATAATCAACCTCTCAACCAGTTTTATAGATAAGACTCTAGCATAAATCACTTTTTGAAAAAATTCTGGATCTGCCTTTTCCTGCCCTTCACCAGTTACAAAGGCTATTAAAACACTTTTCAGATTATCCAGTGTCTGGATAAAATAATTTTTCTTCTTTTTGTCTAATCTAATTGTTCTGACCTCAGGCAATCTTAGATGATGTAACAAAAAGGCCCAAAGCTTTGGAAGATCAATTCCTTGAGGAGACGCTGGAGTTAGAATATTCAAACCTTTTGCCAAAGGAGCATTCTTAATTTTATCCCAGGCCTCCAGAAGCTTAGTCTCTTTTCTCCCTGACTTTCTTGGGGAAACTGGTTGGTTCACAGAGTCCATAGTCCTCTGTTTTGATAGAAAAAACCATTCCACCCAAACTTTCATCTGCTTTGATTTTAAATTCCTCTGGCATTTTTACTGTCTTTAAAACATCTTGCTGTTGGTCACCATCCCTTATAATTAGCTCTAATGAAGAAGGACTGAGTTGTATCACTGGGGTCCCCGTCTTCCTATTTTTAGCTAGGTGGTTGACTGGGTGACCTCTGGATCTGTATTTCCTCCAATTCGTGCTGGGCAGGCATCTCTTCATGAGATTCCTTATTCTCTAAATATTGATAATCCAGGACTTCTCCCAGACCTCCCTGTTGAACTATCACAGACTCACTGGGGCTCTTTCCTCTCTGCCCCTCATCTTGGTAAGTAATAGAAAACTGAGACCCAGTCTGAATAGGATATTGGGAATCAGCCTGAAAGACAACAGTATTGTAATGAACTAAGGCTTGTGATGAAACCTCTTGAAGATAAAGTGTTCGTTTCACCTTGCTTTGAATTTGTTCTTGTAGGATTACAGAATTCAAGGGTTCTGAATTGCCTGGATCTCTATTCCTGTCTTGAACCGGACTGCATCCTTCTATCTTCCTGATTTTTATTTCCTGCTGGATGAGGCTTTGTTCTCATAAAATAGAGGGATTTTGTTCTTCCCCCATTAATGAGAGGCCTCTATTCCTTTCTTCTCCTTCTTCTGAACAAAGTATTAATGAATCTTCCAGTACAGCATAGGCATGGCTTGACACAAAACAATTTATCTGGAACTGTCTTGTCTGGGATGACTGGGTGTCTGTACTCCTTTCTACTCTTCATGATCCTTTACAGGATGCTCAGGATCTTCCAAAACACTAGTTCAAAGACTGGATCCCCAACTTCTTGTATTAAAGCCTCCTTCAAGTCTTCTGCAGCTGCCTGCAAAGAAGCCTCAAACAGGGGCCCAGTTTCCCCATCACAGGGACTAGAAACTTCCATGAGGGCTTTAAGCTTTCCAAAGTCTGTTTTATGGGTGTTACCAGTGTCTTCTTCCCTCTCTCCCACTGAAGCTGTCAAAATTTGGTCATCTCCACTGTTTTTTTGAGTAATAAAGGCCTCAGAAAAATCAGGAAGTGGCTTGGGGCCTAGAAAGGCTTCTGGGTCTAGTAAGGCCTCATGACTAGGCCTCTCTTTGATTTTCTTTTTGATTTCCCATCTCCCCTGGCTGGGGAGGGCTCCATTTTCCACTCAAAAATGTGGGGGGAGTTCTTATGTACCCAGAGCACAAAAAAAAGTCACTTAAAATATGCCAGATATGCAAAAAATGGTACTCACTATGAAGAGCATCAGTAGCAAATAGCCTTCCCTGAGAGCTGCCAATTGCCACTCTTCTTTGGGCCCCCTTCTCCATAGTGCATAATGCTGGCCATTGGCACTATCCTCTGAAAAGACCACTGCATGTTTGGACAGATAATATAACCCCTGTAACTGACCCTTCTATTCGCTATCATCACCTCTGCTTTCATAGTTCTGAATTACTTGCTCTTTCTTGAATGCTGAATGTGCTTGTGACTAGGGAAATTCTTCAATAAAAACTATTTAATTTACTCTTCAAATCTGGAGTCTTCCTACTGTACCAGATCTTGGTATAAACAGGTGTGCGATCCCAGGTACCCCTCTAGCCTCCTTTGCTGCCTAGCTAATTTCCCCCAACAACAGGGCAGGCCATTGGTGGTAACAATGTAATGTAAATGCTTCATTTGATGTAATTTGGGGATCCAGGTGACTCTTAATTACAGCTACTTTATCAATTCTTAATAAAGAGCCTAGAACTACAGTTAACATAATTGATTTTTCACAAAGTCTAAGTAATTATTGATTTTTCACAAAGTCATCTGTCCATAGAACTAAGGCACAGGTTAAAAATGCCATGTTATGTTGGAGATCGTATTTCCTGGACTGATTTGCTCTGATGCTGTAGCATCTAGAGAGGTGGTTTAATCCTCTCTTCTGCCTATAGAAATTGCTCCCAGAGCTGCAGTTGGCTGTCTTAGGGTTGAGGTTGGGGAAGGGGGAGAAACTGAAACAGTGTGAAGAACTGTTTTTCCCCATCACCCAGTTATCAGCATTTTAAAGTAACTAATCAGAACAAAACACAAAACCAAAGTGTTTCAATAAAAAATATTACCTCAAATAATCTAACAAAACATCAATTCTATAACAATAATTAAAGGTTTTATACAGAGGAAAAATAAAATAATTATAATCAACCTAATAACAAAAATTTAATATTGACCGCCATCAATAAACAGAAAAGAAACACTATTTAGATGACTTTATAACTGAGAAAATTGTTGATCTACATAACTGGAACCAAAATCTGACAAATGCATCTGATTAGTACTTACCCAACTTAAACTAATCTTTGATGTGAACACTGTCAAAATTATTTACCAAGGAATGATAGTGTGTCTTCTGGGACATCCTAACCACAACACTGTTAATTCTTTCTGAAACTAGATATGAGGAATTTTGCACTTTTTCACAGCTCCACCATAAATGTAAATCTGATTGCAACCTATCCAGAATCTAACTTCCTTTGAAGAACATGCTTAAGTCTGTATGGTATTATATTTATTTATTTACAACCTACCTTTCTCCCCAATGGGGACCCAAAGCAGCTGACACAGTTTCCCTTGCCTCCATTTTATCCTCACCACCATCCTGTGAGGTAGTCTAGTGTATGACTAGCCCAAGATCACCCAGCAAACTTCCATGGCAGAGTAGAACTCAATAGCCATGGGATAAAAGGACAAGTCCTCTTGTGGATCAAAAACTGGCTTATAAATAGGAAACAGAGAGTGAGTATAAATGGGAAACTTTCTCAGTGGAGGGTGGTAAGCAGTGGGGTACCACAGGGATCAGTACTCGGTCCGATGCTTTTTAACTTGTTTATTAACGATTTGGAATTGGGAGTAAGCAGTGATGTGGCTAAATTTGCAAATGACACAAAGTTGTTCAGGGTGGTGAAAACCAGGGAGGATTGTGAGGCACTCCAAAGGGATCTGTTGAGGATGGGTGAGTGGGCGTCAACGTGGCAAATGGGGTTCAATGTGGCCAAGTGCAAAGTGATGCACATTGGAGCCAAAAATCCTAAATATAAATACACATTGATGGGGTCTGATCTGGCAGAGACTGACCAAGAGAGAGATCTTGGAGTCGTAGTGGATAACTCGCTGAAAATGTCTACACAATGTGTAGCTGCAATAAAGAAGGCCAACGCTATGCTGGGGATTATTAGGAAGGGAATTGATAACAAATCAGCCAGTATCATCATGCCCCTGTATAAATCATTGGTGCGACCTCATTTGGAATACTGTGTACAGTTCTGGTCACCACATCTCAAAAAGGATATTATAGCATTGGAAAAAGTGCAGAGAAGGGCAACTAGAATGATAAAAGGGTTGGAACACCTTCCCTATGAAGAAAGGTTAAAACGCTTGGGGCTCTTTAGCTTGGAGAAACGACGGCTGAGGGGTGACATGATCGAGGTTTATAAGATTATGAATGGGATTGAGCAGGTTGAGAAAGAAGTACTTTTCTCCCTTTCTCACAATACAAGAACTCGTGGGCACTCTATGAAATTGCTGAGCAGTCGGGTTAGAACAGATAAAAGGAAGTACTTCTTCACCCAAAGAGTGATTAACATATGGAATTCACTGCCACAGGAGGTGGTGGCAGCTGCAAGCATGGACAGTTTCAAGAGGAAATTAGATAAACATATGGAGCAGAAGTCCACCAGTGGCTATTAGCCACAGGGTATGGATGGGAACTCTCAGTCTGGGGCAGGTGATGCACTCTATTCTTGGTGCTGGAGGGGGCAGCAGTGGGAGGGCTTCTGGTGCCCTGGCCCCACTGCTGGACCTCCGGATGGCACCTGGTATATTTTGGCCGCTGTGTGACAGAGTGTTGGACTAGATGGGCCATTGGCCTGATTCAACATTGGCTTCTCTTATGTTCTTATGTTCTTAGAGATTAGGGATGGGCATGAACTGAACCATGAAACAAAATTCATCATGAATTTTGCCCTGTTTGTGATTTGTGAACCAAAGTTTGTGACAGGTCTACCATCACTAAATTCCATGAACATTGAAAGCAGTTCATGGTGGTTTGTGGCAGTTCATGGATAGAGCAGAAAGCAGGGGTTTGAAGGGGCTCCTCTCTATTCTTTCCTATGGAGACTGGATACTATTACTCTATGAAAAACTAACTGGACAATCACATTTTAAAAAGGGGACATTCTGTTGGACTACACTTGGCAGGACTATTTTGATGAATCCATAAAGTGTAACATTCATAATTTGATTTATTTATTTAGGCCTGGATTCAGCAAATCCATTTACCATTCAAAAAAGTGAAGAATTAGACCCCAAATTCTGTCACTTCCACCAAGTAAACTAACGCATAAAAGCATGACAGTGCATTTCTTTTCGAAAGGCTGACCAAGATACAAAGCCAGTCAAAGTTAAGAATAACAGGTGCTATTTTAAGCAAAATTAAATTCTTCTAAGATCAATGGGCTTAGAAGGAGGTAATTCCGTTTAGGACTATACTGTTCCTTTCACTTCAAAGGATTAATTAGCACATTCTTAAGTAACCATACTGAAATAAAAGTGCTTAATTTTGGCTGGATTGTGCCCATATGCCTTACATCTTCTTTTACAGTGAACTGAGTGCTTTGCAATCATCATACATTATTGAGAAGACCCAGCGTAGTGTAGGGGTTAGAATGTCAAACTAGGATCTGGAAGACCCAGGTTCAAATCCCACTCTGCCATGGAAGTATGCTGGTTGTTGGGTCCAGTCACTCTCAACTAATCTACTTCAAAGGGTTATTTTTATAAGGATAAAAAGGAGTAGAGGAGAATGATGTGGTAAGCTGCATAGTACCCTTGATGAATACAGAGATTTGAGCCCAGTAGCACCTTAGAGACCAATAAGATGTGGCTATTAGCCACAGGGTATAGATGGGAACTCTCAATCTGGGGCAGGTGATGCACTCTATTCTTGGTGCTGGAGGGGGCAGCAGTGGGAGGGCTTCTGGTGCCCTGGCCCCACTGCTGGACCTCCTGATGGCACCTGGTATATTTTGGCCGCTGTGTGACAGAGTGTTGGACTAGATGGGCCATTGGCCTGATTCAGCATTGGCTTCTCTTATGTTCTTATGTTCTTATGTTCTTATGTTCTTATGTTCTGGGTGTAAGCTTTCGAAAGATAAAGCTCCCTTCATCGGACACAGTAGAATGCAGTGGATTCTACTCCTGGACTCAATCTATAGTAGACAAAGAGGTTTACTGTTGACATGTACAGACCTTGTCTAACTCCTCTAGAAGTAACTGTTCTCTTCACTATATCTGCAATGTGCATGGATTGTTCTCAACAGGAACAGAGCAAAGTCAAGATCTTAATCAGATACCCACGCAAATACATGTATCTTTTTGGTCAATAGAAACCATGGAGACTGGTGTGAGACTGTGTTGCTTATAATTGACAGCTAGGTAGGGGTGGAGTGGCTCAAGTAGTTAAGACGCTGAACTGCAGGCTGGAAGGTCGGTAGTTCAGCAGTTCGAGACCCGAGTGTCGCATGACAGAGTGAGCTCCCATCTCTAGTTCCAGTTCCTGCCAACCTAGCAGTTCGAAAGCAAGAAATTGCAAGTAGATAAATAGGTACTGCTTTGGTGGGAAGGTAACAGCGTTCTGTGTGCCTTGGCATTTAGTCATGCTCGATACATGACCACAGAAATGGCTTTGGACAGCACTGGCTCTTTGGCTTGGAAACAGAGATGAGCACTGCAACCCTAGAGTCAGATTCGACTGGCTTTTGAGCAAGAGAACCTTTACTTTTACCTAGGGGTAGAGGAGTTCTATTAAGCATTATATAACTAGGATGTCACACATAGCTCTGTTCTTCAAATATAATTGTACAAATTCCTGCTTCATAAATGCAGTTTAAACAAATCCAGAGGATTAGGCAGTAATGCTCCTTTTGTAATGGAGTGGAATAAACACTACTTGAAATGTGTAAATAAGAAAATCAGTATAATCATTTATCAGCCTCCTCCAATATTTTCTGTCAGCTCATCTACTCTCAGGCACCTATGTGTTTGTGACTAAATTAGGTGTACTCTTTTAAAAAAAACCTCACAATTTATTTCATAAAATCATTCTGATATTAGATTCCTACAAGCGTCATAATTTGAGTGGCAGGCAAAACGTTTTTAAAGGCAGATGAAAACGTGCTCACAAGCAGTTTTCGGTGGTAGTACATCATATGATGGCATCACACAAAGGACCAAACTAGATGTTATGGTCTACTTATGGTTAGACCCATGGCCACTGGTGCCATTTTAAAGAAGAAAATATCCATATAAAAAATGGGGGGGGGACCAGGACACCTAGTCCTGCTGAGCTGCTAGCCCCGTCAGGATGGAGTCTTCATGGCATTTTTATAAGGCCATGTTCTTCATTAAATTGACATTGCTGGCCTTCAGGTTGGACCTGTGTCTGCTGTAACTTCTAGTTTGGCTCTTAAGGGACTGAGTTCCTTTGGTGCTGGAAATAGCTGAAAAGCAGGGACAGGGGCCCCACTTCTTCCCTATCTTGTACATATAAGCTATAGGTATAAGGCATCAGTAATACAAATATGGCACAACACAGCACTCGTGCTCTTTCAGAGCACACTTCTCATTCCCTGAAGCCCCCAGGTTTTCTTCTTTCTTCCCATATCCCCCACCCAATTTCAAGATTTTTAAATTTCCCATGATCTTTCCAGCAGAGACTTGAATCATTTGTGTGAGAAGAAAAAGAGGAACTATAGTCCACGTCAAGTCATATTGCTTCCTCTTGTCTTTCCTCACATTGTTCCCCTCTCCTGTTGATTCCTACATGCACTGAATTTCTTCCACCATTACTAGTGAGGCCTTATGGTTTTAGGGTTGGAAGTAGAATAAACTGGACAAGAAGCTTTCTCTCCTCCCTACATTTTCCATCTGCAAAAGAATAAATCTTAAAGGTGTGCATGAATATCAAGTCAGCTTCCAAACTACCCCAACAATTCTATACATTTTATAGTTGTCTTCAGCCTTGTATTTTTGCAGGAACTATTTGCATGTCAGGATAAATGGGTTGCAATGTTATGACCAGCTTGTTTCAGTCTGGGTTTTCTATTATTGGATTATAAAGTCACAGGTAGTCATGATGACAACTGGATCCAATTCAGGTTTTTGTAATTCTGTATTAATACAGGATAGAGGGCAGAAGAGGAAACTGACCCACCCCATACCATGCCTTTCTCTCCCAAACCTCACTAGCCATTTCCCTCCATTCCGGTGTTAATTCTGTTATCCGAATATGCTTTATTTTTATTTATTTATTTATTTGACTTCTGAATGGCCCATCCCTGCTCGTGCAGGGCTCTGGGTGATGTACAACAATGGATAAAAGTTCTACAACTAAAATACAGCAGTACCCATAAATAAAACTCCAGATGACGAACTAAAATCATTTCCAATTCCAGACTCCCAGCTACCTCATGGGCAGCAGAGGAAGAGGGACAACTGATCTAGAGAGCAAAAGAGGGTGCCAGCTAGAGTGAAAACCATTGCTGCCCTCATCCAAGTGCCTGGCAGAACATCTCTGCCTTACAGACCCTACAGAATTGTAGAAGATCCCATAAAGCCCTGGTGGTATTTGGCAGAGAATTCCACCAGGTTGAGGCCAGGACTGAAAAAGCCCTGGCCCTGTTTGAGGACAGCTAGACATCTTTGGGGCCAGGTACCACTGGCTGAATGCTATCCTAAGAGCATAATGCTCTCCTGGGGACATACCAGAGGAGATGGTCCCTCAAGGCTGTAAAGCTCAACACCAGAACCTTGAACTTGACTCGGAATTCTACTGGAAGCCAGTGCAGCTAGCACAGCACAGGTTGTATGTGTGCCATCTGTGACATTCCCATCAGGACTCTCACCACCACATTTGGGATCAGCAGAAGCTTCTGGGTCAACCTCAAGGGCAAGCCAGCATAGAGCAAATTGCAGTAGCCTAGTCTAGAGGTGACCTTTGCATGGATTAATGCAGCTGGTCAGGGCGCAACAAGAAAAGTGCCAACTGCTGAGCTTGGCACAGATGAAAATAAATGCCAGTTTGGCAATATGCACAATTTGGGCCTCTATAGTCAAAAAGGCATTCATGATCATGCCCAAACTCTTGATAGACTGAGTCCGTGTCAATGGTACCCCATCTAGAGCAGGAAGTCTGTGCCCCAACCCTGAAATCTCTTTCCCCCCTTTCCCGCCAGCCACAGAACCACCATCTTGGTAGGATTCAGTCTCAGCCCAAGATTAGGTGGCCGATAAGTCCCAGTTATGCAGCTGTTACATTCAGTTTGGATTCAACATAAAAATTCAGCATAGTCTTTGAAGTTGGTGCAGGAGGATGAAATGACTGGTCTCCAGCTGAAATTTACTTGAATGTTTGTACTATTATGTTAACTACACACTGAATACTTTGTATTAATCTCTGTAGTTGTCTCAGGACTGAGTGATCTCACAGATACAGGCTCCTCTTCTAGTAGCAGAAAAGAGCAAGAGTCCAGTAGCATCTTAAAGACTAACAAAACTTGTGGCTGGGTATGAGCTTTCATGAGTTCACTGCTCACTTCTTCAGATACAGCTAGAATATCAGTCCATCTGTCATACATATTGGAAAGTGGAGCCAAATGACATTAGCAGGCAAATGACAAGAGAAGGAGTGATTGGATTAGGTGTGATATGCAGAGAGGTAGAAGGCATGGAGAAATAAGCATTGCTAATGAGACAGGAAACTTAGGTCTCAGTTCAGTTCAGGTGAATGCATTGTCTTGAACTTCGTCATCCGTTGCAATTCAGTAGTCTCTCTTTCTAATCTCTAATGAAATTCCTTTGTAAAATAACTACTACTTATAGATCAGCAAATGAATGTTCCGGAAGGTTAAAAACAGGCGTTTTTGCAGCAACAATATCCTCCTGATATGGTGAGAAAGATGATTGGAAAAGCCAGAATGATACCCAGGGACAGCTTGCTACAAGACAAGCTCAAAGAAAATGACAACAAACACACCACTATAGCCAGGGCTTTTTTTTATAGAAAAGGCCCAGCAGGAACTCATTAGCATATTAGGCCACACCCAACAGCATGAACTCATTAGCATATTAGGGCACACCCTGACAGCAATCTCATTAGCATGTTAGGCCACACCCCCATGTTACCAGAAGTGTGATCATTCAGCCACACCCACCTTTTGCTTCTTATTCTGTTTACCTTGTTTGTTGTCAAAACCCAGGGCTTTTTTTGTAGCAGGAACTCCTTTGCATGTTAGGCCACACACCCCTAATGTAGCCAATCCTAATGAGTTTCTGCTGTTTGGTGTGGCCTGTTATGCTAATGAGTTCCTGCTGGGGGTGACCAACTTGGGAGCCAGCCAGAACTCCATTCCTGTGCATTCCTGCACAAAAATAGCCCTGCCTATAGCTCACAATTCAAGCCAGCTCAACACATTATTAATAACCCATGCTGGATAGTGACACTTCCGTCACACAGGCACTGGGGGAATGACCTTTTCTTGCTTACAGCCAGCCTGCTAACCTAAAACAACTTCTCACCTGCAGTGATAAACTACTTAACAGTAATATGGACTCTGACACCAAGGCCTGAAACAAACCAAGATGCCAACTTTGCTCTCATATAGATCCTAGCAACACAATCAGTGGACCCAGCAACATCAGCCACACCATCTCATGTTCCTACTTTTGCTCATCCTCTAGTGCGATTTATGCCATCATATGTCAGCAATGCCCTTCCACTCTCTACACTGGACAAACAGGCTAGTCCCTTCAAGAAAGAATTAATGGATATAAGTCTGACTTCAGAAACCATGACATTCAAAAACCAGCAGGGAAACATTTGAATCCAATCACACCCTTTCTTGTCATTTGCCTGCTAATGTCATTTGGCACCTGAAATCCAATATATAGGACAGGTGGACTGATATTATAGCAGTATCTGAAGAAATGAGCAGTGAACTCATGAAAGCTCATACCCGACCACAAATTTTGTCTAAGGTGCTGCTGGGCTCTTACTCTTTTCTTCTGCTACAGACAGACTAACACAGCTACCCATCTTGGTTATTTGCAAGTCCTAGATCATTTGGGTTTTCCTTAAACAAAGTTTCTCTTGTACTTCCAGCCATAGGAGAGCTTGATTTATGTATATTCTTGAAACTAAGAAGCTGCCTCAAACATTTGTGCCCCAATTAATTGATCTACTTTAGAAACTATCAAATACTATAGAATAGCCATGCTACAAACAGGAGGAAAGCATTGATGGTAGCTATCAAATAAATAAGTGCTTACACCCAAACACTATATATTCTCTGAGCAGTACACTGAAACAGAAGATTATACCATTAGCTGAGGCACTGTATAATAAATAATACATAATAGAAATGAGCTTCTGACTTCATTTAAAAAACCTTCTAAACGACACACATCCTTAATAAATCAAAAGCAGAGTCATTTATTGTCTTAAGCTGCTTGCTGTTCTCCCTTATATCTAATACTTCTAATTGCTGTAATTAGAAGCACCCTGTTGAATACTTCTCCTCTGAACACTTTTTGAGCTATCATTCTATACTATACCCATCCATGTATACACATTATCAGTCTTAGTTAATTGTGTGTTAAAGATATTAGCTAGCTCTTTGTACTGTCATCTGATATACTTTACCCATGTTATATATTTCAATTAGGTGCTTGCTCTCTCTTACTTCCTTTAGTCATCATTTCAAACAGTGGCTGGGGTTATCAAATGCTCTCATGGAATTTATACTCATCTGTGCTTCTGTTTTCAGGATAATAAATATAATATACTCATTCAGTGGGATAAGAGTAGCCAGAACACTTGCATTCTGATACCGTCAAATCACTCTCCTGCAGCAATACAAGCAGTTACTTCAATCACTGTAGTAACTGCAGCTTTTTTGCCTGTCAAGGGAGGCACAAACATTTAGTTTTGCTCACAGACAGCTCACTCACTCACAGAGATGGCGTGTGCACAGACTCATGCCTGCTCTGTCTTATAGCAGTATTTCTCTGAAGACGTTTTTGAAGGATACTTGCTTGTTCAGGGGTGTCAATGGCATTTGATATAGTAATGCCCAGAAGAAAAGCAGGGTTACCCCTAATCCTATATAAAAATTAAACTTGTTACCAAAAAAAAGTGTCTCGTCTAACAAGAATTTGTTGCACCCAGAAAAGTTGAAGACAGCAGGAAAAGAAGAAGACTCAACATGAGATGGATTGACTCTATAAAGTTTAAATTATGATGTGAACAAGAGTAGTCCTTTATCTTTGCTCCTTTTTTACAGTACCTTTGATGGAAGGAAAAAGGATTATGATGATAACTACCACTAGCAAAGCAAGGAATCTCCATCCAGTCTTCCTGTAATTAGCAAAACATTGTCTAACAACTCACATTAGCAAAATATTGTCTACCAACTGTACTTGCCATGATTTTTTCCCCCTATGATGTTTATGAGATAACACCTGTGTAACTGAGCAAAATACAATGCATATTTTAGGCACAGTATGTATTTCTTTAAAAATCCATCATACTCTGTCACAAGTAGTTTTCTGACCTTTGATTTGCTGTTCGCTGTGCTACATCTCCTGATACCTGAGTTATGTTTTGTATCCCCAGTTCTTTTGGTCTGCTCTCCATAGTCTGAGCACGAGTGATGCCATAACTCTGGGCTGTCCCTGCTTGCAACTCAGTGGTTCCCCAAGGTATTAAAAAACAGAGCACTGCACTACCTGATCTTGAGCAACTTAGTGGCTCAGTTCCAACTAAACAACAAGCCTGCATTATGAATGAATTTTGAATGCATTATGAATGAACTCTAGAAATATTCAGGCTCATGCACTCCCCTCTTCACCTTTCCCTCTCTCATCCCAACACCAGGCTCTTAAAAACAGCTGGGAGGAGACAACTAGGTGGTGGAGTGGTAGAAAAGGGAAAGAGATCCAGAGCATGGGGGAAACAGGAAGATGTAGAAATGAAAGTAGTGGAGAAGGGAATCCAGGAGGGCTGGAGTAGACCCTGAGTGAAGGAGACTACAGGCGGCTGTACTTGATGTGTTACAATTAAATGTATTTCCTTTTCCCAGGAGGTGCCATAGTACTCTATGAAAGCAGATGAGGCTGTTTCAAGCGTAGAGCAGACTAGGTAGATTAGAATTACTGCATATAAATCAGTCTAATCTAGTTCAAGTTTATCCTTTGGAAAAACTGAGACTGCTGGAAACTCTTAGCAAGGCTGTATGTCTGGCAGAAATTAACTGTTTTAAGAGGAAATCCCTGAATGTTTCCTGACTGAAAAGATATTATTCAGTGGTGAAAAATAATTTAAGGACCATATAAACTATTGGGTTAGAATGTATAAAACACTTTCTGACACTGTAACTTGTAAAAGAAAACATTTATCCTAGCCCAGATTGTAACATTACTTTGTTTTGTAACTTGCTCTCCACGCCTGTAACAATTTAGGCATTATAAGGAGTAAAATTTTATATGTATGTATGTATATATATGTGTGTATATATATATATATATATATATATATATATATATATATATATATATATATATATATTGTAGTTCATTTTTAACCCTGCCTTGAGAGTCTCAGTAGTGTCCTGAAAGAAAAACAAAACTTACTTCATAATAAGGAACCTACTAATCTATAGCCGTCAAAATAAAACCTTAAATATACTGCCGCAGCCACCTTGGAAGGGAAGGGAGAAGGTTTATAACAGCCTGCATAAATTAGGCTGAAATTGTAAAAGGCTGCCACAACTCTTTGCCCTCATGCTTTGAAAAGTTAATCATGGTGGTTGGGAGATCTGCCAGTTTTGCATCTTAGTAGCTGCAATTGTATGTAATAAATGACAAAATTCTGGGCATGTGGCAGGAGTTCTTAGGAGTTCTTACTAAGCCCACTGTTAAAAAGTAGAATCCAACTTTTCATTAATGAAAACTCTGCACGCTCAACAGTATTTCTTTTATCAATATGAACTGTAGTTGTTTATAATGAATTCTTCTGTTGTTTAATAAAGTGTAATTCATATTTAAGTACCTGTAATTAGTGCTACAATGAATGCTCTTTCACCAGCAGGAACTGTAAATGACCACTTAAATTCTTTCTCTGAAAGTTATATATTTCGCATTGCAGTAGGTCCCAGTGCATTGTGAACCTGCTGTGTATGCTGCTTCCTGTTCAGCATTTCTAACAGGAAAGAGGGCAGCTGTATGAAGTGGCAAGCAAGAACATTGCCACTTCCACTCAGCCTTCCATTGCCATTACCATCTGCCCTTTCCAAACATCAGGTGGAAAGAACTGATTACAAGTAACAGTGAATAGATTTATTCAATTTACTAAGCATCACTTTCTTTCATACTGGCACTTACTGTGACTAGAACAGAACAGAACAGAAAAACTATCAGGATGAATGAGTAATGTAGAAACCAATGCCCCAAATGCCAAAAATGCCATTGATTTCAATGAATTGGTTTACTGTAGAGTTAGGTAGGAACAATGGAATTATTGTGTATTGATCTACACAAGAATTTAATTTTCAAGGTATGAAACAGGAAATGTATGTACCAGGAATTGAATATACAATATTTCCAACATGAACTTATTGGGAATAAGCAGTATTGCAGTTTGCCCCTAGAGAAAATCATTGTCATATTGGGGGGGGGGGCTTTTTAATGGAAATGTTTGGCTAAATAAGTATAGAAGAATTCATTAGCAGCAATATTGTGATTTATAAAACATTGGCCTTTCCTAAATACAGCAAAAAGGCTTATCGAAAGATCTGAAATATACAGATAACAGCTTTGACAGTGCCACAGATTCTATAAAACCTTTCAGGTGCATGTGGCTGAGCCTCTGTCAGGTATAGGCCAGCCGTCTATCGGTAGATGTACAGGTTTCATGGAAGGCCATAGTGGAGCCATACATAGTTCTGCCCTGCCAGTTTACAAGAATCTCTGTGTGGTACTGAGATACCAGAAAGTTTCAAGGGCTTTGATCAATGCAGGTGTTCTAAGTAACAATCCTGCACTTTCATCTAATCCATAAACTGCTTGGGCTGCCAGTATATTGCTACATCTGACACTGCAGTGTAAAGAACATGGCAAGGTTACACCAAACCTTTTGCAGTCTGACAGTGTACCTATAATCAATACAAGTGACCTATTACTACAGTTTTGGAAATTTACAAAAGTCTATGCCAGTGGATGAGAAATTAACAATAAATTTAAGTGTTGTTATTAGTTCACTATAATGGATAGATGTAATTTCTGGCAGTTTCCCGTGTTTTTACAGGCTACTAAAAATGTCACAAACATTTCCAAATTGTACCAGTACAACAGTATATCAGAAAAGGGCATACACATTTGTGTTCATTACAATGAATGTGCCAGAGCTGAAGTAAATAACTGGGGACATATGTCAGGAATCAATCTTATTTGTAATGATTTCAAATTATCTCAGCTCAATGTACTGTCTAACAGATATATCTCATTATAGTTAATGATTTACCATAAAAGATCTTATGGTAATTAAATAGAATGAAAAACTGCTATGCACACTGAAAATTAGAGAGGGCTCTATTTTATCTGTTAGCCATCCACCTGGCCATGGTTACACATGAATCACTAGCATCAGATTAGACTTCCATAACAGCATTCTGTAAGGGCTCAGAAATTAAGCTGGTCTGGAGTGCTGCTGCCAGATTGTTGTAAAGGCAAGCTGCTACTGAAAGAATATTTGTATTTTGTTTCATCTTAATTGGTCATCAGTACAATTCTAGGACCTCTTCAAAGCTGGCTTTAAAATCCTAAACAGCCTTGGATGACAGTATCTCAGAGACCACCTTCTCTTTGTTTCTCCCAACTGTCGGAGTCACTGTGTGTAGTCACACACAAAAACATTAAAAAGGAAAGCCTGTTAAAGTACTAATCTTTAATAACTGTAAGAGAAACATAAAAGCCACTACCTATGATTTTTGTAGTGCATACCCCTTTCATTTAAAATTTCCACAAGTTCCTTTCATTGTAATCTTCATTCATAATAATGTGGTTGAAGAATAAAAGGAAAAGTTAATTTGCTTTTTAATGCAGCAGAAAATGCAGAAGGGATATGCTTTTGTACCCTCAGATATACACCTCATACAATCTAAGCACATCTTATTAAGAAAATAAGAAAAACTGATATATGATTTTATGTCATTGATTAGAATAGATTTCATTTTCAGCCATTCAGACAAAGAATATAATCACAGGCTCTCTATCCACGTTGATGGATACTCCACATCTATATTTATAAAACTGTTCAGATATTCACCCTTTGAATGTCAGTACATAGAATCGCCAAGATTCGAACACAACTGAATGGCTAACAACAACAACATCATTTTAAACATATATAACACTATATGAAGGTCAGTTCTAGTTTATTAATTACTTTTTTGTTTTGAAGTGTAAAAGTGGTTTACAGGAAAGACCTGTTTAAACTAAAAACAACAAATGCCAGATAGAGAAACAGCAAATAAAACCAGATTAAAATCAACCAAAACTGCGATAAAAAGCAGAAGTACAAATCTCTCCAAAAAAGCTCTGGGCAGAAAGAATGACTCTTAGCTTGGCACCAAAAAGCAAATAAATATAGGCACTACTCAGATCTGTTCCAATATGCTCAGTAGAAATAGAGATTATATGGTTTCTCGGTATTCTGAATAAATTTGGGTTATATTTATACTTTATTGTAAATGTTTAATCTCTTTGAAGAAGGCCTGAACAGAAGAATCTCATATGATCAGATAAGGTCCTGAGTTCAGCAACAAAAGTATGTATGAACTGTCCAGTCATAGACAGTAAAACTTTTTTGAAGCTGTTCTTCAAATCTCTATGGCACTATTATTTTTGCCTTATATGAAAATTTATTCACAAATCAAACATATGGTTCTATTGATAAGTAGAGGGAGAAGAACCTTGTCTTCCAAATAACTGTTTAGGACTTATTTCCACTGAAGAAAGAAGTCTGATGTTGTAAATAAACTGAGAATATTTTTCTAGAGATAATCTGGATAATGTAAGGCCCATTTCAGATTACCATTCTAAACCGGAAGTTATTCATTGTTGGCCCGATTTTGAGTTAAAGCAGTACAGGGATGGGGGTTTCATACAGTGACTTTCCTTCCATTAATGAGCCTCCTCTGAAGTGCTAATGGACTCACAGGGCTCTTTTTGTAGCAGGAACTCCTTTGCATACTAGGCGACACACCCCTAATGTAGCCAGTCCTCCAAGAGCTTACAGAGCTCTTCTTACAGGGGCTATTGTAAGCTCTTGGAGGATTGGCTACATTAGAGGTGTGTCGCCTAATATGCAAAGGAGTTCCTGCTACAAAAAAAGCCCTGACTCAATGTATCTCAATGGTGCTATAGCGCTCACCTTAGAACATATAAAAAGTCCAAGGAAGATCACAGGGCGAAAAAGGTAGGAAGAAAAGGTGGTATTTTAGGAAGCACTATGGACAGTGATTCAGAAACACAATGAAGGGGTTGAAAATGGAGAAAAGCAGTTTCCTTCAAAAGTGGCTCAACCACACTTTGCTAACCCAATGCAAGCGGGTTTGTATGAACAGGTAAATAAATTCTGCTAGCAGTCGGTTACTAAAAATGGTCTGTCTGAAATGACAGACAAAATCCATTAGCAACCAGTTACTAAAATGGAATACAAAGGCAGTTTAAAAGGGTCTAAATGTATAACCTAATTAGAAGTGACTGTAAATGTTGTGCAACATTAAAAAGTGAACATTCTTCTGACAGTGAAGTGCAATGAACTCTATGTATTAACAATACTGTAGCAGTATGCAGGTGGGGGAAAGTTGAGGCTTTTAGATCCAACCTTATCTTGGATTGCCTGAGTGCCTTCTGTGACTCAAATTGCTTTCAGTTAATGCCCTACCTATGGCTGTTCATGAAAAGCAATGAAAGTGTTATGTATTGAGCCTGAACTGTACTTGCAAAAGAAAGTAGCTTGGGAGAGGCACGCATGCGCTAAACCAAGTCGGACGCTGAAACTCCGAGCTCCCCCGTAAACTAAGGAATTTACAGCTCAAAGGATTGTAAACAGCCAAATACTGGCATATAACCAGGTGGGAAGATAAGAGGGAACCAAAGAGCAGCAGAGTCTAGAAACGGCAAGTAAAAAAAACCCCTTTATTTACAACCACTCAGTGAGATAACACTCACACAGCAAGAGCCTAGCTCATTAAGCCTTAATTAAACAGCTAAGGATGGCAAAAAATATCAAGGAACTGTCAGAACAGATAGCAAACCTCCAGAAGATATTCCTAGCATCTCAGGAAAAAATTAGCGAAGAAATTAAGGCTGTACGAGTAGATATGGCTAAGATAAGGAAAGAAATTGCCAACATAAAGCAAACAGCAAATTTTGCCAGGGAAAAGGCTCTGGCAAATGAACAGAGGATTGGCTCCCTAACAAAGCAGATAAATGACCTCTCAGACAGGAATAGGAGAGCAAACTTGATTTTGACAGGAATCTCTGAAGAGGTTTCTACCAGGAACCTGGAAGGAGTAGTAACAGAATGGCTGACAACTAATGGAATCAGGATTCAGTCAGAAGATGTTGAAAGAGCTCACCGCCTGCAAAGAAAAGGCAAGGGAGGAGCCCCTCGTGACGTTATTATCAAGTTCTCCAGAGAAAAAATACAACAAATATATAAGGAGCTAAAAAAGAGGAAGGACTTGAGCTTCAGGGGCAGGAAAGTTTGGGTGAGACAGGATTTTTGCCAGGAGACACTAAAGCAAAAGAAAGTAGCTTGAGGATGCATAACAATAGCTTGCTAGGATCCTAGAATGGACCAGTAGGGAGACATGGATCCTAGAGTAAACCAAGTGGGAAACAATAGAGTATAAATAGCCTATCATTGGAAGTAGGGTGTGTTTTGGGTTTAACCTTTCCCAGACATAAATACCTGGCTTCGGCCAGGGTTTTTCAGTCTTCTTTCCCCTTGCTGAAATCACTAATAAACTATGAGCTGATCACTTTACGTGTCTCTAACCCAGTATATTTCATTGGTGACGAGGATGGGATCCTGATGAGTGAGCCGGCTTCAACCAGCACCGCAGCGCATACCGAGCCCCTGAGCACCAAGCATCGCATCGCTCCAAAGACAATGGCTGCCGCTCCAGGACTCCTGCCGGAATTCAACCCCATTCACCCAGAGAAGTAGGAATCCTGGGTTGAACACCTAACCTATTTCGTAGAGTTCCAAGGCATCAATGATGCCGTGAAAAAGAAGGCCCTCCTGCTCCTTGTGGGATCGATACCCTGGAGCTGGCGCAGAGCCTCAGTGTGCTGACCATGCTGAAGCTCGCCACCTTCAACGATCTCATTAAGTTTCTCACAGACCACTTCGCACCCAAGCCCACCTGCATGACTCGCTGCATGGAATTCTTTGAGGGGAACCAAAGGCCAGGTGAACTGGCCTCGGCTTACATGGCTGCCCTATGCAAACTAGGCCTCCATTGTGAGCTCACCACAGTTGAGGAAGCGCTCCTAGACCGTTTTGTGTTTGGTCTTAGGGACAAGAAGTTCCACCACAAGCTTGCTGGCCAAGCGGACATAGACCTCCCAAAGGCACTCCAAGTGGCAATAGCATTTGAGAAGTCCAGGGAGGGCAGCCACCGAAAGGCCGACTGCCAGGCCACAACCATGCACCAGGCCGCCATTTCATTGACCTCCAACACATCCGACAGTGAGGAGGGACTGCAACTACCATGACCAGGATGCCACAACCCCAGCTGCTCCATTCCACACCGCACCACTGAGTGCACACCAGCAACATCATGCGCCAGCTGTGGGGACCCTCACAAGTGGAGATTGTGATGCACAGGGGTATATTCCAGGTGCAGAGGCTGCAGTTTGGGGTCAGCATAGCCTCGAGAATTTTTCAGAATCTAATGGACTCTGTCCTTAAAGGGATTCCTGGGGTACAGCCTTTCTTCGATAATGTTTTAATCACCACGCCTACTGAGGAGGACTTCGCCATGAGGCTGCATACAGTCCTGCAATGATTTCAAGCAGTCAGGCTCAAGGACAAGAGGGGAAAATGCCTACTGGGAGTTCCAAGGGTTGAATTCCTGGGCTTCTTTGTCTATGTGCAAGGCATCCATCTGGCCCCAGACAAGGTGAGTGCCATTGTCAACGGGTCAGCACCCATGTCCAAACCAGAACTTCAGGCTTTCTTGGGGCTACTGAACTTTTATCACTCCTTCCTGTCCCACAAAGCTGCAGTTGTGGAGCCACTGCATCGGCTCCTCGACAAAAGAGCCCCTTGGCTCTGGGGCTAGAGACAAGCCACTGCATTCCAGGCCATCAAGGAGCTACTCACTTCAAACACTGTCCTGGTGCACTTTGATGAAACCTTACCGGCCATCCTCGCTTGTGATGCTTCCCCCTATGGGGTCAGCACAGTCCTGGGCCACTGGCTTCTTGGTGGCACAGAGGTTCCTGTGGCATATTATCCCCACACCCTATCCTCGGCAGAGAGAAATTGTGCTCAGATTGACAAGGAGGCTCTGGTGATCATGGCGGGCATCAAGAAATTCCATGATTACCTCTACGGGCGGCCCTTCACCATCACAACCAACCACAAGTCACTGCTGGGCGTGCTGGCCCCGGACCAGCAGACACCACAGATGCTGTCCCTCAGGGTGTTGTGCTGGTTGATTTTCCTGTCCAGTTACCAGTACTCACTCATCTATCACCCCAGGAAGGCCATGGGTCACGCTGACACCCTAAGCAGGCTGCCACTGCCTGCCTGCGATCCGGCCCCAGCACATCACATCCTGCTCCTGGAGGCTCTCCCTGACCATTCTCTTCTGGTCTTCGATGTGGCCTGCCACACTGCCAGAGATTGTGTCCTCTCCTGCATTTGGGACTGGGTCGGGAGGGGATGGCCCATCAGCCAGGTGGACCCCAAATTCATTATATTCTCCTCCTGCTGGATGAGCTGTCAGTACACAATGGTTGCCTGTTGTGGGGGAGCAGGGTGGTGGTGCCAGCACCGTTGCACCAGCAAGTCCTAGCTGCACTACATGAAACACACCCAGGAATCATGCAGATGAAGGCGCTGGCCTGCAGCTACGTCTGGTGGCCAGGCATGGACAGCAAAATCAAGGACTGTGTAAAGCAGCCCCGTAGCTATGGAATTCTTTGGGAGGGGGCCTCGGTGGGGCCCGCCAGCTAATTAAATGAAAGTACAGTGCAGGTGGTAAGTTGGAGCACTTTGGGGGCAGCGACTAGCGATCTTCCTCTTTGGCCACTGGGTAACCCCGAACACCACCATCAGCTGCAGTCCCACAGAACTCCTCATGGGCAGATGCCCCACAACCCAGCTAGACTGCCTACATCCAGACCATGCTCTGGAACACAGCCTGGCCCCCAAGAGTCAAACAGCACCCCATGGATTCTTCTCTGGCAACCCCATCTACACCCAAAATTTCTCCAGAGGCCCAGCATGGGTCCCTGCCAAAGTTATCAGGGTAACAGGGCCCTTGTTGTATAAGGTGTCTACAGAAGATGGACAGCTGTTCCGGAGGCACATTGACCAGCTCCACTGCCAGCTCCTCCCAGCAGAACTGAGTCTGCCTGCAACACTCCTGGAGAACAGTGACGAGGAGCTGCCAAGCCCCCTGGAACCAGAGCCCGAGAGAGACCCACCTGCAACCAGTGAGCAACCAATAGCCAGCAAGCAGCCATCTGAGAGTGCAGGTGGAACACCAGAATCAGCTGTAACAGGCAGCCCTGATATATCGCCTATGCCGCCACCACCCGCCAGTTCCCCGGTGGGACCATCCGACTCTGTCCCAGTTACTTGGGCCCTGTTGTCGGAACTGTGCCGCTTGAACTGTGAGCAGCGCAGGCCAGCCTACTTAAAGGACTTTGTCAGTTGAAGAGGCTCTGAACTTTTGGGGGAGGGGTGTTATGTATTGAGCCTGAACTGTACTTGCAAAAGAAAGTAGCTTGAGGATGCATAACAATAGCTTGCTAGGATCCTAGAATGGATCAGTAGGGAGACAGGGATCCTAGAGTAACCCAACTGGGAAACAATAGAGTGTAAATAGCCTATCATTGGGAGTGGGGTGTTTTGGGTGTAACCTTTTCCAGGCATAAATACCCGGCTTCAGCCAGGGATTTTTAGTCTTCTTTCCCCTTGCTGAAATCACTAATAAACTATGAGCTGATCACTTTACATGTCTCAAACCCAGTATATTGCAGAAAGTTTCATAATTATCCATGCTCTGGTCACATTAATTTTTATCACTGTAGTGCACTCTGTGTGGGGATGCCTTTGAAGATCTCTTGGAAACTTCCAGTGATTCAAAATACTGTGGAAAGTTCATTGAGAGGGACACACCACAGTGAACATATGGCTGTTGTGTTGGAAGATTTACATTGTTATTCAGTGTGCTATTGGATGTAATTCAAATTGACCTATGAAGGACTAAACCAGGGGTGTTGAACTCATTTGCTATGAGGGCCATAACTGACATAAATGGAACTTTGTTGGGCTGAAGTCTGATATTTAAAGAAAATATATAAATGGTGGTGCAGATTAAGCAGGGAATGGAAGGTATACATAGGAGTGGCTGTGAGGTTGGAAGGGTGAGGTCCAGGCACTCATTTACTCCAAATGTGCCTTTGTTTTCTCTCCTCTTTTTAAGAAGAAAGGGGGCTGCATATCTGCATGGTGGCAGATGGGCGCTCCCCCCATGCAAGGGAAGAAGATTGGGTGAAAAAGGAGGAGGAGGTGGGGCTGGACAGGCGTGGAGAGGCAGATAATCAAGCAAGCTATTGCAAACCCAAATGAGATTTTAGCAAAGATGGGGAGAGGAGCAGCTGCAGCAGCCCTGGGCTGCCTGTGACTGAGGCAAGCTGGTGAAGAGGAGTGAGCAAGCACCCACCGCCTACGGATGGCACTTTCGTAACTTCCTCAGTATTAAAGTGCAGGTTCCACTAGACTGTCTGCTCTGCTGGTGTGGCTAATATCTATCGCTGCAGCCACGGGGGAGAGGATGATGTGAGGAGGGAGGGAGGGAAGGGAGGTGGAATATAGGCCCGGTTAGAGGGAAGAGGAAAAGGGAAAGAGTTGTCTGTGCATGCAAGCCACTTCTTTTTTAGAAGAGGAGGGCATGTCACTCACACACACACAAAGGAAATGCCACCTTCCCTAGCACATGCAACCTTTAAGGCCACTTCAGACATGATGGAAAGAGAAACATTTGCAGCCAGCACCGTAATAGCAGTGTTGTTTCTCCCCCCCCCCGCCCCCAGGAAATGTGTGAAAGAGGCAAGTGTTTACAGGTGTAGCAAGCAGACAGCCCTGTAGCCCTGGCAGTATATGGTACCTTTACAAACTGGCAGCCTCATTCCTAGTAAAAAGAATAAATAACTGGTTGTATGGAATAAAGTTGTATGGAAAAACCCATCTTTTGCTCCAGATACCTTTCTCCCTAGTCCTGGGGTTCAGTAATAGTATGTTTGCTCTGCAGACAAAAGCCTGCTTGCAATGGGCATGGCCTCTCCACCCCCAACTGCATTGCCACCTCCTTATTCCCCCTTCCACCTCCCAGTTTCTCATGCCTCCGATGCCATGGTGACCAGTTCTGAATGGGAGGAGCAGCTGCCCACCAAGCTTCCTCTCCCCTGGCCAGGCCAACCCTGAGTTCCAGCAATGCAAAGCACTGTCAAACAAGCAGGCAGACAAAGGCAACCAATTGGGGCACATGGGCAGATAGTGGGAACACTGATGATGAGCCCAACAAAAAAACAGACACACAGACACACTCACCTTTCAGGCTCGTCATTCTTGCTCGTGCTGCTCATCCCTCATGTAGCGCCAAGCAGTGAGGTGGTGGGGTTTGTGTCGGAAGAGGATGGCTTTTGGCTCCATCCACTTAATTCATGGGGGGGGGAGAAGAGAGCCCCAAAATGTGCGCTACCCTCAGCAGCTGAAAGGGAGGTTCCCTCCACTTCTCTCTCCCTCTTGCCACTTGCTTGTGGGCTGGATTAAGGTCCTGGGTGGGCTGGTTCTGGCTTGCAGTTCATACATTTTACAACCCTGCACTAAACAGTCTCAACCCAAGAAATTGGAAGGACCACCTAATTCTCCTGCTCTGTGGGTGGTGAGGCGGACACCAGCACTAAATGCCATTAGTACCACAGCCACCAATGCTGCATGCAAAGAAAGCAGTATCAAGCTGAGAAGGCTGTCCCTTCCACTGCTGTGGCAAACCCTCTCCCCTTCTCGTCTGTCTGTCTGTCTGTCTGTCTGTCTATCTATCTATCTATGTCCCCTCACAGTAAAATCAATGCCCAGACCAAACCCCTGGACCTAGAAACACAATATTTGGGGAGAGCACTCCTATCATGATATAGATGCTCACTAAAAGGGATTTTTAGAAATTCAACCCCTAAGCGGGTCAAAAGGGGTAAGATGTGCTTCCCCCACTGATTCCTATGTGGCTGCCAGGCTGCTGCCTCCTTGCACCCCCCACTCTCTGACTGGTCGGCTGCAGAGCTGAGGTTAAAAAAAAGCAGTTATAGAGAGCTCATGACAGTTGAGGAAATCAGGAGTGGCCAGCTACCAGTGAGGTACAGTAAAGCTGCTGGCCCAGCCTCCCCATGGCTTCAAACACACTCCCCTTCCTACACCTGACAGGCGGTTGCAGGGTGCTTAAAGCCATCAGGGAGATGGCCCAGCTTCCACAATGACTTGCAATACCCCTCCCCTTCCTACACTGGACAGGCAGCTGCCTGTCAGGTGTAGGAGAGGGGGTGGGATGCTTACAGCCATTATGGAGGCATGCTCAGCAGGATCACCTTAGCACTGCTGCTGGCCCAGCCACACCGATGCCATTAAACACACTCCCCCTCCAACACCAGACAGGCAGGTGTCTGTCAGATGTAGGAGCAGGGCCAGGGTACTTTAATCCATCAGGGAGGCTGCCCAAGCAGAAACACCTTAGCAATGCTGCTGGGCCAGCCTTCCCAGTGACTTTAGACACACTCCCACACACTTCTCCTCCACCTGACAGGTCTGTCAGGTGCAGGAGCAGGGGCAGAGCATTGAAATCCATTGGGGAGGCTGCCCAAGCAGCATCTCCTTAGCAATCCTGCTGGCCCAGCCTCCCTGATGCCTTCAGACATGCTACCCCTCCTACACCTGACAGACAACTGCCTGTCAAGGGTTGGAAGGGGCATGGAGTCCTTAAAGCCACAGGGTAGGCTCGCTTAGCAGGATTTTGTTAACGCTGTTGCTGGCCCAGCCTCCCTGATGACTTTAAACACAATCCTCCCCCCCTACACCAGACAGGTGGGTGTTTGTCGGTGTGGGAGCAGGGCCAAGGTACTTTAATTCATCAGGGAGGCCTCCCCGGCAGGATCACCTTAGCAATGCTGCTGGCCCAGCTTAGCCACACTCCCACCCACTCTGGAAATATACCCCAAATTTGTAGAAAAGTGGTTTCCTGTATTGGGTTATCTTCTCACAGTGTGGGTTCTAGAAAATTGGTTCCTATGAACTTGCTCAAGATGTGATTGCTCAGATGTTGTTTTGAATACATAGTTATGCCCCACTTCTTAAATGCAACATAAATGAGAAGCATTTTTGTTTTTTTGTTTTTTGAAAAAAGTATGCCCTGCACACACACACACACAATCCAATGCCGAGGTCAAATCCCTGCACCAAGAAACCCAAAATATGGGGAGTGCATTCCTACCATGACACCAACCCCCACTATGAAGACATTTCTGAGAAATATGACTCCTAAGGCGGTAAAAAAAGGGTAAAATGTGTTCCCCAATTGTTTTCCATGTGCCTGGCAGGCTACTGCCTCACACACACACACCCCCGATTGGTCAACTGTGTAGCTCAGAGTTCTGAGGTAAAACTTGCCTACTTGCACCCACCAGTCCCTAATTGCTCAGCTGTGGTTCTCAATGTTCTGAGGTAAAAACACAGTTAAAAGAGACTGCAGACAGTTGAGGACAATTACAGAAATCAGCAGTTCAAGACTCCTGAATGGACATTTCTCATAACACCCAGCATGGCAATTGCATTTATGAACGTTCGTGGGGAAATAGTAAAGGACCTTTCTAGGAGCCTGCTCCAGAGTGAGCTCGCCAAGCAGCCTGGTGATTCTAGCACCTGAAGGCAGAATCACCACTGTGGTCTACAGAGAGGTCTTTTGGTGGTGGTGGGGAAGTGCGTATGTCTCACTTCATCCTTTACACTACAATCTTCTCTATTAGAATTCCTACAAAATGTTACCTTTCAATTTTCATATCATCATATTATAACCAGATTTATGGAACTTAAATACCGTAGCAAAGCATGGGTATTAGGCTAGTAAGAACATAAGAGAAGCCATGTTGTATCAGGCCTATCCAGTCCAACTCTCTGACCGATTTCCCACTAGCCACTGCTCCGTCCTCACTTTTCCTTTCCCCCAAATCTATGTGTCAATTTCCCACTACTTGCTGCACGGCCATATTTTAACCCACAGCTTCACCCGATTTCCCCCGCGTCTTTTCGATCCTCAAAAAACAGGATCGATAAGATGTGTGGGAAATCGGGTGAAGCTGCAGGGCAAAATGTAGCTGTGCAGCAAGTAGTGGGAAATTGACACAAAGAATAGGGGGGGAGGAAAGGCAAGGACAGAGCAGCAGCTAGTGGGAAATCGGTCTCAGTGTCACACAGTGGACAATACCCAGGTGCCATCAGGAGGTCCACCACTGGGGCCACCCTCCCCGAGGGGGGTATGCCAGAAGTGCCTTTTTTGCCCTTTTCTGACTTCAGAGCATTCCCCGGACCTTCTTTTCACCAGACTAAAGGTCAACTCCTCCCTGAAGTCACAAAACCATCTTTTTCCAGTCAGTTGACAATTCTACCATGACTGTTATCTTTCTGGGAAGTTGTATACAGGTAAGTAGCCATGCTACTTATGAAGTTATGTTTAGTTTATTTTACAAAATGTATATCCCACCTTCCTGCCCTCACAAGGGCCACCAAGGCAGCTAACATATTAAAAACATATACAGTAAAATTGCATTTTAAAAATATTAAAGCCAATCAAACAATAACGCATAATTGAAACCAGTTAAAAGCTTATAAAAATAACAACTAAAACATTGGGCAGCTAGGAGGGATCACTGTGGGAATACCAAACAAAACAAAGAAGTCTTCATATACTGGCAGATTAATATCATCCTATTCCTTGTAATTTGCTATAACTTCAGATACTTTTTCTAAATTTATGCCAAAACATTATAAATCATCACTTTAAAAAAGTGCCATCAAGCTGCAACCATCCATTCCAGGCAAGAGATGAGCAGAGGTAGCTAGCAGTTGCCTTTGTCTGTGTAGTACCTCCAGTCTCTTGTTCTCTTGTTACCTGCCCTGAGCTCACATGTGGGGAGGGCAGGATATAAATCCAATCAATCAATCAATGGTCTCCCATCTAACAATGGCAGACTCTGCTGGCCTATTCAGGCTGCTGAAAGATAAAGTGTGCTGTCAAGTCACCACTGACTCCTAGTAACCCCGGGAAGTTCCACCTCCTGGGGTTTTCAAGCCAGAGGTGGCTTGCCATTGCTTTCCTCTGCATAGCAACCCTAATCTTACTTGGTGGTCTCCCATCCAAGTACTGATGGCGTCCAACCCTACCTAGCTTCTGAGCTCGGATGAGATTGGGCTAGACTGGGTATCTGGTTGGAAATCCCCACGATAGTCCCATTTCCAACATGTTCCTTCCAAACACCAAGTTGCCAAAGTGAAGCGAACATCTGGGCTCATTCCTAGAAATGTGTTTAGTTCCAGGTGGTCAGCCATGTTGGCCTGAAGCAGTAGAACAAATTCAGAGTCCATTGGCACCTTTAAGACCAACAAACCTTTGTTGGTCTTAAAGGTACCACTGGACTCTAAATTTGTTCCTAGAAATGTGGTTAAGCAGTTTTCTTTTGTTTGCAGGCCATAACTTATCCAAAAACATTTAAAATTAGAATTTCAACTTCAGTATACGGTCCCAACTTAAACTATGGTAAATATTAAATGTTAAAAGTTTCCTTATTTACTTTCTTAACACACATTTTCTATCTGAACAGTTTATTTAAGGCCCTGGTACTAAAACTCTAGACATGTGAAGACTGTGTCTCATCAGAATCAACAATGCTACTCTATTTTACTTTCTAATTTATAATGTTTTGAAATTAGATTTTCAGTGACACTTTTGAGTTCCCTGTGCTAAGAACAACAGTGTACTAACTGTAATAATTATTGCCAGTCTTCTGTGCTTGTGCTGATTGCATGCCTGCAAAATTCATTTTAAAATGTACATTTTAAATCTTATCTCTTATATTAACATTTTTCTTTTCTTTGAACCCAATTGCTTGGATACTATTTTGCAGTTATAATAGGATTCAAATCCACAAGAAGAAAATTATGAGCAGATTAACAAATCACAGATTCCTGAGATGCCATTTCCTCATATTGTGTTGTCCTGCTCTATGCGTCCTATCCTGAATCTGTATTTTTGGGCCCATGGTCAAGCAGATGAGCTGAATCTGAATCTAGACAATACAGAGCTAATGGCATTGGTGGAAGGCAGAGTTGGAAGGGCTTGATTCTAGATAGCATTTAGCTGCGGTTGTCAACAATCTGGATTTTAAAATGTTCTGTCCCTTTCATGGAGTTTTAATGTGTAGAAATGGGCAGTTGAAGCTTTTCATGGTCTGGAGATAAATAACATCACCTGGTAAATATGCCACTGAGCCTCTATTAAGGGGAGAGGACATTTTTATTCCAGGCTGTTGGCAACCATAGTTTTAGCTGATATTATCTTGCCCAGATTAAAATTTGGGATATACATGCTCCTCCCCCATTTTCCTCACAACAGTGAGCAGCCCCTCCAGGTTCCCAGCAGCCACTGTCAATAGATGTTGCAGCCCTTCCATCCACTGCTGACCCATGGAGAAAGCTTCCTGCCACTCTCAGTGATTCTCCAGCTGCTCTCACTCAGTTACTGCCCACATGGATGACAGGGTGAGAAAATGGGCTGAGCCAGGTGCAAGCCCCAGCAAGGGATTGGAATCTTCCATGTCACACAGGGCACCAGCAGCTCTGCCAGCTGGCTTCAGAGGATGTGCCTCACTTCTGGCTCCTTCACTCTCACCAGTTTCTGCTGCCCCAGCTCTGCTGCCATCTGAAGACATAGTCCACCTGCTGCATGGCCTCACCCTCAGTCGCTGTCCCTGGGGACTCTGAGATACTCAGTGTCCACAGGACAACTAATACAGCTGCTGCAGTTTGCCTTGTGGTGGTCAGGGCACAGAGGTGGTCCACCACATCAGCTGTGAATGACAGGGAAAAGGGTTCTGGGGTGGGGGACAGAGGTGAACTGTCAGCCCATGTGGACATGCATCCTATCCACTGGCACCATCACCCATCCTCACAGTCAGATGACCTCTCTCACCCCCCACCTCTGCAGCCTGGGCACTGTGGTTCTCCTCTGCATTGCTCAGTGCCATCTCCTCCTGGTTCACCACAAGGGGATGCCTGGGTTCTTGGCCCCAGGGTCTCAGAGGAGCACCCCAGCTGGGGAGATGGGGCCATCACACTGACAGTGTCCCCCTCCTCCCTGGATCATGAGGTGAGAGGCCAGTTGCCCTGGCTTCTTGCCAACCCGGTGCCCCTCTCAATCACCTCCAAAGATGGTCCTTCAACAGCATCCCCACTCTGAGACTCACCTGCAGGGGGGGAAGGGAAGGAGACAGCAAGTCCAGGGCATGTGGGAAGGGTTGGGGCCTGCACAATGCACTAATCTCCAGGCAGACCCTCCATCACTGCCCACTCATAATGTACACCCTCAGCCATGAGAGCATGTATACATTTCTGAGCAAAAGAATTGTTCCTGCACTTCAGGGTGGACATCTCCATCTGAGTGGAATGTGCCAGAGCAGTGACCCACTCCACTGCCATACGTCAGAAGGCATGGCAGCACGATGTGGCAGAGCTGATCCTGGTGGCTGCTAGGACTACGCTCACATCTTCCACCACCAACTTTTACAACAGCTTCTTCTCAGCCTTAGTGCAATTAGGCTAGTGGTGGCCTTCACCGCCGTCAGATGTTGGTGCAGCCATGCCACCTACACATGGGGGAATGCAGAGGCAGGGCAAGGCACCACGGGAAGCCATAGAACCCCCTGGCCTCATATCATCTCTCCTGTTCCCACAACGGGCAGCAGCAATCAGGAGGAGGCTGCACACACATGGAAGCTCCCTGCAGGGACAGGGGGTAGGTAAAGAGGGTTTGTGGAGCCCAAGAGCAGCTGAGCCACATAGGTACAAACCTTTGGCCATATTAAATGCAACCCTTGGCCAGCCTCCCCTGGTATGGTGCCCCCTTCTGCTACTCCTGCCTCTGCTAGGCATTTAGTACATCCACTTACTGCCCATGCTCTATGTCTGGGTTGACAGAGTGACAGCAGAGAAGGCACCATGCTCACCAATACCCGGCATGCCTCAGTTAGCTCCATATGTCAACCCTGGATCATTTCCACCTGGACAGGGCAGCCATACAGGACCTCTGTGTGTGGAGTTCAGACCAGCTGTCTGGAGCTCTCCCTCAGGTTCCCGGCCACTGGATCCTTCCAACGGGTTATGGCTGAGGTCCTTGAGGTAGCCTAGTCTTCAGTGAGCTGCTGTCACCAGAGTAAGGGTGAGTCAGCTCCCTAAGCTCTTTCCTTCTCCCTTTAGGATTGTGCTGTAAATAACTTTAAACATTTAGATGCCAGAATATACATTTTCAAAGAAGCAATCAATCAAGCATCATTGGATAGCCCATATACTCAACATGTGACTTGTTTCCATGTCAGAGGTCAAGGAGGTCAAGGTGCTGGAGGGGCAGCAGTGGGAGGGCTTCTGGTGCCCTGGGCCCACTGCTGGACCTCCTGATGGCACCTGGTATATTTTGGCCGCTGTGTGACAGAGTGTTGGACTAGATGGGCCATTGGCCTGATTCAACATTGGCTTCTCTTATGTTCTTATGTTCTTAGGAGACTTTCCAGATTAAAGTAGTCCCACTTTATGAATGGAACTCCAGATGTATTACTTGGCCCCCAAAACTACTGTGGGAATTGACATGTATTGTGTCATGGTGCTGAGGAATTTTCATACTGAAAATCACATATACATACTGCCTGCTTTAAGCTTCAGTGGGGGGAAGCTATATGTAATAAAGCCTGTTCAAAATACCACATCTCAGACATTAGGAAGATGATCTCATGCCTGTTCTGAACAGCATGTGTAATATTAAGCATCTACAAAAGATGTTCCCTTGTCCTCTGAAGCTTGAGATGATGTAATCCTTATTCTATTCCCTGTGCAGGATTTATGTACTGGATTTGAAATATGAAGATATTTGTTTATAGAGAACATGTGTTTCCTTGGTCCATGCCCACCTCTCCCCAAAAAAGGTAGGCTTTTAAGGGTGCAGGAATAAATATTAGTTTGGATTGCATCTTAATTTCTCCATAGACTGAGCGTCAGGAGGTTTCCATTTGTCTCTGACTAGTTTTATGTGTCGGATAATTGACTGCTGTGGTTTATGCAATCTATGAAAACCATTTCCTCCCACTCTTTCAAGAGGCTTTTCACTTCTGCAGTCTTTCAGAGGGCCTAGCAGAATGAGATAAAACATGAAAGTTTAGTGTAATACAGATGTACTATTTAAGGGTTATTTTACAGTTCAGGCTGTTTTCATTTTTCTTGTGCTCATCCAGGGGTCTTTTGGGGGGGAGCTCAGGAGCCAAGCCCCGCCCCCAGCCGGCGTCTCGGAGAGTCTTTCAGGCAGCCGAGTGTCAATTTCAGCTCCATTATATCCTATGGGCCATTGAAGTCAATGGTGAAAACATAGGGTATATTCTGGGGGCTAGAGGGGAAGGGGTTTGAGGGAGAGACTCCAAACTCACAGGGTAGCTGATGGAGCCTCTCCCCAAGATACCCACCAAGTTTCAAGAACATTGGATCAGGGGGTCCAATTCTATGGGCCCCTAAACAGTTTGCCCCTATTCCCTCCATTGTTCTTTATGATGGGAAAAAATTAACTTTTATTCCCACCATAGAGAACAATGGAGGGAATAGGAGCAACCTGTTTGGGGGCCCATAGAATTGGACCCCCTTGTCCAATGCTCTTGAAACTTGGTGGGTATCTTTGGAAGAGGCTCCAACAGCTATCCTGTGAGTTTGGAGCCTCTCCCTCAAACCCCTCCCCTCTAGCCCCCAGAATATACCCTATGTTTTCACCATTGACTTCAATGGCCCATAGGATATAGTGGGGCTGAATTGCCGCCAAATTTCTTTCATTCCCTCCTTTCCTTCTTTCTTTTTCCTCTTTCCCTCATTCTTCTCTTCTTTCTTTTTTTCTTTCCCACCTTCTTCTCTTCTCTTTTTTCCTCCTTTCCCTGTTTCCCTCCTTCTTCCCTCTCTTTCTTTCCCTCCCCTTTCCTTCTCTTTCTTTCCCTCTTTCTTTCACTCTTTCCTTCTCTCTACTCTCTCTCTCTTTCCTTCCCTCTTTCCTCCTTCTGTGGCCCAACTCTCATGAGAAGGAGTTTAAACGTTAAACCCCTTCTCTCTTAGCTCCCCCACCCAGGCCAGCTGGGGAAGGGAAGGGGAGGCTTTTGAAGATGCCGCCCCCCCTTTTGCTCACCCTTCTTACATCACTTCCGGTGATGTCAGGGGGCGTGGCATATGCTAATAGCCTAATAGCTCATTAGCATACCATATGCTAATGAGCTCCTGCAGCTGTTCTTCTACGAAAAGACCCCTGTGCTCATCCACATGAAACATATATTTTGAAGTAAACCTGGCTATAGAAAAGTGTTTAGGGATTCTAAATCCATTTATGGATGCTAAAATTCATATTGCTGTTCTTATAAGTCATGTAAATCCATCATGAAACTTAGGGGAGGATGAATGCATTTCTGAATGATAAAATCTTCAGTTCTCTACAAATTAATGAACTCCAGCCATGGAAGTCTTCGACAACATATCTCTATAAATAATTTGCCACAAGACAAATTACAATATTACTTTAAAATCCAACATGCTGGACATTTTAGAGCTGGAATTTTCAGTTTACATCTACGCATACATTGTTAAGAGGTAATTCTTCCAGGACAGTTGGCCAAGATTCCTTTCCACTCCAAATGACTTCCTGGTCTTGATGAAATGTTATTCTACTGTCCAGCTAAAATACAGACACATCCCTTTCTCTTGCTCATAGATTCAATGAAAAAAATTGGTTGAGCGTCATGATTTCCAGGAATTGTGTTTGCACTGCCATTTAGTATGTTGACTTGTGACATAAAACATTCTGTAATAAAATGTCAATCAGTTATACTTTGGTTTGTCACAGGTTTCTGGTTGTGACAGTGTCAGATACTCTCAGTATTTTTCTCTGCCTATCTCACCAGCAGCCAAGTTTCCTTGGCTGAATTCTTGTACATAGTTGGCCTGAAAGAAAAAGACTTTGAACAACTTGTGAAAGACATTGTGCTTTTCAGCTGAAAAGAACAGAAACATAAATTTTACATAAGAAAAAAATGTTTGGCAATTCAATGATTTATCAAGCTGCTTCCATAGAAATGATTATGACATCCAAATGTCAACTCTACATATGCCTGTCATAGCCAGTTTAGATATTCCAAAGAAGCCAGGAAGAAAAGCAAACTTGTCCTTCTTTAGCTACCTGTAACACAGAAACTTATGAAGTCATTTATTGCAATAGAGGCTGGATCCTAGATTAGTAGTGATGAATATGAACCACATTTTTGCAGTTTGATTCATGATTCATAACTGAACCATGAACTAAACCACGAACTGATAGGCTGGTTCACAAACCAAACCAGTTTGTACTGGTTTGCGAGTCATTTAAATCTCTGCTTTGTGCTCCCCACAAAAAGCAGTGGGGAACAGACAGTAGGGGTTTATATGGCTTAGAGCCATTTTACCCCCTGCTTTCTGCTTGCCACCAAAAGCTTCAGTGAGCAAAAAGCAGGTGGTGAAATGCCTCCCAGCCATCTCACCCCCTGCTTTCTGTTCACTGCAGCTTTAGGCGGTGATCAGAAAGCAGTGGGGGACTCCCTGCCACCCAGCTTTGTTTTGTGAAGAGCAGAAGGCAGGAATGGCTTGGAGCCATTTAACCTCCTGCTTTCTGCTCTTCATGCACCTTCATGAACTGCCATGGACTGTATCAAAATTTGTAGAAGTTCATGGCATCTCTTCATTTCACGAACATTGCTTTGCAAACCACAAACCAACCAAAATTCATGACAAACTTTAGTTCATGAGCTGGTTTGTGCCTATTCCTATAGATTAGGCCAGAAGGTGCAACTGCAGTATATCCCCATTTCATTCAAGGTCTGGGGCCCAGCCACAAATCAAATTAACAGTTTAACTCTCTGTATTAAGCCCTGAAAGTGGCACATTGATCGGCTGCATCAGGTAAAATAACTTAGGCAGTATGGGAAATGGGTTGTGATAAGGCTGCCTGGAGTTTTATAATTACAACTCATTTCTAGACTACAAGGATTTATTCCCCTGGAGAAATCAGAGGGTGGAATCATCACTGCCTTTTTATTTTATTTTTTTGTCATCTAACAGTTCTTGGTATCTCCATATTAAATCCTTAGACAAAGTCATTGGATTAATTAAAGCTTCTAAGGAGGAAACCCACTTTGGCGTCTTGTTGTAATACAGTTTTTGGATTTGTTCCCACACCTTGAGTAATTCCACTCTAAGTATACTTATGGATTTTACTTTTCTCATACCATACAAATGCATGCCAACCTTTTGTAAGTCGTGTCCTTCTAATTTCAAAAGTCTCATATCTTCTAAAGTGATCCATTCTTTCATCCATGTAAGGACAGCTGCTTTATAATACAATCTCCAGTCTGATCATGCAAATTTTGTGTCAGATCACCGTTTATTATGATTTTTGCCATTAGTGTTGTGTAAATTGCTTTGGCCTTTTCAGAGAGTCAGTGAGACCCCTCTAGCCAAATTTCCCTATTTGGAGATAGAATCCTCAATCTTTGGGGGATCCCTCGAAAGTTGGCAATCCACAGGTATGGCCTTTCCTTGCTTCCCTGGGCTACCCCCTCCCTTTAGTATTGTGCAGAGCAGGGGAGACTATGTGCTCAGAGCACAATACAGATTATTAGCTTAAATTAAAAAATGTATTTAACTATTTATATAGTTATGGAGCACAAACTATGAATCAACAGGGCATAAAGCAACAGGGGTTAAACACAATCCTCTTTCCCTACACACAATACTCTCTATCCCTGGAGGTTGTGGGCTCAGGATAGGATCTCTCCTTGGACTGGCCTCTGGCTGTACTTCAGCCTCTCTCTCTTGCCCAAGAGAGCAGGGAAACTTTCATTTACTCCCTAGTCCAGCCAACTGTGGAGTGGCTGAATTTCTGCTGCCTCCCAGGGATGAAGACTGCCTTGGGACAGCCCCTGTTTTCCCACATTTTTTGGCCTTGGGGATGCTGGGAAGTGTAGTCCAGCAGATGAGGAAGCCCCATTCAACCCAGTGAGTAATACCCCAGCAAGCCCTTCTCTGGAACTACAGCTCAATTAAACCTTATGGGGGAGCATTTTAAACAAAGAACCACAGCCATCTTACAAACACAGGGAACTGCCATTTCATGACACCTACCAACAGCCACTGAGGAGACAGTTAGTCTCACATTGGAAGCAAGCAGGAGAAGTATCTTCGTCATGAGAGAAAGCCATTTGCCAGTAATTCTGACAAGGCACAGTGGCTGAAGGGGGTGCAGGTGGGGAAGAGTAGCAGACCCAGCACACAGCCAATGGCACATGAGTACTCTTGAGTGGTGGCTGATGGGCCAATGGCTGAGGGAGCGCATGGAATGTTGCCACCCCAAATGAGGATTATATTATAGAGAGATAGCATATTGTTCTCTTGAGATGTTTTAATTCCATAAACCTTGATTGGCAAATGACTTAGTTATTTAATACTTTATTATAATGGACTATCACAATGATGAACTGTTACAATGTTTCTATGACAGGCAGAAAAGTAAGTATGATCACTGCATTTTTGCTGGAAAAAAAATCCATTCTCCTTTCTTCTGAAGACTGAGAAGGTGACTTACCTTGTATGTTTGGACACCCCATGGAGTTAGTCTGCTCATTTGCTTGCCATTTGTAATTAGAATTTACATGGTTCTTTTAGTACTGAAGAACAGGTTGGGACAAGTGAGCAAAAAGGGCCACTGACCCTGAGCTACCATCTGCCATCTAATATTTTTGTATGTCCAGGAAGTTTTCTTCTTGCTTCATATGCCATGTTATGCAGTTCAAGAAAAACTGTATCATGTGAACTGTATCTATAGATTGGCTTCAAGTTAGATTTCAACTTTACTTCCATTTTGGATTTATTTATTTTTTTTGTAACAAGGCAGCTTTGTTGATGGTTGTTGCCAATACACCTACTACAGTTACTCTGGCCTAGCAGATTGGTGAAATCTGAAATTTTCTTTGAACATGTGTCAGTAATTATGAAATTGTAGAACAGAGTCTCATGAGAATAAAGAAAATTAATATCAAGGCACATACTTCAACAGCAAATATTGTATTGGCTCTATTTGACACCCAACAGTTCTATATCAACTTTATGTATTCTTTTCTGGGTTGGTTTGGGGGAATGGATGTTTTGTCTGTACATATTCACGTTTGCTATAAGAGCAATAATGTCATCTATGCTGATGCCACAACATAGCTCTTAGATAAGTCTGTAGGTCTGCTTGGATTTTAGGTTTTCCAGTGAAACAGTGTATCCATAATTCAAATTCATCTCAAGAATGTCAAATCGTATTAATATCCAAATTAATGTTTCCAGTGTTGATATTGTGTTCACCAGAGCAATATTCTAATAAATATATGAAACTGAGAAGGCTTCACTTCAGAGCCCTTGTGGCTATTTAAAGATATTGCCAGTTATTAAAGAGATACAGTGTTTACTTAGAAGCTTTTCCCAGTAACTTTAATGAGAATTTCTTCCAAGTATGCATTGGGCTGTGACCATAAGGTGAAAACAGATGATGGGAACCATATGGCTGAACTTCGTTAATGGGGCCAGCTCTTACCTAGAGAAGCAGTAGTCTATAGTGTTTGTACTCCCATTTTACTGAACACTAAAGATTAAGGGACAGTGGTGTCAAGTTCTGTTCTTTTGAATGAGGCATCACTAAAGACTTAATGTATACAGGAAGAACATAAAGAATCACTGTTGCAACATGGATGTTCTGCAGCCCCATATCATATCCTCAGAGAGAGATCCTGTAGCTCAAAATGCTTCTTCTTCAGCCAACTCATACCTCTGTCTCTTCTGAATTCCACAGTGATATTTTTCCATCCCCTTCTTTCAGTTGTAGGAGGGGAGTCACCTTCTTAATTCTCTTATAAGAGTGCCACATACATATCTGCCACAAACCATCTAATAATTAATCCACATCAATGTGATGTCTACCTACCATTTGGGGCTTTCAACAGGTATAACAATTACCTCTGATCATGTGGGGAGCCCTGTGTTATACCTTGCAACTAACTAGTCAGAAATCTAAGAAAGTGGAGTTAGGGATCCTTCTGTGTGCTGACAGTAACTGGCCATCTTATATGCCACATAATAGTCATATGAATCTTCCCATTTGCTTTATTTATTTACTTTATTTAGTATACATCAAGTACAACATATAATAATCACACAGTTTACAATAAGTAGTAGTGATGATGAGCAGAGCAACAGGGCTAGTTCATTGTAGTGGGGTTTTTTTGTGTGTCCTGACCACGAGTTGGCTTTCAGTCTGTTATTTTATCCTCAGTATCTTCATATGATATTAGAACACAATTTGAATTCAGTGGCACTTTTAAGATCAAGAAAGTTTTATTTAAGGTATGAGCTTTCATGTGCATGCACACTTCCTCAGATACACTGAAATGGATTGTAACTCAATCCTTGAATAAAACTCGGTGCTTGGTTTCTGTGAGTACAAGGCAGGTGGAGGGGCATGTTCTTTCTAGGGCAGTTGTGCCCTTTGAGGGAAGATCAGGGCTAGGCCTGGCTATGGTTACCAGCTTCAGGTTGGGAAATTTCTAGAAATTTTGGGGTGGAGTCCGATGAGAGGAGGGTTTGAGGAGGGGAGAGGCCTCAGACAGATGCAATGCCATAGAATCTACATTTCAAAGCTGTCATTTTCTCCAAGGGGACAGATCTGTGTCATCTGGAGATCAGTTATAATTCCAGGAGATACAATCATAGAATCACAGAGTTGGAAGGGGCCATACAGGCCATCTAAACATTCCCAAGTCCCTCAGCCTTTCCTCATAGGGCTTGGTCTCTAGGCTCCCGATCATCCTCGTCACTCTCCTCTGCACCTGCTCCATTCTGTCCGCATCCTTGTCGAAGTAAGGCCTCCAGAACTGCACACAATACTCCAGGTGTGGCCTGACCAATGCAGTGTACAGTGGGACTATGACATCTTGTGATTTGGATGTATACCTCTGCTGATACACCCTGAGATTGCATTAGTCTTTTTTGTTGCTGCATCACACTGGCTGATCATATTTAATTTTCAGTCCACCCTTACCCCAAGAACACACACTCTGGGTGCGTTCAGACGCGCCGTTTGAGCCGTTTTCAGCACGGCTCAGAAACGGCTTTTCCCTGCGCGTTCACACGCCCAACATCTGCCCACCGTCCCCAGCCGTCGCTTTCTGGAGCAAACCCCCTTTGAAACGGAGTATTTTGGCACCACTTACCCAAGTGGTGTTTTCCATGATTCTCCGTTTCAAGCCGCACTTTTCCCTGTCTGATCGCTCCATCCAGCCACTTCCGGGTGCTTCAACCCCCCTCCCCTCTGGGAAGCTGCCTCCAGCTTCCGGTTTTAGTCCTCCATTTTTTTTTCCCCCTTACCGGTGTGCGCTTGAGCGGAGCTCCGCACTTAGGTAAAAAAAAGAAAAGGTTTACTGGTGCCTAGTTTAGGCATTTAGAGGAGTCCGGGATCTCGGGGAGGCCATTTTTAAAAGGACTCTTCCTTTAAACTTTAAAGGGACCTGTTGAGCTCGCTCTTCTTCGCACCGGCCAAACTTCCTGTTCGGGAGAGGGCTGCCTGTGCGCATGCTCAAAGGAGAGGGGGAAACCCCTCCCACCTGCAGGAGGACGGCGGGGCGCTCGGAAGGAGGAGGTGAGTCTGAGCGCGATTCTCCAGTTTAAAAAAAAAGCGCATCGTGCCGGAGCAGTTTAAACCGCTCCAGCACGCTGTCTAAACGCACCCACTGATACTCAGAAGTGTATCCCCCATCCAGTATGTGTGTTCCTCAGTTTTGTTACCCAGATGTAGAACTTAGCACTTACCCTTGTTAAATTGCATCTTGTTCATACCCACTCACTTTTCCAGCATGTTTAGACCTCCTTGAATCCTATCTCTATCTTTTCTGGTGTGTTTGCTGCTCCTCCCAATTTACTGTCATCTGAAAATTTAATGAATAACCCCTTCACACCCTCATCCAGATTATTTATAAAAATATTGAGCAGAGTACTGATTGGAGTACCACACTCAAAGAGTAGTTGTCAACAGCATTTCATCTGAATGGAAGGAGATGTCCAGTGGGGGCCCAGAACCAAGCCCAGAACCTCCTTCCATTCAAATGAAATGCCGTTGACAACTACTCTTTGAGTGTGGTACTCCAACCAGTTCCCTATCCACCTAACTATCCTAGAGTCCAGTCCAAAGTCCTTTAGTTTACCCATCAGAACAGCATGGGGAACCCTGTCAAAAGCTTTACTGAAAACCAGGTAAACAACCTCAACAGCACTTCCTCGACCCAGTAAGCTCATCACTCGATCAAAGAAGGAAATGAGTTTGGTCTGGCAGGACCTGTTGGAGACAAATCCATGCTGACTTCCCTGGATCACCAAGTTGTCCTTTAGATGTTCACAGACTGATCCCTTTAAAATCTACTCCAGTATCTTCCCTGGGACAGAGATCAGACTGACTGGCCTGTAGTTTTCTAGGTCATCCCTCCTCCCTTTTTTGAAAATTTGGATAACATTTGTCCTCTCCAGTCTTGTGGCACATCTTCTGTCCTCCAAGAGCTCTGCAAGCTCTCTAGAAAGTTCTTTGGGGACTCTCAGGTGCATACCATCTGCCCATGGGGATTTGTACTCATTCAGTGCAGCCAGATGCTTCTCAACTACCTCTTTGTCCATGTTAACCAGCAGCCCAGATGCTGTGACTTGCCTACTACCATCTCTAGATGAGCCTGTTCACTTCTTCAGGGAAAAAACTGGGGCAAAATACATATTGAACCTTCCTGCTTTCTCTCTGTTCTCTTTCAGAGTTTCTCCATTTTCATCCAACAGTGGGCCCATTGCCTCTTCTATCTTGTGTTTGCTCCTCACATATCTGAAGAAGATTTTCTTGTTGCAGTGAGCCTACCTAGCTGGCTTTAGCTCACTGTGAGCTTTTGCCTTTCTGATGGCTGATCTACAGTGCCTAGCAACCCACAGATACCCTTTTTAGAGGTATGTCCTTGCTTCCATTTCTTGAACATTTCCTTTTTCTCCCTTAGCACATCACACAGTTCTCTGTTCATCCACAATGGCTTCTTGGATCCCCTACCATCTTTCCTTCCTGTTGGAATAGCAACAGCTTGAGCTTGCAAGAACTCTTGTTTCAGGAACAGCCCATCCTTCACTTGCTCCTTTCCCTTCCAGCAGTCTTGCCCATGGAATAATTCTCATAGGATCTCCAGGTCTGCCCTGGAAGTTGGCAATAGTGGCCTTGGTACCACCCAACTTGTATGACTCAATTAGGCCTGGTGGCTTTCTACTCTTCCAGAGCAGCCACCCTATGGAAGCCAATGTGGTTTAGTGATTAAAGCTTCAGAGTAGGTTCTGGGAGACACAGGTCTGAATTCCCATCTTACTGTGGAAGTTCACTGGGTGATTTTGGGTCACTCAGATATTTTCAGCCTATCTCACAGGATTGTTGTGAGGATAAAAGGAGAGGAAAATAATGAGAGCTGCTTTGGTCTTCACTGTGAAGAAAGGTGTGGTGTAAATAAATTAAATAAATCTCTCTATCCTGTCCTTATATATATTTGAATTCTGGTTCCACCACATTCTATGCTTGCCATAATTGATTTAGCTCAAGAACTGGCAGTCAGAAGACACTGGCCAGGGCTGACTGGCTGCTTCGCAAAGTCCCACCCCCGTCAGCCCCCGTCAGTGTTTTCAGCTCACTCTGCTCCAGTCCTCCGGCAGGAGAGGACCATCTGGAATGTGAGCTCAGGGACAGGCCCTCAAGGCTGAGGCAAGTGAGAGAAGCCCTTTTCCGTCCCCCCACACCATCCCCTGGGCCTTCTATGAGGGGACTAGGCCCAGAGAAGCCCTTTTCTGTCCCCCACACCCCATCCCCTGGGCCTTCTATGAGGAGACTAGGCCCAGAGAAGCCCTTTTCCATCCCCCACACCCCATCCCCTGGGCCTTCTATGGGGCACTAGGCCCAGAGAAGCCCTTTTCCATCCCCCACACCCCATCCCCTGGGCCTTCTATGGGGCACTAGGCCCAGAGAAGGCCATTTCCACCTCCCACACCCCATCCCCTGGGCCTTCTATGGAGCACTAGGCCCAGAGAAACCCTTTTCCGCCCCCCACACCCCATCCCCTGGGCCTTCTATGGGGCACTAGGCCCAGAGAAGGCCTTTTCCGCCCCCCACACCCCATCCTCTGGGCCTTCAATGGGGCACTAGGCCCAGAGAAGGCCATTTCCGCCCCCACACCCCATCCCCTGGGCACTATGCTCAGAGAAGGCCTTTTACGCCCCCACACCCCATCCCCTGGGCCTTCTATGGGGCACTAGGCCCAGAGAAGTCCTTTCCCCCACACACACCATCCTATGGGCCTTCTATGGGGGCAGTAGGCCCAGAGAAGCCCTTTTCCCCCACACACTGCCTACTGCCCCCATAGAAGGCCCAGGGGATGGTGTATGGGGGACAGAAAAGGCCTTCTCTGGGCCCAGAGAAGCCCTTTTCTGCCCCTCTTCCCTTCCTTTCCCCCTTTTTCTTTCTTCGTCTCTCCTTTCTTTCACTCTTCCCCCTATTCCTTCCTTCCTTCCCTTCCTTCCTTCCTTCCTTCCTTCCTTCCTTCCTTCCTTCCTTCCTTCCTTCCTTCCTTCCTTCCTTCCTCTCTCAACCTTCTCTCCCTTCCACCTCCCTCCCTTCCTAGGGCCCGTTGTCTTCCACCACAATGGGCTTTGCTCCCTAGTATATAATAATTCTGTTTTTGAGTGGCAACATTCCATGCACTCCCTCAGCCATTGGCCCATCAGCTGCCTTTAGTTTACCCAAGTACAAGAGTACTCACTGCCATTGGCTGGGGGCTGGGTCTGCTACTCTTCCCCACCCACTCCCCCTTCAGCCACTGTGCCCTGTCAGAATTACTGGCAAACGGCTTTCTCTTTTGGTGAAGATGCTTTTCCTGCTTGCCTCTGGTGTGGGACTAACTGTCCCCTCAGTGGCTCTTGGCAGGTGTCACGAAATGGCAGTTCCCTGTGTTTGTAAGATGGCTGTGGTTCTTTGTTTAAAATGTTCCCCCATAAGGTTTAAGTGAGCTGTAGTTCCAGAGAGAAAACTTTTGGGAAACTATTGTTGCCAATCTCCCGGTGAGGGCTGGAGATCACTCAGAATTACAACTGCTCTCCAGATGTGGCATTCAGGGCACTCTGTGGCATTCAGGGCTTCAGAGCACGGAAAGTGGTGGACTCTGGCAGTCAGGACTTCAGAGCACGGAAGAGGCTGCAGGTGTGTGTGTGGGGGGAAATGGAAAGCTGAAGAGAGAGGGGGAAATAAAGGTAGGTTGATGATTGACTGGGAAGGAGATAGGGTTGCTAACTTCAGGTGGGAAATTCCTGGAGATTTGAGGGATGGAACCTGGAGAGGGTCAGTTTTGAGGAGGGGTGGGACCTCAGACAGGTACAATACCATAGACTCCACCCTCCCAACCAGCCATTCCCTTCTGGGGAACCACTGTTGCCAATCTCAGGAGAGGGGTGGAAATCACTCAGAATTACAACTGATCTCCAGGAGGGAGTGGGGAGGAGATGCAAAGCTGAAATTAGAGGGGCAAATAATGGCAGGTTGATGTTTGGCTGGGAAGGAGATAGGGTTGCCAACTCCAGGTCGGGAAATTCATGCAGATTTGAGGGATGGAGCCTGTAGAGGGTGAGATTTGAGGAGGGGTGGGACCTCAGACACGTACAATGCCATAGATGCCACCTTCCAAACCAGCCATTTCCTCATGGTGAACCATTGTTGCCAATCTCCAGGCGAGGGCTGGAGATCACTCAAAATTAAACTGTTCTTTAGGTAGCAGAGATTGGTTCCTCTGGAGAAAATGGTGGACTCTGTGTCATTATACCCTGCTGAGGTCACCACAGCACATTGACGCTGAGTGCCCAAGGCCTTGGCACTCTCCCAGAGCCTCTTTCTAGAGCTCATTGTATTTATTTCCACAACGGGCCTTATTCCTAGTAATTAATAATTCTTTTTGGTGGTCAGTTCAGACAAAAGGAAACTATGGTTTTTTTAAACAACTATAGTTAACTGATTGTCTGGATCCACAATGCTGCCCTAACCAGGGTTAATTTCGTAGAGAAAGAAGTGCAGGAGTTCATTAGCATAACTCATTAGCATAACTGATTTGCATATGCCACACCCCCTGGCATCACCAGAAGTGTGTCAGAAGGTAACACTTACTGCTCAGGCTAAACTGGACTGTTTTGGATTGCTAGCTATAGGGGGGAGGTGCAGATCAACAACTAAACTAAATATACCAAAAAATAATTGACATTCCAACACCTGCAAGTATTTTCTCTTAAAAATCCTAAACTTAATATCACTGGAGAGTATGAACAAGGTTACCACTTAACATATATCACATCAAGATTTTATTTTGTGAAAGTTCTGTCCTGACTTCCTAAACGTAGCCAAAAGACACAAGTAGACTTAGTGGGCCACAGGAAACCCTCCCCCCAAACTAACAAAGCCATTTCTTTTTCTCCTTATTCCCTCTGTCTCAAGACTGCTAGCAATGCAGCAATCAAGTTGAGACGCAGGGCACAAACTATTCCAGTCCAATTCAAATGCACAAACTACAAATTATTCAGATATTTGGGCAGTGCTTTCCCTCATTCCTGGCTTGCATGCTCACGCATGAACACCCATACACACACGCCTCACACATCTATCTGTTCTTGCAGCCAGCTCCGATGAAGCCAGGACTGCATGCAAGGATTCAAAGAGGCAATTCCCCTTGGTTTTGCCAGAATCTTTTTTAAAAAGCAGGGTGCAGAAAAGTATGGAGGAGCACAAGATCCCTTTCTCTTAAAACAAAAGCACATGTTGAAGCCTCTTCCCCCCACTTCTCCAACCAGTGTCCACTGGCATAAAATTTTTAAGAAAACACATTTTTAAGTCCCATTCTGTATCTCCCTGGCAGTTCCCCCCACCTCCCTTTCTCCCCTTTTCCAGTCTGTTCTACTGGAATGAGAGAAGAGATGGGGCAAAGTTAGAGTGAGAGAGTAGAGAAACTGGGCGGGTCAACAAAAGAGATTTCAGCATGACTAAGAATAACAAAAATCACAATAGTAAGGGAAGGGAACTTTGATCTACATGAAATTACATTTTTGCACCTTGTTCTCTCCTTCCTCCCTTCTCTAGTACCCCCCACCTCCCTGTGCTTGCGGTTTTCCATAAAGACTGCAGTGGAGTCTGCCCTTCCAGCTTGCTTTCTGCACTCTTGGGTCAGGCTTGCTCACCTGCAGGGTGGAAAAAAGAGGGATCTGTTTTCTGTGTGCTAACCTTTCCCTTTTTTTTTTGGCCCCCCGAAGGGGATTTTTTTTATTTGCATTTTTGTAAACACTACAAACTACAACAGAAAAGGGGAAGGGAAACATCTACAACTAAGGAGAAAGAAAGAATAACGACATCTAACTAAAACCCCAAGAGATGAAGATCTTCAAATACGCTTATATCCGTATTAGGCCAATAAAAAGCTTATAAGAAAAAACATTGAGCATGATCTAATAGACCCAATTCTTCATCAGCTTAACTATTTACCCATTTCAAGAACCGTACCCAGATCATCCCATAAAATAAAAGCTTTTTGTGAACTTTCAGAGTCTCAGTTCTTTTTCTGCTTCTCCTTGCGGTCTCTCAGTTGATAGCTTTGTTTGGGAGCAGCAACCCCTTTTTCTGCATCCGAGTCCTCGTCAGAAGACACAGAGTCCAATTCGCCAGTGGATTTGCTGTCTTCTTCTTCTTTCGTGTCTTCTTCTGTATCTCCCAGTTGCAGCCGCAGGAACTCATGTGCTTTGAAAACAGAGTCAATTTTTTCTCTCTTTTCCTTTATTTTGAAGGTGACACCTTTGGGGATTAGCTACCTGTATGCAATGCTATTTGTTTGTAGGAAAAGGATTAGATCCTTATACTGCTGTCTCTTTTTTCTTATCTCAAATGGGATATCTTTTAAAATCTTATATTGTTGCCTCCAATTTTCAGGGGTGTATTTGTAGTCAATTTTAAAATTAAGTCTCTTAAATGTCTCTTTGAGAATCTCACAACAATTTCCCCTGGCAGATTATTCTTTTTAATGTACGTAGAGAAGACTCTATAAGCCACATCCATTTCGCTTGAGATATCTTCTGCTTTTAAATCCATCATTGGGGCCAATGCATCCCTCAGCAGTTGCTTGAGATTCTCATTAGGAGCTTCAGTCACGCCTTGGAACCGGAGTACCATGTTTGCTCTCTCAATTTGTAGCTTTAACAGTTGAGTTTCCTCCATAGCTTGCTTCTTTTCTAGCATTTGCATCTTTTTCCCTGCCTTTTTTGAGCTGGCATCAAGTTCCATCACTTTTTCAACCACCTGCTCTGTTTTCTTTGTAGTTTCCGCAAGCTGTAGTTGCTGTGCTGCAAAGTTCTGGTTTAGAGTTGTCAGTTGCTGATTAATGTTCGTCATCTGGTCCAGAAAAGGGCATAAAGAGTCTGCTAAGAGCTTAGGAAACTCTATGGTCTCTTCCGCCCTTGGACTCATGCCGCCCAGTGGTTTGGGTTTCTGTCCTTTGTCGGGTTGCCTCCCCACCATCTTTTAAGATTGTTTACTTTAACTGAAAGTTTATAAAGTCTCTGAAGGCCTCTAAAACACTTTATCTTTTACTGGTAAGGTTCTTAAAGTTGGTTTCTTTGCTTGTTCTTCTGCTCCTCCCTTGCTATTCTCCTTTTAAGTCTCTGCATGTGGGAGGTGCCCCTCCCCTGATCGCTTCCCACAGTATTGCCAAGGGGGGGTGCTTTCTTTTTAAAATGTCAATTTTACACTTTTAAATCACTCACTGCTCATTGTTCGTCTTGCATTCGTTAGATCGCTCGATCTCCGCTGCTTGTTCCAGCCAGCAGCTCTAATTCCACAGCAGCTGGGACCACTGGGGCAGAGGAGCGCCTCAATTCTCCAGCATCATGCTGGAGAAGAGGCACCCCCCCCCAGAAGCCCCTTGGCTGGGAGCCTTTTCCCCAAGGCTCCCGGCGAGTAGCGATTACTCACCCTCCCTCCAAACCGCTAGCATGCAGATAGTGCCCCGGGAGCGCCCCAGAGGCACGTCTGCCTGTGAATCACCATTAACCAGAAGTTCTGTGCTAACCTTTCCTGGTGGGAGTTTTGCTGCAGAAGTGCGATGGGCTGTTCCTGGTGAGAACTAGGGCTCTGTAACCATTCATTCCTCAAACGGAGATCCAGGTAATGGACTGAAAGGGTGGGGCAAGAGGAAGGGGTTGGGGATAGAGATGAAAGAGGGCGTTCCTACCATATTTAGGAACAGAAGGAGGGGAGGAAACCCTTTGAATTAGTCCAGGAGAAAAGATCCAGCAAGGAGTGGGAGGAGGAGTTTAGAGTAAATAAAAAGAATTTTTGTAAAGTGGGGAGGAGCCAAGCAATTCCTGAGGAGCAGGAGCACTGCAACTTTTCCTGCAATCATCTTTTTTTTCTGATGAGCCAGCCAGATGAGGGGGAGGGGTGGCCAGGTTCAGCAAGCAGCCTCTTGGACTGGGCAGCCAGGAGGGAAGCCGGCTGCTGCCCGGGACCATGGGGGAAGGGGGGAAGAAGTGGCCAGCAGCTGGGCCAGGTGCACCTTGCACTGAGTGAAAAACTCATGGTCTGCAGGCTAGAAAATAAATGGAGTGCAGCCTACAGGGAACCTTGCTCCCCACCTCAGCTCGTATACACACACAGACACACCACCTGCCTCCCCCAACAGCACTGGCTGTGATAGACCTTCAAGGGCTTCCAGGCTGTGCTTCTGGGAGGGAAGGAGGCTGCCGGGTCCCACCCTTCTTGGCATGCAGACATACGCACACACGCCAACCTCCCCCGACAGCGCTGGCTGCAGTAGACCCTCCAGGGCTGCTAGGCCATGCTGCTGGGAGGGAAGGAGGCTACCTGCTCCCACCCCTCCCCACAAAAGCAGAGAGGCTCAGGGGGAAAGGAGGGCGTGTCTGCCCAGCTCCACTTCCCCTCTCCAGCCAACCAGCCACAGCAGGCTGGCTGGAGAGGGGAAGGGGAGCCGGACAGACATGCTTGGCTTGCCTGCGCAATCTTCTCTGGGTGTCCCATGGCTGCGGGGCACCTGGAGAAAATTGGGCTGGGAAGCCAGGCATTTAATTTCCCCCCTGGGGGGGCTGGGCTTGTTACTGCCAGAGCACCACTCCAGGGTGCTCCGGCAGGAAATGACCCTGGCCCTAACTATGGTTAGTTTGGGTATGTGAAAACCAGGCATTGAATCCAGAATATGAAGCTTGTTTCAAAACACAGTATTTCCTGTAGTGTCTTGGGTTATTCCTGGCTTGTTTCCAACTGAAACTTTGTACCCTCCCTGGCTACAAAATCATCTGGGTCAAAAACAAAATTGCTCCTGCATTCAGAAGGCTCTTGCTAGCAGGCTACCTTTCCACACTCTTGGATCTGAGTCTTCCTTCCTTGATTTTTAGGGAGGAAAGGTTGAATGTGAAAACTGGACAACTTCCATTACTAGAATCTGAGAAAGGGGTGTGTGTAGCTTTGAGGCTGCTTGCCATTCTGAGCCCAGCTTCGCTGCCTTGCATTGCAGGGAACCTATGATAAGTGAGATTTTGATGCAGGAAGGCTTTGCTCAGAGTTGGGTTCTAGAAAGCAAGCTGGGATACCAGCCAAGTTACTGATGGGAAGGTAGGTAAAAAAAAATCAGTGGCGCTGAAACTAAAAATTGGTGACAAGCTAGGTTTCAGTGATTCTAACAACCTAATAAAACCCCAAAGGTATGCAAGCCTCACCAGGTTGTTGGTCAGATCTCCAGAAAATAAAGACTTAAGTCTTAGGTCAGGGGTGTCCAAAGTTTTTTTGGTGAGGGCCAAATACAGAAAAATAAGCAAAGGCCCGGGCCACACACAAGAGGTGACATATTGACACATGATTACTGTGTGTATTTCTAACTCACCTATAATGTGAAGAACATTGCTCTCAGTGGGAGCAGTGATGCTGTTCTTTGGATTGAAGGATGGCTGGGATGTCAGGAGAAAGTTTGGTGGTTGAGACACGAAGGACTTCACAGAGATGGCTATCAGTCATTCTGGATCTCAGTCTGCTTTTGTTCTGATTTAACAGAGAAAATGTTTGTTCACATATGTATGTTGAGCCGAACAGGCTCATCATTCTTTTTGCGTGGCGTCTCATCAGAGGAAACTTGGCATGATCCAAACTCTGATAGAAGTCAGGGAGGGAAAGAAGCTGATGTTGACTCTTCAGAGAATCATCACATTGCATTTCAATCAGTTCTAACTGCAGACTCTCCTCCACTTCTTCTGCATCCACCAGGAAGGGGGTCGAGAACAGCTTGATTTGTTTTTAATGACAGAAAAATCTTGAAAACGCTGGTTGAATTCTGTCACGAGAGATGTAATTACAGAAGCATATTTCTCCTTTTTAGCAGAAAGGTCTGCCTTTGGAAAAGCAGACTTGATTTCAGACAGCGCAGGGAAGTGTGCAGCATTAAAGCTTCGTAGTTGTGTCTCAAACAGGCGGAGCTTTACACAGAAGGCTTTCATGTGCGCATACAGGTGTGACACCAGCTGTTCTTTGCCTTGTAGGTTCTTGTTCAGTGTATTCAGATGATGAGTGAGATCAACTAAAAATGCCAGGTCTGCCAGCCACAGAGGGTCACTCAGTTCATGAAGAGGTCGGCCCTTCTCTTTCAAAAACTTATCGATTTCTGATCTCAGCGAATAAAACCGCTGCAGCAAAGAGCCGCGGCTGAGCCAGCGCACATCAGAGTGGTAGAGTACATCCCCGTATTCAGCATCCACATCAGATAAGAAAGCTTGAAATTCCCTGTGGTACAGTCCTCTAGCTCGAATTATGTTGACAGTTTTTACAACAGTGTTCATCACATCACCCAGCTGGACAGTCTTGGCACACAGTGCTTCTTGGTGGATTATACAGTGCATCCTAACAGCCTCACCTCCGCTCTCTTTTACCTTGATGCACACCATGGATGCCATTCCTTTGCGCTCACCCGTTATGGCCGGAGCTCCATCCGTTGTTACTCCACAGAGCTTGTCCCATTTAAGCTCCATCTTTTCAACTGCCTCTGACACAGCGTCAAAAATATTTCCACCCGTCGTTGTGCCTTTTAGGCTCATCATATCAAGCAGCTCCTCCGTACAGCAAAAATTATCATCGACTCCCCGCAAAAAAATTAAAAGCTGTGCGGTGTCTGTGGCGTCTGTGCTCTCATCGCATGCTATCGAGTAAAAATTAAAAGCACAAGCTTTCTCTCTCAGCTGAAGTTTCAGGTTAGCTGACAAGTCCTCGATTCTCCGCACCACTGTATTTCTGGATAAGCTCACGTTGTTGAAATCCTGCACTTTTTCCGAGCACATTACTTCTGTGACTTTGATGAGGCACTGCTTTATGAAATCACCGTCTGAGAACGTTTTGCCATGCTGGGCAATAAGTTGTGCGACTTCATAGCTTGCTGCTGTGGCGTTTTCCTGTATTTTGTTAGCACGAAAAAAAACCTGTTGTTGAGCTTGCAGGCTAGCTGCCATTTGCTTGAATTTCTGTGCTCGTTCGGCACCTGTGTACGATGCGTAGCTCTGATGCTTGGTCTCATAGTGCCGACGGATATTATACTCTTTCATCACGGCAACATCTTCATTGCAAATCAAACAGATACACTTTCCATTGATTTCTTTAAAGAAATATTCATTTTCCCACCGTGTTTGAAATCTTCTACACTCACTTGCTATCTTGCGTTTCTTCAGTGCTGCCATTTCTGGTGACTCATGGTAAATATTTTTCTTTGCTTAATTTTGTTTAGTGGAGAAGCACCTTTTCTGTGACTGGCTCCATCTAGTGTTGAAACTGAGAAGTGCAACAGAGTTGAGCTCAAGCGCCATGTGCGGGCCATATTCAATTATATTTTCAGAATTTGCTGCGGGCCAATAAAAACTGACCCGCAGGCCGCAGTTGGCCCGCGGGCCGTAGTTTGGACACCCCTGTCTTAGGTAGAAAAAATTAAACAACTGGAGATCAAATGTTTATGCAACTCTATCACACACTGAAAGACTCTTGCCAAGATGAGGCTCTGACACTCTTCCCATTAAAATAAAAAGGCCAGATCTCCCTATTCCTCCACTCCAGTCAATACTTCATATGCTTACTGCTAGAGAATGTCCTTTTTAGCCTGGAACCTTCCTGTTGATGCTGAAATGTCTAAATATATCCTGGATTTTCTCAGGATCCACCCCCCCCCCCAGTTTTCCTGAGAAACATGGATACATTTGGGAAGTCAAAATGTATCCCAAAATAAGGCTTTGGGGGGGGGTATTTTTTTGCTTGGGTAGATCCAAATGCACACCTCTGGTCTGTGGGCCCATGCCTGATTTCATGATGCAAACTATGATTCCATCTTGCATCTGAACCAGCTTAATGTGTATAAAATTGGGCCATGTGCCAAGTTGGCTACAGAAATCTGAAAAAAAATTGCAGATGCAGACCATAGCCATCCATCCACAAACAACTGCACACACAATTATGTGATATGGCAGGACTGTGTCTCTGTCTGAAACGAAAAACACACCCCAAAATCAATTAGCTATGTATCTATCACATTTTAATCCTGCTCTTTCACTGAGGAACTCAGAAGGGTTTATACAGCTCTTTCCTCCTCCAGTTATCCTTAACCACTAGTCTGTGATGTAGGTTGATCTGAGGGAAAGTGACTGGCCCAGTGACAAGAGTGGGGATTTGACTCCAGTCCTTCCCAATCCTAACCCAATGTTCTAGCCACTACAATTTACTAACTAGGCAAATATTGCCTTTGGGAGGACTTAAAGCTATTATATATACAATATGAATTCAAAGACCAAACAATCAAGTTTATCAGTACATAAACTGTAAAGCAAGTTGATTCAGCAGATATTTTTGTGATAAAATTTTAATGCTAAAGATATATGGCTTTATACTTAGAACTATGGACTGTAGAGATGACAGCATATGAATTTATTGCAGTACAAAAATACCAGCAATCACTCTCCAGTTTCCTGGCAAATATTTCACAATACAGTTCTAGAGTGGTAGCTATGTTGTGTATGCCATTTGGTTAAGTTTTAAAAATGAATATTTGCATAGTAAAAGGGGAAATTCACAGGGAATTTCCATTGCACGTGCTATGAGGGATCTTGGAGTATGAAAACAGCCACAATAACATGATGCAAAATATTTGTTTCTGGAGGGGGGGAAGCAGTGTCACTAATAAAGACCATGAATGGAATTAGTAGTGTTAATGATTCAAAAGTATATCCTTCCTTTGCCAGCACTGTTATTATCATTTCAAAGATTAGTTGAGTAATTCTTATGGAAACTTCATTTTTAAAAAATATGGCTTCATCTAAGTGGATTTTCTTGCCAAAGGACAATTAGTGATCATCTTTTTTTCAGGAAACAAGTAATCTTTAAGCCCTTTGATGAGGATAAAAATTATGTATTTACTTCCCTGCCTTTCTTCCCAATGGGGATCCAAGTGGCTCATGTCATTCTCCTCACTTCCATCTTATTCTCACAACTATCCTGTGAGGTTGGCTAGGCTAAGGGTATGTAACTGGGTCAAAGTCACCCAGCAAGTTTTTTCATGGCAGAGTGGAGATTTGAACTTGTGTCTCCCAGAGCATAGTCCAACATTCTAACCACCAAACATCACAGACTCTAAAAAGTCCTACTTCGATATTCACTGTGGTGGGTTTTTTTCAGCATCTTTATCATGGCTGAACAGAATAGATATTATAAATCCAGCCACAGATAATGAAAAGTTTCCCTTCAGAGAAAAAGTGCTTTCAAAACACAGGAAACAAAATAGAAAGAAATGGGTCTGAAGCTTGGTAAAGCAAAATCCTCTCTGCAGTATCTTCTTTTGGGAGCAAAACTCTATTTCTTTTGGCTATCTTTTTATGCAATACCATCATATGTTGCAATTCTGAAACCATTTTTATGTTTATTGCCTCATTACATGAAATTCCAAATCGTTTCAGGATATCAAGCTCAAATGATTTATCATAATATTCTCCAAAAGAGAGATACAAAAGATTTTGGAATGTCATTTCTAGCTAGGCTTAAGTTCTGAAATGTTTTATAGTTCAAAAAGATCCACATCCACCAAAGACATGGACATTCTGTCAAAAGCCATTACCATCAACCACTCTTTTTGAGTTGTAAGGCACAGATAATCCACAGAGGAAAAATCATCAACATTGGCTAACTTTTTTTTTTAACTTGAAAATGTTTATTGCTCATTCTTCAACTCCAAAGTGGTTAACAACCAAGTCAAAAACAGTGTACAAAAAAGTATCCCATCATAGCAATACAATCCACAATAATCAATAAACGCAGCAGTGTCCCAAAATCAAAACCAACAGGCCACAAACAATCATTTATGAAAGCAAAGAAATAAAGAGGGAAAAGCTTAATGTGATAAATTCCAAGCTGTTAGGATTGCCAGCCAGCAGCTGGCAACCAACAGAAGTCCTGGGGACTGGGGTTGGACATGTGTGTTGTTGTCAGAGTGATGGTCACCACTTGAGGAATCATCAGAAACTCTAAGGTAAAACCTCAGAAGTGACATAACACCATCACCTTGATGGCAATGTGATTTTTTTCTCCTGCTGGCTGCCAGTGTGACAGTGGACAGTAGGAGCTGAGGGCAGGAGATTCCTGAATCCTAATGGGAACCTGGTATCCCTACAAGCCACAGTACTGTCTTTTAACAGCTATAGTTGATTTCAGTGTTGATGTTATGGTGTGCCATTAGGAAGACTGTAGTTTATACAGCTCTTTCCTCCTCCAGTTATCCTTAACCACTAGTCTGTGATGTAGGTTGATCTGAGGGAAAGTGACTGGCCCAGTGACAAGAGTGGGGATTTGACCCCAGTCCTTCCCAATCCTAACCCAATGTTCTAGCCACTACAACTTACTAACTAGGCAAATATTGGCTTTGGGAGGACTTAAAGCATGCAGACTGGATCTCTAGAGACTGAAAGAGTGGAAAACAGATTGGAAGGAGAAAAAACAGAAGAATTAAAACAGGTGTACAGAATCCTGTCTTGTGTTGTCTTCTTGCCTTGACCCAGCTACAGAACACATTTATTGAGAGTACGTCAGCTGTTATATGTGATCATACAGAGAGACACTCCTCAAGACGCAAATCATAAGAGGCCCATTATGAAGGGACCCTAGGAGATGGGGGAGGGGGAGCTGGATGTACCCAAATGGCACTCTACAACACCACAACAACACTGCAATATCACTTTCAGCTACATGACTGAAAGTGGCAACTCCTCATCATGGGTTGTTTATTGATTCACCCAAAATGTAATGGTAAAAGCATCCAATGTGAACCCTGGAAGACTGTGCAATACAGTGATATCTAGGGATAGGCATGAACTGGCTTGGTTCATGGTTTGTGGTATCCACAGTTCATGAACCACAAACTGTCATGAACTTTTTGGCACTAATTCATGAGGTTTGTGCCCCCCCATGAGCTAGAGACACCAAAGAGCTAGAGACACCAATCTCACAGGGAAATCTCCAGCTGAATCTTCTTTACCTGCCCTACAAGTTTAGTGAGAATTGGATTTACAGGGTCCAAGTTACACCCCACCCCCAAGAAGGTGCACCCAGGAAAGTGCTTTCTGGGGGAAAGAAACGTGCAGGTTCAGGAAATTCAGGAGTGTATAGAACAAATCCTCTGCAAGATACAGGCGTCACACTCACAGGGGACCTCCCTCTGAGGCTCCTCTACATGCCCTCCAAAATGTGCAGATTGGACTTCGGCATCTGAGTTATGGCCTTCCAAAGAAAATGCCCCCAGGAAGAATGTCAGGCAAAGTTTCTGAAGAATATAGAATGGACCCCCCACAAGCTACACACACCAAAGACACATGTAACTTCACCCTGCCGCCAGCTCCTCTACAATCTCTCCAAGTTGGAGGCAGATTACATTTTTGGGGTCTGAATTATTGACCTCCCCAAAAAGGTCTCCCCAGTGCTCTCTCTGGAAAAGACAGTTGCAGTTACAGGAGTCTATGGAATGGCTCAATAACAAGCCAGTGACACCAAACTCACAGGGAAATTTCACCTGGGCAGACCCCCGCCAGACACTGGAAGCAAAGCAAGCATCCCCCGTATGCTTGCAACCCCCCTCCCAACTGTCCAAAGGCAGGTTCTGACAGGGGCTCCCAAAAGTAGACCCATGATAGCTTGGCAGGCACCCTAGCCCCAAGAGACAAATAAGGGAAGTGTGCCCGCAACTCTCACAGCTCCATCCCCCCTCCCCCACGGGCTGAAACACACAGCTCCAGGGCACATGCAGCAACTGGGGTGAATTCTTCTACTCTGCTGAAAAATGGAAACATGCGTCCAGAAAGCCAGCCCACCTCCAAGTCTCCAAAGGCAGGTTCTGAAAGATAAAAAGACAGACATCCCCAGATTTCCGAAAGAAGCTATCCAAAGTAACCCCATGACACCTTGGCAGGCATTCCTGACAAGCACTGGAATCCAGTGAGGCATGCCTACAATGTTCCGAGGCCCCCTCAAGCAAAAATTCCCACCCCTGCTTAGCCCACCCCTAAGCAAAATTTCTGGGTATTCAGCATTAGCAGAATACATTGTACAGATAAGAGATTACCTGTTGTGAACTGTGCAAATGCAATGGAAAGGGGTAGTCAACCAGGTTGTTGCTTGTACAGGCAGATGTTTTTTGAGGTAGACGTTGTTCTAAGAGGTGTTATGTTATGGGGCAGGTGTTGTTTCATGAGGTAGATGTGTTTTGAAGTAGATGTTGTTTCACGACGTAGGTGTTGGGTGAGGGAGATTTTCTTTGGAGGGTAAAAGTAAATGGCAGTATCCAGGGGTTTTCTCAGTGGGGGAATTTCAGTGAAAAAGGGTTGGGTGTGGGGCCAGCCCACTCCCACCTGGCAGGTGGGGCTATCCTCCCACCCAAGCACCAAGTACGCAACCCGCAGGCTGCATGCTAGATCATTCAGAGAGGAAGATGAATGGGAGGACTAGCAGGGGGACAACAGGAGGCCTGGATCTTACCCTGTGAGGTCAAGAGTGGGGTAGCCCAGCAGGGGGAGGTTGACCTTCAGGAAGGCCAACTTGTCCACTCTGGCTGGGTCCAGGTGGGAGCAGTGGGGGCTGAGAATGTCTCCCAGGTGGCTAAGAGCACCAGACTCTAATAAGGAGAACTGGGTTTGATTCCCCACTCCTCCACATGAAACCAGCTGGGTGACCTTGAGTCAGTCACAGTTCTTTCAGCACTTTCTCAGCCCCACCTACCTCACAGGATGTCTCTTGTGGGGAGAAGAAGGGAAAGTGATTGCAAGCCACTCTGAGACTCCTATGGATAGTGAAAAGTGGGGTATAAAAACTAACTCTTCTTCATGTGCACCAGGCAGGCACCCTTAAGGTGCACAGCCTTCACCACTGGCAACATGTTGGTGCCAGCATCTGTGACCATGTAGCTACAGATGATGATGATGATGATGCCCAACCACTCCCTCAGGCTACTCTGGCTCATGGCGGCAATGTTTTGTGGTCTGCATCCATCCCCTCCTGGGGCCTTGGTCATGCTCTGACAGTCCAGACAGTGAGGTCCTCTGGCTGCCACCAATGGATGGTGAGGGAGAGGTAGCCATGCTGTTGGCTGCTCCAGAGGTCTGCCGTGAACTGCACAGTTCTGCCTTGCACTCTGGAGAGCTCAGCCTTGACCATCACCACTGCAGAGTGGTGCATGGAGGGCAAGACTTGTTGATTCATACTTCTCCAGAAGGAGGCGGAGTACCAGGGAGCAACATGTTGCAGCAGCCAGTAAAAGCTATGACTTCTACGAGGGAGAAGGTTTTGCCATCCACACTATCAACTCAGAAATGAGGTGAGTAACGTCTTCCTAGGCCCTCCACATAGCCCTTCTGGATTCCATTGTCAGTGTCCACAGGGGAATGATCTCTTGGAAAGTGGCCTGACTTGATGTCCCACCCACACCACCCTGATTGCAGGGAGCCCTTCTTGGAGGGGCCTCCTGCTCCCCCTCCACTTCTCCTTACTGAGAGGGAGTGGGCCTCTTCTTGCTCCCATTTGCCTCGACTCTTTCCTCTGGCAGCAACATACTAGTGTATATGTTTTTCAGGTGCCTGCAGAGGACAGAGGAGTGTTGGGGATCTGTGCCCCTCCAGACATGGGCATAGTACACCTGGCATTCTGCCACATGGGGGTCACTGGGGAGGGTGTGGAAATGTTTCCAAATGTGGGCTGGAAATGGGGGCCCAGGACTGGAGAAGGTGGGAGGGACAGCTGCTTTCTGGTGCTGTGCTGGAAGGAGCCACAGAGGGATGTACTTGAGGCAGGCAGGAGCAGCAACAGGGAGTTGTAATGTGGAAAGGGAGGATGCATCCCTCTCTCGGAAACACTTCTGTCAGAGTCCTCCTCTCCAAAGAGTGTTAGCAACTGCTGGTGTCTGGGCATTGCTAACAACTCTGTTGCCTCTGCGGAGAATCCCAGAAACAGATCAGGGAAAGGAGGCTTCAAGACCCATGGTGATTCCATGCTAGGACCAAGCTCCAGTGGGCTGGTAGGATGGGTTTGGTGCCTGGGGATGGGGGCCTGTTGTATGGGAGATGAAGGACTTCTTCCCCCAATGATGAGCATTCTTTGCACCCCCTTTCACCCTCATGGCACAGAGGTGATTAGGAAGGTATAAATGTGGACTTCAGTCAAGGCACTCAGTAGCTAAGCCTCTGTGATTGGCATGAGCAGAGAGGTGGGATGGCTCAGAGCCCTGAGTCCACTAACACCCAAACCCCAGCAGGGGACAGCAGTTCACAATCAGGAGAGTATGGGTCCTCTGCCAAGGCACCCAGGAGATAATCCCCTCTGCTCAGTGTGAGGGACAGAGTGGCTTAGAGCCCTGAGTTCACCTAACACCCAAGCTCCAGCAGGGGAGAGGAGTTCACAGTCAGGAATGAATGCATGTGCTCTGCTTTCAACAAGTTCCCTGCCTCTCTGTCTAACTACCAATAGCCAACAGAGGAGAGGGTGTGAAGCTGAGCTGAGGGTATATATAGCATTCTGTTATTGGCAGCCACCAGGGCCTGTTGAGCTTTGGAGGGCCCCTATTGGTGTTTCCAAGGCTGGAGAAGCCCATTTCCCTGTTGCTTTGAAGTTTTGTAAACATTTTAATTGAGCAGAGAAAGTCTGTCTGGATATGAATCCATCTACAAACTGCCACAAACCACCACAGACAGCATGAAAGTTCATGGAATGTTCTTTCCACAAACATTGTTTCCTGAACCATGAACCTGCCAAAATTCATGATGAACTGTATTTCGTGAGCTGGTTCGTGCCCATCTCCACTGATGTAAATTCTGGAAGTAGCATCACAGTATGATGTTTCACACTTCCCATTTTCTCCCTACCACTCTATCAAATGTGTGTGTAGGGGGAACAAAGACCAATGGTAAGAGGCCAGCAGGCAACCTGGCCAGCCTAGGAACCGTGTTTAAATGGGTCACCTCATTTTGTACCAAGGGATATTTAAAGTATATCTTTAAGGGAACACAGGATGCATCACAGTTTTCCAATCTTGCGGTTAGAAGGCCATGGACTAATATATTTAGGTTGGCAGAATCCAGAAAGAAGGATTACTAACAAAACAAATGGCAGTGGTAAAAAGCACACATAGGAGATACTCCCGCATGCTCTTGTAACAGCAACATATCAAAAAATGTAAATGGTTTGAAATATGAACAGCACAACTAACTCTGGATGCACAAGACATGCAAAAGCACATGAAGCTGCTTTATACTCAATCAGACCATAGGTCCATCACGGCCAGTACTGTCTACTCAGACTGGCAGTGGCTCTTGAGGATTTTAGGCAGAGGCCTTTCACATCACCTACTACCTGATTCTTTTAACTGGAGATGACAGGGATTGAACCCAGGACCTCTGCATGCCAAGCAACAGAGCCACAGCCCCTCCCCAGTGTTTCTGTTTCTTGAAAAGCAGATTTCTGCCACTCCCCTACCTCCCTTACTGAGGCGAGTTTCAAACTCAGTTTGTATCATGGCATTGGATTCTGCTGTTCAAAGAGAGAAAGTTGAAAATTATGACAGATGAAAGCAAACCCTTGAGATCACCTTCTGTAGAACAGAACCCCGGCCCATTAAAATTGTTATTTATGTTAACTCCCATACCGAGTGGTATATGAACGAAGTAAGAATGACATACACTGCTCTAAACTCCTTGGGAAAAGATTAGGCTAAACATGCAATGAAGAAATGAAGAGATGAAACAAGTTAACATCAATCCTTTAAGTAAAGTGCAGAGACAGGTATCAATTTCTGAACTTCTCAAAGCAAACGTATTGGCAAATTAAATCCTAGTTTTGATTTGTCTTGATACCAAGGATATATGCTGTGGCTTCAGAAAGAAATGTTAAGAGACCACTGATATGAATGTATATCTGCCAACAGTAAACATTTGTTATTGCTCACTGTTTCCCATTCCAAATCACACATTTAAACCCTGTGGAAGGAAGTTGCTGGGGAGGGGATTTACAGCACCATCCTAAGCAGAGTTACATCCTATTAAGTCCATTGAAGTCAATGGGCTTAGAAGGTTATAGCTCTGCTTATGATGGTACTCCTGGAGCAGGGAAGGAAATGACAGGCACGGAAAAGGTAACTTGCCAATTCCATCTTCTGCCACCTTCCCACTCTAAATTAACTTGATTCAATATTTTAATACACATACTTGCATGTAATATATAGTTCATTTCTCAGTTCAAATAAGTTTGTGAAAACACATGATTATAGAAATGTTGGTAGTTCTGTTGCAACTTGTGCTACCACCACCCTCACCACCACCAGATACCTAGTCATTGTTTTTTTTGCTGCCTTTTCATGCAGTTTGCTTTGTGGCAGTCTCCACTGTGAATTAACAGGACAAACAGCTTTCAGTTGTGGCCACACTGGACATGCAGAACACACAGGAAGTGTTAGACCTAAAAAGGACAGTCTGGAAGTAGATAATTTTGTGTCTACAGTTTGTATCATATGTTTTCAAGCAACTGTGGCAGCTTTCCTCCGCTACAGCATTCCACTTCCTCTGCCACTAGCACTTCCATATGAATAAGGGCTCCTTGAAAACCTTTGATCTTACACATACAAAAGTGCTTGTGGTAGAGCAAGTGAGCACTACAGCGCAAGAAGACCTCCACAGTGGCCAAAGAGAAGCTCAGAGGAATCGTGTCATAGGATCCCAGCCATATCTTCTTTGTTTCACTTTTTCTGTCACTGTCACATCAGCTGCAGATAGCTAAACCCACAAATCGAGGCCACACTTACTCCAAAGTTGGGGGACCCTGTAGGTTTTCAGAAAAATCTGAAAAAAAGAGTAAAAAACATGGGAGGGTTAAATTTCCCCAAATTAAATAAAGGATTGTCTGTGCACACTTACCTTTGAGCAGCTGGAGAGGGGCCTGTCAATTGCTGCTCCAGGCTCAGGCTTGGAGCAGCTCCCAGACACCACCATACTGCTGTGGCTGGGCTCCAAGGGAGTCACACTGGACAGTGATCGGGGGAAACGGGATTCCTTTCCCCCACGAGTGTCATGGGATCCCCACCTATTTCTTTATAGTTTTTGTTATTTTTAAAGACAAAGCGTACATAAGGACAAAACTAACATAAAAGAGGGAAGTTATTCCTTGTTTAACAAACTCATGCCTAATTTATCATATGTTTATATATTTCACCTTGTATCATTATGTATATCTCTTGCAAATATATCAAAATTGTACTTTGTATGTCCTTAGAAAGCTTTAAATGTCTGTATGGTTTATTTATTATAGTGTTCAAACCACTTATAAAATCTTGACCATGTATTATCAAATGTAGATTCTGGTTGTCCTTTCAAAAGTTAGTTTGTCCATCTCCGCCGTTTTCAAAATTTTACTTAAAATTTCTTCTCTCGAGGGTGTTTCTGTTCTTCTCCAGTTGTAGTCACATGTAGTATAAGATAAGAGTCATATTTTTTACAGTTTTCAGGTAAGATATTCAACAAAAATATTTCTGGAACAAAGGATAGAGAACATTTTAACTTTTTTTTTTTGTAAAATTTCATGATTTGGGAAATTTGTCATTATGGGCTGGGGTATGTTAGGGAAGCCTGTGCATTGTTGCTCTTTGTTATGATTCTGAGCCATAAGGTTAACAAAAATAAAGAAAGCTTTCGATTTTAGCCAAGAGCAGCAAAATGTGGACTAGTGACTACTTAGTAAGCAGGGCATGTCTGATTTTATTAACTGGTTCATTTTGCTCCATTTTCCCACTCATGACCCACTAGAGACTGTTATAACTATATTGAATATTGGGACTATTATTGTTCACACGTCTAACTGGCAATACATTTGCCTACTGAGGCACTTTGATAAGCCTAGTGAGGGACAATTCAGATTTCCTTTTTTTTTTTTTTTCAGGTAAAACTCTCCTAAAGAGGAGAGAATTTTATTCTTTTTATATAAGAAAAGGGTAGGGTAGACAGATGGAGAAAGAAAAAGATGGAGTGAAGTTTTCTCTGTTAAAAGGGGTTAGTTTTAGTTAGTAATCAATACCATTTTTGGCATCCATCATGGTTAGAAGATCTTCTTTTTAACTTTGCAAAGTCCAAAATCACTCTGTTAATCAGTTAGTAAAGTCCATTGGGGTTAGTAATTAAACAGCTCCTTCCAGATGCAACACGAACAATCCTCAAGATGTCTTCTTTTTAAGTCTCTTCCAATTATGGATTAAGTCCTTTTTAACCTGGATGTCTTCCGTTCCATCGCCTCCTTCCCCTGGGCTGCTGTCTTCTTTACTGCTTATCCCAATTTTGAGTGCTGCGTCTTCCTCCCCGCTGGCGTGTCTCTTCATCTTCTTTCTTTTCTCTTTGTAGTTCTGATCTTCAAATTTCCAGGGCGCCATAGCCACCTCACAAGAAGTTAGATCTCTGATACGTTGCCTGCTATGCTCAGCCTCCCCTTCTACTGGCAGAGTATTTTTTTTTATAAAAGCGGAATAGGCTTTGGGAGCCAAATCCACCTCTTCTTTTAATTCTTTCGCTTCACTGCCAGTTAGGGGTGCCAAAACATTCGCCGAGAAAGATCCGAGATCTTCTTTCTCTTCTTCTTTTACGCCCTGAGTTCTTAAAATCAAATTCATTTTCTGTTCAATTTCCGCCATCTTCCTTGATGTTTCCGATATTTGTTTCTGACGACTGATGAAGACACTTTCCACTTTAAACAAACTTTCATTGATTTTCTGCATTTCCTCCAGCAGAGGACGCAGTATCTCATTTTCTTGTTGATTGACAGAAAGCTCTGGGGGGGGGGGCTACCCGGACCGGAAGTCCCTCCTCTCTTCTCTTCCGGTCTCTTCAGGACTTTCCCCGTTGTCGACATTTTGTTTTATTATTTACTTTTACAAAGTTCGTGCCGCATCCCCCAGGAAGCTAAAAGGATCGTAGTCTTCCGTACAACCCCGACGGTACTTTCACCAACACTGTTTTTTCTCTCTGCCCCCCTTCGCGCTCCCTTTTTAGATCTTACTTCTCAAACGGGGTGGGGACTCCTCCCTCCTCCCATACGGTTAAACGCTTGCGGGGGGGGCTCAAATTCATGCTTCAAAATAGATCTCCAACTCACGATTCGATGCCACTTCTTCTTTTTATGTTAACTCATAGCGCTGTCTTCACTCCTGGAAGTCGGTGGCGCTGCTAAGTCCCATTGCGGGCACGACGCAGCGGGGCCGATTGGGGCGGGGAGAAAGCCTCAATTTCCCGGCTGTCTGCCGGCAAAGAGGCTACTCCCCAAGCGCCCCCGGTTCGGAGCCTTTGCCTAAGGCTCACTAGGGTCTTGCATACATGCAAAGACCCCCCCAAACTGCGCGTGGGCTAACCACCTCCGGGAGCGTCCCGAAAGGTGGCCGTCATTCGCAACGCCGAAACCGAAACCCGGACAATTCAGATTTCCTTGATCTCAATAGAAGAAGCTGTGCATTTACAAAAGTAAAGTGGAGGGCTCCCAGCCAAGGAAAATTTATAATCTACAGTAGAAAACTCTTCAGAACCACACCAATAAATATCAGAGATTGCCATTGCAGCTGCATTGCCAGCACATGAATTAGTGGCTGAATTATAACGTGTCTTGTTTTTAATACAAATAATTGTCTGCTTTATATCCTTCCAAAGACAGCTTTACAGGTTTTAAGCAAACTATTCCCAACTAAATTTTGGTTGCATGTTATTGGTAAGCCACAATGATCTTGCAGTAACAGTATGTTAGCCTCTCTACATATAGGATAACCCTGTACGAGCTCACCTGAGTTTTTTGGACGACAGCAAAGATACAATTGCAATATATAATACCATCATGACCACAACACAGAACTCGTGTCACTATCTTTCCAGTAATCCTAACTGAAACTCATCTAGACTGAATCATGTTCCTTTTTTCATTCTTAGTCACATTATGCTATGCAAGCCAAGGATCTGCCTGGAACTTTTGTGCCCCTGGATTCCATTTTCAGCAGCACTGAACTGCTGTTGGAAGGAAACCAGTTGCATGTTTATTTGGCAAAATGAGTCAGTAGAAGGGACTTCGTATTGGAGGAATTTTTAGAAGGTGTACGTTGTTGTGCAGGGGTGAAACGTGTACTGAATTCCTTTTTCTACATACTGTTCCTTTTTCTACATACTGTTAAACGCTCAGAATCTGTATTCTCCTTTATTTGTGGTCACCTAGGAATAATCATGAATAGAAGAGTCATGCAGGAATTTTGCAGGGAATCATGCAGGGATTTTGCCTTGATCCTCTTTGCTTATGAAACTCTCTTAACTACCGTGTACAATGTGATGCTGTAATCAAATAATTCCTTCCTGTTATATGTCAGATATATGTCACCACAATAGCTACAGCCAGGGGTTATTTCATAGAAAAAGAGCTGCAAGAGCTCATTAGCATATCTAATGGGCTATTAGCATAATAGCTCATTAGCATATGCCAGGCCCCTGACATCACCAGAAGTGATGTCAGAAAGAGAAGCAAAAGGGGGGGAGGCATCTTTAAAAGCCTCCCCTTCTCTTCTGCAGCCGACCTGCCAAGGTGGGCTGTGGGGGGGGAAGCAAAGAGAGAAGGGGTTAAGTTTAAACCCCTTCTCTCTAAAGTCATCTTTCCATTATATTCTAGGGGACATAGAATACAATGGAAAGATCATGCCACCACTGCAGTGCGACTCCAGAAAGAAGGGGTTTAAACTTTAAACGCCTTCACTCTTCGCTTCAAGTTTATAACTCCTTTGAAGAACAATGGAAGAACTGTCTTATGCTTTAAAAAAGGGTGGGGTCAATTTGACTGCATGTATATTTCTGTGGGGTTTGATGTTTTCAATGAGGGATATTTTTGACCCCGATTCCAAATTTTACTCTACTTTGTCCTGCACTGCTGAAAGAAGTTACTCTTGAGACCTCATTTTTCTCTTTGTAGCTAATTCCCTGATTGAGAGAGCTATCGGGTTTCCATTACTTTTGCTGTAATATGAGACCACTTTGACCCCTATGCCAAAGTAGTGTAGTCATGTTTTTGGTTTTTTTGCTTTGGGAGGGTTAAGTATCCAAAGATTTGGCTGACTTTCCTATAAATATATAGATGAACAGCCTGCTGCTACAGATGCCTAAGCTACAGTCAGCCTGAAAGAGACTAAAAGGGAAGCCATTGTTTAGGGCTTAGTTTGCCATTTTATGCTAGAGCAAATAGAGGCTATTTACCATTGTAAAACACACTAGTGTCAATCATTTTTAGGTTACATCAGGGAATGTTTGCAATAAGAAATGCTGCTGAGCTGGACTTCAACTGAACTGGAGGTTTGGGGTGGGGCTAGTTAACATGATCCCAACCAGTCTTCTCCATATACTCCTTTCCAGATGAACATCTAAGATGGGCTTCCATCTTTCATACTGAGTAGGAACAACTTGGAGACCAAGCCCTATGAGGTAAGGCTGAGGGACTTCAGAATGCTTAGTCTGGGGGAGAGGAAGTTGACAGTAATGCTCCCTCTAAGCCATGGAATATTGTGAGCAAAAATTTTACTTTGTGAGCTACTGGCATTAAAGTTGTGAGCAAGCAATTTGGCTACTGTATAAATTAGTTTGCTCTGGAGCCATCCTTCCTAAGCTCAGACAAAAATGTGTGAGCCAGAGGCTAAGAAACTGTAAACTAGCTCACATTAACTCAGGTTAGAAGGAACACTGGTTGAGGAGGGATATGATTGCTCTCTTTAAATATTTGAAGGGCTGTCACTTAAGGTCGAATCTGCATTTGCATCTTTAAATCAGTATCATGCTGCTGTGACGCCATTAAGCAAAGAGAAAGACAGCATCACAGCAGCACAAAACTGATTTAAAAATGCAAATACAGCACAAAACTGATTTAAAAATGCAAATGCAGATTTGACCTTAGAGGAGGGCAGGGAGCTGTTCCTGTTGGCAGCAGAGGATAGGACTCACAATAATAGGTTTAAATTAAGGGCGGGAAGGTACAGGCTGGATATTAGGAAAAGCTTTTTCACAGTAAGAGTTGTTCAACAGTGGAATCAGCTGCTTAGGGAGGTGGTGAGCTCCCCCTCACTGGCAGTCCTTAAGCAGCAGCTGGACAAACACTTGTCAGGGATGCTCTAGGCTGATGCTGCATTGAACAGGGGCCTGTATGGCCCCTTCCAACTCTGTGATTCTATGATTCTATCTTCTCTGTCCCATGTGTAATTTTGTAATCCTCTATCATGTCACCCCTCAATTGTCAGTTCTCCAAGCTGAAGAGCCATAACCTCTAACCTTTCTTCATAAGGAAGGTGTTCCATCCCATTAACATAGCCTCGATATCAGCTCTGTTTCCAAAGGCTATGGTGAATATTAGAAGGAAAAGAAAATAATTATAAACTCAAACCTCTAATATTATTGTATGGATAAATCCTGATCCCCTGCACTCACATTTCTGAAATTTTGCAGGGATTAACAAGGAGCACTTCTACATTCCCAGTGAATTTCAGGCAAAGTAGCCATAAAAAACAGGTGGCATAACCAGTAAAAGCCTTTTAAAATGATCAAATCCAATTGCCCCAGAATAAAAATCCCAGCATATATTTGGATGATATTTAGCAGCCATTGTTACCTCGTGGAAATGTTCATCCCCACAAATTTGATCTGGTTCTGAAAAGAAAGAAAAGAAGTTACAGTGGACTGAAATCTGCCTCTTGATCTAAACTGAAACTAAGAAATGTTCTGCCTCTCTGGTACAAAACAAAGCAAATTGTCAAAATAAACTAAGAAAACAAATTAAGCCACCAAAGAAAGCATAGAAATGCATTTTTTGCACATCCCTAAGACTGAGTAATCACAAAAAACCCTGCTCTGATTAAGCAAAGTACTCTCAAGTACATTAAACCTTACAGTTAAATTTCCATCAATGCTTACATTGCCATCATCTTGAATGGGTCCCAATGCAATTTGTTTCCAGAATGAGCAGCGCACTACACAATGCACAAATGAATTAAGAGTCTACACCACATAGTTTACTTCCAGTAGTTAATAGCTTTATGAATATGAACACCAGCCTATATTGAGTTATATAAACTTATTTGAATGTTGTCTTGCAACCAAAATGCAAAGAGAGGATCTTGTAAAGTGCTTTGAAATGGTTAGTGACAAGGGATCTTTTCCTTCTAACAATAAGTTTCTGGATCTTTTTCACTTAACAGATCAAATACAAATAAATAATGGCATAGTCTGGAGGTAGGTAACCTCCTTTGACAAATGTGCTGGAAAAATTCAACGTCTACCTATGAAAGATTTGGTGTGTTAGCAAGCAAAATGGGGAGAGGGTTGTACTTGGCCAGACGCACTTGGTGCAAGCCAAGCCCCAGCAGTGCTGCCAGCATCTCAAGAATTCACTTTGGACTTGGCTGGTGGCCATGCAGATCTGGGAGGCAATGACAGGTTGCTTTTTCCTGCATCACTAGTCCCAGCAGTACTGTCAGTGCCTTGGTTGCTTGGGTGGAGATCTGTCCTTGGGTGCCAAGCAAGATGGTTGGGTGTGTTGCTGTTGGCTTGTATGTGAGGGAGTGCCTACCCCTGGCCTAAAGCAAATTCTAATAATCAGGAAGAAGGGATTCTATTTATTTTTTCAACTATCATGCTTGCTAGTCTTTGATATAAAGGTTGCTTATCAATTTACAAGGTATCATTGTTTCAAGGTACAATTACTAGCTATTTGCACTCCAGTGACCCCAGCTTAAGTTCACAAAGATCTGTAACAGATGACTAGCCAGATAAGGATGTCCGTGTTTTCTAGTTCTGTGTTTCTGGTTCATGGTGGCACTGATTCCCATGCTTACGATGCATTTTTATTTCATAATCTTTTTAAAAAATTCTGCATATGTCTGCAAAAACTTCTCCTAACTTGAGCTGTTTTGAGATAATGGATTTATAAGGAGAACTTAATTTTCAAATCATTAATTAAAATTGTGTGATCCTTCAAGCATATGCTGTGATATTTTCTGTCTCCTGATTTCTCCCATTTAGACAAAATGGCCCAGTGAATGGTCTGACAGCTTTCAATGGCATCGTATGAATGAAGCTAAGTGGGTGTTGACCTAATCAGCACGTGGATGGGACCAGTGGAAGTCCATGTAAACCACTTATCCTTTCCAAAGAAGGGCCACTGGGATATATAAGAATAATAAACCAATACTTTTAGTTCTCTAGTACAGTGGTTCCCAGCCTTTTTGAGTATGAGGCTCCCTTTGTAACATAAAAAAAAATTCTCAGACCCCCCTTCTATACTAGTATTTTAGTATGCATTGACTGAGAAAATACACCATGACAAAAACATCTAAATGACAATGCTTAATGCACATATGAATTCTCAGACCCCTTGCAATATTGCCCCCCCTGGGGGGGGCAGGCTTCAGATTGGGAACCACTGCTCCAGTAATCAGAATGCTTTTCTCCTTCCCATTTTCACTTTTAGTTCTCTTGGTTTATCCTATGTTATAGTCCAACGCATATGTTCATATGGTTCCAAGCTTTGGAGATTGTTTCCGGTTGCAGAAAAAGGAAGGGAAACATGATAATAGTAAATATGGAATGTATTAATATAATAACAGGAATATAATGTATTCTGCACACTAGCAATTGTTCCAGTACTCATTTGTAGGAGGCAATGCTTATTTCCATGCCCTTTTTGTGATACAGATGTGTGGCCAGTGTTTAAACGTGCAGAGAAATGGAGCACCAATTAGTTGCTGTAGATTTTCCGGGTTGTGTGGCCATGGTCTTGGCATTGTAGAACCTGACATTTTGCCAGTAGCTGTGACTGGCATCCTCCAAGGTATAACACAGAAAGATGGAGTACTCTCTGTGTCAAGGTGAGAAGAAAAATGGTAGGCAGGTAATTTATACCTCCTCCAGAAGGTGGGGTAGGGCTGAGTCATTATCTTGTAGGAGTTCCCTAGGCTACAAACATGCTAATGGAGAAGCTTTCCTGAGGAGGTTCTTTTGTATACGGATGGTCTCCTGAGGAGGTTTCCTTTTCCTGAGGAGGTTCTTGTATGTGGATTGGCTGTTGAAATTCTAATCTTATCTGTAGTGCTATTGTCAGATGTAGAGCCTTTTGTGTTTTTCAGGACAGGAAACCATGCCCTATTTATTTTTAAACTCTCTTCTTTCCTGTTGAAATTGTGTTTATGTTTATGATTTTCAATGGCTTCCCTGTGTAATCTGACATGGTAATTGGAAGTATTGTCCAGCCTTTCAGTGTCTTAGAACAAAATATTGTGTCCTGTTTGAGTTAGGCTATGTTCAACAACATTGGAGCACCAATTGTTTAAAGAAAACAACTCAGTTTATTAAAGAAGAAATAAACTCTGATAGAACAGAAGAGAGGGAGAGAGGCTTAACTAACCACTGTTGAGAGACAGGAAAGAAGGTGGAGGGCTCAGCTGGAGCAGGAAGTTTCCAAAGAGCCAATCAGGAGACAGGAAGGACATAATTCGAAATTGTGTAAAGTACCTAATCTAGCTGTGCTAATTAGCAGTCCTTCAGCTGTCTCCTATAGGCTGTTCTTCTGACCTTCTTCAAGTAGGTGCACTACAGACCAGTCATTAAGTTAGTATAATGCTTTGGGTGGCCCTACCATGCATGCACAGATTCCCAGGAATTTACCAGCCAAGAAGGTAGGCTGTGTATACATTGCATGACTTTATAACAGCCTGTGTATGTATTGTGAGATGTAGAACCCTTGTAGAAAAGGGTTACTATGAAACACTTTGCAGCTCAACTAATAGTTTGCAAACAATGCCAAATCCCCACAGATTCAATGACTGGTTGACCTAGACTCATGATCTCATTCCCTTTGGTCCTATTATTTTCCTACTGGCAATGCTTTGTAACAGCTTCTGGGTTTGATGATAGATTCTCTTCCCACATATGAATCAGAACAAAGTATTGGCTGGCCTGTAGCTACCTACTGGGGAAATCATATGTGCTGAGTCACTTGGAGATTTTTTTCAAGACATATTGATTAGACTGTCTTATAGACACTCATAATATTCAGACATTACCTTAACTCTGCTCCAGGATTGGAGCAATGCAGAATGTCAATAACTTATCAAAAACAAGGATTTTACTAGGCATGTTTCATACTTATAAAACATTTGTTTTCCCATGTTAACACTGTTAACATTGTAATGTTTGGATTTGGCTTTCTAGGAATGAATTGATTAGTAATTTAACAGGGCTCTTTTTGTAGCAAGAACGTCTTTGCATATTAGGTGACACACTCCTATTGTAGCCAATCCTCCAAGAGCTTACAGTAGCCCCTGTAAGAAGAGCTCTGTAAGTTCTTGGAGGATTGGCTACATTAGGGGTGTGTCACCTAATATGCAGATAGGATCCTGCTACAAAAAGAACCTTCATATGCATCCTTTGTTGTTGTTTTCTATTGCAAGAGAACCCACAAACATATCCATCTCTAACTCTTTAGAACCGGGTTCTGGTACAGCCTGAGAATCAGAGCTATCATTTAAACAAAAGTAAGTGTCTGGCTGTGAAGAAAATCTTGAAGACTGAAGACTGCTGAAGTCTCAGAAATCAAACAGTAAAGAAGTTGTATTTCTCCTTTCCTAAAGCTACCTTTTCTTCTTCTGCTCCTACTGCCAAGGTCAGAATCAGCATATTATCTTTAAGCATCATTCTAGAAATTATAAGAAGCACATATTGGAAAGTACCACAAACACAAAATGTGGCAGACTGATGGCACAAAATGGATACCTCTAGCTATCCTCAGACTGAGTGTGTTTTTCCAGCTCCACTTTCAAGGTGATTTCTTGTAGCAACTCTAAAACATGCTTAAAGAGAAAACAAGGGTATTTCTTATAGGGGGACTCAATAGGCTGTTTCAGCACTCACAACCTCTGTAGTGGGAGGCTGTAAACAGCACTCTAGCTACTGTTGATCCAAACTCAAAGTGCTGCTGGGAGTGACTGCATAATCCATTCTGGTTCTCCCTGTCCACAGTGAAGAAATTGATACTTCTAAGTGAAAATAGCACTTCCTGTTATTATCTAGAGACATAACCAAAATAGCAGAAGAATTTGAATTTTTCATCTGGTCAGTATCTATATATCTAATTCCCAAATGTGCCCCCTATGTGTGGATACTTATTTCTGCAGGTAGGGGGCACATAGAGGGTAAAGAGACTTTTCTGCACATTTGGGGCACTCCCCAGGTGTGCAGAAAAATCTTACATCTTAAAAAAATATATGGGGGATGGTTAAATCCCCCCAAAAGTACAACATCTTTATCTGTGTATGTGTGGAGAATGGACTTACTGAAGGAGAGCTGTGTACATTGCCCTTCATGTGGAGTTTGCTCCAGAGGTGGCTCAGCTGATGCCACCCCAGTCCCAGGAGGCCATGCAGACTGTGTGAGAGAGAGACAGTGAGAGAGAGGGAGGGGAGGGAGGCAAGCATGTCCCTCTCATCCCAAGGTGAAATGGCATCAGTGTCTGGGCCTGGTGGCTTTGAGCACTACCTCTGTGGCTGCCTGCTCAAGGTGGGTGCAGAGCAGCCTGGCCTTCCTTCCTTCCCTTCCCACTGCCTCAGCCAAGGGAAGAAGGAGCTCCACCAGTTGGATCACTGCCTGCTGCCATGAGGGGCAGGCTGACTGGCTGCTGAGGGTGCTGCACATCCCCTTCCAATCCCATCCCTGTCCTCCTCCCCTCAGGCACTCTTCTATGGGTGCTTCTATGCCTGCAGCCTGTGTGATGATGTCGGTGAGGACCATGCCATGGATTACATCCAGGTGCAGGAGGTCAGGTGCTGTGCCCAATGTCAGAGAGTCCAGCAGGTAATGTGCTCCTCTGGGCCCCTGCACTGCTGCTGTGCTCCCCCTACATAGGGGCCCAGGCTGCCGCCACTACCACCCAGGGTCCTTGCAGTGGCGCCATCTGAACCATAGACTTGGGTCAGTGTGGCTGGCTGCATGCTGGCAGGGTCTTGTATCACACTTTGCAGCTTGCTGCTTCTCTCCAGTTGGGCTCTGCCTTCTCAGGACTCTGAACAAGCCTCTGGAGCCCCTCAGCCCACCTGGGAGAGGTTCCAGGCCTGCCACCATGAGGAGCTACTTCAGGCTTGGACCAGTTCCCAGGCACTGCTGCCAGCTCAAAGGTAGAGAAAAAGAAGAGAGAAAGGGAAAGATGGACAGGGTATTGGCTTGAGGGGAGAGAAAGAAGGAGGATTGGCTTGGGGGAACAGAAAAGGGGAAAGATGAAGGGGTAGTGGTGTGCCAAGAGTGAGAGGTAGGTGGGAAGAGAACATGGGGGTGAGTGAATGCCAAGGCTGGGTGGTAGGTGGGAAGACAGCAACCATGGGGGGTGAGTGAATGTGAAGGGTGGGGATATTGGAGTGCCAAGGATTGGGGTAGGTGGGAAGAGAGCCTGGGTAGAGGGTAAGTGAATGCCAAGGGGGATAGCAGAGTGCCAAGGGTGGTGGCAGATAGGTGGGAAGACAGCAAGGGTGGGGATAAGTGAATGCCAAGGATGGGGGGAGTAGTGGAGTGCCAAGGGTGGAGGTAGGTGGGAAGAGAGCAAGAGGGGTGAGTGAATGCCAAAAGTGTGGGGGTAGTTGAATGTCAAGTGTGGGAAGCAGGAGGTAAGAGAGCAAGGGTTGGGAGCAAATGAATGCCAATGGTGGAGGTAATGGAGTTCCAAGGGTGGAGGGTAGATGAGAAGAGACCAAGGGTTTGAGGTGACTGAATGCCAAAGGTGGGGGTAGATAGGGAGATCAGCAAGAGTGGTGGGTGAGTGGAGTACCAAAGGTGGGAGAGTAGCAAGGGTGGGGGTGAATGGAGTGTGAAGGTGGGGAAAGCTGCAAAGGTGAGGGTGAGTGAAGTACCAGGGATGGGTGGTAGGTGGGGAAAGTAGCAAGGTTGGGTAGACTGATGGAGAAAATGTGGGGGAGGGGCAAAAGAGATGAGAGTTAGATTGACAGGTAAGAGGAATGGGAGAAAGGAATGAAATAGGGGACAGGTTAACAGATAAACTACCCCCCATTTCCCCCCTTTATCAGAGAATGGTGGTAGATTGACAGGAGAAGGATGGGGGGCAAAAGAGATGGGCAGTAGATTGACAGATAAGGTTAAGGGAAGAAAGAGAGGGAAGTTTGATAAAGAGGGAAGGAAGTAAAGAGGGGAAAGGGATTCACCCTCACCACAAGTTTCTTGCAGGTCCCCACTTGTATTTCTGTAATGTGGATTTGAAGGGAAGCAGACTATAACCTAAAGCCTTCCAAAAGTATTATCAATCAAACTGAATCCTCCTGTTCATCTGCAAAACTATAAGCAGGGGACTTTTAGTAGAAAAAGAGCTGCAGGAGCTCATTAGCATATGATATGCTAATGAGCTACTAGGCTATTAGCATATGCCACGCCCCCTGACATCACCAGAAGTGATGTCAGAAGAGGAAGCAAAAGGAGGGGAGGCATCTTTGAAAGCCTCCCCTTCCCTTCCCCAGCTGGCCTGGGTGGGGGAGTGTTTAAACCCCTTCTCACTAGAGTTGGGCCACAGAAGTAGGAAAGAGGGAAGGAAGGAGAGAGAGAGTAGAGAGAAGGAAAGAGGGAAAGAAAGAGAAGGAAAGAAGGACGGAAAGAAAGAGAGAGAAGGGTAGAAGGAGGGAAACAGGGAAAGGAGGGAAAAAAGAAGAGAAGAAGGCGGGAAAGAGGAAAAGGAGAGAAAGAAAGGAGGGAATGAAAGAAATTCGGCGGCAATTCAGCCCCATTATATCCTATGGGCCATTGAAGTCAATAGCAAAAACATAGGGTATATTCTGGGGGCTGGAGGGGAGGGGATTTGAGGAAGAGGCTCCAAACTCACAGGGTAGCTGTTGGAGCCTCTCCCCAAGATACCCACCAAGTTTCAAGAACATTGGACCAGGGGTCCAAATCTATGGCCTCCAAACAGGTTGCCTCATCCCTTCCATTGTTCTCTATGGTGGGGAAAAAGTTACTTTTTTCCTATGGTGCTGTTAGTAGCTCTGGGGGGAGGGGGTTTGAGGGAGAGGCTCCAAATTTTCAGGGTAGCTTTGGGAGCCTCTCCCCACATACACTCCACGTCTCAAAGCAATTGGACCAATCGGCCTAATTCTATGGGCACCCAAACAGGTTACCCCCATTACCCCTCCCCCCATTACCCCTGCTCAAACCCCCTCCCCCCCAGAGCTACTAACAGCACTGTGGGGAAATAGTAACTTTTTTACCACCATAGAGAACAATGGAGGGAATGGGGGCAACCTGTTTGGGGGCCCATAGAATTGGACCCCCTGGTCCAATGTTCTTGAAACTTGGTGGGTATCTTGGGGAGAGACTCCAACAGCTACCCTGTGAGTTTGGAGCCTCTTCCTCAAACCCCCTCCCCTCCAGCCCCCAGAATATACCCTATGTCTTCGCCATTGACTTCAATGGCCCATAGGATATAATGGGGCTGAAATTGACATTCAGCTGGTCGAAACTGACATGCGGGAGCCTTTGAAGCTGCGGGAGCCACACTCCGGGGCGCTCCCCCCAAAAAAGACCCCTAACTATAAGGAATTTTTCTAATTATGTTTGATAGGCTTGTTGGAATTTGAATAGTTAATACATTGACTTAACTATCATACAACAAATCTCCTTTTCACGCTACACAGACAAACATGATGGGTTCTAATCTAATTATTGTTTATCCTGAACTTACTATGTACTTTAGTTACCAGTGGGCAAGAGCCAGTTACCAAAGTCTTGGCTCTTGCCCACAGAATCAGCAGGTGATATGCAAAATCCTCCTTTTTTGCTTCAATTGCAGAGGAAAAAGTGACAGAGTCTTTTGCCCATGTCTCAACTGACTGTTTAAAACAAGTTGCTGATAAGGGATTTAGATAAGTGAGGCTGCAGGGCAGATCTTAGTAGTGCATCTAATGGAAGCTTTTTATTTATCTTCCAATTTCTCAATTCACCACCAGTTTTTTGTCTCTGATATGTAAGAATATTAGTGTCCTTCCATTTTAAGAAAATAAGTAGTTTTAGCATTAGCACACAGCAAATCCAGTGCTGTTTTTCTGCATTTAGAATCAGAAATCAGTACAAAAATACATAAAGAATAATGTCTAACATTGATTAAATCTGTTCTGCAGCTATTAAAATGAAAAAGAGCATCACTTTATGCATTTTAAGGAATAACAGGATATACTTGATCAAATGACACAGGACATGTTAGATCAATAATGTGCTTTTCTGAATTTTTTAAGGAGTTCAGTCATACTCCATTACGCAACCAGAGTAGCCCTTGAATACAATGTGTTATTTTTGGTAATCAAAACAAGCACACTGGAAGTAAGGAGGGACTGTGGGGAAAGTGTTTGTGTTTTTCTAATTTAGCCCAAACCTTACACAACTAGATCTATTTTTATTTCCGGTACCTTTGAAACAAGGAGCTAGTAGGTTTGCCTACTGTGACGAACAGGTTAGGTTCCACCTCTCCCTAAGAGTGATCAGTGGGAGTTGATGGAATGTTAGTGAGGAAGACAACTTGTGCCTTACTCCCATCACGGCTTATGTCAGTGTATTTACCCAGTTGCTTATAAAACCATTTCCTGACAGGGAACAGAAAAAATTACATTTAAGAAATGAGCTACTTCCAGCTACTATTTTATTCTGTTTTAGGTTTGACATAGCCTTTTGCGTGCTAAGGAAAAGACATAAATAACTAAACATATGTGAATTACTACATAGCTTGCAGAGGACAATAGTGATAGTCATTAATAGTCATTGGTAGTTAGACAGTTAAGGCATGAGGTTCCCAGTTAGGTAGTCAGGCAGCCGGTAGTTAGGTAAATCGATGCAGGGGAGCCTGCTCTCATCAGATCTCGGAAGCTAGCGGAAGAGAGGCCTAAGGGCTTTTCAAATAGAGCAGTGCTCTAGATTTTCAAATAGAGCAGCTGCCTTTGTTGGGCCTCCTCCTTGATTTCTGCCCCGCCCCCCCAGTCTGCCTGGCGACAGGGTGCATGTGCTTGAGTATGGGGGGAAGGGTTTTTTTTCATCTTGTTGTGTTCCTTTAGTGTCTCTGAGTATGTATGAGTAAAAGTAGGTAGTACTCACTCCTCTACAAAACTGTTTTATTCTTCTAACGCTGAACATTTTAAATTTTATATAAAATATTACTTCCCTGTGTTGCATGACACTGAAGTACACATGCAGCAAATGGGCTATAAGGCTGCTGCACACCTGGATGTACTCTGCACACTGGTATCAGCTGTAACATTCCAACATGCAGTTTCCATTCCAACATGCACTAAGTGCTTTCAGAGCCCATTCATCTCTCCTGGGGTGTACCAGATGCTGGGTAAGGGGATGTCTACTCCACAGCATCATAGTACTCATGAAGGATCAGCTCCAGAAGGATAATTTATGTTCAGTAATCTATTTCTACATGTGGACTAGCCTCTGTACGCTGGGGGATCCATAACATATATGGCTAACATATAGAGGTATAATTCCATCAAAACACATTTGAGAAAGTGAACAACATATAAAAGTAATCTAAGACAATTCATGACATTCAGTTGACATTGTAGAATATAAGCACAGCAGACAGCAAACTAAAAGTATAATTTGCTGAAGCTTTTTGACATTTTGTGAAGATTACAGTAATAATATCTTCCTTTCTAAAACGTGTGTGTGATTATATAGATGCTTGCATCCAGAAGTAATATACCTTGAATAACAGATTAATTCATTTTAGTAGTTCTAATAGAAACTACAGAAAAGAAGACTCTTTACAGTACACATTTTTTGTCTATCTCTTCTTTAAAAATTAAAATTTACTTCATATTTTGAGCCACAAAAGGCAGATTCAGCTCTTTATAGGCAAAATAATTTTTCTATAGATTAAAAAATAGGCCAGGAAGGAATTAAAGGCTATAACCAACACCTTCAATTGAACTCAGAAATAAACTGGAAGCCAATGTAACTTTTTTAAAATAACTAAACAATGTTCCCGTAACCTAGAAAAACTCCATTCAGTTATCGATTTACTGTTTAACAAAATAATTATTGGATATTTAAACAAAAGGTACTGAGATACCACAGTAGAGACTGCAGGTGTGGGGGGTGAAAAGCTGAAGAGTGAAGAGAAAATAAAGGTAGATTGATGATTGGCTGGCAAGGAGATAGGGTTGCCAACTCCAGATGGGAAATTCCTGGAGATCTGAGTGGTGGAGCCTGGAGAGGGTGGGGTTTGAGGAGGGGTGGGACATCAGACAGGTATGCCAGAGACTCCACCCTCCAAACCAGCCATTCCCTCATGGGGAACCATTGTTGCCAATCTCCAGGTGAGGGCTGGAGATCACTCAGAATTACAACTATTCTTCAGGTAGCAGAGATCAGTTCCTCTGGATAAAATGGTGGACTCTGTCATTATACCCTGCTGAGGTCACCACAGCAAATTGACACTGGACCAGGGAACCCACCCAAAGCCTCTTTCTAGAGCTCATTGTATTTATTTGCACAACAGGCCTTATTCCTAGTTTGGTATAATCACAAACTCCTCTTATACAAACTCCAGTATGTGACAGTTTAAAGTCTTAGAATCTTTGAGATGAGAGGCTTTGGTTTAAGTGTTTCCTAAACACTACAATATACTTTCTTGAGTTTAAATGACTCTTCAGGTTTCAGAAGAACCCGAATTCTTTTTCTGAGCATACCAGGGATCGCTCCACTCTTTAGAGCCATCCCCCTTTCAACTGGCAGGGAATCTCTTCTGTTAACTAACTCTAACTCCCTTTTCCTGACCTGAATGGGAGTCTTCACTGATCCACCCACTCCTTCTTGCCAACCTTCCCAGTCCTCAGTCAGTATGAAACTGTTTTCAGTCACAGCTAAACTGTCCTCAGTCATAGTTAAACTTTCCACAGACAGGGCTAAACTCAAACTGAGTTCTCTTCAGCAGTCAGTTCCCAACTCTTTCTGTTCAACTGTTGCTAGCCAATCAAATTCCTTTGAGCAGCTTGTCACTCAAGGCTCTCTGGCTCCGTAAGGCATTAACCCTTAACAGTCCATTACATGTTTATACGGCATTTATGAGCCTTGAAAATGCAGTCCATCAGAGCTAGTTCAAATATTTCCATAATCAGGGCTGTGGGGGCAAGGAGGAAACAAAATGCTTGGGCCCATTCTATGAGTCCATGGAACTGGACAAGCCATGTGATATGCCTTCATATGAAGTTCAGAGGTTGAGTGAAAGGTAGGATTGCCAACCTCCAGGTTGGGCCTGGAGATCTCCTATTGTTATAACTGATTTCTAGATGTTACTACCCCCGAAGAAAGGGGCTGCTTTGGAGGGTGAACTCTGAGGCATTGTATCCTGCTGAGGTCTGTTCTCTCCCCTTAAACTCTGTTGTGCTTAGGCTCCACCCCCAAAATATCCAGGAATTTCCCAATCCAGAGTTGGCATCTCTAGAAAGGAGACTCAGACAGAATCTGGAGGGAGGTATGTATCTTAGTAGCCATACTTGCAACTATATGTTTGTTTCTGACCTGGCATCAAACTGTCATTTTGGGGAATTAATTTTTAGAGTAAGCAGACTTTGCGAGCATGTATGATTTTTCCCCTCTGGACTGTCAGCCTATTGTCTTGGAAATCCCATTGTGGCTATAATTTAGGAGCATGCCTGACACGAGGCTTAACAGTGAAGTGATATAGGGGTTGAGACTAATCAGCCCTAGAATTGCAAGTGACACTTTTCAGTCCTTAGGAGGAACCACACCTGGCCCAGTGGTAGTAATCTGGGGCTCCTCCATCACTACCTGCACAGTCTTTCCCACTCTGGGACATGAGAAAGCCCAATCTGTGCCCTACCAGCTAACCATGCAATTGACTAAAAGTGGGGAGAAGGAGGATAGGAGTAGGAATGGATCAGAATGAAAACAGATCAATCAGTGGCTTTGGACTCCAGTGATCATCTGATTTAACAAACCCCAACTGGATTTTAAAGTGTAGGAGAGAGAAAACGAATGTGTAATTCTGCCTGGGAAAGTTTTATGAGATCAGTAGTTAAAGAATAGGCATGTCAGCAACTTGACATGGTTCAGGTGTAATGACCAAGTATGGTTGGTCATTAGTCAAACAAATCTGGTGAACACATGTGGTGGGGGGCTTCTGTCCTTCATCCCCTTCCAGAATATGTTGATCTTCAGTCTGTATGGCAAACTTTGTTGTTACATGTATCCAGGGGTTATTTCATAGAAAAAGAGGTGCAGGAGCTCATTAGCATAACTCATTAGCATAGCTTATTTGTATTTGCCACACACCCTGACATCACCAGAAGTGTGTCAGAAGGCAACACCCATTGCTCAGGCTCCACCCCAAAAATCTCCAGGTATTTCCCAATTCAGATTCAAATCTGGGTCTCCCAAATCCTTGTCTGGGACACTAACCACTACACAACACTTCATGGGGCAGCGGCTGTTGAGTAGTAGCAAGCAGGTGGGCCTGCATGAGTTATGCAAGTTGCATGGTGGCTGCTGTCAGGCTTGATATGCTCTCTCCCCCTACATTCTACTGACAGAAACAAATGCTTGAAGGCTGGGAGAGATATTAATTAAAAGGGTATTGCTTATAGCAGTCTTGAGGAGCATGCGTTCTATTGCACCTTCACACACATTAAGACCAGACAAGCTATAATCCCAAACACACATCACACCAGCAGCCATGTACACAATCCTGCCCATGTTTGCCGTCTACCATAAAGACAAGTCATTATCACTCCACCTGGAGCCTGGCATCCCTACCCCCCAGTTGAGACACTGGGATTATTGGGATTATTAAACATCCCCACCCCCATGCTACACTTTACTTTATACTTCCTTTACTGCATTCAGGCAAGGGATTGGGTGGTGCAGCGCTGGCAGGATCTGAGATGTGGCTGCCCAAAGGTACTTCCCTGCTTCCCTGGCTGAAGAGTGCTGCAGTGAAGGCTGCACCCGACTCGTCCCCTTCGGCTGCAGAGTTTCGGTATGGAGCAAAGCAGGCACACGCCGGTCTCACCCCTCCCCCCACGCATCGGGCATGCGCAGTGCCTCTCTTTCTCCAACAATGCTCCTTCAGCAGAGTGACTGGCATGCCCCCCTCCCCTCTCCTGGTGGTCACGGCACCCGCCTCCTCCGCCCTCGCCTGTCACCAGAGAGAACCCCAGCATCTGGGTGCTTGGCTGAACTCCCTCACCAACCTTTTTTTGTTTTTCTTATTATTTTTCCTTCAACACACCGATTCAGCTTCGTCACAGCCTGGGGCGAGCAGCATTGGGTTTATGTCTGTATTGGACAAAAACGAGCTGTTGCTCATGGAGTGAAGCAGGGGCGGCACTGCCATTCAAACTGCCTGCTGGCCCAATGGCAAGAGGGTGCTCTTACCCGACCATGCCTGGAGGCTTCTGCTTTACAACAGCTTGGAGCCAAGGCCGCCTCGCCATCTTCCCATGGCTCAAGAGAGCATGGCTGGTGGGGGAGAGAGGCCAGGCTCACCCAGAGGCCTCTGGTGGGGACAGTCACTGCCTGCCTGCCCTGCAGAGCACAAAGCGCCCTGCCACAGCAGCACCAACTGTCCCTCAGCCCCGCGGCACTCCATGCCCAAAACAGCAGCCGAAGCAGCAGCAGCAGGCTGCAGCTGGGGGAATTGGAGCACCACTTCTTCCCCCTCCAGTCTTTCCTCATATTTTCCCCCTTCTTGTGGAGTTCAAGGCAGCAGCTTAGAGAAAAAAGGTTTTGCTTTCCATAAACGGGGGGTTCGGGCTTTTTGAGAACAAATGTAAACAAAACAGTCACAAGAGTCTGGCCCACAGATCAAGCAGTCAGTAAGACTTGCAAAGAAAATGCTTTCTGTATATTATGGTCAAAAGCACTACAACATAATACAATAAACAAATTCCTTCAAATCATAAGAAAATCCTAGTGTAAAAATACATCATCAATGTCATCTCCGGATTACATAACAATGTTTCAAAATTGGATCTTCCTCAGGAAATATTAGAGTAGTAGAAAAGCTCTCTTGCTCATAAAGTGCTTTACAAAAAGTCATGAAAGATAATACATTCAGATAGGACGCTGATTTCAATAAGTATTCAGGCTCAAATATGCTGCTAGGCTTCTAATGGATCCCAGGCATCTCAGCTAAGGGCTTTTTACCATTCAATCCCAGCTCCCTCCCTTCACCTCACACTACCCCACTTGTGCTTCTACTCATAAGTAAATAAGTAAGTAAGGGATCTTTTAAAAATTATGCCCCCCCCCAATGTAAATGCTCCTTGAAAAAATAAATCCTGGCTATGGGCCTGGGGAGAACCCTCTCCCAACTGCTCCTCCTCCAGCCAAGCAGGCAAGCCGCAGTGCCGGGCCATGCCTTGTCCACCTCCCAACCAGCCAGCACAGCCAGTGGAGCTTCCAGCCCAGCCCCGATTCATGCCCCTCTCCGCTGCTCCGCGCTGCCGAGTCAGACAATGAGGTCATGGGAGAAGGCAAGGAGAGGCCTGCGGGGCTGCTGGCTGGCAGGCAGGGAAAGGGTGGTGGCAGAGAGTCCTCCAGGCAGCCCAGAGAGTCAGGGGGCCTGCGCTGCCAAGGAAGTTAGGGGGCCTTAGCAGGAAGTCAGGGGTCTGGGCCGGGTTTGTTACTCCCGGAACACCGTTCCTGTGTGTTCCAGATCAAAATGACCCCTGCATGTATCTGAACCACACCAATGGTTCGCTCTCCTCCCTACAACACAAGCCTAAACCAGAGCCTGGAATACAAAGAAATGTTTCACATTTAGATTTAACAACAAACTATGATATGCAGTAGAAGTAGAAGTCTTTTTAGGCTGCCATATTTGACAGGAGAAATGCTGTGAAGGCCTGAGGGTTCCCCCAGGCTGGTTAGTCATTGACTGAGCCATGCTATAGAATTTTATTTTCTATGATTCCAAAAAAAATTACCCATATCAATGCCTGAGTAGGGCTCAGGAGTTTTATCTTATCATTCTCTGTAACTTTGCAAGGGATCTTGAAGTGCCATTCTGGCATTGTGATGGTATTTTATTGGTTCCCCTATTTGATTTGCTTACGCAGTTAGCCTTGCCATGTAGTGATGTGTAAAATAAAATAAATTTAAAGTGTATCATTTTCTGTACTTAATATAGCAATTGCATTATTATTATGCCAGTGGCATACAAATTAAGGTTTGGAGATATTAGGGAGCTGTAATAAAGTTAATTAGTATAATAGCAGCAAGAAAGTAATAATATTTCAGCTACATATTGCAGAACAGAGGAATTAGGATCTTTATGCAGAAAATTCATCTGTAAAGGAAAGACATCTCACTATGGCAACCATGTAGACAGCTCAGGTTTCCTAGGTAGATAATGACCATGGGACTGAGCTATGAGGGCTCAGTTGACAGTTTGACTAGGACTGTGTGACATATTCTTCAGAAGACACAGAAAATAAGTGTTAGTTCAATGTACACTGTGCTTGTGTCAGAGATTCTTGCTCAAGAATACCACCACTAATAATTGCTACTTACCCTCAACATTTTATACCCTAATGTATTTTCATTGCCTTTTCCCACTTCCTAGATAGCTGAATAGGTGGTAGATTTGCCTCTAACCATTTCCTACAAGAATCAGTAACAGTCCCACAGAACTGTTTGGTGCAGTGGTTAAAAGCACGGACTGTAATCTGGAAGATTACTGGGTTTGATTCCCCACTCCTCCATATGCAGCTGCTGGTGTGACCTTGGGTCAGTCACAAGTTCTTTCAGAGCTGTTTTCTCATGAGCAGTTTTCAAAAGAGCTCTCTCAAGCTGATTCTGCACTAATAGTTTGCTTTCCATTCCTCCCGGGTCTAATTGGCCTGATTCTGTTGGGGGATTTCTGCATTACAGAAGTACGGAAGTTTGTCCCAGGTCTACATTTCCACAATTTGCCTCTCCCCAAATCTAGCACCCCTCCCCCTCCTTTATTTTGATCATAGGTGTGGTTGCATTGCAATGTACCCACCCACTTAGGAAAACAGCCATGCTTCATGCATGCATGGTTGCATTGTAATGCAGCCATCCACCAAAACAACTGTGGATTACACAGGTGTAGTTTGCACATGCGTGGTTGCGTTGTAACAAAAACTGTCCACTATTGGTCCCTTTAATTTTTTTTTTTTACTTCAGTGCCTGCAAAAAGAGGAAATGCATCTCTTTATCAGTGGCACTGAATCAGTATTTTCTATTATCACAAAAGGTTCTCTACCCTTACTCATTACTTGTCAAGGGTTTTAACTTTACTTTCGGATGCAGCAATGGTCTGCATGAAGTTATACTGCATCCCACAGCTGCATTAGTAGCAGTAAAACATTTCTCTCATGCTTCAGAAAATGCCGTTAAAAAAAACCCAAAACAATGACCGTGAGCAAAATACACACACGCCAGGTAGCAGGGGTGCAAAAGGACATTTAAACGCCAGTTAATGCTGGCTTATTATTGTGTTGCAAAGCGACACAGGGGAAAAAACAAAAAAAATACACACACGCCAAGGGGGAGGATGCAGTAGCAGAACAATTGAACAGAGGTGGGAAGATGGGAAGGCAGGAAGAGAGGAGGGAAGGGGAGGGGAGGGAAAGAAGCAGAGGGCATTAAAGGGGTGGAGAGAGGACAGCCCAGTTTCAAGAGTTCCCCACTAGAATGCCCGGACTCCAACCCCATAGTCAAGAAAAAGATCCCGAAGATGGAGGAGAGGGAAAATCTGAGGGGAAACGCCATTAGATTCAGGTCAATTGCCAACCCTGCACCAACATGTAGGGAAATGATCCGTTTCTGCAGATATTATTGGGGGATGACACCGGGGCAAGGAATTGTGAGGAATCAGCCTTAGCCTCACCTACTTCAGAGGGTGTCTGTTGTGGGGAGGGGAAGGGAAAGGAGATTGTAAGCCACTCTGAGATTCCTTCGGGTAGTGAAGGATGGGGTATAAATCCAATCTCTTCTTCTTCTACCCTCTTCTTCTGCCAAGCAGGATTAGTTTTACCCCCAATATAGTTTTACCCTACCTTCGCAAACTAGTTTTTAGCCATGACCAGCTTTACATTGCATTGTCCAGAGTGCAATGCTTTGAGGACGTAAAGGTTCACAATGTCCATGAACCACCGCAAGGCAAATTAATTGCCAGTTCTGATAACATCTTCACCAAAAACATTGTTCTGCAATGCTGAACGGACTGTTTGTGCTGCTTACGAACCATAATAAAGATCTCTGAACAATGCTGATGACTGTATCCTATATGGTTGCAATCATACACACTAAATAATCCACTTTCAATCCACTTTCAATGCACTTTCCAACTGGATTTTACTGTGTGAATTGGCAAAATCCAGTTGGAAAGTGGACTGAAAGTGGATTATTTTGTGTGTGTGATCACAGCCTATACCTCCTGGCCAGGTATATGTGTTGGGTTGTCCAGAGACCAATATTATGAGGATGCCACACTTCACATTCTCCATGTACCACACCAAGATGTAGACAAATAATTAAAAACGATGGTGACTGATTTCACACTAACTGTATATACTTCATCCATGCAAAAGCCCACTAAAAACCAAACACTGCAACGTATAACAACCATAAGCAGCACAACATCTTGACCCAACCAACTATACAACCATCAATACCAAAACAACATATGCAGACCATCACCCCAACATGCACTGTAGCCCACTCTCCCCCCAAGGTTGGGGCACTTGCCCATGACCTCTTTCTAGAGCTTGTTGTATTTATTCCCACAATGGGCCTTATTCCTAGTAACAAAATAAATGAACAGAACTGTGCAAATGAGTAACCAGAAAAAAACCCATGCAACCAAAGTGATGAAGGGTTGAGTGGGAAAACCACCAATGTTGAAAGTGGCTGGGGGGGGGCACATTTAAGCCAAGCAGGCTGACCAGAATGAAAATTAGCTGCCTCAGGTCCACCTGCTCAGCCCCACCCTCAGAGCAAGCCCAGGCAGCCACCTGGTAGGCTGGCTGGGGGAGGAGAGCCACAGGGGCCTGCACAAGCTGCATAGGTCCCCAGGAAATGCCGGCATGCTGGAGTTCTTATAACAACTGGTTTGCTGATTCTCAGCTTTCCTTTAAAAAAAAAAAAACAATTTGTTTTAAACACTGTGATTTCTCTGGCAATATTACCATATACGAGGAAAGGCATATCTCCATAAAGAAAGGTTGTAAAGATTTACCTTTCTTAAAAAAGGGAAGCTAGAAATTCAAGGAAGCTGATACACAGATTGTCATAATGCTATACAATATAACAATTGCCCAGTGTTAAAAATAACATGGAAAAACCTAGGAGTGCAGGACAGGTGTCACTGTTGCGGGGGGGGGGGCTGGAACAGGGAAACTAAGAGGAAACCTGCCAGGTGGAAGCCCATTGCTGCTGAGCTGTATCAGCCACTATGAAGCAACAGGAAAACTACACAAGCCTATCCCACTGTGGAAAACACTACAGATTATCAGGCTCTTCTTGGATGCACAATGAGGACTCATTAAAATTAATGAGGGCCACTCTGCTCATCCAGACCAAATATTATTTCAGCAGATCCCACGTTGCTCTATCCTTTGCCTGCTTTGGTTCTTCTAGTATGGGTTTCTTTTTTTCTAGACCGCATCAGTTTTCTCCTGCATTTTCATTCATCTGGGGTGAATGCAGAGCTTAAACAGTCAAGTAAACTTCTTCTCATAAGTACAACATAGCCATCCCACAATATATTTTCCAAGAAAGAAATCTGATCTTTTAAACTCCTCACTCCACAAAGGGAAGGACAGGAAACAGGAGAGAAACTAGTCAAGCTATTGCTTCCAAAGAAAGAAGACTCTTTGGTGCCAGTTGGCTAGCTTCTTTCTATATTATATTTATGGTTTTACAGTAAATGTAGCTACTAAGCCATTTGTCTCCTTCCAATAAATTAAGATTTATGAGACTAGTATGTTACCCACCACAAAACTGAGCTCCCTCAAGTGCAGAATTTATCACACACGCACACACAAAAATAGCCACCCTGTTCACTTTATATCTTGGTACAAATTGAATCCAGGAGAGTGATGGTATCCCTGAAATTATTGTATATTTTTTTACTTACTTAATAAAGAGGATTTAAGGAATAAGATGCAAAACAGATTCAAGGACAGAATTTTTCATTTCTTCTTCTTTGTTTCTGAGCTAAGAAAAAGCTGATTGCCTGACACAACTCAGGACTGTTCCCAATAAAAATTATTGCCAATTGCAATAAGATCTTCAAGGTGAACACCTGAATGTGATATTTCCCATTTTTGCATCTATGATACAGGATATTAGCACTTTGTTCGATTTGTTCGGTTATAGGCTAATTTGAAATTACACAGCCATTTGTTTTTACTGTTAAATGCCATGCAAGTGATAACAAACAATAGCTGTAGTTTTATTTTCTGGTAATAATAAACCTCACATACAAAAATGTCTCTTTTGTGATACATCTGGCCATCAAGCAGGTACCCTTCTGAGCAGGAACAGCTGCCAGCTTTAATCATGTAATCAAACTCGAATAGGGAAAATACGTTTTAGTACTCCTGCTTCAGGAATTATTGCAGTCAAAGCTGGATGGAAACCCCTAAAGGTCCTGTTCATATCTTTGTACAGGGAGATCCTGCATGCTGTTTGTCTTTCCTTCTTGGATTATTTCAACAGTGTTTGTTTGGCTTCATAAACTGACTGCTTTGAGTTGCTCTTTTCTCACTATTTGTTAATGTTATCGTATCTGTGAATTAACAGACTGTCCTTAGTTCTTTCGATGTCCAACATTAAGCTGTTAGCACACTTACAAAGTGATCTTATACATAATTACACTGAAGAACATTCCACTGAGCTCAATGGTATTCACTTAGCAGTAAGCTGACCTAAACTAGAAAGTCATGAGAACTGCCCTATGTGAATCATGAGTCTGTCTGAAGCATAGTTGCATTGTGCAGAAGAACAAATGCAGGGCACAAGTGAGGAATTTGGACGAGTGCACCTTAAAGAGGATTGTGATGCAGGCCAGCTGGTGGGGGGGACTCAAATTCTTTATCACGTTAGCACAATAAAACCAGAAGCATCTCCATATTACATTTTGTTAAAATTCTAATAGTATTGCAAAATTTGAGGTGAACCTTTAGGAGGTCCAGTTCATCTGAGTGTTATGATCAGGTACAGTGTGGTACACTCAGCACTATTTGCTTGGAGAAACACACGTGAGAGTGGATTGAGATTCCCTGATGTAACATACTGTTTATTTTTCAATAGGCTTATAAAAACTTCTATTTAAATTTTAGAATGGTAAGTGGAAGGAAGATGAGGTACTATAAATATAGTTTGCATTGGGCAAACCATGCTATTTGATTGGCATCTCTCTTTCCTAATATGAAGATTATAGAAGTGTAAAAAAGTAACTCCTGCACCACATATGTGGCTGGTCCTGCTTCAGATTTCCATCCCACCATGGCAATCATCCTGTCTGAGGCCTGGTCTACAGATTGTGCACAGTATGGATACAATGCTCAGGGGAGAGTAGGACTGCCAACTAGGAATTGGGAAATTCTTAGAGATTTGGGAGCAGAGCTTAAGGAGGGGGAGGATATGATTCAATAGTGTTCCTTCTGAAGTTGCTATTTGGTCCAGGGGAGTTATTCTCTGTCGTCTGGTGATCTGTTGCCCCAGAAGGTCCGACCAGAACCAGTGGGTTGAAATTAAATCAAAAGAGTTCTTGGCTAAACATTAGGAAGATATTCCTGACAGAGTGGTTCCTCAGTGGAACAGGCTTCCCCAGGAGGTGGTGGGCTCTCCTCCTTTGGAGGTTTTCAAACAGAGGCTAGATGGCCATCTGACAGCAATGCTAATTCAGTGAACTTAAGCAGATCATTGTAGAGAGGGCAGGAAGGGTTCCCTCAGTGCTTAGTTCTTGTGGCCCTTTCTTACACTCCCAGGGAAATGCTGATTGCCACTTTGGGGTCAGGAAGTGATGCTTCTCCAGGCCAGTTTTGCCAGGGTTCCTGGAGGGTTTTGTCTTGTCATCTTCAGGGCATGGAACAGGGGTCACTGGGGGAGGGGGGTATTTTGTGAATTTCTTGCGTTGTGCAGGGGGTTAGACTAGATGACCCTGGAGATCCCTTCCAACTCTATGATTCGGTCATAATTTTAGTAAAACTCTGGCCACACCTGGAAGTTAGCAACCCTAGGCTGCAAAATGAACTGACCGATTTTAGACTGCAGGTAGGTGGTCACATTTTGACTGCTGACCCACATTAATCACTAACTGCAAAGAAAAAACCCACGCAGAAGTCAAGATTGTCATGCCCAGTCAATAATCCATTCTACTACCATGGGATTCTGCCACCTCATACTGGTGCATATTTGATCTGTACTGAGTTTGGTTAAAGTGTGCAAAAAAAGAGACATTCCACCATACCCACCCAGGCTCTCATTCTTCTGCTTGGCTTGCTTTCTGCTGGAAGTGCTGGGTGATTTTATGAGGTAATAATGATGTATTTATCAAGCGCCTGAAAGACTAGGCACTGTACAATGTTAATTAGAATATGGACAGTCCTTGCCTGCAGGCTCACAATTCAAATTAGACAAGACGCATGGAGATTGTGGAGAGTAAAGGAAAATTAAAAGCAGGAGGTGAGGCAACAAGCCTAAAAGAGAAGCAGAGAATGAGAACAGATACATGTTTTGAGACATTAGAAGACTTTAAAGAAGAAGCCATGCATATATGAGGAGTGGGAGAGAATTTGTTCACTAGGAAGCAGCAGTAAAAAAGTGTGCTTGAGAAAAAATCAGGACAGTTTTTAAATGATTACATTTTTATACTTTTCTAGTATCATAGGTTACTGGACTATAATTGAGTTCCCAAAAAAAGCTACTTATGCTATACACAGCCTAAGGGCTTGGCATTCCCAGTGAAAATACTGACATTTTTTCTTTGACTATTATATCTCAGTTCCCAGATCATTAGCTGCTTCTGCAAGTCTCCTCCATTCCAAAAATGGTATTGTGTGTAGCATGGGGGCAGGGCTGCTTTTCCAGTGCTTGCCCTAGCAAGGGATGAGTTTTCCTCAACAGCACCTCAGGAAATCCCCCAGAGCATGGTGATCAGAGGCAAAGATGATGACCACAATCCCACCTAACCTTTCCTCCCTCCAGGCATTGATGTCTGAAGAACAGTCACTAGTTACAGTGACACAGTGAAGCTAATGGTGGGGTGGGACTCATTTTATTTGTGTTACATTCCTCACTTTTCCAAGAATGGAACAGTTCAGGTGCAGTGATTCCTGGGTTGTTTCCCTTTCCAGCAAGGGGCATGGGTGACTTACGTTGTTTTATTTATAAACTTACATGCACGACACCGGTGGTGCCAAAGAAGCATTCCTGTTGGGCAACAGGTCCGCTACCCCTTATCAGATCTCCAGAGAAAGAGTCCTCCCAGGTGCTTCATTCAGTTCCCAGCAGCATCTGTCAGCTTTTCATCCTACTTGCCAAAATATAAAACGTTTTTTCCCACACAAACAGGCTTGTACCCTCTCCCTTAAGTAGGATCATGTCCTCTAAGCTGCAATAAATGGTTCCAGAGTCATCTGGGAACCATCTCTTAGTAACTGGTGCCCAATGGAAGCACATCCAGTTGTTAAGAAACATAGCCCCTTCCCCACATACTACTTTTGGCTAAGCATATAAGATAGACTCATCCACAGCAACCAGACTCCAAATGTACAACCACATATTCAAGAACCACTCTGCTTTCCTTCTAAAAGACTGATTGTGAAAAGCAAATTACTGCTGTGTACTACTATTAAGAGTTGTCACAAACAATGGATTGGATTCTACCATTTGGAAGCAGAAGGAACTCACATCAGCAGATCTTCCCCAACTTTCTCTTCCCTCAGCAGCCCCTTACACACCCTGAGAAGCATATGTCGAGGATCGAGGGACCCTTGTGAATAAAATGCCCACTGGAGAGAGAGAGAAATGGGAACTGGGGAAAATCACCCATTTATTATTGCATAAGGATGTGAAAGGATGTGTAGGGTGCATTTAGGTCATATAAGGAGTGGTTCTCTTAGCTCGGACCAAGACTGCCAGGGAGCTCCTTGATCCTCTCTTCCAGATTTGTCACAACCGGATAGCAGGAATGTTTCTCCTATTCTGGTCTCTGATTGTTTGCCAGGGAGATTGGTCTTGTTCAGGTTCCTTCAGTGGGCTTAGCACTACTGCATTTATTAATGTTCCCATGAGGCCATCACAATGGATTCTGCCACAATGAAGCTTCAGCCAACTATGCTTTCTATGTAAGTATTGTCCATGATACCCATAGGCTGGTACAGGGGTCATCAATGGAGATCACATGCACAGTAAATACAAAAAAAAGTAAAGTACTACCTTTAATTTCAAATACTATTTTGTGGATTTCAGAAAAGGTACTCTCCTGCCTTTTCCTTCCAGGTGAAATCTCTAGACTTCCCAAAAAAGAGCCTTGAGCCAAGAGGAAAGGTGCAGTGTAAATCTCTAATCCTCTTAGCGTATTGGCCATTTCCAGCTCTCCCATTGGCTGTGCAATGCTCTCCATCAGCCATTGGCCTGTTAGCCGCCACTCAAGAGTACTTGCGTGCCATTGGCTGGGTGCTGGGTCTGCTCCTCTTCCCCACCCACTCACACTTCAGCCACTGTTCCCTGTCAGAATAACTGGTAAACGGCTGTCTCTCCTGAGAAAGGCATTTCTCCTGCTTGGCTCCTCTGTGGGACTAACTTTTCCCTCAGTGGCTGTTGGTAGGCAACCAAGCTTGGTTCTGTCAGTAAAAAGACAAAGGAAGGAAACCCTTTCCAGGCCTTCATGAGGAACTCATCGGGGCCACTCCTGACTAGGGTAGCCAGCTTCAGGTTGGGAAATTCCTGGATATTCTGTGTCTAAGGAAGCCAGAGTTTGGGGAGGGGAGAGACCTCAGCTGTACAGAATGCCATAGAATCCACCCTCCAAAGCAGTTCTTTTCTCCAGGGGAGGAAGAGATCTGTTGTCTGGAGTTCAGTTGTGATACCCGGTGATCTTCAGGCTCCACATAGAGGTTGGCTACTCTAGGCATAGCAGTTAGTACTTCAAAGCAGGGTCTGCCAAATCCAGGTTCTTGCTGTGGAAGTTGTGATTTCAGACCAGTCACAGACTTTTAGCATGACCCCTGCCCACTGCCAGCTTGGCCACTTTCCTGTCAGAATAAACTGTGAAAATGGCTCTCTCCTCCTTGACTCTATCATAGCTGGCCGGCTACTGAGGTGGGCCAATGGCCATCAAGCCATTCTCTTCAACCCCCTGCTGTGCGGCTGACTTTCCCCTAGGGTTACCAGTCTCCAGGTGGGAAAATGGCTGCTTTGGAGGGTAAACCCTATGGCATTATACCCTGCTGAGTCTTTCCCCTCCCCCCCGCCAAATGCTGCCCTCCACAGGAACTGCCCCCCAAATCTCCAAATATTTCCCTACTCAGAGCTGGCAACCCTAGTTTCTCCTCAGTGCCTGTTGCTAGGCAACCAAGCTTAGTTCTGTCAGTAAAAGGCAGGGGGAGGAGACCCTTTCTATGCCTATTTTGGCCTTTGGAAGAAAGCACATTGGGGCCAGTGAGTTGTCAGCTCTAGGTAGGGAAATTCCTGGAGATTTTATGGTAGAGTCTAAGGAAGCCAGGGTTTGGGGAGGGGAGAGGCCTCAGCTGAATATTCCCTATGGCTGAACAGAATGCCGATAGAGCCCACCCTCCAGAGCAGTTATTTTCTCTGGGGGGAGAAAAGATCTGTTGTCTGGAGTTCAGTTGTGATACCTGGCAATCTTTAGGCTCCACCTGGAGGTTGGCTACCCTAGGTGAAGCAGTCAGAGCTTCAGAGCATGGTCTGTAGAAGCTGAGTGGGTGATTTTGGACCAGTCACAAACTTTCAGCCTAACCTACCTCACAGGGTTGTTGTGCAAGTCAAAAGGGGAACAGGAGAATGATATAAGCTGCTTTGGTCCCCATTGCAGAGAAAAACTGTACTTTTCCTTCTGGGGAACCATTCTTGCCAATCTCCAGGTGAGGGCTGGATATCACTCAGAATTACAACTGCTCTCCAGATAGCAGAGATCAGTTCCCCTGGAGAAAATGGTGGACTCTGTGTCGTTATACCCTGCCAAGGCCACCACAGCAAATTGACGCTGAGTGCCCAAGGCTGGGGCACTCGCCCAGAGCCTCTTTCTAGAGATCATTGTATTTATTTCCACAACGGGCCTTATTCCTAGTGTTTCAATAAATAAGTTTAATTTTTAAAAAGTTGAAGGACTCTGGAATTTCATTTAATATGGCATGGGTGGGGTCAAAAGCTACAGGACAATTGGCTAAAGTCAGATATTTCATTTGCACGAGTTCACCCGTGGATCCAAGCCTTTGTTTGCTTGGTAATGTGGACATTTTTCCTAAGGCCAAAATCTCAGTGAACTGTAGTTTCTTAATGTTGGAATAAGAACATCAGTTCTTAAGCAAACAATTAACACTACTTCACATTACTTAACTTCTAGGAGACTAAACAAGAACAGGAACCAGATCAAAAAGTGCGGGAGGACTTTTCTGACTTTTCAGTACTTTATTTGTTGGCATTCATAATGATTTTTTTTCCTTCTTGGAACTAAAATTAAGTTGCATGGATGGATGTGTTCAAAATACAGAGACGTACAAACTGTGCAGAGTTTTAGAAAGTACTGCATGTCATTTGGAAAATGCTAGACAAATCACACATTGGGTTACAACTGTTATTCTCCTTGATCACTTTTCTTTCATCTTACTAAAGAATCCACACACACACTGCTCATCCAGTCTAGTTTGGACTGATCTATTCTGACGATAAGCCACTATTCTATCCCTCACACCGGGTTTTGTTTCCTTTATTTATTTCATACTTTCTACTTAAAATGCAACATTGAGCTTTCAATGATAAACAGTGGGGCTGCGATCCTAAGGACCAACTATTGAGCTTCCCATGCATTGTAGTGCTTTCAGATCTTCTCCATCTAGTAAGCAACCCATCAAATGTCCTCTATCGCAGCATAAGGAGCTACTACTATGAAGAAACACATATGCATACATACATGTGAATCCTTACACATCATTATATGGTAATTTTGGATCAAGACTTGGGTTTTTTTAAAGTCCATGGAGACACATCACAGAAAAGAAAAGAGCAAAACAGGGCTTTCTCCCAAAAAGTAGGGTTTGCCCTCAATTATCAGAAGAGTCCCAAGAGACTGGGACATCTCTCACAATCAGAGACAGTACAGCCTCTCTCTTCAGGCTCTGACTTGAAATGAGTTATCACCGAACCCTTAAGGATTCTTAACAATCACATGAAATCTTGAGACAGCAGGGAGAATTCTAGTCATGTCAGAAGCCAAGCCTCTATTGCCAAGCATACTTGAACAATCTTCTCCAGGAAGATGGGACATATCTTCCTGCATGATCACTTGAGTTCTTGTTTATTCAAACTATTGGGTAATGGCACTCTCCAAGTTCTCTTGTATCAGGTTCTCAGACTGCTCCTCTGGACTTTGCCTCACCAGCATTCCCCCACAGTCATCCTCTCAGATTTATCAGTGCCTCTCTAATCTGTAGTACAGCTTCTGTCTATCGTTCCATTATTGCAGATTTAAATATTTATTTATTTATTTATTTATTTATTTATTTATTTGATTTATATACCGCCCTCCCCACAGACTTCCAAGCATTCCAAATAAATCTGATGCTCTTTAATCTCATTCAGTTACTTTTCCACTAACCTTATTTTTGACAAGTTTTCTCAACTAACATCAAATGTAGCTGTGCTGGACTTTGGGGACAATTTTCTATTTATTTAAATGCTTCACTGAATAGAACTATAACTGCTATTCCCATCTACTTCAGCAATAATTACACATCACACCAGGTTCTGAGATCCACTCAGAACAAAGTCCAGGATCACTGCTCTAAGTCAGTTCAATGGAGGAACCAGCATATGGTAACACCATAAACATTGATTGGCTGAGTGGAATCAGGAGTTCTATATGAGTGCTTCCAATGTCAAATGTATCCCTTGAGCCCCACTGAAGTCAATGGGAGGTTAATGAAGGTGGATAAGAAAATAGGAGCATAATTAAAAAAATTATTTTATTTTTATTCTATAATCAATGATAAGGAACAGGTGAAAGATGTCTTCAACAAACTAACAAAAGCATGGAAGAATATTTTATGCCTAACCAAATTGTTGCTTAAGAATGACTGATCAATCATTTGCCAGGAAATTTCTGATGACAACATTTTCTTAAGGAGGGTTTCTACTTTTTAAAATATATTACATGCTTTGGATTGGAAGACATGCCAGACATTTAAAAATAATTTGAATTTTTCTTTTAAATCTTTAAAAGGGTCAATTAAAATAAAAAGGTTCAATTAAAATAAGTCTTTGATCCAGCGGTTTTTAAGACAATAGTGACCCCATTATATATCTAGACACTATGACGGACTGAGAGACAACCACAGTTTTTTACTTGGTCTGTAGATGAATTTAACCATCTTAGTAGATGTTCATTTCAAAGTTTAAACTGGTAATAGGATGCAGACTGGAAGTTATCCCAAAACCATAAAATCAACAGGAGCTTTTTAGTTCATTTCAATGAGCTCATTTTTTGACTGACTTCCATCCCAAAGAGCCACGCTATCGTTGCCAGTCCTGAGGAGGATTTAGAACACACCACATTGTTTACTAACCTCCTGAAGTTTGGGGTTCTTAGTATCCAAACTGTTTTTTCTCGTGGCTGGTTTACATATTCATGCACAACAATCGATACTTTATCAGTCAATGACTCAAAAAATTGATTCTCATCTGAATATGTGAAGAGCTTCCGCTGAAGCATGTTGTGCCTGGGTCAATGCAAGGTGATCTGAAATTTTCGTCCCTGCTGGTGGGTCTGTGATGGTTATTTTCATGCCTGGAAGCCATTAATTTATGTTACCTTTCTTCAGCAAAGAGTGTGCATGCATAAATATACCCAAAGATGAATTGAATAGTAAAATATAACTAGATTCACACCAAGTTGTAACCATGTTGAGAGTCTTCCCAAAACAATTCACAAGCATGCCCAATAAGAGAATAGAAGTGGGAACCCACAAGAAACTTGTGGAGAGGGTGTATTCCTTTCCCCTTCCTTTGCTTTCTTCCCTCTCACCCCTTCTCGAACAAACTTCCCCTACTTTCTCCCCTTGGCCTTATCTGTCAAACCTACCTCCTCTCTATTTCTTCCCCATTCCCTTCTCTGACAATTTATTTTATTTATTTATTTAACTTTCGATTTCATATACCGCCCTAACCCCCTAGGGGGTCTCTGGGCAGTATTACATGAGGGGGTGCTAAGCACATTTCATCCTAACTTGGGCCACATTATACTTGAGGATGGGGCTGCCTACCGGCACCCACGTGGAGGCTGGTGTTCCTTCTTTTTTTTTTGGCTCAGCTCCCCCAGCTTTGCTTATTCCTCTCCCAGCTTTGCTTATTCCTCTCTCTTACCAACCCTTTCCCATATCTCACTTCTTCCTTCCCCCCACTTCTCCTCTTACTTTGTGTCCACCTATTTTTATCTCTTTCTACTTCATCAAACACTTACTGCCTCTTTCTTCCTCTTTTTCCCTCCCCACCCCATCACTCTCTCTTCGCCCCATTACTCTATCTTTCTTTCTCTCCTTCCCTTCATCAGTAACTTGGATCCTGCCCATCCTGCCCATCTGCAGCTGCAGGGGGGGGAGTGGGGGAGGTCTCTCATTGTCTGTTATCCCCAGCCTGCCCTCCCTCCAGCCCTGTCCAAGCTTTTTGGCCAGAGCATCTCCAAACTTCCCACACCAGCACACAGAGCCCAGCACCCTCACTAAGGGCTCATGCCAAGCTATTGTGTCCCAATGGTGGGAGGAGAACACCTGGCACTGGCAACAGCCACAGAGGGTCACCTGGCTTTTGTCACACCAGCAGGAGGCTGCCACCTGACAGTGATGCTGCTGCAACTGATCCCACAGGACCTGCTGGAGTGCACAAAGATGGGGGAGGGGCAGAGGAAACTTTGCCCCTGGACAGTCCCATCACTGCCAACTCCCTCAAGAGGGCCTGCACCAACTTCTTGCAACCCAGCAGCAGAAGAAGGCTGATTGGCATGGTGGCAGCAGCACAGGGCTGCCCACAGCTCTGCCACCTCTGTGCTTCAGAGGCTGGTGAGAAAAGGAAGGGATGGTGGGGCTTGTAGCAATGGCACTTATCCCTCCCCTCCTCTGTCCTCAGCATTGCTGCCTCATTATCTCAGAGGGTTCTGAGGAGACGCAAGGCTTTGGTGGCTCAGTGGCTCTGCCAGCTGATTGCCCAGCCTCTCTGCCACTCACCTGCCCCCCAGCTTCACCTCCTCGGCAGCATTTGCAGTAGGTTACTCACACACATCCCCTCGCAGCTTCACCATCTGGGTGCCTTGTCTGACTGCTTGGCTTCTTCACTGCCATTCACTTCCCCACCACCACCAGCTTCACCAACTCTGCTTAGCACCTTCCCTGGTCTCTTCATCTCCTCTGCAGCTCCCTTGATCACTTGCTCAGCCTTTCCAGGCAGGCCTGCTGAGGCTTCCCCCCACCATAGCCACTCTCAGCAGCTCACCTGGAGCTGCTCTGGGTGGGGGTACCAGGGCTTCCTTCCCTCCCCACAGCCATCCTTGGCAGATCACCTGGCCTGGCTCCAGGCAGGCTGGGCCTGATGACAGCTCCTGGGATCTGCTGCCAAAGTCACAAGAGTAGCAGCCAGGGCCCTCAAGGGTAAGTACTTTTACTTTGGGGGGAATTAACCCTCCCCCATGTATTTTTTTAAGATTGAAGGTTTTTCAGCAAACCTAGAGTGTCCCCCAAGTTTGTAGAAAAATCTGTTTTGGGTAAGTGTGGCCCTGATCTGTGGATTTAGATATCCACAGATAGGGGGCACACTTGAGAAATAGATACATAGATACAATTCTTACATTTTTTCCTCAGTCAGACCAAAAGTCCACCTAATCCAGTTTTCTATATCCAGTAATAGCCAGCCAGATGGATTTTAAAATGTCCATAAACAGACATGATGGATATAGCCATCCTCTGCCTGTCAGTCCTTAGAATTCTATATCTAGAGGTGTACCTCTCTGAACATGGAGGCTTTGTCTTTACCTGCCATTATTAATAGCTACTGATAGATGTCCATAAAAGCATATAATTCTTTGCCATTATCACCTCATTATGATATCACCGAACTGCATATCCATAGTTCTCTTTTAAAAAATCTCCAGTGCCCACTGTCTTTGTGGATGTTATAGAATTTTAAAAAATTACAAATCCTCCTCAACTGCTCATCAAATTCTTATCCAGTGAACAGTGTGAGGAGAGAGGACCCCAATCCAATTACAATATCTAATCTGATTTTGCAGTCATCCCTTTTGCTTAGTATGTTCTTTGGAGGAAAGAGTCACCATCCTACAATTATTATAAGTACTCTTATATGCTTTTCACCAGTCTTATATGCTTTTCAATATTCTGACACTATAGATTAATAAAATGTATTACATTTACAGAATGGCTTTCAATCCCTTTCCTTATATGATTGCATCTTAATCATTGTTTTGATTGATAGAGTAATAGAGATATAAAATTAATCTAGATCCTAATGTAGCAGAACTTCTAACTGATTGTGTTAAGTAGTTTGCAATGAATACTTAATACAGATGGAGCTGAGTTTTCAGATTTAATGTGTGATGCAATAAAAACATAATTCTAGTGTATGAATTAAACACAAAAAATCATTATACCTGCAATATTAACATCTCTGCAAGGTAACATGAGGTGGAAAATGAAGCTCATAGGCAAGAAACTTAGTTGCCTTACAAACCTCCAGCCACATTTACAGCAGTGTCAGTTAAAAAGCAACGCAGCATTGTTAATTGTACATAACAGCTGATGCAACAGAGAAATAATAAAGATATTCCCTGACCACAGTATTTTTACAAAGGTATATCTGACTTCCTAATGACATGGTTTGTCCACAATACTCTATTAAGGGTGAAGGAGCTGCATAAGGGAAGTCCATGGCAAGATGGTTTGATGCAGCAGCTTGTACTTAAAAGAATAAACACTATGTGCTGGTTGTCAACCTAAAGTGTGTTATTACAACGTGTCATTTGAAAGGACACAAAACAGACCTCCTATTAATTTTAATTCTACTGAAGTGCCAAAAAAATGCTGGTGCTTTAATGTTAATTTAATTTTCCATTTTGAAGGCTAACTTTGAATACAAAACATTTGCTTCAAAATGCATAGAAAGTTGGAATTTGCTTTGAAATAGCTATGTGCCCAATTCAAGCTCTATTTAAATAAAACTCACAATCAGCCCAATTTTTAAAAAGCCAATGCTGTCACATTAAAGATGTATCTACTTAAATTGAACACATTAATATGTGCTGCTAAAATGAACATTTGCCTGGATCCAGTAATTAATTAACATGTTACTTACTATGGACATTTTTTAAATTCTAAATTGTAAAGTTTTAAATTCCTTTTTCTTCCTATATTGTTTATATCGCTGAAATTGAAGGCACCCAAACTTTGTTTTGAAGGCAGTTTAGAAATTGAAAAAAGCTTCATTTCCAAAACAATGAATTAAAATTAAAATGTAGAAATTATAATTTTAAATTAGTGTGACAAACTGACCTCCAAAAGTAGGATGTTTAGTGCATCAGATTCAGATAGCTTGGAGATTAGGGGTTAATGCTTCACTGTAAAACACAGTTTGATTGACAGGCTGTTGCCTCCTTGCACCCCCCACCCCCGATTGGTCAGGGCCAACTGAGGAGAATTTTACAAAAAAATTGTCAGTCTGGTCAAAGGAAGTCAGTCATCGTTTGGACTTTGGCTTGGGAGTTGCCAATCAGGAGGAGTGTGTGTGTCAGTCTGAGGGAAACAAACAAGTTCACTTGGGAAGTGAAGCGACACAACTCCTGGTCCTTACTGTGTACCCTCATATTTGAGGAAAAGTTCAGAAATCAGAACTTAAAGTCTAAGTGTCAGCCCTAGTTGAATTCTGCTTATTCACAGATTCCAGAACTGGGGTTTAGGTTTGACAGAAGAGACTGGAAAGGAGGTTGAAAACTGCCAGTCTAGCCAAACACAAAAAGATTATCACTCCTAGAAAGAGGAGGATATTTCTTACCCAGCTATTGAGAGGGTTCAACTCAGAAGGAACTCCTGGTTTATGTGATGAGGGAAACAGTCTTAGACTCCCCAAGAGTATAAAAGAGAAAGTTATAATCCACAAGGGGAGTATTTAAATACAGGAAGAAAGTATTAACTCCAAGAAACTAAGATAGCTTTATAAAACTTTAGTAAGACACATTGTTGCTGAAAGAAATCTCCAAGACAAACAAACCTCTCACAGAAGAACTGAGTCTCTCAGAATATAAGCTTCTACTATAGTCTATTCAAAATATTATAATTTGTATAAACAACCAACTTTTCTTCAACTTCTCATCCCTAGCCCTAGTCCTGTTCAATAAAATCAGCCTTTTTGTTTGAACTTTCCTTCATGTCAAGTGCCATTTCCTAAGGGATTTATAAGAAGGCTCCTGCTTAACTACAATAAATCTCTGGCCTGGGCAAAAGCCAAATAACTTCTCAATCACACAGTAGGACATGCAGAAAGCTATAATTCTATTATTAAAAGACAATACTAAGAGGCTGCTCAGTCAGAGTGGTGGAACAGCATTTTGGTGGGAAAATCTGCCTCACAGATGAGAAGAAGCAGGGGTCCATCGTAACTACCATGTAAAATTCACCTGGAAGCTGCAAGTTGGCTACCATTATGTGATTCGATTAACAACACAATGTACCATAGTGCGCACATATGGGGAAGTTTTGTGAAAACACACATTTGATGTTGTAGTATAGAAAGTTTCTCTAAATAAATACATAAATAGCAGTGATGATGTTCCCTTTTTTCAGGCTGCTTAGCAGGAGACCAGAATAAGTTTGGATGAGGGCATATGTAATTCATAAAATGCAAGTTATCAACAGAAGTCCTATGCAAGAAGTCTTCTAACTAGTTGCAAGCACCAATAGGAAGCAAAATGCAGTTACGTATTTTGTAATTCAACCAAAATGAACATTCCTGCACTGGATTAAAAAACAAACTACAGCATTTTAAATGACATAAGTAGCCTTCGACATCCAGTTAAATATATCTTGCTGCACAGCCCCAGGGGCACGATTTCATGTCTGACTCTGGTCAGTATGCCATCTCCCACTCTGTGATTAACATGCTGTAGTGCTGGCTGGTAATTTTAGGATAGAAAATACTGTTCCATTCTCATCTCATTTATCTTTTGAAATCACAGTTTAAGTGGCTTATTTTAAAACATCATAATGTCTACCTATGACAGAATATTCTGTGCTTTCACCTTTGTCAGGAAATATAATTTAAGCCTGCACCTTGTAAAATGTCTTGAAACGTAAGTGCCAGTTAAGAAGGGAGAGCAACAAGTGAACTACAGAGAATGTGAATCAGTTCAAAAATTTAGGGGGGTTTAGCCTATTTGTTTCTTAACTTGATCCTGTAAGAGGCACATCATGTTGATAGAGGCCCTGCAATTATCTCTATGGCAACCCCAAGATGCCATTAACACAGTATGGTTACAGAAGGGAGGGTATATGACTGGATCCTAATACACAAGAAAAAGACAATGTTACAGTGCAATTTGTTTGAGAGGGAAAGCACTCTTGAAAGTTTTGTTGCCAAAATGATATTCGATACCACAGCCTCACAACAGTGATGTGAACAAAAGAAGCTACGCAAGGCCATCTATATAACAGGCCCAGCGGGGGTTTTATAATACTCTTATAGATGCCATACATGATGGCTTTTTAGCTTACATTTTAAGAGAGCAATCACCATCACCACCACACCACCACACAACATGTACCTACTGTGTATTTGCTCAACAATCCTTTCTTCCTCAACTGTTGTTAACAGTCTCTTCCACAAAGGGGTCACAAGGAAAACATACACAGCGCAGAATGGGAGGGGCACCCCTGTAGATACTCTCACACAATATTCCCCAAATGTCAGCAGGATGCCACTGTTATGTCAGTACAATGTCAACATGTAACTCCATTGCGAGTGGGGGACATTTCAAAGTAACCAACTATTCAATTCCAGTAAAAATTATTGCTGGCCAAACCCTCATGAACACTTTTGCCTTTAGCAGTGATCCTCACTCAGTGGCTTGGGAGCCACATGTAGCTGTTCAATGTGCCACTTGTAGTTCTTCTGACCACTGTTGCCCCATCTCTCAGTAAAGTGGGAAAGGCTGTTGTCTAGTGAGGCTTGTGGTTGGCAGGTGATTTCTACCTTGAAATAGCCACCAATGGAGGAACAGGTAAGATGCAAGTCTCTCTGATATGGAGGCCTCATCCCAAGGTTTGAAGTAAATGTGGCTCTTTGGACTGATAGTAATTGTGAATGTGGCTCTCTGCAAGCTGCCAATTGAGTACCACAGGATCAATGCCCCATGGAGCAGCCTAGTTCCAGTGCAATTCACACACACTATACTATTTCCCTCAATAGGTGAATATCCCCAAGGGAACATTTAGAAAGTGTCTTTCCATCACCCTTCTTCTGGCTGGGGTGGTGTAAAAAAGAGGCTTCACAAGGCCCTTTTCATTGAGCCTGGGGAGGTGCCTGAGGCAGGTGCTGGTCCTGAGCTACCCCTCCTCCTCTTCTGTTCAGGCTACCCCTCCTCTGGCCATTGTGATTCAGAAGCAGGAGGAGGAAGAGCCTGAGCTGAACTTGGTATCTGAGACTGTTTGGGCTCTTGAGTTCACCCTAGGTACCAAAAGATGCTGGAGACGGGCTCCTTCTTCAGTTCCTCCAGAATCAAGCAGGCCTTCTGCGGAAAGGGAGGAGGGGAGGCTGCAGGCTGGATGTGACACAAGAGGAAACGATGGAGGTGCACCAAAAGGTACTGCCCTATCAACCCCTTCTCCCTTGGGCATCACCTTCTGCCCCCCCCCGACACAATGTGTCTGCCTTAAGCCCCTCACAGGAGATGGCTCCAGTGGTGCCTGCAGCTGCTAGTTGGCATGGGTACCCATATTTCTCAATCATCTGGAAGGACTTCCAGAGAACAGAGAATGATTATTTCACAAAATGCCAGCTATGTAGGCCTAGGATCAGTTGAAGGAAAGACCTGGATCATCTTTTTGTAACCAAACTCAGGAGCTATTTGAAGAAGCACTGTGAGGCGGTTCTTCTTCAGAGGGACAGACAGCCTGGTAGGCAGCAATGCAGCTGCCTGCCAGCCAAGAGGGGAGTTGTTCTGTGAGTGTGACCCTCTTTGGTGCTCTGCCATCCAGGTCTCCTGTAAGGAAGGGTGACAAGCATCTCTGATAGAGATGTTTGGTACAGATGGCACAGGGGTACCAAGGGATGGGAAGAAGTGAGAAGGGCAAGATGATCACTCTAAATGGGTAGTTCCAATATGACCTGCCCTCGGGTGCAGCATGTGTATCTCTCACTAACTGTACACTTGTGGAAATCTGAAGATGTTCTGGGTGGGGGTGGGGCAACCAATGCTAGGAAAGATGAGGGGTCCTCTGGGACAGCTATTGCAAGGATGTGATCCACACTGAGGTACTGGATGAGGTCACACAGTGGCCAGCATCTGCCACCATTGAGACATTAGTTAGTGTCATTGGTAGGCCAAGATGTCTCCATGGGTTAGCTGGTAAATGATGGTGGTTCATATTAGGCAGCAACACAGGCAGTATAGCTCATGGCTGCTAAAAATAAATAAAGTAATGGCCATGCTGCAGCCTCCTAACAAGGTAGCTGTTTCCAGTACTTAGTTCCCTCTTCCTTTCCTTCCACCCAACTCCATAATTTTGTTTGGTCATCCAGATCTGGACTGAATTGAGACCTAGGTTTCCTATCTCATTACCAATGCTGATTTCTCCATGCCTACTACCACTCTGCATCTGACAGCTAATCTAATCAAGCCTGCTATTGTCATTTACCTGCTGTTGCCATTTGGCATTTGAAATCACTCCACTCTCCAAGATATAAGGACAGATGGACTAACATCCTAGCTGTATCTGAAAAAGTGAGCAGTGACTCATGAAAGCTCATACCCTGTCAGAAATTTTGTTAGTCTTTAAGGTACTACTGGATTCTTGCTCTTTTCTACTGCTACATACAGACTAACACATGGCTACCCATCTTTGATCTATGTGGAACAGAAGTTAGAACTCCTCCCACATTAATTAGATTTAATTAGTTTTTAAACAGTGCTCAAGCAGTAGGTTGTTATTATTCTCTTGGTGAGAATCTGATATTCCTTTCTAAATGCTACTCTGCCACTACAGACATTAAGCTTCATGTTTTATGATGAATGACATAATCTTTTTAAGGTGGGTAGCCATGTTTGTCTGTAGCAGTAGAAAAGAGCAAGAGTCCAGTAGCACCTTAAAGACTAATAAAATACATAGCGGGGTATGAGCTTTCGTGAGTCATTGCTCACTTCTTCAGATACAGCTAGAATGGGAGTTCATCTGTCCTATTTATTGGAAAGTGGAGTGATTTCAGATGCCTAATGACATTAGCAGGCAAATGACAATAGCATTAGCATGCTTAATGACATTAGCAGGCAAATGACAACAGCAGGTGAATGACAATAGCAGGTGTTATTGGATTTAGGTGAGATATGCAGAGGGGTAGTGGGCATGAAGAAATCAGCAATGGTAATGCAATAGGAAACCTAGGTCTTGATTCAATCCAGGAGACTGCTGAATTGTAATTGATAATGCAGCTCAGGACAATACTTTTGTGCTAGGTTAAGGTACAAGGGTAAACTGAAATAGATTTCTTACTAATTTACTTATGGAAGATTTATTGCAATACGATGATTTTGTGAACTACAGCTCACTTCACCAGATGTAAGAAGTGTATTCTACATTGGTACATATAGATATATTAAGAACATAAGAACATAAGAAAAGCCAATGTTGAATCAGGCCAATGGCCCATCTAGTCCAACACTCTGTCACACAGCAGCCAAAAATACCAGGTGCCATCAGGAGGTCCAGCAGGGGGCCAGGACTCTAGAAGCCCTCCCACTGCTGCCCCCTCCAGCACCAAGAATAGAGTGCATCACCTGCCCCAGACTGAGAGTTCCCATCTATACCCTGTGGCTAATAGCCACTGATGGACTTCTGTTCCATATGTTTATCTAATTCCCTCTTGAAACTGTCCATGCTTGTAGCTGCCACCACCTCCTGTGGCAGTGAATTCCATATTTTAATCACTCTTTGGGTGAAGAAGTACTTCCTTTTATCTTTTCTAACCTGACTGCCCAGCAATTTCATGGAGTGCCCACGAGTTCTTGTATTGTGAAAAAGGGAGAAAAGTACTTCTTTCTCAACCTGCTCAATCCCATTCATAATCTTATAAACCTCGATCATGTCACCCCTCAGCCGTCGTTTCTCCAAGCTAAAGAGCCCCAAGCGTTTTAACCTTTCTTCATAGGGAAGGTGTTCCAACCCTTTTGTCATTCTAGTTGCCCTTCTCTGCACTTTTTCCAATGCTATAATATCCTTTTTGAGATGTGGCAACCAGAACTGTACACAGTATTCCAAATGAGGTCGCACCAATGATTTATATAGAGGCATTATGATACTGGCTGATTTGTTTTCAATTCCCTTCCTAATAATCCCCAGCATAGCGTTGGCCTTCTTTATTGCAGCTACACACTGTCTAGACATTTTCATTGAGTTATCTACTACGACTCCAAGATCTCTCTCTTGGTCAGTCTCTGCCAGTTCAAACCCCATCGTGTATTTATATTTAGGATTTGCACTTGGCCACATTGAACCCCATTTGCCACATTGACGCCCACTCACCCATCCTCGACAGATCCCTTTGGAATGCCTCACAATCCTCCCTGGTTTTCACCACCCTGAACAACTTCATGTCATCTGCAAATTTAGCCACTTCACTGCTTAGCTTACTCCCAATTCCAAATCGTTAATAAACAAGTTAAAAAGCATCGGACCGAGTACTGATCCCTGTGGTACCCCACTGCTTACCAGCCTCCACGGAGAAAGTTTCCCATTTATACTCGCTCTCTGTTTCCTATTTATAAGCCAGTTTTTGATCCACAAGAGGACTTGTCCTTTTATCCCATGACTATTGAGCTTACTTAGGAGCCTTTGATGAGGAACTGTATTGATACACATAGACATGGTGTGGATCAGAGTCATATGGGCAGGCCCAGGTGGATGTTTGTTCAGGGGCCCATAGGGACTCAGCAGCCCTGACTGTCTTTGCAGGTGTAGCTATAGCAGATGAAGGGGGGCATATTGTCTCCAGGAGAGGAAGGGTAAAGCAACTTCCCCTTTGGGGTATGGTACCCCATAGCCACTCCCAGGGTGGCCATGGTGATGCAGGCCATTGGGGAGGCAGTTGGCCCCAGTAAGTACCTGAAGCGTACCAGCTAGATTTTACTGGTTGCAATGGTGAGGAACTATCAGTCTGAGTCCTATGAGTTGCCTGCCACCAATCCACTTAGCTACTGGGCCAAGAAAGAAACAATCTGGCCAGACGTCCCTGTTGTGCTTCAGAAGGTACTCTTATGTACTTCAACACCCCCTGTTCTGTTCCCCTGGAGGGTTAAGAAATTGGTTTGCCTGAAGATCAACTAGCCACTTTTCAACTACCCAGCTGTCCACTTTGAGGCTGAGTTCAGACTGGCAGTTTGAAGCGGGAGCCAGTCATGGCAAAAAAAAGCCCCAGAACAAACACAGGGCCGACTGATGCAGGAGCATACCGGGAGGAGGCGCGCAGGAGCGTTCAGACTGCTGGCCCAGAGGTGCGGCTGTAAATGGCTTTTTCCTGCTAAATCAGCTGGATGCCCATGTGTGTATGAGTGCATGAGCACATGCGCGCATATGTACTCATGCGCTCATACACACATAGACATCCAGTCAATTTGGGGAGGATCCCGTTGTGCCAGCACTGCATTGGGCGGTAGAGCAGAGCACAGCCAATCATATCACTGCTGCCTTATGTGCAACGCAGTTTGCTCCCGGCTTTTTGGCTGAGCGTTCACACTTCCGGGAAGAAGAATGCAGCGGGATAAAGGCACTCTCTGGGATTTGCTACCACTTTCAACAGGTATCTTTTAATCCTGGGAGCGAAGCAGAACAGCACGGGTTGCCTATGGGTGCGGAACATTTAATTTATTTATTTATTTATTTTGGGATTTATACCCCGCCCTATCCAGTAGCTCAGGGCGGCTAACAAGCGGCCAAGCCGAGTTTCAGAACTAAAAACAATAAAAATATTACATACAATAAAAAAATTCAATACAGCAGTAAAATTCATGTAAATCCAAGATGCATGTTACACGGTATCCCACATTAGCGGCAGATTTCTTAATTGCATGGGCACCAGGAGTAGTATATCCCAGCTCACGGGCGGCATCCATCTTTCCAAATAATGGGACAGATGGATGAAAGAGTCATGAAACATGAGGCAGATGTACCTGTGTGAATGCCCCCTTTAATCCGCTTGGGAAACGTGGCTGAAACATGGCTATAGCGGGGCAAATTGCAAGTCTGAAGTCAGCCTGAGGGTGAATGAAGCAAGTATGTGTTTGTGCCTGCATTTTTTCAGTCTGTGATGGACAGTCGGGAAAAATGCTCCTCCCAAAAATTCAGACTCAAAAGTAAATAAAACAGCAGGGAAGTTATCCAAATGGATTGGCACTCCATAAAATCCACATTCCAAATTGTGTTCTAAAAAATACAAAAGAAGAAACATCAACTGAATTCTAGTTGTTATGAAGCATGGAGGGGGGATACTGGTGGGGCTCAGTGCCTTTCAGCACTATTCTATTCAGAAAATAAACAAATATGGTGCAAAAATGTTCTTCACATTCTCATAAAGGAAAAAAGCTCACAAAGATAATCAGAACAAGAGATGTTCAGAAAGTAGACGAGCACCTCAATTAAAACAAGGAGAGCCCACAAAAGCACCTACAATAAAGCTCATGTATGCTGTATTGTTGTTGTGCTGTTTCTTCTTTACAGAGGTGGGAGGGAACAGGAGTGCCTGTGATGAAGGGCAGCTGCAGCTTCTGAGGCTCATCCTGCAAACCGGTGATGGTGTAGACTGCAACCTGCAGAGAAAGGAGAACTTGGGTGCCCCAACACCCCCTTTCTCTCACTGAGGCCTTCTCTGGGGAAATGACATCAGTGGTTGTGTCTGTTTCCTTCCCAGTCTGAATGACTGTATTATTACTGGCTTGCCAGGTTGGTTTTCTCTGGTTTGACATTAATTTTGTTGGGCTTGCCACATGGGCCCTGAGTTCTGCTTGGCTTCTGTGGTTTGACGTGGGTTCTATTGGGCCTGCAACACTGGCCCTTGCTTCAGATGGTTTGCCCTGGATTCTCTGGTTTGACATTGGCCCATAGTTCTCATGGGATTCTTTGGTTTGAAATTGTTTCTGTTGGGCTTGTTGTTTCTATTTGCATTTAGAGGCTTTTAGCCAATGGTTGATCTTATGTGTTTAGCTATTGGCTTATTTGCTCTTGAGAAAGCATAGTACTTCCCCCCCACTGGAAACAATGGAGACAAGTAGGATGGGTTGTTCAGAGGCCCATAGAATTGGACCCCTTGATCCAATTTGCCTGAAGCTTGGAGTGGGGGAGTCTTTAGTGGATGGGCAGGACTAGGTTCCCTGTAATTTTGGTGACATGCTTGAATGGGAAACCTGTGCTGATCTACAGCATTATATCTTTCTGTGTAGCTTCTCCCGATAAGCGTATGACCACTTTGGACATCAGGCCACTGGAGGATTTCAAGTGCCCATGATGGATCTTTCTCCTCTGTACCCATATGGGTGGGTGTGGTTAGAGGAACGCCCTCAAGAATGTGAAGTATGGGCTGTAATACTTCCTCTTCCTTCAGTTTTTGCTGTTGATTGACTTGTCAAAAGGTGAACTTTGCTTTTATTCCCAGCTTCCCCTTTTATAGTATTTAAACCTTCCCACTCCTACTTCTCATATCAGTGCTTTGATGAACAGTCAGAGGTGGTCTTAGTGATTCTGGGGCCCTTGGTAAAAGACAGTGATGGGGACCCCCACACCCTCGTTACATCTCTGAACAAGAATAAAGTGCTCAATACATGGCTCTTCAAAAATGCACCATGGTTTGCTTTTTATCTTTTCTCTGTTTTCCACCACCATCTTCTATCACCCTCACTAGCTGTTGGATTCTTCTCAGCATGGAGCCCTGGACAATTGGCCAAGTTACCCATAGGTAAGACCAATCCTACTGACAGTGGAGGAGACCAGAGAGGAAGGGACTGAGATTGAAGGGGAAGGGTGGGAGATGTGGTTAAAGTAATTATTGCCACTCGAAGTAAAATCCTGGTGAGTGGTGTGACAGTTGCTGTGTATATGTGTGATAGCCAACAAATGTGGAACTTTGACTTGATGAAATAGTTGTGACGGTATAGTTTTCACTTTAATACAGAGATACAGTGCAACAGTACAGGAGATGCAAGTAATTTGTACTTAAGCTTAATTTAATTTAGGGATAAAAATTAAGAAGGTTTTTAAAGAAAATTATTTGTAAGAAGCATAACAGATGGTCCTTCTGATCATATATATATGTCCTAGCATGACAACTGCCTTGGGCAAGCAGAGCTATTTTTAAATGTTGGGTTTAGTCCATCCAGCTTTTCGTCTTGTAAAAGAGAGAAAGGGATCTCGTTTGGTCAGCAAAAAAGGCTATAGTGGGGATCATAGACCTGCCTAGACAAAAGCCATGTGGAATGGGGGTTATAATAAGGAGATGATGAGGTGAGACTGAGTGAAAAAGTTGGCTGTATTGCACCCATTGTGTCAAGTTAGTCTGCACCTTTTGTTATGGACCTTTGCTGAAACACAACAGAATCTGACACTCTCGTCTTTCTATATTTGAAGCTGATGTAATGAAGTATCCTGTGAAAAGTTTAAAACACTTATTTTACCACTAATATTCTTGTGAGGGGAAATGAGCTTCTCACAAAACAACACTCTATCTATGTGGCAGTGATGAAATGCCAATTCTGTATTTTTAAGCACTGACTGTGGATAGGATTTGTGGTTTCTGAAAGACGGCAGTAATTCAAGCAGACACTGCTACTATGGCAAGGTCTACATTGCCGAAGTCTCTGCAAAGATTATTATGCTGTGTTTGCTCAAGCTACTGTTGATGATGCAGGCATCATTGCCAGGGAATATTATGAAAGAAAGTTGCATTATGGGAAAACAGAGGATAAAATCAATGAAATGCTGTATTTGTGTTGTCATAAATGATGTATGCAGGGAGGGAGGGGCTGCAATAGTACCTACCACCCTTTTAGTCTACCTGTCTATTTAGTTAAGGGGTGGCCAAACTGTGGCTCGGGAACCACATGCGGCTCTTTCGTACATATTGTGTGGCTCCTGGCAAGGCAGCTGGGGAAGTGAAGGGGAGGCATGCCTCCTCATTTGGTCTTCCCTTCCCCAGCCAGTGTTCCCCTCCCTGGGTAGGCTTGAGGCAGGGGCAGGGAGCAGAGCAAGAAAGCAACTTTAAATGCATTCTCAAAGCCCCCCACTGAAGCCTACAAATATCATTGAACAAATAAATATCATTATCAATATCTGCTTTTACTCCTTTTGTTTTTATTTTTGGGAGTCTCATTTAATGTTAATAAAAAGCAAATCTGCATATTTACCAGTAATATTTCTTCATGTCTTGTGGCTGTCAAACATCTGTCATTTATTTTATGTGTCTCTTATGCTAAGCAAGTTTGGCCTCCCCTCATCTAGTGTACATTTATCCCATCCTTCCTCAAATGAGCTTAGGTCTTTCTTCCCCATTTTATCATCACTACAGGCCCAGCAAAGATGGAGGTCCTGTGCCTGAGTCAGAGTGGACTGGGGTTGGGGCTCCTGACCTTTGATAGGGCGCCGTTGGTGCCAGCATCGGAGGTTAGGAGTTTGGGAGTGCTCCTGGATCCCTCCTTAACTATGGAGACCCAGGTGGCAGCCACTGCCAGATCAGCATTTTATCACCTTAGGCTGATTCGGCAGTTGGTTCCCTTCCTCAGCCACGATGACCTGGCTACAGTGATCCATGCAACGGTCACCTCGAGGTTAGACTACTGTAATGCTCTCTATATGGGGCTGCCTTTGGGGCAGATCTGGAAGCTGCAGCTAGTGCAGAATGCGGCAGCCAGGCTGATGATGGGTCTCCCCAAGTGGGAGCACATCCAGTGTGGGCTAAAAGCGCTGCACTGGCTGCCAATAGCATACCAAATCCATTTCAAAGTGCTGGTACTTACCTTTAAAGCCCTATATGGCCAGAGTCTGACTTACCTGAGGGACCATCTTTCCCCACATATACCCCCAAGAGAACTTTGGTCCAGGGCACAACATCGCCTGGTGGTTCCAGGCTCCCGGGAGGCAAGGCTTGCCATGACTAGGGCCAGGTCCTTTCTGGTGGCAGCCCCTACCTGGTGGAACAAGCTCCCAGAGGAGATCAGGGCCTTTGGGGACCTTATGCAGTTCCACAGGGCCTGCAAGATGGAGCTCTTCCGCCAGACTTTCACATAGGGGCCGCCACTACCACCACCACCAATGATGTGGACAACATCGGGGTTAAGGATGGCCCAGGAAGATCTGCCACAATTTTGTGTGACTGATATCACCAGACTACTTGCTTGGGATCAGCTATAGGACATCATCATCCCCAGAGAACTGTCTGTTTACCATCATTGCATATATTCGGGGACCATCCTGCTTTCAATTGAGTATCATTGTTGTTTGTAATTAATTATTATTAATGTTTTTATCCTGTTTTATATGGACTTTGCCCCTTGTAAGCCGCTCTGAGCCCGTTTCGGGGGGAGGGTGGGGTAAAAATCCCAATAAATAAATAAATAAACAAACAACAATCCTGAGAAAAGTATTAGACTGATGTTGGAGTAGGAATCTGAAACCAGGTCTTCCAGATCCTTGTCTAGCATACTAATCAGTACACTACACAGGGTCTGATGTCCAGTCATAGAGATCTTATCCAAATATTATACTAGGGCCATTTCCATACACTCAAATTACTCAGTCTCTATACTACATTTTACACACTGTAGTCTGCTGTTCATACAATTTGCACTGATTGCACAGGCCCTTATACAGACTTTTTAAAAACATGTGGACACAGGACAAGCTGAGAATGTGATCACAATCTCCACCCCTCACTTATCTCAGAGCCATGGCTTATTTTGAACCATCAGAACTGAGATGTGAATGAGCCCGGACAAGAAGTACAGAAGCAATGTTAAAACTAAAATATGCTGCACATTTTGTAAATGAATTAGACTTGGAAAGTTTGATATTTATAACAATAACGTCAAGTCTCTAAATCTGTTTTCCATCAAGAACTAACTGTCCCACTGAAAAATTCAGTAACCTTTGCACCATTCTCAAGCCATAGACTCCATGCATAAACAATTAGTACTTTTTGGTGAAACACCCATATTAAGTCAAAATATTTGCTATTATGGAGGAAGAATACAGATATCAGCTAGAGGATAGCAAAGTTCTAACTGAAGAGACATACCAAGAAATGATTACCTCTGATAATCCATTTATAAAACATACAACATATTAAAAGTGCTTTATTCAGCTGCATTAGGCACTTGTTAGTCAAAATAATTTTTTTTTTAAAAAAATGGATTTTTCATTCTCCAGTTGTTACTAGCTCCTTGAATACAATGGTGGAGTCAATCATCTCAATTTTTCTCTTTAACAGGTTTATGAATTTTCTGTCCACATTTATGAATCTGCCCAAGCAGCTACATAGAACAAAAGCCACATATTCTTTGTGCAGAATCCTCACATAACATTGTGTTGTCGGAGGCTTTCCCTTGTTTCTCAGCTTATTTGTACACTCTTGTGCCCAAACAGAACAGTATGATATTTTCCTAAATAGACTAGCTAGGCTTGGACTGAAAATCTATTTTTGTCATGTACTCATTGTATATGCTTTTGACAAATAATCTTTTACCATCATGTGTCCATTATTATTAGTTAACATAAAAGCTCCCAGAGTTCCACAACAGTTCAGCTTCAAATCATGAACGACAATCCAGGGTGGGGATGCTTCTGTCAGGTAGTCCTGCCATGATGGATGGAGTAGGGTGGGAGGATGGGAGGATGGGCTGTGGGCGCCATTGTGGCGTGTAGGGCGGGAGGTTGGGATTGTGGGGTGTAGATTTATGCACCTGGTGTGTTAGAATGGAATGCGGAGGCCGAGTCCGGCCGGCTCTATCTCTGGTAGACTTAACACCCTGACCTTGGTGGAGACAGGCTGTGAGCTTCCTATCGCTTTCAAAGCTACAGCTTGGCTGGGAACAATGGGGGCGGTGGGAACTTCATTAGTATAGTAACTTTCAGTTCTCATTCGCATACTAGTCACTTATTGGTGGAAGGGGGGGTCCCCATTCACCCCCTTTCTGGTATAACTGCTTGCTTTGTGTAACCATGTTATTCTGAACAATGTATCTGCTTCAGTAACCTTCTATTGCAGCTTTATAATAAACGCTATTCTTGCTTCAATGAACAAGACCTGGTGTTTGGCTGACTAAGTTAGAGTCTCTGACAGGTTCAGAGATCTGTCATGATTGGGTTTGCCTGGCCTATCCAGGTCAGGGCAAAATAAGCTATTTTTCATTAACATTCTTTTTTCATTCCATGGCAATCAACCATTGCCACCTATGCAGCTGTTCTGGGCATCATCTGTTCAAACCAGTATTCTCTTGTGATTTTGTAATAGTAAACTAAAAAGAGATGATTATTCATTACGCTTCACATCAGGCAAGTGTGTTAAGCAGTAGTGATTAAGTTATTATATCTTCTGGGACAGCAGTTTCTGAAGCAGCCACAGCTATCTAATCTATTTGATGATCTAAAACACTGTTCATATTATCAGTATATTGGAGAAACTACCATATCTGAAGCATTTAAGTCACTCACACATGGCTGGACTACAATTTGCAGTGAGACTATTACAAACATTACTGTTGAATATTATAGCCAAGTTTCCTCTTTTATCACTATCATTCAACTATTTATAGCGGTTCAGATGGCCTTTCTGTTATGGTGGTAACCATAATAATGGCTTTCAAATGAGAACATTTTCACTCATAAACAGATTCCCAGGATGCATTTGGTGGCTAGATAATTATAATTAATCCATAATTAATTTTAGCTAGTCTACCAGTTTCTTTGTAATTGCTTGGAAACCCAGAAGTGAAACATTCAGCAAGAATATATAGAAATCCACATTTCTCACAGTTACCACAGCACAAAAGAAAAAAATATGGGAATTTTCTCCTGGTGCATGCCTAAAGTAATGATGGCATCAAAAGGTAATAACATTCTACAGGCATTGCTTTTATCTAACCAGCACTGCACTTGGTTTCTTGCTGCTTCCACAAGCATGGGTAAATTTTCAGTTCTGCATAGAAATGTAACAAATCAGATCTTTTAAAACATTGTTCAAATTTTTCCCTCCTCTCTATATAAAAAGTCATGCTGACCAAGGATTCATTTCACTGCATTCTATGAAGTAGGGTCAAGATCATGAAAGATTATGTTACTATAGATTTGTTAGCCTTCAAGGTGCCACAGGACTTTTCTTTTGTGTTTGCTCAGCAAACTGACAGCTACCCCACTGGAGTACGTGGGACACTTCCTTAAGGCAGCAATCCCAACTTTATGCTCAGGGGTACTAGCTGTCACATTTCCTGGCACCTACTTGTTTCTTGGATATTGGAAATTAAATCCAAAGCATCTTGAATGGAACAGAAAACAAATGGTGCTTTGGATTACTCCCGACTGGCTGACTGATTAGCAAAGTACCGAGCACATCCCAGGCAGGTGAATTACAGCTAAGTGTCTATTACCTGGCTATACATATAGAACTTCTTATGTCTCTGGGCTTCACTGCCTATCACTGGAACGATGCACAAACCAAACTCTCCTTGTTTTTTTGGAAATGGCTACCAAGCAGGATCTCTTCTCCAAAGAAAACTACTAATCCTGCCCACATGACAGATATTTTATGATCATATGATAGGTGGCGGCCCCTACCTGGTGGAATGAGCTCCCAGAAAAGATCAGGGCCCTGCAGGATCTTTCTCAGTTCCGCAGGGCCTGTAAGACGGAGCTCTTCCGCCAGGCATTCAATTAGGGGCTGACGCCACTGGAGTCCCCGGCCCAAAACGGCACAAGTGGGCAGCTGCCTGAGCGCCTATGAGCTGATTTATATCGGGAACACCTAGTGCTCATTACCGAGTACCTGATGTCAGAGTGGCAAACAGAAGGACACCTGGCTTCTCTGGATACCTTTTGAAGCATTCAATTTAATGATTTAACTGCTGCCAGTATTTTGTAATTGTAGTGTAAGTTATATTTGTATTTGTATTTTATATTTTGTAATGCATTGTTTAATTGTTGGGGTTTTAACTATGTTATTTATTGTATTTTTATGTCAACTGGAAGCTGCCCTGAGGCTGCATTGTGGGGAGGGCAGGGTATAAGTGTGATAATAAATAAAATAAATAAATAAATAAATAAATAAATGATCATCCCTGCCCCCATAACCATATTGTGATTCACCCCACTCCCTGGCAATCATTTTGTGGTGGCACTCACCAAAGTTCCCTCTAAGCTACATTAGGGGTGCTGGTGAACAGCATTTTAGCTGACAGTGCAGGGAACTTAGCTGGCAGCTCAACCTACAAGTGAACTGAGAACATTTTTCCCTCCATTGGAAACAATGGAGGATAGGGGCACTTTCTTCTAGGGCTCATAGAATTGGACCCCCTGGGATCCCAATATGGATTAGGGCCATTAATAAGAATATAGAAAAAGTTCAGTCTAAATTCTTGCAGAAAATATTAGTTCTCCCTGCATGTGTGTCTTACGCGGTCATCTACCTGGAGACTAATCAAAGACTCCTAGAGACAGAAGGCTAGATTAAAACATTCAAATATTGGTTCAGGCTACACAATAGAGCAAATTCCAGCCCTCTTATTTTGTAATTGCTGGCTGAATCTCAGTCCTCTGACTGGTTCTGTTATGTAGAGAGGAAGATTGTATGAATAGGGATTAGTTTTGGGGAATTGCTCCTTCTGCCAGAAAGATCAGCCTTTGGTTTGATTAAACAACATTTGCTTGACATTGAACGTCAAGAGCTGATTAGTCGTACCACAGGCGGATGTTCCCCCTTGAGGGTAGGGATTCCTCCCCAAGCATCCATAGCAGAGTATTTCCTCAGTGTAACCACCCCACATTTTCGAAGAGCCTTTATGTTAGGCCGTTTTAATGTGTTACCTTCAGCTGTAATGACTGGGAGGTATCATAAAATCCCATACGATGACAGATCATGTGCTTGTGGTGTCAATGAAATAGAAAGTCTCAATTATGTCCTTTTGCACTGTTCTTATTACTGTGATCTCTGAGCCTCATTTCTAGAGCCATTACTGAGAGATCATGGAAACCAATCCAATGAGTGGAAGGTACTCTCTCTACTCTCTAACTGTTGTGTAGTGAATATGAAAATGGTGGCTAAATTTCTGTACTTTGCCGCCAAGAAGAGAGCTGGTATTTAATGAGTGTTAATGATTATTGGTATCTTCTTCTGGTTTATGATGTTGTGATATGCCATTAAAAGTTGTTGTTGTTGCTATTACTGTATTATATACTGAGGAGAGCAGTCAGGTTGCCCACTATGGCTCAGTACCAGTTTTAGATAATAACATACTTGTTTGTTAGGCTTTAGCCAAATCCATATATCAGTGGACTGTATTGCATTGCTGTTGTGCTATCTTCATGCCTTTATTACCTCTTTCAAAATACAGATAATCTCTATTAGTGTACATTCAGATTGATATCTGTGAAATTACGTTTTTTTTGGTTGAAAGCTACATAAAAGAACATTAATCTTTGTCTCACTGTGATTTATTTCATTTTGTCGCTGAAGAAATATCTTCCTGGATATGACAAAGATCAAATACATTTGTGCTTTTTTAAAAACAGGAATTTAATCTATCTATTGGCCTTGAGAAAGTCAGTAAATGTGTTGACAAGTAACTAAGAATATCTGCAACCAAATAACTTCAAGGAAAGCTTTAAAGGGATATATCACAGGGGGAGCATACTAATCCTATTATCTGTGCATAAGTAGTGTAGGTTCATAGGATCAGGTGTAAACTTCTCAACAAAAAGCCATTATATCCTTGTGTGGAGGATTGAGGAGGATTTGACTTATATCCCACCCTCCCCGCATAGCAGCCAGGTCAGGTTACATCAGATTTGATAAAAATACAATAGACAAAATTAACACAATTAAAATACCAATAAAATACAACAATATCCTTCATCCGGTGCAGTTGTCATTAAGATTAAGGCCTCACAGATGCCATCTCTGGTGTGCAGTTCTGACCCACCGAGGGTAGGCCCAGTAAGGAAGGAGGGATGTCCGTTGCCCTAGTTAAAAGCCTGGTGGAAGAGCTCTGTCTTGCAGACCCTGTGGAACTGTAAAAGGGCCCTGATCTCATTCCACCAGGTAGATGTATGAAAGATCCCACCATACTGTGGCAATTGGACTATTTTAAATCTTACCTCCCTTTTCCAGACTGCTTGAGAATTACCTCAAGTAACTGTCAAGTTACTTGTAATTAGATATTTTAAATCTCTTCAACATTTATCTCTTATCTCCTACTGGAAGATGAACCACACATTAGTTGGCTGGCTCTTCCTCTAGGCCAACTAGGACGATGGCCTAGGGCGCAGATCTCTGAGGGGTGCAGCAAGGCCCCTGCTGCCACTGCCCACCCACCCCCAGCATGGCTTTCTGGGCACTGGCTCCACAGCACACCCTTTCCCGCTGGCTCGATTCACCTTGTGCCCCCACCTTCTCCCTCCTGTGGGACCTCCTGCCTGCCTGCCTGCCAGCCAAGTGGTGGCTCTCCCCCTGCTCTCGAGGTGGCAGGAGGTCGATGCAGGGCCACTTTTGCTTCCAGGTGTGGAGAAGGCAGCTGGTTTCTCAGAAGCAGCCCAGAAAGTCCAAGGCTGAGCCCAGCCAGCAGGGCATGGGGGCAGTGCACACGACTATAAGAGGAAGCCGGCCCCCGGAATGGAGCGCCTGAGTCTCAACCTGCTGCGGGCCCTTCTCTGCTCCATCTTCTTCAGCGGCTGCATCCTGCCCATCATCCCAGGTAGGGGATGGGGTGCAGGGTCAGCAGGCTCATTCCCTTCCAGCAAGACTGTGGGTCTGGCCCCTCTAGGCTGGCCCAGGGTGGGAGGGGCAGTGGTAGCAGCCAGCTACCTGCCCTGCCCCATCGAACCCCCTTTTCAAGCCAAGGCCACCAGCACCTCCTGTGGCATCGATAGTTTGGGGGGGGAGGGAGGAGTGCTTCTGTCTGGCAAAGAGATTCAGCCCACCCAGAGTGTCACAGGAAAGGAAGCCCCCTTGGATAAATATAGATCTGCGGTGAGGGGTGGCGCCACAAGGCAGCCTCGCCTGGGGGAGGTGCCACAAGCTAGCCTTGCTTAGTGCACAAAAAAACCTTGGGCCGGCCCTAACCCTGGCAACATGATATTTATCAGGCATAGATATTTAGCTGTATGCATATAAATTGTTGGGTGGAGCCATCAAACACAACTCTACTACCTTTGATTAGGGATGGGCAAGAACTGAGGAAAATGTGGTTTGTTTTGATTCATGGTTTGTGGCATGTCTGATTCATGAGCATAGGCGTCATCTTCAGGGGGGCTGGGGAGCTCACGCCTCCCCCGAAAATACTGAGCCCTCCCCCCGGGAGGCAACTGGTGCCAGCCAGAGCCTTGCTACCCCCCTCCCTTCCCCCACCCCATTTTGAAAGCGGAGGGTTTTCCCCTCCACTTTCTGAGACTGTTTGGCTGGGCTGGGAGGGAAGTCAAGGGGGTGGGGGCTTGCTTCCTCCTGGAAGCTAAGCTCCACCCACAGTTCCCAGCAGCCCCGCTCAGTTCAGCCTGGAGAGCTGCACCTGGAGGCTGGCTTCGAGGCAGCACATGCTGCCTCTGCTTGCTGCAGCCACCAGCCTGAAGGGTAAGTAGGTGGGGGTGTAAGGAGTGGGGGCTTGTTTCAGGTGGGGTGGGAGCCCAGGGCTGCACCCACCCAGCCATCCTGCAAGTCCAAGCAGGGGAGGTGGGAGAGCCAGCATGAGAATGTGCCTGGCTGCCACTTAGTGGGGAGGATGGAGGGTTGGGGAGGGGAGCTGGGCAAGAATGGAGGGAGGGGGAGGGTGGGGGGGCCTTCTGTGGCCTCTGGTTGCCCCTGCCATCAGTGAGTGGCTTGCTTTAACTGTTTAAGCTGGGCTGCAGGAGAAAACAAAACCCAGGAACTCTTGTGCTGCACGGAGCACATTGCTCCAGGATACAGAAAATCCTGGGCTCACTTTCTCCTGTAATCCGGGGGGGGGGGGGCTGCACTTTCTGTCCCTCTCTCTCTTTCTGTTTCTCTTTCCCTTTCCGTTGAGATGTGTGAGAGCTGGAAACGCTGGGAAGCTGCCTCACCCCCACTCCAGGCTGCTTCCCTTCCAGTCTGACTTCCTTCCCTTCCCTTCCCTCTGTCTTTCACTTCTCTCTCCCAATTTATATGTTTCCCCCCCAGCTTCCCCCCTCTCCCTTGCTAAAATAGCCCCAGTTAGGATTGCCAGGGGAGGGTGGCCCAATCCAGGTTAGGAAACTCCTGGAGATTTGGGAAAGGAGTCTGGGGAGGACAGGGACCTCAGTGGGGCACAATGCCATAGAGTCCACCCTCCAGAACATCATTTCCCCCCCCCCAGGGAAACTGATCTCTTTAGACTGGCAATGAGCTGTAATCCCAGGGGATCCCCAGGTCCCACCTGGAGGCTGGCATCCCTAGCTCCAGTGCTGAAATTGGAAGCTCTGGTTCTGCTGTGTGACTTGGTGCATGCAAACCTCTGGCATTGGCTTACATTTGCCAAACCACCCAGGTGGAGGAGGGAGGGGTGTCATTCTACCAAAAATGAGAGTGTTTGGGTTTCTCTCTGAGTTTGAGGACTGGAACTGGCACTGAAGTGAGATTGGAAAAGTTTGTGTGGCTTTCTGAAAACCCTTGTGTTACAGTAATAATTATGCTACAATACAGTTTGTTAGTCCTAAAGGTGGTACTGAGTGTTTTACTATTTTGTATGCTATGGCAGTGATATGAGAGCCAATTGAGCTGTGGGTCCATCGCATGCTACTGACAGTAGTTATACATTACACCTTGCCCAAATGGTTCTGGTCATTAAAGCACACTTGCCCTGGTGTGATGTAAAATGCTAGCAAGTCATAGCCAACCCATGGTAACCCTGTAGGATTTTCAAGGCAACAGACATTCAAAGATGATTTGCCATTGCCTGACTGTGCATCATGTCCCTGGTATTCCTTGGAGATCTCCCATCCAAATACTAGTCAGAGCTGACTCTGCTTAGCTTCCAAAATCTGATGAGATCAGGCTAACCTGAGCCATCTGGATCCACGGCATGGTGCTGTATGGGTGCTTCCCAGGCAATCATCTTCAACCTATTCTTGGGAGCCACAATCATTAGGAAAGAGCCATGTGATAGAAGTGTAATAATAATTTACTCATAGAGCCAATAAGATTTGAGTTTGATGGGGGATTGGGCAAATTGATCTAAGGAACTGAAAGAAGAGAAAGTATTAGCAAGCTCAGTGCTTAAGGATTTGAATAGAGCTCTTTATAGTCCAATCCTGAGGACACTTCCCTGGGAGGAAGCCCCCTTGGATAGACCTCAATAGGATGCCTCTGTTAGACTGATGAGGAATGTTATAGGAAGGGGATAAACAATTAAAGTATATGAGAAAGAATGTCTGAAAATGTCATACAGGTTTCTGTGGACCTTGCAATAGCATTGTAGCTAACCCCAACTAAGAAACTTCCATGCTGTTTCTATAATTTCTCAAATGTACTTCACACCAGCTGTGCATCTCCATTCCTTTCTAATTCCTCTCAACTATGTACAGCTTTCTATGTTGTGCTTTATTTGGACTGCTTTGCTTTCTCAGTTCCTAGCCCCCTTCTTTTCTATAACCATGGATCTACATCCCCTTCCTCAAGCCTTGCTGCTTGTCCCAACTCTCTAAAGTCAGACCAGTTTGGCCAGTGGCAACCAAAAATACATCTGTCTGTCCAGGAAGTTCAACTAAATGCCACTAGAGGTTTTGTCACCACTGCTACATCACTTAATGCATTACAATATAGGTTCATGTTCAGGCTATAATTTATGATGTTTTAGTTTGGGAAGATCTGTGTTCTTGGTGACATCAGTTGGTGCTATTTTTTTCCTGTAAACTCCTCTTCCATCCCAATGGACTCTACTGCTCACATGTTGTCTGTCAATCCCCTCTTTATTCCACCCTTCCTCCAGTCTCCCTTCCCTTATATTGACCTCACAACAATGGCAATATCACCCAGCCTGATGAAGGGGGCTTTGACTCTTGGAAGCTTATTCCCTGAAACTCTTGTTGGGTCTCTAATCTGCTCCTGGACTCAAATCTAACTGTCCCAGTATCACCGAGTAAGTGTCATGCAAAATGTAGATCTGAACATGGGTCTCCTCAATCCACACTGGTCTTCATGCCATTGGTCCATCTACTTCAGCATGGTCTGCTCTGATGCAGGTGAGCTCTACAGGCTCAGACAGAGAAAGATCCTTTCCAACAGCTGTTCTCTTAGACCTCCTCGGTTTAAACCTTTATCCTTTGGCACGCAAAGCATGGTCTCTCTATCATCAGTCCATCAGTGTCATCATTGTCTGCTCAGACTGGCAGTGGTTCTCCAGGGTTCTTTGCAGAGGATTTTGCCCATGCCGTGCTTTGTTTCTGAGCCACTGGGGCTGGGGGGTGGGGGAAGGATGCAGGCGGGCTGCTTTTATTTGTAATGCAAAAGTATATTACCTCTTTCTAACAACATATGTCCATGCAAGATGTACATATGTTCACTGTAATATGTAAACAGGGCTTTTGTTTCCCTGAGTGGTGAGCAGGAAAAGAGGGAAATGGCAACAGATATGTTCTTGGTATGTACACCATCCAGGGAGAACACTTAACACTTAACTCATGTTTATGCCACACATCATTATCCTTGATTGGCATGCAGATCAGAGGCCTTTTAAAATTTCCTTTTGCCCTGTGTGCAGTCCAGAAGGAACATTGGCAAGGAATGTACACTCTATACGTGTGGTACAGTTTCAAAGGGACAACTAACTGGGATGTATAAAAGGAATGACAGGATTGCTCATTACAAACAATGGGAGAGACTTGAAGGCCCAGTGGAGATAATAGGAGCCAGGAATGCCACATGGCTCCGCCTCCATAAATAGTGACAATGGCCTGTGATGTCACTGGCTCCTCCCTATGATGTCACTGGGCCTCGGTTCTTTTAAGGACCTAGCACAGCAATGCCTCTGGCCCAGCCCCAGGCCCAGCCCCCGCCGGGAAATTGGAAAGTCTACGCCCTTGTTCATGAGCCACAAACTGTCATGAACTTTTAGGCAAGAAATAAACCAGTTCAGTTCATGAGGTTTGTGACATGGTAGAACACCCTCATGGCATGGCAAGAGACACCAAACCTGCAGGGGATCTCTGGCTGACTCTTCTATACCTGCAATCCAAGTTTGGTTAGGACTGGATTTATGGGGTCCAAGTTATGGCCCCCCAAAGAAGGTGCCCTGAGGAAAGTGCTTCTGGGGAAATGACAGGTGTAGGTTCAGGAGTACTGATCCTGTGCAAGCTAGAGACATCAAACTTGCAGGGGATCTCCCTATGATGCTCATGCTCTCCAAGTTATATGCAGATTGGTCTTTGGGGGTCTGAGTTATGGCCCCTCGAACAAGATGCCCCCACGTTAGGTGCAAATTTTAAAATGTATAGAAGGGATCCCCTGCAAGCTACACACACCAAACAGACAAGGAGCCCCACCTGCCTTTGAAGTCTGGTAAACATTTTGATTGAGTGGAGACAGTCTGGAAATGTATCATAAGAACATAAGAGAAGCCAATGTTGGATCAGGCCAATGGCCCATACAGTCCAACACTCTGTCACACAGTGGCCAAAAATACTAGGTGTCATCAGGAGGTCCACCAGTGGGGCCAGGACACTAGAAGTCCTCCCACTGTTCCCCCCCCCAAGCACCAAGAATACAGAGCATCACTTGCCCCAGCCTGAGAGTTCCTATCTATACCTTGTGGCTAATAGCCACTGATGGACTTCTGCTCCATATGCTTATCTAATTCCTTCTTGAAACCATCCATGCTTGTAGCCACCACCACCTCCTGTGGCAGTGAATTCCATGTGTTAATCACTCTTTGGGAGAAGTACTTCCCTTTATCCGTTCTAACCCGACCACTCAGCAATTTCATTGAGTGCCCACGAGTTCTTGTATTGTGAGAAAGGGAGAAAAGTACTTCTTTCTCTACCTGTTCAATCCCATTCATAATCTTATAAATCTCGATCATGTCACCCCTCAGCCGTCATTTCTCCAAGCTAAAGAGCCCCAAGCGTTTTAACCTTTCTTCATAAGGAAAGTGTTCCAACCCTTTTATCATTCTAGTTGCCCTTTTCTGCACTTTTTCCAAAGCTATAATATTCTTTTTGAGGTGTGTTGACCAGAACTGTACACAGTACTCCAAATGAGGGCGCACCGTTGATTTATACAGGGGCATGATGATGCTGGCTGATTTGTTTTGAATTCCCTTCCTAATAATCCCCAGCATAGCACTGGCCTTTTTTATTGCAGTTGCACACTGTCTAGACATTTTCATTGAGTTATCTACTACAACTCCAAGATCTCTCTCTTGGTCAGTCTCTGCCAGTTCGGACCCCATCAATGTGTATTTATAGTTAGGATTTTTTACTCCAATGTGCATCACTGCACTTGGCCATATTGAACCCCATTTGCCACGCTGATGCCCACTCACCCATCCTTGACAGATCCCTTTGGAGTGCCTAACAATCCTCCCTGGTTCTCACCACCCTGAACAACATCATGTCATCTGCAAATTTAGCCACTTCACTGCTTACTCACAACTCCAAATCATTAATGAACAAGTTAAAAAGCATTGGATCGAGTACTGATCCCTGAGGTACCCCACTGCTTACCACCCTCCACTGATAAAATTTCCCATTTATACCCACTTTCTGTTTCCTATTAATTAGCCAGTTTTTGATCCACAAGAGGACTTGTCCTTTTATCCCATTACTATTGAGCTTACTTAGGAGCCTTTGATGAGGAACTTTATCAAAAGCTTTCTGGAAGTCAAAGTAAACAACATCTTTTGGGTCCTCCTTGTCCACATGTTTGTTCACTCCCTCAAAAAACACTAACACATTAGTGAGACAAGATCTTCCCTTACAGAACCCATGCTGAGTCTGCCTCAATAGTTTTTGTTCATCAATGTGCCTATTGATTCTCCCCTGAATAACAGTTTCCACCAACTTGCCTGGTATCAACGTCAGACTGACTGGCCTGTAATTTCCTGGATCTCCCCTGGAGCCCTTTTTAAAGATGGGAGTGACATTAGCTACCTTCCAGTCCTCAGGAATGGAGGCAGATTTTAATGAAACATTACATATTTTTGTCAGGAGATCCATAAGTTCACATTTGAGTTCTTTCAGAACTCTCGGATGTATGCCATCCAGGCCTGGGAATTTATCAGTTTTTGAGTTGTCTATCTGTCATAGGATCTCCTCTCTCATCACCTCAATCTGACTCAGGTCTTTTAACACCCCTTCCGAAATCAGTGGTTCTGGAGGCTTTGTCTGGTCTTGGACTCCTGCCTGGATGCAATGGTGGAATGGCTAGGTGAGAGCAGGTTGATGCTAAACCCATCTAAGACAGAGATTATGTGGCTGGGGAAGCCTGGACCACTGGGGTGACCACCTCTACCAACCCTTGATGCGGTTTGCCTTTCTACAGTCTACTCCATCGAGAATTTAGGAGTATGGCTTGATTCTTTGCTCTCCATGGACAAGCATCTGTCCTTGGTGACAAAGTCTGCATTTTACCATCTATACCGGGCCTGCCAACTGGCTCCCTACCTGTCTCAGGAGGACCTTGCCATGGTAATTCATTCAACAGTCTCCTCGAGATGTGACTACTGTAATGTGCTGTATGTAGGGCTACCTTTGAAGACTCTTCAGAAGCTGCAAGTGGTTCAGAACACGGCTGCCAGATTGCTGACAAGAGTGTCCTGGTCAGCACATATAACACCTATCCTACAGCAGCTGTAGGATTCAAAGTTTTGGCACTTACCTTTAAAGTTCTGTGAGAAATGAAAATGAAGATTTTTATTGATTAAAATGTTAAGCTTGTATCTTGGAAGCTTAATACATATGCTTCATGAATCTATAAGACTGAACGGCCAGACAGCCTAAGATTAGAACTGACCATTGGGATAAGATAGGTCATGTCTAGTCCATCTGGAAAGTACCTATTCAGAAACACAATGGTCAGCATAGAGACATGTTTGCTATTCTTGATTTGCTTGCAGAGTATAATCAACAGAAAAATGGGAAGTTAATTCTGTCGAACGAACATTTCGAAAGAAGACAGACCCTAAGGATAGAACATCCTGCGGTCTGAAGGCCCAGTAACAGGAAGACATGACACAAGAATGACCAGGCTCACCCGAGAGTGACATTTGCAGTAGATGGTGGAAAAATGTCAGGGGAAGGGTGGGAAGATTAATAACTTTTTTTAGGAGAAAGTAAACAGATTTTAGCATATTTAGAGGAGTGGACTAATTAGGAAAATAGGAAGAGTAATCAGAGGCGTGTTGTCACGGGGTCCTAAAGGCGAGACGTGATTTGAGAATGTGAGCCACGTACTCCAGCCTATGGGGACTGGCCAGGGCATTTTCCAAAGCGTCGGGGAAGGAAGTATAAAACTGCCTGCTTTCAAATACAAGGTGTGGTCAGTTCATCTGGCTTGATCACCCACGCTTGCGAGAGTGTATTATTCAATAAATTATTCTGCTTCACTGAAACAGGTCTGTCTCCTTAAGCTTTGTTCTTATAACAACTTGCATTTCTGACAGTTCTAAATGGCCTGGGACCCTCATACCTTCAGGACCACCTCTCCCAGCATGATTCTCCCCATCTTCTCTGATCTTCATCTCTGAATTTATTGAAGGTCCCTGGTCCACAAACTGTCCACCTTGTGTCAACAAGGGCAAGGGGCCTTTTCAGTAGTGGTGCATGCCTTGCAGGGCCTCCCTAGATTCTGCAGAGCATGCAAGACTGCTTTTTTTGGTGGCCTTTGGGTGATTGTGATCCACCAGGCAGCTGGTATACTTCATCTGTGTCTTCACCATCCACACATCCTACGCTGCTTGATAGTGGATAGATATTAATGGGGATAGATTTTAATAGTTTTATATTTTCAAGATTACTTATATCTTTGTATTGTTTTTATTGATGTATTTTATATGCTATTAGCTACCCTGAGTTCCTGTCAGGGGAGAGGGAGTGGGATATAAATTTGGTAAATAAATAAATAAATAAAATACTGTGGAAATTTTCAGTCCTCCTTAAACTGATTTTGAGTGACATTAATACAATAATATGCTTCACATAAACCAAAATTCTTCTAAGCAGGAGAAAAATTTGGAAAACTGTTACAATCCAGAGTTTTTGGTTTGGTTTGTTTTTAAAGCAAGGGGAACAATTGCTGCCATTTGGAAGACAGACGTTTCTGTGGCAACTAATGCCTCTCATATTCACAGGGTATTACCAAAAGTTAAATACTTCCAAAAATCTGAAAAGGAATAATCTCTGCTGTAACATTTAAAGCAATGCATAAAGAACAAGGATTTTGCATACTCTACATTAGCAAAAGTGAGTTGTGTAAATTGTGAACTTTAGGGAACGAAAGAGCTAGCTGATTCTAACAAAACTATTTCATTGGTAATAGCTAAATTGAAATTCATTCCCTTCCTCCAGAAGAAGCAGAATTGATCACTAAAGGTAATAAACGGGTGAAGTCACCTTCAACCAAGAGGAAAGTCAGGGTATAAATATTTAATTAATAAATGAATATAGAAAGCTTCGGGAATTTGGGGCTCTAAAAATGTTCTGTAGAATGCATGATCAAGTCAAATTCAGCTGCTTTAGAAAAAAAGCCATCAGTTTGAGCTAGTAAGGAATGAAAGGCAGTATGAGCTGCTAAGTAGAGAAAACATCAAGGGTTTAAAAATGACAGGAAATGTCAGTCTCAATTTATGCATGATAGATGCATAATCAAGTAATGGCAGTGTTTGCTTAAGTATAGAGTCACTACTTGAATATTATGTCATTTGATAGAAGTCATCCTTTTAAAATATATTGGCTATCTTCCTATTCTTGTTTTATAGTTAATAATTCATCAGGACTCTGTCTGTATGCTTACTTTAATTTCTGGTGTATCTTACATTAATCATGCACTATTTAGCTAAGAACACCACGTTCTGATATCCTATCCCACGGAGTCTTTTTGGAGTAAAGTAAGTGTGTGTGTGTGTGTGTGTGTGAGAGAGAGAGAGAGAGAGTTGTGTGTGTGTATGTAAACTTTGGTTGCAAAAATAAAGGAAGCTGAAAATAACTAATTCTGTAAGCCAAAATAAATATTGTTATTTTAAAAAATTCTCACTAGCCTTCAATCTGCAGAACGGATATACTTCCTAACTCAACTAGAATGATCTGTACTTGGGATCTTGTAGATTAAAGTTTTGGATTTTACACACATACACACACGCACAAAATTAACTCAGAAGAGAGGCAACGACAAAAAAATCTCTTGGATTCATTGTTGTTGTTGTTGTTGTTCAGTCGCACAGTCGAGTCCGACTCTTCACAACCCCATGGACCAGATTATGCCAGGGCCTCCTGTCTTCTGCTGTCCGCTGAAGTTTGCTCAATTTCATGTTCGTTGCATCGATGACACTGTCTAACCATCTCATCCTTTGCCGTCCCCTTCTTCTTTGACCTTCAATCTTTCCCAGCATCAGGGTCTTCTCCAGTGAATGTTCCCTTCTCATTTGGTGGCCAAAGTATTTGAGCTTCAACTTCAGGATCTGGCCTTCCAGGGAACAGTCAGGGTTGATTTCTTTTAGGATTGACTGATTTGATCTCCTTGCAGTCCAAGGGACTCTCAAGAGCCTTCTCCAGCACCATAGTTCAAAAGAATCTATTCTTCGGCGCTCGGCCTTCCTTATAGTCCAACTCTCGCAGCCATACATTACTACGGGGAATACCGGTGCTTTGACCATGCGGACTTTTGTTGGCAGGGTGATGTCTCTGCTTTTTATCATGCTGTTTAGGTTTGCCATTGCTTTCCTCCCAAGGAGCAGGCGTCTTTTAATTTCATGGCTGCAGTCACCATCTGCAGTGATCTGGGATCCCAGGAACGTGAAGTCTGTCACTACTTCTACGACTTCCCCTTCTATTTGCCAAGGTGTGATGGGGCCAGATGCCATGATCTTAGTTTTTTTGATGTTGAGCTTCAAGCCCACTTTTGTGCTCTCCTCTTTCACCCTGAGCAAGAGGCTCTTTAGGTCCACTTTACTTTCTGCCATCAGAGTGGTATCGTCTGCATATCTGAGGTTATTGATCTTTTCCCCAGGATTCATTACCAGAGAGTAATTTACAATTACACTTTAGAAGGCATTGGCTTGGATCCATGGAAGTGTTTCCACAGATGGGAGGATTTCTGCCTGTGGAGTGTGACTTTTTCACATTGCCTAGAATGCCCCCCAAAAAAAATGCTTCTCCTGGGGAAACTCCTCCCTGGTGCCTTGCTCATTCCCACTATGGAGATACAAGCTCCTCAGTGAACTGCTCCAGCATTTGGGCAGTGTGTGGACTTCCCTGTACTCATCCATGAGGGCTGGATTCTGTCCATCATTTTCTTTCAATTAATAAAAACTACTGAGATGTTTCATCTCTAACATTCATTTAATGTTTACCTTGTTGCAAACCATCATAAGTCACCGTGCTTTTGAAGTGACAGCATCAATCTGACTGTAGTAAAGAGTTTAGCCTACCTTGAAATCTGATAGCAATATTGTTTGAGCTTAAGAACATGAGAACTGCCATTCTGGATCAAAACAAAGTTTGAAAGAGTCTAATACTTGGATCTGGTTCACAAGATTCTTGGCAACAACAGAATTCCCTTCCATTCCACCTTACACCTGAACTAATATAAGGGATAAGAATTCCATGTGAAAGTCCATACAAGTGGCCATGTCTTGTGCATTACCTTTTGTAACAGTGGCAGCAGCCCTCCAACAGGGATGGTCTTTCCATGGGAGAAAAGACATCCCAACAGCTTGGAGAACCTCTGAACCTCCTAACAACACTGCACCACAATAGCCAGGCTTGGCATGAGAGGTGACTTGCTTGGGAGACTGAGAGACATTGCCTTGTCAAGAGACACAGGCTCATGGTTGCCACATTCCTCTAAGTATCCCCCCTCCTTCCTCTCTACAGAACAAAAGGCTAGATAATCAGTGCCTCTGACCCCAAGGTTTCACAACCAGATGGCTAAGACACTGACTATTGTCTGCTGGGATGCAGATTGAAGGATAAAGCATCTAGCCCATCTTCTCTGGTATGAATGAATTATGCTTGTAAGCAACTTCCTGTCTCAAATCCTGTCATACTATAGATGCTGAAAAAGCATTTGATAATGTTAGCTGGAATTTTATGCTCAAACAACTACTATCCTCCCATTGTGGCAAGGAATTCTTTACAATGATCAAAACAATTTATACCAAACAATAAGTGAGGGTCCTTGTCAATGGAGATTTAACAAGAAACTTTGAAATACAAAAAGGAACCAGACAAGGTTTCCCACTTTCACCTTTATTGTTTATATTTGTGCTTGAAATATTGAACGACATGATTAGAGAAAATACACATATCAAAGGACTCAAAGTGAGAGGAGAAGAATACAAACTGCAAGCTTCTGCTGATGATCTAGTCTTTATACTAGAAAATCCACTGGAATCTATTATGCAACTTTTAAGATCCTTACAAGAATATGGACAAGTAGCTGGACCGAAAATTAACTTCAACAAAACAAAAATGTTAACAAAAAATATAACTAAAGACCAAAATCAACAGATACAACAATTATCAGGCTTGGAAGTGAAAAAGAAATTGAAATATTTGGGAATAAATATAGCAAACAGATGCAGCTCTCTGATGTATGATAATTATATGCAACTTATCTTGGAAATTAAGAAAGATCTTGAGAGACGGAAAAACTTACAAATACCCTTAATGGGTAGAATAGCTACTATAAAAATGAATATCCTACCTAGATTGACCTTCCCATTCCAAACAATCTCTATTCTTCAAAACCAGAAATACTTTGTGGAGCTTCACAAATTGATGAAACATGTTATAAGGCAGGGAAAGAAACCAAGAATAAAACTGAAAGCATTAAAAGATGCAAAAAAAAAGAGCTGGATTTGTATGATCACATTGGTTGTTATACTATAAAGCAGCATCATTGACATGGTTAAGAGGATGGCTCACACTAGAAAATCCCGGAATATTAGCTTTGGAGGGGCATGACTTATTACTGGGATGGCACGCATTTATATGGTATGGAAAAGCTGAGAGTCATAAATATTTCATTAGGAAAGCTCTATTGAAGGTATGGGAAGAGGTGAAAAGACTTTTTTACATTAAGATTCCAAAATGGGTCTCACCACTGAAAGCTTTTACTAACCCAAATTTATTCTCAAATAATTTTTTGCTAAAATATGAAGACCTCTTGGATAGTAAAAATGAACTAAAGCCAGTAGAAAATATCAAAAGATTAAAATCTGACCTTAGTTAGTAGGAAATAGTGCAAATAGATTCAGGGTATACTAAAGATAAAACAATAGGTTTTTGTTTCAAAACAATGGAAATAGATAAGATATTGTTGTATTCAGAAGAAAAATTGATTAAAAATTATATATAATAATGTTGGAAGATAAGACACAAGATAAAATAGTTAAAAACTCTATGGTTAAATGGGTACAAAACTTGAGTCATAATATTGATTTAGACCAATGGTTACAGATATGGAAGACAAATGTAAAAATTACTAAAGCAATTTCATATAAAGAAAATATTTACAAAATGTTTTATAGATGGTATATGACTCCAGATAAACTAGCAAAATGTTATCCTAATTTATCTAATAACTGTTGGAAATGTAAAAAGGATGTTGACTCATTTTTCTATATGTGGTGGATATGTGATAGAGTTAAAAAATATTGGTCTTAGATTCATGAAATGTTACAAAAAATGCTAGAATGTACCATACCTTTTACACCTGAATTATTTTTATTGAATATAAGACCAGAAAATTGTAAAAAAACAGGACTTTTATCTCATTATACCTGCATTGACCACTGCAAGAATATTGTATGCTAAGTACTGGAGGAAAGACGAAGCACCTTCAAAAGAAGAAATGTTAAGCAAAACTCTAGAAACTGCTGAGATGGATAAGCTGACTTTATTTTTGAGAGGACAAAAAGAAGAGAGATTCCAGAGTACATGATCAAGTTTTTATAAATGGTTCGAAGATTCCAGTAAATGAACAATATAGATTTATAATCTCATTTAAAGATTGCCCCCATAGACGGAAGAAAGGGTCATTCACTGTGTGTTGCAGCTTCAACATTATTTTGATTTCCCCATGGCTTCTACTCAAGAAATCTCAGCCAATTGGAGATCAGGTAGAAAACACAGTAAAATCATTGTGTTATATAGCCAAGATGGGTTACTATCAGTGCAATCCTAAGAACACTTTCCTGGGAGTAAGACCAATTGAACAAACCCAAATAGGGTATCAGTAGACCTCTTTAAGGATTGCATTATATCTGACAAATGCAAGTAAAACCTATACTTTAAATTGCTGTAAATAGGATGGATTATTTCTCCATTGTGAAGGCAAGCACACTGCACTAACAAGATAGAAAGCATTGGACTAGTTGCCTTGACAACAAGGATGCCTCTCCAGTACGTATTCACCTACCTTTCCCAGACCTCCCAATAAATAAGGCGTATTTTTTTTGCTCAGCACACATTTAGAGCAAAATTTTGCTGAGCAAAGGGGTATCCTTCTTTGCATTTCTGCATTCTGTTCTCCTTCTAGGTCTACAACTGAAATCAACAAAAGCTTTTACCACAGTAGGACTCTAACTCATCCCTCTAGCAAACAGTTTTTGCTATGTTGCAAAAAATAATCAAAACCTAATGACTGGCAGATTGACATGCATACATTAGATTGCATCATTTTCTCTGATAGTTTCCATCTTTTCACAGTCCCTTTGAACTGTGAATCACCCCATTTGTCCAAAAAAAACCCCATTCCTTTGCTTTACTGTACACTGTAGACTCAATTGCTGCAAGTACCCTTGTGTTTTCTGTAGACAACACTAAATGTAGACAACATAGCTTTATTTTTAAATCCCTGTGTAATCCGTGCACCAGAATTCAAATCACAATTCCCTAGTCCAAATCACAGTTCCCAGGAATATCTTCCAAAATAAAGTAGGTTATCCAAATCTCTTATGTTCTGCAGAACACCAGTGTAATGTCAGTGTACTCCACAGACATGGGGCTTATAGTGTATAGTGTCAAGTTTATAGTGCATGCCACAAATCGTGGCTGATCTTACCCATCTTCTGGCAGTTTTTCCTTAGTAAGAGCAGGGTTGATCCACTGAAAACAAAGGAGCATGTGTTACCCCAGCATTTCTATCCCCATCTTCATTCCAATAGTTTGCATCCAGTCTCTGCCACAAACCTCAGAGCCATCCATCTCTCACTAATGGTGACCAAGTTGTTATGTATTGAACTGTGAATCAAGCCTATTCCTTTCTATGTTAAGCTTGATTCTGAATGTGGATTCTAAGCTGTCGCATTCTTATTGGTCAGTTTCTGCGAAACCAGTGTAAATAGCCAATCACTGTGTGATAATGTTGCAAAGAGGGAACAGTCCCGATTGGTCTTTATCCCTGCAATGCCATTGGTCTTTAACTTGTTATGGGTGTGGCTTTGACAGCCCGGGAGAGTTTAAAAAGGAGCTGTGCTCCACTGTTTGTTGTTGTGTGTTCCTGAGTTGGTGTTTGTCGTTAATAAAGCTGAAATCACTTGTTAAGCTTACTACGTTGTTGAGTCTCATACTTAACAAAGTCAACAAAGGTGTTACAAATTCTATGATTTTTGTTTTTTGAGCCACAATGTTAGCAGAAGTTTTTCTGGTGCACCACCACCATAAGTAGTCACCCTGTCCCGTAATTATTTTACCCAAGATGTTTATCATGAAGATACTCTAAGGTAAGAGCCATTTCAGACATGCACGTACAACACTTGGAGTCCTCTGCAAAGTGACCTTAGGCTGCTGCACTATGGCCCAGTAATATGGGAAATCAGTAATCCCATGAGATGAGCCCACACTGTTGCTCCTTTTCATGATAGCATTCCTCCAGTTTCTGTCTGGACTGAGATAGGAAGGAGTCATGGCTTGCCTCTCTCACACATGGCCCCAGACTTTCAACATTATAAAAAAAAATCATCAATTTGCAATATGAAGCAAGGCTGAGAGCAGACTTGAGGGTCAGAAATCTAATCTGAAATCAAGATTAATGACCAACTGGATGTTACAAGTGACACAAGTTAGGACACAGGTGCCTGACCTGACTTTCTGTTACGTATAATAACTCATATTATGTGGAAGGAGCCAGACATAGGGGGAAACATGCCCCTCTGAAGGCATTTCTGCTGGCAAAATGGCATGGTAGAAAAGCTATAAATCCTTCTTCCCCTCACACCTCTCCAGAGCCTCACAGAGCAGGGGAGCACTTTTTAGGTGAATAAACCCAGTTTATACAAGTCATTACACTTGACAATGAGAGTCAGGTCAGGCATCTGTGTCCCCCCTCATGTCAGTTATAACATCTAGATTGGCACTTAGGGTTAATGAATAATCTCAAATGTGAGTTCCAGAGGCAAGAAACACAGTCCAATAAGCAGTCCAAATGGAAGGGGTCAGAGGCATAAAGTGTAAAGGCAGGGTCAAATGCCAGGAACTCTGCCTATGTTAGGCATGCAGAAATACTAAGCTTAATCTGGACAGGTACTCACAGGTTTATGATCTGACCAGATTGAGGAATAGATTTTAAACACAGCCTTTGTCTGTGAACCTGGTTTCTTGGACCGAGTGATCCTAGATGAGGAAGGAAACTGCAGCTCAGCGGTCACTGTTGTTATACAAATTGAAGCAGCTTGTTATGTGACTCAGGTTGTATGGTGTTGGGTATGTACTGGGAGAAGTTCTGGCACCAGACACCCACTGACAAACATTATCAGACAGCCTATGTATTCCGTTTCAGGAACTGGTCACTAACAGGGGTTTTCTGTCATTTCAGACAGACACGTTTTAGAAACTGTTCCCTCACGGAATATATTTACCTGTTCAGACAAACATGCTTCTGTCCCATTCAGGAAGCGTGCCTGAAGCATTGTTGACTCAAACTGCTCTCTTCCACTCTTCAATCCTTCCTACCACCTCCGAAGCACTATGGGGTGCTGTATAAAATGCCCCATAGCACTTCCTGCAATGACAGTTCTTTTCACACCCTTTTTCTTCCCACATGCGATCGTCCGTCCCCCCTTTTTTTTTACACATTCTATTGGGAGTGCTATGGCTCTGAAGCAGGTCTTCAAATCAGCACCATAACAATCCTATTGAGATTCCTGGACTCCATTTAGATACAATGACATTCGCTACTGCTGTCACTTGGAACAAGTACCTGATCAGACAGCATGTTTAAGCGGGAGATCGGGGGCATAAGTGAATGGTGAGACAGATGTTTGGTTGATTTTTTAAAAGTTTGCTTTAGAGAAAGTGTAGACTCAGGCACACGCACACACACAAGCACACACAGTCCATGGTTTGTGGGAGTTAAGGAAGGAAGGAAAGCTTCCTGGGTTCCAAAACTGTCCAGTTCCCCCCCACACTGCACTTGAACGCCATATCCAATGAGCTCCTTGTTTCCAGGTGACAGCAGTAGTGAATGTCAGTGTATCTAAAAGGAGTCCAGGAATCTCAGTGGGGTCACTATGGCACTGATTTAGCCCCGTAGCACTCCCAATAGAATGTTAAAAAAAACACCCTCTCAGGGAGATCGTGCACAGTGAGGGAAATGGTGGGAAAAGAAAGTGGCACAGTTTGAACTGATACACCCCTTCAGAGATGGCTCCTTACTGGAAGGGAAAGACTGTGTGAAACAGCCATCCCTGTACCAGTTTATTCCATGATGAGACAATGGTTTAAAAAGGGTAATGTGAAATGGCTCTTAGTAATGGAATTTCTAAGAGACTACATCTCTTAACAGCCCCTGACTCTGACCTAGAAACAGTTTCCTTTTCCTGAGGGGAGAAGGAAGGGGGGGATGGATCAGGAGAGGACTTGCAGCCAGGAACAGGCATGAGAAAGCTGAAAGGACATAGTGGTCTGTACCACAATCGACTCCTGGTCTTGTTTTAACAGAAAGAACAGAGCTTCTCCATCTTCTGCTTCCAATTATGTAATTGATTAGATTTCTATATTTTCCATCTAGTGATGTCCATGTGTACTATTGTCTGTTTGGATGCCTGAAACATGTGCTTGTAATGAACAAATTATTGTCTTCACAGAATTCTATGAGTCACCTTACTGTTTCATTTCATGCTCCTAGCCCAAATCTTCCAAAAATATTTGATTCTGCTTTGTTTCCTACTTTTGCATTCCAGTCACCTATGATTATCAGTGCATCTTGTTAAGGTGTGTGATCAGTTTCTTCCTGGACACTTGCGTAAAAGCTTTTAATTTTTCCTCATCGTAAACATGAGTGACAGTTATATTGGTAGTCTGATTGGTATTATTCAGTCAGAATTTGCATGACAGCCTGTGCCTCACAATTAGAGCATCTCCATTTCTTCTGTGTTTGTCATTCCCTGAATAAAACACTTAGTAATTTTCTGACTGAAAATGTCCTAGTTTGGTGTAGTGCAGGGGTGACCAAACTTGCTCAATGTAAGAGTCACATAGAATAAACGTCAGATGTTTGAGAGCCACAAGATATGAACAAATGTTACACACACATTTTTAGTGACAAATATGTAGATTTGCTTTTTATTAACATTAAATGAGACTGCTAAAAACAAAAACAAAAGGGGTAAAAACAGATGATATTTATTTGTCCAATGATATTAGTTGTTTGCTAATAATATTTGTCAGAGAGAGAGAGGTGAAAAGAAAGAAGGAAAGAGGTGGAAAGAAAGAGAGAAAGAGAAAGCGAGAGAGAAAAATAAAGAAAGCAAATAGATGGGAGAGGGGGAGAGAGAGAGAGAGAGAGAGAAAGCATGCCTCCCTTTCACTTCCCCAGCCACCCTACTGAGAGCCACATATTATGTGTGAAAGAGCCACATGCAGCTCCTGAGCCACAGTTTGGCCACCCCTGATGTAGTGGCTAAGTGTGCAGACTCTAATCTGGGAGAACTGGGTTTGATTCCCCACTCCTCCACTTGCAAGCCATAGTTCTGTCAGAGCTGTTCTCTCAAGGACTGTCTCAGCCCCACCTACCTCACAGGGTGTCTGTTGTGGGGAGGGGAAGGGAAAGGAGTTTTTAAGCCACTCTGAGACTCTGAGATTGGATATAAATCCAATCTCTTCTTCTCTTCTTCTTCTAATCCAGTCCATTTTAGTTCGCCTACTCCAGGATAAGGTAAAGGTAAAGGTTCCCTTGCTCGAAAGCCAGTCGAATCCGACTCTAGGGTTGCGGTGCTCATCTCCGTTTCAAAGCCGAAGAGCCAGCGCTGTCCGAAGACATTTCCGTGGTCATGTGGCCGGCATGACTAAACACCAAGGCGCACGGAACGCTGTTACCTTCCCACTGAAGTGGTACCTATTTATCTACTTGCAATTTCTTGCTTTCGAACTGCTAGGTTGGCAGGAGCTGGAACTCCAGGATAGCGATGTTTAAATATGCCATTTCTGTTTTTATGACTTTGAACTTACCTTGACATATTTTTCATGTTCCATGTTCCTATTATATGTCTTTCAGCTTTAGGATGGTGTACAGGAAACTGTTTTATTGTATAGTGGAGCAATAACAAACACCCAGTCTCCTTTAATTTAATAGTTTATTATTTAGCACTGAACTTCAGGGCAGATGACTTGCCTTGAAAGGAAAAGAATACAAGAATACTTAGCTTAAAGCTGTTTCTTGACCATTAGGTCCAGGATTGTCCTGGCCTATTCTTGAAAAGTTTGTATAGGCCCAGCAGTCCTTCAGTTTACTAGCAGAGAAGGGAACTGTGTCTCACCTGCTTGCACTGAGACCTCTTAAAGAGGCAGTACACAATATATTTAATGGCTGCATCCTTTCCCCTCTCTCTCTTAACCTCTTTCACGGTGCTCCGACTCCCTCTCAAGAAATCTCCCAATACCAGTCACAGGAAGGGGATTTATGTCAATACTAGAACATATGTTTTGCTGTAATTACAGTCTATTAAATCCAGCTGCTTTTATTCTGGCTCAAGCTGCTTTCTAGAATGATCTCGATATAATCAGCTTCATTTAAATCTCATTTAAATCATATGAATATTAATTTAATAAGAACTGGAGAATGATCAAAACATTTTCTCCGCAACAGGATTTCTGACTGGGGGCATGGGCAGTTAGTTGGCATCAGTGCAACATACCACATCACTTCCAGTGCAAAACTGGAAGTGACATCATCGCTTTTGGGCAAATCCTAGACAGTGCAACATGATGTTGTCACTTCCAGTTTTATGCCAAAATGACATGGTGTGTGATGCTGATTCAGGCACCAAAATATTTTCCCCACTGGCCAAAGAAGTGGTGGCGTTAAACCAGGGCCAATTACAGAAGTCCAATAATAGCAGGAGACCTGTCTTCCCCAGTCTTACAAACACCAATATTAATTTCAGGTAGTTCTGCCTTTCTACCAGCTGGCATTCAGGGAAGCTTACAAAGCTAAAAGCAAACCAAAACCACAGTGATAACATTAAAAATAGTAAAAGTAAAGATAGTACAAAACAGTGAAACCCCCAAACAACAGATAGTAATAATAAAAGCAGCAGTAAAATAGTTCAAGCATATAAAACAACGAAACCAATCAATACCAGCACATGAGAAAGCATTAAGCTTACCCTTACCTGCTACTTTCCTGACCCCAAACAATCCTGTAGAGCTGCTGTTTGTCTTGTGGTAAACACATAGGTAAGGGTTTAATCTAAGTTTTTCTCCCACTACGCAAGTCATCAGCCAGCATATTACCTGCCCCTGTCCTTGAACTTTTCAAACCAAAAGAAATCAACAAAGAGGAAGGGGGAAATTAGAATGAACAGAGGCTGAGTTCAGACTGGCAGTTTGAAGCACGAGGGAGTCCCTGGTCACACTGCACCAACTGATGTGGGAGCATACCAGGAAGAAGGCGCAAGGGAGCATTCGCACTGTTGGCCCACCCCCAGCGTAGGCACAGCTGTAAGTGGCTTTTTTCCTCACTCTGCAGCAGGCGCATAGGCACATAGGCACATAGGCACAGCAGCAAATAGGGCAGGAGCCCGTCTCCCAGGAGGCTGCCTGGCCAGAGCTTTAACTCCGCAAGGAGGAAATGTCCCGCTGGCGCAGTTGTGCACATGGGCGCTTATGCACATCCCTGTGTGAACAGCTAGCACACATTATCAACACAGGTTGTTCCTGACTTTTAGCGTTTAGTGTTCACACTTCCAGGTAGTGGGATGAATGTGCTCTCCAGGGTTTGCAACCACTTTCACCAGGTACTTTTTAAACTCAGGAGGGAAGCGTTACAAGACAGGTTGAGTAACGCTGGGGAACACCTGACAGCTGTGCCTGTGTGAACCAGCCCCTTTAATCCATTTGTGAAACGTTCCTGAAATGTGCTTATATTGGGCCAAACTTCCAATCTGAACTCGGCCAGAGAAAGACAAAGACAGGTATAACTTCTTTCTGTGTGGGTTCTATGGGGCTAATTCAGGAAAAGAACTTGCAAGAAATTGATTTTAAGTAAAAATTTCTTTAACTCTTTCTACCATATTACCTAGAGATCACTTCTAGGTATAACTTAAGGCTGAAACACCATGAGACATTAACACTAGAGAAGACCAGAATAACAACTAATGCTATATCAAGATTTTGCTACAAGGATGGGGAATGCTATGTCCCTTCTCCATGGGCCATATGTCAAGCTCAAGAAACTCCACAAATAACTTATGGTGCAGAGATATGGATTGAGGGAGTGAATGAGAAACCTCTAACCTACTTTGTGAAAAGGATCCTGGGGGTTCCTAACAGCATTTCTGGTACTGCTCTGTGGAAGAGCTTCTGTTGAAATTGCTGGAGGCATGTTCCTGGATCCAAGCTATTCCTTCCTCATTTCCCTTCTTCCTTCTCATCTCCCCACTTACCAACCAACCAACCTATGAGAATTAAGGTTTTTTCTATAGATGGCCTTGGGATATTAGTCAAAGTAAAGCATGACTATGGGAGTGGATGCTTCCAACTTATTGATGAAAAATAAGAATCCTGGGCAAAGTTGCAACAATTACCCTTGAGAAAAAGAGAATGGCTGAATAACCTTTGCGACAGCTTGCAACTGCATAAATTTGGTCAATGTTTTGTCATCCTCACTAACAGAGTTTGAACTTTGAATGTATACTTCAGAGTTATATAAACAGTAATCATAACCTGATTTCTAAAATTTACCCAATTTTGACAGAAGTGTCATTTCTAGAAGTGTCACCAACAAAAGAGTCATTTCTATTAGTGGAAGTTTTCTGGGGCTAGAGGAAGGCTTCAAACATTGCTAAGTTAAGTGGCAGGATCGAGGTCAGTGTTTCAAGTTGATTTCAGTGTGAGTCAACAAATGCTTCTCAGTAGTTGAACGACGAGTCCTGTAACATATATATGATATATAAAGGCTATGGAAGGAATTGCCATTTTGTCTTTCTAATTATTTTGCCTTGTTGCTTTCTTTTTAAGAAATCCCGGCAGCACAGAAAACTTATTTCACAGTGCACAGTTTTTTTGACTGTACCAAAAATATGTCTATTTGCGTCTTAGATAAAATGATGCAGTTCTGTTCACAGAACTTGAAGTGTCTCCTCTGCTTTGGCTTTAGAATTATACAAGCAGGGAATCCACAAGGACATCATTTCCCCCTGTATCCCCTTCCCATCACTATCCTCTCTTTCTCTCCTCCTGGCAGCCCCTCCAATCCCTCCCCTTTCCTGCTCCCTTCTCTTCTTCCCGCTTACCAACCAACCTTTCTTTAATCTTCCCTCCCATTCTTCAGTTTTATTTTTATTTACTTCATTTATAACCCACCTTTTCCCCCAAAGCACACTGCAACATTCTCCTCTCCTCCATTTTATCTTCACAACAACCCTGTGAGATAGATTAAGCTGAAAGAAAGCGAATGCCCAAGGTCAGCTAGCAAGCTTTCATGGCAGAGTGAGGATTTAAACCTGGATCTCCCAGATTCTAGTCTGACAGTCTAACTAACCACTACACCACACTGACTCTCAGCTTTCCTTCATTCTGTTTCCCTGGCAGACTATCTCTAGGAAAAGTTTGGCCAAGTTGTAAAAGTTGTGCAGTAGCAAGTCATTCATGTGGGTTGTGTGGTGGCCCTGCCTGTCCTAGCCAAGTCACACAACTTGCGTGGAGGGTGCTAATGAGCTCAGGTAACATATATGAGATGAAGTTGTAGCCATCAGAGGAGGAATAGGTACCCCCTTCCTGTCAAGTCAATCTTTGATGGGTTGTTCCTCAGCTAGAAATCCCATCTTCTCCTCCACTCACCCACCCCCAGAAGTCCCCCCTCTCCTCCAGTTTTCCCTTATTGGCTGAGCAACTGTCCAATGGAAAATGGATAAGAAAGACGAGTTAGGGTTGTGGGGGGGACTATTGGGAAGAAGGGGGCAGGGGAAAATGGTGGCCATTGTTTTATACAGTGGGAGGGTGGGTGAGCCTAAAAGAAAACTGGCTGTGTGTATGCTTACTGCAAACTTGTATTTTTGAAACACAGAATTGGCAATCCTGTGGGATTTTTGTACATTGTGCAAACAATGTTTAGTGCAGAAATGACTGTGTGAGATGTCCCCCCTCCCCCAAGGCAGATGGTTCCCTGAGCCCCCCACCCCAGCCAGACAGACCCCTCCTCGCAAGCCCCCAGAGCAAAGCAGCCAGGGCTTACAAGGGTGCCCCTTTCCCAAAAGGCTTGGGTTTCCCTCTGTTTCTGGAGAGAGGGGGAAAAGCGTCCCTTTTAAAAAGCCAAGCCACAGCAGAGCATTTACCCCTCAAGTGGACAGTCTTCCCAGCAGAGTTTTAAACAGAAGCAGCCATAGAACGTGTATCCAAAATGGACAGGGGTGAGAGAGAGAAAGAGAGAGAGAGTGCACACAGGCCCACCCCTTCCCAAGAGAGACTTCCTTTCCTTCCACAGTGTGAGTTTCAACCCCTTTAAAACCCATCAGCAGAGCTAGGTTGGCAGCAAAGACAGAAATTTAACCATTCAAAAGCAATCTGCTTTTTACATACCAGCATAGTTTTAAGCATTCATCATGCTTTTCACATACTGCCCCAGTTTCCATTCTTTTTAATAAAATAAATAAAGAGTGTGAAAAAACATCTAGCATGTGCTAGCAAATAAGAAAATATGATTTTTCTTCCCTTTTAAAAACAAAAAGTAGCAGGGAAAAAATACTTTTAAGCTCTCACTGTATATTGGGGGAGGTCAGCAACCTTCTGGATTCCCAATAGAGATAGCAGCCCGCTGCTGGGAGGGAGGGAGGGAGGGAGGGAGGCAGGGTAAACTTCATCCAATCCACAGCTGTCTCTGAAGGTGGTGGGAGGAGGGAAGGGGGGAGGGCAGAGTGTTTCTTTGGTGGAACTTCTGAGCAGCAGGTCTGAAACCCATTTTTTTCCCCCTCTCCAAAACAACCTGAAATTCTTGCTGTCACACAGAGGCCTGCTGTCAAACAGCATACCAATTTCCCTCCCCCCGCCCCACAGACTCCTGCGTTGTTGTTGTTTTTGCTGTGGCACACAGCACCCAGCTGTGACAGGCTGAAGTTTATTATATGGAGCCTCATACTCCACAAGACTTCCCCCCCCAACACATACACACACAAGCTTCTGTGGCTGTAATTCAGTCTTCCCTGTCTGCATGTATTAAATAAAAGGCAGTTCAATTTGGGTGAAATTAGTTTTTTGCAAGTGAGCCAGGTCTGCCAGATCCTCCTTCATCATTTCTCCACCTGTCCCCCAAAAGCAGCACATACATCGGGCATGAAATGCTCTTTCAGGCAGGGAAATGAAATCTTAAGGAAATAAAAGTCACACTCTTCAGGAGAAAAAGGAAGGGGGTTTCCCCAGGGAAGCCTGGGGCCTCTTTGAGAGGTGGTGGGGGAGCAGTTTTGGAAAGGGGTTGCCCAACACCAGCCCTGCAAAGGAGACCCATCTCTTTTGTGGTGAATACGAACCTCCTTAGGGAACACTGGCTGGCCATCTATTTCCCGGACCATAGCACCTTGGAGTTTTTTTACTGTTATGGGAATGCACCCTCTAGCCATCTCTTTCCTCCTTCTGTTATGGTTTTTTTAACAAAAATTCTGAGGAGATTCATTTCCAGCGGAACAGGCTGCAAGGACCGACATCGACCACCTGCGGCCATCACTGTCTGTTTTTTCTCCATCACCACTGCTGCGGCACCGCCTTTCACGCAATCATGAAGATGTATTCTCCCAACCCCGAGCAAAATGACATGATGGTCATGAGTTTTGTGAAAAGCACCCAGAGGAATTCAGGGACTTTACCAAATATGTATACCCCTACACAATCCTGTGTTTCTTGCACCTCCTAATAAAAGGCTGTTGCAACCTTAAAATGGGAAAATGTGTCTTTTAAAAAAAAAATACTCAGAAAAAAGGTTTGCATTTCAAAGAATTTATTCTTCATTAGTCAATCACTTTGAAGCTCTTTATTTTTTTTTCCTTTTAGAAGAAACAAGGAGGGGTGAAAGCTTTTGTTTTTTAGAAGAAATAACAGGTGTGCGCTTTAAAACCAGAGACTGAGGGCTTTTCTGATCTAGCATTTTTCTAGTGGCTGGGGTACCGGCTACCGAAGAGGGGACATTCAGCCAGAGCCGTCATAAGTACATCCATGCCTTTAGGCGGGGGGACAGAAGAGGGTGTGTGTCTGAGTAATAGCCTTGACCAGGTCCAGCAGGTGGCTTCCAGCAACCGGTGCCCCTCTGTAAATAAAAGTTCCCCTTTCGTCCCAAGAGGCTATTTCTCTGTTTTGATTCATTTTCTTTAGCAGCACGCGGGCATTGTTTCTGTATCGAGGGGGTAGATTCTCTACCACCTCTTCAAAAACGGCCACATTCTTTTCATCGGTGCCTGCTGCTAACGCGGGTTGGGGGAAATACAGATTCAGCTTAGTTTTCTCTTCCTCCCCCATTCTGACATGTGTTAGATATTTCTGAAAGAAAAAGGCGTAGACTTTGGCCTTCTCATATTCTGGCAAGTTGGATCGCTCCAGAATACCTTTCATCTAGAGGCTGTGTGCCTTATGGGTTCCCCTCCAGGGGGCGCTGATGGGACAGATGCTCTATTTGCTGGCTAGGGACCAGGTATATTTTCTCAGCATGCTCCATCAGGAAGGGGTTAAAAAGCTAGTGGTCAGGGCCAGGGCAGAGCAAAACCCAGCAGGGAGCCGATTAAGCCCCCCTGCTGCCTCACCAGCTTCTTCTTCTTTGTAATTGGGTTTTAGAGCTGCTCAGAGATTTAATGACACCCCATTTTTTTCACAGGAAGGTCTTCTGCCGTGGTGTGGTGAAAGAGGAATGACACCTTTCAGCTCATTTAGAGATATCTCTGTGATGGCCTTGATGAGATCGTTGGGAACGGCCCCCAAAATAGGCGCAGGGGAGATTTGGAGACGAGTTTCAGGAGAGCTCTGTTTCTTTTTAAGCAGGCTGACATGCTTCCTCTGTGATGGATAGTCTCTTGTGAAAAGCTTTGGGGAGTGGCGTGTCAGTACCTTTTAATTCCTCCTTCTGTTTTCTTAACAACATAGCAGGCGGGGAGGTTGGGGGGAACATACCCGTTCACAGCCTGTAGGGCTCTGGCATGGTCACGTTTAAATCCGCCACCAGGTACCCAAAGGGTTTTGATGTGGCTTCTTCATAAACCTCCATTAAAAAATCCCATTTTCCCCGGGTACATCTGCCTGGCCAGATTAACTTTGTAATTTATCTCTTGTGTTTTTAAATAACACCATGTACTTAGTGTTCAGAGTGATGGCTCTGCTGCTCTTACCCTGGCAGAATAAATTCTGCACGATGTAAATAATACTCAGATTTCGGTGATGGACGTATTCGGTGAAAGCGTTTTCAGTGTCCCCCTTATCAGAAGCACACTCCATGAGATCATCCAGCACAATTATTTTTTTATTTTTACAAGGCAGTAACTCTTGATCGGTCAAACTTGAGGGTAGTCTTTCAACAAACTTTATAAAAGCAAAACGTCTGAGCAGTTCTTCATACATTGGTTGTCAGCATGCATATTTGGTCACTCTGACGGATAACCTCCAGAGGCATCTGGATTGGGGTGGTTCGGCAGTACTGTTGCTGTGAGATCTGTTGGCTGTGTTTGACATGGTCGACCATCAGTTGCTAACCCACCGCCTGGCTGACATGGGGATCCAGGGGCTTGCCCTGCAATGGCTTGCTTCCTTTCTCCAGGGTCAGGGGGAAAACTGCTCAGAAGTTCCACCAAAGAAACACTCCGCCTTCCCTCCTTCCCTCCTCCCATCACCTTCAGAGACAGCTGTGGATTGGATGAAGTTTACCATGCCTCCCTCCCTCCCAGCAGTGGGCTGCTATCTCTATTGGGCATTCAGAAGGTTGCTGACCTCCCCCCAATATACAGTGGGAGCCTAAAAGTTTTTTCCCCCCGCTACTTTTTATTTTTAAAAGGGAAGAAAAATCATATTTTCTTATTTACTAGCACATGCTAGATGTTTTTTCACACTCTTTATTTCTTTTATTAAAAAGGATGGAAACTGGGGTGGTATGTAAAAAGCATGATGAATGCTTAAAAGTTTTAGTATGTAAGGCTATAAGGCCAAAATGCAAGCCCTGGCTACTTTGCTCTGGCGGCTTGTGGGCGGGGGCTGTCTGGCTGGGCTGGGGGCTCAGGGAACTATCTGCCTTGGGGGAGGGGGAACATCTCACACAGTCATTTCTGCACTAAACATTGTTTGCACAACCCTAACTACTACTACTACTCCATTTTCCATTGGACAGTTGCTCAGCCAATAGGGGAAAACTGGTGGAAGGGACTTCCAGGGGGAGAGTGAGTGGAGGAGAAGGCAGGACTTCTGGCTGAGGAACGACGCATCAAAGATTGACTTGACAGGAGGAGTGTACTTATTCCTCCTCACCACCACACCTGAGTAAGTTGAATGTATAGCAGGTTGCCTGGTGGTTGCTGCCAGGCCTGGCCCCAGTGAATCTTCTCTTGAGGTAGGTGAGCAAGAAAGAGGAAATGGGAGCAAGGGAGATGAGAAAGAGTGCACTGGGAGGCCAAAATAGGCCTGCCTTTTCCTTACAGAAACCAAACTTTAAAGAAACCAAGCTTTAAAGGCTGGTAAAATTGTTGTGGTTGCCTAATAACCCCCACAGTGGCTTTTCTCAGATTTATAGAAACATTTGTCTTGTCAGCTCATGGGTCCAGTCCTTGGATTTAAGTGTCCACAGATTTGGCCAGGATGAGAATTAGATATATTGACAAGTGGAGACCCGCAAGAAACTTGCGGGATGGTTATCTCATTCGTCACATCTTTGCTTCCTCTCCTCGCCCACTACCTCTCTCACACTATTTCTCCCCTCTGCCCCCCTTTTCTTACTCTCTATTTCTGCTCCATGCATGTGACTTCCTCTCTCTTTCTGACCTGTCATCTTTCTCTTTGTTTTTCTGCCTCCCCACTTCATCACTCTTTCTCGCTCTTTCTGCCCCCCACCCCATCATTCTTTCTTTCTGCCCCCATCACTCTCCCAGCCTCCTGCCTGCTTCCTTCCCCACTCTGCAAAGCAGCAGTAGCAGTAGTGGCAGTGCTCTCAGCCACCCACCTGCTTCCTCTCCCCCCACAGCAGCAGTGGCAGCACTCTGGGAATCACAACGGATCTCCCAGCTACAGAGATCAATTCACCTTAGGGCTGTCAGCTCCAGGTTGGGAAATCCCTGGAGATTTGGGGGTGGAGCCTTGGGGAGACAAACAGCCTCAGCAGGGTATGATGCCATAGACTCAACCCTCCAAAACAGCCATTTTATCCTGGGGAACTGATCTCTGTCTCCTGGACAACAGTTGTAATTCTGGGTGATCTTCAGTCCTCACCCAGAGGCTGGCAATGGTGGTTCTCCTGGAAGAAATGGCTGGAGGGTGGAGTCTATGGCATTACACCAGTCCAAAGTTCCTCCCCTCCTCAAATCCCACCCTCTCCAGGCTTCACCCCTCAAATGTCCAGGGATTTCCCACCCTGGAGTTGGCAACCCTATTTCCTTCCCAACCAACAGCCAACCTACCTTTATCTGCCTCTCTGTCTCTTGTTTTCCATCTCCACCCTCCAGCCTCTACCTAGGGAAATTACAGTCTTTCTCCACAGTGGGGACCAAAGCAGCTTTCATTATTCCCTCCTCCTTTTTATCTGCACAACAACCCTGTGAGGTTGGTTAGGCTGAAATATGTGACTGGTCCAAAATCACGCAGTCACCTTCCACTGCAAGATGGGGATCTGAACCTGGGTCTTGCAGACCCTCCTTTGAAGCTCTAACTGCTGCACCTCACTGGCTTTCATAGAGTGGCTGCTGATGAATGGTAGCAAGCAGCCGAGCCTAGATGAGTCATGCAAATCAGGGGGACCTGGCAAGCCTAGACTACTGCCAGGCCTAGAGTGGCCAACCTCCAAATGGGACCTGGAGACCCCCAGAATTACAACTGGCCTCTAGACAGCAGAGGTCTGTCTCCCTGCAGAAAATGGCTGCTTTGGAGGGTAGACTCTGTGGCATTATACCCAACTGAGGCCTCTCCCTTCCCAAACCCAGCCCTCATCCTTAGTCCACCACAAAATCTCTAGAAATCCCCCAGACTGGCACTGGCAACTCTAGTGAGGCCTGGCCCCACGGCTCCCTCCCTCCCTCCAAGGCCAAAAGAGGCCTGGAAAGGGCCCTTCCCCCACCCCTTTCACCAACAGAGCCAGTTAGAAGCCTCCCCCCCCAACATTCTAATCTCTCACCGTTGATGCCTGGAGTTAGGTCCCTGAAGAGGCCATTTCAAACGGTTTTTTTGGGAATTCAACTGTTCCTCAAGGGATTTTTTCATTTTTGGGATTTTTCTACAAACCCAGGAAGTCTACTGACTATGCAGGAAAAGCTCTTGGGGGAGAGTGAGCCCCCTGTTGGTGGGAATAAGTATCCGCACTTTTTGGCTATTAGAAAAGGGATATTAGGGTAAATGCTGATTGAAAACACAATCAAAATCAACTGCAAAAGACAAAAAGGAGGGGAGAGAAAACTTAACCCAAAGGAAATGAATTAAGAACCTGAAAGGTTAAATGAATCCAAATTTAAAGGCCTAGTTATAAAATAACTAAATGTAAAACGTAAATATTTATCAGATACAAAAAATACATGTATATATTAAAAATGAATAAAAACAATTACAGAATATAGCCTCCATTTAGATTAAAATCATACAGTTATCTCAAACATAGACCATATGCGACCATAACCAAATGCATTTTGGCCTTATAGCCTTATTCAGTGGTCAAGCATACTTATTACACATTGGCTACAGACACTGTGAAAATGTTACAATAATTACTCAATTCAGGACCAAGTTAGAATTGTTCTGAAGAAGAAAGGAAGGAAAAAGAATAAAAAAATTATTAAAATCAGTACCATAATTATAATATTCTAATTAAAACATGAAGATATGTTCAAAAATATCTGTTTTGAACTACTTATTTCTAATCAATGTCCATGACTCAAGGCAGAAATATAATTAAAAGGCCTCATTTGAAATCACCTTCTGCCCTAGTCAGGTACACATATCTTGAGTAGTAATTCAATTGCATACCTGAAAAAATATGAAAGAAAATCCTAATAGGCAATATTACAAAAAGTTTTTTTTAAAAAAAACCAACCACATAGAATGATTATATTTAATAATACATAACTATAAAAATACCTTCCTGTTCTGGTCCAAAGAAAGCCTCTTTCAAATGCAGTATGTAGCCAATTAATGTAGCAGTGTATAGTACAAAGTATCTAGTGTCATATTCCATGTATGTCAGGCTAAGGGATGATGCAATCAGAATGGATGATGCAATTAGAAGGGGGGGCATACATTGTGCATGTACCAATCCACAGTTACAGGAGAAATGAGGGGAAAGGAGAAAATTCCAATGTGTTAATGAATATCAATGATACCTAACACAATAACTGTATACTGAAAGGGCAACATTATGTCAAATGTATCACCAATCCATTTCCTCATTCAGGCTATGTGGAGATAGAGTGTTCAGACTGTAAATCCAACAAGTCTCTCTTGCTCTCAGACATTGCAGGAGTTGTAGGCTAGGAGCTTGGATCTTCTCCAACACCCAGAAGTGTAGTTGTTTATCTGTTGTTTATCTGAAGGTCTTAAAACACTGAACCAAAGGTGCATTTTTTCTTTGCAAACTAATGCAGCTTCTGTGCTCACAAAATCATTTCTTTACAACTCTGTTAGTAAAACCTATATACATCAGATCACAAGGACAGTGAGTTACATAGATCATAGATTTGGAGTTGCAATTGACAAATGATTTTATGGCATACCTACACAGTTCGGATGAATCATTTTAAAAAGCAGTGCAAAGGCAAAAACAGCAAACAGAGCAGGGGTATGTTCGGTATCCAGGAACAGGTGAAGTCTATGTAAGGCACATGAATCACTTTGATGAAAACAGAACCAGTAGAGAAGGGACTGCATCATGTGACTCAGAAAAGACAGATGACCAGTACCAGCTCTTGGACTTTGAACCAGTGTGCAATGATGAAGCATCAGAACAAGACACACAACCTGAGAAGGCAGATTCCAAAGTGCCACAAACCACCACAAACTGCTTTAAAAGTTTGTGGAAGTTCGTGATGTCACCTGTCACAAACAGGGCAAAATTCATGATGAATTTTGCTTCATGGTTTGATTTGTGCCCATCCCTAATCTTGACCAAGTCTCTATCAAGAGACAGTTTTGAAAAACTATGAGATAAGCTGAAACTTGAGAACTCTTAAATATGACATTCAGAGGAGTGTTGGATAATGTAACACCGCAATTCAAGAGGATCTGAGAAGGAAAGGATTAAGAGAATTCTCTCACTCAAGTACACTTGGCAGTTGGCTCCAGCCTTGCATCAATTAGATGTTGAGCCTCTTTGGCTGTTGCTTGTCTTCTTTTTAATCTTATATAGGACCTCTCTTCTCTCTCTTAACTGGGCTTGGAGCTGGAGCAAGTTAAATTTTTTGAAGTTAATCTGTTCACAATAGGTTAAAGTACCTACATGAATATGTCATGTAAGATGTGCTTCCCTTTTTGTAAGTAAAATTTCTTTCTCTTGTTATCATTGGAGTCAGGTCATCTTTGTAATTTGTTTGAACAGCATTTTCCCCTTAACCAGAAACTGTGGAGGATCAGGGATGCCGTGTAAAGCTTTGGTGCTTCCAAGGCTATTGATTTTTTTTACATTTAACCCAATACAAAGAAGAAGAGAAGAAGTCCTTGTAGGAGGTAGCAAGAAGATAATTAAGTAGGTCAGTGAAGTCACCACCTTCTCTCCTTGTCTTGGCTTTTCAGCTAGCAATCTACATTTGAATCATGTGCACCTTTGCTGTGTTAATTACTCTGCCAACACTCCAGGATCAGAAATAGAAAATTTACTCCTAATATTGATGCTAATAATTTTAAATATTGGGAATATTCCAGTTTTGCTAGGTGCCATACACCCAGGGCTCTTTTAGTAGCAGGAACTCCTTTGCATACTAAGCAACACACTCCTAACGTAGCCAATCCTCCAAGGGCTTACAGTAGCCCTGTATGAAGAACTCTGTAAGCTCTTGGAGGATTGGCTACATTAGGGGTGTGTCGTGTTATTGCAAAGGAGTTTCTGCTACAAAAAGAGCCCTGCATACACCTATGATCTGTTTATTTTGGTTTAAAATATATCCTCCCCCATGCCACCTTCTTTCTCTACATGTGAATGGGTAGTCTTTTCCCCCAAATGGGGCTAACAATGGCAGTGGGGCTGTGTATGAAGAAAAATACAGTTACTTACTGCTTTTTACATGAAATTACAGATGTTGAGAGATATCACATCATGAATCTGTGATTATTTCTCACATACAAAGATGATTTGATCCTTCCCCATTATAGTTCTATCATTTTGTATGTGTGTGATGGTGGTGGAACAAACCCTTAGGTTCTGTCTGTAACTGCCCCAGAAAATGCATAGAGTATGTGGCATATATTAAATATCTCCCCTTCCATGTCTGCCTACAGAGTAGCCATGCTGCCTGTCACTTTGGGGAGCTCAAACCTGAATGCCTCTACCTTGTTCATCCCAGTTTTCTAGCTAGTATAAGTGAAGCATTTCTCTGTGTTCCATGAAGCATGTGGAGGGGGGGAGCTGGTGCTTTGTACTTAGCACAGAAGAAGCAAGCTGTAGTCTCTGTGTCTTTTACTACCTGCCATCTGCCATGACTGTGGAGCCAAGCAAAGCCTTTCCACTGCATGTCTCACATGCACAAAACCACAGTTAAGATAACCCAGAACTATGGTTAGACAGAATCACAAAACTCTATTCAAGTCTGTGGGTAATGATTGGAAGAACTGAGATGATTTTGTTCTGCATTTTTTTTTCTTATTGAGTGGCACCACACACACATATGTATATCTGGATACTAAATTCTCTTTTTGCCTGCCTCTAGCTGCCAGTCAGGAAATAAAAAACAGACAACAAGACAAAACAGGCAGATCAGAAAATATACCAGCAACCTTGAAAGCTGAAAATTATTTTGTCCACAGCCATTGCACTGCTGATTAGGGGTGTGTGCTTGGTATAAACTAAGCTAGGAAAATGCTCAATAAATACCTTATCATAAGAACATAAGAACATAAGAGAAGCCAATGTTGAATCAGGCCAATGGCCCATCTAGTCCAACACTCTGTCAAACAGCGGCCAAAAATACTACGTGCTATCAGGAGGTCCAGCAGTGGGGCCAGGACACTAGAAGCCCTCCCACTGCTGCCCCCTCCAGCACCAATCGATATTTATTGGGTATTTTCTCAGCCAATAACTGAGGAGGCTACTAATTTAGCTATCCAAAAATATTTAGGACTTTCAAGGGCTGCCAGATAGCCATGGTTACAGGGTATTTAAAGGGCTGTCAGTCCCTTTAAAGGCCTTCAGAGTGAACTCTCAGCAAGGCTCCTTTGCTGGACGTTTTCAAGTGGAGACTAGACGACCATCTTTCGGGTATGTTGTAGGTATATACGTATGTAGGGCTATCTTTCGGCTATGCTCCTGCAAAGTGCAGGGGGTTGGACTAGATGACCTGTAAGAACCCTTCCAACTCTAACATTCTATGATTCTATGATTCATGCTGCAGTTTGGAGAAGGCATTTAAAGAGACTGCATCCCTTTAAATACCTTTTTTCTCCATTGGAAACAATGGAGGATGAGGCAACTTCTTCTGGGGCACATAGAATTGGATCCCCTGTTCCAATTCTTTTGAAAGGTTTTTTTCCCTCTACCTCAAAAAACAGAGGGGGCTCCAAGCCCCAGATACCCCCAGATTGATTCTCCATTATAGCCTATGGGGACCCCACTGACCATAATTGTCCCCATAGGGTATAATGGAGCTGAAAAAATTCAGCAATCCCAAATATTTCTCTAATCCCAATAGTATTCTGATATTGGGATTCAGGAATATTGGTAAACACTGATATTTTTGGGGTTCAATATATCTGAAAAAATGCTGATTTTGTATACACCCTTACTGCTGATATTTACAAATGGCATTGTTTAGGTTGGATCCTGGTGAGTAAAATCCCTACAGTCAAGTTTCTATATTGCAATTGCTCAAAAGATGGCCACAGTTGTATAAACAAACTGTAAAGCAACAAAGAACTGTGAACATCACACTACTGTAATGTTTATCTGAGTAACCTGGTTTGAATACACAAAATTAGCATACAAATAAGTACAGATTAGGATGCTGGTTCTTAAACAGAATAGATGTTGTTAGGCATGTTGTTCTACAACAGAGTAGATGTTGTTTGGCATTAACGGTGGTCTCCGAAATGATCTACCGTTTCGATTTCTCTCTTCCTCTGAATGAAGACAAAAACTGAAATGAAGAACCAAGTAGCATTTGAGCTACTGAAGAACCTTATGAGAAAACAATAATACATTTATGTACAAACTTATCCCATACCCTACCTTCAATAAACAATTCTATAAATCATTACAACAATACCTTACAAATAACTTGTCTCAAGTCAATTTCTTGTTCCGGGTTTCATCAGCATAAATGTTTGTAGTTATCTAAATAATACAACAATGAATTACTATATGCACTTCTTCATCTAATGTACAAAACGTATATATTTTCAACAAAGCCAAAGCTTACCCCAACTTCATGGTGACAAAATTTACAGACAGATTTCCAAGCAGGCAAAATACTGCTTGTAGCCTTATCAGAGTATCTCCTTGTACTTATTATATACACAAAACCACACTGGCCAGCAGGAGGTACTGCAACAACTTATACAAGCAAGTTCAAACTAACCAAAAATTTAAACAACATTTAATATCTTTCCTACATTAAATGCACAACAACCATTGAATACTAAAACATGCCCAAATATTCCAATTTCTTCCTTTAGTCAGTTATATTCATCATTAAAATTTCCAACCAATATGATTACATAGCCATGAATTACATTGATTACATTGACACTCCCTCAAGACATCAATCCTAATCTATAGAACTACAAATAATAAGATAAGTCCAGTGATACATTAAGACCCGATGGTTGGCAAGTTTTAAGTTTGAAAATCCAAAAAGCCTCCCTGCAGAGTAGGACCCTATGTATGTCTCTTTTATTATGTTTGCTGGGCTCAATAACCTCAAGTGCCACAAACTTAAAGTCATCGTGTCTGTGGCCCATAGACATGAAATGGCTGACAAGTGGAGCTTCCACGTGTTGGTGCTTAATTTTGGACTTATGTTCGAAGATGCGTGTTTTTACTGCACGTACAGACTCCCCAATGTACTTCAAACCACAAGGGCAGATTATTAAATAGACCACCCATTTGGTGAAACATGCCAAGTAGGTGAAATCATAGAATCATAGAATGTTAGAGTTGGAAGGGGCCTTGCAGGTCATCTAGTCCAACCCCCTGCACCCTGCAGGAGCATAGCCAAAAGATAGCCCTACAACATACTCGAAAGATGGTCATCCAGCTTCCACTTGAAAACATCCACCACCTCCCAAGGCAGTCTGTTCCACTGCTCAACCACTCTTACAGTTAAGAAGTTTCTCCTGATGTTTAGCCAGTAATGACTCCCTTGTAATTTCCACCCATTAGATCTAGTCTTGCAATCCGGAGCAAGAGAGAATAGATCTGCTCCGTCTTCTACATGACAGCCCTTCAAATACTTGAAGACTGTCTGCAATCATGTCCTCTCTAAGCCTTCTCTTTTCCAGGCTAAACATACCCAACTCTTTCAGCCTTTCCTCGTAAGACTTGGATTCCAACGCTCTCACCATCCTAGTTGCCCTCTTCTGGACTTGCCCGAGCTTGTCAACATCCTTCCTAAAATGTGGTGCCCAAAACTGGACACAGTACTCCATTACAAAGAAAGGAAAGGAAAATGGAGTCGATACTGTTAAGGTACATAGCAGGGGTTATCCAGAATTGACCCAAGTCTGACATAATCATCACTGTAGAGAATAATTTTCCATTACTTTTTGGAAAATAATACCTAGTTGATACATAGCTAGGATTCTTAGAGGCACTCACAAGCTGAGATGGTTCTAATTAAATACTGTTTGTACCAATATCAAATAAAGGGATATACACTCGAGTTACTTGCACGGGTTGTGAGTATTAGGTATTTCATTACTTGCAATCTGCAACACCACATTATTTTTACTGATAAAACACTTCCAAAGGAATGTAAAAAAGTCATAGGTGAGAATGATCCATGACAGGATGAGTTAACCTCTCCACTTTAATAGGATTACACTGCTAAAAACTACACATAGAAACAAGAACCCGTAAAAGAAACCAAGACAGGATTTGATGGAAGACCCTTCAGAACTACTCAGAATTGAGACACATGGAATACACATATACAGAACACAATCCTCATATAGGTTTTATATGAAATCACTTTGAGAAATTGAGAATCTATGGCTGCGATCACACACACTAAATAATCCACTTTCAATCCACTTTCCAACTGGATTTTACTGTGTGAACTGGCAAAATCCAAATTGAAAGTGCATTGAAAGTGGATTATTGTGTGTGTGTGTGTGTGTGTGTGTGTGTGTGTGTGTGTGTGTGTGATCACAGCCTTTAAGTCTCTTTTGGAACACTCTGGACTGATACAGAAGTACTTAAATGGCTGAGAGTGAAAAAACTGAAACAAATTGAAACTAAATCCTGGTAAGACTATGTAATGGCTATGTAATCCTGGTTAGTGCTGGCTGAGTAGGTAGAACTCTTGAAGCTGAGAAGGTAGAGCTCTTGAAGTACATTTGCTTTCCACTTTTGATGTGGTACAGCTGACCTCATTGACTTGGTTAAAAGCTTAGGAGTTACACTGGATCCAGCATTGCTGCTGGTGAAAACAAGTTATTACAGCTGCAAAAAACACTTTCTGCCAATTTAGTGTAGCCCTGTCCTGGTCCCGAGGCCCCAGAACGTACCCTGCACCCCCCAGAGGCCCGCCAGACACCAGACTCACCCCAAGAACCCCAGAACCAGACGCCATCGGCTCTGGAGTGGACCTCGAGACCAGGGCAGTGCAGCCTACAATGAAGGAGCAGCCCAGCGCATGTCACTGCCTCCACAGGGGCAACACGATGCCCTGGCCGGGCTCAATCACAGAGCCATGAGTCCCAGGAAGCCGTGAGGAAGGACAGCAGTACAAGCGCTGCCAAGGAGCATCATACCCTACACACCAGCAGCTCAGCCCTCAGACCAACAGAGCCGCCACCAGCCCAGCTCCGACCCTGCCTGGGAAGCTGGAACGGTGTTCAAGCTTATTACAGGGGGTGGGGCTGGGAGGACTGGGAAGGAGGGTGGTGCTGGGAGCATGGGATGAAATAAAAAGAGGGGAAGGTGAAGGGGCCCAGGAGGAGTAGCATGCCCAGAAAATGGAGGCGAGATCGGAGTGAGAGAGAGGAAAGCTGAGCCGAGAGGGGCCAGTGCACACTGGTAGAGGGGCTCACGGGGCGGTGCTATCCCCATCCCCTGCCTATCTGAGGCCTCAACGCTTCCCCAGCTTTTACGCCCCGACTCCCAGGACCAACCCCCCATCTTGACAAGTGCGCCACAGCCACGGGAGGGGCCACACCGGGGGCGCAGGGAGAACTTGACAGCCCAGAAGATGCCCTACACACACCTTGACTTGAAGAATCTAGCCACATGGATTCATGCCACAGTAATGTTGAGTCTTGACTGATGTAGTGTACTCAATATAGTTCTCCCCTCAAAGTCAACTCAAAGACTCCAGTTGGTACAGAAATCCACATTTCAGTTGCTGTCTGAAGCTAAGCAGAGCATGCATATTAGACCCATTCAGCAATCACTCCACTGGCTGCACATGTATTACTGGGCTCAATTTAAGGTACTGGAAATCACGTACAAAGCCCTTCACTGCCTGGGACACATATATCTGCAATATAGTCTCTCTTCCTATGCTCTACCAAAACAGCTTTGCTTATCAATGCCAGGCCTTCTGCAGGTGCCACCCTGCAAATGGGCAAGATCAAAATCTGCCTGTACATGTGCATTCTCTGTTGTGCCCCCCTCCTTTTTATGGAATGGCCTGCCTGATGATGTCACGAAGGCTCCCACTCTCTTGGCATTTCACAACTCTATACAAAGCTGAATTATTCAGAAAGGCATTTTTTAGAAAGGTAATAGCGCTTTATTATAATGGAATTGATTCAGGAAGAAGGTTTTAATAGAGGGAAAGAGACTGTGGACTGCACTACTGTGTATAATATGTACCATCTGTTCATGTATGAATTATGTAATTTCCTCATTTAATATGCCATGTTAATAGCTATGTTTTGTTTTAGCTTTGTTCCAGATTTTTACTTGATTCTAATTTCAGCATTCTAATCCTATTACATTGCTTATTGGATGTCCCATCTTATTGACTGCATTGATTTACACTGTGTGATCCACCTTGAGCCTCAGTGACAAAGGTGGACTATAAATAAACAAACCAATAAGGGTTTGTTCATCTGCTTATCTTCTACCATCATCTTTCTGGCATTTACTAAAGCCAAACAGTTGGCAAAATAATAAATGGACACAAATGAAACATTAAAGAACACACACACAAAAAAAAGTGGAGTAGCATTTTACACCCTCAGAACATTATATAGCAGTTGTTAACATGAATGATCTTACTCTAACAAAGGCTGAGTTCAGATTGGCAATTTGCCCCGCTATAGCCACGTTTCAGCGACATTTTAAAAGCAGATTAAAGGGGGCATTCACACAGGCACATCTGCTTGGTGTTCCCCACCGTAGGCAACCCATGCTGTTCCGCTTCGCTCCTGCATTTAATAGATACTTCATAAAAGTGGTAGCAAATCCCCGAAGAGTGCCTTTATGCCACGTTTATCCACTTCCCGGCAATGTGAACACTATGCAGAAAAGCTGGGAGCAACCCACATTGCACATAAGGGAGCAGCGATATGATTGGCTGTGCTCCACTCTACTGCACAACGCAGTGCCGGCACAGCGGGATCCTCCCCAAATTGGCTGGATGCCTATGTGTGTATGGGCGCATGAGCACTCATGCGCTCATGCACCCATACACACATAGGCATCCAGCCGATTTACCAGGAAAAAGCTGTTTACAACCACACCTCCAGGCCAGCAGTCTGAATGCTCCCACGCGCCTCCTCCCGGTATGCTCCTGCTTCAGTCCGAGCTGTGTGATCAGGAAAACCCAGAACAGTTTGTTACGGGGCTTTTTTGCTACGACTGGCTCCCACTGCAAATTGCCAGTCTGTCCTCAGCCAAAGAATGTTCAAAGCAGAACTTGCTTTCATGAATTCAAGGGTCCAACCTAGGTTCTTTTAATGCTACTTTGTGAAAGATTTTTTTTCCTCTCTAGAAACCATTTCAATATGAATTTATAGAAACTCTATACAAGAATGTACAAGCCACAAAAGTGTGTACTTTCCATGAGCTGACTCTGCTGCCAATATAGAAACACAATGATACACATTTTTCTACACTGCCTTTTACTTCTTGGGTAGGTTCTTACACAAAAGGCATTTCCAGTAGTAATAGCTATTACTGATTAGTTTGATATAGAACACACAATAGAAATGAAAGTATCCACAAGCCTCCACTACCAAATTACCTTCACCACCATTTCTCTACAATGCCATCTTTAATACTGAATATGCTAAAACCAAATTGGATTTTTGCAAGCTGTTTTTTTTCCTTTAATAATTGTATTGTATTGATTGGAAGGTCGACCTCCTAGGAATACCAGGGCCAGGATGCAGAAGCAGGTTATCAAGCCACCTCTCTGAAACGTCCTAGCTCCACTAGGTGTCAGTAGAAGTCACCATGACTTTCAGGCTCACAAGCACACACACATACACAAATACTCCCCCCCCCAAAAAAAAATTGCATTGTGCTTTTAGTCTGCTTTCCCACAATATGTACCCCTGCCACGCCAAGTTTATTCATAGAGCCTTCAGCCTCATGCTGTCCCGGTCCCGGCCGGGACTGCTCCGACGGCCGTGGCAACAGCCAGGGACCATCACCGGTCCCCCCCCACCTCAGAGGCTGCAGCAGCGGCCCGGGAACGTCGCCGGCCTCCCCCCCCGCCCCGGAGGCCACGGGCAGCCGCGACGGGAGGCGGGCCCGGCTTCTCCCCCGAGCCCCAGGGAAGCGCTTACCGGCGGCGGCGAAGCCCGACGGGAGGAGGAGGGGCCGCGGCGCGCAGGGACGGTGGCGGCAGAGAAGACGGCGGCCGATGGGCTGAGGGAGGGGAGAGCAAGGCCTGGGCTGCTGGGCAAACTGCGCCCCACCCCTACAGCCGCGGGGCGAAGGCAGGAGCGCGAGGAGGCTGTCGCTCGGCCAGCCCGCGCGCCAGAGGAAGATCCAGGAGCCGGAAGGGAGGGGGCTTGGCTGGCGTCCTCGGCTTTACAAGGGGGCGGGGCGCAGAGGGAGGAGCCAGGAGGGCGTGCGGGGGTAATAAAAGATGGAACGGGCGAGACGGCCGGGGAGGAGGACAACTGGGCTGGCTGGGACTGGCTAGAGAGAGTGAGAGTGTCCCAGTAAGCGGTGAGCTTGAGAAGCCAGACCCAGGACAGGCAAGAGGGTGACAGCAACCCTCTGACGTGACCTGTCTTCTGAGGCCGCTCTCTCTCCAGCCCATCCCTTACCCTGCACCAGGCCCTCCTGGCCCATCACTCCAACCTGGGAGAGCTAGCAGGACCGCGGGACCTGGGATAACCCGTGGCCGGCCGCATTCTACAGGGGGCGCCGTCCTACCACCCAGGGAGGGCGTCACACATGCCTTTGGCATTCAAGGACCAACCAAGACAGCTAAATACCACAAATAAAACGCACCTGACCATAAGACGCAGGGCGCTCAGGAAAGCTGGGGCTGGGGCTGGGAGGGAAGGGGGGGGAGTCAGAATGCCCGCCCTTTCCCTGGCTTTCCTGGGCTTGCCGCTGCTGTGGCATGCTCAGAAAAGCTGGCGCTGGGGCTTGGAGGGAAGGGGCAGGAGTTAGAATGCCCGCCCCTTCCCTGGCTTTCCTGGGCTTGTTGCTGCTGCGGCGCGCTCAGGAAAGCCAGCGCTGGGGCTGGGAGGGAAGGGGCGGGAGTTAGAATGTCCGCCCCTTCCCTGGCTTTCCTGGGCTCACTGCTACTGTGGAGCGCCCAGGAAAGCCAGCGCTCCACCCCCCCCCCCCAACTGCACTCTTTTTCGCAGTATTCGCTCCATAAGATGCACACACTTCCTCCCCACACTTTTTTTTTGGGAGGGAAGTGCATCTTATGGAGCGAAAAATACGGTAATTTAAACAAAATGAAATAATGAGACAGACAGACAGAAAAAGGGAGGGAGGGAGGGCACTCCAGGAGTCTTATTTAAGATGAGTTATTGCTGTATGTGACACAGGGGAAAGCAATTTAGTTTAATAAGAGATCCCTTCCCTTTAACAGCTGCAGGAAGAAGTAATTAAATTTCAGAAGTCATGACTTCTAAACACAAATTTGGAAGTGTATGGTGTGTTGATGTGTTGTACTTGACAGAGAAACAGTCTTTGGGAAAATGGTTAATAAAAGCACGTTTCATCTTTATTATGAAGTGTATGAATGCTACCCTGTGTCATACCACTTTCTTTTCTTTCTTGTCTTTTTCCCTGTCAGTAATTGCTGTCAAAAGTTTAAGTGTTTGAAAGCATTTTTTCTTTCTCTTGACTCGGGAGGAATTTCACCAGTGACTGAGATACTGACTGTGGGCTTAAGGAATTACTGCATTTTGCACCATGATGTGAAGACATGCGTACCCTCAAGTATTTGCACTTCAGCTAGGTAATTATCAGTCCCCCGCCCCAAATAAAAATACCCTACACTTCCTTGCAATGGTAATTCTACCCTCTGTAGGTTTCTGGTTGATACTGGAGCAACGCTCCAAACCTCCTGCTTGTTTTTAGCCCTCAGTGTGGTCTGTCCAGTGCCTGAAGATGCTATGTACCATTGTACACATCTGCTCATCCCATCACTACTTCATGCTTATTACTGAACCCATCTATTGGTGGGATTTCACAGCTCTGTTCTTTTTGCTGAACAGCAATTCCTCCACTGGCTTTGGGATAGGTCGAGATTTTTTTCACCCTTGCCATGCAAGAGAGGGTGAAGGTGACAAGGACAAGAAGAAGAACTAGCAATTATGCGAAAATAATCTTTAATATCCATCGGTCCTGACCTACAGATCTTTGTATGTGGCAGCAACATTCTAGTGTGTTGAAGCCATTGTGCACAAGAATCTGGGCGCTTTCATACATGCTAAATAATGCAGTTTCAATCCACTTCACTAACCATTTGCAAGGGGATTCTGCCATTTCACACAGTGACATCCAGTTGCAAGCTGCATTGAAAGTGGGTTGAAAGTGCGCGTTTTAGTGTGCGAAAGTGCCTTCCGTCTAGGATGTTTTTGTCATACTCTCCCCACACCGAGCTCAAGGCCATATACATGGTTCTCCCTCTCTATTTTATCCTTACAAGAACTCGAGTACCTAACCAAACATCAGTGGCATGGATTAGGGAAAAGGGGTCCCAGAAGATGGACTTTGTTCCAAATTTTTGAGAAACATTGCACTGCCATTAGAAAAATGCTTTAGGAAAAAGAAGAAAAAGCTGCTTCGCTGCTGTCAGACCTTAGATGAAATAAGTACTGTGTTAAAGTACAGAATTCACTAGAAAGATGTGCAAATAAAAATATCCAAAGATGGGATACAGATGACAAATTCCAGAGACAGTTTTATTCCTGTAGAGTAAGAATGAAACATAGTGCTATTTATTGGAAGCCATGGTTCAAAATTACACAAAACCATTGCTTTTATTGGTCTAGATGCATTGTAAAATCCATCTGAATAGTTTACAACCTGCTTGAGGTAAACCAGAGATAATAAATCAATCCCATATATTCAGAACACCTACTATATTAGCAAGTGGAAATGCCAGCATTACTGAACATTCAGTATATTCCGTATTTCTCAAATAAAACTATCAAAATTCTAATCAAATGGCAGAAAAGTTTTTAAAAATCATGCAAGAGGATTTGCAAGGTCTTTAAAAACTAAGATAGGTTAGATCTGGACAGGAGTGCAAGTTATCATGCCATACTTTGTCATTAAATATAAATGATTTTTTAAACATGAATCTGAACAACCAGTATTTGAGCACTAAGTACTTAGTAATTGGGGGGAGGGATATAAGTTAGTTTATAAGAACATTTCAGGCTTCTTTTTAATGATTTGAATGATTTATAATAATATAGGTGGTTAGCATACCTGATCAGAATGTGAGAAACATTTGCTAACACAATACTTAGGTAGATTACTCAAAGCTAGTGTAAGCCCAAATTGCAAATTTTCAATGTAAGATGGGCCAGATAGCAGGCAAAACAGAGTATTGCATTGGAACAGCCAAGAAAAAGTCAAAGGAAGTTCTGCCTCCATAGTCATCCCACTAGTTTCTGTTTCTGTATTAATGCTGATAAGGTTCCAGAAAAATCTCATTGACCCTTACGAAGGTTTTTACCAAAAAAAAGTTAGACCTCCTTTATTTTCCAGCACACAAATGAGTACATTTATTTAGACACTTCATATCCTGCCACTTTAGAGACCTACTTGTGTTAGCAGTCAGATCCCTCCTCTTGCAGAGGGGCAGTTTATAGCTAGAATAACCATAAACACCCTTCTTAAAATCACCCCCAAAATCATACGAGTGAGACACTGCCTGGCCCAAAAGAAAACAAAATGGATGCCAGTCAGAAACAAGCCTGGACAAGTAGTTTAGAAGTGTGAGTAAGAGTTGCTAAATGGGACTCCCAAAACCTATTGACTCACCCTCGGACTAATCTCATCAACAACCAACTTTACGCCCCAGCACCCATTTACCTTCATTAAGCAACACTTAATTCTGTTCACCTAACCCATTAGCCCTTCCTACCTGGTACTTGTAGGGTCATCAAACCTCTCCCACATCATTGTTCACCTCAGAAAAGCCCATTAAATTGTTTTTTTCCCCTAGCAAATGCATCATACCTGCCTGAGGGTACATTTTGCTCTATCTCTGGAGCACCCTGCTTCCCAGCAGTGTGTGTGGGTGTGGGTGGGTGTTGGATCCTCTACATACCCCACCACCACTTTGGCTGAGTTCAGACTGGCAGTATGAAGTGCAAGGGAGTAGTGGCAGAAAGACCTGGAACAACCTTTTTTGGGTATTCCCTGGTCACACTGCACTGACTGATGTGGGAGCATACCAGGGAGGAGGCACAAGGGAGTGTTTGCACTGTTGGCCCATCCCTGGCAGAGGTGTGGCTGTAAGCGGCTTTTTTTTTTTGTAATCTGGTTATATGCACTTATACAACACTTATCCCTACTGGATCAGCTTGTTCGCAGCTTTCAGTGTTCACACTTCTGGGAAGCAGGATCAATGTGCTCCACCTGGTACTTTTTAAACTCGGGAGGGAAGCGTTACAAAATGGGTTGAGTACGGCTGGGGAACACCTGACAGCTGTGCCTGTGAGAACCAGCCCTTTAATCTGTTTGTGAAACATTTCTGAAATATGCCTATATTGGGCCAAACTGCCAGTCTGAACTCGGCCTTTGTTGAGCTTTCTCAAAAGGCTGGTTGCTTTGCTGCTTCCACGGACCTCTTCAAGATCAGTAATTATTGCCCTCCCCTAAAATTGCTTTCCCCCTATCCTCCCTGTGTTTCTCTTAGCTAGCTGTGTGTGTGTTTATTGTGTGCATTTTTAAAAAATTCTTCCTCTTTTTTTAATAAAAACCTTTCCGGTTAAACATCTGCCTGGCTTATTTCGAGAGTTATCTTATGGGGGAAATTCTCATTTACATAGGTGGAGAATCCAGTTACCCCCTCTTGCTCTGTCTCCTTTAAGCTAATTCCCCCAATTAATTAGGAGATTGCCTATTTGGGTAAAGGTGGCTCATAAAGTTAAAAAAAGTAATACAATAATGAAAAATGATAAAATTATCAATATTAAAATAAGCAAGCCATATAAACAATATATAAGGAGCCTAAAATGAAACAGCCATAAGGCTAGAAGTAGACTTTAAAAAATTTTCCTATCTACTACTACCTTAAAGTTTGCTTCTTTCGTCTTTACCTCTAATGGTGCCCCTTCTCTGTTCATTAGCCAGAACTATGGATACCTTGTAATTCAAAGCCAGGTTCCTAGAAACCACATCATGATAGAGGACTAACTAATCAGATTGAAAGACACTGGACTAGAAACCACCAAGCATCAAGCATTCCAGATATTTAGAGAGATGTAGTGCATGAACACGGCCACTTACAACTATATGTTAATGTTGTCTGAACTAGCAGAGAGCAAGACTGAAAAAGATCTTGAGGTTACAGTGGAAAGTTTGATGCAAACAGCAACCCAGTGTGCCGCAGCAGCAGTAAAAATAGGAGACTCCAGGTTAGAAGTGATTAGAAAAGAAAAGTGGTCAATATGGTGAAGGCCTTGTGTAGAGCTATGGTATGACCTAATTTGGAATACTGTGTGTGCACTTTTAGTCACCATATCTCAAAAGGATATTGTAGAACTAGAAAAGATACAATAGATGGCAAACAAGATAATAAAGATGATGGAGAGTGTGGGACTTTTCAGTCTAGAAAAAAAGATGGTGGAGAGAAGAAATGATAGATGTTTATAAAATCATGCATGTGGAAGAGAAATTGGATAGAGAACTTTTTCTCCCTCTGCCATAACAGTAGAACTTCAGGACACCCAATAAGGTTGTTGGGAAATAGGTTCAGAACAGACAAAAGGAAATAATTCACTACTCAACAAGTAATTAAAGTGTAAAATTTACCACCAGGGGAGGTAGTGATAGCCATGAGCATAGCTTTAAAAGAGGATTAGATAGATTTATGGAGGAGAGGCCCATCAATGGCTGATGGCTATAGTGACCAACAATGCGCCCTCTAAACTGTGGAGTCTTGTAAGCAAAAATTTTACTTTGTGAGCTACTGGTGTTAAAGTTGTGAGCGAGCAATTTGGCTACTACATAAATTAGTTTGCTCTGGAGCCGTCCTTCCTGAGCTAAGACAAAAATGCATAAACGAGGCTAAAAAACTGAGCTACCTCACACTAAGCTCAGAGGGAAAACTGAGAGTGACTAGCACACAAGAGCTTATACAGAGGCAGCAAGCCCCTGAATACCAATAGTAGGAGGCATCATGAGGTGAAGGCTATAGCCTATATGCCTTGTTTGTCTGGCCCTCCAGGGCAACTGGTTAGATGTTATGTGAAACAGTATGCTGGACTAGACAGATCAGTGGTCTGATCAGCAGTCTCTTATGAGAAGAGCTCTGCTGTGTTATATATCAAAGATAAAAACATCGATTTATCTTTGATATATAACACAACAGAGTTCTTCTCATAAGAGGCTGCTGATCAGGCCAGTAAACTCTTTAAATCTCTAATTCAAGTATGTTTTAGGATAACGCTAAGGGAATGGTGTCAGTATCTGTTGACTGTTTGGTTGCATGTCTGTGTGGTGTATGCTAGTTCTTGGTACAAACATCCACAATAAAAACATTGGCAGCACAATTGGCCACAATTAGCATTCATGCCAAGCATTTTTGTAATGGTCATTCCGGAGGCCCTAAGCGTATTGAAATCCCTTCAGATACTTATACAAAATCATTTGTTGTGCATTTACTTGGTAGCAGAATAATACCTCTTTATTTCATGTCAATCATTATCAGGCACAAACAGTTCTAGTAGCAACTGAAATCTTGAACTGCATATTCCCCAAATTGCAATGTGAGGAGATTTACATTCGGCTTCCTTTAGCACACAACAGTGAATGACTTTTGGTAAAATTCCCATGCCAACAAAGAATGGGAAATTGATCTGCATTTCATTTGTCTCACTGCTTGACCTTTGAGAGTTGGCCCATTCTTCCAAGGAAAAACTATAAAACAATAGGACAGCATAATAATTTGTTTGCATGACAGTCTTCTCCAATTTCTCATTCTTAAGATAAAGAGGGTGAAATAAAATCTAGATATCTGAAAGTAATTTCCTTTTGAAAGTCCAGGAAACATATCAAAGCAAATCAATTTACCACCATCTTTTCATCTATGTGGATCTGTATGCCTGTGCTCCAAGCCTGAACAATAGACATACATCTGGCATAATCTTATTACACTAGTTGCCAAAGTAGTCAACATTACTGTTTAGCCAAAGTTTATGGGCACAGCCCTGCTTACTTTAGAACAAGATGTGAAATGTCTACACCAAAGGCCAATATAACATCCCTCATCCAACCCACTGTCTTTACATGTGCCTGGCACTGCTCTCCTTAGGTGCTACATTACAACCAGAGCACCTATGCAACATGTTGTACTGGGGCATCCAGCAACCATCTCATCCTTAGCCAACACATGCTTCTACATTACGTGCAAGGTAAGCTGGGCATATCCATCCATCTAACTTCACTTTCCTCCCACTCTATAAACTTTCAGAAACAAACGATGACCATGTACTGAACAGTTTCTGCCACTGGACCCACTCCAAAGTTCTACCCACCATTCTCTATACAAGTCTCCTTTGCAAGGATATTCTTTTCTGCATCTGTTATGTATAGCAAGTGGCTCGCACATACACTAAGATCTAACCCACAGCCTGATTGCATACCTCCAGCAAGAGTCAGGGTTCCTCGCAATTTAATAGTTGCGTAGAAAAGAAATGCCCTGGCCTGGATAGCCCAGGCTAGCCCGGTCTCATCAGATCTCAGAAGCCAAGCAGTGTTGGCCCTCGTTAGTACTTGAATAAGAGACCACCAAGGACATCTGGGGTCACTATGCAGAGTCAGGCAACGGCGAGCCACCTCTGAACATCTCTTGCCTTGAAAATCCTACAGTGTCACCATAAGTCAGCTGCAACTTGACGACACTTTCCACCACCAGAAAAGAAATACTTAAGCAGGTATAGCTTTTCTTTTCTCTGTGGAAAGGCCAGTCTTTAACTGAGGCTTTGCAGTCAGCAACAAGTAACCAGATGCCTCTTGCATAGTCCCTCTGAATCTTTTAAGGTGTATTTTGATTACTGTTTAAATTATTTGATCTGAAATACAACCTTAACAGCAATCCAATGCACGAGGGGCATCATAGGAGGTTCTTGCCAGGGACAATCAGCTGCCTGCTGTGCTATGAGCCAGAGATTATGATAATGATAATATGCAATTACAGCCTCTGAAAAGGCATCCGGGAAATTGTTTGGAACAACAACTAAGAGCATGCCTGCTTCCATACGGCAGGCATACTGTATGTTCTTGTCACTGTATGTTCACAATGAAGCTTCCACATATGTGAGTTTTGTGCGCACTTTCCTCAGGCTTTTTTCTGACTTTCCCATTCCATGCATGCTCTGCAATGGTTCTGCATTGGCCCTCAAGGGCATGGTCATCATGGCTGCTGTGGTAACTCACTATCCCCCTTTTTTATTATTTTCTTCATATAGTGCAGATGGTACTGCACTATATGGGTTCAACTGGAATTTGAAACTGGTGAGTGTCAATAGATGGTTGTAACACTATAGTGAGTAATATATATATTTTTCAAAATGATATGAAAATGACCTCAAATGGTACAGCAGGAAAGATGTTGCAACAAGGTGCCTGTGAAGGCATTGACAGTAGGAAAATAGTGTCAATATAGGTTGGGACTGTTGCAGAACAAAAAAATGTACACTGGTCTTTCCTAATAATGCTAGTGCTAATAACGCACTTAGATGATGTCCTTTCCAAAAAGATTGTACCAACCTTGGGAAAGATCATTGTGGGGATGGGGGGTAATGGTGGAGAAAAACCTCTGTGTGGGAGCAGTTTATGTCTACACTACAGTTTTAAGATGGTTTAACAGTCATTCCACTTCCCCTGAGAACCTAAAGAACTGCAGATGGAGAGAGGGTCTGGGGCTAACATAGAATACTCAGAACCTTACAAAACTAAGGTTGCCAGGATCCCTCATGGGAAAACCATGACAATTAATATTATACAAAATTAATATAAGTTTATAGGAGGCACATGCTTTGACAATGTCATATCTCTGCTAGCAACACTAGATTGGATCCTATGAATCTGTTCCAGTAACTGCAACCTTTTCCTTCCTTTCGCTCAGAGCCTTTTGAATCAGTGGAAGGTTCCTTGAATGCTGGAGGGAAGCACCACCATTAGTGGAAAAGGACCACAAAACACAATCCCATGGTGTCCCCCTCATTTGCATATGAGTTTTGCAGCATGCTTTAAATTTCTACAGAAGCCATCATTGGTAGAAGGTTAAGTTCTACTGTATCACTCTTAAATTCCAGAGCCATTCTAGAAATGCACTTTACTTTTTGGTTCCCACTGTTATGCCTTTGCAATGCAGCAGCAGATTTTTATGACTTCTTAATTAATACCATCACCAGGCAGATTTTCCTCTCTTAAATGGTAACAGATTGAAAGCAACCCTAGCTGAGAAACAAATGGGAAGCACTAAACTATCCATATGTCCTGGGAAGCTTCTCTCAGCTTCATTACTTAATTTAGAGTCTACACTATATTAGTATCTGGAATACCTCTGTTGTATTAATTTGTAAATCACATGTGCATATAAATTTCATATGAATTTATGAATAACATCATAAATTGTTTTCTAACATGTAAGGCATCTGGATTATAGAAAGGGTATCTATGAGCTGGAATACAAAGCAATGCAAGCAGTGTCCTGCTCATTATTTTTTTTCAGTTCCCCCTTTACAGAAGTAGCCCACATTACCCCAAAAATCCCGTCCAGAACTGAATCCCATGACTTTCCAGGGGCTGCTACCAAAAAGAAATACCCCCCCCCCAAAAAAAAGTGACAGCTAACACATAGCTGAAGGAAGAAACTTGGATCTAAACTACAAGAACTATAAATACTTGAAATGAAAATACACTTTAAATCAGAACTGCACTAATTCAAATGCATTTTAGGAAGAAATCCCACATTATCTCATCAAAAACATTTTCTCACCAAACACTTGTTTCATAAAATAATATTTCATAAGGTAGCAAGCACCAGAAGATTTGCAGAGGAGAAATGGTATGTGAAGGGCTTTCCATGCCTCCCTGTTCTCATGCCTCCCTCAAATGCTCTTCAAACTGATTTTTGTTTTCTCTGAGTTCATCCAGCCTGTACAAAATGCCCTAGGGAGAACATCCCTCTCCTGTTTGCCAGTTCTCTACCACCAGTTCTCCCCTAAAAATGCAGATTCCTTCCATCAGGTGAGGATTTCATTTTTGCCTCAAAAACATGTGGTGGTATTACAATTGTCTGTGAATGATATATCATTAAAAGATCATTTAAATAAACACAGATTAGAACTGAATTTAAATGTATCAAGGGTCAACATCTGCCAAAAATGACACTGAAGGAAAAAATCCATATATTCAGCTTTGGAAAACATCTTTAAATTTCCAGAAAAGCTCTAAATAAGGTACTGGTTGCATCCCTCAAAGGATACTTGTGTAATAAGATCAGAGGTGATGAAGACTGAAAGTTGTTCATGCTCAACCCAGAAAATCTACAGCAACTAATCTTCATGCACAGTCCCCGGTTTGAATTGAGGTTGCCTGGGAATGAAAATAGATTTCACCCTTTCAAGTTCCAGTTTTACTAGAAAAAATGGGCTCTCCGCACTCTTGTTAGCATTGTAAAGGAAAAAATTATGTGCCTGTTTCACTGTTTCACTGTTAAACTGTTTCAGATTCCAGTTTCAGTTAGGGTTGCCAGGTCCCATCTTTGTCCTGGTGGGGGAATTTGGGAGGCAGTCCAGGAGGGGGAGGGGCCATCCTCAACATGATGATGTTATGCAGAGTGATTGTCATCGTGTCGGGGATGCAGCACCGCATGCCCCCCAATTTGCCCAGTCATTTAAAGGGAGCCTTCCCTTTAAATGGTTGGGGGAAAGCAGGCACTGCACTTGCCTGCCTTGCAGTTTGTGGCTTGCAGGGCAGGTGTTGTGTTCTGACTCATGAACCAGCTATATCTTTTTCTATGTTAAGCTTGAGTCAGGACAAGGCTTGTAAGCATCGACATTCCTATTGGTTGATTTGTGTTAAACCTTGTATATAGCCAATCAGAACTGAATGTAAGTTTATGGAGGGAACAGACCTCATTGGTCTTTATCCCTCAATTCCTATTGGACTTTAACTGAAGTATGGGCGTGGCTTTGACAACCTGGATTATTTAAAAAGGGAGTTGTGCTCCACTGTTTGTGTGTGTTGTCCAATCTTCTTGTTGCTGTTATAATAAAGCTGAAATCACTTGTTGAAATCACTCTCTTGTTAAGTCTCATACTTAACAGCAGGTATGCGTGGTGCCAGCTCTTTTCAAGTGGGGCTGAGGATGACTGGTACCAATAACCCTATACATGATTTTTGCGTTAGAGGATATTTATACACTCCAGAAATTGGTGGTGTCACTGTCAGAATCAAAATAGATAGGGTATCAGAACCTAGCTTCCTTGACTCTCCTTGACCTGTGAGCTTCCTGACCCCAGAGACAGAGAGAAGGGGGAGGGATTTGGGTCAGTACATCGGGCCAGTTCTAGTCAGTTCTAGTTGGGGCTGTGTCACATCCATGATAATCCTATGTGATAGGTACGTCAGTAGGTATGTTAGCAGCTATAGGTCAAAGGAAGATATATACCTCATGTTTACTAATGGTCAGGGCTGCTCATCAACACCGAGGCCTTGATGCTGTAGCTAGAACATGTTCCTTATTTGTCAGGATGTACACTGTACATTGAATTATAAGAATTGAATTAAGAATTATGAGTCAGTCTTGTATGCTGCATACCAGATTCTTATATGTTTGGAAGGTTTTACGCTTTGGGTTTGAAGTTCAAGAAATAAGAGGGTTTTTCTAAAAAAATAACTGTCTTTCTTTCTTGATGCAATTGGAATCCCTGCCAGTTTCTCTCTCCCCAGTGATCACAGTGGGAATAGGAGTCCATGAAAAGATTCCTGCACTCCTAGTTTCCCCAAAAAGACCATAGCTAGGGTTCCCAGACCCCCACTAGGGGTGGGGGAGCCGCCACTTTTGTGGGGTGCTTCCGCACTGCCAGCCAGCTGGCTGGTAGGAGGAAATCCCACCCAAATGGCCTGAAGATGATGTGATGACATCATCCATAAGTGACGTTGTCACATTGCTGACATCATGTGGTAACACTACAGTTTTTTAGCAAAACTCTATGGTAAAATCAACTACAAACCATAGAGTTTCCCCCCAAAACTAGATCATCATCCCCTGCATCCTGTACACAAAAGATCCCAGAAAGGACTAAGGATCCCCCCACAGGCTGCCAAGTAGGACCTGGCAACCCTAACCATAGCTGATGTATAGGAATATATCGGCAAAGAGAATCCTTCAGATATGTGGGTCCCAGGCCGTGAAGGGCTTCAAAGGTCATAACCAGCATGCTGAATGGAACTTAGAAACTAACCAGCAGTCGATGCAACTGACCCTTAAATCCTGGTTCAGCCCTGTCCCTGAACTTACATTCTACATTACACTCGAGTTCACCCCTGTAATTATCTCAGGGTACTTTGTTTCCACATTATATTGAGGTCACCCCACTTTTGCCCCACACTTGTCCTGGGATAAATGGATGCTGTTATAACCAAGGATAATGCAAGGTTTTGTGTCGCAAATTGAACTCTGATAAAACCAGGGCTAGATCCAAGGACAGAAAGGACCAATGACTGGTGGATGATAGGCAGGGGAATGGAAGCCCAGAACTAGTTCAGCCTGCCCCAACTACCCAGTGAGAGGCGTTTCAGCTTTCCTGTTAGATGGCAAGGAGAGCTGAACATGCAGTTGTTGATAATATATGTCATTTCCCATTTAGGTAGAGATTCATGATGTGTCAAAGTCTGAAGGTGTTTGATCTTAAATATATTTGAAATAAAGCCTATTGATTCCAGTTGTTCTTGGTTCTGTGTTCAGGATTGCAAACTTAGACTGCAGTCGTGCACACACTTACTTAGGTATAAGCCCCATTGAAATAAAAAGGATTTTATTTACATAACAAACATAACAGACTGCAGTACTTTTCCTGTCTTACATTCTTTTTTGTTCATCCTATGAATGAAACCTTTGCATAGAGGTTCAGAAATCATGGTTTTAGTTGACTATACTTAAAAAAGAAAAAGGCTTGAACCATGGCTAATTGTTAGGAAATAAAAGCTTAATTTCCATCATTGTAAAAATTATTGGGTACCAGATTATATAATAAAGATAAAATATAATAAAGATAAAAGCACTGGGAATATTTCATTATGCCTTAAAGATTATATGCATAAAAGACTCACTAAAATGAAATAACAGAGCAACTATCTGGACAATTAATTATAGCACCTGTTCCATGAGCATCATGAAAGCCTCTTTTGCCTGACAGGAGGAGTTATCAGTTGCTATAGGGGCAAGGAAGGAAAATAGAATTGCCTTGTTTGGTCAGGTTTCCTTCAGGAAAGCTGCTACATATCCAGAGTTTGATCTAGCCCATTGCACACTATTTTTGTTGCTGTCTGTATGCCAGTCACAGCATTTGCATTAACCATAGAGCCTGTTGAGCTGAATCTTGTATTCAGGTAGTGGCAGCTTATAGGATGTCTGATATTTGGTACATGTGAAACTTCAAAGGGAGTAGGACACTGTTAGTGATCCTTGAGGAACAGCATGGTGGTGATATATTTTAGGAAACCACTTGGTATGGAACTATTCTGTGAAAAGTCAGTAGAAAAAGAGAAGTTCCAGTTCTTTTTGTATTGTATTGATATTATTCCTGATTGCCAACTAAAGTCTCCTACATATTTTAAAAAAGCTTAAAAGCAACTACCAGAAGTGGGGGTGGAAGAAATACAGACTGAAACTGGCCTTCTAGAGAGGAAAGGGTAACTCTCCTGCTTATGCTGTTTTCCTGACTGTATCCACATACTGCTATAAAGGCTGCTATTTTCCCCACAGCGAAAACATATTTCAGCCCTCTCCAGGCCTGGGGCTGTTTTAGGCTGAAAGAAAGACAGGAGGGAGCCTAATTACATATCTCCAGGATCATGGCTAGTTAGAAACAAACACAACCTGGATGCAGAGGAGATTTGTGTCAGGATCTTTTTTGTAATATTTTTTGGCATTGCCTCTCAAAGTCAGGGCCAATCTCATTTCAGCATTCAGGACCATAAGCCAATCAAGGCACACAGAAGCTGTTGTGCATGCAGTCCATAGATTGGCTTATACGGTGAGATGTGATGAAGATCACAGATTTCCATGCCTCTGTAAAATGCAATATGCATGAACATGCAGGCCCAGTTTGGATGAGAACCACATGGAGAAGGGGGGGGGTTAACTCTTCAGGTTGGTTTTACTAATTGAAACTAAGGAAGCCAGTCCCCAGATGGGGGGCGGGGATCCCCCAATTTTGGGGCCTCCCCCCAGACACCAGCCAACTGGCCAGCAGGGGGAAGCCCCACCCCGAATAGTCATCCACATCCCTGCTTGAAAAGAGCAGGCACCCTGCACACCTGCCCCGCAAGCCACAAATTTGCAGCTTGCAGGGCAGGTGAGTGCAGTGCCCACTTTTATGATGCAATTATTATGGTGGGTAGTTAGCCTTTCTAGTTCTTTACTTAAAGCAGGAAATGTGGAACTATGCATTACTCAAAATTATTGCTTGCATGGTTGTTTCTATGATTTATTTGCAGCAGTAAATATACTTTTGGATTTCATATTTAAACAAACCGCTAAATGTAACTACTATCTTCATATTGATGACTTAGAATTTGGGGAGCTGTATTCAGACATCATGATTAACTGTGCTTTGCTTAAATCAGAGGTTCCCCAGCATGGTGCACCTTTTCTAGCACTTGCCAAGTGTTTTTAGAAAGTGAGTAGGGCTGGGTAGGGCTTTTCCCCAGCAAGATTTCTGATTAGCCATTGGAGATTTGATCGGCTATACAGATTTTTTAAAATGTTGCTTTGGCAGCAGCTGCTACCAGCACACAAGGATCTTCATTGTGTAACTGAAGGTAAGCTGTAGCAGCCATTTTTTGGCTGTGCCCACCACACTGCATCAAAATTCCAAAGATGCCCATAGGCTTTAAAAAGTTGGGGAGCCCTGGTTTAAATCATGGTTTATATAAGAAACTGTGGTTAGTCTACCAGATCAAACTGTGGTTAGTCTACTAGTTCAAAATAATGATCTCCTGTTTGGGTTTAGACTTTGGCTTACTTGCCTCCTCTTCTGCTTGCCAACAGGCAGAACATCCTTCCTGTCCAGCTATATTATTGGCCAAACTATGCCACACCATATTATGTGGTTTGAAAATTCAGACATCACAAGTCACAATTAATACAAATAGTAGTTAACGCATCAGCTACAACTCCCCCATTTGAAGTTCCATTTTGGCACCTGACAATAAACTCCTCATTTGTGGGACTTCAGTCAAATACTGCAATTAATCAGGATGTGATCAAACCAAGGTTTATAGACCACAGTTTATCATGAGATCTGAATATAGCCTTTGCATCAGAAAAGTATACAAACGCTTACTTTATGGGAAACTACTAGATTATAAAAGAAATCCAAAGCTTGCTAAATTGCGTGCTGTTTTTGTACATCCGCAGAAGAAATTATTATGACAAGCTTACTGACTAACGCCATTCTGGGGAAGACAGCATCAATCAACCATGCAGCACTGCGTTGCTAGCAGGGAGAACAACTGGCACCGTCTCTGGCACAGCTTTGCAGTACAGGGCTAACTACCGCTGCAATGACTAATTGGCAGAAAAATTTAAATACTTCCCCTTCTGTTTTATGCTTCCTCAGAGATTAATTACTCCTCTGGGCTGTACTTTGAGTGAAAAGGAAAGGGGGGGAAATGTTCTGTTAAACACAAGTAAGTTTTCAGCCACTTAGTATTAACATGAGTTAGTCCTGTGTGCATATAAAATGTTTTTTCATGTTGCTAGATCATCTCTCTGTAACCCGTCTCATTGTTATAAAGCCAACATACATACAAAAGGAATATAAAAAGGAAGCAACACAATCATTCAACTCCTCCCTTAGGTTTTCAACCAAGCTAATTAACTGTTTTCTTTCATTATTGAAATAATGATTCTGTGCCACTTCAAAGCCTATATGTAAGGGAAATAGCCCATTTAGCTCACTTAATTAGTTTATCTTTTTTTATCCCCTTGTCCCTAGACACACACTGGATTCAACTCATTAGAAGCTCTTTCAAAACCTATCAGATTGCATTTCAGTGCAACGGCACCCTTTTGCTGTATGCCACAATAGTTATTTTTACTTTAAGTAAAGGTAAAGGTTCACTTGCTCGAAAGCTAGTCAAATCCGACTCTAGGGTTGCGGTGCTCATCGCCATTTCAAAGCCGAAGAGCCAGCGTTGTCCAAAGACGTTTCCATGGTCATGTGGCCGGCATGACTAAACACCAGGGCGCACAGAACGCTGTTACAATCCCACCGAAGTGGTACCTATTGATCTACTTGCAATTTCTTGCTTTCGAAATGCTAGATTGGCAGGAGCTGGAACTAGAGACGGGAGCTCACTCCGTCATGCGGCACTCTTGAGTCTCGAACTGCTGAACTACTGACCTTCCACAGCCTGCAGTTCAGCATTAACTACCATAAAAATACACCTATGACAATGAGGCTGACTCCAGCAGGGATGCTGCTGTCTGCATATTGTGCACTAACTCAGTGTTGACCAACTCAAGGCTAATTCCTATAACATCTGAAAATGCGTAGAATGACACTTCATTTGAGTGCAAGACGGGATTGAGTAGCCATTTGATGTCATCACCACTCCAATCCAATACAGATAATAAGTCTATGTATTTTCTGTTTATTTACCACGCTATGTAGTGCCTCGGCCTTTGTCCCAACTTCCTCCCTCTGCTTTGCAAACTCATCCCAGGAGGGGAGGGGGAGGGGGGAGAGAGAGGGAGAAAGAGACCACTACAGGTTTTTTTATATAACTCACCAAACTTGTTATTCTTCACTTACCTGTTGCATTTGAGCAGGTACAAAAAGATAAAATATGACCTCGGTGGGGGGGGGGGAGAAGTTCCATACACTTATGTTAATATAACACAAGAGGAGAACCAGTCTGAGATAAAATACTGTTCAAAGGCATAAAATGTCATGCCAATTGTAACTGTAGAAATTGGAACCATAAAGCTTACATTTTTGGAGAGCCAATGTGTTACAGTGGTTAGATTGTTATACTATGCCTAGAAAAACCTGGGGTCAAATCCTCACTCAGCCAGAAGAATAACCTTGGCCTAGTCATGCTCTCTCAGCCTCATAGTGACATTAAAATGTGAAGGGAACCATGTATACCACCCTGAGCTCTTTGTGTGAAAAGTGGGATGAAATGTAACAGATAAATCAGGAGAATCTTTGTTTTGTTGCATTATCTTTAAACTTGGCATTAAAGCTACACTTTTTTGCCCCATAAATTCCAAAAAGAACCTCAAGAAACAAATTCAAGCCACAGCCAAAACTGGGGTATGTTGTTTGTCTATTCTGCATCCCACTGCTGAATGGTCAGAAAGAGAGATCCCATCCATCTCCAAACAGTATTTTGGATGACAGTTTAAGGTACCTTTACTATGCCATGAGGCAAAGGTAGATCAGGAAATACTCTCAATATGTCTTTATCTTTTGTTTTAGAGACAGCCTAAAAGATTAAATCAGGAAAGGAAGTCATTTCTAAATAGACTTCGTTACTAAAGCCACTAGTAGATCATGGTGTTAATGCTCTCATGAAGCTCACTGAAATGTCTCTAAAGTAAAAGGACAAATATAATATAAAACCATGGCAGGCCATTTAATCTTTTCCACCACATCATCAACCCTCTGTCATTTCAAGCCAATGGATTCAGAGTACATTTGAGGGTCTGCCAATCAGAGACATCCAGCAGCAAATCTCTTAATTCTATTGAACAAATTACAACTGGAAGCTAAGACAGTCAGTTAGGCTGGCTTGCTGAAGAATGATCAGTTTATGGACCGCCTGGACATCTTTGAATGGCTGACACTAAAGGTGATATTATTCAGATTATATATATAAATTCTTTGTAAAATCCAGGAGGGTGTATGCATATATACAAATTATAATATTATAGAATGTCATTTACCACTTTCCCATGGCCTAAATATCAAATGTTTAAAGGCTGCTCAGATGCCTATTTTAGGAGATTTAATTTTTTTAAAAAGAACAGGACATGATACATAAAAGTAGAAATGATAGCCAGAGACTTCCTAGGAGACTATAAACAGAAAACAAATGACTACATCTGGAATTTCAAAGAGTACACCATGAGACAACATCATTCAAAAAGACTGTTATAGAAATTGTGATATCAATAAAAGGAAAAGCGACAATTAATAAGGAAATAAAATGTCTAATTCATTGCTACTTTATTCTTCTTTACACCAGCATTACTTCACAAATGTCAACTGAATCAGTGGAATATCAAAGAGGAGAGGCAATTATGAAGGGGAAATATGTCTCAGTTGTTCTAACAGAGGAAATATTTGGTTATAAATTATGTTTACTGAAAATTTTAATGCATTGACTACTTAATCCTACATTGCCACCACAGTTAGAATGAACAGATGGACACCAATACGGATTTAACAAGGGCCACTTTATTAATTATTTATAATCAAACAACTGGCGAGGGGCTGCAAAAATGTACTGAGGAATATGACAGGTGTCAAACTCCTGACCACCTTCATCTCCTTCTGGGCAATGCATCTTCCCCGATCTTGAGCCACCCAATGTAGCTCTCAACCAGGGGCTTGGCATATTTAGGAGAACCCCCTGGCCCACCACCCCAGAAGCCGCAAGGCCTGCTGAGATAGGCCAGGCCACATTGTTCTAAGGAAGATCACCCCTTTCCAGCCTTGAGCCGCAAAGGCCCAAAAGCCAGTCTTCGAGGACCCTTTAATTTCTTTATAACAATGCCCAGGTGCTCACCATTTTCAACTTCCTGATGGTGCTACCCTGCCATAGCAAAGATAGCCAGTTTGGTGCGTTAGTTAGGAGCACAGACTCTAACCTGGGTGAACCAGGTTTGAGTCCCCACTCCTCCACATGCAGCTGCTGGTGTGACCTTGGGTCAGTCACAAGTTATTTCAGAGCTGTTCTTTCAACAGCAGTCCTTGAAAGAGCTCTCTCAGCCCCATCTATCTTACAGGGTGTCTGTTGTGGGGAGGGGAAGGGAAAGGAGATTGTAAGCCACTTTGAGACTCCTTCAGGTAGTGAAGGGCAGGGTATAAATTCAATCTTCTCCTCTTCCTCCTCCTGAAAATGGTTTGCCGGGCTTGACCTGGAAGCTTTTCTAGTGGTCAGGTATTGTCACATGACTGCCCTAGCCCATTTCTCTCCAAGCTATCCTTTTACTGGAATGATTTATTCTCAGAGTCATAGTTTTAGCCTGAGGTTGCTGACACAAAGTGCACAGGCCAAATCAGGACAGCCCAGATATCAGGACAACCCAGTAAGTTTGAAACATGATATATTATTGCCACCAAGAAGGTGTTCTGGGCAGTTGAATTATTATAGTTGTTAACATTTACATATATAGATTTAAAATATAATCACTCCAGTTCTATATAACAGGGCTGCACGTACCTGCAGCTGTTCTTCATTGAGTGTCTTCTGCACAGGCGCACATTGGTATGATGCATGCACAGGCCAGCCATAGAGAGGAATTTTCTAGCTTAAAAAAGATTAGAATGGTATTCCTTCCCCATAGCATGTGAGAAGGCCTTTTTCCACCAAAACCATCACACGCTGTGAGGGAGGAAAGACCCTTCCCTCAGTTCTCCTGAGACACTGGAAGTTCTACAAGAAAGCAATGCCGAACAGAGAGCTGACAGTGGGGCAGGAGGAATATATTGCATGCCTGCACAGAAAGCACTCGATGAGCAGCAATTACAGGTAAGTACAACCCTGTTTTCATCTTCTGTCTTCTGTGCAGTCCTACATAGGGAATCTAACAATCTACTCACCAAGAAGGTGTTAAATGTCAGCATGAGAGGACCCTGTTGTAAAATCGCAGGAGGCAGGTATGAATTCTTTGGAGGTGCTCAGTTAACTTTGTTATATATGCTGTGCCATTGTTCATTGTTTTGTCTCTGTTTATATGGGCTCTGAATGGCATTCTGTGAGCAGAAATATGGGGGTAAAGGAGAGGTGGAAGAACAACCAATGCTTTACGGAGAAGAAGGACACAGTATACTGGGTGCTTGTTGGTAGGTGCCCAAGACAACACGAACACAGCAATGGAGCTGCGCTGTGCTAGTTATACCCAAAATCTTCTTGATTGTAATTTATCAGCATCTTTTATACCAATAATGGTTAAAATGAAATATACTCAAAAACACATCCAGAGGGTTTGCTAATGTGCAGGGTTCCTCAGAACAAAGCACTGATGAGATTAATCAGGGATAAAACTATGTAGTTTGGAAATGCTGTATAGCGTTCCCACAAGTGGACAAAAGAAACTGGAGGTTCTCCTGGATGCAAAATACAATTTGGATTGGGTTCTCCAGTGGCTGAAGAACTAATGGATTTCTAATTTAAACTAATCAAAATGGAAACAATACTGCTTGATGAGCCACCTAGGTTTGGAGTGTGGGAAAGGAGTAGAAATTAGGACTTTTCATTATAAAGGAAATGTGGGGAGAAAGGCTGAGGCAAGATTGATAGGATTAGCGATTGGAACAGAAAAGAAGTAGCTCTGGGGTGAGGCAAGTCCATTGTCCAGAATATGCAGAGGGGGAGGGGGAGTTGCAGCTGTCAGAACAAGATCTCACATGCTTCCCAGGGTCACTCTCTAGGCGTGATTATGGGACTTGCCAATTCTGGCGTCCATCTTTGTGTCCACTTATGTCAAGATGCCTAGTATATAGACTCCTGGGAAACCCCAATAGGGTAGGCATATTTACAATTGGAGATTAAAAGAGTTCACACAGAGAGTGGTACATTTCTCGCACAGAAATATATTTGTTTTAAAAGTTACTATTAAATATTTCTTGAGTGAGATAACAGTAAAGGATATTTTTCATTGTGCTCTTCTTTGTGTAATATTTGTTAACAACTAGAAAAGCTACCATGTTAGATGTCTTACAGTACAATCCTAAACAGAGTTACATTCTTCTAAGCCCATTAGCTTCAATTAAGATTGTGCCAGTAATTTGGCTGTAGCATACAGCAGAGTACCTGCAAATTTCTTAGCTGAATAGCTTGATTGTGTATATGGAAAAGTTCAGTTTCCTTCACCATCTAGTTTAAAGCAGACTTTCAGGCAGAGTTTAGGATTTTTCTTCTGTTTTCTATAATTTTCTTTCTTTCATTCTTTTCTAAATTAAAATAAATTGCTTCAGGATAATACCAACTGTCAGTCATCTAACAGTTACACAAAACTGGTGACAGGATAGAGTACAATGGTTTGATAATTGAATACTATTGAATACACACGTGAAAACTAGAAACACTTTCAGAAATAAATATATTGACTGGAAGTGCCCTGACAGCATGGCACAGTGTTTGAACTGCTATATCCATGGTAACCATACCAGAAGCCAGTTAGGATGCAGTAGATCCTGGCAAAGTAATCTAATTGTATTTTCTTAAATATAAAATATCAGAGGCAGCATACATGCTTTATATGAAAATTAATCCTTGGTATCTCCAGTGAAAGGATCTTAGATACCAGGGCTGTAAAAGCTTTCAGAGATGCTAGCAGGTGGAGCAGAAGGTAATTGGTTAGGTAGAATAACAGCCTGATTCAGTATAAGTGAGGGTCAGATGGATTTAATTGGGGATTTGGTCCCCTTGGGGCTTTTGGCATGGAAATTGAATGATTCCCGAGTTATTTATTCATTTAAAATATTTTTCCAAAGCATCTCCAGTCCCAAGGCACATAACAACACTATAAAAACAATATAAAAGCAATCTGATAAGGAAAACATTAAAACAACAAATAAAAAACATTTAAACCAGTCTCAAAACACCTTACTAGTAGGGCATTCCCCCTTTGCCAGGTTTCAGACTGCCCCTAAGCACCAAAAAAGTTCTCAGACCAGCTGAATGGAGTGACTGGAGTCAATGACTTCACCTCAAATCTCTCTTCACAAGGACATCCACCTTGGAACCAGAGGGAAAGCTCAGCCTCATGCAGCCACAGATCATGCTCAGACTCCTTTTCTGCATCAATGTGTATTCTTTGGCCACTAGGTGGCAACATATTGATATAACCACTACTTTCTTACCTCCCATGTGTACCTATGGATACCAATACAATTGTACCAAGGAGGAATTCATTTGTTTCACCCAGTTTCTACCTTAATATTTAGCATATCTCTTCTCACTATGTGCAGATAAAGAATTCAGTACATTTCTCCTTGTAAAAATACAAAGGGAGAGTAATGCTTAGTACCAGATATATTTTAAACACATTCTTGGGACATGAGAAATTATTTATAGGTCAGTAAGAAAACATGACAAGTGAATTTAAAGTTCTGTCTGAGGAAAATGAAACTTAATTTGGAGTCATAGACTTTTGCTAGCATACATATTCTCTTTGACACCTTCGTATTATGTTGTATTTAAGAATAGTATTTGACTTCGTGATGCTAAATCATCTAATTTCTTTCCAAGGATTAAAGAGAATATATTAGGGCCTTGTTGAGTTCACAACTGTCAGTGATCTCAGTGCTTTTGTTACCACCAGCATTATCTCCTTCAAGGCTGGATAGAGGAATGTAGTACTTGGGTACATCATGGGAACCTGTGCTTAATTATATAATATCATGGGAGGGGGAAATGAGGAGCAGAAGCTAGCACCTTTTGGAAGGTTCCTGAGAAGATCTTTGATTGGATGAGAGAGACCACCTGACTCTAGAGGGCAAAGAGCTATAATTGAGAGCTATAGGTTAGTAAGGGACAGGGTATGAGACTTAAGTATGAGACTTAAGGCAGCAGCTCATAACAAGTGATTCAGCTTTATATTTATTTTTTTGAAACAAAATTTTATTGGAGTATATTCAACATCGTTAAACATCGTTACCAATACAATTTAAAAATTTCATCCCATCCCCCCACCCCCTCTAATAGGCTTCCAACACTGCTAATAACAGAAAGAAAAGAGTTAAAAGGTAATCAAGTTTAAACTTGTAACAATCGACAAACCAGGTAACACAATTCTAATACATAAATGCCTGACTCTTTCAAACATAGTTTCCAATAAAGGTACAGTACAATCAAGTGTTCATTTCATTTCTCATTCAATTTCAATACGAGTCAAGATTGTACATTTTCCCTTTCATTCTATATTCAGTTTCCATATACAGTTTCAGGCCTTCCCAGTCTTTTAGGTATTGTTCTGCCATTTGTCCATTTAGTTTCTTCGTCATTTTGTCCATTTCGGCTAAAAACAGCAGTTTCCTTAACCAGTCTTGTATATCTGGCACCTTCTCCACTTTCCACTGTTGCGCAAAAGCCATTCTCGCCGATGTGATCATGTACCAAAGTAATGTCCTTTTTTCTTGTGGAATTTTTTCCATTGTCAAACCTAAGAGAAGAAGCTCCGGACTTTTCCTGATAGGAATTTTTAATATCTTCTGCATCTCACAATGTACATTTGACCAGTATACTTTTACTTTATCACATGACCACCACATATGATAGAAAGAACCCTCTATTTTTTTACATTTCCAACACTTATTACTCAAGTTCTTATCCATACTAATATTAGCAATCTTTTTTGGAGTCATATACCACCTATACATCATCTTATAACAATTTTCTTTTATCTTAAGACAGGTTGACATTTTAAAAGCTTTTTTCCACAGAAATTCCCATGATTCCATAGAAATTTCCTTATTCATATTTATGGCCCATTTTATCATTTGCTCTTTAACAGTTTCATCCAGAGTATATACAGTCAACAAGGTTTTATACAACTTAGATATCATTTTTTGCCCTTTTTTCAACCAAATATCTTCAAATTCATCATTCTTAGCTCTAAAACCGACCTCTTTACAGTCTTTTTTGTAAATGTCCCGTATTTGGCAATATTGTAACCATCCATACTCAAATGCTAATTCATTATTTGGTTTTAAAACATATTTTTTCCCTTCCTTTTGAAGCAACTCTTGGTATTTCAACCAATCATTACCTTTATGTTCTGAAAAAGGATGAATAACTGCAGCAGGGACAATTCATAAAGGCCTCTCATTGGGAACTGTATTCTTGTATCTGGACTATGCATCAAACAACGTTCTCCTTATATAATGATGCTTAAACATTGAGTCTACTTTATTTTTCCCATACCAAAGATAGGCATGCCAGCCAAATCTGCAATCATGACCCTCAAGGGCCAAAAGTTTTCTATTATCCAAATTAACCCAGTCAGTTAACCAAGACATACATACAGCTTCATGATACAAATGCAAATTCGGAACTTGGAAGCCACCTCTGTCTTTAACGTCATACATTATTTTCATTTTAATTCTCGGCTTCTTTCCTGCCCAGATAAATTTAAAAATTTCTCTTTGCCATTTCACCAACACTTTCACATCTTTCACAATTGGTATTGTCTGAAACAAAAACATTAACCTGGGCAGTACATTCATTTTGACAACGGCAATTCTTCCAAGAAGAGATAATCTGAGTTTTTCCCACTTTTCTAAATCACGCCTTATCGAAACCCACAATTTTTCATAATTATTCTTAAACAAATCGATATTTTTCATTGTAATGTCAACTCCCAAGTATTTGACCTTTTTAACCACTTCACATTCTGTCATATTTTGTAAAGCTTCTTGGTTTATACCATTCATGTTTTTGCACAATATTTTCCATTTATTTTTATTTACATAGAACCCTGTGAGGTCACCAAACTCTTTTACTTTTTCAAACACCAATGGCATATTATTGACAGGATCTTCAACAATAAACATAATATCGTCAGCAAACGTTCTTAATTTATATGAGAAACCTCTGATACTCAAACCTTTTATATTATTATCATCTCTAATCACTTGCAGCAATATTTCCAAAATCCAGATAAATAACAGTGGGGATAAGGGACAGCCCTGTCTAGTTCCTTTTCTGACCCGGAACGCTTCCTTTGATTCTGCATTTACAATCACCGTGGCTTTTGTTCTTTATATATTGATTTAATCATTTTTGTAAATTCTACGCCCATCTGTAATTTTTCAATCACTTTAAACATAAATTCCCAATTCAAATTATCAAATGCCTTCTCTGCATATAAAAATAAAAAGCCGACCTCTTTTTCCGGGTGCTTATCATAATATTCTATTGCATCCAAAACATGTTGTCTTTTATTTGCCTACCTGGCAAAAACCCAGCCTGATCTTTGGCAATAGTGTCTTTCAAATACTCTTTGAGGCGTTCTGCTAAAATTTTTGCAAAAATTTTGTAATCATTGTTCAAGAGTGAAATTGGACGATAGTTTTTGACATTAGTTAAGTCTTGGGTCTCTTTCGGTATCAAGGTGATTGCTGCTTCGTTCCAGGAATCTGGAATCTTCCCACTTTCTCTAATTTCATTTAGAAGAATCTCTAGAACCGGTACCAGGTCTTCTTGAAGTTTCTTATAAAATTTGGCTGAAAATCCATCTGGTCCTGGAACTTTGGAGATTTTTGCTTCTCCTATTGCTTTGCTGATTTCTTCTTTAGTTATCACAGTGTTTAACAATCCTTTTGTTTTTGAACTTGGTTGTGTCAAGTTCAGCTTAGATAAGTAATCTTGGATTTTTTGTTGATCCACCTGTTTTGCTTGAAAAAGAGTAGCATAGTATTTGTAAAATTCTCTCCGGATCCCTCCTGGGTCCATAATTTCTCTGTTCCCATCTTTCAATTTAATTATTGTTTTGTTCTCTCTTCTTTTCTTCAATTGCCATGCCAAATATTTCCCAGGTTTATTCGCTCCTTCAAAGGACTTCTGTTGCAATTTTTTCAAGTTCCAATAAACTTCTTTATTTAACCTCGCATCATATTGTTCCCTTAGGATCCTCAGTTCTCTCAAAATTTTCTTTTTGCCAGGTGTCTTCTTAAGTTCTGCTTCTTTCTTTTGGATAGTTTCCAAAATTTCTTTATCTATTTTGAATTGTTGTTTTCTTTCATTGTTGTTAATTGCAATTAGATGTCCTCTCATCACAACCTTATATGCCTCCCATACCATTTGCGTCTGAACTTCTTTGTTTAAGTTTAGCTGAAAATACGTTTTGGTTTCCGTCCTTATTTTATCCACAATGTTTTGTGTGTCCAGTAAATCCTCATTGAGTCTCCATCGAAATTTCTTTCTTTTAGCATAAGTTGACCACTTTATTGGGCTGTGGTCAGAAAAAATTCTAGGTAGTATTTCAATTTTACGTGTTTGCATAATCAAGTTCTCAGTCATCCACATCGTATCAATTCTTGAGAAAGACTCATGTCTTGATGAGTAAAAAGAATAATCTTTGTCTTTAGGGTTTTTAACTCTCCATGCATCTTCCAGGTGTTCATGCTTTGCCATTTGAAAAAATACTTTCGGAAGCTTGCCTATACCTTCATTTCCTTTTTTGGATTTTCTGTCAGTTGCATTATTAACAGTACCATTAAAGTCACCCATGAATATCATTTGTTCATGGGTTAACTGTTGTAATTGCTCCCACAGATCTTGAAAGAATTTTTCCTTGACTCCATTCGGGGCATAGAGATTTAAAATTAAGGTCTTTTTATTCTGCAGCATAACTTCCACTGCCAAGAATCTTCCTTCTTTGTCTTTAAAAATTTCTTTTGGTTCCAACTCTTTTTTTACATATGTAACAACTCCTTTTTTCTTTTGCGAGGAGAGGGAATAGAATTCCTCTCCTAGTCTACTTTGAATCAGAAATTTAGCATCAGTCTTTTTAATATGTGTTTCTTGTAAACAGACAATATCACATTTTTGTTTTTCCAGCCATAGCCTAACATTTTTCCTTTTTGGGGGCGAATTAAGTCCATTAACATTCCATGAAATAATTTGGCTCTCCATGTTGGTTTTGTATTTATTGATCAGAGTCTTTAAAATTGTCTTTAATGAACTTGGTCATTTGCTCTACTGATTTGATGGTGACTCTCTTCTGTTTAAATGTAAAACTGACACCTTTTGGAATTTCCCATCTGTATCTAATGCCCTCTGTTTTCAGTTTGTCAATCAGGTCTTTAAAAAGTCGTCTGTCCTGAAGAACCGTTCTGGGTAGTTCCTTTAGTATCATAATTTTCTTTTGGTCAATTATGAAAACTTCCTGGAATTGTTGCTTAAACAGGTCTTCTTTCAATCTTTTGGATATAAACTGGACAATCACATCTCTGGGTAGTTTTTTCTTTTGGGCAATCGCAGAGTTGACTCTGTATACCAAATCAATGTGTGCCGCCACCTTCTCCTCTTCTAGTTCTAAAAAATCTGCAACAGCATGCACCATGACTGAGTGGATATTCTCATTTTTGTCTTCAGGAATTCCCCTGAATCTCAGATGGTTAAGCATTCCATTGTATTCCACCATTACATTGGCTTTTGATGCTTCTTTAGCGACCTCAGTTACGCCAATTTCCACTCCTTTCACTCTCTCCTCCACCTCATCTATTCTTTTGTTCAGCTTCTGTATTTCCGTTGTGATTCCAGCCAGGTCCTTTTTCAAATCAGCTACTTCATCAGCCACTTTACCTAGAGTTTTTTCCATTTTTTGCATAACATCCATCATCCGTTTTTCCATGGCTTCCATCATGCCCTGTAGTTTCTTCTCCTCTTTAGCAGCCATTTTCAGGGAGGACCAAGAGTTCGCCCTCTGTCTCTGCGGGAGATCGTAAGCCGTTGTTTACAGTTGTTACAAAACTTATATCAAATTAATGCTCTTCTTGTGCCCAGCTGAACTGCTCTATTTTTGCTTTTTTCTGTTCAGTCTTTTAGCTAAAATCCGAATAAATCGTTTCGACCTTCTCAAAATGGCGGGCGCAATTTCTCTATGGTAAATAGCTCTTCCTGTTGCTTACTTCCTGTCCGGCAATCTTAGTTGTCCTCCCTGTCTTCTGGTTCCTCCCTTCTTCCGGCCTCCTTGGTCGTCTTTAGGAAGCGCTGCTTGTCTGGTCTGAGATCACTTCCTATTCTGGTGTTTTCTGTCGCAGCTTAAGTAGTTTTCCACATTGCTTCTCGTGGGACTTGGTGTTAGTTTCTATTTTTAAAGTCAATATCCCGACCGCAGGAATGATCAACAAACTGGCTTTTTGGCTTTTTTTTTTGCTTTTCAACCGCGTTTCCCGGAGTTGGTGTTAGTACACAGTCTACCACAAGATCATGCGCTTCATCGGGTGTTGTTTATTTTCGGGATCAGCACGTTTCCGGTGAGCAATTTTAAAAAATTACCTTCAGAGTCCGTATTTTGTTATAGCAGTGTTTCCTTGGTATCAGTTTCCGTAGAATGTCTTGGAGGTCTGGGTCATGCATTCTTATGTTGAGAATCCAACTCGGTGGGGTCTTTTAGAGAAATTCCGAAGTGCCCGCTTGGGGGGAGGGGATCAAGGCTGGTCGCGGCGCTCTTTAAAGCCCCGCTATCAGCCGATCTCAACTCCCACTTGGGCTGATGCTCGTTGCTAGTCACCCCCTGCCTGGGGAGATCTGCGGCAGGCTAAATAGCCCGCCCTGTCATAAAGACCCTCCGTATGCTCTGGGATCAAAGCCAGAGCACGTCAGGATGCCATGGATCCCAGACCGGAAGCCTCGTGATTCAGCTTTATTTACAAGGTAGGAACAATCACAAAACAGGAGAGCAACATGCTCTCTCTTAAACTGCTCGGGCTTGGTAGGCCATGCCCTTAGTTGAGATAAGAACTAATCAAAACATGAACATAACAACCAATCAAGTCATCTCCCTCCAGAACCTTTCTTGTATCCTGATTGGACTGCTTCAGAGAGTATCCAATCAGCTTGCAGGAGTTACGATACCAGACTTAAATAGGAGATAGATTTTGAACTCAGGCATTATGTATACCAATACATAACAGTTATGTCATATTTCATTATGACTGGCTACAATAGATAGAATGCTTTCAAGCTGCAAGTGACTTGCCATCTGTGACACAGGTATGAAATATATTAGTTAGAAAAGATAGTGTGGCAGAACATGTCTGCTCTGGTATATAGATCCTGTTCTGCCCTGCCCTCCTACATTTTTCTCAACACCAGGAGAGGCTTTTCTTCTACTTTGGGTAGCCTGCTACCACCACCTGACCTCTGGATGGAATTGCCCACTGGGATGGTCAGGGCTCCCAGCTTCCCTTCCAGGATCTGAGGCCTTGCCTCTGTATCTCCACTGCCCAGCATCTGGTTACCATAGGGACAGTTTACTTCCTTACCCCTGGAGGAAGCAAGTTCTCTTGCCAACTTCCTGCCTTCCCCCAGTGCTCCTTGCTAAAACAGCATGTCCAAGATGGTGGAGGTCTATGCGGTACAGAGAACCATTGCCAGCATCAAAAATTATTGAGTATTTTTTAAAAAGAAAATGTACACAAATTTCCTTTTAGCATGGCACCAGATTGAGCAAGGGATACAAAAAAATGAGTAAAAATGCAATTCTCTGTCCCTCTATCTATACACACCCTATCAGATGTTAAAATATAGGACAGATTCTTTAGCTTAGGAGTTCTGTATCTCTACAGAGTTCCCATTTTCTTGAAGTTTGCTCTGGCTCTTTAGGTGAGCACATGGTCAATGGCTGCCTTCCTGGTGGAGAGGTCTGTGTGCCCTCGTGGACAAGGAGTTTTTATCATATCTGTTTCTCCACCCCCTGACCAGCAGGTCAAAGAAGCATTTCCTGGGGTTTCTTCCTAGAGACTATTCATGGAGCTTCTCTAGTTTAAAGTGCTTCGAATCTCTGTTCCCACCCATTATTTCTCCTAAAGTCAGTTTGGTGTAGTGGTTAAGTGCACAGACTCTTATCTGGGAGAACCAGGCTTGATTCCCCACTCTTCCACTTGCACCTGCTGATGTGACCTTGAGTCAGTCACAAGTTCTGGCACAGCTGTTCTTGAAAAAGAGCAGTTTCTGTCAGAAGTTCTCTCAGCCCCACCTACTTCACAGGGTGTCTGTTGTGGGGAGGGGAAGGGAAAGAAGTTTGTAAGCCGCTCTGAGATGCCTTTGGGCAGTGAAGGGTGGGGTATAAATCCAATCACCTCTCCTCCTAATAGATCTATTAGCATATGTACGATGCTGAGCTGAGGTATGTCTGGAAAGCAATTGATCTGACTTCCTCCCTCTCCTGCCCATTTTCTGTCCAGAGAGGGGAGGCGAAACCAAACTTTAAAAATTCATTTCAAACCTCCAAAAAAAACATATTTCTTCACAGATTGCTTTTTTATTTTGTAGTTATTAGCCTGATGAGACTGTACTGAATAGTTGATTTATTTTGGTAACTTAATAAACTTAATTCATTTTAAAATGGTTTGATTTATTGTGTGCAAATCCCACCTTAAGAACTCACAAGTAACCTTGGCTGGGAAGTTGTTCAAGAGTTCCAAGAGTGGGAGCTGGGAACAAAACTCAGTAGGGAGACAGAAGGTGACCCTGATAGACCTGGGCAATTTATTCCCACTGGGACATAAATTCATATTCAAACGGATACTTTGCACTGATTATGGAAAGGCCCAGCTTTTACCAAACAATGTTCCAAGAGATTTTCTTCTAGTCAACAAGATGGCAAGTGTTAGAATGAAAGAATCAGAGCATGCACACTGGGAAGGTAAAAATCTGCCAATCATAAGAACATAAGAACATAAGAGAAGCCAATGTTGAATCAGGCCAATGGCCCATCTAGTCCAACACTCTGTCACACAGCGGCCAAAATATACCAGGTGCCATCAGGAGGTCCAGCAGTGGGGCCAGGGCACCAAATCAGTTATGATTGTCTTTTAAAAATATGTTTTATATATTGTAAAGCTGTACTGTGTGGAAGAAAGGTCTGATCAAGCAAGCACTCATTGTAATAGCTGCTGAGTAACTGTCTTTATTAAGCCAATTGCTTGCTAACAGTCAAGGAGGGTTAGTCTTTCCTCAGTGGGAGCTAACAACTAGGGATGTTTCATTAATGGGAAGCTCACTTGAAAGGGAGGTTTTCTGACAGTGGAAAGATTGTCCCTGAGGTCACAGGATCCATGCAGAAGAAAAGCCATGAGGATCAACAGGCTGAAGTGGAGCTGCAGCTGCACTTGCAGTAGAGGAGAAAAAGTGATTTCAACTCCTTGCCCTTTCCTCACTCCAGCCCTACTGCTGTCTGGAAAGATCTACTGCAATGGAGAGCAACATGGGAAAATTACACATTTGCACATTGAGAGCCAGTTTGGTGTACTGGTTAAGTGCGTGAACTCTAATCTGGGAGAACCAGGTTTGATTCCCCACTCCTCCACTTGCACCTGGCTGGATGATCTTGGGCAAGCCATAGTTCTGATAAGAGCTGTTCTTGGAAAAGAGCAGTTTCTGTCAAGAGTTCTCTCAGCCCCACCTACCTCACAGGGTGTCTGTTGTGAGGAGGGGAAGAGAAAGGAGTTTGTAAGCTGCTCTGAGACACTATAGGGTAGTGAAGGGTGGGGTATAAATCCAATCTCTTCTCTTCTCGGATTGAGTGGCAGGATACAGCACATTAAGCTAGAAGATTGTGGACAGGGTTTCATCAAGTTCTAAAGAGTAAAGAAGCTGAGGAAGGCCCAGCTGAGCTCAGGGTTGTCTCATGAGCAAGCAGGAAAAAATATATATGGAAAGAAATGTGTTTTCTGTTGAATCCAATGGACAAAAACAAAACTGAGTAACTATTTCTTTTTAGTTGTGGTTGATTTGAAGTGGTTGAATAATTAAATAAGAAAGGGAAAACTAACCCTAATAACTTTAATAATGATCCTTATTAAGCCAAATCAAGGTTTTTTTAAAAAAAACCCTAAAAATATTGTGTGCCCTTCCTTAGTATCTAGATGGTCCTAGACTTTTTGATTCAATTGGAGCTCATAAGAAAAAAATTTTGCAGCGTTCATTGAAGAGAAATTTGGATTAATACTTCGGTATTTGGCAACCTTGTACTGGAAAATTATTGTTGAACTCCCTGAGGAAGATTCTGAAACAGAAGGATATCTGGACCTCTGTTGGAGGAAGAAAGAGCACATGTTCTAAAGAGACTTTAAGGAGTCCTCCCTCTTGAAACTTTTGTTTAACAGAGGAGGACTGATATTAATTAAGAGGTTGTACAATATCTTTTGAGATTCTTTGGAGATGATATTTGATATTTTGATGGTTTTGATACCTTATATGTTGTGATATTTATATGATAAATTATATATGATGAAATTACTGTAAAATATTATTCTAAAAATATAAAAATTATTTATTATATGTTATAATCATCTGTAACATGGTATTTGTTATATGTTGGTTTTTCCTACTTACCGTGGGTCCTTTTTTGGTTTTTCACTACTGACAGTATATAATTAGGCTGCAACCCAGTCTTATGCATGCTTACTTGGAATCATATTGCTCCATCCCAAGTAACTATGTATAGGATTGCAGTCTTATTCAATTATTATATCAACACAGACATGAGGTGAAATCTCTGCACTCAGAATTCAGAGATGCATCATTTTTTCTCTTCCATTTGGTGCTCTAAAGAGGGCCTTAAAAATATAAAGCAAACATTGTTTTCATAGCAGTGGCTAAAATAAGACCAAATAATTCTTATAAGGATTATAAGAGCTAGCTATATTATTAGCGTAGTTCAAAATCTCAGCATTAGTAAAAGATTGCCCAGTCCTCATTTGCATAACAAGCAAAATAAACTGAATAACCATTTGTTCTTCTTAATACCACCAGTGTCACAACAATTCAAGATAATGTGGCTAGAGAACTAACAAGAGAGGCAAATGTTTGGGATTTTTGTCAGACTTACATGTGGGAACTCATGAATAATTTTTAATGCCCTTTACCTATCCTGAGGGTTTGAAAAAAATAATAGCTGTTGTTGATTTGCTCCTTGGCATTTTATATCAGCAAAATGTAATCACTTTTTTAACATTTTCCTTTTCTACAAGCTGTGGCACTCATGAATTTTTATCACAATTATCACAATAATGATCTGAGGTAGAAAGATTCTCTTAATGTTACTAGGGAGATAGTAGAAACTCAAACTGTATGACCTCAATTTTTTAAAACATGACAGTTTTCAAGAATGAATTCCTTACAGTGGCCAAACATTCAAAGTAAATCAACCCCCTTTCCCAACACAAAATTCCCAAAAGACATGCCAGGAAGAGCATTAAGGAAGAAAAAAATGAAAACTTTTCAGGAACCACATTTAGCTATAGTACAAGTAGGGTTGCCAGCAGGCCTAGAGAAAAAATGTCTGATAATAGACACATATAGATAATAGATAATAATAATAATGAGTATAAATGGGAAGCTGAATCTGTTCCATAGCATGGAGGTAAATTATATCCCATTAAGTTGCTTTTTTTAAAGGGGAAGAACATTCTTTTTCTCCAGGTTCTTGGCAACAAGCGCAACATGTGTAGTTTAAACTTTAACTAGCAGGAATACAACTGTCCCTTTTCTACGGCATCTTAAGTCCTGGTTGAAACATGAAGTTGATAACATAAAAAGCAGGTATCCAGCTACAATCCACACAAGTTTGCTATTTGTTCAAGTCACCAGTCCCCTCATTTGCAACATTCACATAGCAGTGCAGGCTACATTAATTTCATGGACAACAAAATCAACCAACTTTGACTTTTCCCAGTTGATTGCATCAAGCACTTATTAGTAAACTAGCTGGTTTGGAGGCAGCCAGCCCAGACCGAAGTTGGAATAAGCAAAACTAGTTGCAGATTAATGTGTGAGGTTGTCAGCTGACTGAACGGAAAAAAAATACAAGGGTTACTCACTATTAGAAGTATGTTTCTAATTAAGACATCAGAGGGTATCATCAGTACTCTGTACTGATGACTCTTCACCACAAGATGAAAACAACAGAGACAAACAAAAGGATTACCATAATGTTTCCTTTAACCATTAAAGTTCTACTGAGTCATATTGGTCCAAAACAAAATCTAAAAACAAAAGCTACATGATAGCTTTCACTATCCACCAAAATGATAGAAAACAGTGAGCAAACTTTCACATTCTCCAGGACTCCTCTTCAGGCTGGATATTAACAAACAAAACAGGAGAGGAGATGCTTCTGATCTTTCTTCTTCCCCTCCCTTTTTTCTTTTTTTAATATCCAGGCTGATATTCCGGAGAAAGCTCACACACTGTTTTCTATCATTTTGGTTGATCTCAATAAAATGTACTGCATAGATTTTTGTTTTTTTGATTTTTCCCCCCTTTAACACTTGTATCAAATCAGTCTGGATGTGCTATTTACCCAAGTTTCTATTGCCAGTTCTTTGGGGACATTAATCATCCTAAGAATGAGCGCTGCATATCAACATTTTTAAGGCTGACAGCTACAGATGCCATAGGTCTTGCTGCAGGCATCTCTCCTTTATCTGCAGTGCCATACATGATCTTCATAAGAGACTTGCTAAATCAAGCAAAAGGTCTGCCTAGTCCCATTTCAGATAGTGGCTATCCTGTGCATTCATAAAACCAGAGGAATTACTTGAAAGCAACATCTGTTCCCCATGGTACATGTGCTAATCAGAGATAGTTTACCTACAAACATGGAAATTCTACTGAACCATCATAACTAATGAACAAAATCAAGTGAGTACTACAAAGATTCAAGTCAGAGAGGAAATCCCTTCTTCCCTGCTGGCTTCCCACTTCCTCTCTTCCTGCCAGTTTGGTGTAGTGGTTAAGTGATTCCCCACTCCTCCACTTTCATCTGCTGATGTGACCTTCGGTCAGTCACAAGGTCTGGCACAGCTATTCCTGAAAGAGCAGCTTGTGTTAGAATTCTCTCAGCCCCACCTACCTCACAGGGTGTCTGTTGTGGGGAGGGGAAGGGAAGGGAAAGGAGTTTGTAAGCCGCTCTGAGACTCAAAAGTGAAGGGCAGTGTATAAATCCAATCTCTTCTTCTTCCTCCCAACCCTTTGCAAAGTGAATGTTGAACTGGCATTCTGAATGTTCAGAGATTAAACTGACCTTGCAAGATAGTAAAAACACTGAAGGAACAGTGTGGTTTTTTTTCTTTGACAAATCCAAATACCAATTTTTTTCTCTACACATCTTTCCAAATTTCTGTCTGCAAAGGTAGCAAGAGAATGATTTATGTTTTAATAGAGGTCACATTATGAGAAGACAAGAGTCACTGGAAAAGACATTAATGCTGATGTTGAGCCTGTCCTGGGCCCTGGGTGCCGCACCTCCCATGGCCGTGGCGGTCCTGGGAGCCGGAACTCACTAAAGGAGGGGGGAGGTGATGGGGCCTCAGAAAGGCAGGGGATGGAGTTAACTACACCCTGCAAGTCCCTCTGCCTGTGTGCGTAAGTTCCCTTCAGCTCAGTGTCCCCATGGACTCTCTTCCTCTCTGGCTGACTGGGTCTTTACCGAGCACGTTCCTCCTCCCCGGCCCCTTTGCCTTCCCCCTCCTTTACCCCCAGCCCAGCTCCCAGCACCGCCCTCCATTCCCACCTCTTCGCCATCTTCCCAGCCCGGCCCCCTGTGATAAGCTCGGACACCGACCTGATGTCCAGGGTGGGATCGGAGCTGGGCCAGTGGCGGTTCTGTCGGCCTGGGCCCGTGTGCCCGCCATCAGCTTCTCCTTGACTGCCCTTGAGTCGCTGGCTTCCCTTGCAGCTCCCTGGGGCTCCCTGTGTTGTGGGTGGGCCTGGCTGGGACATTGTGTCTCACTGGTGGCAGTGGTGGCTGGCGCTGTGCTGCTCCCTAATCACAGTCCCATCCCCCGTTCCATCGCCACCACTGTCTGTCTGGGTGAGTCAGCTTTCTGGGGGGTCCCTGGGGGTTGGGGGCTACGTCCCAGGGCCTTGGAACCAAGACAGCTGAGAAAAGTTGAAGGCAGCAGGAAAAGAGGAAGACCCACCCTGTGTTGGATGGACTCAATCAAGGAAGCCACGGCCCTCAGTTTGCAAGACCTGAGCAAGGCTGTTAAGGATACAATGTTTTGGACATTGATTCATAGGGTCGCCATAAGTTGGAAGCAGCTTGATGGCACTTACACACATAGAGGTCACATAGTGGGAACCTCTGGCAGAGAAGCTGCACATTGACAAGGAAGGCTGCTAGAATTTCCCTCTAAGTATTTTTATTTGCTTGTTTATTTGTTTGTTCAAATTTATACCCCACCTTCCCAGCCTAGTAACAGCAGAGTAGTCTCACTGATGATATACAGGAATATCTGTCCTACATTGATAAGGCACATGGTCAGAGCACATGGTGGGAATATCTGGTAGAGGTATATCAGACTTCAAGGGAAGTAGGCCAAGAAGGAGAAAGAGAAGAGGAGGAGGACGAGGACGAGGAGGAGATTGGATTTATACCCTGCCCTTCACTACCCAAAGGAATCTCAGAGCAGCTTACAAACTCCTTTCCCTTCCCCTTCCCACAACAGACACCCTGTGAGGTAGGTGGGGCTGAGAGAGCTCTTTCGAGAACTGCTCTTTCAAGGACAGCTTTTGTCAGAACTGTGGCTTGCCCAAGATCATCCAGCAGGTGCAAGTGGAGGAGTGGGGAACCAAACCTGGTTCTCCCAGATTAGAGTCCACACTCTTAACCAGTACACCAAATTGGGGGGGGGGGAGAGATATGAACAAGAAAGCTGGAACTGTCTAGAGTATTCTGCCTATCTCTTTACCATCATGGGGGTAGGTTTTAGACAGGGAGAGTGAGTAGCTTTTATCATGTTTTATTTCCCTTTGCTCAGATGTTATTAGTTAATTGTTGCTCAACAGCATGCTTTTTCCTTTTTTGTAACCAATGATTGCTTATATAATTTAAGATTTTTTTCTTTTTCTGAGATTGTTATTATTGTGGTCTTTGCACCCACATATACAGCAGCTAGAAACCTGGGACAGCTGAGTGACTCCTGTATCCCACAGGGTAGAAACAGGTGCCCATTTTACCACGTTATTCATAATTCATGGGATTTTTCCAGACCATGATTGGCTTGCTTTTAGTTAATCTTAAGAACATAAGAAGAGTCCTGCTGGATCAGACTGATGGTCCATCTAGTCCAGTATCCTGTCTCACACAGTGGCCAACCAGTTCCTCTGGAGGGCCAACAATAAGGCATAGAGGCAGAGGACTTCTCCTGATGTTGCCTCCTGGCTCTGGAATTCAGAGGTTTAGTAATTTTAACACAGATGTTGAAAATTGAAATTCCACTAAAGTCTTTGATCTAAACTTGACTATACATGCCAAAAATCCTGCATGTTTGTCTACAATGACAGACTTCTAGCCAAAGAAGCATTCCTATTGCTATTGGTACAGTCTTTGTTTCCACAGATTGGATCTTGCCAATATAAAATATATTAAGTTTTACAGAACTGACAAGAAACTAGTGCTCTTTATGATGCCAGATGACAATATCCTTTAAACACTGATGTGATTAGTTTGATCCTGGGAGTGCCTCCCACTGATGCCAAAATTTGTTCTGATGTGAAATTAAAAGAACAGGCTTCTATAAAACCACACTTGAAAGCATTGTTTCAAAAAGTATTTTCTATAAATACATTAGAGCTTTCATTTAAATTGCTTGCATATTGTAACTGTCATCCAACAATTTAGCAATAAATGCACTAAGTAAAACACTTTGCTTTTCAAGGCAGAACTGGTGAAATTAATACACAGTTTTCCCTTCACTCATGGTTTAAAGGCCAAGCACAAAGCACATTAATTGCAATTTGGTGGAGGGTATCAGAATTAGCTGCTTAATATTTCTGAGGCACATGGGAGCTGATTTTATTCTCAACATAGTGGCAAATGCTGCTTTTCTCAGTGTTCCCCAACACTTATTTCCTTCAATAAGCCCAGCAAGATGGGTTTTGTCAGTGTGACTTTGATTATATGATTCCTTTAGAAAGTAATTTCTTTCTCAAGTGTGTTGATCCTTCCTTCTAGTTTAGCCCAGCTAGCTGAAATCCTTTAGACAGAATATGTTTACTATAAACCAATTAGACTGGAGAAACCAGATTTATTTGACAGCCAGTATTAATGGGTTACTAAGAACTGCAAAGAAAGCCAACAATTCCTTTCTGCTTCCATGTGATATTTTAATTTCATTCTTATTTGGGCTGCAAAAGATTGTTGGTCAGCATTTTCACAGTTTTAACTTAATTAAGAAAACAAAAAGAAAAATATCCATAGTCATTTGTCTGTTTGATTTGTTTTTAAAGTATTAGTTCTTAACTATACTAAAAAGCTGATGACTAGATTAGATTAAGGGATTTTTAATCATTCAGAGCACTGCATCACTTGTAAAAAGAAACATATAGCACCATCCTAATCGCAGTGACACCTTTCTAAGCCAATGAAGTCAATAACCCTAGAACGGTATAACTCTGCTTAGGACTGTGCTGATAGTGTTTTACTGCAAAGTCAATATTCCCAACCTACTCATTATAAGGAATTGGAAACAAAATTATTGGAACAAGACTTCATTTCTGAAATACAAAGCCTAAATCAATAGAATAAGTTTTTCCCCTAGCACTAATGACCAATTGGTACAGTGAAGAAGAAAGAGGGGGAGGGGGAGGGGAGGGGAGATTGGGTTTACACTCTGCCCGCTACCTGAAGGAGTCTCAGAGTGGCTTACTAACTCTTTTCCCTTCCCCTCCCCACAACAGTGAGAGAACAGCTCTGCGAGAACAGTTCTGAAAGAACTTGCAACTGACCCAAGATCACACCAGCAGCTGCATGTGGAAGAGTGGGGAATCAACCCCAGTCACCCAGATAGAGTCTGCACTCCTAACTACTACACCAAACTGACTCTTTAAAAAAAAAAGGATGAATTCAATGTGAACTGATTTCTGTAATTCTGATATGCTGATCCTGTGGCAGTGTACTCCCATACACAATGGATTGGATACAAAACTTAGTTTTCATTAATAGATAGCACTTCTGTCAACAGAAGAGAGCTTTTTTGCCTTTCTCCTTCTGTAGCCCACTGAGGTCCCTGAAATGGCCCCGTTCCTGAGGAGCAGCATTTTGGTGGAATCAGTGGGCTGCAGTGGGGAGGGGGGGCAGAAAAGTTCCACGCTACGCTAAGGGAAGTGCCATCCATTAACAGAAAATTTAGTTTGGATCCAACCCATAACTTCTCCCGCCAGTGACAGAACACAAGAAAAATCACTGTTTTACATTCAATATGCATGCTGTATTTTTAATTGCCATTTTGATCCATAATAATCACTTCTTCCTGCATCTGGTAATTGCCATTATATAGCATATTTAGGAGAGCAGATGGTTGAAGGACTGCAACCACTGTTATCTTCATATCATCACTGAGACAGAGAACCTGTCTGTTCAATTATCGCAATCCAGCTAAAAGCAGCCAAGGTGGGGAGGAAGTGGTCACATTTGCGGGAAAGGATTATCCTTTCCTCCAAGCCATTTTCTGATCTTTCCTTCCCTCCTCCCCAAACATACTATATAGGAATGGGCATGATTCCAAAAAAATCCATTTTAGTTTGGGGTTCAGGGTGGCCCCAAAACTGAACCCCAAAACAAACTGAGCAAAAAGACCCTGAACTGAACCAGTGAGTTCAGGTCCCCCTTTCTCCCGGCTGTTGTAAGTGGGGAAATCTAGCACCCAGTGTATTCTTGCATCCCTTTTACTTTAATAACACACACACTTCCTTATATGTGAAAGGAACAGATTAGGCCTAGTTTAAAGGCAATACTGGCACTCACCATGAGACTTTGCACTTGCACAGCATCTCATTTAAACTGGACTGCTTCCCATGCAAAGGAGGTTCATGTGCTTAACTCACATGCTACTGAGTAGGCCATGGCTCTCTAGAGTGCTAACTAGACTCTCTGTAGCTGCTTTGCTCAGGTAACATCCCAGTTTAAATATGATGCTGTGCAAGGTCAAAGTCCCAGTTATAAAGTGCTCTCACCTTGCCAGGATCAGGTTTAAATTGGGAGAATATAGGAAGGGGGATGCATTCCTTTCATTCTAAAACACGAACTCTTCTCCCCTCTGTGCTTTAGATGTAATTGGAGCACACCTTGCTTAAACAGGCAGATCAATTACTGCCATATCTCAGTACCCACTGCTTAGCAGTGTAAACTCTCAAGAGAAAGTTAGTACTTTCCTTCGTGTGTGAACACAGTTATCCTATTGGTCTGGGGGGTTTCCACAGCTCCAGTAACTATTATAAGCTGTTTTCTATCTTCTTTTCAGCTCACATTCCTGGACTTCCTTTATTTAAGAGAAATGTGTTTTTAAAAGATTATCTGACGTTCTGCAACATATGAATGACTGTGTTTACACTGCTTGTCCATTCTTCTGGAGCACCAACACTGCAACTTTTGAAGAGGCATTGTGGATTTAAAGATTCAAGATATCTTCTAGTCTGATCTCAGAATGTCTCATTTAAAAAATGAACTCATTTGAGGCAAGGCAATATCCCAAGGCTGCGTTCAGACGGCCAGTCAATCGCGCCATGAGCCCTCCTAAAATTTTATCCCGATTTTTTTAATCCAGCCTAGCACGACCAGACGCCCCCCCATGAAATAGCCTCACCGCGCGTTGTTCCCACCGTGATTTGTCTACACAGCATCCACCGAGGATTTTTTTTAAAAAAGTTTTGTACATTCGCATAGGCAAGGCTGCGCCTCCTTGGAGAACTGAGGCGATCGCGGAGGGTTTTCAGCAAAGTCCCGGTCCTCCCCCTTGCCATCATGATCAATGGAGGGACTATTTTGCAAGTTAGAACAGTCCTTCCCCCTCCATCTCCCATCGCGGTAACATCTTGCCCCTAAAAGAAATAAGCATGAATATTACATTCCTCGTAGCGCTTATCGCTGAATGCGTTTCCTCGTTAAAGCGCACATGGGGTTTCAATTTTTTAAAAATCGCGCCCCCGTCGGCTCGGTCTGACGTCAGACCGAGCCGACGGGAGCATCGCGCGCTAATGGAGTGACCAGACGGAAGAAAGTCTGCAGTTGTTGCGCGGGTAAGCGAAAACCCTACATTGAAAGTGCTACTTTTTAAATCAGGATTGGAGGCGCAGCAGAACGGGATGCCTATGGGACCGGAATATTTCGCAGATGTTTCTGTCTGGTCGTGCATTTTTGATCCGCAAGGGAGTCGTTCCTATGGCAGATCAAAAGATCCGTCTGAACACACCCCAAGTAGAATTTGCTATCACTCTGGATCTTCCCTCCGTGCTGTTATGTATTTTGTTACCTTTGTGAAGCTTGTTCCATTAATACTGGCTAGCCAAGCACAGCAATTTCTAATCAATGAAAGCAATAAAGCTGGGCCAAAACCAACTGAAGAAGCAACTAAGAAAAGCTCTGCTTCGGATCTTTTTGACCACATAGCCAGTTACTGAACACAAGAATACACTGACTCTGAAATCTGTCTGCTAGATCAACACATCATTTTCCTGTTGGTTCAACTCAACTCTGAATTATGTTACTAGTAACTCTCAGGGATTAAACAGAAATGATGTGATAGTATAAGAAATAAATGTAGTATTATCAAAAATATTAACAAAAAACTTCCGCTTGAAGAAAGATTGCTCTTTGAAAATAATTTGACTGCAAGCCAGTTTGAACATTATGCTCATACCCTACATGAATGCCACTGTGGTTGCAAGTTACATGGAAACAGAAATATTGAACATCCTCTAGCCAGCAAGTTGCCCAACTTGTGGCACCTATGCTGTCATGGGCCTGCTGCCAGGTATATATGCTGGCCTCTGGAAGCATCAGCTAACACTTGGGCAGTACTAAGCAGCATGACAGATTTCTGCATGGAGTGCCATCATAAGGAACAACTTTGAAGTTGTTGTGAAATGGGGATGTTAATGCCTAAATCAACACTGAGAGATTTCCCAAATGAACACTATACAGAGCTTTCCATTGTGTCATTTTTCCAAATTGAACAGTTAAGAAGTTATACTGATATACCTTCCTAATAGATGATAATGTTCAATAATAATGCCATCAGTGGAATGTGGCCTTTTCACCTTTGCAGGAAAAAATGTTATACAGGATCCAATGCAGCAGTTACTAATTCTTGTTACCAATACCCAACACCTTTCTTTAAAAAGCAAAATCATTTGAGAGGAGAATTCAGACCAGAAAAGTGGAGGAGGGAAGGTACTTACCCCTTTCCCTGGCCCTTATTTCTCTGCTCCAAAATAAATCTACTTATTGGCATATTTGCTATGGCAAGCTTCATAAAATAATTCCACAGGAGACTAAACTAGAGCAGATTAATTCTATTTAACATTAGCAACTGATCTCAAAATGGCTGTTGCCACGTATTTCAGTTCTCTGATGATGTTCCTCATGTACCCATGCCTTCTATGTACAAGGGCTGACAAAGTCTGGCTTGAAAACTTTCTGGAGATTTGAGAGCAGCACCTAGGAAGGCAGAGTATGGAGTGGGAAGGGAGCTCAGCAAGGATGCAATGCCATTGAGTCCACCATCAGAAACTGTAATTTCCTAAGGGGAAAATTTCAATCCCCAATTTGAGGCTGGCTACCATACCATGCACTCACTTACTTAACACCTTGTTTCCTACTATCATTACTTAAACACACACGTACACAGAGACACAACTGTTGATCCTGGAAAGCTGAAAACACTTGTTTGAGAAATATAAATCTGCAAGGAGTAGAGATGGGCATGAACTGCATTTTTACGGTTCAGTTCGGTTTGTGAGTTGTGTCTGAACCACAAACAGAAACAAAAACTGATACGCCAGTTCACAAATCAAACTGGTTCATATTGGTTCATGAACCATTTAAACCCTTGCTTTCTGCTTCCCAAAAAGCAGCAGGGAACAGAAAGCAGGGGGTTAAACGTCTCCAAGCCATTTCACCCTCTGCTTTCTGCTCACCACCAAATGCAGTGGAAAGCAGAAAGCAGGAGGTTAAATGGAGCCATTTAATGGTGCTCTGAGCCATTTAAACCTCTGCTTTCTCCTCTTCATGAACCACCACAAACCACATCAAAATGTGTGAAAGTTTGTGGCAACTCTTCAATTTGTGAACAAGCAAAGTTCAAAGGTCTGTTTTTACATGTATTCTAAACTGAATGGCAAAAAGCAATGTATTTTAAGAATATTTATCATATAATTACTCTTTATACTTCATAATAATCAGAGATATTTGAGCTGAAGATGTAATAGCATTCAGCCTGATGGGAGACCAGCATTGCAAAAATGGCACCCCTGTGACACACAGATATTACCAATGATAATGAATTAGCATAAAGCAGCTATTACACCTACTTAAGGTAGCTTGAAAGATGTCACAGTGACTTCTCTAAAGCTCCACAGCAAGTAAGAGCTCCTCCTCTACGAAGCCACAATTTTTCCATCTCTGCTATGAGCTAGTAAAGTACATTATCTTGAACAAGCATAGTTCCATTTTTGTAGTGGCTTATGACAAATACATTATTTTTAGAAGAGTAGGCAGCTTTTTATGAACTTTAGGTCCTCACTTCTCCAATTTTCTGTCTTAAGTACTTAGCTGACCAGATATCGGATGATACTTACAATGACTTGGTGAATCATTTTTGAAAGAAGTACTATACTTTCTTGACATTATAAAGACACATGTTACAACTGCCTACCTTGTACAATCCAGAAAAGGCATATAAACAGCATAATTGATTTTGGCAGGCACACTTCCTTCTCATCCGTGTTGTCAGAATATCGACAGCTTTCAGGTGGGAAGAAGTTTTTAACAAGTCCTTCTCAGCGTGGCGAAATGGATTCTCTGATGGAACAGCAACCACTTATAGATACTCCATTTTTAGGATAGATTTTGGATTTCTATTTCTGCCTATAACCAACTTAGGATACTTTTTGAGCATTTATGCAAGACAGCTTTCTGATTCGACATCCAGTGGCTGGGTGGTATGAAACAAAGGGAACCATACTTAACAGTGTCTCACTTATGGATAGTGACCTACAACTGACTGATACACGAGGAAATGGCAGGTTTGAATAGAAGCTCTTTACAACCCAAGGCACAAGGAGTACAAGAGTGGTCCTGATAATTCAGGATTGAGTTCTAAACTACTCAGCGTAAATTCCAGTAATTTCTTATTAGCTTCAGAGAGTAATTGGTACTGAACATTTTGTATCTTCTGGGGAAAAGTGAGGCATAAAGGTTCCAACAGGCACTAGAAGAGTCCATAGTGCTAGGAGCTCCAGCCAATGGGTAGACAAGTATCTTGGAGCAGAAAGGCAAGTGTGCAGATGTCAGTAAGCAGCAGACAAACTAACATCCAGCAGTACGGAGGCTTCCTTCAGCAGCAAATTTCCCACTATAAGAGGCTAAAGAAATTGTAGCAGCTCTGTATCAGACACTGGCATGAGATTGGCCTTATCACATCACTTGATTTCACAATCCAGACTATTGTACAAGTGGGCCAACGGTTCCCTCCTCTGACCAGTAGTTCTAGTGACATGAGAAACAGTACGTGATCTACAGGGGTCTCATTTTAAGCTAGAAATTGCCCAATCTATAGAAAGGAAATCACATTGTTTTGCTTTCAGTTTTACTTTGCTAACATGCTGGGAATGTCAACTCCTTCTTGGAAATTCCTGGCTATTTAGGGGTGGTACCTGGAGAAAGCAGAGTTTGAGGAGGGGAGGAAGCACAGTGGAGATGTGATGCCACAGAATCCATCCTCCAAAGCTGTCATTTTCTCTAGGGGAAGTGATCTCCAAGATCTGGAGACCAGCTCTAGGAGAACTCTGGGCGTTGCTTGGAGATGGGCAAACTATAACATGCACAGAGAAATTCCAAAGGTTAGTAACATGAGTCTATTGCAGTAAAAATTAAAAGGAAATTTACAGAAACTTTTATTGTGGCATAAGCTTTCATGAGCAGAGTCCCTTTATCAGATAAACGTCAGTCCACAGCTGAGATGACTGACAGAGAGGTAGAACAGTAGGATCAAAAAGCAGTGAAATGCTGGACAATGCAGTCTGTAATATTTCTGTACAAGGCTCAGTTGTATGCAAGATAAGCACAGTGACAATTCACAAAGCAGAAATAAGTAATAACTCAATCTTGCTTAATTGATTCAACTCCTGTCATTACATAGGAAACTGCTGCCTTTCTTGAGGACTAATGGGATAACATCAAGCCTTCTGCTAGATTATAATTGAGCAGGTTCATACTAGAGGCTTCCTTTGAAGTAATTTTGTTGTAGAATGGTGACTTCCAGGCCAGTAGCTGACAGTCTTGATTAATGTATGCTGTCAATATAGGTCAGGGGTGGCCAAACTGCGGCTTGGAAGCCACATGCAGCTCTTTCACACATACTCCTGGCAGGGTGGCTGGGGAAGCGAAGGGGAGGCATGCCTCTCCAATCAGTCTTCCCTTCCCCAGCCAGTGTTCCTATTAAATCCTGGGTTCTAGACACATGGCAGTGATCAGCTCAGGTTTATTCAGTGATTTCAGCAAAACTACAAGACAAGTCTCCAGAGCCTCAGCTCTGTTAAATAGCAATTAAATGCAGTTGCCACACCCAAACACACCCCACTCCCAGTGATAGGCTATTTATATAACATTGCTACTTGATTGGTTTATTCCAAAGTCCTGGTCAGCTATTGTTCTTGTGCTCCAAGCTCAGCCAGTCTCTGGGGTGATTCAATCAGGGATGATTCAATCCCAATACATAACACCCCTCCCCCCTAAGTTCCAAAGCACCGTAACGGACATAGTCTTCAAGGTATGCTGGCTTGCGACATTCCCTGGTTGAACGTCATGGTGCTGGCAGAGGGGTCACGGTATCGGACTCGGGTTCAATGCTGCAGGCACGGTGCTGGCAGACAGTAGTGGCAGTGCAGATGGGCAAGTGTTGCGGCGTGTCGGGCGCTGGAGTTGCAGGACCTCCTCTTCTTCTTTCTCTGATGTGTCCACATGGTGGGCTATGGTGGTAGGCCTCCGTGAAGATGGCGGGCTTTTTGTTTGCCGGACCTAGCGGTGACCAAGCTTAGGCACTTCTCATAGACTATCTGTCTCAAGCAAACCGTATACTTAGGCCCACAGTTGAAATTCCCATGTCCAAGAAGTAAGAATGTAACAACAAACTCCTTTCCTAAAAATAGCACGTTTATGCCTAATCCAAATGCTAGAAAAGTACAGGGAAGTTGCCTCAACTCAAGTAAGTTTTATGTGTACATTTTGCCCTAAAGCAGTAGCACTGGAAAAGACAGCAAGATGAAACAAAAGCCATTGTTCTTTTCTAGCTAAGTGCTAGCAAACAGGATTTTTGGTCATAAATATGAGGACTTGCTAAAATATTCATTTAACACAATTCTGTGGTACTAAAAACCTGTAAGCATTCCCTGCCTAAATAATAAAAAAGACTGATTTCCCACAAGCAACTGCACCGCTCTAGCTCTTCCCTTCCCCCAATTGTATTTGTCAGTTTCCCACTACTTGCTGCACACCGCATTTTGACCCGCAGCATCCCCCGATTTTCCCTGCATCTTGTCAATCTCAAAAAACAAGGATCTAGAAGACGCAACACATTAAATGGTAATGAGGTAGCAGAGGACTGAAACAGTAGAATGGACTGAACCATTTCAGACTGCGGGAGGATTACATTGTACAGTGTTTGTCTGCATTAATAATTCCTTGTAAGTGGAACAACAGTTAAGCAAGAACCCTGTAGGGTTGCCAGATGGTGTCAGCAAAAAATATTGGACACATTTGATAGAAATTTGTTGACTGTGTGTGTGTGTACCTATATATATCTAGAAAAGAAAAAATATCTTGTCCTTTTAATATGTCTTGGCTTAAAATGTCTTGTCAACTCCAGGTTGGGAAATTCCTGGACATTTTAGGATAGAACTTATGTGTGGAAATGAGCTATGGAAGGTTTTAATGGCAATGGAGGTAAGTAAGGTCCTATTACACCTCTATTAAAGGAACAAGACATGTTTATCCAGGTAGCTGGCAACCCTAACCAGGATCTACACAGTCCTAGTCTGACATGCTAAGCACTACTTCATTACACTCCCTCAACCCTTTAAATACATACAAATACATATAGTGATTTCTGGGTTTAAAATTATTGTGCAGCAGGTAGAAATTCAACAGGCAAAGGTAATGATAGGTTAAGCTTTCTTTATACCGCTATTTTATAATTTTGAAAAGCAAAATTACTGTGTTCCTGCTCATATAACGGTCTCCAGGTGACAAGTAATAAAATATTTGCCACAGCTGCTGGTTCAAGTCAGTTTCTCTCAAACTCTTTCAGCTTTATTCCCCCAGCTTTATTCAGTCTTCAGGGGTTATAACGCAGAAGAGTTTATTTATTTTATTTACTTTATTTATTCCTCACTTTTCTCCTCATGGGCACCCAAAGCAGCTAACATCATTTTCTACTTCTCCATTTTATCCTCACAACAACCCTGAGAGGTCAATTAGACTGAGAGGATATAACTATCCAGGCCCATAGCCAGGATTTTTTGAATAGGGGGCCTTTTAAAACATCAAGGGGCACTGAAATTCATAGCCTCCCCCTTCTCTCTCAAAGCATTTAAAGGGGGAGAAGCGGGCCACGCACCCACTCTCTAAGTGCACCTGCATTCCAAGCATCCCCCCCCCATTTAGTTGCTTTTCTCCTCCTTTACACCTTGCCTGTCTTTCTCCCTTGTGGGCACTCACAATGGCCTCCATCCTGTTCTTCACACCTTTCTATTCTCACAGCATCGATAACTCTGCCTTGGATGTAGATCTCTCCCACTGTGGATCTGTCCTGCCCCACCCCCGGCTGGCGGTGCAGGGCTGCTTTGTGATGGATGGGCTTTCTAACACAGCCCCAGGTAGCAGGGACTGGCCTTGGAGCAGTTGGTGTGCAGGGGGCACTTCTGCTGCTTAGCCTGCATGGGTGGAAGGGAAGGCAGTGAGCCAAAGTAAATAATAATGTTAAGAGAAAGCTGGGATATTATAAAGTACTGAGACTGATGCATGGCAGAGTGAATTCAGCTCATACTTTATTGTAGATCGTAGAACAAGAGAAGCCTTTGCCAGTTCGCAGACCGGTTTATATTCCCAACTGACACCACACCCAAACACACACCCACACCTGTGACTGGATATTTACAGTGCACCCCCGGACCCATAGGTCCCTCCCAGGATCCTAGCCTCCTGATAAGTGCACGCTAGGATCCGTTCAGGCTATTGTTTCTGGAGGCAAAGGTCAGGGTCCTTCACCGGACTGCGTGTTTGCCCGACCGTGTGTGTGGACTTCCCTGGGTACACAACAGATATAAGTACTATTTAAAAAGGCACAATGTTTTCTCTCCAGCTGAAGTAAGGGCTGCCAATCTCCAAGTGGGGCCTGAAGATCTCCCAGAATTAAAACTCATTTCCAGACTCCAGAGATCAGTTCCCCTGAAGGAAATGGCTGCTTTGGAGAGTGGACTCTATGGCTTTATAGCCTGCTGTGGTCCCCCCTTCCCCAGGCTCCACCCCCTAAATCTGTAGGGATTTCCCACTCCAGAGTTGGCAACCCTAAGTACTACCCTTCAGGATAGACATCAAGATTCCCACACAGGTATAAAACTTTTTAATGTGAATCAATTAGATAGGACTTGGCAATCTTTTTTTCCCAAAAATTGATAGTCATGTATAGAAATTACACGTCAGACTTTGTATTTGATACAATATTTTTAGCAAAACTCTAAATAAATAAAAAATGAAAATCAATGAGACAGAGAAGTATTCTATTTTCCTTTTGCTGATAATGTTGAGCAATTAGAAATAATAATTCCTTCTTGTTTTCTTTGCAATTTCAACACAGCAAAAATCTCCGTCAGGAAATTTAAATGTCTGTAAATCTCCAATTTTCAAACACATTTCTACTTACTTCACTGTGGAACGCATAATGAAGGGGGGGAAAACTGAACAAGTAGTGGCTTAATTTGTGTATTTATACATTGTAGGCAGCATTCGCATTCAAGCATTACAAAGACATGGTTAGGTAAGAAGTTGAGTCACTAATTTACTGCTGCTTATTTCAAATAACAGCAGGACAGCATTATTATAGGGTTATTCAAAGCAATTAGTCATTGTTGCTTTCTGGGAAACTTTTCATTAAATGCAGTACCAACTGCATTGTCTAAAGCCCAAATGGATGGTGTTGCAAACACAGATATGGGAAGGATCACTCTTGATGCACTGCTGGACTCAGACAAACAATTAAAAAATGCCACAGGGTTGTATGAAAACTGCTGCACAAGAAGGCTTCTGATCTGTCATACAGAAAGAATAATCAAGCAAATTGGTCCCTTTATTTTGCTTAGTTCAGGCACAAATAAAGTAATGGGTTCTTTTACCATATGAGTTTGCAGTTTGGGCCAAACAATGGAAAATAATCAATAATGGAAGCACAAGGACAACCTGCCACTTGCAGTCAATACTGTAAACATCAGTCATAACATATCAGTTGCCTAATCATCCCTGAAGAAGATACGAGAAAGAACAATAACCCAAAGATGGTTGGCATATTTATGGGGTGCAGTTTTTACTGTGGAACATCACGTGCCATAAACTGGGAGCTTTCCGAATCATCTGGAAAGATGAGCAGATAAATTATTTCCAGTGGATTCAGGCAGTTCATTGCTTGAAAGAATCCCCAAGCACTGGAGATTTACAGAAAAACAGTTGTGGAGCAGAAGGCACTCAGAGGAGGACAAAAATAATTTCTACAAACTAAGCCTTGTCAACGCTAGGTTTCATACACTCTGTTATATATTCATCTGTTTAACACACGCCTACATTTCAAAAAATGGAAGGTGGGGAAACAGTGATAGCTATAGAGACAGCTGTTAAAGATATCAGACAGGGGAGATTTTAGAACATAAGTTGTAAGAGGCTGCTTTTGGGCTGTGGAAAATTAAAGCTCAAACTTGCCCTCATTAGCCCATTTTGAAGCACTGGCAACTATTGCTGCTTCAGTTCAGTCCAGGTGATCTGTTCATCAGTATATCTCCAGCAAGGCAGCAACTAGGACTATGAAGTCCCCCCCTGTCCACCAGTGGGAGATGGGGGTAGGGTTGCCAGATCCAGGTTGGGAAACTCCTGGAGATTTGGGGAAGGACAAGGACCTCAGTGGGGTACAATGCTATAGAGTCCACCCTCCAAAGTATCCATTTTCTCCAGAGAAACTGTAGTCTGGAGATGAGCTGTAATTCTGGGGGATCCACAGGTTCCACCTGGAGGCTGGCATGCCTACCAGCAACCTCAACTAGGCCTATGTGGTAGCATAAGAACAAAACTAAACCTTATAAAGTGACAGAGGACTGCTGCCATATCCCTTCACTTTCTCTTCCTAACATCTATATCAACACAAAGCATGGTGTGATGCTCTCACACTGTGGTTGTTCCACCATCACATCTTAATTATTGAGCCAAACTAGATATGACAGCAGCCAGGGGGCCAACCATGGCCACCAATGCCATTTTAGAGAAAATTTAGCCATATTAAAATTGCCATGAGGACCTGATCCTGATCGGGCCCATGGCGCAATGGCAACAGGCAATCATGTCTCTCCCTCCGTGCCTCTGAAAGTGCCAAAACAAAGATGAACAAAGATTTCCTCTGATGAGGAAATCAGGATATAGAGCAAGGAGGAAGAGGGCAACTATTGGAAATGCTTCCAGGATGCATGGAATATGCAAATGTGGCTTAGGGATGCTACTGAATTTCTCATGCCTGCTATTTTAACTTGAAAACCCCTGTTCTGGTTTTGCTTCTCCCTTGGGCAAACCAAACCCAGGAGACTTTTTCCATGCTGTTTGGCCCATTGCACACACACATCTTACTGCAGATTTTCAGAGCAGTACACCTTTAATCTTAACTTCAGGTTCTGTGCCCGCCTTCATGCCATTCTTTTTCCTCCAGTGTATTTATTCTGCAGCTACCAAAAAAACCACAACAACCACTTTTCTAAATCAGGGTGGAACATGTGTTGCAGGTGGCATCCAAAATACTTTTTTAAAAAATTAGAAATTGCCCTATCACAGCTGCGCAGTAGCATCCAGCAAACACCTTCCATTTGTGGTTCAGGTTTTATGCATGCATTTTTGCATTAGTTCATCAAATGAAAGGGAACAGAAAGTAATGCTGGCAAAGTGGGGGAAGCTGACCAGACTTTTTTTTAAACTGACACGCAACTGAGAAGCCCTGTTTTCTATATTGCCAAGCACTAAAGGATTCTCTGCTGTGTTATCAGCCACTGTGAAAAATGGGAAAGAGTCACACAATCTCATAATAACAGGGATCATGTTGAGTGTACAGAATGCATGGTAGAACCCACTGACACTGGCATTGCAAGCTGTGATCATTGACAATGTGTGTGTGTGTGTTAGCACATGCCTATGTAAAGTTGGCTGCTACTCCACTATGCTTTGCACAGGTCTGCAATTTGTTTGGGGGAGAAGTCATCTGGCAAAAACTCTGGAAAGCTTTTTTAATCTTGTCCCACTAAACTGGAAAAAACATGGGGAGGGATATTTTTGCTGGTGCCATGTGACTCAGCTGCCATTTTAATGTTAGGCTTCCAGAGACTGCCAAAATGGTTCCCCCCCAAAAAAAAAAAACTTTGTTCACTAAGGCATGAAAGGGTAAAATGTTTTCAAAGCTTTAGGTTTCCCATCCCAGTGTCTGCCTCTCTTTCAATCTCATGACAATTTCATTCCGTGCTGATGATCCACCCACCTTTATTTTGTTTGCATGCAGCACTGAAATTCTTTTTCTTTTTGCACTGTGCACACTGCTGTTTGCCTCCTTTCTGATGCCCCTTTCAATACCAGTACTAAACCTTCCACGGCTCCTTTTAAATTTCCCCCACCATTTCATTTTTTTTATCCAGCGATCTGAGACTAGTAATAGTCTCATATCACTAGACTTGTGCTGCTTGTCAAAAAAACTAAAATTTTAAAAATGAGGGGGAAATGGATCTTGTACACCAATGAAAGGGGGAGGATGACAGAAGATACAGAGTGGGCGGAACGACCTTGATGGGGGTGGGGGAATAACTTTTGAGGGGTGACAAAAGGGTTGGGGAAAATCCAAAGGAATCTATACTTTTGAATTACCTTTGGCTTGGAAGTGAAACAAGGGGAAAATCGGCACAAAAACACTCTCAGAAAACCCCAGCAAAACAGCAGTGAGAAAGCAAACTTAGTGCCTAAGAGAGGAAAATCAATGCAGAACAACAAAGAAACCCTGACAGATATGCACAGTGAAAGCAAGGGAAGTTGTGAGATCTTTGCTAGCTTAATATAAGAATTTTAAAGCAATAAATGTAAACAAAGATAGGTTTTAATGACACAGTATGATTAATTTAATGTTTGCTTTTGAACACCACATAAACATTAAAAGCACCACATGGTTAGAATAGTGATGTGGTAAAAAGATGCTTACTCCAAAAGCATCAAAGAGGGCACACCTACCATATGTTCATGTAGGGAACTCTCCAGCAGTTTTTAAAACCAAAACTTACCCAGCTGAAATAATATGATCAAGTGAATTTAAATTACATGAATAGAGCAGGAAGTTATTGTTTTAAAAGTAATTTGGTAATCTGAAAGACCAATGAAATGAAACTAATCTATAATAAGAGAGCTCATAGAAGCATTAGCCCCAGTATTAGAATCATTCTTATAGGACAGAGAAATCTTGGACAATAAACTTCTTTATGCAGTTTGGGCTAGAATATGGAAGAACTACCCAAAGTTCCTATACCATAAAGCCAAACTTTACTTTTACTTGTCTCTGCTACTCATTCCAACATTGTACAGAACACTTGGATAATCGTGTCAGACAATATGCCTTTTATATTGCACATCACATCAAATGGAATCATTATTAACATAAGCTTCCCACTACGACATAGATATGACCTCAAAATCATGCATTATAAATATTTTAAATTTTAAAACCCACTGTATATTAAAATTGTGTTGTATGTGAGTTTTTCCTGCAATGTGGTTTATTCCCAAGGATCCACAGTTTTCTGTTCCAGTGTAGTGTTTGTGTTGTTTGCTAAAGAGCAGAATCTGCTTCCTAAAAAGCAGGCATCTATTCTCAGCTGTTACCCATGTGGCAATTTGAAAAAGAAACTGAGACAGATAAACAGATCAGGACAAAGTCTAGTACCAGGTGCATGAACTGCTCAAATTTAGATAACTGTTCACAGTCCTCAAAAAAAAAAAAAAAACATTATTGAACCTTTCTATTTTGGAACTAATATGCCAGTGATGGATCATAGCCACAGTCGGAAAGAATTCAATATCACACTCTAATACCCTCTGAAAAAGACCCTAACCCAGGGGTCCCCAACCTTTTTGAGCTTATGGGCACATTTGGAATTCTGACACATTGTGGTGTGCACAGTCACAAAGTGGCTGCCACAAAATGCCTGCTGAAGCAGGTGGAGCCAGTACAAGATGGCTGCTGCAGCTTACCTTTTAGTCACAAAGTGAAGATCCTTGCGCTGTGGTAGCAGCTGCTGCCAAAGCAACATTCTAAAAAATCTGCACAGGCAATCAGAACCCTTGCTGGACAAAAACCTCACATGGCACTGACCACTTTCTAAAACACTTGGTGGGCACCAGGAAAGGCATCAATGGGCACCATAGCACCCACAAGCACCATGATGAGGGTCTCCTGAACTATGTACTATGTGAAGAAGTACTTCCTTTTGTCTGTTCCAAATCTCCCAGTGTTTAGCAAATCTCCCAGTGTTCCACTTCAGTTCAATCTGTCCACTCTCTCCATGCCATGCATAATTTTATAGATCTCTACCCTGTATCCCCTTACTCATCTTTTTTCTAAACTAAACAGCCCTAAGAGTTTTAACTGATCCTCATAGTTTAAAGCAGTTGCTTTAGCCCTCTGATAATTTACTTTAGTTCAGTTCACTTTTATTGCATAGGGCCAATGGCCATTACAAGAGGTTAACACTAAAAAAACTGTATACAATAAAATACAGTACCGTGAGACTGAGTTAAAACATTATAAAATTATATTTTAAAAACTTGTTTCATAAGAGAAAGGAATGACTCCCATAAGCAACCAACCTATGCTGACACTAGTTTGGCCTGAATTTTCTTTGCTGCTAAGGCAGAAAGGGCACCCTTATATGAGACCTCTGATTCCACATCTGCAAGTAAAAAGATGACTTGTTCCATCACAGTGCTAAGGCCTAAATTGGCCAAGATTGTTCCTAAAAATTTCATCCTTGGAGCTAAATAAAGTGGACAGGCCAGCAGATAATGACATAGGTCTTCAGGATCAGGCCTTCTGCATATACAGAGGCACTGGGCAACTGGTGTTGGAGTATAGCAACCTTCAAGCATGGCTGTTTGCATTGTTTGGAACCAAATAGAAATGAAAGCTGAATGTAATTTAAAAAAGGAGATCTTGAACAGATATTGTGCCCTGAAATGATCTACTTCAATAAATTCATCTCAAGGTGAAAATTTGGTTCCCAATATAACTTGCCCGTCTAAAGCAGCATGTATGAGCAGCAACCAGCCACAGCCCCAGATGACCTGCATCAGGCGTTACAGTCTGTGGCTGGTTGGCTCAGACTGAGCCGGTTGAAACTAAACCCAGCAAAGATGGAGGTCCTGGGTCTGAGTCAGATCAGTTTGGGGTTGGCGCTTTCTCTTCCGACCTTCAATGGGGCACCTTTGGTGCCAGCATCGGAGGTTAGGAGTTTGGGTGTGCTCCTGGATTCCTCCTTAACAATGGAGGCCCAGGTGGCAGCCACTGCCAAGTCAGCCTTTTACCATCTTCGGCTGGCTCGGCAGTTGGTCCCTTTCCTCGACCGTGATGACCTGGCCACAGTGATCCATGCGACGGTCACCTCAAGGCTAGACTACTGTAACGCTCTCTACATGCCTTTGTCGCAAATCCAGAAGCTGCAGCTAGTGCAGAACACTGCAGCCAGGCTGTTGATGGGCCTCTCTAGGAGGGACCACATCCGGTCTGTGCTGAAAGTGCTCCACTGGCTGCCAATGGCGTACCAGATTCGCTTCAAAGCGCTAGTTCTTACCTTTAAAGCCCTATATGGCCACGGTCCGGCTTACCTAAGGGACCGCCTTTCCCTGCATGTTCCCCAAAGGGCACTACAGTCAGGGAGTCAAAATCTCCTGATAATTCCAGGCCCGAGGAATATCAAACTTGTGGTTACCAGGGCCAGGGCATTTTCGGTGGCGTCTCCTACCTGGTAGAATGAGCTCCCGGATGAGATCCAGGCCCTGCGGGACCTTGGGCAGTTCTGCAGGGCCTGTAAGACGGAGCTCTTCCACCAGGTTTTTGAGTAGGAGCCACAACCACCACTTTTTACCATCGTTATTTTCTGCCATCGCTCCCCTACCATCATTGTGCGGGCTTTGTCGGGGTGCGAGATGTCTCTGGATGAAGATGAAGATGGGATGGTTGAATCATGGGGTGGTATGTTGCTGGACTGAAATTAATAACTTTTCTTAGAAACCCATCTTTAAGAGTATTGACATCGAGAGCACCGACATTTTAGTATATTGTATTATATTGTTTTATTCTATTTTATCTGTTTTAACTGTGGCATTTATGCCTCTTTGTTAGCCGCCCTGAGCCTCAGGGGAGGGCGGGATATGTCCTTGACAACCATGATGGTATAATCACTGACCTCGAGCCAGACATCCTGGAAAGTGAAGTTAAATGGGCCTTAGAAAGCATTACTAACAACAAAGCTAGTGGAGTTGATGGTATCCCAGCTGAGCTATTCAAAGTCTTAAAAGAAGATGCTGTTAAAGTGCTGCACTCAATTTGCCAACAAATTTGGAAAACACAACAGTGGCCACAGGATTGGAAAAAGTCAGTTTACATTCCAATCCCAAAGAAGGGCAATGTCAAGGAATGTTCAAACTATCGCACAATTGCACTCATTTCACACACTAGCAAGGTCATGCTCAAGATCCTACAAGCTAGGCTCCAACAGTATGTGGATAGAGAACTGCCAGAAGTACAAGCTGGGTTTCGAAGAGGTAGAGGAACTAGAGATCAAATTGCCAACATTCGCTGGATTATGGAGAAAGCAAGAGAGTACCAGAAAAACATCTACTTCTGCTTCATTGACTATGCTAAAGCCTTTGATTGTGTGGATCACAATAAACTATGGCAGGTTCTTAAAGAGATGGGAGTACCGGACCACCTCACATGTCTCCTGAGAAACCTGTATAAGGGTCAAGAAGCAACAGTTAGAACCGGTTATGGAACAACTGATTGGTTTAGCATAGGAAAAGGAGTACGACAAGGATGTATATTGTCACCTTGCTTATTTAATTTATATGCAGAGTACATCATGCGAAATGCTGGCCTGGATGAATCACAAGCTGGAGTTAAGATTGCTGGGGAAAAGATCAATAGCCTCAGATATGCAGACGATACCACTCTGATGGCAGAAAGTGAAGAGGACCTAAAGAGCCTCTTGCTCAGGGTGAAAGAGGAGAGCGCAAAAGTGGACTTGAAGCTCAACATCAAAAAAACGAAGATCATGGCATCTGGCCCCATCACTCCTTGGCAAATAGAAGGGGAAGTCGAAGAAATAGTGACAGACTTCACATTCCTGGGATCCCAGATCACTGCAGATGGTGACTGCAGCCATGAAATTAAAAGACGCCTGCTCCTTGGGGGGAAAGCAATGGCAAACCTAAACAGCATGATAAAAAGCAGAGACATCACCTTGCCAACAAAAGTCTGCATGGTCAAAGCAATGGTATTCCCTGTAGTAATGTATGGCTGCGAGAGTTGGGCTATAAGGAAGGCCGAGCGCCGAAGAATAGATTCTTTTGAACTATGGTGCTGGAGAAGACTCTTGAGAGTCCCTTGGACTGCAAGGAGATCAAATCAGTCAATCCTAATGATGTCATTGATGTAGACGTTGAAAAGGTGGAGGGCAAGAACACAACCCTGTTTCATACCTCTGAATACTGAGATGCTGTCTGTCAGGGAACCTGAGATGCCTACTCTAATTCTGGATGATATATTACTATGGAGTTCCCTTAATTAGATGCAAAAGACATCTGTTGATGTTAGTACTTGCTAGTTTAGACCAGATCCTATCTCTGTCGACTGAGTCAAAAGCAGCCACAAGATCAACAAAGGTTGTGTATAGGTGTTTAGTTGGACCCATTACATAATCTGTGGCTAGATGATGCAACATCAGACAATGATCAGTAGTGCTCTGGCCCTTCCTAAAACCAGTTTGTTCTGGGGACATGACCTGATTGTCAGCTTCCCAGTCTTCCAGTTTTCTCAGTAAAAATTTACTGTAAAGTTTGGAAACTATATCCAACAAGTTAACAGGGTGATAGTTATGAGGATCCAATTTATTGCCCATTTTATGTATTGGTACTGCTATGCTTTGTTTCCAGCTGGTGGGGAGAAATTCAGAAGAGTTTATCTGAGTAAACAGCTTTGCCAATACAGGGGCCCACCAATTAGGGGATTGCTTAAAAAGCTCCAGGGGGGTCATGTCTTCTCCAGGAGGTTTTCATATGAAAGAGAGTCAATAAGGCTTTAAACCTCAGATGCCATAACTGGGGGGCACTGAGGTACATCAAGAGAGCTGGACAAAGAAATTAGTTGATCAGCAGTACTAGTATCACTAATTAAGTGGCCAAAGACTTGGCTGAAATGAAAGTATCAGTCTGTAGCACTAATTTGAGCAACTAACAAGGGAGATGTATTACCCATACTTAGAGACACCAATTTCCAAAACTTTGATTCAGTTTTTTCATGAACTGCAAGATCAAGTTCTTCCGACTGAGATCTAGCAAAAGCAAACTTCTTCTGTTTCAACAACTCTTTATAAGCTGATTATAAGATTGACTGTAGCTGGTCAATGGGCAACCGCCCTTTGGTGGAGCACATCTGTTAAGAATATCTTGTCAGCCTGTTCCTAAATTGTCTGCATTCCTTTTTTTTTTTTTAAACAAAATTTTATTGGGATGTGTTCAACATTTTCAACAATGTTACCAATACAATTAAAAAAAAAAAACTTTCCATCCCATCCCCCCACCCCCCAATAGGCTTCCAACACTGCTAATAACAAACAGGTATATATTAGACGGTAATCAAGTTTAGACTTATATGAATTGACAAACCAGGTAACACATTTCAGATATATAAAACACCTCCCAATTTCAACATATCTTCAAATAACAGTATAATACAGTTCAGAATTCATTTCATTTCTCATTCAATATCCATACAGATCTAAGTTATACATTTTCCCCTTCATTCTGTATTCAGTTTCCAAATACAGTTTCAAACCTTCCCAATCTTTTATATACTGTTCTGCCATTTGTCCATTTAGTTTTTTTGTCATTTTGTCCATTTCCGCTAAAAATACCAGTTTTCTAAACCAGTCATGTATATCCGGCACCTTCTCCGTTTTCCATTGCTGAGCAAAGGCCATTCTCGCCGACGTAATCATGTACCATAGTAATGTCCTTTTTTCCTGTGGAATTCTTTCCATTGTCAAACCTAAGAGAAGAAGTTCTGGCTTTCTCTCAATTGGGATTTTTAATATTTTCTGCATCACACAATGTATATTAGACCAGTACACCTTTGCTTTATCACATGACCACCACATATGGTAAAAAGAACCCTCTGTTTTTTTACATTTCCAACAGTTATTACTCAAGTTCTTATTCATACTAATATTAGCAATCTTTTTTGGTGTCATGTACCATCTATACATCATCTTGTAACCATTTTCTTTAACATTAACACAGGTAGATATTTTAAAAGATCTTTTCCACAAAAACTCCCATGTTTCCATAGAAATTTCTTTGTTCATGTTTATGGCCCATTTTATCATTTGCTCTTTAACAGTTTCATCCAAAGCGTATACAGTCAACAAAGTTTTATACATCTTTGAGATCATTTTTCGCTCTCTTTTCAACCATATATCTTCAAACTCATCATTCTTAGTTCTAAAACCAAACTCTTTACAATCTTTTTTGTAAATATCCCTTATTTGGCAATATTGTAGCCATCCATACTCAAATTCTAGTACATTATTTGGTTTTAAAACATATTTTTTCCCCTCTTTTTGCAACAATTCTTGGTATTTCAACCAATCATTACCTTTATGTTCTGAAAAAGGATGTATAACTGCTGCTGGAACAATCTACAAAGGCCTCTCGTCAGAAACTGTATCCTTGTACCTGGTCCATGCATCAAGCAATGTTCTCCTTACATAATGATGCTTAAACATTGAATCAACTTTATTTTTCCCATACCAAAGATAGGCATGCCAGCCAAATCTGCAATCGTGCCCCTCAAGAGCTAAAAGTTTTCTATTTTCCAAATTAACCCACTCAGATAACCAAGACATACATACAGCTTCATGATACAAACGCAAATTCGGGACTTGGAAGCCACCTCTGTCTTTAGTATCATACATTATCTTCATTTTAATTCTTGGCTTCTTTCCTGCCCAGATAAATTTAAAGATCTCTCTTTGCCATTTCACCAACACTTTCCCATCTTTCACGATTGGTATTGTCTGGAACAAAAACATTAACCTGGGCAGTACATTCATTTTGACAACGGCAATTCTTCCAAGAAGAGATAATCTAAGTTTTTCCCATTTTTCTAAATCACTCTTTATCGAAACCCACAGTTTTTCATAATTATTCTTAAACAAGTCTATATTTTTCATTGTAATTTCAACTCCCAAATACTTAACCTTTTTAACCACTTCACATTCTGTCACATTTTGTAACATTTGTTGCTTTGTACCTATCATATTTTTACACAATATCTTAGACTTATTCTTATTCACATAAAACCCTGCGAGATCTCCAAACTCTTTTACTTTTTCAAATACCTTAGGCATATTATTAACAGGATCTTCAACAATAAACATAATATCATCCGCAAATGCTCTTAGTTTAAATGAAAAGCCTCTAATATTCAAACCTTTTATATTATCGTCATCTCTAACCATTTATAGCAAAATCTCCAAAATCCAGATAAATAGCAATGGTGACAGGGGACAACCCTGTCTAGTACCTTTTCTGACCCGGAATACTTCTGTTGATTCTGCGTTCACAATCACCGTAGCTTTTTGTTCTTTATATATTGATTGAATCATTCTTGTAAATTCTGCACCCATCCGGGATTTCTCAAACACTTTAAACATAAATTCCCAGTTCAAATTATCAAATGCCTTTTCTGCATCCAAAAATAAAAAAACAACTTCTTTTTCTGGGTGTTTATCATAATACTCAATTGCGTCTAAAACAACCCTCATATTGTCTTTTATTTGTCTGTTTGGTAAAAATCCGGCTTGATCTTCAACAATAGTATCTTTCAAGAACCCTTTAAGGCGCTCTGCTAATATTTTTGCAAATATCTTATAATCGTTGTTTAACAGTGAAATAGGTCGATAATTCTTTACATTTGTTAAATCTTGTGTATCTTTCGGAATTAAGGTGATCACAGCTTCATTCCAGGAATCTGGAATCTTCCCAGTTCTTCTAATTTCATTTAAAAGAATCTCTAACACCGGAACCAGGTCTTCATGAAGTTTTTTATAAAATTTAGCTGAAAAACCATCTGGGCCTGAAACTTTGGAAATTTTTGCCTCTCTTATTGCTTTACTAATTTCTTCTTTAGTTATTACAGCATTTAATATTGCTTTCATTTCTGGGCTTGGTTGTATCAAATTAACCTTGGATAAATAGTCTTGCATCTTTTGCAGATCCACTTGTTTTGCTTGAAAAAGAGTCGCATAGTATTTATAAAATTCCCTCCGGATCCCTCCTGGGTCTGAAATTTCTTTATTTCCATCTTTCAATTTAGTGATTGTCTTGTTCTCTCTTCTTTTCTTCAATTGCCATGCCAAGTATTTACCAGGTTTATTTGCACCTTCAAAGGACTTCTGTTGCAATTTTTTCAGGTTCCAATATACTTCTTTGTTTAACCTCACCTCATATTGCTCCCTTAAAATCCTCAATTCTCTCAGAATTTTCTTTTTACCAGGCCTTTTCTTAAGCTCCATTTCTTTTTTCCGAATATTTTCCGTAATCTCTTTGTCTATTGTCAATTGTTGTTTCTTTTCATTATTATTAATTGCAATCAGATGTCCTCTCATCACAGCTTTATAGGCCTCCCATACCGTTTGGGTCTGCACATCCTTATTTAAATTCAGTTGAAAGTATGTTTGGGTTTCTGTCCTTATTCTATCCACAATATTTTGTTTGTCCAGCAAGTCCTCATTGAGTCTCCATCGGAATTTCTTTCTCTTAATATACGTTGACCATTTTACTGGACTATGGTCAGAAAGCGTTCTAGGTAACATCTCGATTTTGCGTGTCTGCAAGATCAAATTCTCAGTCATCCACATCATGTCTATCCTTGAAAAAGATTCATGTCTTGATGAGTAAAAGGAATACTCTCTATCCCTGGGATTTTTAACTCTCCAAGCATCTTCCAGATGTTCGTGTTTAGCCAATTGAAAAAAGACTTTCGGAAGTTTGCCCATGCCTTCGTTTCCTTTTTGGGATTTTCTATCAATAACATTATCAACAGTACCATTAAAATCACCCATTAATATCATTTGCTCATAGGTTAGCTGTCGTAGCTGTTCCCACAAATCATGGAAAAAATTTTCCTTCGCACCATTTGGAGCATAGAGGTTAACAATTAAAGTCTTTTTACTCTGCAGCACGGCTTCTACCGCCAAAAGTTTCCCTTCATTATCTTTAAAAATTTCCTTTGGTTCCAATTCCTTTTTAATATATATCACAACTCCTTTTTTCTTTTGGGAGGAGAGGGAATAAAACTCCTCTCCTAACCTTTTTGAATCAAAAATTTAGCATCAGTTTTTTTAATATGTGTTTCTTGCAAACAGACAATATCACATTTTTGTTTTTCCAACCAAAGTCTAACATTTTTTCTTTTTTGAGGTGAATTAAGTCCATTGACATTCCATGATATAATTTGACTCTCCATGTTGTTTTTGTACTTATTTATCAGAGTCTTTAAAGTTATCATTGATGAATCTGGTCATTTGCTCTACTGACTTGATGGTGACTCTCTTCTGTTTGAATGTAAAACTGACACCTTTTGGAATTTCCCATCTGTATCTTATACCCTCTGTTTTCAATTCATCAGTCAAATCTTTAAAGAGTCGTCTATCCTGAAGCATTGCTCTGGGTAGTTCCTTTAAAATCATGATTTTCTTGTTGTAAATTGTGAAATCTTCCTGAAATTGTTGCTTGAATAGATCCTCCTTCAGTTTTTTGGATATAAACTGGACAATCACATCTCTGGGTAATTTTTTCCTTTGCGCAATCGCAGAATTGACTCTGTACACCACATCAATCTGTGCCGCCACCTTCTCCTCTTCCATTTTTAAAAAGTCTGCAACAGCATCCACCATAACAGAATGGATGTTCTCACTTTTGTCTTCAGGGATCCCCCTGAATCTCATATGGTTAAGCATTGCATTGTACTGGACCATCACATTAACTTTTTCTGTTTCTATAGCAACCTCAGCAATATTGGATGCCACTCTCTTCACTCTTTCATCCATCTCATCTGTTCTCTTAGTCAGCATCTGCATTTCTTTTGTAATCCCAGATAACTCCTTTTTCAGGTCTGTTACTTCTGTTACTAAAGTTTTTTCCATCTTTTGTAACACGTCCATCACTCGTTTCTCCATAGCTTCCATCAGGCCCTGTAGCTTCTTTTCTTCTTTAGCAGTCATTTTCGGGGAGGACCAGGAATTCGCCCTCTGTCGTTGCCGCAGATCGTAAGCTGTTGTTTAAAATTCACCTAAAACCTACATCAAATCAAAGTCCTTCTTATGCCCACCTAAATCGCTCTAATTTCACTTTTTTCTACTAAGTTTTTTAGTTAAAATCGAAGTATAATTTTTCTGACCTTCTCAAAATGGCGGGCGCAATTTCTCTATGGTAGATGGTTCTTCCGGTTACTCACTTCCTGTCCGGCAATCTTAGTTGTCCCCCTTGCCTCTGGTTTCCTCCCTTCTTCCGGCCTCCTTGGACTTCTCTAGGAAGATTACTTGTCTGGTCTGAGGTCACTTCCTGTTCTGACGATTTCTGCTGCAGCTAGAGTATTTTTCCACACTAGTTCTCGTGGGGCTTGCTGTTAGTTTCTATTTTAAAGTCAATAATCCAACCGCAGGAATGTTCAACAAACCGGCTTTTTGGCCTTTTTTAGCTGTTTAACTGCTCTTTTTCAGAGTAGGTGTTAATACAAAAGATACAGCCTGATCATGCGCTTCATCGGATGTTGTTTACTCTCGGCCAGAACGCGTCTCCGGTGAGCAATTTTAAAAAGTTACCTTCAAAGTCCGTGTCTTGTTATAGCAGTGTTTCCTTGATATCAGTTTCCGTAGAATGTCTTGGAGGTCTGGGTCATGCATTCTTATGTTGAGAATCCAACTCGGTGGGGTCTTGTAGAGAATTTCCGAAGTGCCTTCTAGGGGGGAGGGGATCAAGGCTGGTCGCGACGCTCTTTAAAGCCCCCGCTATCAGCCGATCTCAACTCCCTCTCGGGCCAAGGCTCGCTGCCAGTCACCCCCCTGCCTGGGGGGATCTGTGGTGGGCTATATAAAGCCCACCCTGTCGTCAAGACCCTCCGTATGCTCTGGGAGCTCTGAGAGCAAGCCAGAATACGTCAGGACGCCATGAATCCCAGACCGGAAGCCTAAATTGTCTGCATTCCTGATCAAACCATCCCCTTGTGATAATAGCAGAAGGGACCTGAGGCTTGCTCTGAACCAAGTGGGGTTTAAGGAGTTTTGTTGTATCTTTGTGATGTTTAACAGGGTCAGAGTCGTTTACCATTATTTGTTGCCTCAAGGAGCAAAGAGCTCCTCTCTCCAGGATCTTAGCTATATTAAGGTGTAACTGCTGGGATGTTCTAACGGCCGCCCCTTCCTTCCCAGCCCCAGCGCCGGTGTGGGGGGTGGAGTGCTGGCTTTCCTGGGCCCGCAGCACCCGCGGTGCACCCAGGAAAGCCAGGGAAGGGGCAGCCTTCCCTCCCAGCCCCAGCGCCGGATTTTCTGAGCACGCCGCAGCAGCCAGGAAAGGGGCGGCCATTCAAACGGCCGCCCCTTCCTTCCCAGCGCCAGCTTTCCTGAGCATGCCGCAGTAGCGGCGCACCCAGGAAAGCTGGGGAAGGGCTCAGAGCACCGGCTTCATGGGGGGCGGGGGGCGGTTTGGCGCCCCTGTGGCCCCAGCACCCTAGGCGAGTGCCTAGCTCACCTAGTGGGCAAGCCGGCAGTGTCTATGGACAATTTTCAGATGTCCTAGACCTGCACTCCAGCAGCAACCCACACAGAATCTCCCAAAGATAGGGTTGGAAAAAATGTAATTTTTGATCTACCTGTTGCACTTACTACACGCTGTGTCCTGATAGCAAATACACCCTGTGTTTATAGGCTCTCCAACTCATTCCAAGTTGTCCATGCACATACAGTTTACCTCCTTACTCCTGAAACTGATGTAGTTAAAAATAATCTCTGCCACCATGACCAGAGGTCTGACTTAATCTGATTTAAGTGAACTTAATCCAAAGTTAAATGCCCATGTTCATGTTGGTATAGGACCTCACCAGTGTTCCCTCTAAGCTGAGTTAGTGTGAGCCAGCTCACAGTTTTTTAGCCTCTGGCTCATACACTTTTGTCTCAGTTCAGGAAGGATGTGGCTCCAGAGCAAACTAATTTATGCAGCAGCCCAATCGCTCGCTCACAACTTTAATGCCAGTGGCTCACAAAGTAGAATTTTTGCTCACAAGACTCCACGGCTTAGAGGGAACATTGGACCTCACATCTAAAAACAGCCTTTGGACATATGCTATTGTTAGTATGTGACACTTTAGTAGTATTTTGGAAGCAATCTAGGTTCCTTGCACAGAGCTGTTTTTCAAAAAAATAACACTGGGCAATTTTCTTTCTAACACGTCTATGAACAAAAGAACAGCCTAAAGCACTTATGGGGGGGGGGAGATTATTTTAAGAGGTAGAAATCTATATTTCCAAGTATCCAGGCTTATGGTTGTAGAATTATCCATTCATCAAATGGTTAATGGAAATGAGGACTATTATGAGGAAATGTATTTTTATATGGCTTATTTTCATAATTAAAGAATAAGTAATGGTTAGTGTTGATTTTTTTCTATTAGGGAGCAAGGACTTTGCTGTATACATTTAATACATACTTTACAAGATGGAGATAAACAATGTTATTGTATTTTATTTTTAATGATAAACACGTTGTGAGAACTGGCAACTTTGTTTACACCTTTCTTCAGGTCAAGCTCCTTTGAAAACTTTTTCAATAGCCATGACAACCAGTCCTTTAAATCCTGTTATTTCCTTCCACCTCTTCTTTATCATCTGAAAAGGACTGTCTTCCTCTGATACTGAGTGTTCTGTTTCTAATTCTTCTTCTACAATATAATCATCATCATTATCTAAGGGACAGAGTATTTTAAGGTAGAGCTAGAATACTTTCCTTCTGATTTTTCCAAAATAAGTCCAGTTTTGTAAAGTGGAGGGTAATTCTTGTTAAGTTTCAAAGTGTTTCATGCCTTTTTCCCCCCTTTGTCTTTTTTGAGGCATTTGTTTCCCAAGAAGCTCTGAAATGGTGAGTTGTTGTAGAGCATGCAGGCCAGCTCAAAGCTGTAGGAGGAGATCTCTTGAAGAAATGACCGTGCCCCACAGCAAACAGATGGCCAGTTGGTCTTGCAGAGACATAAGGAATTAGCCTGTCCTGTCCTGACTGGAGCAGAAAAGTCTTCTACTGTGCAGAAGACAGAAGTGATAGAATGAGACTGTTGTAACCACCTGCAGACTTTCTAAACTTTTAAATTCTGTCCTATGATATTACTGTGACTGTAAGCTGGAGGGGGGAGTAAAGGTTGCAGGAAATTGGGGGGAATCACTCACTACTCCTTGGAGTCATCCCTGAAAGAAGAGGGTCTTTGTTTCCAGTATACTATTAAAATGTCCACTAAGGTGTTCAAGATAGCAATAACCTGTGAAGGGATCATTTTGTTGAAAGTACAAATATATCATCTAAAGTAAAATACAACAGTTCAGGTGTTTCCAGTCTCTAGACTAGTATAGTTTCAATATGCAGTGTATTTTTGAGCCCTAATTTATGTTCATAACAAACCAACAAGCAGTTCAGTAATATATATTACTAGAAATAAGGCCCATTGTGGAAATACGTACAATGAGCCCTAGAAAGAGGTCTTGGGCACTCTGCTTCAAATTGCTGTGGTGTTAGCCGAACTGCTTATCTACGCAGTAGGCAGACTAACCTATTTGAGTTGCTGGTCTATATATACAGAGAAAGCTACTTCGTCCCAAGAATCTGTTTCCCCAAAGAGAACACTTGACAAGGTTTCTTAATTAAAATCAAAGATTCTCTTTACTGAATAATATCTTTTTAGTACACAGGCAAACAAAAACAGATTCACTCACATATACATACAAGTTCCTTTAGATACAGTAGAAATGGAAACACAATATTGGGGTTTTAAACTAGAAGTATTTAGGAAGGGGAAAAGCACGTAATACTTATCTGATCCTGTAGCTCAACCTTTCCACAGTGAAGAATGCAAGGATAGTTTCTAACTAAGGGAAACTCTCACTTTACAATGTTGGAACCTGCCAACAATTGTAAAGGGTCTCTTGGTCCGGATTCCAAGAGAGCACACGAAAGTTACCTATAGTAGATGTAAGGTTGGGGGATGGCCAAGGCGACGAGGGTCCAGAACAAAGGTTGCATCTTGTTTTATCAACTAGTATTGGGGGCTGGCTTGGGGTCTCTCTGGTCCGTCCCATCCCTATACCATTGGCTATAGGATGTAGGGTACCCTCCTACTAAGGTGGGGCAATATTGAAAGTCTACACCTTACTACAAGGGAACATTTGGTCCAAGGTGCAAAGATGGGTTGTCATGGAAACCTTAGATGTGCAGATGACTCTGGCTTGGTCCAAGTGACAAAACAGGAAACAGTCTTAACAAATGTAAATGCCAAGCATCCTGTGGGTTACGTGTGAGGTATAGATTCCTCAATGGTGAACAGGCTGTCGTTTTTACATCCTTCTAGAGAACCATAATGGAGATGCTAATGGAGATGCTTTCTTGTTCCCAATGTCTGCTGGATAGAGGTATGCAAGGTGTGTGTGTGTAACTTCATTTGCATGAAAGTACAGGCTGTGTGGTACCTTCCTAGTGCAGAGAGTCACATCCAACAAAGCATACATTTCTCCCAATGCAAAGATGCTTGCTAGCACCATTCAGGTGCGTGTGCAGGTCAGAAAATAACAAATAAAAGCATTTTCAAAGTACATCTCCTAACAGTGGTGACCTCAGTAGGGAATAATGACACAGAGCTTATTGTTTTCTTCAGGGGAACTGATCTCTGCCATCTTAAGAGCAGTTGTAATTTTGAGTGATCTCCAGCCCTCCCCTGGAGATTGGCAACAATGGTTCCCCAGGAGGAAATGGCTGGTTTGGAGGGTGGAGTCTATGGCATTGTACCTGTCTGAGGTCCCACCACTCCTCAAACCCCACCCTCTCCAGGCTCCACCCCTCAAATCTCCAGGAATTTCCCAGCCTGGAGTTGGCAATCCTATCTCCTTCCCAACCAACCATCAACCTACCTTTATCTGCCCCTCTGACTTCAGTTTTCCATCTCCTTCCCCCTCCCTCCTGGAGAGCTGTTGTAATTCTGAGTGTTCTCCATCTCCCACCTGGAGATTGGCAACAATGGTTACCCAGGAGATGGCTGGTTTGGAGGGTGGAGTCTATGGCACCGTACCTGTCTGAGGTCCCACCCCTCCTCAAACCTCACCCTCTCCAGGCTCCACCCCTCAAATCTCCAGGGATTTCCATACCTAAAGTTGGCAACTTTATCTCCTCCCCTCTCAGCAGCCACTTCCTAGGCAAAGTTCTGTCTTTCTTGTTAGTGGGGAGCAAAGCAGCTTACTTCATTCTCCTCTTCTGCAAGGTAGGTTAGGCAGAAAGTCTTTGGCTGGTCCAAAATTACCCAGGCAGCTTCCATAGGGAGGGTCCTGCTGAACAGGAGCAAGCAGCCAGGGCTAGTGAAGTAATGCCAGTCAGGAGGCATAAAGTCACCCTGAGAGTGCTGGCAGGCCTAGGGTTGCCAACAGAGATAGTGTCGTGCCAGAGATACTGATTTGCAGATAAGATGCCTGTAAGTTTAGTTAGAATCAGCACGTCCAGTAAGCTAAGCAAATGGGAGACAGCTGGGTCAAGGCAGCAATCCCTAATTAGCCTAGGACGGGGATTGGGGAAGTGAAAAATAAGAATCCAGTCCAAGAAGGAGGACGAGGAACCAGAGGAACCGATGGACTTGCCTGAACATGCACACATTTACATGTTCCTGTTTGGTTTCTGGGAATTAATAACTTATCAGCTCTGGGCCAGAGCTGCAGATCATTAATTACCCCACAGTGGTAGACTTCAGCTGAGTAGCCCCAGGCCACAGAATTTAAGCTTAGACCCCAGTTGCAATACAGAACTCAAACTCAGATAATATTAATCTATATATTAGCTTTATTCATCAAAGTATGCATATAATCAGACTTGCAAAGATTAGAAAACAGTGAACAGGGCCTATAGCTTATTTAGCTCTGACTACACATAGAGGTATTCCATAGTTACCAGTCCTTCAATGTGCTTTGTGGAACCACGGAATCTTCAGGATGAAACACATGTTTGCTGTGAGCAATTAAGTCCTTTGCCTTATCAGTAATCTGCCACCAGCTTCACTGCCCACTAGTAGTGTGTGTAGACATACTCTTGGGTTTGTGTAAGTATGTGGGTCTTTGGTATCTCTCATTCCTGGAGGGGTGTGAGAGAGAAGTAAGATCCTGCACATGCTGGCAGAGTATCAGGAATTGTACCTCTCTTATCTCCTGGACTGGGGCTCTGAGAGCTTCAACAAAGCCTGTACAGCATGGTTGTGTTATTGGGTTTGTTTCTTTTGAAGGGGAAGTGATGTGTTGAGGGTGAGGACATATTTTATCTCAGAAAACACCAGGTTGCATATGCAACTGACAGTTCCAACTGTCTCATGGGGGGGGGAGTTTGAGGTGCGGAATGGTGTGAAGTCCAATCAGCTTCCATATGCAAATGGCCTTGAAATGCTGGCCCAATCAGAGAAGAGCAGCCTAGGCTGCAGTGGGTAGGAGAGAACTCAGGCAACGCAGCTAGTGAATAGGGACAGCTTCTGAGTGGCACATCAGGGAGCCAACTGATTTTGGCAAGCATAGAATGTTGCCATGCGAAAATGCTTTTATATATAAGGAGGATTCCACTTTACAAAGGACGCTGAGTCATAATCACCTGTTCAAGTACATTTGGCACATTTATGGCTGAGTAGGGGCATAAACTAAAGTCTGAAAAAGCCAAGTTCAACATTCTATCCACAGCAGTACACTGGGAATTTTTTTCCAGATTTTCTGTCCTCCCTAAAGGAAATCATCCAATTCCCTTCTCTAAAGCCTACAACAGGTCCAAGAATAACCATTTTGAATGTGTTGATGTGGTACAGGATTTATACTTTGCAAGATTTCCATTACAGCTAATAAAATCACTTTTGTCACTATCTTAACTGTCTCTAATGGGAATTCCAGGAGACCTTTTATTTGCAATGAAAAATAATTGACTTTTCCTGGAAAATCACTTTATGAATTGTGTTTTTAAATAGTAAAAAGAAAGCATCTTAGGTACAGTAAAAAGTCTGAAAAAGTCAGTCAGTACATCGCATGATAAGTCTTTATTGTGGAATGAATCCACTGTAAACTGATTCTCAGAATTCAAAACCTAGCTTTCTTAATAACTTTTAATAACTTGGGGGAAAACATATCAATAGATACTTTTTATTCCCTAGGCATCACAGGGAGACAAGAAATTCAGTATTTCTTGCACTTTCACCCAACTGTCTAATTAAGGGTCTGCAACCTAATAGACCCTACAGGTACCTTTAAAATTCTGACACAGCATTGTGAGCAGAGCCACAAAATGCCTGCCACAAACTGGCTCCCATGGGGTGGATCCAGCCATAAAATGACTGCCACCATTTATACTCAGTCACACAATGAAGATCTTTGTGCTGTGGTGGCAGCTGCAGCCAAAGCAACATTTTAAAAATCTGCACAGCTAGTCAAATCTCCAGTGGCCAATGAGGAGCCTTGATGGACAAAAGCCCCATTTGGTCTCACCCAGGTTTTAAAAACACTTGGCCAGTACCAGAAAAAGTGAGGACATGAAGGACTCCTGGTCTAGTTTCTTCCTACTTTGATTCATATATATTCATTACTCTTCTGATCTTATGCTTTAGCTACAAAAGTCTAGAACTCTCTGACCATTCCAGAAATGTATTTTGTGAAGGTAAGTCATAATAACTCTTACATGACTCTTACATTTTAAGAAAGAAACTCACTAGATAACAAGAAAACAGTGCATTAGCACTTCCTTCTTCCTGTAGCCTTTTAGTACCTGCTCTAGAGTGTTGGGCATTTTCTGGGGTACCAGAATTAGCACGAGGCCAACTGCCCAACCACACTGCCATTTTGATTTTACAAATGGTGCAGAAACCAGTGCATGAAAATTGTATGCCCTGTCTCTTCTTCATTAAGGAGTTGACCACCAGTTGCTGACCCACCGCTTCGCCTACGCAGGGATTCAGGGGCTGGCCCTTCAATGGCTTGCCTCCTTTTTCCAAGGTCGAGGACAAAGGGTAGCAATAGGGGAACAGCAGTCCCGGAGACATCCCCTTGAATGTGGGGTGCCCCAGGGGGTGGTACTTTCCCCGATGTTGCTTAACATCTATATGCACCCCCTTGCCCAGATTGCCCAGAGGTATGGGCTTGGGTGTCATCAATATGCAGATGACACCCAGCTCTATCTGATGTTGGGCGGCCAGTCAGACTCCAGCCCAGAAGATCTTCACCTGGCATTGCAAGCCATGGCTGGTTGGCTCAGACTGAGTCGACTGAAACTAAACCCGGTGAAGACAGAGGTCCTGGGCTTGAGTTGGGCTGGCTTGGGGTTGGGGATCCCTCTCCCAACCTTCGATGGAGCTCCTTTGGTGCCAGCGTCAGAGGTTAGGAGTTTGGGAGTGCTCCTGGACTCCTCTCTAACTATGGAGGCCCAGGTGACAGCCACTGCCAGTTTGGCCTTTTACCATCTTCAGTTGGCTCAGCAGTTGGTTCCCTTCTTCGACCGCGATGATTTGGCCACAGTGATCCATGTGACGGTCACCTCGAGGTTAGACCACTGTAATGCTCTCTACATGGGGCTGCCTTTGTTGCAAATCCAGAAGCTGCAGCTGGTGCAGAATGCTGCAGCCAGGCTCTTGGTGGGTCTCCCTGGGCGGGAGCACATCCAGCCTGTGCTGAAAGCGCTGCACTGACTGCCAATAGCGTACTGGATTCGCTTCAAAGTGCTGGTTCTTACCTTTAAAGTCCTATATGGCCTGGGTTTGACATACCTAAGGGACCGCCTTTCCCCATATGTATCCCACAGGGCGCTACAGTCAGGGACGCAACATCTGCTGGTGACCCCAGGCCCCAAGGAGGCCAGGCTTGCAGTAACCAGGGCCAGGGCTTTTTCGGTGGCAGCTCCTACCTGGTGGAATGAGCTCCCGGAGGAGATCCGGGCCCTGTGGGACCTGGGGCAGTTCCACAGGGCCTGCAAGATGGAGCTCTTCCACCAGGCTTTCGAGTAGGAGCCACCGCTACCACTACCATCACCACCAACAACAACTGATTTGGGCAAGAGCGGGGTGTGGAGATGGCCCTGTGATGAGTGAAGCACAGCATGGAGCTGATACCACTGAACCACCTTCTTATTGGAGATTGATTTTGAAACATCTACAGCATTTTGTAATATTGTAAATGATTGTTTCATCTTGTTTTTAATTTTGTTTTTATGTATTGGCATTTGTGCCCTATTTGTGAGCTGCCCTGAGCCTGTTTGTGGGGAGGGTGGGCTAGAAATTTAATGATAAATAAATTATGGCACCCATGGCCCAGTCCAACAAAGTGACATTTATGTCAGATCCAGTCCTCGTAACAAATTAGTTCAACACCTCTGGTCTAGTGGGATTACAGGATTATTTTAACTATCAATACAGGACTAAGACAACGCTGGGAGAGTTCTGAATAACATACAGCATGTTACATATCAAAATTTCATAAAGAGTGTGTGAATATTTTTGACGTTATGAATCTAGGGGGGATTGGTAAAAAAATGTTTACTAAATGCTAGAGAATGCCACTGGCGTTCACTCCGACATTTCAACTGATTACCCTAGTGCTCTTATTTTACAGCCTCATTAAAAGACAGGCATATGCATTTTAAAATCTTTCATAGGCATTCTCAAGATGTGCGGCCATGACAGCAGAAGGTGTGATTCATTATCAGTGATGTCGTTGCCTCTGAACACTTGGTGCTTGTGTCATTTAAACACTATGTCAATGCACATGAAGTTGGGGAGTTTTTTGAACACTCTATTAGCATTTGAACTCTGGAAAAACACATTCTCCTTATAGCAGACTGGCTTAGTCTCTTGCAGGAATTGTGCATTTTATCACACAGAGAAACTATTATCTGAGAAGTCCCAGACTCCTGGAGAATGCACACATTTCCATCTTTCCATGTAAACAACAGCTTAACAATAGGACTTTAGCACATCAGATAAGTGGTGGCAATAAACACCAAAGAATGGCAGACCCACTGGCAGTGTCTCAAGCATTTCTTCTTCTTTTCATCCCCCATAACATTTTGGTTTTGCAAGCTCCAACTCCTGCTGAGCCCGCACTGGCGGGAGGGGGCTGATTTGGCTCCTCATGAGGCAGGAAGACAAGGACACCAGTGCTGCGAGAAACGCAGTGCCAGGCAGGGTGCAGATCCAGCCTGCTTAGGCTCGGCTCCCACCCTGTACCTCAGCAGTTCTTCGGTGTGTTCAGTGGAGCCAGCACACAAGGTGGAGGATCAAGCAGGCTTTTGGGCCTGCTCACAGAGGTGGTGGGAGAGGTGCAGTGTTGGCTGGCTCCTTGCAGCGGTGGTGAGTTTAGGGTGAGGAGAGCTCAGGGACGGCAACAGCTGGATCTCAGGTGGCTAGAGCACTCCGGAGATGGTGACAAGAGCAGGCGCAGGAGTGACATCAGGCGGCTGTAGTGCAAGAAGTGCGGCAGTGGCTTCTTGACAGCAGTCCAGCCCGGCCCACGGAGGAGCACTTCAGTGTTAAGGGGGAGCCTGAGCAGGTAGGCCAGGCTTTTACAGCAGGTCAGCAGCCCCTACCAAAGTGGCCTAATGATGGGGCCTTGCCTCCTATTTTGAGTGGCTCAGCACCTTTGGTGGCCACAGGTGTTGTCCCTATAATAGGGCCCCAAGTGCCTGTAGGTGTGACTTCCATAGTTGGCCCTACAGTGCCTTCTACACGGGTGGGTGCCATGTCTATGCAACTGTGTTCTCAGCAGCTTCTACCTCTTCAGCTCTGTCAGGTGCCATTTTGCCTGCACCTTTTGATGCTTCCTTGAATAACCCAGTAAATAGGGCTATTTTGAAAAGGTTGGCCACCATTAAGGAACATTTTGGTGGGCTTTCATCTGCTGTTGGTGGGAGCACTGCCCCTCAGGGTGTCTGCTGTGGGGAGGGGAAGGGAGTTTGTGGGCCACTCTGAGACTCCTGAGTGAGGGACAAGGTATAAATCCAACCTCTTCCTTCCTTCCTCCCTCCCTCCACAGTTGCTGGCATGGTTTTTTGAAGGTAGGATTTATAAGAGAACTAATCTCTGTGATATGCCTTATGGGGGCAGTCTCTTGACTTGACTAAACAATGAATGCCTGTGAAAAGTTCTTTAAGGAACTCCAAGGCTGAGAGAATGTTTCCACATTTTGCCAATCCAGTAGATTTGGAATTGAATCAGAGATGCTCTCTTCTGGTATAGACCTTAGACAATGATAATTCTAGGCCTCAATTTCCTATCTTTCAGGGCGCAGAATTGCCAAACAATCCTATGAATTAAGTCTTGTCTGCTTAATAGAGACTTAATGTGTGAAAATGTGCAGCTGTAGTTTTTCATGACATGGAGGTAAAGAACATCACCAGACTATTAACGTCCCTTTAAAGGGGGTGGGCTTCCTTTGCTGCCCAGGAATATCAATGAGTTATTTCACTTGATCAGTGCAAACATAAGCCCTATGAACAGTGGGCAGTGCCTTGCAAATCACAATGACGATTCAAAGGTAAACATTACTGTGTAAATTACTTTGCTACCCAGGAATAGCAATAAGTTATTGCTGGGTAAATGTAGGGGAATTTCTAAAGCATTCTATGAACGTCTTGGGAAACGGGAGCTCTAAAGGACCAGAGAAAAGGGTCATTTTGTGACCTGGGGTGTCACTGCACTTCAAGTTAGGACGACAGTTACCGCTTTAGGCATGTGGATAGAACTCCGCTGACCAGGCACTAGTTTGCAGTGGTTAGTGCCCAGGTTTTGGGCAAGTCAAGCCTTTCCTGGGGTGAAGTTTGGAACTCACCCTTCTCAGTTCAGCGCCGCTTCCATTGCAGCTACTCTGGGCTATGTGTTCCCTTGCTGTGTGGTAGTGTCAGTGGGACCTTGTTCAGATCAAGACCTTTGTCTGGTCACTGCACTCCTTTTTTGGGGTAGCACTGTGGATCAGTGAGCTGTGGTGGGCTTTTGCCTAGCGTTCAAAGAATGGAATTGCAAAGTTTTAAGTTATTAATGAGGTTTTTCCTTCAGGTGCTACTGGCTGTGGGGGTGAGATGAAGAATCAATATCTGCTGCCACAGCATGGTCTTTTGGGCCACCCACTGGGCTAAGAGGACTCCCTGGCTGGGACATCCTTTGTGTTATAAGTTGAGGCAGACCTTGCGAAGATAAGAGCACGATGGCCCAGAGTGCAGATAGTCTGGCCGGCTGGTCTGCTTCGCCATGAAGAACAAGACCCCTGTGTTAAAGCAGAGGGTGGCCTTGTGATGATAAGAGCAAAGTGGCCCAAAGTGCAGATAGGCTGGCAGCTATTCTGCCTCACCATGAAGGGCAAGGCCCTGGTATTACAAGCAGACCGGTTGCCTGGGGTACAGCCTCACCATGATGGGCAAGGTGGCCCAGAGTGCGGATGGTCTGGTGGCTATTCTGCCTCACCATGAAGGGCAAGACCCTGATGTTACAAGTGGATCAGTTGCCTGTGGTGCAGCCTCACTACGATGGGCAAGGTGGCCCGGAGTACAGATGGTCTGGTCAGTTATTCTGCGGAGGCTGACCTTGCAATGATAAGAGTAAGGTGGCCTGGTGTGGATAGTCTGGTCAGCTATTCTGCTTCACCATGATGGGCAAGGCCCTGGTGTTACAAGCAGAGGCTGGCCTTGTGATGATAACAGCAAGGTGGCCTGGAGTGCAGATAGGCTGGTGGGTATTCTGCCTCACCATGAAGGGCAAGGCCCTGGTATTACAAGCAGACCGGTTGCCTGGGGTGCAACTGGTCTTGTCTGCAATGTTACCACGCCAGGTGTGATGTAGCCTCGGGGATCCTAGGTTCTTGGACCAGGCGAGACAAAAAGCCTATCAGCAGCTCAGAAATGCCATGGAAGGCGGCTTGGGCCTCTTCTTGTTGCATCCTGATATACGGGTCGAGTTAATGGACCTGTATAGGGGGGACGGGGTACACCTCTCTAACAAGGGCAACGGTATTGCTTGCAGATTTGAGGCACGGGGCGCTGTTGGTGCTGGATCGCTTGGTGGGGGCGAAGGCCTAAGCAGAGGCTTGGCCTTTGCTATGGCAGAGTAGCGCGATCAGGAAGTTGAAAACAGTGAGCACTTGGGCATTGTTATAAAGGAATTAAAGGGTCCTTCAAGAGCAGCTTTCGGGCCTTTGCGGCTCAAGGCCAGGAAGGGGTGATCTTCCTTAGAACAATCTGGCCTGGCCTATCTTAGCAGGCCTTGTGGCCTCTCGTGTGGTGGACTAGGGGGTTCTCCTAAACATGCCAAGCCACTGACTGAGAGCCACATTGGGTGGCTCAAGATTGGGGAAGGTGCATCGCCCAGAAGGAGATGAAGGTGGTCAGGAGTTTGACACCTGTCATATTTCTCAGTACATTTTTGCAGCCCCTCGCCAGTTGTTTGATTATAAATAATTAATAAAGTGGCCCTTGTTAAATCCATATTGGTGTCTGTCTCTTCATTCTGATTCTGGTGGCAATGTTTGTTACATTTTCCTGCCTGAATGACTTTTGGTTTTTAGCAAATAAAGAACTGATAGACTGATTCAGTTTAACTTTATTTATTTACACAGAGAGTGATTAAAATTTGGAATTTGCTGTCAGAGGATGACCTCTGGAATAGACAGCTTTAAAGATGGATTGGATAGATAGATTCATGGAGAATAGGTCTAATAGTAGCTACTAGCTGTGATGATTGAGGGAAACTTCCATGTTTAGAGGCAATCTCTGAATCCCAGTGCCAGAAAGCAACATCAAGGGAAGAACTCAGCCTCTGTGCCCTGTTGTTGGCTTTCCAGAGGAACTAGTTGTCCATTGTGGGAGACAGGATGCTGGACTAGATGGATCACTGGTCTGATCCAGCAGGGATTTTCTTATGTTTTTTATATTTTAGTTACAAATCGAACCTTCTCAGGCACAAGTTCTCTTTCATATCATGACTGGAGCATTGTTCTTGGTAGATGTAATCATTTGACAATAAAATGGCCTTTCCCCACAAGTCTTTACAAAAAGTGCCAGTAGTCAAAGCAAGAGCACAGTCGTTCCATTCTTTGGACTGACAAGAGATGTCAAGTCCTATCCAATTGTACAGGATCAAGCTACATGACTCAGTTATAGCAGCTGTACTTATGAACAATACATTGTCTGAGTTTTAATGGTGTAGTAAAGGCTTCAATTTGAGAGTTATAGTTCTCCTTAGAATTTTACCAACTTTGATTCAATAATGAATCACATTTTGGGGAATATTAAGGAAAATCAGAAACTACTGATTTTTTTCTACAAATAAGTGATTTTTGGAAAGAAAATATTAATTACTAGACTCTTATTCAAAAGAAGCTGGAGGGTTTTTTATGCTGACTTCAATTGGATTATCCATACAATTAAGTAATAATAGCCCCACCTTTCTCCATAATGGGGACCCAAAGCAGCTTACACCATTCTCCTCTTCTCCATTTTATTCTCATGACAACTCTTTGAGGAAGGTTAGTCTGAGAGCAGTTACACAATGAGCTTCCAAGGCAAAATGGAGATTCAGACCTGGGTCTTCCAAAACCTGTTTGGAAACTCTAACCACTACAGCACACTGGCTTTTGTGGGGTTACTGCTATTGAACAGTAGCAAACAACCAGGCCTGGGTGAATCATGCAGACTTAGTGTAGCAAGTTGCTTGGTAGTGGCTATCAGACCTTGCTGCAAGATATTATCCCTCAGAAGCTAAAAAAAGTTCTGGAAAGGGTCCTGCTTCCTTCCTCTACATTTTACTGAGAGAAACCAAGGCTTGAAGGTGGGCAATACTGTTGTGGTTGCCTAGCAATGGCCATTTAGGGCATTCATTTCTTCAAGCTATATGTTCTGCTTCTATAATTTTGGAGGGTTTTGACATCCCCCCCATGTTAATTTCCTTAAGATTTCAAATTTTTCTGCAACCCTGGGACTTTTCTCCAATATCTGGAATATCTGTGATCACCTTTTTGGTCCTGTTAGCAGTTAGATACAGTGATACCCACAAATTTGAATCCACAGGGGAAGTTCCAAGAGGGCAATTTATCTCAGCCTTCATCCACTTAGTTTAGAAAGTGTTGTTGCCGACCTGTTGACCAGAGGTGATGTTGCTTGCATATTCCACTAGTTTTAGGAAAAAACTACTGACTTCCTATAACCTTCTGGGTTTAGTTCAAGGTATTGGTTCTTACCTATAAAGCCCTTCATAGTCCATTCTGAAATGCTGAAAGAATCCTTCAGGACCATCATAACCAGGTGTTAAAAATACCTTCCTCCCACAATCCCATCCCATACATACAATTTCATGAGACTTAAATAGGGTTGCCAGGTTCTGCGCTCTCATCAGCGGGAGTGGGAGGGAGCTTTCTGGGAGTGGGGGGCACAGCAATGTTGCTGCACATGATGTCAGCAATGTGATAACATCACATGGAAGTAATGACATCATGCCAGGGACACTGACATTTTGGGCAAAGCTCTGAGCTGAGTTAGTGTGAGCTAGCTCACAGTTTTTTAGCCTCCAGTTCACACATTTTTGTCTTAGCTCAGGAGCAAACTAATTTATGCAGTAGCCAAATTGCTTGCTCACAACTTTAATGCCAGTAGCTCACAAAGTAGAATTTTTGCTCACAAACTCCACAGCTTAGAGAAAACATTGATTGTTACCATGCTGGGGACATTGTGCTGTGTCATGGTGGTTGAGGCAGGGCTTCCCCCCCACTGGCCAGGGGCCTTTGGTGGACAGAAACCTGAAAAATCTGGGGATCTCCCGCTCCCTTCTGGGGGAAGGAGGAGGAGGAGAAGGAGATTGGATTTATACCCCGCACTTCATTCAGGGTCTCAGAGTGATTTACAAACTCCCTTCCTTCCCCACAACAGACACCCTATGAGGTAGGTGGGGCTGAGAGAGCTCTTTCCAGAACCATCCTTGAGAGAAGAGTGCTGACAGATTTATGACTTGCCCAGGGTCATCCAGCAGCTGCAAGTGGAGGAGTGGGGAATCAAAGCCGGTTCTCCCAGATTATAGTCCGCACACTTAACCACTACACTAACTATTTTTGCAATAGTGTAGCAGCCCAGTCCAGCGGCTGGGAACATGTAGGGGACACGATGTTCTATGTACTGCTTTGTCACTTCTAGGAAAAACCCAGAAGTTATGTAAGGTAGCTCTAGGAATCACAAAAAAATCAATGGATCTACCATCAAGTTTCTGGCAATTCCCTGAGCTACTTGATGTCACTTCTGGCTTTTTACCAAGAAATGTAATAGCAGTGCATACAATGGTGACATTTTAAAAGATTCTCCCACCACCACCACCACCACTTCGAGTGGCAGTGGGCAAGGACATTTGGAAGCCTGGCTGCCCTATAGGTACATCTTGGCCCCCAGTACCCGTTTCCCTGCCCCTCACATGCTTGGCTATCAATCATATCATACAGACATGAAGAGTTAATATGAATTAATTTATACACGTCCAAATAGCTGACACTTACAAACTAATAAAACATTCACTGTACGAACACAGCTGAAAACTTAAGCCTGATCTACCATTTCAACCTGTCACAATGTCCTTAAGTCTTCCTTTTAAACATTTTTCAAAGCTCATAGTATTTAAAAAGTCTTCTTTTGAATGTATTCTCTAGCTGACCCATAAAAATATTCCTGTAATATATCTTTTTCCTTTGTTAATTTCAGCCAGTTTTGCTACTAATTTGCAAGTGGTTCTATCCATACACTTGGCAGAATTTTTCTTTTTCCACAGTGTATTTCTCAAATTCCTCTTTGTGCCTGCAATTTTTATTTTTTATTTTGTCAGTACTATTTTCTCTTGCATTTGCCAATTTGTTTTGATTTTTTTTGTGCTCTCTCTCTCTGTGTCCGTGTTTCTCTGATTGCAGCATGTGTGCAGAATTTTTTCTTGGAAGAGCCATTTTGGTATAATCCTGTATCATAGTAGCTATAGGGGAAAGTGTTTTGCTAACTTTAATGCAACCTGCCCCCACCCCTCTAAGTAATACTCCTCAGTGTCCCAGAAACAAAAAAGTTGTGCTTCTTTAACTTTGTTTGGAGTCGTCTTTCTTCAGGCAAAAAAAGAGGATGTGACATAAGAAAGAAGCCAGCCAAATATTTAGGAATATATCTCATGGGGCAGAATGACACATTATTTAAGGATAATTATATGACAACTTGGTTTAAAATACAAAAAGATTTTGAAAGATGGTCCAAATTACAAACTATCCTGGAAGATTGTCTCCTAATATAAAGATAATTTATTAGGACGAATTTACAAGCTATTGCTTCAATATGATTCTGAAGGAGAACAGGTTAAACCCTGCACAATCAAATGGATGCAAAATTTTGGTGAGGAAATACAATTTCAATGTTGGGAAAACCTATGGACTAAAGGTATTAGATTCACTGCTAGTCAAGCATTAAGAGAAAACTGGTATAAAATGTTTTATTGATGGTATGTCACCCCAAAAGATATTGCTAAGATGGACAAGAATTACAAAGGGGCTTGCTGGAAACGTAAAAAAAAAAGATAGCACCTTTTATCATATATGGTGGATCTGCATCAAGACTTAAAAGATACTGGGGAAAAATACAAGAAAATATTCAAGATATTTTAAAAACTAAATTCCTGATGAAACCAGAGACTATGTTACTGGGAATCCTTCCAGATAATATAGACAGAACTTCACAAGACCTACTTTGATATATGTTGACAGCTGCTAGAATAATATTTGTAATTAAATGGAAGACAGAAGACTGTCCTACAATAGAGATCCGGAAAGAAAAACTAGCTGATTATGCAACATTGGCAAAATTAACCAATTTATAAACAAAAGACCATTGAATTAATTTTGGCAGAAATTGCAAGTTTATTACTCATATTATGGGAATTATTAACTTTTTTTTAGTTCTGGAATTATTTGACGATAATATTGATTATAATTTCAATACTGTATTTTGTATTCCATTAGTATTTAAATAATCAGTAAGAATAAAATTTAGATTTAGATAAACAATTAGGACAATATTTAGGTTTTTAGTATAGAAGTCCATTCAACCATTAAAGATGTATTCTCTTTTATCTTAATATGTTATTGCTAATTTTAGGAAAGATTTTGTTTATTCATTGAAGAGAGAACCTAACCCAAAATTCTGTAAAATTGATGCTTTATTAATTGTTTCTACATTTGAATTATGTAATACATTTGGTAATACATTTGATGTTACTTGTTGTACATAACAATTCATAATATTTAACAAACTTGTTGACTCAGTATTTTCCCCCTCCCCTTCTTCCCTTCTGTATCCTACTTTTTTTCTTCCTTGAGAAAATAATAAATAATAATTTTAAAAAACATAGCTATCCTGTTACAAATAAAAATCTATGTTATCTGCTTGGCTGTAAATCTCAATTTTTTACCTTAATGCTGTAGGTTAGCTGATCAGAAAATATGCAACAGTTCCCTATGTGATGCTAATTGTAATGACATGGCATATACTTAAATGATTCACACACTTGCTCATATTCTATACCCAAATGTAGAAAATTACAATGTCTACTTTTTCTTTCTTCCACACAATTTTCAGAAATACTCTCTTTCAGGTAAAAACCATTATCATCCCAAGTCTCAACTGATTTTAAGAGTCCCAGTAGAGAATAAGTATATTTGCAACTTTATTTTTGAATTATTTTATAGGCAATATTGATATCATTTAAAACTACAGATGGGGATAAATTATATAATTAAATGAGTCATACTTCAAGAATGATTTCCAAAGTTGGTTTACCATTTTCAGAAGACTATCACAAAAAATATGCTTCTTGTGAACATATAAGCTAAATAGTTAAAGTGTTTAAGGCTGCTTAATACTTCAGTCATTATAATCTTTCATCAGCATGCGGTGACATACCAACATGTTTTGTTCAATTTCTGCCCATTTTCCTGACTAGCTATTATGCAGAAGTCTGTTTATCTCTTAACCCTACTCTTGGGCAATATCATTGATTTACTGTAATTGCAAATACCACAACTCTGTGCAATAAAGCACCCTTTTAATAAATTAAGGAAAGTCATAAATGAATCAATTTATGCACAGAAAGGTTTATGTTTTGAGTAATGCCAGAAGCCACCATCCTCTTGCATATTCAGCACACTTTCAAAATAAGCCTATAAAGGTCACTGCTTCCACATCACTGTTTTCTAGTCAACATTCCCCTCGGTTTCATTTCAGGTTTAGAAACAAAAGCTTATGCTGGTACCCACTACTGCTGAAGTAGTCAATACAGACTACAACTCACTCTCTAATTAACACCCCACACTTGACTAACTTGATTGTTGTTCAGTCGCACAGTCGAGTCCGACTCTTCGCGACCCCATGGAACAGATTACGCCAGGCCCTCCTGTCTTCCGCTGTCCGCTGAAGTTTGCTCAATTTCATGTTCGTTGCATCGATGACACTGTCTAACCATCTCATCCTTTGCCGTCCCCTTCTTCTTTGACCTTCAATCTTTCCCAGCATCAGGGTCTTCTCCAGTGAATGCTCCCTTCTCATTTGGTGGCCAAAGTATTTGAGCTTCAGCTTCAGGATCTGGCCTTCCAGGGAACAGTCAGGGTTGATTTCTTTTAGGATTGACTGATTTGATCTCCTTGCAGTCCAAGGGACTCTCAAGAGTCTCCTCCAGCACCATAGTTCAAAAGAATCTATTCTTCGGCGCTCGGCCTTCCTTATAGTCCAACTCTCGCAGCCATACATTACTACGGGGAATACCATTGCTTTGACCATGTGGACTTTTGTTGGCAAGGTGATGTCTCTGCTTTTTATCATGCTGTTTAGGTTTGCCATCGCTTTCCTCCCAAGGAGCAGGCGTCTTTTAATTTCATGGCTGCAGTCACTATCTGCAGTGATCTGGGATCCTAGGAACATGAAATCTGTCACTACTTCTATGACTTCCCCTTCTATTTGCCAAGGAGTGATGGGGCCAGATGCCATGATCTTAGTTTTTTTTTATGTTGAGCTTCAAGCCCACTTTTGCGCTCTCCTCTTTCACCCTGAGCAAGAGGCTCTTTAAGTCCTCTTCACTTTCTGCCATCAGAGTGGTATCGTCTGCATATCTGAGGCTATTGATCTTTTCCCCAGCAATCTTAACTCCGGCTTGTGATTCATCCAGGCCAGCATTTCGCATGATGTACTCTGCATATAAATTAAATAAGCAAGGTGACAATATACATCCTTGCCGTACTCCTTTTCCTATGCTAAACCAATCAGTTGTTCCATATCCAGTTCTAACTGTTGCTTCTTGACCCTTATACAGGTTTCTCAGGAGACATGTGAGGTGATCTGGTACTCCCATCTCTTTAAGAACCTGCCATAACTTATTGTGATCCACACAATCAAAGGCTTTAGCATAGTCAATGAAGCAGAAGTAGATGTTTTTCTGGTACTCTCTTGCTTTTTCCATAATCCAGCGAATGTTGGCAATTTGATCTCTAGTTCCTCTACCTCTTTGAAACCCAGCTTGTACTTCTGGCAGTTCTCTATCCACGTACTGTTGGAGCTTAGCTTGTAGGATTTTGAGCATGACCTTGCTAGCGTGTGAAATGAGTGCAATTGTACGATAGTTTGAACATTCCTTGACATTGCCCTTCTTTGGGATTGGAATATACACTGACCTTTTCCAATCCTGTGGCCACTGCTGTGTTTTCCAAATTTGTTGGCAAATTGAGTGCAGCACTTTAACAGCATCTTCTTTTAAGACTTTGAATAACTCAGCTGGGATACCATCACCTCCACTAGCTTTGTTGTTAGTAATGCTTTCTAAGGCCCATTTAACTTCGCTTTCCAGGATGTCTGGCTCGAGGTCAGTGATTATACCATCGTGGTTGTCAAGGACATTTAGGTCCTTCTTATATAGTTCTTCTGTGTATTCTTGCCATCTTTTCCTAATCTCTTCTGCTTCTGTTAGGTCCCTACCGTTTTTGTCCTTTATCATGGCCAGCTTTGCATGGAACGTTCCCTTGATTTCTCCAATTTTCTTGAAGAGATCTCTAGTCCTTCCCAATCTATTGTTTTCCTCTATTACTTTGCATTGTTCATTCAGGAAAGCTTCCTCATCTCTCCTTGCTGTTCTCTGGAAATCTGCATTCAGTTGGGCAAATCTTTCCTTTTCACCATTGCCTTTAGCTTTCCTTCTTTCCTCTGCTATGTGTAAAGCCTCATCAGACAGCCACTTTGCTTTTTTGCATTTCTTTTTCTTTGGGATGGCGGTGATTGCTGCCTCCTTTTACAATGTCACGGACCTCTGTCCATAATTCTTCAGGCACTCTGTCTATCAAATCTAGTCCCTTAAACCTATTCTTCACCTCTACTGTATATTCATCGGGGATGCAATCTAGGTCAAATCTGAATGGCCTTGTGGTTTTCCCAACTTTCTTCAATTTAAGTCTGAATTTTGCAATGAGTAGCTCATGATCTGAGCCACAGTCAGCTCCAGGTCTTGTTTTTACTGACTGGATAGAGCTTCTCCATCTTTGACTGCAAATTATATAGTCAATCTGATTTCGGTGTTGCCCATCTGGTGATGTCCATGTGTAGAGACGCCTCTTAGGTTGTTGGAAAAGGGTGTTTGCTATGACCAGCGTGTTCTCTTGACAAAACTCTGTTAGCCTTTCCCCTGCTTCATTTTGTTCTCCAAGGCCAAACTTGTCTGTTATTCCGGTTACCTTTTGATTTCCTACTTTAGCATTCCAGTCCCCTATGATGATGAGGACATCATTTTTTGGTGTTAGTTCTATGAGCTGTTGTACGTCTTCATAGAACTGGTCCACTTCAGCCTCTTCTGCAGCAGTGGTTGGGGCATAGACTTGGATTACTGTGATATTGAATGGTTTGCCTTGGATTCGGACTGAGATCATTCTGTCATTTTTGAGATTGTATCCCAATACAGCCTTTCTCACTCTCTTGTTGACTATAAAGGCCACACCATTTTTTCTACGGGATTCCTGGCCACAGTAGTAGATATAATGGTCTTCTGAGTTAAATTCGCCCATTCCTGTCCACTTTAGTTCACTGACTCCCAAGATGTCAATGTTCATTCTTGCCATCTCATTTTTGACCACGTCAAGCTTACCTTGATTCATAGACCTTACATTCCAGGTTCCTATGCAGTATTGTTCTTTGCAGCATCGAACTTTCCTTTCACCGTCAGACACATCCACAACTGAGCGTCCTTTCGGCTTTGGCCCAGCTGCTTCACTCTTTCTGGGGTTACTCGTACTTGCCCTCTGCTCTTCCCCAGTAGCATATTGGACACCTTCCGACCTGAGGGGCTCATCTTTCGGCGTCATATCTTTTAGCCTTTTGTCACTGTCCATGGGGTTTTCTTGGCAAAGATACTGGAGTGGGTTGCCATTTCCTTCTCCAGGGGATCACGCTTGGTCTGAGTTCTCTGCTGTGGCCTGTCCGTCCTGGGTGGCCCTCCACGGCATAGCCCACAGCCTCATCGAACCACGCAAGCCCCCTCGCCACGACAAGGCAGTGATCCATGAGGGAGGACTAACTTGATAAATAGCTATTAAAATACTACATTTCATATTATAGTTTTATGCCACCCTTCCTCCAAGAAGCTCAAAGTGGTGGTCCATTGTGGTCCCCCTGTATTTTATCCCAACAAACTACAGTTCAGAATTGGTATATTCAGACCACCCATTGAGCTTCACTGCTGAGTGAGGATTTTAATATTGGTTACACAGGTCTAAGTCTTGCACTTTAACCAATAAAACACAGTGGCTCATATATAAATAATTGACTCAAAATTTGTTCTGATGCATAACATTGTGCGTGTGTATTTTAAAGAAAAATCTATACTCAAGTCATGAGACTTCGATTAGGCAGGTACCAAATGTTTGCCTTTCTTGGCTACTTCAGGGTTTCAGTCTCTTTTAGATCTGTTTTGGAATATAGAAGCCTTTTCTTCTTTATTGATCAAGTAAGCATAATGACAGATAGATCTTATTGTTAATTTCTGGAGGTCTTCATCATTCCATTTGTAATGTAGAATATTTTGACATATTATATAATTCAATGAAGAAATATCCACCCACCCCACTCACCCCCACCCCATGTATCATAAAGGTCTAAATTGACGAGATGTGACAAGCTAGTAAACTGTTCTAGAGCATACAAAATGTTAAGCCTTTTAAGAGATTCAAACCCACAAACATAATGAGAGTCAGACTGTAGACTTGCTGTGTTCACTTCCTCATCCTTCAAGACACAGGCAGCAGTAATAAAATGATGTCATTCTCTGACAATGGCAAATTGCATTGGCCAGACAACAGAATCCAGAGCTGTTTTAAAAAATTATTGTAAGGACCTTATAAGAGTTTCATAATATGACCAAAGCCAAAAAGAAATAATTATGATGACAGACGTTAATTACAAAATGCTGAGGGGATGGGAAGCATCTCAGAGCCATTATGCATACAATAAAATCAGGGGGGGAATCCAGTACATAAAGTAGTAAAGAAAGACCAAATAAATATTATGTTTCCAAACAATAGGGGGATCACATAAAATAATTTTATAATGTGTAAGGCTGAAGTGAATCACCGCAAGAAAAAGAGCGTCTAGTGTCTGTCTTATTACTGAAGTGTTATTAAAACCGATTATAAAAACAGACTGCATGGTATAGCTCTTGCCCTCTTCCACACCCAAAAAAATGTTGCTTGAAAAAATACCAATAAATTATTCTTCTAATTTGGAACCTATAAGAAACCTCAACTCCCCTCTTCAAGGATAAAATATAGCTACTGTAGAAAAGCTATACCCAATGCCACACACAAACTAAAAGCAAGAAAGAGGAATAATGATCTAGTGACTGCCAAGGTTCACCTTCTGAATGGATCTCAGCAGGTCATAATTGGCTGAACAGTAACACCACTCGATGCTTGTGGAGTCATGTAGACCAATGTAGAATAGTGGATAGGAATATGAGATGTAAGCCAGAAAGTCCTCTGTTCAAATCTACCTCATCCATGAATTGGCTGAGTAACATCAAGCAAGCCATAATCTCTCCACCTCAGCTTTGTAACATGTAAATAACAGAACTATCTGGCCTTACAGGACTGTTTTACAGATTTCCCTATAATCTATATATCTGTTTGTCAAGTGTGGTTTCCACCTGTAGATACCTAAATTTGTGAAGGGACTGAGAAAGAAAGATAAATTGACAAAGGGCAGGGGGGATGGAGGAATTAAAGATAGTTTGTGTGTATGTTTGTATGTGAGAGACCAGAGGGACACAGAAAGAAAGAGAAATTAACAACAGTGTGTGTGTGTGTGTGGCTGTGTGAGAGAGGGGAGGTGCTGGGGACATGAGAGTGTGTGTGTTTCAGGAGCTGTTGGGGACTCAGAAAGAAGGAGAAAGAATGACAGCAGGGCTTAGGGGGAAAGATAACAAGAGAAAGACAGTAATTGGGGGAGGAAGAGACAGAGACAGATAAAAATTAGAAAAGGGGTGGAGAAAAGAGGTGGGGGGAGAGGGGAGGAATCAAATGAGGAGAGAATGCAAAGGCCATTCCTGCAGTTTCCTTGTGGGCTCCTTCTTGTCTATATACTGGCCGAGTTCAGACTGGCAGTTTGAAGCGGGAGCAAGTTGTGGCAAAAAGCCCCGGAACAAAGTGTTCCGGGTTTTCCCAGTCACATTGCACCAACTGATATGGGAGCATACTGGGGAGGAGGCATGAGGGAGCGTTCACACTGTTGGCCCGCAGGCGTGGCTGTAAGGCATGGCTTTCTGTTTCGCTAATCTTGGAGATATGCGCTTTTGTGCATGAGTGCATATGCACATGAGCACACAATCATAATTGCAGATTTTAGCATTCAAACTGTGTTGGTGCAGGATATATGCGGGATAGACATGCTTTCTGGGGTTTGATACCACTTTTAACAGGTATCTCTTTAACTCAGGAACAAAGCGTTACAAGATGGGTTGAGTATGGCTGTCAGAAAATGATGTCTTTGATGTTTCTCACTGCATCCATTGTGTTATGTTTCTACCCCGCTTTGCGCTTGCGTAGCTATGCAGCCTGAAACGTGGGAGCTTCTTCCCTGCCGCTTTTCCTTATCACGGTGGCCTTGAATGTAGGCTTTGGACTATTCTTGTTTCGCTGAGAATTTTCCAGTCCTGGGAAGGCAAGGGGAGGGGGGGAGTAGTCTCCCGCTTATGAAGTATTTCTCCCGCCGGGAGTTCCCGCACGAGTGCTCAAGTTTTATTCGCTAGGCGCTTCATTGCATCACACTATAAGTTAGCCGGCTTTGCTTTGCTCCCCATTCCTGACAATGACCTCCTACTGTGGGTTTTAGCAAGTTAATCCTAATAAACCTTTCTTTGTGCAAGAATGACTGGATCTACTTGATTTTACACCTGACAGAAATTGTCAGGAATCCACATCTTTCCCTCACCGTCGACGACCGCCATCCACCACGATGAGCGGGGCGGGAAAGGGAGCCCCGGGCGCAGTCCCGTTGATTACCACCTCGGGAGCCGCCGGGGCAGTTCCAACGATCACTACGGCGGGAGCCACAGGTGTCGTTCCAGTGACTACTGCATTGGGAGCCATGGCTCCCGTTACCTCTGTGGCTGCTCCAGTGGTTACCATTCCGACTACCACCGTGATTCCTGTGACTACAACTACAGTGGTGCCGACACCAACTGCCCATTCAGCAGCCGTGTTGGCTACCCCACCATCGATTGGCACAATTGGAGCCACGTACGCACTCCCGATCTACAGCCCGGCCGGGCTGATACCAAGTCAGGGTGGTGCGGTTCCACGAACCTATGTGCCAGGAGTCCCAACACCCTGGGATAAAGGGGTGACATTTCGCAGATCGCGCGATTGGACTAAGAACCTGCTGGACACTACCCAGACCACTTGGACTATGCCGGGAAGCCAGAGCCGTGACAGCCTCCTGGATCCCAGAGGTAGTTTTGGTCTTCCCCAAGGGCGGGTGTCCCGGGGATCTCCCAGGACGGGGTCCAGCCAGGACACTGATGCTCGCATGGATTCTATCCAGGAGGATACCCGACGGCTGGTAAGGGATATGAGTAAACTAATGCAGTCCCTACCCCAGATGATGGACCAAGCTATTAGAGCCCATCCGCTGACACAACCCAGACCTGCCCCTGCACCGGCTCCAGCCCCGGCGCCACCGTTGGTGCCGGGACGGCCACCTCCTCCTCCTCCGGGCCCGGGGCCAGGCCAACCAGTACCGCCGGGTCCAGGGCCGGGCCAACCAGCGGCTCCAGGGCCAGGGCCAGGCCAACCCGCGCCACCAGGGCCAGGGCCGGGCCAGCCAGCACCAGCCCCACCTCCAGTAGTAGCCCCAGTACCGGGAGCAGGGCCAGGGCCACCAGGACCTGTCCAGCCGCCAGTTGTGCCTCCACCTCAGCCTCCGGCTCCAGCACCCCTCATGCAGCCGGTACCGATCATGGCGCCGGCCCCCCCGGTAATCCGCCCCAAAGACATGCTTGAGATCACTTTTGATGGAGATCCAGAGACTGTGTCCTTTTTCATATTACAAGTTGGAAAATTTGTACAAAGATGGGGCTATGTATTCCCAGATGAAGAACAGCAGGTGGAGTTTATTGCATCCAGGTTCCGGGGGAGTGCTACTAGCTGGTATGTAGCCCTTCATGATCTGGAGGCGGAGGAGCTGGGGAATGTGGATGACTTCATGTGGGCTTTGAGAAACCGTTTTGAAGATCCGGGGCGGCCCAAAAAGCTGAAGCCTTCCTCCGCACTTTCAGACAAGGCAAACTCTCAGTGCGGGAGTACTCCAGGGAGTTCCAAAGGCATGCTGTAAAAATTCGAGACTGGACTGATGCGGTCTTGGCCCAACAATATAGAATGGGACTGGCAGTTGACGTCCGCAATAATGTTCTCAGCTCTCAACAACCTCGTACCCTCCAGGGGTGGATGGAGGAAGCCGAGAAGGCCGAAAGTCGCTTGCAAATGATGAAGCTGGATCTATCCTTGGGTAACAATCGTCCAAGTGTTGCGGCGGGCCAGGCCAGACCCAAACCAACTTCCACCCCAAGTGGCTTGAGGGACCAGCGTATGCGACAGGGGCTCTGCCTGCGATGTGGGGAGAAAGGGCATTTCGCCGCTGCCTGCCCGAAAGGGGATCCCAATAGAGCTCTACCACAAGAAGAGCCTAGAAGGTGGGCAACCTCTACCCCGAGAAAAGGTACCGCCAAACCGCGCAACACACGGGCTCTGTTTGCTAGCCCTGACCAAGTGGATACCTTGATGCTAGAGGAGGAGAGTGAGATGCAGGGAAATGAGATGGTCCTGTTGGTGAACGGCGCTACACAGCAGGACCCAACACCAGAGGCGCCTAAAATGGTGAGCAACTACCCCTCTCTCTTCTTTGTGACTGTTTTAGTAATGAACCCAGCAATGATGACTCACATTCGGGTCCGGGCTCTCATTGACTCAGGGTGCGGGAGGGATCTCATAAACCCTTCTATGGTTATGGGGTTGGAGGCAGCTGTGGTTCACCTGAAAGACCCAATAACTTTCACACAGATGGATGGGTCTCCGATGAAAAAGCCATGCCAATTTGAGACTGTTCCTTTAAGAATAGGCATTGGTGACCACTGGGAGCTACGCTCATTCGTAATAGCTCCGCAAGCCCAATTTCCTTTGGTATTGGGTAGTCCCTGGTTACATGGACATAACCCGTATATTTTATGGGAAGAAGGGGAGGTACAGTTTATCTCCCCAAAATGTACAGATCACAACTGGGACCCCGGGTGGGGAAATCCCCCATGCAATGATCCTCCACGAGCTTGTTTGGCAACGGAGGAACTTGACCGCATCCCTGAGGATTACCAATATATAACCCGGGTGTTTGAGGAGGAGGAAGCAGATGAATTGCCCCCCATCGTAACTCCGACTGTGCAATTGAGATCCTTCCGGGTCAAAAGTTACCAAAAGGGAAAATTTATGCCATGAGTCCAAGTGAAAAGGAGGAACTTCGCCGATTTATTGATAAAAATCTGGCCCGTGGATTCATTCGGCCAGCATCATCCCCTTTTGCAGCACCTGTCTTATTTTGTAAAAAAAAGGATGGGGGGCTCAGACTCTGCACGGATTACCGGGGACTTAACGCAGTGTCTGCTACCAATGCCTACCCGATGCCCCTCATCAAAGACCTACTGGCTGAGGTGGCGAAAGGGAAAGTGTTCTCTAAACTGGACTTAAGAGATGCCTATTTTCGGGTTCGTATTAGAGAGGGGGATGAATACAAGACTGCATTTAATACCCCGCTGGGGCAATTTGAATACCGGGTGATGCCCTTCGGGTTACAAGGGGCACCAGGGGTCTTCATGAACTTAATCAATGAAGTGTTACACCCCTATTTATTCAAAGGAGTGGTTGTTTATTTAGATGATATCTTGGTCTATACCCCGGATCAAGAATCCCACACTACCCTTATGCGGAAGGTATTGGAAAAGCTTTTAGAACACAAACTGTTTGTTAAGCTGTCAAAATGTGAATTTCACCAAGAGAGCATTGACTTTTTGGGATACCGCATATCCTCCGCGGGGTTGGAGATGGACCCAAAAAAGGTCCAGGACGTTTTGAGATGGGAACCCCCCAAAACCAGGCGCCAGCTCCAAAGTTTTCTCGGCTTCGCCAACTTTTACCGTCAATTCCTGCCACACTTCGCCCAAGTAGCCCTTCCCCTCACGGAACTTTTAAAAACCAAGGGGAGGGGATCTAAGGCTTCGGTCCCAGGAGCCCCGTTGGACTGGACTCCGCAGTGTCAACAAGCGTTTGAACAACTTAAAAGATTGTTCACGTCTGAACCCATACTAGCCCACCCTGATGAAACAAAGAAATTCGTAGTGCAAGTAGACGCATCAGACACTGCTATGGGTGGGGTGATTTTGCAAGAGAATGCTCAAAAGCAACTACAACCCCTGGCTTATGTGTCGAGAAAATTTAATGACACAGAAAGATTCTGGCCCATTTGGGATAAGGAAGCAGCGTCTATCCGTTTAGCCTTGATCACATGGAGACATTGGTTAGAGGGGTCCCGAATACCTTTTGAAATCTGGACTGATCATAAAAATCTTGAGGTATTGCGAAAACCCCGGAATCTAAATGCCAAACAGTTCCGGTGGGCTGAGTTTTTCTCCAAATTTCAGTTTACCCTGCACCACTTCCCAGGGAAAGCCAACCATTTAGCGGACGCTCTCTCTCGCCTTCCTCAGCATTTTTCTAAGAGGGTCGAAGTTCGGGAATCTATGTTCACCCCGGAACAATTAGTTGGTGCAGTTGTAACCCGTAAAGCTAAACAGGCACCTATAAGTCACATCCAGACATTGAATTGGGAAAAGCAGTTTTTATCTGACATCACCCCACCAGAGACAAGTGAGTTACAAGCCAGGGATGATGTAAAGTGTGATCCTAATGGCTGCTGGTACAAGGGAAATAAAATGTTTGTTCCAGAAGCTACCCGAGCCCAGGTTTTGCGCACAGTTCATGATTCAAAAGCTGCGGGACACTTTGGATATGTAAAATCCTTAAGGCTTCTGCAACGGAGCTTCTGGTGGCCCAGAATGAAGCAAGAGTTGTCTCGTTATATACAGTCCTGCCCAACGTGTAATCGTTGTAAAGCCAGACCAGGAAAACCTCCAGGCCTCCTACAACCACTACCCACCCCGAGCAGACCCTGGGAAGTAATCTCTATGGATTTTATCACTGATCTTCCCCCTCTAAACATATGACTGTTATTTGGGTGGTAGTGGACCTATTCTCTAAGCAAGCCCACTTCATACCGTTCCCCAGTATGCCAACAGCAAAAGGCCTGGCCAAAGCATTCATTCAACACATTGCCAAATTGCATGCATTGCCCCTCAAGATCGTTTCCGACAGGGGGGTTCCATTTGTTTCCAAATTTTGGTCTGAGCTAATGACTCTAATGGGTATTGAACGTGCGCTTAGTACTGCCTATCACCCTGAGACTGATGGCCAGACGGAGAGAGTGAACCAGACGTTAGAGCAATATCTAAGGTGTTTTTCTAATTATCAACAAGACAATTGGGTAGATTTGTTGCCATTGGCGGAGTTTGCTTACAACAATTCATGGCATGCTTCCACGAAAATGTCACCATTCAAAGCTGCCATGGGCTATGACAGCCCCCTCTTCCTTTCTTAAAACCTGGGGAGACTGGTGGGAAAGCCTCGACATGGTGTCAAACTCTCCGTGACTCCTGGCCCCTAATTATCGAGACTTTGAATGAGGCCAAGGCACAATATAAAAAACAAGCAGATAAGAAACGGGCCGGGGGATGGAACTTACAACCGGGAGACTCTGTCTATCTCTCGACTAAGAATCTAAGACTAGCGCAACAATCCAGAAAATTGGCGTGGAAATATATTGGTCCTTTCCGAGTGCTAAGATGTGTGAATCAAGTAACTGTACAACTAGACTTGCCTAAGTCTCTTAAAGCAATACATCCAATTTTCCATTACAGCCTTCTCAAGCCGGCCTTTCCCCCAACTAAAGAGCATCCTGAGACGTTGGATCCTCCCCCCTCTGATGGTTGACGGTGAAGAGCACTATGAGATCGCTGATGTTTTGGACTCTAAGATACTTCGTGGACAACTTATGTACCTGGTGCAATGGGTACACTTTGGGCCCCAATACAGGGAATGGGTGAAAGTTTCTGATATCAATGCACCTGATCACCTTAGAAACTTTCACGCTCGATACCCTGATAAACCTGGGGGCCCCTATTCGCTCCTTCCTGAGTGGTGGGTGGGTGGAGTTTTGGGAGGGGCAGAATGTCAGAAAATGATGTCTTTGATGTTTCTCACTGCATCCATTGTGTTATGTTTCTACCCCGCTTTGCGCTTGCGTAGCTATGCAGCCTGAAACGTGGGAGCTTCTTCCCTGCCGCTTTTCCTTATCACGGTGGCCTTGAATGTAGGCTTTGAACTATTCTTGTTTCGCTGAGAATTTTCCAGTCCTGGGAAGGCAAGGGGAGGGGGGGAGTAGTCTCCCGCTTATGAAGTATTTCTCCCGCCGGGAGTTCCCGCGCGAGTGCTCAAGTTTTATTCGCTAGGCGCTTCATTGCATCACACTATAAGTTAGCCGGCTTTGCTTTGCTCCCCATTCCTGACAATGACCTCCTACTGTGGGTTTTAGCAAGTTAATCCTAATAAACCTTTCTTTGTGCAAGAATGACTGGATCTACTTGATTTTACACCTGACAATGGCTGGGGAATGCTGGACAGATGTGCCTGTGTGAACGTCCCCTTTAATCTGCTTGTGAAATGTTGCCTAAACACGCCTCTCTCAGGGCAAACTGCCAGTCTCAACTCGGCCACTAATAGCAAAGTCAGCCAAATTTCAGAATACTTAAATCTGGTGACTGGAGATGTGAACAGGCAAGGCAGCTATTTCTACAAACCTGAAAAGGGCCCCAGGTTTGCAGAAACATGTGAAATCTTAAAAAATATATATACTGGAGGTTTTTTTAAAAAAATGGTAACAGGAGCACTTGTAGCTTTAAGCAACAGATTCCCTCAGATGCTGTTGCTAGGCAACCACTACTCCGAGCTGGGTTTCTTTAGGTAAAAAAGCAGAGGGAGAGGGCAGGGTCCTTTCCAGCCTTATTTTGGCCTTTGAGGGAGAGCACATTGGGGCCAGGCTTGGCTAGGATCAACCATATTCAACACTTTACAAAGACATTCAAATTTTTCTTTGGTCAGTGGCTTAGTTGAAATGTCAGCCACCATTTTCTCTGTGTGACAATGTTCAATCTCTATTAGCTCCTTCTGGTACAAATATTTCACAAGTGCACATGTAATACCAATAGGTCTACTTCTGACTGTGGTGCTTTCTCCCTTATATATAGTAATACAAGGCTGATTGTCCTCAAACTTAAGTACAGGTAAAGGTTCTCTTATTCCAAAGTCCTTCAATAACTGAAAAATCCATTCAAGTCTACTGCAGGCACTTGCTGCTGAAACACACTCAGCTTCTTCTGTAGACTGCACCACAACAGTTTGCTTTCTACTAGTCCAGTCTTAGTCCATCTCCATAGAAGAATAGACATCTGCTTGTTGACTCGAAATTGTTTGATTCTTTTCCCCAATTGGTGTCCATATATCCAACTAGCCTTGGCTCTTCAGATGGTGCAGTTTTCAGTTCTAGGTCCATTGTTCCTTTCAGATACCTTGCTAGTTTCTTTATTGTGCTCCAATCTTAATGGATAGGCGAACTCACTTTTCTGCATAAGATGCCAACTGCTGCTGTGGTGTCAGGCCTCGTGGTTTTGCTCAAATAGAGAAGTTTTCCAACTGCTTCTCTATATCCTCCAATGTCTTTGAGAGGTCTTCCTTCCTTTTCCTTTAGATATCAAAATTCAAGTGGTATGGATGGCGCTTTGCAGTTTTTCATACCAACAGATTCTATAAAGTCCATAATTTCTCATTTCTGGCATAGAAGAAACGTTCCATCCTTGAGTCTTTCAATTTGTATTCCAAGGTAGTGTTTTACATCTTCAAGCTGTTTGACTTCTAATTCCTTGTTCAGACCATCAGCTATTTCTTTAATATCCTCTCTGTTTTGACAAGAAATAATCAAATAATCAATTTAAATAAGAACGTACTGGTATTGCCCGTTTTTAATTCTAGTGTACAGACAAGGTTCAGCTTTCCCTTGCTCAAAGCCTTGTTTCTACAATAGTCCTGTAATTTTGTCATACCAAGCCTTTGCTCCTTGTTTTAGACCATAGAGTCCTTTGTTGAGTCTCTAAATATAATTTTCTTGTCCTTTGACTTTGAAACCCTCAGGTTGTTCTATAAATATTTCCTCAGCTCTCCATTGAGGAATGCAGTCTTTATATTGAGATGCTCTACAATCATGTCTCTTGATGCTGCAACACTAAGGAGTGTTCTGAACATTGCTTGGTTGATAACTGGAGCAAAAGTCTCAAAGTAGCCAGTCCCATATTCTTGTGAATAGCCTTTGGCTACTAGGCATGCTTTGTATAGTTCTACAGTCCCATCATCAGGGCTGGCTCACTCACTAGGCGAGCTAGTCACTCGCCTAGGGCGCCGGCCCTGCAGGGGCACCAAAATGCCCCCCACCCCCCCTGTGAAAAGCCCCCCCAGGCCGCCCAACGCCAGCAGCCCGGCTTTCCTGGGTGCCACGTCACCACCCCTGGGAGGGAAGGGGGGGGCGTTCTAAGTCCACCCCTTCCCTGGCTCTCCCAAGTGCCTAGCGGCTGCAAGCTGAATATATCAAAACAACAGCAGAATGGATAAAGTATTATTGTTAACTATATATTATTGAATTCAATAGAAAAAAAAATTATTACTGAATGACCAAGGAAATGTGGCTCAAAGTGATGAGGACTAGTTTTTGAGAACAAAATGCAGCCACTGGAAAATCTAATCCAAGACCACAGGTATTTTTCAACCATGTTTCTAAAGACTAATTGACATTAACTGTTCTCTAGTGCTATGGATTGTGCCTCAATATTCCAAGAACTGTGGAGCTCACAATCATGACCTCACAGCTGGGAAATTTTAATACAAGTTTCCATTTGAAAATATGAGCACTCCAGCATCTAACTACAGTTGTCAACAAGCCTCTATTTAGTTTCTTTCTCCTTCCGGTCTGCAGTTCAACATCTTAACCTCTGAGCCACCGTGTTCCTCTTTGTTCAATACAATTATAAAGTTGTATTAATTTCTATCAAAACAAAGATTTGTTATACCGGCAACAGAATGTTTTAAAGTCATACAGCAGAAAAACAAGAAAACTATCTTAACTATCTAACATGCTTTCAGCACTTGCGTTTGATGACACAAACCTTAAGTCCAAGAGTCAAAGTCCACAGGTGATAAATTTTCTATGTCGCTATCTATTGCATATCAGGGTCCAGGCCTCAGTCCATAAGAATCCAAGCTAGCTTTCTTTTCCAGGTTCTTAGCTCAATTATAGTTTTCTGGCCAAGCAGCATCAGGTAATAATGACATCCAATCAGTGCATTGTCTTACTGGAACCCTCTAGAAAATTACCTCTCACTCCTGATCTCCTCCCCTCCCTAACCTGTGGGCCACAGGTTCTCACGGAAAGCTAATTACCACTTTCCAGTTCTGGCCTTGAAGATGATAAGGTCTATGTAGGCGAAGAGACTGCAGGATGAAACAAGCCCGTTACCATTCAAATTAACCCTTGAGGGGGAAAGCCAGGGGTGCTTTGCCTTACAGGGGACTATTATTTTCAATAGCATTAGCCACCAATATTTCATGGTGTCAGGGCTTTAGAGGAATTTATGAGACCTTTAATCCATCCTCACCATCATGGCATGACCAACTCCAATTAAATGCTTGCTTTTTAGCTTCTTTTCAGCATTCTGTCTACCACTAATCATTCTTGAACATTAAATCTATTATGAAAGAAGAGTTATAGCATCATGATTAGTAAGACCGAGGACACAGACTCTGCTGGAAGAGTCCTCTTGGATATCATCTGCCTAATTAAACTGGCAAACACGTGGATGAAACACTCAGCTGTGTAAATCTCCAAAAAGAAGGGAGAACTCCAGGGGTTGTGTCACTCTACTTCCTGTCACACAAGAATATCTTTCTGCAGGCACTTTAAGATCCCATTGACTCCCTGCCCCCAAATTCCCTCAGCTCCTGGCATCCCACTTCCATCACTATACCAATAACAGAGGGGGGAATACCTGAGAACTAGAGCACTAGCCCCTTTTAAACTGGGAGCTGACCATTAAGGAGGCAGGGCTAGGGATGCCAGCCCCCAGGTGGGACCAGGGGATCCACTGGGATTACAGTTTATCTCCAGAATACAGAGATCTGTTCCCCTGAAGAAAATGGATGATTTGGAGAGTGGACTTGGTGGCATTGTATACCACTGAGGTCCCTGTCCTCCCTAGGTTCCATCCCCAAATCTCTAGGAGTTTCCCAGCCTGGCTCTAGAAACCCTACCTCCCCATCCCCCAACAGTGGCCAGAGGGGCTGTCACGTGTATATACCTCCCTTTCCATACTGTGTCCCTGTCTACACTAAATGCATACCAGCTTAACCTTACTTTCAGCTCCGCTGTTATTCTCCAGGATCTTGATGGTCCTCCCAATTATCTGGACTCCACACTTTATTGTGTATCCATCCTGTTTCCAAGGATTAAAGTATCTTTTGTAGTCCTGGGAAGAGGCTTCACCACAATCATCAGTTTTGCACAGGATATAAGATGTGCCAGTGCAGAGGTTTGTGCTCAATTCATAGCATAAGGAATTATTCATATGTGAGGCATCCTTCACAGTCACCCTATTAATAATTGTTTTGGATTCTTGCCATACAAAAATTGATTTCCCCATTCCCTTACTATGACAAAATCTATTCCTAATGGATATTAATGAGCAAATGGCAGCCACCCAATAGTTAAATTCAGGGAACCAGATTTTGGTTGAGCTTGGTAGCCAACTATCATTTCCAGCAGCAAGAAAAATGTATCTCTTCTTGCTCTCTTCCTCTCTGATTCACACAAGTAAAATAAGTGCTGTTCTTTTGTACTGTTTGGGTTTTACAGGGGATGACCAGCAAGCAAGGTGTTTATCATATTGCAGTAAACCCTGTCCTCCAAAGCTACATTCTAGAACAAATAGCACCCAGGTACCATTTTGAAAGTGGCATTTGTTGTTTCCTGATGTTGCTGACAATTGCTCAAATATATATTAACTAGGAATAAGGCCCATTGTGGAAATAAATACAACGGGCTCTAGAAAGAGGCTCTGGGAGAGTGCCCCGGCTTTGGGCACTCAGTGACAATTTGCTGTGGCAATCTCAGCAGGGTATAATGACAGAGTCCACCATTTTCTCCAGAGGAACTGATCTTTGCTACCTGAAGACCAGTAGTAATTTTGAGTGATCTCCATCCCACCCCCAAGATTGGTAACAGTGGCTCCTCAGGAGGGAGTGGCTGGTTTGGAGGGTGGAGTCTATGGCATTGTACCTGTCTGAGGTCCCACCCCTCCTCAACACTCACCCTCTCCAGGTTCGACCCCTCAAATCTCCAGGAATTTCCCAACCTGGAGTTGATAACCCTATCTCCCTTCCAGCCAACCATCAACCTACCTTTAGTTTTCCATCTCCTCCTCCCTCCCTCCTAGAGGCAGATGTAATTTTGAGTGATCTCCAGCCCCCACCTGGAAATTGGCAACAATGGTTCCCCATCAGGGAATGGCTGGATTGGAGGGTGGAGTCTATGGCATCGTACCTGTCTGAGGTGCCACCCCTCTTCAAACCTCACCCTCTCCAGGCTCCATCCCTCAAATCTCCAGGAATTGCCCACCTGGAGTTGGCAACCCGATCAGGACTGGGCCCAATGAATTTTCTCCCAAAGGCCAACATAGGTGTGGAAAGGGCCTTTTACTGACAGAGGAGAAAGTACAGGTGCCAACTCTGATTAGGGAAATACCTGGAGATTTGGGGAGGTGGATCCTGTGGAGGGCAGCATTTGGGGGGGGGGTGGAAGGATTCAGCAGGGTATAATGCCATACAGTCTACCCTCCAAAACAACCATTTTCTCCCAGGGAAACCTCTCTGTCATCTGGAGGTCAATTGTAACATTGGGAGATCTCCATGTCCAACCTGGAGATTGGCAACCCTAGGGGAAAGTCAGCCGCACAGCGGGGAGTTGAAGAAAATGGTTTGACGGTTGCTGGCCCACCTCGTTAGCCAGCCAGCCATGCTGAAGCTAAGCAGGAGAAAGAGCCCTTTTCCTTTTATTCTGACAGGAAAGTGGCCATTGGGGAGGGGGTTATGCTGAAAGTCCTTTTTTTTTTTTTACTCACAGAACCAAACTTGGCTGCCTACCAACAGCCACTGAGGGGACAGTCCCTCACAGGAGTCAAGACAACTGTCTTCCTCAGGGGAGAAAGCTATCTGCCAGGGGGAGTGGGTGGGGAAGAGGAGCAGACCCAGCACCCGGCCAATGGCACGCGAGTACTCTTGAGTGGCGGCTGATGGGCCAATGGCTGAGGGAGGGCATTTTACAGCCAATGGGAGCTCATGGAATCTTATGAAACCAAAAGATAATTATTATAAGGAGAGATGCTGCGGTGGAATAAACAGGAAGACTTAAATATCTGGTTACCTCTATGGCTAAGTTACACTAACATTTTTATACTATGTTCTATACTAAAGAAATTAGAGTTGTCTTGCTGGATCTGATTAGAAGTTTGTCTCCTCCAATATTATCTTCAAAATGTATTCATTAATTACATTTTTATCCCATCAGTTCTGCAGGGAGCTCAGAACACAAGAAGAGACCTGCTAGATTAGACCAATGGTCCATCTAGTCCAGCATCCTGTCTCACACAGTGGACAGCCAGTTAGGTTGTATTCTACTAGTTGAAAAACAATGTACTATATGAGGCCTTACATCCCTTGTAGCTCAGAAGCCCAGGGTGGTTTACATGGTTCTTCCAGTCTTCATTTTATCTTCATAACAACCTTGCAAGGTGTGTTACGCTGGAAGACAAAAACTAGCCCAAAAGTCATCCAGTGAGTGTTATTGGTGAGCTGGGATGTCAGTCTGGACCTCCCTAGTTCTGTTCCAGCACCTGACATCCCAAAGGTCATCAGCAGAAAGCTATCTATTCTTAGTCGCCCGCCTCTGAACTTTTTTTTTTGACACTATGGGTATAAACAATCACAATACCCAGCAGAAATAAATTCTATACATTGAATGAGATGCCTGGAGCACTGGACAGCCTTGAATTTTGAGGCTTAAGTGAAAAAAAACATTTCATACTCCTTTCTACTCAGTTCATCATTTTATATACATTTCATGTCTCCCTCACTTCCCTCATATTCATAACCCAGGGGACAGGACAGCCCTACAAGATTTGTGTGTCTCACCCTTCTCCATTTCTTGGAAAGATGACAACAGAACAAGTGCTTAACTAACTTTAGCCCTTATCATTAGAATGAACTGAATCATTCTCACAAGTTTTCACCTGTTTTTTTTTCAGCCGTTGCCCCCAGATTTGGAACTCATTTGGAACTCCCACACACACACACACACACACACCAAAAACACCACGTTGCTCTCTCACTCCTTGCCCAATGATTCTTCGGCTGGAAGGGCGGGGTAGAATAAATAAATAAATTCTAATATCACATGTCAGGTTGCTAAATTTTGTGCATTAATTTTCAAATCACGGGAATTGCACCTTAAAACCTCTTAAATTTGAATTTTTATGATTGTATTTTATGTCTGACTGAACTGGCCTAAAGACTATAATAATAAACTACTACTACTACTACTACTACTATTGCTTCAGATCTTTAAGATGTTTTTGTTTTAGAAGGCTTGGAAGTAAGTTGGATAATATATTCTTATACTGCCGTTAATGAATTGTGTTGATTTTATTGCTAATGTTCTCATATATGTGTGACTCAGTGTGGTGTTGGACTAAACAGGCCCTGGTTCAGATGCCTTATCTGCAGCCATACAGTTCGCAAAATTATTTGCAGTAGCCTGAACAACCTCTCTCAGAGTTGTTGGGAAGGGGAAAGATAACCTGATCCATCAAAGCTATCTTGAACACCTTGGAAAGAGGATACGATATAATTGTAATGAATGTAGTAATGCTGTTTAGTTGTTTTTTTATTTCATTATGCTGATGTTTCAGAGTTTGGGGGGTTGCATATTGCTAACAATTTTGAATGTCATCTGACAGAAAGGCCAGATATAAGAATTTTAAACTAACTTACAATCAGTGGCATAGAGTTATTTCAAAATACAGTCAAGGAGAGGCTGTCTGATCCCTAGAGATACAGATCTGAAAATGACTTTTCTTAAGGAAAAAAAACTTTGATACAAAACCAATGTGTGGAATTATAACTCATCAGGTAATTAAACACTATATGTTATTCTGGCTTAAACACAGAACTGAATTTCCTTACTCATTACTATTTCCAATAGTTCTACAGGATCCACTTTTAAGAAACTTTAACTGGCTGTTCCTAACATCTTTTATCATACTATAACCTTGTATTGATATGTTAATTTTCTTAAACTTCAGACTACTTCTTCCTGATTATTTGTATTTATTCTACTTCATTGCTTGGTTTATCTGTACCTCCAGAGAGGCTGGAATCTCTGAGCCCCCTCATAATCCATTATGTGTAAAGACTAATTTTGTTCCAGCTCCTTACACAGATAATTACACTTGAAAAAAAAGTGACAGGATTCACAGTACACATTTTTCTCTCAATTCCTCTTCCCCCGCTTCTATAATTTTCCCTAGAATTCCCAACATGGTTTCCTCATCACATATTTGAAGTCATGAGCTCTGACTGACAAAAGCTCATGTTGAAATAAACATTAGTCTTTATGGTACCACTGGACTTTTATTTTGTGATAGCAAACATGGCTACCCTTCTGCATTGTCCAATGACAAATCTATTCATATGCAAGTGATTCCCCCAATTCTGACAAACTTGTAGTAAGGTTACAACCAAGTTCTAAGTTGCATTCTACCAGTTGAAGAGCAATGTTCTATATGACCTGTGGCTCTTAGCCTGGGGACTGGGCCTGGGGACTCTGCATCACTCAAGATACCTTTAAACCACTAACCAGTTATGAAGGCAGAAAGCCAATAGGGGATCAGGGCCTATCCGGTGTTTTGAAGAGAGTGCCACATGTGCAATTATCTACCCACTGGGTGGAAATCATGGATGTGTGCTTGCTGCATGGATAAGCTGAGGTAGAAAGAAAGGTTTGGGGAAGAGACCTTCAGAGACTTTCCAGAACAGACCCATTCCTGTGCTGACAGGTCTTCTGCTGTTCTGTAGAGAGTCTTGAGGCCAGAGGACATCAGGCTGAGGAGGAGGGATGTGATCCCTTATTCTTTTTTTGGGTTATGGACCAATATCCTCTTGTAATGAGGATACCCCTGAGGGACTGGGGGGGAGGTAAGCTTCTGGTAGTGGGTGATTCATTCATTAGGAATATAAAGAATGGGATCTGTGACAGGTGTTTTGACCACATGGTGACTTCCCCGCTTCATGTGAAGGTTGCAGACATCACATGCTGTCTAGATAGGATGATAGATAATGCTGGGAAGGAGTCAGCAGTCATGGTACGCCTTGGTACCAATGACATTGGGAAATATAGTTGGGTGGTCCTGAAGGAAAAATTTAGGTTACTAGGCAGAAAGTTAAAGGCCAGGACCTCAAAGGTACATTCTCAGAAGTGCTGCTGGTTCCATGAGCAGGGCCAACTAAGCTGGGCAAGCACAGATCAGAGGTTTCAATGTGTGGAGGAGAAAGTGGAAAGGTTTAGATTTGTTAGGCACTGGGTAACTTTCTGGGACAAGCTGAACCGTACAAAAGAGAACCAGACTGCTGGTGATTAATATCAAAAAGGTGGCAGAGCAGCTTTTAAACTAATCCTGGGGGGAAAGTTGACAGGAGCTGGGGAGCCTCCAGTTCAGGGCAAGTCTGTCCAAAGAGTCACAACAAATCCAAGGAAGGAGGGAGGGATTTTGCAAGCTCTGTGCAAGGAAAGGAAACACAGGAAGGCAGGTAAAAGGGTAGGGGGGGGACCTCTTGTAACTGACATGACTAGTTTCCAAGGCTGAAAAATCCCTCCCCCCACCATTGCTTCTAAGTTTGGTAAACATTTTGATTGAGCAGATTGTCTAGAAATGCATCCATTCATGAACCTCGAAGAAAAGCTTGAAAGTTCATGGAAAGTTTGTGCTGGTTGACCTGCCATGAACTTCACAAACCAGCCCACATCAGTGTCATAAACTTTAGTTCATGAGCCAGTCCAAGCCCACCTCAGTGGCTGCTGCTGTTAGATGAACAGGCAGACCTCTCTGTCCCAAACACCTCCTGCCTTCTGTTCTGTATCTCAGATGCTGTTTCAGGGATTACATTTTCTACAATGCACAGGGCACAGCATATACTAATTTTCCATATTATATATAATATATACATAATATAGAATATAAAGTACTGGGTGGGGGGAAGAGAAGAAAGGAGAGTAGGAGCCAAGTAAGATGGACTGGAACAAACAGGGGAAATGGCTTTGGTGGCTTTGGGAAAGCCTGTGGTGCTCCTGCTAACATCATCAGTGGTGTCATAAGCTTTCCAAGATAGTTTAGAATTGGAAGTAGACTCTGAAAAAATGAACACTTTGTCAGCTTTTTAACAAAAACTTCATTTAATATAGTTAATTCCAAATCAAGCTTAAGGGAGAGTGAATAATTGTTTTGGCAAATGTGTTTTAATATGCAATCTGTGTTATATGTACATCTTATGTTGGGGTTTTTACCAGCTGCCTGATTCGGCTCTTGTCTGTGGTATCAAGTACTGTTAACCTGAAAGTTTGAACTCTGAGTGACAAAAAGGAAATACCTTATTTTAAGGTGTCAGCTTCTAATGTCTTTCAATTACTTCGAGCAGCCAGTGGGTTAGTCACAAAATTTTATTTGAATATTCACCTTTGAAGTGGCTAAATTACTCATATTAATAAACACACTTTTTCTGTACACAGCTAAGATACAGCAGTCTTTCCATTCTGACTGATGAAGAGATGTGCAGAGTTGAAAAATTTGCATAGTCTCAAACAGAAGATGTTTCAGTGAAAGGCCACCTAACTGGGAATTATTCCATTTAATCTCATTTCTGCTTTGTTTAATTATTGGCACATTAACAATTCCTCAGTATTCCAAGATTTACAAAAACTGCATTTTTTAAAAAATCAAATGCTAAAACTTAAAAACATGTACACTGTTATTCTGACATCAACACATCAATAAATAGCTAGAACTTCTGCTTTTTAACAAAAACATATATGTTTTCATGCAAAATAAGGCTATAATAATCAAAATCACATACTGGGAAGTCCCACAGAATGTTTCTTGTACTTGCCTCATTAAAATAACTGGGAGTAATACTAACAGATAAGCTGTTTCACATCTTTCATTTCATTTCAAAAAAGTTTTTACAAGATCAGTTCACAATGGATTGCATCCAAGGACTAGTTTTAATACCTGGTTTTTGGCCACAGTCAGACATGTCTTTAGATATGACTCAGCTGCGAATGCCTGATGGATCTAAAGGGCATGATCAGACAGCCATCGGCACCCTGTGCTGCCTTACCACATAAGCAGAGTTAAAAGACAACGGGGAAAGTCCAGTCCTAATGCTTGCCAAGAGGCCACAGACGGACTTTCCCCTGTCTGATCACTCAAGCATGCTCTCAAGTCGTTGGGATGGTTGGTACCTTTTCCCCCCCTCACTTAGCAGTATGTGCATAATCGCATACTCCATAAGGAACCCTCTGTGCGGAGGTGCAATTCCTTGTTTATGCACATGGGAAACAAAAGACAAAAAAAAACCACTCACCCACATGTGCCATCTAACGGGCTGAGCCCACAGCTACAAAGAATGTGTGCTTGCACAACATCATGACAATTTCCACCGGGGGAAATAGGCTCGCTTCTCCTCCACACCAAATAGCACATCTGATCGCAGCCTAAGTCTTTCCATTTTGCATAGTTGAATCCTAATTACCCCACAGAGTTCCAAATTATAGATGCAGCATAAAAAAGTGTGAATTTTATGAATGCCCATTTTACATTTTCAAGAATTTTTTAGTAGTCAGTAATGAGAAAATTTCAGGGACTTTGGACATGGGAGTTGGACATGGACATGGAGTCTCCAGGTTTTGTTTTGTTTTTAAAATTTACTTGCTTTTAATACAATCATTTAAGTCCCTCCTCCCCAGCAGTACCAAAGATATTTTCTCAAAATGACACTAATAATGCTCTTTGGTCTGGAATGTGTCACTTTTGAATGGCATTAGTGCAAAAGACACACCAGAATACAAATAGAAAGCTCTACCCAACCTGCATTTATGATTTATAGACTTGAGAAATGCAAAAACAGATTTAATAATCATTTGGGGAAATAGCCAGTAGTCGGGGGTTATTATCCATAACCCACTATCAGAAATTGTTATCCCCTCAGCTGTTATGTAATCACATACATTTTTAAAAATCAGTTTCCTTATATGAAGCCAGATGAGCAGCACATTTAGTCCCATACTATCTACCCTGACTGGCAGTAGCTGTTAGACGTTCTCAGCCATTTCCTGGAGATATGCCATTCATTGAACCAATGATGTGCAAGGATGTGCAAAGCATGGGCTCTTCCCCTGAACTCTGGCTGCCTTCTCTCCCTATTTGATCTGAAGCATATGTTTCTAATCCTTTGCCCACTTAACCTGGAAGTAGGCCCCATTTAATAAACTGAGAAATATTTATTAGTAAACATGCATAGGACAGCACAACAAGGCACTGCTTTAAGGAATATTGCTTAAAGAGACCACCAATTACTGTGGAAGAAAGCATAAAAGGCAGAGGCTGGTTAGCAATACATTTCATCAGTACAATTTTGCTTCAGTTCAACTACTACACAGTCTGTTTTCATTGTATTTTCGGTGTGCCCTCTGGAATGTATCCATGTTAAATTAAGAAAAGTAAATCTGCAAAACAAGTACCCAAAGAATAGTGTTTTTTAAAAAAATTCCAGTGAGTGTATTTCATATTAAGTGCCATATCAGCTTAAAAGCTTCATATCAGTAAAGTCCTGAACCCACATTTATTTGAAAAGAAATCGGTATTAACTTCAAACAATGCATCAGTCACTTCTGTTTAGCAGACACTTTTTATATCCAGTGCCATACATATAGCAGCATGTTTTATGTCTCAAGATCTGACATTGTGCCTAACCTTAAACCTGCCTAATTCTCATTAAAACCGTCCTTGCATTGCATCACCTATGGCTCCCCATACATCAAAGACAAATTCATCTGGGAATGCAAAATCTCCTAGAGCTTCATCAAGAGCAACTGCAAACTCATCTGGGTTGTTCTTGCCTTTTCCAGCTTCTACCATTGTTGCTGCTGAAAACAAGAAGAGAGAACATAATGAGCTATGCAGGTCCATCTAGTCCAGCATACTGTTTCACAGAGCAGCCACCCAGATGTTCTGGGAAAGCCTACAAGATAGGCACATTTACTTATATCTATAATTTTGATTTGTGAATCACTCTATCCCTAAATACTCTGGGCTTTGAGCAATGAACAACAATGATAAAATACATTAAAATAAATTACATCAAGATAAAACATTTCTAACAATAGTCAGTTTAAATACAACAGTTCACAGATGGCGTTATCAATTTCTCAACTGTGTCACTGATTCCTATAAACAGGGGAGACAGAGCTGGAAGGAAGAGGGGGGGAGAAAGGAAGAGTGAGTGCCAGCCAAGATGGTACCCATCGCTGTCCTTAGCCAAAGGCCTGGCAGAACTTCTCTGCCTTACAAGCCCTGCAGAACTGCATCAGGTCCCACAGGGCACAGATGAGAAGAAGAGACTGGATTTATACCCCACCCTTCACTACCTGAAGGAGTCTCAGAGTGACTTACAATCTTCTTTCCCTTCCCTTCCCCTCCCCACAACAGACACCCTGTGAGGTAGGTGGGACTGAGAGAGCTCTGACAGAACTGCTCATGAGAGAACACCTCTGTGAGAACTTGTGACTGACCCAAGGTCACACCAGCAGCTGCCTGTGGAGGAGTGGGGAATCAAATTGGGTTCTCCCAGGTTAGAGTCCATGCCCCTAAGCACTACACTAAACTGGATCTTATGTTATTTGGCAGAGAGTTCCACCAGGCAGGGGCCAGGGCTGAAAAGGCCCTAGCCCTGGTCGAGGACAGCTGGATGTCCTTTGGGCCAGGGTCCACCAGTAAATTGTTCTCAGCAGAGCAAAACACTCTCCAGGGGATACACTGGAAGAGGTGGTCCCGGAGGTACATAGGTCCCAGACAAGGCCTTAAAGGTCAGTACCAAAACCTTGAACCTGACCCAGAATTCCACTGGGAGCCAGTGCAGCTGACACAGCACAGGTTGAATGTGTGCTGCCCGTGGCGTTCCAGTTAAGACTTAAGCTGCTGCATTCTGGATCAGTTGGAGTTTCCAGAGAGTCTCAAGGGGAAGCCAGCATAAAGCCATTTGGAGGTGACTGTTGCATGAATTCCTGTGGCCAGGCCAGGACAAGACAGGAAAAGGGCCAGTTGCTGCACTTGGTTCAGATGGAAAAATGCCAGCTTGGCAATGTTCGTGACCTGGGCCTCCATAGATAAGGCGGTATCCAGGACCACACCCATACTCCTGATGGACCAAAGTCTTGTCTTGCTGTTAGCTTCAGGCATCTGGAATTCAAATAGGCAGCATCCTAAATCTGGAATTTCCAAATGGAGTTAGGTTTACCTAGTGCATTTTCAGGGGCCTGAATATGAAATAAAAATTAACTGGCCATTTAAGGCACTGGAAGATCAATCCTAAGCATGCCTACTCAGAAGTAAGTCCCTTGTTCTGCTATGGGCCATTCTCCCAGAACAGTTTCCTTAGGATTGCAGCCTAACTGGATTAGGCCTGTTCAAAACCTATAGCCTATGAACTGGCTAAATGCAAATATGAACAAACAGCACCACCACCTTTCAGAAAATCCCCAGTGACTTTAAAGAGAAAGCTCATACAACAGCTCTGAGGTCAAAATTTCCCAAGGGGTGGTAGCTAATGGCAAAGAGCCCTAAAATGGATTAAAGACTGAAAATACAGTTGCCCATAGGTGTTCATACAATCTCAAAAACTTAACAGGAGGGATATAAAGATGAGAGTAAGCCTTTTAATTGGGTAAAAAGGCAAGAGTAAACTGGTGTACTTCCATCCTGTGAGTCATGGGAATGTAGATAAATGTGCTGAAGTTAACAGAGTTTTCAATCTAGGCAGGGCTCTTTTTGTAGCAGGAACTCCTTTGCATATTAGGCGACACACCCCCAATGTAGCCAATCCTCCAAGAGTTTACAGAGCTCTTCTTACAGGGGCTACTGTAAGCTCTTGGAGGATTGGCTACATTAGGGGTGTGTCACCTAATATGCAAAGGAGTTCCTGCTACAAAAAGAGCCCTGAATCTAGGTATGGAAGAGTCAGGTTGGCTGGAAACAGTCCATGCAGCTTCCCAGGGGGACAAATAGCACCATGCCTTTTCTCCCAAAGGGGAACCAAAGTGGCTTATATTGTTCTCTTCTCCCCCAAATAAATACATACATAAAATGAATGAAATATACAATGAAAAAGAAAAAGAATAAAGTATGTAACAGGAGAAAAAATGTCTAATATTCAACTTTTATTGAAACAGTTACTAGACTCAAATGTATTTCAGACTCAAGCATTAGGTTTGCCTGTCTGAAAAGAAACTACAAAATTAGATCGGAAGTTTCCCAAACACTAAAAACCTATTTCTAATAAAGTTATTTTATAATAATCAGAGTTTTAGAATCAACTTTATTTTCCCTCTAGTAATTACATTTACTAAGACCCTTTTTGTAGTCAGATATATTATGGTCCTCATTATTTTAAAACACCAAAAGGCTGATTTTAGTAATATGTAGTTATTCAGTGGTCAAGTACTGACCTCTAGTGATCATTGACTGAAGTGCTTTAGCATGGTAGATGTTTATGTAAATGATGGTAGATGTTTATGTAAATCAATCTTTTCTCATACATATAAATAATTGATTAAAATATGATGCAATTCTACATTTGATTACAGAACTATAGGTATAGTCAGTGAGACCAAGAACTGGTTCATATGTTCCAATATGTGGAAAAACCTGCTCATACAAGTAGCCTACCTCAGTGAGCAACAGAACATTAGAGGTAGAACTTGCTGTCAGACTGGCCTTGCACAAGAGATTATTGATTTTTTTTATTGAGAAACTGCTCTTCTCTGTGAAACATTTCAATAAGTGGTTTAAATATTCAAAAAGGCAACCAGAATCTGTCGTTCTGAAGACCGAGAAGAGTCAGATGAGCATATAGACTCCTTTTAAACAACAAGCATTCATGTTTTTCTCTGAGGACTGCCCTTGTTATATCTGAAGCAGGGCGACAGGGTAGCGGCAAGTGAATGCGGGTATGTGGCCTCCCTTTAACAGTCCTTGGGTGAAAGATTAAGTCCTTTCGGCCCATGGGCCTCCCTCGGACTGAACTCAGGTTCAAAGAAGAATAGAGTAAGAAGTACTGTGATTGGTTTTGAACCTATATATTTTGTTTTAATTTTGTGATTATGTTGAAAAGTTTTGCTTAAAATATTTAAAATGCAGCATAGGTTAATACTGAGTAGAAGAAAGAAAAGAAGCTTTTATTGTAGATTGTTAAAGCAATTAAAAATGTATATGTATATCTATTAAAAAACAAAAGAAGAAATTGTGATGTAAGAAGTATGTATATATTACTAGCTAAAATTGTAATCTTTATTTGTAATTCAGTTCTTCAATAAAACAAAATGCAAAAAAAACCCTCTACTTCCTCTGCCCACCCTGCCAATGGCTCATATTTCCTGCAGCAACTGCATGTCAGTGCCATTTATGATTAGCAGCCATTGATACCATTACACATCGATCTAGGGTTTCCAAGTCCCACCTGGCAACTGGCAGGGGGGCAGCAGGACTTAATAGCAGCAGGATGAAGGCTTAGCCCAGCTTTGCAGTGATGTCATTTCCAGTGCACATCAGAAGTGATGTTATCACATTGCCAGCAATGCGAGACACTCTGGAATTTGGGGGGGAAACTCTGTGGTAGAAGCTGGTTTTACCCGATGTCACTGGAACACAATTATATCAGTTCTGGTGCACTTTGGATGTGATATCACTGTGTTGCTGGTGACATCACTGCTATGCAGGTCTAGGCCTCCCCCATTTCCAGTAAGTCCCCCTGCTAGCCAGCTGATCAATGGATGGAGGGGGTGACTGGGGGCAGGGGACCCTACACCTCCTATGGGGGCTTGGCAGCCCTAGATAGGTCTAATACTTTTGATGGCTTCTAAATAGGATTGTAGCACTTAAACTGGCCCTCATTTATACCATATGTTAAACAGATGATGTTGGATCCAAAAAACCACCTTTTGCTGATAGGAGACACTTCTGCCAGTAGAAAGAAAAAATGATATTTTTGCCAATTCTCCCATCCCATTACACTTCCTATCCCACTTTATCCCCCATACTGTTTGTGAAGGTCCCATGTCCCAACATGAGCAGTAATTTCCAAAAGCTTAGTGGGCTGTGATGAGAAGCAAAAAAATGGAAAATTCTGCTCTGTTAACAGAGCTCTGTAGGTGGTTCTGTGGATCCAGCTCTTTAAATGCAAGTTCCATTGGTCATAATGGGACCGACTTCCAAGAGAAATGTGTTAATACAGATTTAGGTAAGGAAAAAAATCCATCAAACACTGAACGTATTCTAAACTTTGAAAAGAAAGTTGCATGTGTTGCACAATCAGGAAACAAACATGTTTTATATCTGCATCGTAGAAACATTGTATTTAATCTGTGGGAATCTGTTGCTTGTATATCTTGTGCATTCAGAACTTCCCTTCCTTTAAGCAAACTGGTCCATGATGCAAATGGAAGATGCTACCAATGTTAAACTTTCACAGGCACATACAGTGGTAGTCCTAGACAGACTTATACCCTTCTAACTCTGTTTAGGATTGCTCTATTAGAAATGCATTTAATCAGGGCTCTTTTTGTAGCAGGAACTCCTTTGCATATTAGGTGACACACCCCTAATGTAGCCAATCCTCCAAGAGCTTACAGTAGCCCCTGTAAGAAGAGCTCTGTAAGCTCTTGGAGGATTGGCTATATTAGGGGTGTGTCACCAATATGCAAAGGACTTCATGCTACAAAAAGAGCCCTGCATTTAATTTAAAAAATGGAAGCATTATTTCATTCATACTGGAATCCTACATCACTCTGTCTGATTAATGGAGTTAGGCAAGCATTGTTTTCACTCACTTCTTCAGTAGTCCTATTTTAAACTTTGGGAGTGAAAATTGTTTTGTAGACATTGAAACTACCGGAGTTGCCAATGAAAAAGGATTAAAGTAAAAGTTAAAAAATTAAATTATCAATGGCATTGTGTGTGGAATACCCGGGCGATTCCAAAGGATTGTTTGGCTGCCTGAAGCTGTAGCTCTGTTTTGCCACCACTCCGTGGCAAGCTATGCTTATGTTTAGGTTGAAAGTGCTGTGAGGTCACCCAGCTGGCTTCAAGAGGGGAAGTGGGGAATCAATTCTGGTTCTCCTGATTAGAGTCTGCCACTCTTAACCACTACATCAAGCTGGCAAAGTCTTTTTCTAAAACACCACACTGTTAACAGGGCAATGTTTAAGCTCTTTAATCATGTGTCTGTTGAACATATCACACTCATGGTATTTAGGCTTATCTACAGTGAGTAATGAAAATAAAATTACTAGCTGAACAGTAATTGGCATTATCATAATGAATTTACTTTTTACATTTCATTCCCATGGGTGACTGACTATCTGCAATCTCTGTGTGAATTAATTGACATGTTCACTGAGAGGTTTGTGGCAAATAATTATTGTTCTTTTTTTTCTTGAATAAACTTAGATTTGTTGGTTTTAAAAACAGTAAAAATATGCTTGTTCTACTGTCTTGCTTAATTATGTAAAGTTGGTTCCACATACTGTAAACAGTAGCATTTTGCAACTGGCTTATCCTTTAGCAGCGATGATATTTTATCTGTGGCCTTGGCTCTTGTACTGACCTAGAGGTGGGAAGTGTACAGCCCCCCAAATGGGCCTGCTGATACAGCACCCTCTGGGGGAGTGGAACAGGCCAAAATCTCCTCCATCCTGGTTCTTAAACCCACTTTGGCTTCTGAAGTCAAACCGGAGCCCTGAAGTCACTGCAGGTCTAGTTTGCGGCCCCACAAGGAGGGGGAAGACAGAAAAGGCAGTGTCAGCTGCAGCGGTTCTTGCTGGCTGGGAGGGGGCCATGCCACAGCAAGCACAGGAAGCTTTGGCCGGCCTCTTGGCCCCCTCCAGGCCTATCCTGAGGGCTGGTGGGGGCTAGGGACGGGAGCAGCCAATCCAGCCATTTAAGGCACTGCACCACCCCTGGCTGCCCTCTTTGCCATGTGGATTTTTGCTGCTAGTTTTCCATCAGTTCGCTTTGCTGCTCCGAGCATGTGGACCCCACATGAGCTGCTGCATGTGCACCCTGCAGCAGCTCATTGGTGGCAGAGGACCAGCAGCCCAGGTAGCATTGACATAGCTGGAGCATGAGTCCTGAGCATGAGGTGAGGCAGACGGTGGAGTTTGGGCATCCAGTTAGATTTGGTGCATGGGACATCCAGCTTGATGGAGAGAAGCTGCTTGCACTGCAGGCATTAATTACTCTAGTGTTGTCCCATGCCAAGTAGACATTGAGGGAGCTGCAGTCCCTGGTGGGCCATATTAACTTTATCTGCTGAGTGGTTACACTGAGCAGAGCCTTCTGTGCAAGCCTGGCACAGGCCATGGCAGGTGCCTCTGCACTGCATCACCATATACAGATAACTAAGGGTATGAAAAAGGACCTCAGGGTGTGGGTCTCTCTCTAACTATAACAAGGTCACCATTTGGCAGAGAACACTGGTGAGCAACAGCATTTAGATACATTCAAATACAGTGGGCAGCAGCAGCTTCGAGGTGTATTTCAATGGGCATTGGTGTGCCAGTTGGTGTCCTGAAGAGTGGGCAGGGACAGGTATAGAGTGGGACTTCACATTCCTAGAATTGTTTCCTATTCTCATACCTGCAGTCATATAGCAGAAAAAGGTCCAGAATAAAAAGGTCAGGTTTTGGTATGACAACCTGGCAGTGGTGAGGGTTGTTAATATGCAGACATCACACTCAGAGCATGTCATGCACCTAGTTTGAGAATTGGTACTAGTCTGCCTATTAGCCAATATAACATTTTCTGCTTGCCATATAGCAAGCATCAATAACAGCATTGCAGATGCCTTCTCTCGCCTCCAGGAAGAAAGGTTCTGTAGCCTGGCACCAGAATCCAACTGTTACCCGGACACATTTCCCGAGGAGCTCTGGGAACTTGGGGATCTACCATAATGCAAGGGGTGTTCCATTTGGTTGCCCCATCCACCTTACATTTGTATGCAGCAGCTGCCTTGCTGGCATTGGCTGTCTGGATGCCTGGCCGGTTGTGACGGAATTAGAGGTTTACAAGTGGAGACCTGCAAGAAACTTGCGGGATGGTCATCCCATTCCTCACACCTTTGCTTCCTCCCCTCTACCCTTACCTATCTCACACTCTTTCTCCCTTCTGGGGGTGGAGCCATAGACTCAACCCTCCAAAGCAGCCATTTTATCCAGGGGAACTGATCTCTGTCACCCGGACAACAGTTGTAATTCTGGGTGATCTCCAGCCCTCACCCAGAGGCTGGCAATGGTAGTTCTCATGGAGGAAACGGCTGGTTTGGAGGGTGAAGTCTATGGCATTATACTGGTCTGAAGTTCCTCCCCTCCTCAAACCCCACCATCCCCAGGATCCACCCCATAAATGTACAGGAGTTTACCAATCCAGAGTTGGCAACCCTATTTCCTTCCCACCCAACAGCCAACTTAACCTTTATCTGCCTTTATCTGTCTTCAGCTTTTTGTCTCCAGCCCCCTCCCCCACAGCTTCTACCAAGGAAAATTATAGTCTTTCTCCACAGTGGGGACCAAAGCAGCTTACATTATTCTCACCGCCTTTTTATCTGCACAACAACCCTGTGAGGTTGGTTAGGCTGAAAGTATGTGACTGGTCCAAAATCACCCAGTTAGCTTCCACCGCAATATGGGGATCTGAACATGGGTCTTGCAGACCCTACTCTGAAGCTCTAACTGCTACACCACTGCTGGCTTTCATAGGGTGGCTGCTGAACAGCAGCAAGCAGCCAGGCCAAGTTGAGTCATGCAAATTAGGTGGTATCAAGTCACCCAGAGGGTGCTGCCTAGGGATGCCAGCCTCCAGGTGGGATCTGGGGATCCCCTGGAATTACTGCTCAGCTCCAGACTACTGAGATAACTTCCCCTGGAGAAAATGGATGCTTTGGAGGGTGGACTCTAGAGCATTGTACCCCACTGAGGTCCCTGTCCTCCCCAGGCTCCATCCCCAAATCTCCAGGAGTTTCCAGACCTGGAGCTGGCAACCCCACTACCCCCATCCCCTGCAAATGCCCATGGGGGGACCTGGCAACCCTAGACTTCTGCCAGGCCTAGGGTTGGCAACCTCCAAGTGGGGCCTGGAGAGTGAACTCCAGAGATCTGTGAACAACAGAGATCTGTCTCCCTGGAGAAAATGGCTTCTCTGGAGGGTGGATTCTGTGGCATGATATCCAGCTGAGGCCTCTCCCCTCCCCAAATCCTGCCCTCCTTGCACTCCACCACAAAACCTCTAGGAATCCCCCAGCCAGGCCCCAAGGTTCCCTCCCTCCCCCAAGGCCGAAAGAGGCCTGGAAAGAAAGGGCCCTTCCCTCACCCTTTAATGTCAGAGCCAGTCAGAAGCCTCTCCCCCCCCCCCCAAACGTTCTAATCTCTCACCGTTGATGCCTGGAGTTAGGTCCCTGCAGAGGCCATTTCAATAGGTTTTTGGGGGGATTCATCCGTCCCTGAAGGGATTTTCTCACTTTTTGGATTTTTCTACAAACCTAGGAAGTCTACTGACTATGTAGGAAAAGCTGTTGGGGGAGAGTGAGGCCCCTGTTGGTGGGAATAGGTATCCGCACACACACAAAAAAGTCTGGGAAATAGAATAAGGATGGACAGCAGCAAGGTAAACCCAGCAGCTGCTGAGTCACATGACACTGAGAGAGGTGGGGGCCAGGTGGCTCAGAACTCTCAGGGAGATGAGTGACAGATAACTGTACAGAAATGACAGTTGAGAGCTGACAGTTGAGAGAGTCAGTGAGTTCGTAAATTGGTGGCAGAGAGTTAACACATAGGGAGAGTGTTACTGGGGGAGCTTTGAGAGCACAACAGCCTCTGAGCTCACTGGAATCAGCTTGACAGTAGTTTAAGTGGAAAACTGTGGCTGAAAAGCACTCTGCTCTGGTATCCTCTCACATAAAGAGGAGAGTGGCGAAAGAGTGAAAAGTACAAGACCTCAGGGGTCACAAACCACAAATACCCTGCTCCATACGAACTTAAGGTGGCTAAGGAAGGGTAAAGGGTCTGGAGGAGTCTGGAGAGTTGGGTTTTGTCGAACCAGTAGACTCAGGAGACCAGGCAGTTAAAGCCCAAAGGTTAACCACAAAACAGGTTCTGGAGAGTGGAGTCAGAGAAGGGTTTTGTGAACCAAAGAACATCTGAGTCGAACTGAGAGCGATAAGCCTACAGCTTATGAAAAGGCAAAGTGAAGTGTTTATATTACAAAGTATCCAAAGTATCCTGTGTAAATATATCCCATCCCCCTGTTGGAGTTTTCTGTATAATAAAGATCTGTGCTGTGTGACATTTATAAGCCCTGGTGCCTGACTCTGTGGCGAAGAATAATACTGGGCAGTTGTCCTCCATAATTCCAGAAGTTAAAGGAAACCCCGAAGAGACCACTGTTAAGGGTGAGCTGATCAGCCCTCAGAGATAGGAGTTAGGACTGATCAGTCACCTCATAAGATCATAAACTGAATATAGTGCCATTACATATATAGAAAGGCGGCGACGCCACAGCTACCTCACGGCAACATCCTGGGACAGGGCAGTGCTTGTGATACCAGTCTTGCCTGAGATGGTTCTACAATATATCCCCCGCTTGCATAAATAAGGCCTCATGCCCAAAACCATCCAAGGGCACACGGCCACCATTTCATTCTTTAGCCAGGCCCATGGGTTCTCTGACTTATGCAATACCTTCAAGGCTTGCAAGGTGGTGGAAGGGTGGAAGTAGCTCTCCCCCTGGGCACCTGACCCCCCAAGAGGCCCCTGACATTTGAGATACTGACCTATTTAGTCTGGCAACTGCTGATCTTTTAAGGTTCCACACACTTTAATGATAAAATGCTATTCTCCCACAGTTAATGAAGCTTTGGGTTTTACAAAACCTGATTTGCTCCTATGAATGTGATTAATTAAATGAATTTCTACCCTACCACTGGACACATATTTTTAAAAATTTGTACAACATCAGCAAAAATAAGTAAAATACAATAAATAGTAGAACTATATATTCATACATAGTTCACCCTTGACAACTGAAAGAGAAAATGATTATGTCACTTTCAGGAAATGCTTCAATTTAGATTTTGGCAAATCTCTACTGGAAGGGAACTAGAGAAGACTACCAAAGTTATATAAATGCTTACCTAGTTCAAGATCTCTTATTCCCATGTACATTTCTAGAAGATCATCCACCTTTTTGATAGCTTTCTCTTCAATATCTGAAGGCTTTATCAAAACAACAAAAGATAAGTATAGAACTTTAGTGATACAAAATGGTTTCATTTTTAATAGTAACAAATCTTATATTCTAAAACAAAGTTGGGAAATCTTTGGATACTTAAACCTGGTGCCTGGAGCTGTGAATGGGCAAGACAGATCTTTCTACAAACCTGAAAAGAGACCCAAATTTGCAGAAAAAAGATTTGGGGGCTAGAGCCAGGGGACGATGGGGTTTGAGGGGGACCTCAGAGGGGTATAAGGCTATAGACTCCACCCTTCAAACCAGCCATTTCCTCCACAGAAAGTAGGGTTGCCAACCAACAGTAGGAGGCTGGAGATCACTCTAAATTAAGAACTGCTCTCCAGATGGCAGAGATCATTTCCCCAAGAGAAAACAGGGTAGACTCTATGGCATTATACCATGCTGAAGTTGCTTCCCTTCCCAAACCTTGCCCTCCCAAGGCTCAACCCCCAAATCTCTAAGAATTTCCCAACCTGGAGCTGACAATCCTAAGGGGAAACTGATCTCTGTAGTTGGAAGATGTTCTGTGATTCCAGGACAGCCCCAAGCCCCACCTCAAGGTTGGCAACTTTGGTAGGAGAGAAGGAAGCAGGAAAAGGGGAGAAACTATGGGGCCTTTCTGGAAAGCAAATAGGGGGGACTGGGTAAATGAGATGCCTTCCTCAAGTCCTTGTGGGTTCCCACTTGTATTTTAACTTTGGCATTACTGAAGACATAGGTAAAGGTAAAGGTTCCCTTGCTCGAAAGCCAGTCGAATCCGACTCTAGGGTTGCGGTGCTCATCTCCGTTTCAAAGCCGAAGAGCCAGCGCTGTCCGAAGACGTTTCCGTGGTCATGTGGCCAGCATGACTAAACACCAAGGTGCACGGAATGCTGTTACCTTCCCACCGAAGTGGTACCTATTTATCTACTTGCAATTTCTTGCTTTCGAACTGCTAGGTTGGCAGGAGCTGGAACTAGAGACAGGAGCTCACCCCGTCATGCGGCACCCGGGTCTCGAACTGCTGAACTACTGACCTTCCAAAGCCTGCAGTTCAGCGTCTTAACCACTTGAGCCACCGCAGCTCCATACACTGAAGACATACACTGCAATTAAAATTAATATGTGAAGTACAATCTGTAATCCCGTAAGTGTAAGACATACAGACTAGAAATACCCTCCCAAGCACAGTCAGTTGCTCTTGGACACTTAGGGCATGAGACAAACTAGTAATCAATCACTGACACAGAAACCTACGCAACTGGAAATCCATGAGTACAGAGTTTTCCATGAAATATTGCAAAGAAAGTAATATTTGGGCCAAAAATCTAGTAATGCAGCTGTTTAGTTCTTTAAAAGAAGCTTCTAGTAATTAGGCATATGCAGGTATACTAGAGCAGGTGTGTCAAACATAATGCCTGGGGGACAGAACCAGCCCATCCAGGGTTCTTACCCAGGCCACATACAAATAATATGCATGGAAATATAAGGTATCACCCCTTTTATAGTATCCCTTGGGAAAAACCTAGTCTTGTGTATGTTTAAATACATTTATCGGTGCTTTTGTGGATCCCCCGAAAATCAGCTGCTTTCACTGCTAGGAATCAACTGCTTTTGTTTGTATCTTGAGTAAAAAATAATATTGTTAATTGGGTTTGCTTGTGTCTTTTATAAAGTTTACTAGGAATAAGGCCCGCTGTGGAAATAAATACAATGAGCTCTAGAAAGAGGCTCTGCAAGAGTGCCCCAGCTTTGGGCACACAGTATGAATTTGCTGTGGTGACCTCAGCAGAGTATAATGACATAGTGTCCACCATTTTCTCCAGAGGAACCGATCTCTGCTACCTGAAGAGCAGTTGTAGTTTTGAGTGATCTCCAGACCTCACCTGGAAATTGGCAATAATTGTTACCCAGGATGGAATGGCTAGTTTGATGGGTGGAGTCTATGGCATTTTACCTGCCTGAGGTCCAACCCCTCTTCAAACCCCACCCTCTCCAGGCTCCACCCCTCAAATCCCCAGAAATTTGCCAACCTGGAGTTGGCAACCCCATCTCCTTCCCAGCTAACCATCAACCTACTGTTATCTGCTCCTCTGACTTCAGCTGACTTCTGCCCTCCCTCCTGCAGAGCAGTTGTAATTCTGAGTGGTCTCCAGCCCTCACCTGGCAACCCTATCTCCCTCCCAGCCAACTGTCAACCTACTGTTATCTGCCCCCTGACTTCAGCTTTCCATCTCCGCACCTCCTCCTGGAGAGCAGTTGTAATTCTGATTGATCTCCAGCCCCCACCTGGAGATTGGCAACAATAGTTACCCAGGATGGAATGGCTAGTTTGATGGGTGGAGTCTATGGCATTGTACCTGTCTGAGGTCTCACCCCTCCTGAAACCTCACCCTCTTCAGGCTCCATCCCTCAAATCTCCAGCCCCCATCTGGAGTTGGCAACCCTATCAGGACTGGCCCCAATGAGTTTTCTCCCAAAGACCAAAACAGGTGACAGGACCAAGCTTGGTTGCCTACCAATAGGCACTGAGGGGAAAGTAGGGTTGCCAGCTCTAAGTAGGGAAATACCTGGAGATTCGGGGGTAGATCCTGTGGAGGGCTGCATTAGGGGGGGTGGAAGGACTCAGCAGGGTATAATGCCATAGTGTCTACCCTCCAAAGCAGCTATTTTCTCCAGGGGAACTGATCTCTCTCATCTGGAGATCCATTGTAAAGTGGGAGATCTCCAGGTCTCACCCGCAGATTGGCAACCCTAGGGGAAAGTCAGCTGCACAGCAGGGGGTTGAAGAGAATGGTTTGATGGCCACTGGGCCAAGATTGGCAACAATAGTTCCCCAGGAGAAAATGCCTGGTTTGGAGGGTGGAGTCTATGGCACTGTACCTGTCTGTGGTCCCACCCCTCCTCAAACCTCACCCTCTCTTGGCTCCACCCCTCAAATTTCCAGGAATTTCCATATCTAAAGTTGGCAACTTTATCTCATCCCCTTTCAGCAGCCTCTTCCTAGGCAAAATTCTGTCTTTCTCATTAACGGGGAGCAAAGCAGTTTACTTCATTCTTTTCAGCTTTGTGATCTGTACAGTAACCCTGTAAGGTAAGTTAGGCAGAAAGTCTGTGGCTGGTCCGAAATCACCTGGGCAGTTTCCATAGGGATGCTCCTGTTGAACAGGAGCAAGCAGCCAGGGCTAGTGATGCCATGCCAGTCAGGAGGAATGAAGTCACCCTGAGAGTGCTGGCAGGCCTAGGGTTGCCATTGCCAACAAAGACAAATTGATGCCAAGGAGGATGGAAAAGTCTCCATATCTCTACTTTGCCTTAAATTGGTTTTGATGCCAGCAGAGTGAGAAAATGCCAGAGGCTCTGGGTGGGTGCCCCATGGTAAATGCACCAAACAATTCCTAAAGTTTTTCCAAAACACTACTGTGTTGATAAATCATTTTCTACATTCACAGCATCCCCTGCCAGAACACAACTCATCCCCAGCACTTTGAATTAGTACCAGAGCTTTTTTTGCCTTGTGGTATTCTGCTTGTGGTGTGATCTGTCTTTTTTGTGGTGTGGCATGGTTGTGTTATTGGGTTTGTTTCTTTTGAAGGGGAAGTGTTGTGAGTGAGGACATATTTTACCTCAGAATAAAACAGGTTGCATAATCAACTGACAATTCCAACTGTCTTGTGGGGGAGGGGGTGAAGTTTGAGGTGCGGAATGAAGTCCAATCAGCTTTCATATGCAAATGAGCTTGAAATGCTGGCCCAATCAGAGAAGAGTGGCCTAGGCTGCAGTGGGTGGGAGAGAACTCGGGCAACGCAGCTAGTGGATAGGGACAGCTTCTGAGTGACATATCAGGGAGCAAACTGATTTTGCCAAGCATAGAACCTTGCCAGACCACTACCCTTTTATATAATAGGTCAGGATATCTCCGGTATCTGGCGTTACATTTTATGGTACACATGGCTCAGCCCAACAAAATGACATGTCAGATACGGCCCTCAAAACAAATGAGTTTAACAAGTCTATGCTAGAGAATATAGCATCAGTCAAACAAACCCCCTACAATTGGAGAATTTCTGTGAACAACAGTGCATGTTGTTACAGATATTTTTCTTCCACTCCCTAATCCTTTTATCCTTATTGCCACACTGACACGTTTTCTTCCACCTGCCACAAAAGAACTTGCAAAATAAACAATTGTTCAGAACCCTCAAAGTTCACAACAGAATGTGTAGTGGTACAAAAAATAAGCAAATTTGCATATATTTGTCTGTATTATATATGAAGAATGACCATTTCTCTGGGGAGCTGGGTTTGTTTGATATGAAACCTGAAAGAGAGAAAGTTGTTCTCCACACAACACAGATCAACCTAACATATTATGGAACTTTTTTAAAAAGCAGGAAAACAAGTGACATTAGACCTCAAGAGGAAAATAAATTATGAAGTACAAGTATCTGAAAGGGAGATGCAGGCCAAAGAGAACCTATAGGTTTTATGGCGACAACCTTGTTATAAAATTTACTCCAGTGTCTCAGATACAAAAACAGAGAGCTCTTGCACAGTTGTAATCCCCCTTCTTTGACAGTGGTGTCTTCCTTACATTTTTCTGCTGGATCTTTTATTGCTTTTTTCATGCAGTACTCATGTACACAACAGCTCATCTTGGAAATGTTACCAGAGCAGATATGTTAGTAAGATGCAACATCCTTTGTACATCCACCAAAATTTAGGTTGACCATTCAGACAGGTCAAAAAGGGCTAACTTGAAAAATAGGCCATCAGAAGATATCTGACAGGTATGGTTAAAAAAAAACATTAATAATTGCTTGAAATAAAATAGTACCAAAACTTCATACAAATAATACTCAACAGTGACAACAAACAAAACAGAAAGATTACAGAAACATTATTTTTCAAAATCTAGTCACTGCAAACATCTTTTCAGAACATATTTTAGAATCCTCATGCAGCTAGGGTTGCCATTTTCCAGATGGTGGCTGAAGATCTCCTGCTATTACAACTGATCTCCAAGTGACAGAGATCAGTTCATCTGGAGAAAATAGCTGTTTTGGAAGGTGAACTCTATGGTATTAAACTCCACTGAAGTCCCTTCCCTCCCCAACCCTCAAATTTCCAGGTATTTCCCAACCTGGAACTAGCAATCCTACATGCAGTTGCAATACAGATTAAAAAGAACAAAATAAAGATGATACAGTTTACTGGAAGCTTATCCAAGGATCTCAGTAACGTGGAGAGAGCCATGTCCATGTTTGTACGTGCAGACTCTATCTATATGCCCCAACATGCAGATTGGAGGCAATTTGCTGCCATGATGCCCTCTCCTCTCCCCATATGTGAATTAATTATATTTGCTTAATTTTTTAGAAAGAGCTGCTGCTTATTATATACATGGACTGTTTCTTTACTACATCTTTGGAATGTACTGCATTTAGAATCTCTGTATTGCTTTTTAAAAGTATTTTTATTTCTTCACTGTGATTTTAGGAATGTTTACATATAGTATTTTGATGCCATTTTACTATATGCAGTCATTAATTTTATTTTAGCATATAATTATCTTATTTTAAAGGTTTCCATTTGGGGTTAGCCTGAGTGGTCACTTGCTGGGTATACCACTGTATAAGATTTTCTCCCTCCATAACAGTTTATTTTCTCCCTTCTTTAGCTAGGGTGTTAATAAAATGATCATAACAGTTTCATTTAAAAAAAATCCTTACATATATTTAATCCAACCTTTAACCTCCCAGTTGATACAATTTGTACTGCCTGCACAGTTATATGGATGGCAGAAGAGCAGTAGTTCACTGTCATTTTGTGTTTAAGAAACTAAGAAATAATTCACTTAGATTTCAAAGCAAAAAGAAAGGTAATATAACACATTGTGCATTAGATAACACCTTGTAGATTCATTACTTGTACATTCATATGCAAACATACTGGAGGTAAAGAAGTGCCCCAATTCAAAAGTTCATTTCTGAAAATAGGCAAAGGGGAAGGCAACTCAAGATGTGCAAATTTTTAAAAAATGCCCGAAAAGAAGAAGAAGAAGAGAAGAGTTTGGATTTATATCCCGCCCTTCACTTGGAGTCTCAGAGCGGCTTACACACTCCTTTCCCTTCCCCTCCCCACAACAGACACCCTGTGAGGTAGGTGGAGCTGAGAGAACTCTAACACAAACTGCTCTTTTAGGAACAGCTGTGCCAGAGCTTGTGACTGACCCAAGGTCACACCAGCAGGTGCAAGTGGAGGAGTGAGGAATCAAACCCGGTTCTCCCAGATTAGAGTCCGCACACTTAACCACTACACCAAACTGGCTCTTAACCACTACACCAAAAAGCCAAGAATATGGACAGGAACTTACCAGGATTGAGTTCAAGAAAAAAGACCCTATCGCTGAAGTTTAAGATTGTTGGGGTGTCCTGTGATATATTATTTTAGGTGTTTGCATTTTTTCAGGGAAAGCTCACAACAAATCATTTTAATGAAAAAGAGCAACTTCCACTATACCATTAAATAGTGGTCCAATAATGAGTCTTGGTAGACAAGGAGTTTCATTAAAATTCCTGGGATTTTTCATATGTAACATTATGAATGGAAAGAAAAGGACGCCAAATTTATTATGACATGTCTAGCAACAAAAATTAACAAGTTATTAAGTATGAACTCACCATTTCTTCCACTGTTGCAGGGCCTTTGGATCTTAGTCGAAGAGTTTCTTTTCCCCTGGTGATTTTTCCATCAGCAAAACTTCCACCTTTGGACCTTGGTTCAATCATATCTGCAACAGACATATCATGTAAGTAATTTGGAACTGTATTCCAAAAATAATTATTTTTGTTCTAGATGTCATCAAAAGCAAAGTCAAAATTAAAATGATCTATACAATATGTTGAAATTTAGCAAACACCTTAACTGAATGTAGCCTGGACCTTGCTTTATACAGTTTTGTATTTGCAGTAGTAGCTAAGCATGGGGAAAAAACTGATTTATTGAGCCACTGGTAGCTGCAATTAACTTAGTGGGCCAAAAGTTGTAAAAGCCTGTATTAAATTTTACCTTCAAGGTACATAGCCTCTTATTTGGTGGCAAAATAAGTAGTTTTACTCTATTTGGAAATAAATTTGTTTTTTAAAAAAACAATCACCGGGGCTACCATTTATAGTATACTCCTATACATGTCACTCACCAAAGGATTTCAGTGGTTCTATCAGTTTTAGTGTGAATGTCTGACCCTTCTCCAAATCCTTTAAATTCTTAGCAACTTCATAATGACGACAGCCCACAACACTTTTTCCATTTATAGATTCTATGTGGTCACCAACACATATCACTTGTATTTGGTCAATAAGGCTGCCTGCTTTAATTCTCTGTGAGATAAAAAGAAATTATATTAGTTGAGATTGATGCTGTAAACAGGTTAGTCCACAGAACCATGCTGTATCAAGTGTGGGCACAGACAAAAATACTAACAATTAATACCACTGTTTGAGGCTGAAGAAGTAAATAAAAAAGCAAAGGGAAGACCTTAAGTATAAAGATGTGCAGTTGTGTCCTCCACACACAAAGTTTCAAAATTTGAGAAACCTTTGCTTCTTTTCATGGTTGTAGTGGCAATATATATATATATTTTTTTTTCCAGACAATACAGCTCAGACCTTAAATATAAATGAAGCAAATAACATGCTATTAAAATCAGCACTTAACAAGGTAAACAACTGGTATAAGCAAAAACTCAGGACCAATCTACAAATATATAAGTAGTAGATGATGCACTTGTCCTGGGAATACAGAGATGGATCCTGTGGATTCTGTTAACTGCAGCACCTTCCTCTAGCACAAGGTGCATTCTCCTGATGCAAGAGCCCTCTAGAGCAAGAGAAGGGCATTGCTGTTAGCAGAACAGATCCCTGAGATTTATAGAAATATGCTGCCTCTTTAGAGTGCATAGATTCAGGTGGGTAGCTGTGTTGGTTTGAAGCAGCACCTTCAAGACCAACAAACTTTTATTCAAAGTATAAACTTTTATGTGCACACACACTTCTTTAGCTACTTTGAAATGGAAGTTACCAGTCCATACAAATTAGAGGGTGAGCAGCAAATTTACATACAGCATATTAAAGCTGTTTGACAGATGCAAGGGCCAAACTGGAATGACAAGCTTAGTTTATATGGTCACCATTTGTTTGGGTTTAATTCCAGGGGAAAACATAGTGAAGGAAATAAATCAAAATTGGAGATCGATGGGCAGATGTACCCTTCTTAATTGTGGTATACTGACAGTAATAAACTAAGACCCTGCTATCACACACCTTCCATCTCCTCTGAAGCATGGACAGCATCCTCTTCTTTGAGGTGGGGCAATTGGCTGTGCAGTGTGTCTTGTGTTCCCAGACCAGAGAAATGCATTCTAATCTATCATTCCAAATTACATTACATTCTACTATTCTTTACATTACAATCTGCTATTCCGAATAAGACATAAAATAAAATAAATAGGATGTATAGCTCTTCTGGGGGATTGGTGGGAATACAGATGTAAGGACGGAATGAGGTTAGCCTATGTAGTGTAGTGTAATGTCTCCAGCTCCTGATCACAACCTTAGAACACAACCTTGGTGGTACAAATATATACCTGTACAGACTCACTTCCATGAGAAAGAGATGCACACAGGATTACCAACCTCAAGGGGGGGGGAATTAGGCCTTGGGGCTTTAGCACAGTGATCAGCCGGTGTTAAAGGGTTTGGTGTTAAAGCAGCTTTGGAACTGAAAGGGGTGGGGGGCAAAGGGAAGAAAAAAATCCTGATCGCATCTCCAGCTCCTGATCACAGAAGGTAAGGACACCCAAAGCAAGGCCTTAGAATACAACCTTGGGGGTACAAATATACACTGTACAGACTCACTTCCATGAGAAAGAGATGCACGCAGGATTACCAACCTCAAGGCAGGGGAGATTTTCTAGAATTACAACTGATCTCAAGACTAGAGAGAGCAGTTCCTCTGGAGAAAATGGCTGCTTTGAAGAGTGGACTACAGGGCATCACAGCTCTATTGAGCTCCCTTCCCTTCCCTTCCCCAAACTCTGCCCTTCCCAGGCCCCATCCATGAATCACCAGGAATTTCCCTACCCTGAGCTGGCCACCCTATCACAAAGATCAATTCCCCCTAGTATAAATGGCAGCTTTGGAGGACAGAATCCAAAGGATATTAGATCCTTGCTAAGATCCCTTCCCTCCCCAGGCACCACCCCCAAAACATCTTGGCTTCTTTGGCATATTTCAGTCTCTCCCTACAGGAACTTCTGTGTCTGCTGCCTGTTCTGCTGTAGTTGTTTCTGGAGTGCCTTTTCTTTATCAGCACTCCTCTGAGACAAGAAGTGCTTCATTCTTCTTACATCTGCAGATGGTGCTGCATCCTGAATGAAACAGGTTCAAAAAAAGCTGGTAGGAACAGGCCATTGTGTCTGCCACTACATTCCTTACCCATAGTAAAGAAACTGGAGGTCAGTTCAATGTGCATGCCCACGAAAGCTTACACCTAGAATTAAACTTTGTGGGTCTTAAAGGTGGCGCTGGACTCAAACGTTATTCTGGAAATCAGTTAAGTGCTGGCTTGCAGCAAGCCCCGGACTCCAGCACTCTGCATCAACCTCTGGGGAGTTCTGCAGCATTGAGAGAAGGCAGAAGAGCTGCAGATGGTGGGGCTGAGTATCGGAAGAAGCATTTATTTCAAAATCAGGGAGGGGGAGAAATCCACCACCCTGCAAGCTCCTTTGCAGTGCCTACAAAATGGAAATAGGTGAGCTGGCCCCAACTTTAGCCCTAATAATTGTGCATGTGCACAACCTGTTTACATGAGAGTAAGGAAGGGAGAGACGAGACACACTACCCACTCAGTCGCTTCTCGGGCAGGCACCTAAGAAAGGACAGAAGATTTGTTTTGTTTTTCCACCATCCTCAGCCTCCTGTGGGCTGGTGAGCGAAGAGGAGACATGAGACACCTTTTGGAGGGGAAAAGTCATGTAAAGGGACACGGCTTTTATTTGGTTTCAGCTAGATCAGTAGCCAAATCAGATTCTCTAATCTGATTCAGCTGAATACCGATAAGGTATTTTTCAGGTATTTATTTGGCTCAGTAAATACTAAACGCACACCCCTATTGCTTGGCATCTCACTCTTGCTTTTGCACAGATGTGATGAGGAAAGGGGGAGTGGGGAAGGGTGGCACCAACAGTGAGAGGTGCAGATATGAGGTGTGTGGATGCCTCCAACCTGCTTGCTGCTGCACAGTGAAGATAGCTTTTCCTCATTCCATGTAGAACCAGCCATTGATGTAAATATTTTGATGCTCATTCATGCAAACATTAAAATTTATCCTTGAAAGCTTACTTTGTACTTCCCATCAAATCCACAGTGAATTGTTCACACTTATCCAGTTTGTTAACCCCTGATTTGAAAATCCAGATACACCATACTTACTGTCTTTGGCTGTGTCAAAACAATGAACTGCAAACAGAGCTAAGCTCACAGAACACATCTTTCCCATCTCCTCCTACATGCCCTAATCCCCTACATCATCTAAGCAGCAGTTCCAGATGGTCAGGTGACCCATGGGAACTATGTAGGATATGACACAGAAAACTGCAGCTAGAGAGGAAAGTTTGCACAAATTGGGAGGAGGGGCTTGTGTAAGAATCAGTGCCCTCTGTTGATGCATGGACTAGTTTGGATCCAACCTGTTATCTACTGGATGATTTTAACATCTAACTCTAAAATAAGGTTTAGATTTAATTTTCTGAAAGAGCTTCTCACTAGCTGGTGAATCTTTGTGGGAGAAAAGAAAGAGTTAAAATGAAAGGTGTGGGTGAATGTAATAATAAACCAATTGTAATAAATCTTTATTCCAAGAGCAAATTATCTTTGCTTTGTATGAAAAACTGTCACAATCTTCTAGCTCACTCTGGCAAGCAAACTACTGGCTTTCACCATGTTAGAATAGCAACATACTCATCATACTAAAATGGAAGTAGAAAAATTTACCTTTCAGTGAACTTTGCAAAATCTTAAAAGTAAAGAAAACAGTGGACAAAAGGAAAACAGTGAAATCCACTGCATGCTGGAATGTTATTCCCTAACCACAGAAGAAATTCTAGAACAGGGGTGTCAAACATGCCGATAAGGCCCTTGGAGGGCTTCCATCAGGCCCGCAGTGGAACCGGCTGTCTTCTGTTTCTTCTTCCAGTTCTACTGCTGCTGCATCATCATCATAGGCTTGCAGCTTACAGATACACACCTGAACAGCATACTCAAGATTGCAACAGCGCAGACATTTTGTTGCAATAATTTACAGCAAGAGGTGTCAGTTATCAGACACTGTTAAATAAACAAAATATTGCAAGAGTGCTAATGTTTTAAGCATGTTTTTATTTTAAGTTAAAAAAAAAATTTGTGTTTGTGTCCTTTATAAAAAGTTTATAACTCCGCTACCTGGCATAACATTTTATGATACACATGGCTCGGCCCATCAAAGTCTCGTTTATGTTAGATCCAGCCCTCATAACAAATGAGTTTGACAGCCCTGGTCTAGAACAACAGAGAATTCTAATCACTATAGATGGAAGGTGGGGGTGATGGTACTTTAAAACACTTGAGGACTAAGGGGTCGGGGAACTCTTTCCCCCTTCAACAAGGACAATTTGACAGTGAAATAAGTTGACACTGATGCAAAAAAAAATCAGAGTGAAATATAGTAGTACAAGGAAGAGGATTTCTCCCTTTTTACTTTTATCCCCCTCTCAATGTATATGCTTCCTGACTCCAGAGAGCCCATTGTAGGGATAGATTCTGCAGTTTCTCTGCTTGAGCCATGGCATAATCCAACTCAAGGAGAACAGCTTTTGCAAGTTCCCCACTAGAGCTGCTTTTCTGCTGAAATCAGGAAACACTAGGCTGCAGCAAATCTTACAGAGGGGCAACTGGGTTAAAAGAACGTATGTTTCTCCACAGCCTGTCCTCCTACAGTCTTTAATAATTTCTTCTCACACTTTAAGGACCCAGGCAAAGGAATCAGAATTGAAGTTGTATGTCCTCTGATTATAATTTTCTCCCATTCTCTTTATACCCATGGCTTAAGGGAAGCAAGCATAATTTTAAAAGAAAAGTTGTTTCAACTGTGTAAAATGGTTTAATTAATAAAAACATGGAGGAAACAGGATATGAAACAACCTTGCTGACACAATGAATTACTGAAATAGTCCATCTGCTATTCTGTTGCTGCACAGATCTCTCCCACAAAAGTTATTTCATTCCATCAAAAACGACTCGACTTACCTTTATGAAAGCACATCCATTTCCATTATCAGTAATGGTAAGCCCAAGAGAATCTTCAGATTTGAAAACTTCTACTTCCTTTTTCACTCCTTTCACATGAGCAAATATGAAATCTTCCAGACCGATCTGTACTCCCAAGAGCTTGTCCATATCGATTTTGTGTGTATTCAGAGTACAAAACATGATCTACAAGGCAAGGGTGGAAACAAATGTATCCAGTTTTCAGAAAGATATATCCATCAAGGCTTGGGAGATTACCAACTAAGAATGGGAATGTTACACTGATTGTTAAAAAGGGGTTCAGAAAAGAACCAGGAAATTACAGGCCAGTTAGCTTAATGTATGTCCCAAGCATATTAACAGAAACTATAATCAAAGACAGAATTATTAGGCATGTAGAGGAATGAAGCCTGCTGAGGGAAACATCCCAACTGGACTACTGCAATGTGTTCTAGCTGGGGCTCCCTTTGAAGAGTATTCAGAGACTGCAGCTATTGCAGAATGCTGTGGCTAGAGTACTGGTTGGGGCCAGTTACCAGGATCATGTGACCCCAATTCTACAGCAATTACACTGGCTTCCAATCAGCCCCCAACCCCAATTCAAGGTGTTGATTTTGACCTTTAAAACTCTACATGGCTTGGGACCAGGGTATCTGAAGGACCACATTCTGACATACATTCCTACCCAGGAACTAAGATCACAGGGAGAGGCCCTCTTTCTGTGACGGCTCCATGGTTATGGAACATTACCTAGGAGGTGCACCTGGCCCCTTCACTCTCGATTTTCAGGAAGCAGGTGAAGGCAATTTTATTGATAATGGTATTTTATTAGCTCTTCTGGCTACCAGTGGTTTTAAATTATTGGTTTTAACTAGTGGTTTTTATATGTATTTTATTATTTACATTATAAGCCACCTTGAGTTCCTGTAAGGTAGAAAGTCAGCTAAGAAATCTTAAAATAAATAAATAAAAATACATAAAGCTATAGACAGCTGCAAGAAGCAAAAGTGTAGAGACTTTCATGCAGACAGGAAGGGAAAGAGCATCTACCAGAGATGAGCAGAAGGGGAGTTTATAAAACCCCTGGTGCTTGGGGGGGGCAACAGTGGGAGGGCTTCTAATGTCCTGGCCCCACTGGTGGACCTCCTGATGGCACCTGGTATTTTTGGCTACTGTATGACAGAGTGTTGGATTGGATAGGCCATTGGCCCGATCCAACATTGGCTTCTCTTATATTCTTATGTTCAGAAAGCCAGTGTCATTACAACATAAGAGAAGCCAATGTTGGATCAGGCCAATGGCCCATCCAGTTCAACACTCTGTGTCACACAGTGGCCAAAAATACCAGGTGCCATCAGGAGATCCACCAGTGGGGCCAGGACACTAGAAGCCCCCTCACTGTTGACCCCCCTCAAGCACCAAGAATACAGAGCATCACTTGCCCCATAGTCCCTATCTATACCTTGTGGCTAATAACCACCGATGGACCTCTACTCCATATGTTTATCTAATTCCCTCTTGAAGCCGTCCATACTTGTAGCCACCATCACCTCCTGTGGCAGGGAATTCCATGTGTTAATCACTCTTTGGGTGAAGAAGTCTCCATATCTCAATTACCATTTGTAGGGATGCATACAGTGTTATGTTAAAGGACTATAATTTATTATCTTTTTATCCTTACACAGTCTGTTTTGTTTACATATGATATGTGCACTTTATTTTCTTATTAAACTTTGTTACATTATCAATTATCTCTGTGACCCATGTTAAAGTCTCTATTCAGTACACAAGTACCAAGAACAAAAGGGCAAGATTGCCATCTTCCAGGTGGCACCCGACAGTCTGCTATTACAACTGCTCTCCAGATGACCACGATCAGTTCCCCTCGAGAAAATGGCTGCCTTGGAGGGTGGACTCCATGGCATTATACTCTGCTAAGGTCCCTCCCTTCCCCAAACCCAGCCTTCTCCAGGTTGCACCCCAAAATCTCCAGGTACTTCTGAACCCAGAGCTAGCAACCCTAGCAAAAGGGGAGGTGAGAGCAGTTAATCCTACTCCCATAGAGTGTACAACTAAGCATGTTGGTCCCTTCAGTAGCAAAGGTAGAGGAAGACAAAACAGAGAGTAAAGTCTTTAACAGCAAAGTGGCAGGTAACGTCTGAAGTCAAGGCCTCAGGCGGAACATGACCTAATAATTGTGCAGAAATACACAGAGATGGAGAGAATTAGGGAGCAGAGAAAGAGAAGTCATGCTGGGCAGGCAATCTGGGATGGCTGAGAATTTTCTCAAGTACATATAGGCAGAAACAAGTGATTGTGAGACCCATTTCTGAGTCTTGATAAATTATACTAATTTTCATCTCCATGCTTGGGCCTTGGCTGGGGATGTATAATGGAGAAAACTGTTGCATTAATTCCGGCATGTAGGCTTTCTGGAGTATTTGGCTGACTACTGTTGAAAACAAGAATGTTGGACTAGGTAATTTCTCGTTTTGATCCTGGAGGGTTCTTCTTGTGTCCTTATTGCATGGAAGTTGATAATAGAACATTAACTTCCAGCCAAGGGGTGGGGGGGGGGTGGAATGCTGTCTGGAACAGGACACAGGATGAGATACAAACTACTCAATTTATTTTTGGTAAATTGGGGCATTAATCGCACAAAACATTGAGAGAGAATGACCAGAAGGAGGATAAACAGACACATGTAGAATCAGAGAAGGTGAAGACAGACGTACAGACGAATGGAAACAATACTGCTTAATTATCTAATGGAACTGAGTTAACTAGATAGATAGTTTTCCATACTGTATCCACTTTGCCTTTAGCATTACGTTAGTAAATAAAAGTTATCATCACTAACAAGATCTATTTTCTCTGAGCTACAATAAGGAATCATAATACATAAATTTGTATTTTGCTTAGTAACTAACAAAAATCTAACTGCTACAGAAATTGGTATTTAGGCAAGTAAAAAACAAAGACTCATCTAAACAAAGCTGCATGTTGACACTATCTTTAAGAAAGATGTTATAGAATTGCAAAGCATACTCCTAACAAACCATTTTGCAGTGTGAGCCACTGAAAGGGACTTCCATTAATTAAACATGTTTTCTGCTGCTGGGGCACAAATCCTCTTGTCCTAAAAATCAGAGTTCTGTTTCTTTTATTAGAAATTGAGCTGTCAGCATCATTCAGCAATTTTGTTACTTTAAAAAATATGGATCCAGTGTTCATGCCCAATTTGTAATCACTGACAACTACACTGATAACCCTAACAGAAGACACTACAATGATCAAAACACCATTTAATACAGTAAGTCATCTGCTGTTTAAAAAGTAACATTATTTTGCACTCCCACCAGGATAAAAATTTCTCTATATGAATGAAATTAGTTTTAGAACCTTGCATGATCTCATCTGCAAACTACTTGTTACAAATCCCCGATTCTATATAATTCAGATCTGTTGACAAAAGCTAAGATTTCCTTCATATAGTTTTCTTACTTAGTTTGTTTCACATAGCTAGTATCCTTTCACGTATTCCAGAAGTTCAGAAGACAGAAGGGATACAAAACACCACACTGTGTATGCCGAAATCTCATACTACTATGACACAATAGTTTGTGTATCTGCATTGGACAATGGAATTTGCTTTAGTAAAATTATGCTTGGTATGAGGATTCCAGGATGCCTGCACAAGAGCACTTCATAATCTATTTTCAGTTTAATACTACTTACCACTTCCATAAAGGACTTCAAATATTCAAAGAGCTTCAAATAGATACTTTAAAAAAATTATGGGACATAACAGCCACAATACCATGCATTTAAATCTGTAAATGCCTCACTCACATTGGACCTGACTCTATTTTTTAAGGTCATATAAGTCACACTTAATCTCCCTTATGCCCATCAATTAGCTCCCTATATTCCATTCCCAAGCATTTCCCATCCTGCTATTATGTCACCTCAATAAGCAGGAAAGCAAATAGAGAAATTCTGTAGAGGCAAGCCATTAGTGGATAAGACTTCTGTACTTCTCATCCACGTACCATTTTGCTATCAAAAATTAAAACCTCCCTACTCCCCAGCTCTTCTTTCTATGTGACTGGGTCAGTTTCATGTATAAACACATGGCATTACTGCTGTCACATCTATTCTGACTCTCTAGGACCCTAGAAACTTCTTTGTAATATAGCCTGATATTTTAATCATCAGGGGATGGACAAGAAAAGTGGCTTGCCTTAGGTGGTGGCTGTGATATCTGCAGTGGGCTTTCTGGCTTGCACTCTCTCATGGTACTCTGAATATTTTGCACTACATGAATGTAAGAAGCAAGTAAGACACAACCATTCCAAAATAAAATAACTAAACAAACTGTCAAGCATTAACAAGCAAACTGTTTTGTAGTGCAATAGAACCTCCACATTCAGAGATACTAAGCCTCTAAATCCCAGAACCAGGAGCCAGCATCTGGGGAAGGCCTCGGCCTCTACACCTGGTTGCTGGCCATCCAGAGGAACTGGCTGGCCACTGTGTGAGACAAGATGCTGCAGCTGGACTAGATGAGCTATTGGTCTGATCCAGTAGCGCTCTTCTTATGTTCTTAACTAGGTCCCTTCCCCTGATCTGCAAAGTTTATTATATCATTTTGGCCCTGTTTAAAATTGATATAACACAACTATCCAGAAGTAGGCAGGGTAGCCTGCCCCATCCCTGTTGATGCTCCCACTTGCCATGACAAGGCCTCTGCAGTGGACCACCCCCAGGAGTCCAACTGACCATCTCAGAGAAGCAGATAAATGCAGAGCTGAGTCTCTGCACAGTTGAATTTTATAGTCTGGTTGCCTGAGAAATAAGTTCACACTTAGGCTTGTTACTTAGAACAGAAACAGAAGTTCTTTATTGTGAGAGAACTCCATAGTGGCTATGAAAGGCAAAGTAAAGACTTCCAGCTACATATCTAAGCTAGGATGGAGAGAGTTTGTAGAAAGCATGTCCAGAGAGAGAGAGAAGGGAAGTGACTAGAAGGAAGGAACCCCTGAGAGCTGCATTCTGGGTAACAAAGGGACAGCATGAGTAGAGAAAGGAAAGGTCAGGGAGCACCCTACTTAGCCCTCTGCTAATTCTTTACTGCTGTCCCCTGAGATGCTAAAATATGTGCTAACATTAAGCAACACTGTACAGTCCATTCCTTCCAACAGCAGAAACATGACCCCACAGCAGCTAGATGCTCATACCCTTCCCATGGCTCAGCAAGTTGGGAAAATTTGGCTAAGAGCCATGGCTGTGTCAATCATACTTCTGCAGCCCAGCATAAATGTTCAGATGAAATACAATGAGGGCCCAACCCAGCCAGAGAGTTGACTGGCTGGGAGGGAATGAGGAGGTGAGGTCCCAGCTGGAGGGAGGTGGAAGAAGCCTCTAAGGCAGGGGCATCAAACCATTGGTCTGCAGGCCAGAACCAGCCTGCTCAGCACTTCAATCTGGCCCATAAGCAAGTGGCCAGAGGCAGAGAAGTGGAGGGAACCACCCTTTCAACTACCAAGGGGAGTATGTACTTTTTCCCCCCCTCCCCATGAATGAAGTGGTTGGGGCCAAATGCCAATCCTTTCTTATGGAAAAGAAATCCCACCCCCTTATTGCTTGGGTCCACCACACATCTCACCCCTTATTGTTACCATGGGTGTGTGGGAGAAGCAAAGTTTGAGTCCAGTGGCACCCTAAGATCAACAGAGTTTTATTCAAGGTATGAGCTTCCTTATACCTTGCTACAGTGTGTGTGTATGTGTTTTGTTAGGCTTGTTATGCTACAGCTCTCCCAGGTGCAACTGGATCTGCCTCCCTCTCCCCTTGCTATCGCACATCTCTGTGTGTGTATGCAAAGCAAAGTTTGAGTCCAGTGGCATCTTAAGACCAAAAAAGTATTCTTCAAAATAGGAGCTTTCCTGTGCCTTGCTCTCACGATCCAGTCTTTCTCTATAGAAAGCAATGTGAACTGTTTGGATGAGGAATACCAACAAGGCAGTAAAGTGGATTACACTGAGTGACCAAGTTCACCCAACACATTTCCTTTGTAGGCTGGGAATTTTGAACCTAGGCCTCCCAGTCAGTAGGCTGATACCACTATACATTGCTGTCTCTGTATTCTTGCACTGCCTCATAGGAGTTGTAGCTATTTTTCTGGAGAAGATTACAGTTTTGTAAACAAACACACAGCCCTCACTCTGTGTCATGATGCCTTCCAAAGTTCTTGAAGCAACTTATGTACAAAAGCTTGCAATGCCCAGCCATTTCATTTTTTCCCTTAGGTCCTAGGCTCAGAGCACTGACCATGGGAGTGGACTGGGGAAAGGATTTGCTCCCCAATCCAAGCAGCAGGGGGGCATCAGCAACAAAATATTGGAGTGTTAATATTTTAAGCATGCTTATATTTTAAGTCAAAAAATAATATATTTAATTGTGTTTGTCAGTATCCTTTATAAAGTTTATATCTCCAGTACCTGGCATTACATTTTATAACACACATGGCCTGGCCAACAAGGTTCCATTTATGTCAGATCTGGCCCTCATAACAAATGAGTTTGGCACCTTTGCCCTAAGGGCCAAATGGTCCAAGCAATAGCGGGTGGAGCATGTAAAGGCTGTGAGGGCCTATTTAAACCCTCTCAGGTCAAATCTGCATTTGCATTTTAAATCAGTTGCATGCTGCTGTGACTCCGTCTTTCTCTATGCTTGTTTGAATGCTGTTTGGAGAAGATTCTTTTAAAGCAGTGCAGAGATGCAATGACAGTGGAGTTGCCCCAAAAGGACAATGTGGACATGCGAAAGAATGCTAACATAGTTGAGGTGTTGAAACAACACCAACTGTGGACAGCTTTTATGAAGTCGGAGTCAAAAGGCTGGGACGATGGTGGGAAAGAAAAATGTAGATATGGCCTGAGTCTCAAGGCAAGAAGGAGGTGGTTGGGGCTGTTCCTGTCTCAGAGCTGGTAAAGAGAGAGGGCCAGAAGAAATGAGCGGGCAGCAACAACTACAACAATACCTGAGTGAGCACAACCCCCTCCCCTCCATCTGAAGTCTGAGGGACCTAGAGGCCAACTCCACCTCCAGCTGGGAACTAGGAGGAGGCTTCAGTTGCTAGGTTCAGCTCCTCCCTTCTCCTCTCTAGTACCTTGCTTGGCCGTGCCAAGTCACCTTTCTATGGCACCCTCCCCTGTGGCAGTCCAGTGCAGCCCAAGCCTCACACAACATTATTCAATATAAACCAAATACTTAGTGACTGGGTACAGAACTTTAAGCAATTTACAGTGGCAGAATGTGCTTAAATACTTCCTGCAATAAATTAATTTTTGACCTCATTTCATTTATGGACCAAGGACTCCTGTTTGTTTCAAAAGGAATTCTTTTTTATCTAACCCAGTACTATTTGAAAAACAATTTAAACTCAACGTTTTTTTTCTACCCCCTCAAAAAACAGGATGTTCAGGGGAGGAATATTTGATTCCTGTTCCATATTATTTATTTAGAATATTTCTATGCTGCCTCTTCAGAGTCCTGCTTGAGGTGGCTTACAATTAAAAAACACAATAAGCTATTAAAAAACACAAGCCAAAACTCTTCCCATATTTTTTTCAGATCTTTTTGACAAATGCATAGGAACACTACATAACCAGAGACGAACATATAAGGATCAGAGAATTCTTATGTACTTAAAGTTACTTTGAATTCATAATTAAATTAAGCAAGAAAGAGTTGCCCTATTTGGCATGAAAAGCTGGTGGTGCTGTGTCGGGTTAAGTTCAGGACCATTTCTAGTGTGAAATAACTTGCAATTCTTTGTCACTGGGGAAAGCTTCACTGTCTTTCAAAGACCTAATTGTTCTTCATGATAATAAAGGAGAGATACTATTGTGGCAAGCTGCAATGTCAAGGTAAAACAATCCATGTAGCTAGGAGTATAATTACATGTGTTCAAGCTTGCTTCTTTTGCTCTGCCCAGGGCTGTGCAAATAGGACAATTCCCACAATTTGGATGAAGCAAGAAATTTTGCTTTTTCTGGCCTGCAATCAGTGAAGCAGCCTTCAAGTTCTCCCCAGAGTAAAAAGTTTGATGATGGCCATCAAATAGTGTAAACACATCTTCCTGAAATCAATAGCTGCAGGGCCAGCTCAGACTTTAGGCAGGATGAGACAACCCAGCTCAGGTGGCAGATATAGATGTACAATTAAGAGGAAGCAAAAAAGAAGCACATCCTCAATTATTTGGTTTAGTGTTTTTTTTAATTACATTTCTGTTGCCAAGGGGACTCCAAAAAGCTTTTCTGACTCAGGCATCAAAATGTCCTGGGCAGGTTCGCTGTGGATATTATGACTATACCCTAGAACAGGGGTCCTCAAACTACGGCCCGCGGGCCACATGCGGCCCGCCGAGGACATTTATGCGGCCTGCCGAGTGTTTATGTCTGCCCCCCCCCGCCCGGAGCCACCGCCTCCTCGAGGAGCACAGCAGCAGCGCCCCCGCAGCCTCTTTCTTCCTCCAGCAGCCCTGGGCGACAAGAGCGCCCAGGAGCTGAGGAGGAGGAAGGGGCGAGCAGGCTGGTCGTGGGGGAGGGGGGCGAACGCGGCGGCGGGGCGAGCAGGCTGGTGGGGGGCAGGGGCGAACGCGACAGCAGGGCGAGCAGGCTGGTGGGGGGGAGGGAGCGAACGCGGCGGCGGGGCGAGCAGGCTGGTGGGGGGGAGGGGGCGAACGCGGCGGCGGGGCGAGCAGGCTGGTGAGGGGGAGGGGCGAATGCGGCAGCCCTCCAACGGTCTGAGGGACAGTGAACTGGCCCCCTGTTTAAAAAGTTTGAGGACCCCTGCCCTAGAACTACTAAATATGATGCTGCATATGCATCAAACCCACATGTGCCATTTCACCATACAAAATAATTACTATTTACAGTTCTACATGCACTATCAATAACATTACTGGAAACCTCTCTAAGGTCATATATGTACACCAAAGTATCAAGAATCCACACTTTTAGACATTCTAACCATGAGTATGCCAGGGTGATTAAAGGCTACAAAGAGGGCACAAAGTGCACATGTCAGCTGAACGAAGAATGTTTCTCATATGAATGGTTGCCTGATTTAAGACTGAACAACGAGCATGAGAAAAGAGTCCAAAAACTCACTATGGGAACATTTCATCCTTGGAAAAATAACATCTCAAACATCACTCTGGAAATCTAAATCCTATCAGAAAAACTTTCAAGCAATATGGTTCCCAGTAGTCCAATATCTCGCTGAAGGGGAAATTATTCCTAAACTAAACACTACCAGGAGTTATAGTATTTCTAAGTCATTAAGGCACTATTCAGTTTGAATCAAAATTTATAATTTGAAAACTGTCAGCAACACAATAGCCACAAGCTTTTATAGTTAATCATTCCGCTATGTCTTGTTGAGTCATCGAAGCAAAGCTTTTTGTTTAATTGTATTTATTATACATTGCATTTTGTTTTGTTATGGAGAAAATAATAATAATAAAAATATATTAAAGAAAAGAGTCCAAAGAAGCCGGGGGGGGGGGGAGCTTTGCTTCCTGAGCATACCCTAGTAACCCCATTTTATTCCTGACTGATAGGGTTATGGGGGGCAGTAGGTGAGTAGCTGCAGTGGCTCAAGTGGTTAAGACGCTGAACTGCAGGTTATGGAAGATTGGTAGTTCAGCAGTTCAAGACCCAAGAGTGCCGCATGACGGAGTGAGCTCCCGTCTCTAGTTCCACCTCCTGCCAACTTAGCAGTTTGAAAGCAAGAAATTGCAAGTAGATAAATAGGTACCACTTCGGTGTGAAGGTAACAGCGTTCTGTGCACCTTGGTGTTTAGTCATGCCGGCCACATGACCACTGAAACGTCTTCGGACAGCACTGGCTCTTCGGCTTTGAAACAGAGATGAGCGCTGCAATCCTAGAGTTGGATGTGACTGGCTTTCGAGCAAGGGAACCTTTACCTTTAGGTGAGTGGGAGCAGCAGCTAGACAATATAACACTAATTACTGGTGTGTATTTGGATCTAGCATGCTGAGGATCCAACAGGAATCACAGTAGGCAGGTTGGGGACAATTTAGAAATTCTCCCTTCACTCCAAAATACTACAAACTCTCAAGGTCTTAAGTAGGCTCATTTCTCCTTCTCCTTTGCTTCTAACTGACCACCATGTCCTATTTTAAGAACATTTTCCAGTCTTCAGGCCATTTCTGAATGGCTTCCCAATCCTTTTCCCCCTTTTTGCTTGGTTTGCAAAGGAGTGCTTTTGTTTAAGTGTTTTTGTTGTTGGTTTCTTGCATCCCTGGGAGTCCACCACTTTTGTCTGTGGGTGACCAGAGTTTACTGCTTTTGTAATATATACTAGTTCTAGTGATAGATCTCTGTTGTTTGAATTAGCAGGGATAATCATCATCCTCTGAGGGCATCAGGGCCACCTTAGACTGAGCCTGACACCTGAAACATTCCCTATAAAATCTGAAAGCATCTTAAGATATCTTGAGTAACACATTTTAATAAAGATTCAGGCAGAAGCGTGCTTGCACACGAAAACTTACTCCTTAAATAAAACTTTGTTGGTCTTAAAGGTGCCATTGGACTCAAACGCTTTAATACAGAGAATGACCCTGAATTTACAGCAGACAGCCCTGTGTACTTCTTTGTTTCTGCTGTGTCACTAGGACAACAGAGACCAAGATCCAGGCCTGGAGTGTGCAAAGTAAAACCTGAAAAAGTGCCTCTGAGTAGACAAAGAGTTTATATCTTTCACAATTGAGGTAGTACAGCCCACCGTTCTGTACTCTAGAGTCTAAAGTCAACAACCCCTCCCCAAATATTCCCGTTTTCCTCTAATATCCTGAAGAAACTTCTGTATTTGGTATTAACTAATCCAGCATTAAGAATTCCTTACTCGCAAACATTAAAACAGATTGAAATCCCCGTTTCAGGCATTCACACAGGGGGCTGTGCAAAAGCGAATCAAACAGAGGAAAAGACGCTTCACGCCAGGCTGCAATTTTGCATGAGGTTACTTGAGAGTAAAGTCCACCACACATAGCGGGACCTACTCACAGAGCTCTTCTTACAGGGGCTACTGTAAGCTCTTGGAGTATTGGCTACATTAGGGGTGTGTCCCCTAGTATGCAAAGTAATTCCTGCTACAAAAAGAGCCCTGCTCACAAGTAAACACAAGTCAGAGACTAGGACTGGGAGGCCGGTCGGGAGAGCAAGAGCAGAGCTCGAGCCTGTGGCCCTTCGCCCCCTAGAGGAACCTGACCGCCTCCTGGGAGTGGGGACGGCAAGATAGCATCACTCCGGGGAAGGGCAAAAGTCACCTACCTCCGTCGGGGCAATGTGGAAGGCCTCGGCTATCTTGGCGTAGAGCTCTCGCACGCTGGCGAAGCCTTCCACGCGACCCGTAGGGCTGCCATGCGCCAGCTGCGTGTGGAAGAGGAGCCGGATAGGGACCTGAGGGGGGGCGAGGCGGCGGCACCGAGGGGGGGCCTGCCCCGGCAGCGTCCTCCTCCTCACCTCTCCCCCCCGCCACGGTCGCCTCAGCCTCCACCAGCATAGAAGTCTCCTTGGACTTGCCTTTCTTTTTGCCCCTCAGCCCCAGCGGCATCTTCCTGCCCGCCCGGGAAAAGGCAACCAAGTCGAACCACCTGCTGCACTCGGCGGCGGCCGTTTGCCTCTCCTTGCCCGGACTCTGCCCCTTCAGGCGGTGCGCGCGCCTCCCTCTCTCCAGGCTCCCGCGCCAGGTGACTGCCACTCGCAGCCAATGGCGGCAGCCCGTTCTGCCCGGGATGGTAAAAGGGGCAACCTGGCGGCGCCTGAAGCTGTCGTGGAACAAGGCGTCTCTTTTCGTGCTGCAGAGCTTCTTAACGATCAGCCTGCCGTCGGCCCCCCCCCCCGACTTGTAAGGCGAATCCCTTTAAATGTGTATTCTTCTGCTCTCTCTTAACAGTTTCTGTAAATACTGCCTCAGGAGGTGAAGGAATATATCGACGATTCCCCACCCCGAAGCTCAGAGGAATATGCCAAGGGAATTCTTCAGTCAACAGGCGCAGGATCGGGCGCAAAGCCGCGATCTTAGGCGCAGTTAACTGAAAGTGAGCCTGTACAGTATTGCCTCTTTGCTTTGATATTTTATCAGCGGGGACAGAAGTCGAATCCTTGTCTGGAAGCCTTTTGTGTTCTGCGTGGGCTAATTTAATAACTTGGCATCAGATCTTCTGTGTCCAGTTTAAAGCTGTTAACACTCCGCAGAATAGGGTTTTCAATCCTACACCCTTTGGGGGAGATGTGATTTTAAGTCTTTTTTTGTTTGTTTGCATCTCTGCTTTGTGAGCCTAAGAGTCAGAACCCTGAGTACCTTATTCTTGACTTGCAAAACAAAACAAAATGGAACAGTTTGTTGTTTTTGTTTGTTTAACACCCAGTCTGAAGAACAGTTCTAGTGCTCTTGTAAGGGAGTTTTGTGATGTTTTAGTTGATATCACCTTGCACTGGCTCCACAATGCATGGCTCCTTCCTTGCAACTTCTATGTATACAGTCAACTATCCTTAGTCATCCTGCTCTTTTCATCTTGGCAGCAGAGGCACTGGCAGCCCTTGACAAGATAAGAAGCCTACTGGCTCACTTCTTTTTCAGTGGGTGAGAGGTAACTGCTGGGGCCAGTACAGCAGAAATGTAATTGCTGTAGTGCACAACTGGTAAGCAGCAAACCAAACTAGGAAGAACCCAAGACAGTCAGGCAACAGGCAGGCAGTGTATTGTAGACTTCCTGCATCTTCTTATTGTTATGCATATTCTTCTCCTCCATCTCTTGATCATATGATATCAGTTATGTGCACACCTTTCTCCTTGTCACTTGTTTTCTGCTGTCTCTTAACTTTTTCTGTAAATACTGCCTGAAGGAATATATGAATTATTTTTTTCCAGCTCAGAAAAACATTCCAAGGGTGTTTGCAGAGGAGGAGTCTTTCTTTGTTCATCTGTCCCCCTCCCTTTGCTCCTCTGTCCCTTCCACTGGAAACACAATCTGAAACTCCCATTTGCCCATTGCAGTTCCTTCTTCCTAGAAGGCTGAGATTAGCTTTACCCAGGGCTTTTTTGTAGGAAAAAACCAGCAGAAACTCATTAGCATAGTAGGCCACACGCCTAACACCACAGCATATTAGCATATTAGGCCACACACCCCACATCACCAGAAATGTGGTCATCCAGCCACACACACCTTTTGCTTCTTATTCTGTTTACCTTGTTTGTTGTCAAAACCCAGGGCTTTTTTTGTAGCAGGAACTTCTTTGCATGTTAGGCCCCACAAACCTAATGTAGCCAGTCCTAATGAGTTTCTGCTGTTGGGTGTGGCCTATTATGCTAATGAGTTCCTGCTGGGCAAAGCCAACTCTGGAGCCAGCCATAACTCCATTCCTGTGCATTCCTGCCCAAAAATAGCCCTGGCTTTACCACTTGTATTCCCTCTCCCCTCCCGTTTCTCAACCAGCAAACTTTACATGCACAGAGGTACTCCGGTAGTTAAAAAGGTTAGAGCTGTATATTTAATATTCATAGTTATATCATTGTATATGTGTGTTTGGTGGGGTGGTACACATAGCACACAGTAGTCATGTGGCTCTTTTGGTTAGTTTTTGTGAATGTGGCTCTCTGCATACTGCAAAATGAATACCAATGGTTTATAACATGTATTCCTCTCTGTTTTTGGTTCTCTGTTACATTTTTACCCTTTACCCTTCTTTTCAGCTGCTTGGATTTTCCATACATTCATCCCTCAAACAATCTCAGATATTATCTCTGGATTAAACCATCCTATATATAAAAGCCCTAACATATTGGCACTTTCCAGCTCTCCCATTGGCTGTGCTGTTCACTTCATCAGCCATTGATTCATTAACTGCCACTCAAGAGTACTCACATGCCATTGTCTGGGTGCTGGTTCCACTCCTCTCCCCTGCCCACTGCTGGCTTGGCCATTCTTCCCTGTCAGAATAAACTGCCAAAATGGCTGTCTCTCCTGATGAAAATGCTTCTCCTGGTTGGCTCCTCTGTGGCTGGCTGGCTACTGAGGTGAGCAACTGGCTGTCAAACAATTCTCTTCTCCTCCTGCTGTGGGGCTTACTTCCCCCTCAGTGGCTGTTGCTAGGCAACCAAGCTTGGTTCTGTTAGTAAAAAGGCAGAGGGCTTTGTGGAGAACTCACTAGGGCCAGTCCTGACTAGACTTGCCAGCTCCAGGTCAGGGAATTCCTGGAGATTTTGTGGTGGAGTCTATGGAAGCCAGAGTTTGGGGAGGGGAGGGGCATCAGGTGAATAGAATGCCATAGAGTCCACTCCCCAAAGCAGTTATTTTCTCCGGGGGGAGAAATCTGTTGTCTGGAGTTCAGTTGTGATACCAAGCGATCTTCAGGCTCCATCTGGAGGTTGGCTACCCTAGGCCTGGCAGCAACCTCTGGGTAACTTGATGACACCTGACTGGCATGACTTAACTAGGCATGGCTGCTTGCTCCTGTTCATTGTACAAACCAAAAGGGATCACAGGTATCCAATAACAATACAATGCTGGCTATGCTCTCTATAAGCACTATTTATTTTAGTAGTAGCAAACCAGTCCTTATTTTTCCCAGGTGGAAACCTTCATTTTCTGGCTGGCAAATGCTCTCTACAACAAACTGGATCCAGACTCTATAAAGGCTGTTCTGGTTCCTATGAAGGAAATAAGAAATTATAATACTGAGCTGGCTTAAGAAGATGACACCTCCTTACAATATAGGATTACTCCTGAGGAAGACTGCAAAGTTGAAATGAGTTTATAACCGGGTGCTCATTGAGAATGTTGGACTTTTTTTACTATTTTGTACAGTTGAGAATATTGGACAAATTTTTGTATTCCTATAAAGTTTTAAAAAGCAATATAAATCTTACTAAATGTTACTCACATCGCAGGGTTTGTTTGTGTATTGTTGTTCCTGTTGGATACTTGTGATCCCTTTTGGTTTGTACTGTTTCTACTGAGGATGTAGACATAAATATATCCATGATAGATTAAAAAAGCATTAATGTATTAAATTATCACATTATAAGAAAATTAATAGTTAAAATATTATATAGAGGTTCAGCTTTAAGAAAGAGACATTCATCATGCAGCTGCATGGAATTAACCAGAACAGCCTTTATAGAGTCTGGATCCAGTTTGTTGTAGAGAGTATTTGCCAGCCAGAAAATGAAAGCTTCCAGCAGGGAAAAATAAGGACTGGTTTGCTACTACTAAAATACATAGTGCTTATAGAGAGCATAGCCAGCAAAATCCAGGATGCTTCTTGCACCTATAGAGGATCGGTTTGCTTCCAATATAAACACTTATAGTGGGACCAGAAGTAAGTTTTCTAAAATTAAATTATTATAAGCTTGAAATAACTATATTCCATTCAGCTTCATGTTGATTTTCACTGACCATGGTTTTTTCCAGGACACTATGAAGGAAATAAATTATAATACTGAGCTGGATTAAGAAGCTAACACCTCCTTACAATATAGGATTACTCCTGAGGAAGACTGTAAAGTTGAAATGAGTTTATAACCAGGGGCTCATTGAGAATGTTGTACAGTTGAGAATGTTGGACAAATTTTTGTATTCCTATAAAGTTTTAAAAGGCAATATAAATCTTACTAAATGTTACTCACATTGCAGGGTTTGTTCATGTATTGTTGTTCCTGCTTCTGTTCACCAGCAGCAGCTCCCCTAAGACAGCCAGTGTGGCGTAGCAGTTAACGCTTTAGAACAGGGTCTACCAGATGCAGGTTCTTACTGTGAAAGCTGAGGGGGTGATTTTGGACCAGTCACAGACTTTCAGCCTAACCTACCTTACAGGGTTGTTGTGCAGATCGAAAACAGGAGAGGAAAATTATGTAAGCTGCTTTGGTCCCCACTGCACTTTTCTTAGGTAGAGGCTGCAGGGAGGGAGGAGAAGATGGAAAGCTGAAGTCAGAGGGGCAGATAAATGTAGGTTGATCATTGGCTGGGAAGGAGATAGGGTGGCCACATTCAGGTTGGGAAATTCCTGGAGATTTGAGGGTTGGAACCTGTTTGAGGAGGAGTGCGACCTCAGACAGATACAATGCCATAGACTCCACCTTTCAAACCAGCCATTTCCTCCTGGGGAACCATTGTTGCCAATTTCCAGGAGAGGGCTGGAGAGCACTCAGAATTACAACTGCTCTGTGGATGGCAGCGATCAGTTCCCCTGGAGAAAATGGTGGACTCTGTGTCATTATACCCTGTTGAGGTTGCCACAGCAAATTGATGCTGAGTGCCCAAGGCTGTGCCCCCCACCCAGAGCTCATTGTATTTATTTCCACAATGGGCCTTATTCCTAGTTGGGAATAAAACAGCAAAATAGAATAGAACAAGTGAGGATCCACAAGAAAGTTGTGGGAGTGGCCATCCTATTCCACCCCGTCCTCCTCTCTCCCTCTTCTCAGTGTCTCTCTCTTTCCCCCGCCTGCTATCACTCCTTCTCTCTCTCTGAAAAGTACGGAGACTTACTAGTGATTTCAGCTCTCACATACTTTATTAGATGAAGAACAAGACAACTGAGCTGGCTCGCAGGCCGGCTTTTATCCCCAAGTGACCCACACCCCAAACACACACACACCCGGTGATTCGCTATTTACATTGATTGGATTAACTCCTGCTCCTCCATTGGAGGGGAGTCAGGATCCACTAGTCCATTGTCCTTTGGGGCGAAGCTCAGGCCCTTCGCCTGGCCACATGGTGGACCGGTTAGAACCAGTCCAAGCACATGGCTGTCCAGAGCCCATGTTCTCCAGTGGATACATTACACCCCTCCCCCCTTGGTCTGATAAACACCCGCACACATAGTCTTTCAAATAGCTGGGGGGGCGCCGCTCTCACGTGGAGTGACGGGGCTCTGGCATGGGGGAACTGACAGCCTCCCGGGCGGCTGTGGGGACTGGTGACCGCTCTGGTGTTGGCGGGGCTGGGCTCACCATCTCGGCCGGTGTGTCAGTTGCGGTGGCTGTCAGTCCGGAGTTGAAGTCCCCCAGGATTTCTTCTGGTGCGTCCGCCCCCGTGTCTGGTTGAGCTGGCTCGTCCCACTCCTCCCCCTCATCCGGCTCCAGGGGTAGCACCCGGCAACATAGCTGATTGATGTGGCGATGCAGGATCTGGCCGTCTTCTACCGAGACTTTGTAGGACCGGGGGCCACGGACCCGGACTACTCGGGCGGGAATCCACGGGGGCCCTTTCGCGTAGTTCCATGCATACACCGGGTCCTCTGGGAAGAACCCTCGTGCCGCCGCTGGCGTTTCTGTGGAGGGCTCCCGCTCGGGTGCTCGATCGGGATGTAACCGGTCCAGCCTGGTGGTGAGGCGTTGGCCCATCAGTAGTTCCGCCGGGCTCCGGCCGGTTGTCGCATGGGGCGTCGTTCTCTGGCCGAACAGGAAGTGCGCCAGCCTGAAGTCCCAGTCCGTTCCTTCGGTCCGACGGAGCGCCTCTTTGGCCGTCCGCACCATGCGTTCGGCTTGGCCATTGGTGGCGGGGTGGAACGGGGCCGACCTGATGTGGCGAATCCCGTGCTGGCGGGTGAACTCCTGGAACTCCCCGGACGTGAAGGCCGTCCCGTTGTCGGTGACCAGGGTGTCGGGGAGTCCGTGCGAGCTGAAAATCCGCCACATCGCTCGGATGGCCGCCCGGGAGGAGGTGGATGGTACCGGCTCTACTTCTAGCCACTTACTGTAGGCGTCTACAAGTATAAAAAACAGCTGCCCCTGGAACGGGCCCGCAAAGTCGAGGTGCAGGCGCGACCAGGGGCGGTGAGAGGATTCCCAGGCCCTGTCTGGGGCCGTCGGGGGTGCGGGTCGGGAGGCCTGGCAGGGTTGACACCTTTTTACAATGTCCTCAATATCCCGGTCTAACCCTGGCCACCAGACATACCCCCGCGCCAGAGCCTTCATCCTGACTACCCCAGGGTGGTGCTCATGAAGGTCCCTCAGTACCCGTTCCTGTAGTGGTTTCGGAATGACCACCCTGCCTCCCCACATTAGGCACCCCTTATAGGTCGACAGCTCATCGCGCCTTGTGACAAAAGGCGCAAACTCCGGGTCTTGTCTAGCTGTCGGCCATCCCCTCCCCACCCAGTTCAAAACCCGACAGAGAACCCTGTCGCGGCCCGTGAGGCGGGCCACCTCCTTGACATGTACTGGGCGATCGGGCAGCGATTCTAGGAGTGCGATGACGTGGACGGGGGCCGGGTCTGGGTCCGTCGCAGGCAGTGGGAGGCGGCTGAGTGCGTCCGCGTGACCCATGGCCTTCCCTGGGCGGTGGGTGAGGGTGTAAGAGTACCTTGCCAGGAATATGGACCAGCGGAGAACCCTGGGCGAGACCATCTGCGGCGTCTGTCGATCGGGCGCAAGGAGGCCCAGGAGAGGCTTGTGGTCTGTAAGGATCTCGAACGGGCGGCCATAGAGATAATGGTGGAATTTTTAACCCCCACCACTATCGCTAGTGCCTCCTTGTCTATCTGCGCGTAATTACGCTCCGCAGAAGACAGGGTCTGAGAATAATAGGCGACCGGAACCTCCCGGCCATCCGGCAACCGATGCCCCAACACCGCCCCCACCCCGTAGGGCGACGCATCACACGCCAGAACCACAGGTAAAGCCTCGCAGAAGTGGGGCAGCACCCCGTTGGAGACCAACAAGTCTTTTACCGCCTGGAAAGCTGCCGCATGCTCCAGCTTCCAGGCCCACGGCGCCTCCTTGTCCAGCAGCCGGTGGAGGGGTTCAGCCACCGTTGCCTTTTGGGGCAGAAACGCGTGGTAAAAATTCAAGAGGCCTAGGAAGGCCTGGAGTTCCGGTTTGGACGTGGGGACCAGGGCTTGTGTGATCGCTCTAATTTTTTCGTCTGTGGGGTGGATGCCTTGTGCATCGACTGCGAACCCCAGGAATTCGATGCGGGGCACTCCCAGGAGGCATTTCTCCTTCTTCACCTTGAGGCCGGCATCGTTGAACCTCTGCAGGACCTGACGCAGCCATTCGGTGAAGGCGGTGGAGTCCGGTGCCGCGATGATGACATCATCTAAAAAGGGCTGGACCCCTGGAATTCCTTTCAGGAGGGAATCCATGAAAGATTGAAAAATCCCTGGCGCCACTGAAACCCCAAACTGCAGTCTATTGACCCGGAAAGCCCCCTTGTGGGTGGTGATGGTTTGCGCTTCCGCAGCGGCCGTGTCCACTGGCAGCTGCTGGTAAGCCTGTGCCAGGTCCAATTTGCCGAAAACTTTGGCCCCCATCAGGGAGGCCAGGACATGGCTTACTACCGGGACCGGATAGGCGTGGTCCTGCAGAGCCTTATTTATGGTGCATTTGTAATCTGCACAAATGCGTATAGCCCCATTCGGTTTAATTGGCGTTACAATGGGAGTTTCCCAGCGCGCTGACGCGACCGGTTCCAGCATGCCTTGGGCGACCAGGCGGTCGAGCTCGGCCTCTATTTTTTCCCGCATGGCTATGGGAGGGGGCCGTGCCTTTATGCGGATGGGTCGTACGTTAGGGTCCAGATCTAGCGAAATCGGGGTCCCATTGTACCTCCCCAGGGTCCCATCGAATACTTTGGGGAATTCCCGGCAAACCGCCTCCCAGTCAGCGGTCCCGAGGTGGTTTACTCCCGCTATTTGGAGTCCCAAAGGCCCAAACCACGACAGTCCCAGGAGGCTCGAGAGGCGCCCCTCCACAACCAGCAGGTCCAGCAAGCCCGAGAACCCTTTAAATCGGACTTGAAACTTGCCCCAGCCACGGACTGCCACTGGGTTTTTGTTAAAGTCCATCAGTTTCAAACCCCGTGGCTTGTGCAGTCGGGGTCCCCCCTTGGGGCATAGCGTTTTAAGGGTCTCTGCGGAAATTATAGAGAACGAGGACCCTGAGTCTATTTCCATTTGGCAGGGGGACCCCTCTATTTGGACAGTCACATGCACCTTGTCCGGGCTTTCAGGGGGCAAGTTACATACCGTCTGCCGGCGCTGGGTCGTCACGGTGTGCAGGCTTGCGGCGTCCAGCTGGGCAGTGGATCCCAGGCGCTTGCCCTTGGAGCGGCAGACTCGGGCGAGGTGTCCGGCCTTGTTGCAGGTCCTGCAGACGGCGTCCCGGAAACGGCAGGTCCGGCGCTTGTGAGCGTCGCCACAGCTGGCACAGGCAGATGCGTTGGGCTGGTTTGGTGGTGCGGGGGATCTCCTGTTGCGTTGGGTGCGTGGCTGTGATCGGCGGTTCACCTGTAGGACCTCCTCATCGTTCGAGTCATCCGAGGGGCCGGAGTCCTGGAGGCGATGGACCGTCTTAGGCCGGCGATCCGCGTGGGACTTCTCGTAGGCGGCCGCTTCTTGGATGGCGGCCTCCAGAGTGAGGTCGTCCTGGCTGATGAGCCTGCGGCGCAGCTTCGCCTCCTTCAGCCCCACCAAGAACTGGTTTAGGAGGGTATCTGCGAGGTTGGGGAAGGCACACCTTGTGGCTGCGCGGCGTAGTCCGGCCAGGAATTCCGTAGATGTTTCGTTGGGGCCCTGCGTTCTCGCGAAGAACTCCATTCGTTCCACGAACTTGGTAGGCTTTGGTGCCAAGTGGTCAGTAAACGCCTTGACCAGCATGTCGTAGGTGGCGACCGCGTCTTTCGGCAGTAGCGCAGGAGATAGGCCTTCTTCGTACCCGCCTCCGTGATGCCATGGATCTCGAAGTGACGCTCCAGTGTCTCGATCCAGGTCTCCCAGTGTGCGGGACGAGAGATGTCGAAGGCAGGGAAGCTCTCGTTGCTAGCGGCCATGGTGCTCACCCGTGTAGGTCGCGGTTCAGGCGTAGAGTTGGCGGCGTTGGAAGCGAGGCTGCTCTCGGGGTCAGTGGTGCTAGGGAGCGGTGCGGTGCCCAGGAACCGAAGAGGCGGACACGAAGCTCGGCGGCGGCATTCGGTGCTTTCGGCGTTGGGGCGGTCAGCGGTGCTCGTCTCGTGGTCGTTGTTCATGGAGGGAGTTGGCATCCCACCTTCGTCGCCAGTGAAAAGTACGGAGACTTACTAGTGATTTCAGCTCTCACATACTTTATTAGATGAAGAACAAGACAACTGAGCCGGCTCGCAGGCCAGCTTTTATCCCCAAGTGACCCACACCCCAAACACACACACACCCGGTGATTCGCTATTTACATTGATTGGATTAACTCCTGCTCCTCCATTGGAGGGGAGTCAGGATCCACTAGTCCATTGTCCTTTGGGGCGAAGCTCAGGCCCTTTGCCTGGCCACATGGTGGACCGGTTAGAACCAGTCCAAGCACATGGCTGTCCAGAGCCCATGTTCTCCAGTGGATACATTACACTCTCTCTGTCTCCTTCATGCCATCACTCTCTCTCTCTCCTCCAACTCATCATTCTCTCTCTCTTCCTGCTTGGCTCCTTGGCCTCTTCCCTGCTTCAGTGGCTGCAGCTCACCTGCCCTACCCTCAGTCTTAGCAGCATTAGCAGCTGCTTGCTCACACAACACCACCTGGGCAGCTTGCCTGGCTGCTGGGTCTTTTCCTTGCCATGGTGGCTGCATCTTGCTTCCCCCCACCAGCTTCACTGCTAGCTTCTCACCAGCCTCTTCCTTGCTCCCCTGCTGTCGCTTGCCTGACCTCCCCCACCTTTCCAGCTTGATGGCATTAGCAGTGGCTTGCTCAGCTTCCTTCCCCCTTTGCAGCTTCACCACCTTGGCAGCTTGCCTAGCTGCTCAGCCTCTTCCTTGCTGCAGTGGCTGCCATTGACCTCCCCCACCAGCAGCTTCACTGCCTCAAGGGCTCTGCTGGCTCCTCACCTGGTCTCTTCTTTGCCTCCACAGCTTTACCTGACCACTCACACAGCCTCACCAGGCAGGCCTGCCAAGGTTCCCCCCACCCCCGTAGCCACTCTTGGTGGCTCGCCCAGACCTGCTCTGGGTGGCCTGCTCTGGGTGGCCTGCTCTGACTTCCCCCTCCCCAAAAGCTGCTCTCTCTTTTTTTAAAAAAACACTTTATTAATGGATATATTTAACATGTTCCATATTATATAAAAAACAAAGTAAAATACATATCCTTTTCATTATACCCCTCCCTCCCTAATACAAGGCTTCCCGCAATGCTCTTACCCCCTTATAGTCTCTGTTAAACATTTACTTTACTGATCCTTTTTAACCTTCATTATCATATAACGGTAACACTCTAACAATAAAATCATTTTAAAATTTCTTCTTAATAACTGTCAAAACAAATCAAGTTATTCTTAACATCCCAGTTTTTCCCCAAATAGTCTTGAAAGTCTTTCCATTCTTCAAAAAACTTTTCATCTTCCTCGTTGTTAAGCTTCCTTGTCAGTTTGTCCATTTCAACCATAAACAACATCTTAATCCATTCCCATGTTTCAGGTGTCTTTTCTTGCTTCCAAAACTGCGCATAAGTCATTCTGGCTGTTGTAACCAAATACCATAACAATGTTCTCTTGGTTACATTTACTTCTTCAAATTTAAGACCTAACAGTAACATTTGTGGGTCTTTCTTGAAAGTACATTTCAAAATTTTCTGTATCTCACTGTGTATCTGAGTCCAGTAGCTTATAGCTTTATCACAAGTCCACCACATGTGGTAAAATGACCCTTCTTTTTTTTTTTACATTTCCAACATTTGTTAGACATGCTTTCATTTATAATAGCAATTTTTTTTGGAGTCATATACCATCTATACATCATTTTGTAACAATTTTCTTTAACATTAACACAGGTTGAAATTTTCATTGATTTTTTCCACAAATACTCCCATGATGACATAGTTATTTCACTATTTATATTAACAGCCCACTTTATCATTTGTTCTTTTACTGTTTCTTCCTCAGTATACCATTTCAACAAAACCTTATACATTTTTGAAATCATTTTTTTACCTTTTTCAACCCATATATTTTCAATTTCATTATTTTTCTCCCTAAAACCATACTTTTTCTTATCGGTCTTAAATAGATCAAAAATCTGTCTATAATTCAACCAATCATAATCAAATTCAACATCATCTCTATTTTTTATCACATAATTTCTCCCTTCCACTTTCAGAAGACTCTTATAAGGTAACCAGTCTGAACCTTGATGTCTGGAAAACGGTTTAATCACTTCTGCCGGCACTATCCATAGTGGTCTTTCTTCTGAGAAGAATTTTTTATATTTCATCCAAGTTTCGAACAGTGATCGTCTTATATAGTGGTGTTTGAAAAATTTGTCAATTTTTGACTTTTCATACCACATATATGCATGCCATCCAAATTTATTATCATGACCTTCTAGTGCTAACAATTTCATGTTGTCAAGGTTAATCCATTGTTCTAACCATGTTAAGCAGACGGCATCATAATAAAGTCTTAAATTTGGTAGCTGAAGTCCTCCTCTTTCCTTTGCATCACACAATATTTTCATTTTAATCCTCGGTTTTCTTCCTGCCCACACAAATTTTGATAGTTCTCTCTGCCAAGTATCCAATATCTTACACTGTCGTAGTATTGGGATCGTTTGAAATAGGAACACTAAACGAGGCAAAATATTCATTTTTACTGTTGCAATTCTTCCCATTAACGATAAATTCAGGGTGTCCCATTTTTTCATATCCTGCTGAATTTTATACCAAACTTTTTCATAATTATTTTTAAATAAATCAATATTTTTCATAGTCAGTTCAATTCCTAGATATTTAGTTTTTGACACTACTTCACATTGAATCTTTTCCTGAAGTTCTGTTTGCCTTTGTTTCGTCATATTTTTGCACATTACCTTCGTTTTATTTTTATTGACATAAAAACCAGCTATCTCCCCAAATTCTTCAATTTTCTGCATCAATTGTGGTATATTCTCAATTGGGTCTTGCACCATAAACATTACATCGTCTGCAAACGCCCTGTATTTGTATGAAAAACCTTTCACTGTAATTCCTTTAATATTGTTGTCCTTTCTTATATCTCCCAATAATACTTCCAATATCCAAATAAACAGTAACGGTGATAACGGGCAGCCTTGCCGTGTTCCCTTTTGAACCTTGAAATATTCCATTCTCTCTCTGTTTATGTTCAAAGCCGCTTTTTGATCTGAGTAAATTGCCACAATCATATTTTAAAAAGATTGGCCTATATTCATTTTTTCTACCACCTGTAGCATAAAGTCCCAATTCAAATTATCAAAGGCTTTTTCTGCATCCAAAAAGAGGAATCCAACTTCTTTCTCTGGATGTTTATCACAATACTCAATTGCATCAGTCACCACTCTTATATTGTCTCTTATTTGTCTATTTGGTAAAAAACCAGCTTGTTCTTCTGCTATGACCTCTGTCAAATATTTTTTCAATCTTTCAGAAATTACTTTCGCAAATAATTTATAGTCATTATTCAACAGAGAAATTGGTCTGTAGTTCTTTACACTAGTTAAACCTAAACCTTCTTTGGGTATGAGTGAAATGTTGGCATCTTTCCATGACTCTGGGATTCGTTTGGTCACTCTTATATCATTCGACAAAAGTACCAAAATTGGGGTTAGCTCTTCCTTAAATTTTTTATAAAATTTTGCTGTAAAACCATCCGGACCTGGAGCTTTGCCCAACTTTGCATCTTCTATCGCACTGATTATTTCTTCCTTCTTAATTGGACCATTAAGCATTTCTTTAATTTGTTGTCCCAGCTCTGGTACTGCAATGTTCTCCAAATAGTTCCTGAGTTTCTGTGGGTCAATACCTTTCCTTCTAATCTTGCATAGTAGTTAAAAAAAACTCTTTTTAGGCCATTCAAGTCTATGATGTCTTTTCCATCTTCCGTTATCTTGTTTATAAAATTTCTTTCTTTTCGATTTTTCAACTGCCATGCTAAGAATTTTCCTGGTTTATTCGCACATTCAAAAGATTTTTGTTGTAGTTTCTTCAGATTCCAATATAATTCTCGGTTTGACAAAACATTAAGTTGATCCTGTAGAAGATGTATCTCTTTAATAATTTTCTTCTTCCCTGGTTTTTTCTTTAATTCCTTTTCCTTTTGTCGAATCTTTTCGTAAAGGTCATTTTGTTGCTGCATCCTTTGCTTTCTGTCTTTAGAGTTTAATGAAATAAGTAGCCCTCTTATTACTGCCTTGTATGCATCCCACACGATCTGTAGGTCAGTACCTTTATTCAAATTCGTTTCAAAGAAATTCTGCGTTTCCTTTTTTAGAGTCTCATTAATCAGTTGTCTATCCAATAAATCTTCATTAATTATCCAATATATTTGTCTTGGTTTCTCTTTTGATATCCAAAGTAAGGGATTATGATCTGAATTAATTTTTGGCAAAATTTCAACTTTCTGGGTTTTTAAAGCCATCTCTTCTGACATCCAAATCATATCGATTCTAGAAAAAGAATTATGTCTGTTAGAATAAAAAGTATAGTCCTTAACCTTAGGGTTCCATTTTCTCCAGACATCTTCCAATTTCTCTTGCTTCATCAATTCAAAAAAGTTTTTCGGTAGTTTCCCAGTCACTTCTCCTGCTGTTTTAGATTTTCTATCCAGTATATTGTTCACCGTGCCATTAAAGTCTCCTGCAAAAACCACTTGCTCATAATTTAAACTGTCCAGTTCTTTTGTCAAATCTTTAAAGAAAAGCTCTTTTGCTCCATTGGGTGCATATAAGTTCACTAGCAAAGTCTTTTTTCTATACATTGTTATTTCCACTCCAATATATCGTCCCTCATTTGTTTTGGTTCTAATTCTTTAGGAATATAAATCACTGTTCCTTTCTTCTTTTTAGTTGCTAATGAATACAATTCTTCTCCCAGTTTTTTATTAATCAGATATTTACTGTCTTGTTTTCTAATATGAGTTTCCTGTAAACAGGTTATGTTGCTCTTTTGTTTCTATAGCCAATGATTTACTAGTTTTCTTTTATTTGGTGAATTAAGTCCATTAACATTCCAAGATAACAGTTTGTATTCCATGATGTTCTAGTTTAAATATCTTTAAAATCATCAAAATTGTTTTCTTTGAATCTGCACAAGTCTCTTTCTGTTTTAATTGTAAATCACACTGAGTTGTATGAAAATGAGAGCCCTTGTGGTATCTCCCATCTAAACCTGATTCCCATTTCTTTCAGTTTGTCAACCAGTTTCTTGAATTTTTTCCTGTCTTGCAAGATCACTCTTGGGATTTCTCTTAAAATTATTATCTTTTTACCATCAATTTCCAACGGTTGTGTAAACTGCTTCTTGAAGATATCCTCCTTCATTTTTCTTGTCACAAACTGTACAATTACGTCTCTGGGTAATTTCTTTCTCTGAGCATACGTTGAATTTACTCTGTAAATTAGGTCAAAGTCTGAATCTAAATCACCTTGATCTTCTCCAATGTATGCTGTCAGCACGTTTGTCACTACCATTTGTATATCTTGCCCTTCTTCCTCTTTTATTCCTCTCAATCTCAGATGGTTTTGAGTTGCTCTATATTCCATCATAGATTCCAACCGTGCATTCTCTGGAAGATTTCTTTTAACTTTTTGTTCCATCTCATTTGATTTTGTTGCCAGACTTTGAATTTCCTTCTTAACTTCTTCTGTATCTTTTTTAATTCCTGCCACTTCTGTTTGTACCAATTCTTTCATTGCAGCCATGTTTTTCTCTTGTATTTGAACTTGCACTTGCTCTATTTGCTCCAACTGTATCTGGTAAATACAATTTATTATTGGATATATCACATGTTCATACAATTTAAACAAACCAATACATATCCATTTTTCTTTCTCCCTCTCCCCCCCAAACAAGGCTTCCCGCACTGCACCAACCCCATTGTTATTTCTCTTATGCAATTACATTTACTACTAAACATATTTTCTTTTACTAATGGTAACAATTCAAAGATCTGAGTCTCTTTCCACTTCTCCTCAATAGCTGTCAAAACAAATCAAACCACGTTTAACATCCCAATTCTTCAGCAAGTATTCTTGAAAGTCTTTCCAGTCTCCGAAAAAGGTTTCGTCTTCTTCATTATTTAATTTTCTTGTTAATTTGTCCATTTCTGCCATAAACAACGTCTTTTTAATCCATTCCCATGTTTCAGGTACTTTATCTTGTTTCCAACATTGAGCAAAAGTCAGTCTAGCTGCTGTAATCAAGTACCATAATAGTGTTCTCTTGGCTACATTTATTTCTTCCATTTTAAGACCTAACAATAACATCTGTGGGTCTTTCTTAAAAGTACATTTCAAAAATTTTTGTATCTCATTGTGGATCTCAGTCCAATACTTTACTGCTTTATCACATGTCCACCACATATGGTAAAAAGACCCTTCATGTTTCTTACATTTCCAACATTTGTTAGACATACTTTCATTTATAATAGCAATTTTTTTTAGGCGTCATATACCATCTGTACATCATTTTGTAACAATTCTCTTTAACATTTACACAAGTTGAAATTTTCATTGACTTTTTCCACAAATATTCCCAAGATGTCATTAATATCTCATTATTAATATTTACCGCCCATTTTATCATTTGCTCTTTTACAATTTCATCCTCAGTGTACCATTTCAATAAAACCTTGTACAGTTTAGAAATCATTTTTTTTCCCTTCTCAAGCCATACAGTTTCAATTTCAGTATTATTTTCTCTAAAACCATGTTCTCTTTTATCGGTCTTAAATAAATCATAAATCTGTCTATACTTCAACCAATCATATTCAAATTCCACATCAAATCTGTCTTTTAACACAAAGTTTTTCCCTTCTAATTTTAAAAGACTTTTATAAGGTAGCCAATCTAACCCTTGGTTTCTTGAATATGGATTAATCACTTCTGCTGGTACTATCCAAAGTGGTCTTTCTTCTGAGAAGAATTTTCTATATCTCATCCAAGTCTTGAACAGTGATCGTCTTATAAAGTGGTGTTTGAAGAATTTGTCTATTTTTACTTTTCCATACCATAAATATGCATGCCATCCAAACTTGTTATCATGCCCTTCTAGAGCCAATAACTTTTTATTCTCAAGATTAATCCACTGTTCCAACCATGTTAAACAGACGGCATCATAATACAGTCTTAAATTTGGTAGTTGTAGACCTCCTCTTTCCTTTGCATCACATAAAATTTTCATTTTAATCCTTGGCTTTCTTCCTGCCCATACAAATTTGGATAATTCTTTCTGCCACGTATCCAGTATTTTCCTTTGTTTTAATATTGGAATAGTCTGAAATAAGAACATCAAACGCGGTAAGATATTCATTTTTACGGTTGCGATTCTTCCCAGTAATGATAAATTCAAGGTATCCCATTTCTTCATATCTTGCTGAATCCTGTACCAAACCTTTTCATAATTATTTTTGAACAAATCAATGTTTTTCATAGTCAATTCAATTCCTAAATATTTAGTCTTTGTAACTACTTCACATTGAATTTTCTCTTGGAGTTCTGTTTGCCTTTGCTTCGTCATATTTTTGCACATCACTTTGGTTTTACTTTTATTAACGTAAAATCCCGCAACTAATCCAAATTCTTCAATTTTTTCCATCAATTGTGGTATTTTCTCGATTGGATCTTGAATCATAAACATTACATCGTCTGCAAATGCCCTGTATTTATATGCAAAACCTTTCACTGTAAGTCCTTCAATGCTGTTGTCTTTTCTTATCGCTGTCAATAATATTTCCAGTATCCAAATAAACAACAACGGGGATAACGGGCAGCCTTGACGTGTTCCCTTTTGGACTTGGAAGAAATCTGTTCTTTCTTTATTTATATTCAAAGCTGCTTTCTGTTCTGAGTAAATTGCCACAATCATGTTTTAAAAAGACTGTCCTATGTCCATTTTTTCAATAACTTACAGCATAAACTCCCAATTTAAATTATCAAAAGCTTTTTCCGCATCTAGAAAGAGGAATCCAACTTCTTTTTCTGGATGTTTGTCATAGTATTCAATTGCATCAATCACCACTCTTAAATTGTCTCTGATTTGTCTATTTGGTAAAAAACCAGCTTGTTCTTCCGCTATAGTATCTTTCAAATATTTTTTCAGTTTTTCCGAAATTATTTTTGCAAATAATTTGTAATCATTATTTAATAGCGATATTGGTCTATAATTCTTTACTTGAGTTAAATCCAAACCTTCTTTGGGTATCAATGAAATATTTGCTTCTTTCCATGAATCTGGGATCCGTTTAGTCTTTCTTATCTCGTTCGACAGAAGTACTAAGATAGGGGTTAGCTCCTCCTTAAATTTCTTATAAAACTTTGCTGTAAAGCCGTCTGGACCTGGAGCTTTGCCCGACTTTGCATCTTCTATCGCCATTGTCACCTCTTCCTTTGTTACTAAACCATTTAATAACTCTTTAATTTGTTTTCCCAGCTCTGGAACTTCAATAGTCTCCAAATATTTCTTAATTTTCTGTTGATCAATTCCTTTCTTTTTAAACAGTTTGGCATAGTATTTGAAGAAGACTCTTTTTATGCCTTTCAGATTCATAACATCCTTTCCATCTTCAGTAGTCTTACTTATAAAATTCCTTTCTTTTCTATTTTTCAATTGCCACGTTAAAAATTTTCCTGGTTTATTTGCACCCTCAAATGCTTTTTGCTGTAATTTCTTCAGATTCCAGTATAATTATCTATTTAGTAGAACATTCAATTGATCCTGCAGAAAGTGGATCTCTTTAATAATCTTTTTCTTCCCTGGCCTTTTCTTTAATTCCTTTTCTTTTTGTCGAATTTTTTCATGAAGGTTGTTTTGTTGTTGCATCTTTTGTTTTTTATCTTTAGAGTTCAGAGAGATAAGCAAGCCTCTCATTACCGCTTTGTACGTGTCCCATACGACTTGTATATCAGTACCTTTGTTTAAATTCAGTTCAAAAAAACTTTTCGTTTCTTTTTTTAAAGTTTCATTAATTAATTTTTGGTCCAATAAATCCTCATTAATTCTCCAATATAATTGTTTGGGTTTTTCTTTAGATATCCAAAGTAAAGGGTTGTGGTCTGAATTGGTTTTCGGTAAAATTTCTATTTTGTAGGTTTTTTGCGCCATCTCCTCTGACATCCAAATCATATCAATTCTAGAAAAGGAATTATGTCTGTTAGAATAAAACGTATAATCCTTTGTCTTAGGGTTCCACTTCCTCCAAACGTCTTCTAGTTTTTCTTGCTTCATTAGCTGGAAAAAATTTTTTGGCAGCTTTCCAACCGCCTCTCCACTTGCTTTGGACTTTCTATCCAATACATTGTTCACTGTGCCATTAAAGTCTCCTGCAAGGACTATTTGATCATAGTTTAAACAGTCCAACTCTTTAGTCAAATCATTAAAAAAGGTCTCTTTTGCACCATTGGGTGCATATATATTTACAAGCAATGTCTTTTTTCTATTCATCATTATTTCCATGCCAACATATCTTCCTTCTTTGTCTGAGAAGATTTGTTTAGGTTCCAATTCTTTTGTAATGTATATCACTGTTCCTTTTTTCTTATTAACTGCTGAGGAATGAAATTCTTCTCCCAATTTTTTATTAATCAAATATTTATTATCTTGTTTTCTGATATGTGTTTCTTGTAAACAAATTATGTTACATTTTTGTTTCTCTAGCCAATGATTCACTAATCTTCTTTTATTTGGTGAATTTAGTCCATTTACGTTCCAAGATAAAAATTTGTAATCCATAGTTGTTTTGAATTAAATATCTTTAAAATCATCAAAGTTGTTCTCTTTGAATCTATACATGTCTCCTTCCGTTTTAAGGATAAATCTCACCGCATTGTATACAAATGATAATCCATATGGAATCTCCCATCTAAACCTGATACTCATTTCTTTTAATCTATCTGTTAGTTTCTTGAATTTCTTTCTGTCTTGTAAGATCGATCTCGGAATTTCTCTCAGAATTATTATTTTTTTCCATTAATTTCCAACGGTTGTGTAAATTGCTTCTTGAAAACGTCTTCCTTCATTTTTGTAGTCACAAATTGAACAATCACATCTCTGGGTAATTGCTTTCTCTTGGCATAAGCTGAGTTTACTCTGTAAATCAGGTCAAAGTCTGGATCCAAGTCTCCAACATTTTCACCTATGTAAGTTGTCAATGTGTTAATTACTAAGGCCCGTAAATCCTGATCTTCCTCCTCTTCAATTCCTCTCAGTCTCAAATGATTCTGAGTGGCCCTATATTCCATCATGGACTCCAGTCTTGTGTTTTCTGCCAGGGTTCTTTTAACTTTCTGTTCCATTTCTTCTGATTTTGTCACCAGACTTTTAACCTCTTTTTTAACTTCTTCTGTATCTTTTTTTATCCCTGCCACTTCTGTTAGTACCAGTTCTTTCAATTCTTCCATATTTTTTTCTGTACTTGGACTTGTACTTGTTCTATTTGCTCCAGTTGTATTTGCAGCTGTTGTTGCAACTGTTGTTGCAGCTGTGATTCTATTTGCTTTCCCAAACTCTGCACCACTTCAGTCATCCGTTTCTCCATCGCTTCCATGGCAGCCTGCCACTCTTTTTTTCCTTTGCAGTCATTCTTGGACTAGGTGATGAGGCAGCTCTTGGTCTTGACCTCAAATCCGTCTTGGAAGCGAATTCAAGGCTAATCAATCTTTATATTATCAATCTTCAAGCCAAATCGCCACCTTTATAACTTCTTCCAGTGCTTTTTCGGCTTAAAAATAACTTTTTAAAATTTAGTCCTCCTCAAAATGGCGGGCGCAATTTCTCTATGATTTTCTGGCTAGAGTAGGCTCCTTCAGAACTTCCTGTTTATCTGTCCGTCACTGTAATCCAACTTCCGGTGGTGGTGGTGTCACACACTAAGACAACCGTCTACTTCCGGCCCAGCAACATCGAAAACATCCACTCTAGCCTACTTCCTGTATCATAGAATCACAGTCAGTTTCGTTTCTGCTACGCAAAGTTTAGTCTTAGCTGACCACAGGAATGCAAAACAAAGTCACTTTTCAGCCGTTTTCTCTAAAGGAAAGCTTTCTTTTTACTTTTAAATCAAGCGGATTAGTTCATTGAAGCTTTTTACGCTTATCCGTACGTTTCGATTTTACGTTCTTCTTTAAACCGGTAAGCAATTGTTCACTTGTTACCTTACTTGTAATCTCGGGGTTTCGCAGTGCTTCTTCTGTAAACGATGTTAGTCTTGATGTTAAAGAGGTCGGTAGATGACAAATTTATGCTGAATTCTCAGCCCAGCTGGTATCTGTAGTGCTGATTTGCAACTGCCCTCTTTGCGGAAGGAGATCAAAGTGTAAACAAGCTTCCTCCGAAGCTTATCCACACCGATCTCAACTCCCTCTCAGGCTTGGCTGCTTGCTTGCCACCCCCCCGCCTGGGGAGTGCTGCGCTGGGCCAGGTAGAGCCCAGACTGTCGTCAGATACCGCAGTGCACCCTGCACAAATCGCAAAGTGTGTCAATTCGCCATTTTAACTCCGACCGGAAGCCTGCTCCAACTGTATCTGCATCTGTTGTTGCAACTGTGATTCCATTTGCTTTCCCAAGTTAGTCACCGCCTCCATCATTCTCTTCTGCATCGCCTCCATTGCAGCCTGCCACTCTTTTTTTTCCTTTGCAGTCATTCTTGGACTTGGTGATGAGGTGGCTCTTGGTCTTGACCTCAGATCCGTTTTGAAATCTGTAATACAACTAACAAGTCCTTATATTTCCAGTACAACAGCCAAATCACCACCTTTAAAATTTTATTCCACTTATTTTTCTTCTTAAAAATAACTTTTTAAAATTTAGTCCTCCTCAAAATGGCGGGCGCAATTTCTCTATGGTTTTCTGGCTAGAGTAGGCTATTTCGAGACTTCCTGTTTTAATGTCCGCCCCAATAATCCAACTTCCGGTGTAACACTCTAAAACGTCCGTCTCCTTCCAATTACTCAGTTCCTTTCCAAAGCCACTCTAGCCCCAGACTTGTCTTTTTTTTTCAGTCGGCACTTATTTTCAGTAACACAGAATCGCATCAGTTCCGTTTTAACTACACAGAGTTTAGTCTTAGCTGACCACAGGAATGCAAAACAAAGTTATTTTTCTGCCGTTTTTTCGGTTTAAAAGACTTCTTTTTAGTTTCAAACCAAGCGGATTATTTCACTAAAACTTTGCTCGCTGTTCCGTTTGTTTTAACTTTCACTACGTCTTCAATCCAGTAAGCAAAAGTTCATTGTTACCTTACTTATAATCCCGGGGTTTCGCATTGCTTCTTTTTGCAATCATTGATGAACTTGATGTTGAAGAGGTCGGTAGATGACGGGTTTATGCTGAATTCTCAGCCCGGCTGGTATCTGTAGTGCTGTTCTGCAAACTGCCCACTTCACGAGAGGGGATCAAAGTGTAAACAAGCTTCCTCCGAAGCTTATCCACACCAATCTCAACTCTCATTTGGGTTATGCTGCTTGCTGGTCACTCCCCCGCCTGGGGAGTGCTGCGTTGGGCCAGATAAAGCCCAAACTGTCAGCAGATACCGCCATACACCCTGCACAGATCGCAAGGTGCGTTAACTCGCCATTTTAACTCCAACCGGAAGCCCCCAAAAGCTGCTCTCAATGGCTTGCCCAGGGCTGGTCCAGGCAGGCCCCCCAGGGTTTCCCTCCCCATAGCTGCTCTTAGCAGCTCACCTGGCATAGCCCGATGGCAGCTCCTGAGCTCTGCTGTTGAAGCTACAGGAGTAGCAGCTGGAGTCCTCAAAGGTAAGTATGTTGTGTTTGTGTATGCACAAATAACACTATTTTACTTTGGGGGGGAATTAACCCTCCCCTTGTATTTTTTTTTAAAGATTTGAGATTTTATTGCAAACCTAGGGGGGTCCTCCAAGTTTGTAGTAAAATCTGTTTTGGGTAAGTGTGGCCCTGGTCCATGGATTTTGATATCCACAGATCTCTTGAGATATGGCTATATAGATGCTAAGAAACAACTGTAGCATTTTTGTAAGCATTCCATGACATCACAGCAAGTCAACCAATAGCTAAGGAAAAGATTGCTATAAAAAGGCAGAGAGATGAGAGAAGCAGCAGCCAGGTTGAAATTTATGATATGTCACGGATATCATCAGTGTTATTTCTCATAATGGAGAACAACCTAAAGGAAATAAATGATCCCTATTTTTAACAAGAATGCAGCTAAAAATATTCTCATCCACATTCTGATATGTAAGAACTATAGACTATAGTTCTATTTGGGCCCAAGTTCATTTTACCGGAGGGAAAGCTAAATATATTCTTAAAACCATTGGGACAACTAATAAATATTGATCAAGAATACCACAGTATAAAATAGCACAAGTATATAAAATCATGGAGACAAGGATTCTTGCCACTATTCATTTATATAAATTATTTATACTTAAGGTTCAGGACATTGATATATTTTCTATTAAAGGTCAATAAGACTACTTTGCAAAGCTCCTAAACTTTTTTTTCAACATTTACTATACATACACTCTGCAAACAATTTACAAAGTCAAAAATTACTCACTGACATAAGAACATAAGAGAAGCCAATGTTGGATCAAGCCAATGGCCCATACAGTCCAACACTCTGTCATACACTGGCCAAAAATACCAGGTGCCATCAGGAGGTCCACCAGTGGGGCCAGGACATAAGAACATAACAGAAGCAAATGCTGAATCAGGCCAATGGCCCATCTAGTCCAACACTCTGTCACACAGCTAATCCTAATCAGTTTCTGATGTTGGGTGTGGCCTGTTATGCTAATGAGTTCCTGCTGGGCATGGCCAACTCGAGAGCCAGCCGGAATGCCATTCCTGTGCGTTCCTGCCCAAAAATAGCCCTGTGTTTATCTAATTCCCTCTTGAAACTGTCCATGCTTGTAGCTGCCACCACCTCCTGTGGCAGTGAATTCCATGTGTTAATCACTCTTTGGGTGAAGAAGTACTTCCTTTTATCTGTTCCAACCCAACTGCTCAGCAATTTCATTGAGTGCCCATGAGTTCTTGTATTGTGAGAAAGGGAGAAAAGTACTTCTTTCTCAACCTGCTCAATTCAATGCATAATCTTATAAACCTCGATCATGTCACCCCTCAGCTGTTGTTTCTCCAAGCTAAAAAGCCCCAAGCGTTTTAACCTTTCTTCATAGGGAAAGTGTTCCAACCCTTTTATCATTCTAGTTGCCCTTCTCTGCACTTTTTCCAATGCCATAATATCCTTTTTGCGGTGTGGTGACCAGAACTGTACACAGTATTCCAAATGAGGTTGCACCAATGATTTATACAGGGGCATTATGATACTGGCTGATTTGTTTTGAATTCCCTTCCTAATAATCCCCAGCATAACATTGCCCTTCTTTATTGCAGTTACACACTGTTCAGACATTTACATTGAGTTATTTACTACGACTCCAAGATCTCTCTCTTGGTCAGTCTCTGCCAGTTCAGACCCCATCAATATGTATTTATATTTAGGATTTTTGGCTCCAATTTGCATCACTTTGCACTTGGCCTCCCTGGCTGGTTTCCTGCTTCTAATGTATTTGAAGAAAGTTTTATTGTTGGTCTTTATGTTTTTCGCTATATGCTCCTCATATTCCCTTTTTGCCTGCCTGATCACAGACTTGCATTTTATTTGCCACAGCCTGTGTTCCCTTTTATCAACCTCACTGAGACTAGCTTTCCACCGCTTAAAGGAATCCTTCTTACCTTCTACAGCTTCCATTACTTTGTTTGTTAACCATGCAGGCTTTCTTTTATACCTATTTGCGCCTTTCCTAACCTGCGGTATATATTTTTTCTAAGCTTCTAGGACTGTAGTTTTAAATAGTCTCCAAGCTTCTCCAGTGGTTTTGACCCTTTCTACTTTTCTTTTCAGTTTCTTCTCATATCAGAGAAGTTACCCCTTTTAAAGTTAAAAGTGGTTGTGCCAGTCTTTTTGGGCAACTCCCTATTTATACAAATGTTACTCAATAACATTATGGTCACTGTTCCCAAGTGGTGCAATCAGTTTTACATCTCTCACCAGGTCTTGGGCATTACTTAGGACCAAATCCAGGTTCGCCTCTCCCCTGGTAGGTTCTGTGACCATCTGTTCCATAGCACAGTCATTTAGATTGTCTAGAAACTCAATGTCTTTTTCCTGACTTGAACACTTATTGACCCAATCAATGTGTGGGTAGTTAAATCACCTATTACAACACAGTTATTTCCTCTAGCTGCTATCTTTAATTCATTCATCATTTTATAATCCTCTATCTTTTGATCTGGTGGGCGATATCAAATTCCCAGTGTTAAGCTTCCTTTTGGGCCCACTATTTCAACCCATAGTATTTCCAGAAGTGAATCCAATTCACTTACCCTCTCAGTCTTAATGGACTGTATACCCTCTCTGACATAGAGAGCCACCCCTCCTCTAACCTTTCCCCCCCATCCTTCCAGTATAATTTATAACAAGGAATCACCGTATCCCACTGATTTTTCTCATCCCACCAAGTTTCTGAAATAACCACAATGTCTATTTCCCCCCCCAACATGAAGCATTCCAATTCCCTGATTTTACCTCAGACACTTCTAGCATTTGTGTATAAACACCTATAGTTTCCTATGCATGTTAAGCCCACAACCTTCCTCTTGCTGCCTCAAGACCTTGCGAGGCAGTCCATATCGTTAGCCACAGTCTCAGTGGACAATTCTAATCCATTTCCTTGTAGAGAAGTAACAGCTACCCCTTCATCTCTTTGAGATGAGCCATCCCGAACTAGAGACTTTTCATCTCCTGTTGGCTTTCCCCCAATATTCAGTTTAAAAACTGCCACCTTTTTGTTTTTAAGTGCCGGCAGCATGGAGACCTATGGGCTGCGGTGGCTCAGTGGTTAGACGCTGAACTGCAGGCTGTGGAAGGTCAGTAGTTCAGCAGTTCGAGACCGGGTGCCGCAGACGGGTGAGCTCTGTCTCTAGCTCCAGCTCCTGCCAACCTAGCAGTTCGAAAGCAAGAAATTGCAAGTAGATAAATAGGGACCACTTCGGTGGAAGGTAACAGCGTTCGTGCGCCTCGGTGTTTAGTCATGCCGGCCACATGACCACGGAACGTCTTCGGACAGCGCTGGCCTTCGGCTTTGAAACGGAGATGAGCACCGCAACCTAGAGTCGGATTCGACTGGCTTTCGAGCAAGGGAACCTTTACCTTTACTAGCATGGAGACCACTATGCTGTTATACAAATCAGACTCCACAAATTATAGATGCTACTAATTCACTGGTTATCACTTTACCAGGTGACAAAGGAATCTGAAACAGGAATGTTCATCTGTTATAGCTGTTGTCATCTTCACTCACCTTGCATGGCTAACTAATTTGAATGACATTTTGTACAGTTATTAGATCCAAACTAACTAGGCCTATTTTTGCTTTGGGGGTGCTGTGATGTCTGCAGCTGTACTCTGCTTTCAGTTTCCACTTCCTTGTGCTATCCCTGCGCTGCTTCCCTGGGAGAACACAAGGTAGAGAAAGGACAGTAAGAGAAGAAATTGGCTTTCAACCACACTTCTGACTGGGCTCAATCAGTAGCCTCGATTCCCATGAAGGAGCACCTTCTCTGATTAGTATGGGTGCACACTGTGCACAGCATTTCTGCCAATCATATTGTGGGCTCACTAACTTGGAGGACTTTCATCTATTCTATATAACCAGTGGTGCTGTTGTCAGCTCCATGCATTATTTCAGGGGGCTCAGTACAAACTTGTAGCATGTTCCCTGCCCCGAAGCCACAAACCATGTGCTTTTCTACATTCTCATCTTCCTTGCTTGTGTGTTCCTATTGCTTTGAGTGTTTTTTTCCTGTTCTGCACATTTTGCTCCTTCTAGTGGTTTTTTTCAATATTACATCTGCAGGAACACATAAGCGAGGAAAATGAGAATGGTTGAAGGTATTATAAGAATTTATTTTGATTCCAGCACAAACTAGTTGACTCTGAAGAAGAAACCGAAATGTCTGATCCAGATAGCATCAGTCATGAACCTCATGGCAATTGACTAGCACTGTGATAAAGATAAAACACAAAAGGTTTTGTATTTGTTAATAATATTAGTAGTGTCAAGGTCAAGCCTGAAGTGTTATGGTGTTTAGCGTTCTGGGGATTGTTGTTACACCAGTTATATCTGTGTTTATGCTGTACACTCAGTCATGATGTGTTTATAAGGAGTATGAATCTAAATATATCAATAAAAGCTCTTTATCATTCATTACCTTTGGCTTCAAGCTAGTTTTCCTTTCCTTAAGGGGGCTAATTAGGGTTGCCAGGTCCCCACAGGCCACTGGCATGGGATGGGAGGTAGGATTGCCAAATCCAGGTTGGGAAACTCCTGGAGATTTGGGAATGGAGCCTGGGGAGGACAGTGACCTCAGTGGGACCCAATGCCACAGAGTCCACCCTCCAAACTATCCATTTTCTCCAGGGAAACGGATCTCTATAGTCTGGAGATTAGCTGTAATTCTCGAGAATCCCCAGGTCCCACCTGGAGGCTGGCATCTCTATGTAACATTTTACAAGTGGCTTTATAATCAAGTTATAGAAAGATTTTGCTAATTGAATTCCATACCTTATAAAATAAGTAGCTTTAGTGAGTATCATTACTAGGATCCTAGGTAAAAAGAAAGTTAAGACATATTTCTCTCCTTATATTGGCTCTTGAAGTTTTTCAATAAATGTAAGGTCAATTAAGGAAACAGGTATATCCAGCAAATAAGATAGATACCTTTTAGTGTTCCACTTTCACCTCTATTTTATTTGACATCCTTGGAAGGGAAAAACTGTCACCACAATCTGAAGGTTGTTCACTTGGAGCTTATCCTTATTTATATAAAGAGAAGGAAGATAAATATTCCTCTGGTTACTATTGTTACCCAAGGCCCTTCAATAGATGTTATATCTTTCTTTACTGTTTCTGAGTAAAGTGGCTTCCTTTGACTCTGTGTTACGTTTTCCAGATTCTGTAATTTAATTTTAAGAAGATGATTTGTAAGAAATTCTAATGTCTCATAAATTGTGGAAATAATCCACAAGGTATAGATAGGAACTCTCGGTCTGGGCCAAGTGATGCACTGTATTCTTGGTGCTTGGGGGGGTCAACAGTGGGAGGGTTTCTAGTGTCCTGGCCCCCACTGCTGGACCTCCTGATGGCACCTGGTATTTTTGGCCAGTGTGTGACAGAGTGTTCGACTGGATGGACCATTGGCCTGATCCAACATTGGCTTCTCTTATGTTCTTATGTTCTCAGTTCATCAGCTATAAATGTTGTTTGAAATGCCAGCATACTTAAAACTTGAGGTCTCTTTCCAATATAATAATGATCAGATGTTAATATCATCTTTACCCAAAGAAATATGTGAATCGTTATCATTTAGAAAATCAGAGCTACCAAATTCTGCATCCTCCATATGTGGTTCATGGTTCAATGGTTCAAACCTATTTTTAAAGGGACTAGAGAAGCTCTACCAGAAAAGAAATCATTTAGCCTATTTTGTTTAGATTTCATACTAAAATCGTCATCGAAAGGATGGGCCTGTTTTTTATTCATTTCAAAAGGGGAGGAGATATAAATATATATAAATATATAATCTAGCTTTTTTGCAATCCACATCAAACCAGGGTTTGGATTTCTTGTAGGATGTGGTGGATTGGCCTTTAGGTTCATATAAAATAGTTTTAAAACCTGCACAAATCTGTTATAACATTTAAGGAGGGGAGAGACCTTGTTATTTTGAAATACTCTAGTTGGAAATACACCAAATTTCCTTAAAAACTGTCTCTGGCTCGGCAGCAACAGTGGGACTTTCTTAATTTTGAAAAGAAGCACAATTCTTTGTATCTGGATGGAACTTTTTAAAACTTCAAATGAAATTAAGTCAACAAAAGGAGGAGGCTTCTTCAGAGTACAGCTTAAATGCCTAATTGCTTGGTTCTTGGTAGATCAGTTTATTTTATCTCCTTTATGGATGGATAAAAAGACTTTGTGTAATTGCAGGGTAAGGGCACACGTTCCATCATCCTTCCATGCCTTTTTACCCATATCAGCCTTTCGCTGCCAGGGCTGTTGGAAACCAGAGGAGGCCATTGGAGCTGGATTACTTTTCCTCGGCAAAGCTTTTGAGCTGCTTGTAGCTAAATCAGTATGATTGCTATGAGAAGTCATTACCTCCTTTTTGCCAAGACTGTTCATTAAAGAGGAGATTTTTCCCAAGAAGTCAGTTATTTCTTTTACAGCATTGATAGTAAACTTTACAGTTCTTATCATTAGCTTTAGCATATCATTTAATTCAGGAGAAAAAAACATTAAGCTTTACAACAGCCGGCCTCGATTTTCTTAATCTCTTCCTGTTACAGCTAAACCTTTTTTTTTACTTCATACCCTCATTTGACTGTTCTTTATCTGCCTCCCTGGCTGCCAATTTCTCAAGAAGAAATTAAATCTTATATTGGTCAATTAAAATCTGCTAAGGCTCCAGGGTCTGACGGACTGCCGCCTGAATTTTTTAAAGAAAGTATCAGTTGGGGGGCACCCTTCCTTGCAGCCCTTTTACTTTTATTGATTCCTCAGGCCTTATCTCCTCAGAGTGGAATACGGCAATAGTGGTCCCCATATTCAAAAAGGGTGCAAGAGAAGAGCCTGCAAATTATTGGCCTATTAGCCTCTTAAATATATGTAGCAAATTATATGCTAAACATCTTCTGCTAAACATCTTCTGGATGATCCAAGAAAACATGATTGCATCAAAACAAGCTGGTTTTAGAGAGTCTAGATCCACTCTGGACCACTGCCTTACAATTCAACACCTTATAAAAATGATCTAATAGAGTACTTTCTCTTTCCATCTGAATCATAGACACTGTTAGTACGTAACATCAAACTACAGACTTCACATCCTCCACAAGGAAAGTTGCCAGCTGGCAAACCCTGACCATCTATTCCCCTTTGTAATGCTAGAGGGGATTTTAGGCTACTTCTTACCAACATATTTTTCAAATTCCTAGATCTACGGTAGGCAAAGAGAGGAACAGACTCACGTACTAATAGTGTCTATGGTTCAGATGGAAAGAGAAAGTACTCTATTAGATCATTTTTAATTGTAAATCAAAGGGTCTTATTTACTGTATTGTCTGTGGGTGTCAAAGGAAATACATCGGGTGCACTTCAAGGCCATTAAAGACCAGAATTACAGAACATAGAAGTTGCGTCAGAAGAGGGAGACAGAATGCGCCCCTGGCAGAGCATTTTGCTACAGCAGGCCATCATGACAGAGACTTTTCTTTTTTTGCACTTGAGTACGTTCGACCTTGCAACCAGCTGCAGATGACTCAGCAACTGAAAAAAAGAGAACTGTTCTGGATTCATGCCCTTAAAACTTTAACCCCATATGGTTTGAATGAACAAATTGATTGGTGTGCAATATGATTTTGGAAGTATAGCATATGTATGATTCTTTGACTGTTAAACATCTAGTTTGGAATCTGTATTGTGTCTCTATATATTCTTTAATACTATGCTAATTGAAATGTGCAATCACATGACTACTTCAGGACACCCTATAGGGATTACATCATCCTGTCTATTAGGATTGCATCATCCTACACATTAGGATTGCATCACCTTTAACCAGCTATAAAGCTCCAGCAGTTTTAGGTGACCACCACTGCTCTTTGCTTGAGGATTATTTGGCTCTACAATCATAGGAAGGTGTTTCCTGGACCAGAAGTAATTATGCTTTATGATTTATTATTTTTGCATTTAGGCTCTAAATTGTGGGATACATTGATTTATACATGTTTTGTCTTTAGGTTTATATCTAAACCACTGGGCATGTGATTGCACTAATAGAGGCCTCATTTGTATTTTCTTGCTCTATGCCTGGTGGGTTATCTTGAAAGTAAGTCAATGGTATATATTTATTTATTGGCAATATATTTACGGTTTGTTTATTTATTTATTTGTTTTAATACATGTGTTTAATTCTCCATTTGTTTATCTTTTACAGCAACTTGCTTCTGGTCCTTATTGTATTTATGCCCTGTATATGATTGTGTATGATTGTACTATATGTTTTTATAATAGCCAATATGTTCCTCATTATTGACCTTTGAGGAAGGCCTATGTAGGCCGAAACGCGTCAGGTCAGGTTTACAAGCCCTTGTTTTTTAGCATTTGATACTTATAAATAATGTGTGACTGGGCCCTTATATATTTTTAAAGTTGTGTTTAATAAATAAATGTATTTTTATATTTCTTTTATCAAGTTTTTAACATTGGCCCCCTTTCCCACATTTGACTAACCTTTGTCAGGTTCTGGATTCTAGGTTTTAGGTTCAGTTTTTTTCCCCCTCTCTTTTTTTGTTCTTGGCATTGTAGGACCTGACGTTTCACCAGTAGCTGTGACTGGCATCCTCAGAGGTATAACAAAGAAAGATCTTTCTGTGTTATACCTCTTAAGATACCTACAATGCCAAGACCACAGCCACACAACCCAGAAAATCTACAGCAACTAATGAACTTCAGCCATGAAAGCCTTCGACAACATAACTTATTAGTGACCTGGATATGAGGTCACACTGGGTAGCTTCTATGGATCTGAGTGCACCCATTAAAAATAAATCCCTGGCCGATGAGCTGAGGGAAGCTGACTATGCTTTGACCCCTCATCTTCCGAACACCGATTGGCCATCGGAGAGATCTCAGTAAGTTTGCAGACTCTTGTAATAACAAAGAACTAATAATAAATTTTCAAAAGACCAAGGTTATGGCCTTTGGGGCCAGACAAAGGAAAAGAATTTGGTCTGTAAATGGGCACTTATTAGAGCAGGTTTCCTGCTTTAAATGCTTAGGTATGGTCCTTCAATCAAATGGGGCTGGGACAGCCCGTATACAGTATATCACCTCTCAAGGTGAAAGAACAGCCAATGCTATTCTTAAGTTCTATCACACCAAAGAGGAATATTATGTGCCTGCTGCCCAAAAACTCTTTCAAGCAAAGCCAGTTGAACAGATGCTTTATGGCACTTTTATTGTGCCTCCTTCCTCTAGTTTTGCCCCCTTAGAGCGGGTTCAGTCCAATTTTTTTAGAGCAGTTCTTCAGGTCCCGAGGTGTGTATCAAACACACTAATCCATTTCGAAACAGGTATTATATAGATGGAAGCCAAAATTACTTTAGCTTCACTCCAGTATTGGCTAAAACTAAATTTCTGCCCTCAGGGACTAATTCATTTGTTACTTTCAGACAACTTTCAATCCAAATGACTGAGAGCAGTCAATAAACTACATGCTCTTGGCTTTTCCCCCCAAGCAATTTTGAGTATGCAATGGGATGTAGCAAAATCAACCCTAAAAGAGAGAATGATAGACATGGAAAGACAGGCAGATCTCAGTAGATGTCCTAAGTTTAGGGTCTCAGATTTTGTCAAATATTGCTTGCAACCAATGTCCTATTTATCACAGCTCGATATTCACAAGTTTAGAAAAACCTTCACATTAGCCAGAAGTGAGGCTTTCCCCTCCGCAATGCTTGAGGGCAGATTCAAAAGGATCCCTATTGAATATAGATTTTGTCAATGTGGCTCAAGGGAGATAGAAACTATTGAGCGCATGATGCTCAGATGTAACTGGTATAACAAGATCTGTGGCAAATATATTACTCCTCTCATGGTGGGACAAACAGGTGCTGGGCAGTGTAACTGATTGTTAATCAATGGCAATCAGATACTTACTGAAACTGGTGAAATTTTTGGTAGCGTGCTACTGCATTCTAAATACATGATCAAATATATAATACTATAATAATAGTTGCCTAGTAGTCTCTGTTTTATGCTTTTCCTCTATTTTATTAGGCATGACTGTATTTTTATAGATATTTATGTTTATACTGGGTTTTTATATATATTGTCTTAAATTCAGTTATATGCAGATCCAGTTCCGGGTAGCGCCAAGAGCAGACACAAGCAACTTCGCAACTCACTAATGCTCTATTCTTCACAGCCTTTTTGCTGTCAATGCTCAGGAAAGAGTTCTTTTGGAGGAAGAACTGCAAGCAAGAAGCTTTCTCCTGAAAATGAGCAGAAAGGTCAATTGTGTTCATTAATTAGGAGGTGCTTTGAGGTGAAAGGCTGGAAGGATGCCTGGTGTATAGACGGCAGGTGCAAGACAATCCTTATAAGAACCACAAGAGTCAACAGCTGAAAAGATACAATAGCAGTGAAAAGCTACAGCCGAAGCTAAGTATCTAAAAAGGAATTTTTTTCCAAATGGAGGGGAAGATGATTTGATTATAGAAGCGGCAAAGAATACAAATGCTCTGAATGACTAAGGGGGGGGAAATGTAAGTGTGGGATTTTAAGGTGGCTATTAAAATTAGAAATGGGTTATTGAGGTGGAGGGAAGAGCAAGTTAAGGAAGAAAGACCATATGGGAAATATGGCTATTATCTTGTTTGTTCTTTGTGATTTTGTTGGAGGGAGAAGACGTGAATTGGAGATTTGTTGGAGGGACAATTTGGTGGAGATCGGAGTGGGGAACATGATTGGAGGTGGATTCAGGAATACAGAGCGAGGATAGGGCGAAGGGAAGAGCAAGAGGAGGAGCGAGAGAGCAGAGTCGGGCGGCATCAGGAAGCCGGAGCAGAACGACAGAGGCCGGGAGAGAAAGCAGTAATCCGAAAGACCAAGAGGACACACGAGAGGAGCCAGAAAGGGCCAAGAGAAGTCGAGAAGAGACTGAGAAAGGGCAAATAGTTGGAAAGGCTAGAGTTAGTGGGGAAGTGTGGATTCAGAGAATAAGGATGGGCAAGAGTAAGGGAACAGTGGGACTAGTAGAAGATGAGAATAAAGAGAGCCCTACAACCAAGAGATAGATAAAACCAAGAAAGGAGGGGAAAGCTAATTAAAATTGGTAATAAATTATTAAATATAAAATATAGCAGAGGAAAATAAAGATAACAGGGAAAATAAACAAGAGTAGATACAGCAAGAGACAATAAGAGACTGTAAGAAGAGGGAAAATAGGATAAAGAACAGTAGAGAGCTGAAAACAAATTAATAATCCATATATATATATATGAGGCAGTAGCAGGATATATAGACATACTAAGAACAATCGAAAACAAACGAATAGCCACAGGGAATACAGAAGCAAGTGGTATTAGTGAAGTTACAAAGTCATCCGTAAAATCACCAGGACAGTCGAACATTCAAAGTTTATTAAAAACAAACACAATGAGCATAACGCAACTGAACATAAAAGATTTTAAAAACCTTATGCAAGAGTGCATAGCAGCGGAGATGAAGATGTTTGTGAAGTGACTTTACCACCTTTGATTAGACAAGAGATAGAACCAATTCAAGTTCAAATGCAGAACTTAGCACAACAACTGACTATGGAGACTGAAGAAATTAAGAAACGGATAAACGAAAATAAACAAATTCTAAAGATAGCCGTGGCAAATACGGATCTGGAGGAAAGGGTGCAAGAAATAGAACAGGAAGTGCACAAAGTTAGACTAAAAACAGATGGAATTGAAGATGCTCTCTTGGGACTAGAGATGGAGAAAGCCTCTCTAGTTGTTAGATGTCAAAATGTCCCTGAGACTATAGGGGAAAATCTTAAGGAAGAAATGATAAAGAATATTTTGAAACAATTAAATGTAGGAACTTGTGAAGAAATAGAAAGAGAAATAGACCAAGTATACAGAAAGAATAGCTCATATGCTAGAAGAAACAAAATACCAAGGGAAGTCTATTTGAAATTCACGAGACGGAATCTGAGGGATAAAATAATTAAAGAAGCAAACGTAACCAAAATGATAATACAAGATTCCAAGGTAAAATTTTTAAAGGAAGTTCCATGGAGAATTGGGGGGAAAAGATAGAACTATACAACCCTAACAAAGTTATTAAGATAAAAGGATATTTCTTATAGATGGCTGTTCCCAGTGAGGATAGTATTCAACTACGAGGGAAGAAGGCAAAGATTAGATTCAATCTTTAAATTGGAAGATTTTTGGGGGGAAAACAGAGAAAATTTAGGTTGGCAGGATGAGGAGGGGAGTGAAAAAGAAGAGGAGGAGACCGGAGAAGAACCACAGAAAGGGAAAAAACAAGAAACACAAAAGAGGGGAAAAGACGTATTTTGCTCCATCACAGGTAACAACTAGCTTTCAACGCAAAGTAGCAGAACAAGATAAAGGAAAGAAGTAAGATGGAAAAACAAAAAAACTATTAGAATATTTTTGGTTAATGTAAATGGTTTAAATAGTCCGACAAAAAGAAGAACACTTCACCAGTTAGTTAAATTACAAATGGAAATAATATGCATACAAGAGACCCATATAAAAAACGAGATCAAAAATATTTAGAATGTAAAAGATTGGGCAACGTTTTTGTAGCATCAGACACTCAAAAAAAAGGGGGAGTTGCAACTTATGTGAAAGAATATTTGAATCCAGAACTAGTTAAGCATCGGAAGATGGCAGAATAGTAGCGATAAGGATCACAAGACATCAGAAGGAAAGCATAATATAGAATATCTATGCACCAAACCAGGGCCAAGAAACCTTTTTTAAAAGATTAAGAAAGTTGATAAACAGACATATCTCGACAGAAACATGTATAATAGGAGACTTCAATGCAGTATTTGATGGGGGAAAGGATAGGAAAACACATGCCTCATGGAAAAGAACAGGATATGTGTTACCACAGGAGTTCTTACAATTAGTAGAAGAACGCAGTATGGTGGATGTGTGGAGAGTAAGAAATCTTGAAAAATCCAAATATACATTTTATTTGGCCAGACATAATTTGTGGTCTTGCATTGACATGGTATGGGTCACTGTGGCACTTGTGACTGAAATAAGAGATGTGGAAATATGGCCGAATACTTTTGCAGATCACAGTCTGCTAATCCTAACATTAAGAGAAAGATCACGTAAGACAAGGTGGAGGATGAAAAAAAATCTAATAAAGGATAAAAAAATGATAAAAAAATAGAACAAGAAATTGCAGATTTCTTTAAACAGAATATACAGCCTGAAATATCAAAAGAAGTAGTATGGGAAGCCTTTAAAGCCTTTCTAAGAGGCTTATTCATCAATCAAGAAGCATGGGAAAGGAAAGCAGGAAAGAAACAATATGAAAAAACTGACAAACCAGATTAGGGAACAAGAAGATAAACAAAAAAATACAGCAGTCGGGGTGGAAAAAATAAAGACAACTCTTAGACTACTGCACCACCAAATGAATCTTATTTTAACTCAAGAAATAGCTAAAAACATAGAAATGGCCAAGCATTATTACTTTGAAAACACTAATAAGCCAACAAGATGGCTTGCACAGAAGTTAAGGAAACAAGAGGAGAAAAAGGTAATAAAAGCACTCAAAAATGAAGGGAATAAGGGAAAATATGATATTTCAGAAATGAAAAAAATAATAGAAAATTTCTATACGAAGCTATACCAACAAAACGAACAAGATAAAAACAGAATAAAAGAATATATTAAGGGTAGAAACTTTAAGAACTTTAATGAAGAACAGATAAGAGTACTGAATGAACCCATAACATAATGTGAAATTATTGAAGCTCTAAAGAGACAAAAGGAAAAACAAGACTCCTGGACCCGATGGAATACCAATAGAAATTTATCAGAGATATGAAGAGCAGGTAGTACTAATACTTAAAGACTTATTCCAGAATATAGCCAAAACTGAGAAAATTCCAGAATCATGGAACCAGGTGATAATAACATTGATCCATAAACCCAACACGGATGATAGAGAAATCAAAAATTATAAACCAATCTCACTATTGAACACAGATTATAAGATCTTTGCATCGGTGCTCGCTACAAGATTGAAAAAGATATTAGCGCAGATAATACATCAAGACAAAATGGGATTTCTCCCCAAAAGGCAAATGAAAAATAATATTAGAACAATATTGGATATTTTAGATTATTATGAAGTGCATTCAGATAAATTAATGGCATTGGTATTTTTGGACACCGAAAAGGCATTTGATAACGTAAACTGGGAATCCAGTTATGTTGCAAAAGCTAGAAGCATGGAATTGTGGGCCAAACTTTTTAGTGATGATAAAAGCCATTTACAAAACGCAAAGTGTGAAAATACAAATAAATGGAGATCTAACACGGGACATTAAAATACAAAAGGGAACCAGGCAAGGGTGCCCATTATCCCCTTTATTATTTATTTTCGTATTAGAAACACTAAATGATCAAATAAGAGAAAACAGCTCAATTAAAGGACTTAGGATAAAGGGAGAAGAATTCAAAATTCAAGCATTTGCAGATGATCTTGTATTTATCTTCGATGATCAGATAATATCCATAGGAAATCTAATAAAGATAATCCAATAATATGGTGAAGTAGCGGGTTTAAAAATTAACTTTAAACAAATACCTTATCCAAAAATTGTTCTAAACAACAAATAGATCAAATTCAGCAATTATCTAAAATGGAGGTAGTAAAGAGGGTAAAGTATTTGGGAATAACGATATCTAACTGAAATATTACATTGATAGATGATAATTATAATAAGCTTCTCACAGAAATCAAAAAAGACCTTCAAATATGGAAAGATTTGAAAATCTCCTTTATGGGAAGAATAAAGTAAAGTAAAGGTTTCGTTGCTCGAAAGCCAGTCGAATCCGACTCTATGGTTGCGGTGCTCATTTCCGTTTCAAAGCTGAAGAGCCAGTGCTGTCCGAAGATGTTTCCGTGGTCATGTGGCCAGCATGTCTAAACACCAAGGTGCACGGAACGCTGTTACCGTCCCACCAAGTGGTACCTATTTATCTACTTGCAATTTCTTGCTTTCGAGCTGCTAGGTTGGCAGAAGCTGGAACTAGAGACGGGAGCTCACTCCGTCATGCGGCCACTTGGGTCTCAAACTGCTGAACTACTGACCTTCCACAGCCTGCAGTTCAGTGTCTTAACCACTTGAGCTACCATAGCTTCATCCATGGGAAGAATAGCGGTTATTAAAATGAATGTTTTGCCTAGATTTTTATTTCTTGCACAGAATACCTATATTAAGGAAAATAAATTATTTTCAGGAATTGGAGAAAAAATGTAGTAAATTTATATGGAACAGTAAGAAACCAAGGATTAACCGTAAAGTTATGCAGGAGAAGGGAAAGAGAAGAGGTTTTGGGATGTCAAATTGGAATTTATATTATAAGGCAGCAGCATTAAGCTGTATAAGAGAGTGGGTGACATTAGCAAATACCAGACTATTACATCTTGAAGGACACGATATTCCTATGGGGTGGCATAAATATATATGGTACGAAGAGGATAAATCATCAAAGAATTTTACTCAACATACTATAAGAGGGGCTTTGTTAAAAATATGGAAAGAAATAAAGAGGGAGTTTTATGATAAAATTCCCAAGTGGGTGGCCCTGCTAGAAGCGATTACGAAGGCAACTCTGTGAGAAGTGGAAAAAAGTGACGTATAAGGAGCTGTTAGATAAAAATAATGAATTAAAAAGAATAGAAGAATTGGCAGGCCAGAATATTAGACTAACGTGGTGGGATACTGTGCAATTGACGGCGAGATATAACAAAGACAACAGAACTGGTTTCTACAAAAATAAGAACGACCTGGATAAAATCTGGCTCTCTTCTAATGATAAACTGATACAAAAACTACATAACTTTTTGATATCGAACTACCTTCTGGATGAAACAGTAAAAAGTTCAATGATTGCATGAATGAAGGATTTTGAACATACTTTGGAATTAGAACAGTGGACTAAAGTATGGAACTCCATTAAATTAATGAGAGCTATCCCTTACAAAGAAAATATATACAAAATGCTTTATAGGTGGTACTGGACACCGGGTAGAGTACCAAAATGCTATGTAAATGCTAGCAAGAATTGTTGGAAATGTAAAAAAAATGTCGGCACGTACTTTCATATGTGGTGGAGGTGCGAAAGAGTACAGAAATACTGGCAAAAAATTATAAGATTACTAGGGAGCAAAGCCCATTGTGGTGGAAGACAACGGGCCCTAGAAAGGAAGGGAGGGAGGTGGAAGGGAGAGAGGGTTGGAGAAAGAAAGGAAGGAAGGAAGGAATAGGGGGAAGAGTGAAAGAAAGGAGAGAGGAAGAAAGGAAAAGGGGGAAAGGAAGGGAAGAGGAGCAGAAAAGGCCTTCTCTGGGTCCAGAGAAGGCCTTTTCTGTCCCCACCCACCATCCCCTGGGCCTTCTATAGGGGCAGTAGGCAGTGTGTGGGGGAAAAGGGCTTCTCTGGGCCTACTGCCCCCATAGAAGGCCCAGGGGATGGTGTGTGGGGGACGGAAAATTGCTTCTCTGGGCCTACTGCCCCCATAGAAGGCCCAGGGGATGGTGTTTGGGGGACGGAAAAGGGCTACTCTGGGCCTACTGCCCCCATAGAAGGCCCAGGGGATGGTGTGTGGGGGACAGAAAAGGCCCAGAGAAGCCCTTTTCTGCTCCTCTTCCCTTCCTTTCCCCCTTTTCCTTTCTTCCTCTCTCCTTTCTTTCACTCTTCCCCCAGTTCTATGGCTTGTTGTCATAATAAGTGCAACTACTATTATATAATCTATTTTACCAATTTAAATATATCTCTGTGTATTCAGTATTCCTGCACTGTGTCCTAAAACAGAACCAAAACACCTTAGAATAACTTAAAACTTTAAATCTTAGATTTAAAATAAATGTAAATTAATCATATTAAATGTACTGAATGTATATGCACTAGATGTGTTGAACACTTTTAATTAAATACAAAATAAAGGAGGGGAGGCACTACACAGCACTTGGAAGCAAATAACCACATTCACCCAATAACTGCCCAGTTCCACTCGTTTATAGCATCAAAAAACTAAAACCTACTTTAAAATAACATAAATAACAGACACAGCTGAAAAATAAACTGATCTCTCTCCTGCCTCACTCCCACCAAGAACCAGTAAATCTTCCCCCATTCCTTGTGCTAGGATTGCCAGCCTCCAGGTGGGGCCTGGAGATCTCCCACTTCCACAACTGATCTCCAGCTGACAAAGATTAGCTCCCCTGGAGAAAATGCCTGCTTTGAAGGGTGGACGCTATGGCATTGTACCATGCTGAGGCCCCTCTGCTCCCCAAACCCCGCCCTCTCCTGGATCCACCCCCAAAGTCTCCAGGTATTTTCCAATCCAGACCTGGCAACCCTATCTTGTGCAAACAGAGTGAATTCAAAGAATTAAAAGGAAATTAAAAGAAAGGTCACAGAATGGGGAATTTTCAGATAGTTAAAACTCTAACAAAAGCAAAATAAAACTGACAGCTGACAAAGCTGTCAATGCAACAGCATAACCATCAGAGGAATATGTGTATATAACTTCTGACACAAGCTGTAATAAAACTAGTAGACAAGTTTTCACTTTCTCACTTGTTAAAACCTTGCTTCTCCCTCTCCTAGAAAGAAGGGAGGGAATTAGAAACAAGAACTAAAGCTAAAATAACATAAAGAGATTCCTCTGGGTGGAGAACTGACTACAAGACTATCCAGGGGTCTTTTGGGGCCGGAGCGCGCTGGAGCACCGCTCCAGCAGCCCACAAATGGTGGTGACGGCAAGCCCTGCCTCCAGCTCCCCGCACCTAAGTGCTGCAGCCCTGGGGCGGCCCTGGGGCGGCCTGAAGAAGCCCATCTCCAGCCACCTAGGGCCCACGCTGGAGCACTGCGGCCCCAGGGCGGCCTGAAGAGGCCCGTCTCTGGCCTCCCGGGGCCCGCGTTGACGTGCTGCGGCCCCGGGGTGGCCTGAAGATGCCCATCTCCAGTGTCCCGGGACCTGCGCTGGAGCACTGTGGCCCCGGGGCGGCCTGAAGACGCTCATCTCTGGCTGCCCAGGCCCCAAGCTGGAGCGCTGCAGCCCCAGGGGAAGGCATTATGGTGCCGGTGAGAGATCTGGGGGGTGGGGTCTTGATGGGGGCGTGGGAGAGCCTTCCTTCCTCTCCCCATCTCTTTGCCCTCTTTCTGTCCCTTCTTTCTTTCTTTCTCTCCTTTCCTTTCCTTTCCTTTCTTTCCCTTTTCCTCTGTCAAGCTCGCCTGCATCCCTGAGAAATATAGAGACTTATCCCAGGTTTTTGAGGAGGAGGAAGCGGATGAACTCCCCCCCCCACCGCAACTCGGACTGTGCCATTGAGTTGCTCCTGGGTCATAAAATGCCCAAGGGCAAGATTTATGCCATGAGCCCTGCCGAGAAAGAGGAGTTGCAAAAGTTTATCGACAAAAACTTAGCCCGCGGTTTTATCCAACCCGCCTCCTCTCCATTTGCAACCCCTGTTCGGTTTTGTAAAAAGAAGGACGGAGGTCGGCTTTGTACCGACTACTGGGGGTTGAACACAGTGTCAGCTACAAATGCGTACCCGATGCCCCTCATTAAGGACCTCCTTACGGAGGTGGCCCAGGGCAAAATCTTCTCTAAACTAGATCTGCGGGATGCATATTTTTGGGTGTGCATCCGGCAAGGAGATGAGTTCAAGACAGCGTTCAACACTCCCTTACGACAGTTCGAATACCGCGTGATGCCATTCGGGCTCCAGGGGGCTCCGGGAGTATTCATGAACTTGATCAATGAGGTGTTACACCCTTATCTGTTTAAGGGTGTGGTTGTTTACTTGGATGATATCTTGCTGTACTCCCCTGATATGGAATCCCATGTCAAATTAATGAGAGAGGTACTTGCAAAACTTTTGGAACACAAACTGTTTGTTAAGCTTTCCAAGTGTGAGTTTCACCACCCTGTATTGGGCTATCGTATATCCCCCAAGGGTCTGGAAATGGATCCTCAGAAAGTCCAAGATGTGCTTAACTGGGAGCCCCCCAAACCCGGAAACAGCTCCAAAGTTTCATCAGGTTCGCGAACTTTTACCGCCAATTTTTGCCTCATTTTGCCCAAGTGAGTTTGCCGCTCACGGACCTCCTAAAAACAAAGGGGAAAGGGGTGGGGGCCCTGCAACCTGGAGCTAAACTGGACTGGACCCCTCAGTGTCAGGAGGCGTTTGATCAGCTAAAACAGCTATTCATCACTGAACCAGTCCTAGCGCACCCCGATGAAACCAAAAAATTTGTGGTGCAAGTCGACACCTCCGACACCGCCATGGGGGGGGGGGAATTCTGCAAGAGGGTCCCGATAGACAGCTACACCCCCTAGCCTATGTGTCACGTAAATTTAATGACACTGAGAGGTTCTGGCCCGTATGGGACAAAGAAGCGGCCTCGATCTGTTTAGCCCTGGCCACATGGCGGCATTGGTTGGAAGGGGCCTGAGTCCCTTTTGAGGTCTGGACAGACCATAAAAACTTGGAGGTTCTATGCAAACCACGGAACCTGAATGCTAAGCAATTCTGGTGGGCTGAGTTTTTCTCTAAATTCCACTTTACCCTTCACCATTTTCCAGGGCGCTCCAACCCCCTGGCGGACGCTCTCTCACATCTACCCCAACATGACAGCAAAAGGGTGGAAATTTGCGAGTCTTTTTTTACTCTCAGCTAAGCGGGGTGGTGGTGACTCGAAAGCAAAGCCAAGCCCACCCGCCTCCTCCATGCCAAGGGGCCCTCTAGGAAGAGCGCTTTGTGAAAGCTATAACCGAAACAGAAAAACGGGAGCTGCAGTCCCAGGGGTCCCTGGAGCTCCGTGCAAATGACTGTTGGTACAAAGGGGAAAAGTTATTTGTACCCGAGGCATCAATGATGTCACTGTGGAATTAGAGTTGCCCCAAACCCTTAAACACGTGCATCCCATCTTCCATTTCAGCCTTCTGAAGCCAGGGCACCCCCCGAACAAATGGTGTCCTGAACGACCCATGCTGCCCCCTCTGATGGTGGACAACAGTGAACATTATGAACTTGCTGACATCCTGGACTCTAAACAGATACGAGGCCAACTTCACTATTTAGTGGAATGGGTGCACTTTGGTCCCCAGCATAGAGAATGGGTGAAAGTCACTGACATCAGGGCACCCTATTTCATCAGTGAATTCCATCGCAAGTTCCCAATGAAACAGGGAGGACCCGCTCATGTCCTCTCTTGAGAAGTGGAAGGGATTTTAGGAGGGGCAGAATGTCAGAGGCTCTGTATTATCATTTACGCTGTGTTCATTGTGTTGCTTGCTTGCTTGCCTTCTGCTAGCATACTATAGCTTGGTCCATCATGGCTGGCAGGTTTTGCGTTAACTTTCCCATGCCTCACATGAGTCTGCGGCAATCCTCCTCCAAAGTGTCCATCTGAGTATCCGCATCTTTGCTAGGACTGGGCCACACTGGCCCCCGGCCCCCGGGGAGTCAGCCCCGGCGCCGCTCCAAAACTCACCCGGGGATCCAACAAGCCATCTTGGCTTTGGCCCCCTGGCATCACCCCGGTGGTCTGGGTTGCGTCCAATAGGTTTCTCGTCCAGTCCCGCGGCTTCCGTTGGGTGACCCATCTGTCCCACAGAACAGGGGCAAACTGGTATTGAGATCGGGGTATAGCACCACTGTTCCTCGGGGTAGTCCCAGCCGGGCTGTAAATCGGAGTGATGGGAACTTCAGATGTATAATCTGGCTTCTAAAAGCAGATGAAGAGGGATTGGAGCGATGGCACAGTAGAAGGGGGGTGTTCCCTCACGGAGTGATGGCCGTTGTTGCTGGAACCCTCGATGTCGTGAGCGGTGGGGTCAGGGGTCCCGCTGTCATCGCCAGTATCGTTGTGACCGGTGTCGAGGTGACTGGGACCGTGGTCACCGGCACCGTAGTGACAGGGACTGTAGTCACAGGGATCACAGTGACAGGAACCGTGGTAACCAGGACCGTCACCGGTACTCCCCTGGGGCCGCTCATCTTGATCAGGAGAGGCGGGAACCTGTAGGAGTTGTGAGGATCCAGGCATTCTTCAAATACAAAGAAGCTTTATTGGAATACAATGCTGTTACCCACAGTAATATGGCCCAGTCCTAGTAAAGATGCAGATACTCGGATGGACACTTTGGAGGAGGATTGCCGCAGACTCATGCGAGACATGGGAAAGTTAATGCAGAACCTGCCAGCCATGATGGACCAAGCTATAAGGGCCCACATGGCAGCGCAGCCGGTGCCCGCGCCGGTGACAGCACCAGTATCCGTGCCAGGACCCCAGCTGCCACCGTGACAGCCTCCTCCAGGCCAGCCACCTCCTGGTCAACCGGTTCCAGGACAGTCCCCACCCGACGGGCCGCCAGCACTCCCAGCCCCGGTTCCAGGACAGCCCCTGCCCCCCAGTCCTCCGCCAGCGCCGGGACCGGCGCCCACCCCGCAGCCGGTGGCACCTCAACTGATGCCCCGTCCAAAGGATCTCCTGGACAAGCATTGATATAGTATGATGCAAAGCCGAACTAGCAAATGAACTTTTAGCGCACGCGCGGGAAGCTCCCGGCGGGAGGATTACTTAATAGGCAGGAGTATCACCCCCCCCATGTCACGTAGGACTGGAAAATTCCCCAGACTGAGGAACGCTCCAAAGCCTATACTCCAAGGCCACCGCGATAAGACTAGGCGGTAGGAAAGTATGCTCCCACATTGCAGCTGGCATCTTCTACGCAAGCGCCAAAGCGGAAGGCAAGCAAGCAAGCAACACATAACAATGCACAATGAACACAGTGTAAATGATAATACAGAGCCTCTGAAATCCTCTTTCTTTCCCTCCACTTTCTTTCCCTTCTTTCCTTTTTCTCTTTCCCTCCTTTTGTTCTTTCCTTTTCCTCTTTCCCTCCTCTTTCCCTTCTCTTTCCCTCCTCCTTCCCTTCGCTCTTTCACTCCTTTCATTCTTTTCCCCTTTCCCTTCTTTCCTACTTTCTTCCCTCTTTCCTTTTTATCCCCTTTCCTTCTGTTTCTTTCTCTCTTTCCTTCTTTCTACTCTCTCTCTCTTTCTTTCCCTCTTTCCTCCTTCTACGGCCCAACTCTTCCCTCCCCCCACCCTGTAGGTTGGCTGGGGAAGGGAAGGGGAGGCTTTTGCAGATGCCTCCCCCCCGCTTCCTCTTCTGACATCATGTCTGGTGATGTCAGGGTGTGTGACATATGCTAATGAGCTGTTATGCTAATAGCCTAGTAGCTCATTAGCATACCTTATGCTAATGAGCTCCTGCAGCTCTTTTTCTAGGAAAAGACCCCTGCAAACATCTAATCTTGTTTGAATGGAACCCCAAATCCTACAGTTAAAACCGAAACCTGGAATTGCTTCAGAAAAAGGACTGAAAAGTGGTAGAAGTTTCCTTTTGTGCTCAGCTTCCTCAGAGTTTGGACCTGACAGGCCTTATTCACATGGATACATGTCTAGTACACACAGTAACAACCGCTACTAAGGGCTTAAAGTAGAATTCTGTCCTGAAAACATATCATTTGCATTGTTGGACACCTTGACCTGGATGAGAGTGTGACACTATTCATTCTTGTTTTCTATAATAGTGAACATGATTGACTATTAAATTCTTCAGTATCACCTATGCACCAGATTTCAAATGATACTGGAGTTCTGTGATGGGAACTTCAGATGTATAATCTGGCTTCTAAAAGCAGATGAAGAGGGATTGGAGCGATGGCACAGTAGAAGGGGAGTGTTCCCTCACCCAAACATACACAAGTCCTATTTATATTACTGGGAATATTCCATGCCACTCCAAGCAGCTTTATAGCCTGGAAGGGGGGAAATTTAGATACAGAACAGGTACCTTTCCCCCACATTGGGCTTTAAAGCAGCTGGGGTGGGATGCCAGTGTCTCCAATTAATAAATCAGCATGACTAACTCCAGTACAGACCATCTGCATCCTCTCTAGTTGTTTTTTAGGGCCAAATAACACATGAATTCTAATCACACAAATCCTGCATTATGTGTAGTTTGGCTCAGAATGACTTGGCTGCATTCTGCTTTGGTTAGCTACTGAAGGTGATTGGGCATCCTTCATTCTGCTCCACCGGTTTTGCCAACTTGCAAGGGTGCCCAACCTTTTTGAGTCTGTGGGCCACTTTGGAATTCTGACACTGGATGGCAGAGTCAACCACAAAATCTCAGGGTGTGAGATCATGCATAGCTGTAATATTAACTCTTCAACATTTCAGGAAGAAGATCTGTTTAACACGATGCCTTTTGAAGTGAACATATTGTTTAAAAATATCTTCTTGAGAGACACTCAGGCACCATGTCAGGAAACCCTGTCCTATGGAATATTGCAAGGTTGTGTTTCATACTTTGTAATATCTATGTGCAATTCATGTGGAAGACATTCATTCCACCAGGAATGTGGCATCATCACTACGCCACTGACACCCAACTGTTTTTCATGAGATCCAGCAAAATCTTGTTGTTCTCTAAGGTGCTACTGGACTCTAATTTAGATGTTTAGCTATGAATGACTGCCTCAATAGGGTTATGAGCTGGATGAAGATGGTAACCAACTGAAAATGCAGACAAGAGAGTTGATAATGGGAGGTCAACCAAGAGAAGACTTTGATTGTATAATGAGAGTAGTTGTGATACAGCAATGCCAGACTAGGACTGAGGAGACCCAGTTTTACACCCCCACTTAGTGATGAGGCTCTCAGGATAACCTCAAGTGAACCATGCTCTCTCATCCTAGCCTACCTTCTGAGTTGTGAGGATAAAATGAGAGAATAATGTACAACATTCAGGATAAACATGTGACATAATCTGCTCTCTAGTGCTATGCATGTCAGGCTTAAATGTACCATACCCTTCAAGCGATAATATAGCCACTGAGAAAGATATTATACCTCAAACTACAATGTCACTTGATCCTATTCCCTGTGTCCCTACCACACAGATGATTACAGGTTCATACCGAGAATACCACCTACCCAAGGACATATTAACCTGCTGTACCATTCTATCTACTTTCCTGGGGTGCCTTGGCAAATGCCTTCTTTGGTTGATGCAAAGGGGGAGGAGAAATAAACTGCTGTAAAAGTTACAATCCCTGAGAATTCATTCTAAATGGGGGGAGTTACAGATAGCAATGTGTTTCCATTGAAACAAATGAACAACAAAAATTAATGGCCTGAATAATGAATACAGTTAAAGGATTCTATTTTAAAAAATCTATAATGAAAAAATCATGAACATCCCTGATGACAATTTACTAGTGGTTCAATAAACCTTTTCCTATGTTTGAGGACACAGAATCAGAAGTAGGGGCATGTGAAAGTCTACAATGTATGGCTGGTGAGCTATGGTTAGTAGCTCAGTTATTCGTACAGTGTTTAAGCTAACATTGCATTGTGCTTACAAGATTAACACATAACACATTTAGCTGCATTCCAGGACAGTTTTTTATCTTGTTATATCTATAATGTACTTTTTGATCTCTACAACCTTTTTGTTTAAATCTATTTATTAGAATGAACTTTTTTTTAATTCTAAAGGCCCTGATGTGGATAACATAAGCTAGCCCGATTGCATTAGATCTTGAAAACTAAACAGGGTCAGCCCTGGGTAGCACTTTGCTGAGAGACCACCAAGGAAGTCCAAGGTTGTTAATCAGATGCAGGCAATGGTAAACCACCTCCGTGTCTTGCCTTGAAAACCCTATGGGGTCACCATAAATTGGCTGTAACTTGATAACATTTTCCTCCACCACCACCAATACTGAAAATGCTGGAGCTGTACATTGACCTAACCCTTGTCCCCAAGTATCAGTAAAAAACAGACACACAACATTAAAAACAAATTTTAATTAAAAATGTATGAAATGCAAAACAGACCATAAAGAAATGTTTCTGCACAAACAGTTTGCATAAGAAATAAGTAGCAATTTTGACTTTCTCGCTTTCATAAAAGCAAGCATTCTGGGTCACTTTTAGCAGCCTACTGCATATTTCAGTTTGCATTCCAGGTATGAAATCAAATCAAAAGTTGCTAAGTGGCTCAAATTATGTAGTTTCTCAAAAAAAAATCTCCCACAGGAATATTATAAGCCTAACAAAGATTTCAAATGTGCTAGTAGTTAGAAACAGGTGTCGTAACTGAATTCCAATTCTCAAAATATTTATTTTTTCCTAAGTGGAACCATACAAAATGGTTGACCACTCAGTTATTAACAGTGCAGCTATCAGCGCATGAACAGATAATAAAATCATTTTTTCTTCTGAACAAAAAATTACTTACATATATTAGAACACTGAAGCATGTTTCAAGGCAAATGCTGAAAACATGTTAAGTAGACTTATTTTGCCATCCAAGGTACCAGCCCTATAGATGTTTTATAAAAACTAGAATATTGAGGGCTTTTCCCCCTCTCTTTCTTTGGATAATCATGATAGAGATAGGAATATACCATTCATGGAACTTTCATGCCTTTGAAATACTAGAATCTGTGTGTGAGATATAGTTATCTATATATATATTAAATATATATAGGCCAACTGTCTTTCACGTTGTTGTTAAGAAAGATCATCTTCTACATGGGCTGCTTATAGCTATTTGAGTCTTTAATGCAACTGTATTTCACAGGTATTTCCATCTGGAAATTTGCTAGACTGCAAAAGGTCTACCTTTTGACTGGTACACTTATTTGCTACCAGGCTAGCATTCTACTTACTGAGCAAAGGAATGCCTTAGCATCTGCTATAATATAAATGTTATCTTCTTTGGGCTTATGAACATTAAGTGATATTTTCTGCCTTCTGCTTTAAGTGATTTTTTCTGCCTTCTGCTATGTGCAATGAAAACCAAGCATACAGGCATATACACAACATGAATATTGCATCTACTACATGGATTTGTATTATGAATTCTGATATTACAATATAATATCCTACATAGATGATCAAGAAATATATGAAGTGCTTGAACTTCAAGCATTTCGTTAGAAAGATACACACAGAGGGTTCTCCCCAGACTACATTTTACATGTAAGCAAAATTTCAGATAAACTTTCTGAAAAGGAAGATCTAAAATATAGCAAGTGGTTTCAGCATTATACTTGATTGCAAGTCTTGTGTATTTGCCCCTTTTATCGTCATGCAGCACTGCATAATTCCCTCCCACCTCCACACACACCAAAAAAAGTTCCACAGTTATAGATTGCACTTTTACAGCATAAATCTTCCAACGTTCAGCATCGTCTTGGAAAAGTTAATAGAGGTTATTTCCTTATGAAACAGGGAGATTCCTCCTGAGTACTTCTTTTGATGCTGGAGCTATACTATCTGGGAAGACTACTTCAAATTCTATGATCAAGTCACCTCGCTGATCAGGATTTTTAGGAAATGGCAAACCATATCCTATAATTCTTCTTCTCATTCCAGGCTTTACAACTTCATTTACTGTCATAGGTATGGTTCGACCTTCTATTGTTGGTACATTGATTGAAGTGCCACATAAAGCCTAAAAAATATGAAATATATAATGTAAGGAGAAGCAACACATAATTTGCCAAGCACTAAAAATGTCCCTGTACAGGAAGATACACATTTCTACCTTATATAAGTGGGAAGAACAATATTTAAAGATGTCCAACAGAGAATACTTCCAGATGGGTAGCTGTTTAAGTCTGTTGCAGCAAAACTACCCAGGAGTTGAGTAGCACCTTCACAACTAAAAAAAAATCAGCATGAGTTTTCCTGAGTCAGAGTTTGCTTCTTCAGATGCATAGACGTGTACATTGAATAGGCTTAGTTAAATACCAAGAAGGGAGGGTGAGTGACACCAAGAGACACTGTTGTAAAACAACATCCAAGCAAAAGAGAAATCAGTTCATCTAGCATATGCATGAGACACTCCCAACCAACAACAGCAGGGTAAAATAAATGTGAAATCTAATGCAGGATATCTCATTTCGTCCTGCATTACCTTTGATGTTTATTTTACTCTGGTGCTGTTGGTTGGGAGAGTTTCACATCTACTCTAGGTGACCTGATTTCTCTTTCTACTGGATGTTTTACAACAGCCTCTCCTGGTATCACCCCCCCCACACACACACACTGGCTATTAAACCAAGTCTAATCAATGTACATGCCTACATATCTGAAGAAGCTCTGACTCACAAAAGTCATGCTAAAATAAATTGTTAGTTTTTAAGTATCTACATATATAGCGTAAAAATATTATAAAGCCTGACAAAAGTGGAGACTGAATCTTGCACAATTACACTATGCAGCTCTTTTGAAGCACCCCTATTCCAATGAGGTAGAAGAAAGCCAGCACTGGTTCTTTGCCTCAGGGAAGGAGGAAGTGGGCACCATAGCACTCACAGGCACTGCTGCCTTAGATATGTACAGCTCCAGTCACCTGAAGGGAATCATATTCAGACATGGAAGTTCTTGCACACAAAGGAATCACTGTTCTATCTTCAGCTAGGAATATGCATACAACAGAAATTCCATTTCTTCAAATTTCAATCCATAGAATAAAATACAGCAGATCTTACACAAATGGAATTTGAAAGGTTAATTTTACATGAGACAGAGGAAGACATTCTGGAACATTTAAGGTACTCTTCTATCCACAGTCCTGGAAGGCAAGAACATGACTGATCTTTCAAATCTCAAGTTGGAGAAGGAGTATTTGCCTATTTTCAGTACAGATACTTCCATAGTGAACCAACTTTGACCACAGTGTGTGCCTCTTCAGGCAAGAATCCCATAGATATTCAGCAAGACACCTAAGAGTTTACTGACTTGAGAAAACTGGGGAATTAACAAATTTAAGGAGAAACTGTGACACCATAGATGAGACCAAAACAAAATGGTCAATGCACAAAAATACTGAGCAAAATATGAGAACCAACAAAGAACATAAGAGTGAAGGTGGGTGAGTCCTCAGAATGGGATTGCTACATCCAGCCAGATACTCAGAACCACCCTTCCACAAGACAAAGGTGGGACCCAGAATGTCCTCCTCTATCTCATGTATGCTGAACCTTCATGGTAAGTACAATGTTCCATTTTCACTTGAGAAGAGGACACTGTGCAACATTTGGGATGTTACCAAGCACTGCATCCATCCCTTGCCTGCCTAAGAGGAAAGTTCAAATGACTTGCCGCAGAACCTGCAGCCCCAAAGCCACATTGGCTGAGTCCATCTTATGATACTGAAATAACAAGCATATTAATGCCCACATTGCAGAAGATGTCTGAAATGGAAGTATCAGTGCTAAATGCTGCTGAGGCAGCTGCACTTCGAACTGAGAGCATTTTAATGCCTTCAGGAATTCTTAACCCTTGTGAGGACCATACCAAGGCAAGGCTATGCCGTCAATCCATTTGCTGAGCTTCACCTTGGAGACCTTCCAGGTGATGATCAGACAGAAATCCTCAAAAATTGATCTGATTCCTGAAGGGGCTCCTGGTGAGAGGGGAAAGGCAAATGCCTTTCTAATGATCAGTTTTGTACCAGCTCCTTTTCCCTTATGCGGGAAGGTTTCAGGCAAATGAAGGTAGGTAATTTTCCTGCATGTGACAGAAAACGAAATGAATTTTAGATATAAAAGAAAGGAAAGGCCAGAGCACCACCTTATCTTTGTGAAAAACCTTAAGCAATAACAAGGATTCCTTTAGCCAGAGGAACCCGAGAGATTACTTCCTCAGAGGTTCCAAAGTGGCATGCATTAAGAACTGTAGAAAATGGAAACAATGATCTACTGAAGGACAAGAGACATTTCACAAAGGGATGATTTGATACTGGGAAACTACCCACACAGGGAGGCTCTGAAGACATAGCTGTTCCGTCCATGGAGCTTCTTAGGACTCAATCACTGGGACAGTCTACTTTGCAGAAAATAAATTATCTAAGGAAGGCTTGGATATCCAGGTTGAAAACTTTTTCCTTCTGCAACTTGACATCTGTCTTCCAGTTGTACCTGGAACTTTCCACTTCTGGTCGAATCTGCATTTGCATTTTTAAATCAGTTTCGTGCTGCATTTGCATTTTTAAATCAGTTTCATGCTGCTGTGATGCTGTCTTTCTCTATGCTTGACAGTGTCACAGCAGCAGGAAACTGATTAAAAATGCAAATGCAGATTCGACCTCTGAGAAACCTCTTCTCAGCAGAGTGTCTCTTAATCTCCATATATTGAAATACAGACCGCCAAAGTCTGGAAGGAGAATTGAGTTTTGAGACAACCTGCAGGCCAACAACTGGCAGCTCCCAGGAAGGCTGAACTGACAGAATAGAGACTTAAGAACCCACAGCTTCCTGGGCCAGAAAGAAGCAATACAGATAAATTCTACACTCTCTTTTCTAAACTTGTTCAGAACTCTCAATAATGACATCACTGGTGGAAAGGCATACAAAAGGCATGAGGCTACAGAGTCATCATCACATCGACCTGTTCTGCTTGTGAGCCAGGCCCATAGCCACGGTGGTATAAAAGGGGCTGGGCACATCAACCATTTGACATGCCCCTCCAATCAGCACTAAGGCTTGGTGTGTATGTGTGTGAGAGAGAGAGAGACAGACAGACAGAGACTAAGGAATGAAAGGGTAAAAATGGTACTGTAGCAGACTCAGAAGAAAGCAAAGAAAAAGACAGAACAACACAGTGTTCCACAATTGTTCTATAGAACTCCTATTGCTGTGGAAAGTATTTTTGACAAAACAGGAGACTAATAATAAGGGATTTATGCCCACAGGCAAGTGAACACAAATCTTGTTTTGTGAATATATAATACACTCACAGAAATATTATGCATAGAGGAATAGAAGAAGAATTGGTTTTTATACCCTGCTTTTCTCTACCTTTAAGGAGTCTCAATGCAGCTTAACAATTACTTTCCCTACCTCTCCCCACAACAGTTACCTTATGAGGTAGGTGAGGCTGCGAGAGTTCTGAGAGAACTGGGTCACCCAGCAGGCTTCATGGGGAGGAGTGGGGAATCAAATCCAGTTGTCCAGAGCAGAGTCCACCACTCTTAACCACTACACCACACTGGCTCTCAGCAGGTTGTGGTGTTTGCTCTGAAAATGAAAAGTTGCTGGGAAAGAATCCCTTAACTGTGGGCAGCTCAGGGATCATGTCACTGTTGCTTGATCGACCCTATGTTTGTTCACTTAGAAAAGAATCCTACTCACAGCCTGATCCTATGCATTTTATTTTATTTACTTTATTATAGTCTACCTTTCTCACTGAGATGCAAAATGGATTACTCAGTGTAAACCAATAAAATTAATCAGATGAGAATCTAATAAACAATGCAATAAGACTAGGATTACAGCAATTTGAAACAGAGCAAAATCATTACACATGATATATTAATGCAGAAAATGGTATTACAAAGGTAGAAAGTAATGTAGTAAGAGCAAGGTAATACATACAGCTAACAGATAAGACATAATAATCCACAGCCCTGTTTATTTTATAAAAACTCCTTCCTGAACCATTCCATTATCACATACCCTATTACCTTTGTAAGAATGCCCTCTTGAACCATTTTGTTTTACATAGTTTGTAGAATGACAAAAGTGTGGGAGCTTTCCTGACGTCCTCAGAAAGGCCATTCCACAAAATGGGAGCCACAACAGAAAATCCATGTGCTTGAGCAATTGTTGATCTTATCCATTTGTCGCACTATTAGAAGCCTTGAGCTAGTGATTTACAGAGGAAAAAAAGGTTATATTTACAGTTTCAGTAACTGGAAGGCTCCCACACTTCTTTAATTCTGTAGACTATGTAAAACAGTTGTTTGGGAGGGCATTTTTATAAAGCTAATACAGAACAGGACAGCTGTCTATGCCACAGTGTACACTACGCACTGTTGTATGTTCTTTCATGCTCATACGGCACTGTTTTCATTTTTTGTAATTCCATTTTATGCATTGCTTAACATAGCATGTGTGATATTTTTGTACTTTTCTAACTTTTTTCTAACTTTTGTAATCCTAGTCCTATTGCATTGCTTATTCGATCTTTCATGCTATTCGATAACATTGATTGACTGACTGACATTGTTCTATACCACGTAATCCACCTTGAGTCTCAAGTAGAAAATTGGTAAATAAATAATAAAGTAAACAAATAATGATGGGCTGACCACCACTGTACTCATTTGCCCCATCAATAAAAATTTCCTGGCTATTTGCCTCTTGCGGACACAGGGAACAGGCAAAGAATCTCATCAGTTTAGCATTTCCTGGAGACATGGTGTACATCCAACATTTCAAAATGGAGGGGCAAAATGGGTGTAATTTACTGCGATGGAGTAAGTTCACCTGAAAGCACTCTGCCCTCAAGCAGGAGAAATGTTCCTTCTCCATTGCAGTACAACTGCTATTTCTCTCTGTAATTTGCTGGACCTTGTGCCACCTTGGCAACTGATATGCACCTTCGCCATTGCATAGTCTGTTAGTGAATGTTAGTGAATCAAAACCAGTTGGATGATCTGGAGTTCCCAAGGACTGAAAGCTTTTGAAGTTTCCCACTGGCTTCACATTCCCTGAACATGGCCCAGTGAACAGTGGAACTCAACCCAGATAAACTGGCATCAGTGGTGATCTGCAGGTCCATCTCTACCCAGGCCAGTTTCCCCATGAGAAGACGTTCCTTCACCATTCACCACTTCAGGTCTTGTTGACGTGGTTGTTTCACAGACATTCTGAGATGTAAGAGAACAGTGGACATAAAAACATAAGTGAAGCCAATGTTGGATCAGGCCAATAGCCCATCCAGTCCAAAACTCTGTCACACAGTGGCCAAAAATACCAGGTGCCATCAGGAGGTCCAGCAGTGGGGCCAGGACACTAAAAGCCCTCCCACTCTTGCCCCCCCCCCAAGCACCAAGAATACAGTGCATCGCTTGCCCCAGACTGAGAGATCCTATCTATATCTTGTGGCTAATAATGCTGATGGACCTCTGCTCCATTTTTGTTGTTGTTCAGTCACACAGTCGAGTCTGACTCTTCACGACTCCATGGACCACATCATGCCAGGCCCCCTGTCTTCCATCGTGCTATGGATTTTCCTTAATTTCATGTTCGTTGCATCGATAACACTAACCATCTCATCCTTTGCCATCCCCTTCTTCTGTTATCTTCAGTCTTTCCCAGCATTAGGGTCTTCTCCAGTGAGTGCTCCCTTTTCATTTGGTGGCCAAAGTATTTGAGCTTCAGTATCTGGCCTTCCAGGGAACAGTTAGGGTTGATTTCTTTTAGAACTGACTGATTTGATCCCCTTGCAGTCCAAGGGACTCTCAAGAGTCTTCTCCAGCACCATAGTTCAAAAGAAATTATCTTCGGTGCTCGGCCTTCCTTATAATCCAACTCTCGCAGCCATACATTACTACTGGGAATACCATTGCTTTGACCATACGGACTTTGGTTGGCAGGGTGATGTCTCTACTTTTTATTATGCTGTCTAGGTTTGCCATCGCTTTCTTCCCAAGGAGCAGGCGTCTTTTAATTTCATGGCTGCAGTCACCGTCTGCAGTGATCTGGATCCCAGGAACGTGAAGTCTGTCACTGCTTCCACGACTTCCCCTTCTATTTGCCAAGGAGTGATGGGGCCAGAGGCCATGATCTTAGTTTTTTTGATGCTGAGTTTCAAGCCAACTTTTGCACTCTCCTCTTTCATCTGAACAAGAGGCTTTTGAGGTTCTCTTCACTTTCTGCCATTAGAGTGGTATTGTCTGCATATTTGAGGTTGCTGATGTTCTTCCTGGCAATCTTAATTCTGGCTTGTGATTCCAGGCTGGCATTTCGCATGATGTACTCTGCATATAAATTATTTATTTATTTATTTGATTTTTATCCCGGCCAAGGCCGGCTCAGGGCGGCTTACGAACAATAAAATTCACATAGAATAATCATAACAAAATCACATACATTAATAAATACAACATTAAAATTCATACAAGATAAAGTGCTAGCAACAATCCTCATTATCTCAATTGACTCTTCGGGCTTCCGTGGCTGTCTCAGGTAGTTGGCACAGGCTGTGTTTAAGGGAACTCTGGGCCAGGGCTCCACCAGCGTAGATATTAATTGTTGGCAGTTGAGGTGTTAGTGGTGGCGGCTCCAAAAGCCTGGCAGAAGAGCACTGTCTTACAGGACCTGCGAAACTGTGAAAGGTCCCGCAGGGCCCTAGTCTCTTCCAGGAGCTCATTCCACCAGAGTGGAGCCACCACTGAAAAAGCCCTGGCCCTAGTTGCCACCAGTCTGGCCTCCTTGAAGCTTGGGGGGGGGCAGCTGGTTCTGAGTCCCCGATTACAGTGTCCTTTGGGGGAAGGTGGTCCCTTAGGTATGCAGGACCCTGGAAATAAAGGGCTTTAGAGGTCAAAACTACCACCTTGAAGTGGACCCGGTACACTATAGGCAGCCAGTGCAACATCTTTAGCACAGGTTGGATGTGGTCCTGAATCGGGATTCCCATCAGTCACCTGGCCACGACGTTTTGTACCAGTTGCAGCTTCTGGATTTGTGACAAGGGCAGCCCCATGTAGAGGGCATTACAGCAAACCAGTCTCGAGGTGACCATCGCATGAATCACTGTTGCCAGGTCATTGAGTTCAAGGAAGGAAACCAGCTGCCTAATCAGTCAGAGGTGGTAGAAGGCCGACTTGGCAATAGCTGCTACCTGGGCCTCCATTGTTAAGGAGGCATCCAGGAGCACTCCCAGACTCCTAACCACCAGTGCTGGCACAAGTGGCGCCCTGTCGAAGGTCAGGAGCGGGATTCCTACCCTTGGACCGCTTCGAATCAGGCACAGGACCTCCGTCTTCATTGAATTCAATTTCATCCAGCTCGGCCTAAGCCAACCAGCCACAGCTTGTAGCGCCAGACCTAGATCTTCTGGTTTGGATTCAGATTGGCCATCCAACAACAGAGAGAGCTGGGTGTCATCCGCATATTGGTGACAACCCAGCCCATGCCTCCGGGCAATCTGGGGAAGAGGGCACATATAGATGTTAAAAAGCATCGAGGACAGGACTGCCCCTTGAGGCACTCCACATTCCAGTGGGTGCCTTCAGGATAGCTGATCCCCCAGCACCACTCTGTGTCCCCAGTCTTGAAGAAAGGAAACAAGCCACTGCAAGGCTAGTCCCTGGACTCCAATGTCGGTGAGGTGGTGGGTCAGTAGCTGATGGTCGACTGTATCGAACGTGGCTGACAACAGCAGCACTGCCGATCTGCACCGATCCAGGTGCCTCCAGAGGTCATCTGTGAGGGCGACCAGGGCTGTCTCTGTCCCATGGCCCGGGTGGAAGCTGGACTGGAAGGGGTCTAAAACAGAAGCGTCATCCAGAAAGCCCTGGAGCTGCATTGCCACTATTATCTTGCCCAAATAGGGCAAGTTGGACACAGGTCACTAGTTGGCCAATTTGGCTGGATCCAAAGATGGCTTTTTCAAGAGAGGGCACACCACTGCCTCCTTAAGTGCCTCAGGAAACAGTCCCTCAAATTAATTAAGCAAGGTGACAATATACATCCTTGTTGTACTCCTTTTCCTATGCTAAACCAATCAGTTGTTCCATATCCAGTTCTAACTGTCACTTCTTGACCCTTATACAGGTTTCTCAAGAGACATGTGAGGTAGTCTGGTACTCCCATCTCTTTAAGGACTTGCCATAGTTTGTTGTGATCCACACAATCAAAGGCTTTAGCATAGTCAATGAAGCAAAAGTAGATGTTTTTCTGGTACTCTCTTGCATTCTCCATAATCCAGCAAATGTTGGCAATTTAATCTCTAGTTCCTCTACCTCTTCAAAACCCAGCTTGTACTTCTGGCAGTTCTCTATACACGTACTACTGAAGCCTAGCTTGTAGGATCTTTAGCATGACCTTGCTAGCATGTGAAATGAGTGCAATTGTGTGATAGTTTGAACATTCCTTGGCATTGGCCTTCTTTGGGATTGTAATGTAAACTGACCTTTTCCAATCCTGTGGCCACTGTTGCGTTTTCCAGATTTGTTGGCATATGGAGTGCAGCACTTTAACAGCATCATCTTTTAGAACTTTGAATAGCTCAGCTGGGATACCATCACCTCCGCTCACTTTGTTGTTAGTAATGCTTTATAAGGTCCATTTGACTTCGCATTCCAGGATGTCTGGCTCAAGGTCAGTGATTACACCATCGTGGTTGTCAAGGACATTGAGATCCTTCTTGTAGAGTTCTTCTGTGTATTCTTGCCATCTTTTCCTAATCTCTTCTGCTTCTGTTAGGTCCCTACCATTCTTGACCTTTATCATGGCCAGCTTTGCATGGAACGTTCCCTTGATTTCTCCAGTCTTCTTGAAGAGATCTCTAGTCCTTCCCATTCTATTGTTTTCCTCTATTACTTTGCATTGTTCATTCAGGAAAGCCTCCTTATCTCTCCTTACTATTCTCTGGAAATCTGCATTCAGTTGGGTAAATCTTTCCTTTTCACCCTTTGCCTTTTGCTTCCTTTCTTTCCTCTGCTATTTTTAAAGCCTCATCAGACAGCCACTTTGCTTTCTTGCATTTCTTTTTCTTTGGGATGGTGGTGATTGCTGCCCCCCATACAATGTCACGAACCTCCATCCATAGTTCTTCAGGCACTCTATCAAATCTAGTCCACTAAACCTATTCTTCACCTCCACTGTATATTCATAAGGGATGTGATCTAGGTCAAATCTGAATGGCCTAATGGTTTTCCCAGCTTTCTTAAGTCTGAATTTTGCAATGAGTAGCTCATGATCTGAGCCACAGTCAGCTCCAGGTTTTGTTTTTACTGACTGTATAGAGCTTCTCCATCTTTGACTGCAAATGATATAATCAATCTGATTTCGGTGTTGCCCATCTGGTGATGTCCATGTGTAGAGTCACCTCTTAGGTTGTTGGAAGAGGGTGTTTGCTATGACCAGCGTGTTCTCTTGACAAAACTCTGTTAGCCTTTGCCCTGCTTCATTTTGTTCTCCAAGGCCAAACTTGTCCATTATTCCGGTTACCTTTTGACTTCCTACTTTAGCATTCCAGACCCCTATGATGATGACATCTTTTTTTTTGTTCTAAGCTCTATGAGGGGTTGTAGGTCTTCACAGAACCGGTCCACTTCAGCCTCTTTTGCGTCAGTGGTTGGGGCATAGACTTGGATTACTGTGATGCTGAATGGTTTGCCTTGGATTCGGATAGAGATCATTCTGCCATTTTTGAGATTGTATCCCATTACAGTGTTGTGCACGGAATGTTTTCCAATATATTATAGGTCTAAATGGATTAGTGAATTGGTTTCTAATTGCCCTGATTGACAAATTCATTCATTAATTAACAAATTAATTGGTCATCTGGTTGCTAGCAGTAAATTTTGCCATAAAATTATTAGCTAAACTGATTATATAAAAAGAAAAAGGAAAAAAGAAAAAAGGCAATCATAGGCTACTAGATTAAATTTGTGGGTGGGTAGTAAGAGCTCTTAGTACAGTGTGGTTTATTAATTGTACTACTTTAGAAGCTGCCGGAGCTTATGCTTGTTGTTAAGACCTAGTCTGGTTGATCTGAAGACCTAATCTGGTTGATCTAAAGTCACACCTGGTACAGCTGGCAAAGATCAGTGGGTAGAATGATGACTGGGCAAGGGATTCCAGTGCTCCTGGGGAGGGGAAAGTACAGCAGTGGGGCCAAGCATGAAGGGAAGGGGGCAGAGAAATAGAAGAGCTCGGCCTCCTTCCAGCCTGTGCCCCATCTCGAGGGATGTCGGTCGTGGGGCTAGGATGGTTAACCCCCTACAACATTGGCATTGTGTAATGCCAGGTCTTTAAACAATAAGACCATGGTCATGCTAGAGCTTAACGTAGACCTGGCGTGCGTGACTGAGACCTGGATGCGGGAAGGGGAGACGGTAGCTCTCTCCCAACTCGCCCTTCCTGGGTTCTCGGTCCTTCACCAATTGCAAACTGGGAGGGGGGGGAGAGGCTGTATTCATTAGGGAGACTTACTCCTTCAGGGCGCTCCCGCCACCAAAGATCATGGGCATTGAGTGTGCCGACCTGGCATGACAGGCCAGGGAGAGTATGGTGCTCTGGTGCATGGTGCTCTGGCGCCTAATGCACTGGCCAGTAGCCTACCGTCCCTGGTGGAGGCCGTAGCAGGCTGGGCGTTGGAACACCTTAGACTGATAGTCTTGGATGACTTCAGCATCCATGCTGATGACGCGACCTCTACTCAGGAAACGGACCTGGTGTCGTCCATGGTAGTGCTGGGACTCTCCCAATATATAACAATCCCCACTCACTGAGCTGGGCACATGCTCGATTTGATCTTTGCAGCAGGGGCAACAGTGGACCGGGTTACTGCTCTGGCAGTCCCATGGTCAGACCACCATGCCCTGTGGGCCCGCCTGAATGTTCCACCCCGACCCTGTTTAGGTGGCAAGAGTATTTTAGCTCACCCACAGAGATGGCCCTGCTGGATCCAATGCCCCCTGGCAGCTCACTGGATGAGCTTGTGGAGGACTGGCACAGCTGACTCTGCAGCCATCGACCAGATCGCTCCCTGGCACCCTCTGTGCTCTTGGCTGGCTCCTTGGTTCACCCAGGAGTTGTGGCTTATGAAGCGAGAGCTGAGACAGCTAGAGAGACGGTGGCGCCAGGCTCATGACAAAGCTACATCTTATAGGGTGTTTATGAGATCCTATGAAATGGCAGTCAAAGCCACGTAGAGAGAGTTCTACACGGCTTCGATTGCATCCATGAGCTCAGCCCAATTGTTTAGTACAATTCTGTCCCTATCAGCTCTGCCACAGGGCAGACCAAACGCTAGGGAACTGGACACTGGTTGCAAGGCATTTGTGAGCTATTTCGTGGATAAAGTCTTGTCGCTCCGCCGCAACCTCCCTGCCACGGTTGAAACAGAGAGTGGGTTTGAGGCTCCAAGCACATATTCAAATTTGGTTCTGCGTCGTTTCGGCCCACTCAGCCTGGAGGAGGCTGACAGATTGCTCATGACTGTGCGTCCAACCACATGCAGCCTCGATCCATGCCCTTCCTGGCTTATTAGAGCTGGCCACGAAGGATTCTGAGGTGCCCTAAGGGAAATTATCAACAAGTCCTTCACTGAGGGGCTGTTCCCGGGGACACTCAAGGAAGCGATGGTCTGCCCTCTCCTTAAAAAAAAACATCTTTGGACCTGGCTGAATTGGCAAATTACCAGCCAGTCTCCAATTTTCCCTATTTGGGCAAATTAATTGAGAGGGCAGTTGTGATACAGTTACAGGGCTTTATGGATGATACTTCCATGTTAGATCCCTTCCAGTCTGGCTTTCGCCTGGGATACAGGATGGAGACGGCACTGGTCGTTCTGACTGATGACCTCTGGAGGCATCTGAATCGGGGCGATTCAGCAGTACTGTTGCTGTTGGACCTGTCGGCCACATTTGACACGGTCGACCATCAGTTGCTGCTCCACTACCTCGCCGACATGAGAATTCAGGGGCTTGCCTTGCAATGGCTTGCTTTTTTCTCTCCAAGGTCGGGGACAGAGGGTGGCACTAGGGGAACAGCAGTTCAGGAGGCACCTGCTGGAATGTGGAGTGCCTCAAGGGGCAGTGCTTTCCCCAATGTTATTTAACATCTATATACGGAGATATGGGCTGGGATGTCACCAGTACGCTGATGACACCCACCTCTATCTGATGCTGGGTGGCCAGTCGGATTTCAGATCGGAAGACCTGGACTGGGCATTACAAGCCGTGGCTAGTGCCAATACCAGAGGTTAGGAATCTGGGAGTGCTCCTGGATACCTCCTTAACAATGGAGGCCCAGGTAGCAGCCACTGCTAAGTCAGCCTTTTACCGTCTTTGGCTGGTTAGGCAGTCGGCTCCCTTCCTTGACCGCAACAACATGGCCACAGTGATCCATGCGATGGTCACCTCAAGACTAGACTACTGTAACATTCTCTACATGGGGCTGCCCTTCTTGCAAATTTGGAAGCTGCAGCTAGTGCAGAATGCCACAGCCAGGCCGCTGATGGGCCTGCCCAAATGGGAGCACATCCAGCCTGTGCTGAAGGCACTGCACTGGCTGCCGATAGCATACTGAATTCACTTCAAGGTGCTGGTGCTTTCCTTTAAAGCCCTATATGGTCAGAGTCCAACATACCTGAGGGACCACCTTTCCCCATATATACCTCAGAGAGCACTGCGGTCAGGGTCACAGAACCAATTGACCCCCCCAGGCCCCAAAGATGCTAGCCTCGCCACCACCAGGGCAAGGGCCTTTTCAGTGGCAGCCCCTTGCTGGTGGAATGAGCTCTCGGAAGAGATCAGGGCCCTGTGGGACCTTCTACAGTTCTGCAGGGCCTGCAAGACGGAGCTCTTTCACCAGGCTTTCGACTAGAAGCTGCCTTGATCATTACCATCAACAAGCCCGGCCCTCAGCTCAACATCTGACCTAGACCATCATGCAAATCGAGAAGACCATGAGCTGGATTGTCTACTTGTAACACTCTTAGCACACCATCTTCATTAACTAACTAACTACTAGCACCTTTGATTTTATGACTTAGTTGTGCCTGAATTTGTTTTAATGTGATTTTATGTGGTTTTATTGGTTTTGTACCGTGTGAGCCGCCCTGAGCCAGCTTGCCTGGAGGGTGGGGTACAAATTGAATTAAATAAATAAAATAAATTACTGTCTTTTGCACTCTCTTGTTGACTATAAAGGCCACATCATTTTTTCTACGGGATTCTTGGCCACAGTAGTAGATATAATGGTCTTCTGAGTTAAATTTGCCCATTCCTGTCCACTTAAGTTCACTGATTCCCAAGATGTCGATGTTCAGTCTTGCCATCTCATTTTTGACCACGTCAAGCTTACCTTGATTCATAGATCTTACATTCCAGGATTCTGTGCAGTATTGTTCTTTGCAGCATCGGACTTTCCTTTCACCATCAGATACATCCACAGCTGAGTGTCCTTTCAGCTTTGGCCCAGCCGCTTCATTCTTTCTGGGGTTACTTGTACTTGCCTTCTACTCTTCCCCAGTAGCATACTGGACACCTTCCGACCTGAGGGGCTCATCTTCCAGCGTCATATCTTTTAGCCTTTTGTTACTATCCATGGGATTTTCTTGGCAAAGATACTGGAGTTGGTTGCCATTTCCTTCTCCAGTGGATCACGCTTTGTCTGAGTTCTCTGCTGTGGCCCGTCTGTCCCATGTGGCCCTCCACAACGTAGCCCACAGCCTCATCAAACCATGCAAGCCCCCTCAACACATCAAGGCAGTGATCCATGAGGGAGCCTCTGCTCCATATGTTTATCTAATTCCCTCTTGAAGCTGTCCATGTTTGTAGCCGCCACCACCTCCTGTGGCAGTGAATTCCATGTGTTAATCACTCTTTGGGTGAAAAAGTACTTCCTTTTATCTGTTCTAATCCAACTGCTCAGCAATTTCATTGCGTGCCCACGAGTTCTTGTATTGTGAGAAAGGAAGAAAAGTACCTCTTTCTCTATCTGCTCTATCCCATGCATACTCTTATAAACCTCGATCATGTCACCCCCCAGCTGTTGTTTCTCCAAGCTAAAGAGCCCCAAGTGCTTTAACCTTTCTTCATAGGGAAAGTGTTCCAACCCTTTCATCATTCTAGTTGCACTCTTCTGCACTTTTTCCAATGCTATAATACCCTTTTTGAGATGTGGTGACCAGAACTGTACACAGTACTCCAAATGAGGTCGCACCATCGATTTATAAAGGAGTATGATGATACTGGCTGATTTGTTTTCAATTCCCTTCCTAAAAGTCCCCAGCATAGCACTGGCCTTTTTTTTTTTACACTGCAGTCACACATTGTCTCAACATTTTCATTGAGTTATCTACTGCAACTCCAAGATCTCTCTCTTGGTCAGTCTCTGTCAGTTTGGACCCCATCAACATGTATTTATAGTTAGGATTTTTGGCTCCAATGTGCATCACTTTGCACTTGGCCACACTGAACCCCATTTGCCACACTGATGGCCACTCACCCATCCTTGACAGATCCCTTTGGAGTGCCTCACAATCCTCCCTGGTTATCACCACCTTGAACAACTTCGTGTCACCTGCAAATTTAGCCACTTAACTGCTTCCTCCCAACTCCAAATCATTAATAAACAAGTTAAAAAGCATCAGACCCAGTACTGTGCCCTGTGGTACCCCACTGCTTACCACCCTCCACTGAGAAAATTTCCCATTTATACTCACTCTCTGTTTCCTATTAATTAGCCAGTTTTTGATCCACAAGAGGACTTGCCCTTTTATCCCATGGCTATTGAGCTTACTTAGGAGCCTTTGATGAGGAACTTTATGAAAAGCTTTCTGGAAGTCAAGGTAAACAAGATCTACTGGGCCCCCTTGTCTACATGTTTGTTCACTCCCTCAAAAAACACCAACAGGTTAGTGAGACAAGATCTTCCCTTACAGAACCCATGCTGAGTCTGCCTCAATAGTTTTTGTTCATCAATGTGCCTACTAATTCTTTCCTTAATAACAGTCTCCACCAACTTACCCAGTATCGACGTCAGACTGACTGGCCTGTAATTTCCTGGATCTCCTCTGGAACCCTTTTTAAAGATGGGAGTGACATTTGCTACCTTCCAGTCCTCAGGAATGGAGGCAGATTTTAATGAAAGATTACATGTTTTTGTCAGGAGATCCACAAGTTCACATCTAAGTTTTTTCAGAACTCTTGGATGTATGCCATTCAGACCTGGTGATTTATCAGTTTTTAAGTTGTCTGTCAGTTGTAACATCTCCTCTCTCATCACCTCAATCTGACTAAGGTCTTTCAACACCCCTCCTGAAACCAGCAGTTCTGGAGTGGGCAAGCACTTCTCATCTTCCACAGTGAAGACAGGCAAAAAATGCATTCAGGTTCTCAGCCATTTCCCTATCATTCTTCAGCATTCCTTTTACCCCTTGGTCATCCACTGCCTCCCTGACTGGTTTCCTGCTTCTAATGTATTTGAAGAAAGTTTTATTGTGGTCTTTATGTTTTTTGCTATATTCTCCTTATATTTCCTTTTTGCTTGACTGATCACAGGCTTGCATTTTATTTGCCACAGCCTGTGTTCCCTTTTATCAACCTCACTGAGACTAGCTTTCCACCGCTTAAAGGAATCCTTCCTACCTTTTACAGCTTCCATTACTTTGCTTGTTAACCATGCAGGCTTTTTTCTATACCTATTTGTGCAATTCCTAACCTGCGGTATATATTTTTTCTGAGCTACTAGGAGTGTAGTTTTAAATAGTCTCCAAGCTTCCCCAGTGGTTTTGACCCTTTCTACTTTTCCTTTCAGTTTCTTCCTCACATGTCCCCTCATATCAGAGAAGTTATCCCTTTTAAAGTTAAAAGTGGTTGTGTCAGTCTTTTGGGGCAACTCCCTATTTATACAAATGTTAAACTCAATAACCAAGGAGGTGGAAAGCTTTTCAGACATGACAGAAGAAGAGCCCCTGAAAGAACAGCAAGAGGAAGAAAGTAACAAGGACCACATGGGTGAGTGGAAGAAAGTAACTTTGAGGAGTAAGATACTCAGAAAACAATCACAGCCAGTGGAGCAGCAAAATCGATACCAGCCACTTCTGTTGATGGAAGACCAGAATGGCACACTTCGTGATCGAATGGATGTGACTGGCACACAAGCACGTAGGCAGAGAGGGAACCAAACCATCCCACAGAGGAAGAGATGAGTAGTGGTGGTTGGTGACTCCCTACTGAGAGGGACGGAAGAAGGTGTCTGCAGACCGGACAAGGAATCTCGAGAGGTTTGTTGCCTTCCTGGAGAATCCATCCGAGATGTGACGGAGAGACTTCCAAGACTGATCAAGACCTCTGATCCCTACCAACTCCTTCTGATCCACGTGGGAACAAATGATACGACCCGAAGAAACCTTGAATGGATCTCCAAAGACTATGAGGCTCTGGGCAAGAAGGTGAAAGATCTGGGGGCTCAGGTGGTGTTCTCCATTTTACCTGTTGAGGGCCATGGAGCTGGAAGGGAGAACAGGATACTGGAAGTGAATGGCTGGTTACGTAGATGGTGCCGTCAAGAGGGCTTCGGCTTCCTGGACCATGGTATGTACCTCCAACACGAAGGACTGTTGGCGACGGATGGGGTGCACCTGACAAAGAATGGGAGGAATGTCTTCGCTGGAAGACTTGCAAACCTGATCAGGAGGGCTTTAAACTAAAGACATCGGGGGTGGGAAGAAAAAGCGGCATCCTCAACACTAAGTTCAGGAAGGGGAATGACCAGAGAATAAATGAACAAGAGAGAGGTGAGTTTAGTAATCTTCAGGTAAATTTGAAGGGACTTACGGTAGGAAGGGATGTCTGTAATCTGAGGTGTCTTTATACTAATGCACAGAGTATGGGAAATAAACAGGAGGAACTTGAACTCCAAATATTGGAAAATAGGTATGATCTGATAGGTGTCACTGAGACTTGGTGGGATGACTCTCATATATGGAGCACAGTGATTGAAGGATATACCTTGTTCAAACGGAACAGAATAAACAAAAAAGGGGGTGGGGTGGCACTATATATCAAGAATGAATATGCTTGCACTGAAATTCAGGATTTTGAGAGTTGCTCTGTTGAAAGTGTGTGGGTAAGGATAGAGGGGGGAAAAGAAGGGGATATTGTTGTGGGGGTATACTACAGATCTCCAAATCAACCGGAGGAACAGGATAATGCATTTGTACAGCAGCTTGCTAAACTTTCACAGAGACAGGATGTAGTGGTTATGGGAGATTTTAACTATCCAGATATTTGCTGGGAATCTAACTCTGCTAGACATGGGACATCCCGCAGATTCTTGAATAGCCTTGAGGACAACTTCATCTCTCAGAAGGTGGAGGTGGGAACCAGAGGATCTGCTATCCTAGATTTAATTCTGACTAACAGGGAAGAACTGGTTGATGAAGTGAAGGTGGTGGGTTCCTTGGGGAATAGTGACCATGTCAGCTTGGAATTTGACATAGAGAAGACTGTGAAACCAGGACGTAGCAGAACTCATATCCTGGACTTCAGGAAAGCTGATTTCAATAAACTCAGAGATCTAATAGGTAGGATCCCATGGCTGGAAATGCTGAAGGGAAAATCTGCACAGGAAGGATGGGTGATGCTGAAAAATGAAGTGCTTAAGGCACAATCTCCAGGGCCAGATGGCTTGCATCCGAGGGTGCTAAAAGAAATTGCAGATGTTATTTCAGAGCCTCTGGCTATAATCTTTGAGAGGTCCTGGAGTACGGGTGTTGTGCCGGAAGACTGGAGAAGAACGAATGTTGTCCCAATCTTCAAGAAGGGGAAAAAGACGGACCCGGGAAATTATAGGCCTGTCAGTTTGACATCAATACCTGGGAAAATTCTGGAGCAGATTATTAAACGCTCTGTCTGTGAACACCTTGAACAAAATGAGTTAATTGGTAATAGCCAGCATGGGTTTATGAAGAATAAGTCATGCCAGACTAACCTTATCTCCTTTTTTGACAGAGTTACTAAAATGGTTGACTCTGGCAATGCCATGGATATAGTGTATCTAGATTTCAGTAAAGCATTTGACAAAGTTTCTCATGATATCCTTGAGGATAAGCTGGTTAAGTGTGGGCTGGATGGCGCAACCGTTGGGTGGATTCATGGTTGGTTGAAAAATCGTACCCAACGAGTGCTCGTAAATGGCGTCTACGTGGAGGGAAGTCTCAAGTGGAGTACCACAGGGCTGGGTCCTAGGCCCAGTGTTACTCATTGTTTTTATAAATGACCTGGATGAAGACATAGAGGGGATGCTTATCAAATTTGCAGATGACACGAAGCTGGGTGGGATTGCTAATTCTGAAAAAGACAGAGTCAGGATTCAGAAGGATCTTGATAGGCTGGAACAGTGGGCTGAGACAAATAAAATGAATTTCAATAGAGATAAGTGCAAAGTCCTATACTTAGGTACAAAAAATCAAAGGCACAGATATAGAATGGGAGGGACTTGGCTTGACAGCAGCACATGTGAAAGGGATCTAGGTGTTATGGTTGATCACAAGCTAAACATGAGCCTGCAGTGTGATGCGGCTGTGAAGAAAGCTAATGCAATCTTAGGATGCATTAGCAGAAGCATTGTGTCCAGATCACGGGAGGTGGTAGTTCCGCTGTATTCTGCTATGATCAGGCCCCACTTGGAGTACTGTGTCCAGTTTTGGGCACCACATTTTCGGAAGGATGTTGACAAACTCGAGCGGGTCCAGAGGAGGGCGACCAGGATGGTGAGAGGGTTGGAGTCCAAGTCTTATGAGGAAAGGCTGAGGGAGTTGGGTATGTTTAGCCTGGGAAAGAGAAGGTTTAGAGGGGACATGATTGCAGTCTTCAAGTATTTGAAGGGCTGTCATGTAGAAGATGGAGTGGATCTATTCTCTCTTGCTCCGGATTGCAAGACTAGATCTAATGGGTGGAAATTACAAGGGAGTCGTTACCGGCTTAATATCAGGAGAAACTTCCTGACTGTAAGAGTGGTTGAGCAGTGGAACAGACTGCCTCGGGAGGTGGTGGATACTCCTTCGCTGGACGTTTTCAAGAGGAGACTGGACAACCATCTTTTGGGTATGTTGTAGGTATGTAGGGGTTTCGGCTGTGTTCCTGCAGAGTGCAGGGGGTTGGACTACATGGCCTGCAAGATCCCTTCCAACTCTAACATTCTATGATTCTATGATTCTATGAACATTATGGTCACAGTTCCTAAGCGGTGCAATCACTTTTACATCTCTCACCATATCTTAGGAACAAATCCAGGATTGCTTCTCCCCTGGTAGGTTCTGTGACCATCTATTCCAGAGCAGAGTCATTGAGATTTTCTAGCAAAACACTTGGTTCCACTGGAGTTAGTGAGAGTGAGCCCTTGCCTGGGAAATAGGGCTGATACCTGCTGGCATCAGCCCTGGAAATGCATATGAAAAATTAGCTTGACTAAGTGAGATGAGTGCTCCCCCATGACCACAACTAAGATCTTTTCTTGACTGTAAGGAGGGAGAAAGTTTTCCTTTTTGCCAAATCTACAATAGTTTTAAGGTTGCTAAGGACTAGCTGTGTCTTCAGGTGACTGATGGGGAACCTGTGGTCCCTGAAATATCTGACAGTAGTGTTGAGATCTTGTGATACCATGACAATACAGAGCAACCTGATCAAGAGATTGCCCAGGCAGGCTACCAAAGCTAGCTTTATATTTGGGGATACACATGGGCCCAAGGCAGGGCCTTGAACTGGAACTGATGCGTCTCATGATTGGATCCAAGGGATTGGCAGTAAGCAGGAAAGAAGGGAACATGAAGATATATTTCCATTAAGTCTATCAAGGTTATAGAAATCCTCCTGTAGAAATCCTGTAGAATCTTCCTATGAATGGGACAGCCTCCATATGAATTACTTGTACATCTTTAACTAGCTCAAAAACTTGAAATCCAGAATGGTGTTCCAATCCCCATTATTCTTGGTGTCTATGAATACAAGGCAGTAGATGCCAGAGCATCTTTGATGTCACATAACAGGTTCAATAAATTTCATTTTAACAAGCCTACCCACTAGGACCCTTGCCTGTTGCTTGGAAAATGGATAACTGGAGATCAGGGGAAACTATCTTGAGGGATGCTGTAGGTGGAACAGCCAAGAGTGACTGTTTCTAAAACCCACTTGCTTGTTGGAGAAAGCAATAACAATGTATCAATAACAATCTCATTCACTTAGTCACCAAAAAAAATTCTCACTCCAAAAAATGCTAAGTGGTCAGATTTGAAGGATGTGATAGTGGTCTAATTTTTAAGCCACAAATCTCTCCTTGCTGAGACAGTACACGCCAGCACAGAGAGCTCTCTCTTACCATGAGGACAGTAGCAGCTGCGGCCCTAAAAAGAATGTCCTCCTTTTATTTGATCTGAAGGAGGCAGCATCGTTTTTTTACTGGTGCCATCTCTTAAGAGCCTTCACCATCTTTTGGATGAACCACCTTTGAGGCTAGGCTTTCTATTGGAGAGTCAACCGTTAAGATAGGAAACAACATGGAGACTTTGGGGGGAAAGGAATACTGCCTTGGGAGAGGCCCATGTGAAGCTTCTGGCTGATCATGTGAAAAGGTACAAATTATGTCCTATAAAAGATCCAATATCAAATGTGTTTTGGCTAAAAGCCTTCCTCTTTGGTGATAAAATTCAAACTGGACACTCCATAAATTTAACAAAAATATACATAAAACTCATCATACACCGAATGGACCTAAAATGAAAGGAGAAGGAAGTAGGAAAATCATTATCTATATGTCTGTCAAGCAACAAAAATAAAATTTAAATATTTTGAAATACATGGAACTGAGATAACCACCCTACTCACACTGAGATGTTCACCCATGGAGTAAGAGGTGATAAATATTCTTGAGATGTAACATGGGCAACTCATCAAGATGTGCAATATTTCATATCTAAAATACACATAAAGCCTATGGCTAAACAACTGCAAATTAAAAAGTCTTCTAAATTTTTGAAAAAAGGTATGTTGTTAACTGAGGGAGGGGACCTAAATAGTGCAATATTTATCTACTTAGGCCCAATCTGTAATGCTCAAAGATCCAATGGAATGCTCAGGTACAAACAGAAAAGAATCAGCACTATGGTAGTCCAACTCCCTGAATATATGGAAATGGTGGTGCAATAGAAGAGAAAGGAAAAAATGATGGTACAGAGGTAATCAGCAGCACCTGGGAGAGGAAAAGTGCATCAGCCTACTTGACTAAGAGGTCAGGCAACCATCGTTAAAGATATACCAGAATCCAGACTAGGAAAACAAGCTGAAAAAATAACCTTCCCCATGTTGAAGAACAGCATAAATCATTTTGCTTAGTGTACTGACCTTATTGGAGTACAATTCAAACATTTTGGTTTACATTTCTTTGTTTACTGGAAGGTTGGAATAAACGGTGGGCTAGTTTCTCATATCTCCAAGATTGCCTTGGACTTTCAGAACTCACATATTAAAGGAGATGCAGTTCTTAAACATATGATCATTTTCCAAACTTCAGAATGTGTATGTGTGTGTATTCAAGCATTCACAAAAACAAAAGATTTTCTTAGTCCTCCTTTCTGCCTTTGGAGAGGCCCACATGAAGCTGCTAGCTGACCATGTTGATCCACTCTTCCTTGATTTCTGTAGTGAAAATATGATCTGGACATAAGCACTGGGCTGAGAGAACCTCAGGATCCCCACATACTCTTCCTCCTCATGGGAGTCCCTGGGCCTAAAAATCCTTGATGCATTGTATCTAGAAAGAGGCAGCTCCGCCTAAGTGCAAAAACTATATGACAGTTGGCTTGTATGGAGAGGGAGCTCATCACTGGATATGCCTGTCCTAATGATCCAACTCAACAAGTCAGGTTCATTGTACCTGGTCCTGTTAGAGGCATATGACTCATAAAAGGCTGTTAAGGGGCTCTTCCTTGCCACCTTAATGAGTCAAGCCTTGCCTAGGCCATTACTGTGTTCCTTGTCGCTTCTGGAGGCATGAGATATGGGGATTAAGGACAATGAAGGAGGAAAGGTATACAAAGACAGAAAACAGCTTATGAGCTCTAGAGAGAAGATTCCTCAAAGCTCTGTTCCTAGCATAAACTCACAAAGGAGGCAGGAAGACAAACTGAAGATATGTTGGCACTCATTCTCCAAGATCAACCTGCTTCCTGCCTCTGGGGACTATAGGTAGGAGAGTACCCTAAATGTTCCAGAATGTCTTCCTCTTCTCAAGTGAAAAAAACTGTTTTCCCTGAGAAGTTCCCAAACACTGCTATAACAGTGGTAGAATGAACAAACTGAGCAGGATGTTTGGACTCCTTGCCCTTTGGGCATGCATGTCCCAAGACTGCATCTTTGGGTGTGCATGGTCTGAGGCTGTATCTTTGAGGAAAGAAAATTTTTGGCACCTAAAACCTGGCTCTAGAAGTTTCTAAATGGAAGCTCTGTGCAGGCAGAAAGCCCATCAACATGATACACAAAGTATTAACATGATGTGCTGATCTACCAGAATAAGAGCACCCATCAGTAGGACAGATTTACCTAATTATATTAGTTTAAAAATTAAACCCATGCCATGTCAATGCAGTTAACTGATGCTGAAATTGGTACAGTGTTGGTTTGCAGACTACACAATTTTCATACTTGGCAGACTGTTCAGCTGCTACCAAATTAGAAGCTAATCTTGTGATCAGGTAACAGAAGTTTATCCACTGCCAAAAAGAACTTTCTACAAACCTAGTGGTGAACTATTGTACTATATGGTGGGAAAATACACTATTGTTGGAGATAACACAAAAATGCAAACATTATCTGAGAGTGTCACACAGAACTCCTACCAAAGAATCAGAAAAAGGAAGTTTTAATGCTGCTAATTTGAACAATAGTGTAAATAATAACAAATAGTCATAAAATTATCCAAGCCAGGCAGAAAGCCTGTTTTGATGTAAAAGATCACCTTTTATGAAAGGCACAATGGACAAAGGGGAAAAAAAAGAGGTGGCCAATTATAGAGTTAATCTGGAATCCCTTACTCTACATATTGTTGTATCTTGTGTTCTAGAATAAACAGTAGTCCACCTTCCAAATGGTGCAAACAGGTTCTCGGCCACTTTTTAAACTATAAATATTGCTGTGGGCTGTATCATGCTGATTTCAGCTCTGGCAGTAATTAAAATAAACAGAGCCAATAGCCTGGGAGCACACAGGTGCCAAGGCATCCACCAACACTTTTCCTGGAGCTCACTAAGTGTTGTTAGAAAGTGGGTGGGGTCGGATCAGGCACTTGCCTGACAGGGCTTTTGATTGATCACTGGAGATCCAATTGGCTGGGCAGATTAAAATAACATTGTTTCGGTGGCAACTGCCACCACAATGTTGGTTTTATTCTCTCTCACGCCTCTTTTCCAGTGTATTTTTTGAACTGCCTCTTTTTACCCTGCATTGATACTTTCTTAGTGCGTATGGTTCTGCCTCTTGCAGCACTGCTTTTGTGGCTGGCTCCATCTCTTGTGGCAGCCGTTTTGTGATTGTGCCCACCACCCTGCGTCAGAATTCCCAAGGTGCCATGGGCTCAAAAAGGTTGAGGACCCAGGCCTACAGGATAATCATTATGTGGTTTTTAACAATACAGTTCCAAATATAATACTGTTCTTACCTCCCGTAAACTAATCTTGACAGGATAGATAATGTTTGACCCATCCCTCTTGAAGTGAGGATGAGGTTTATCTTTAATCACAAATACAATGTCTGCTGGGATACTGTTGGGTGTTTCATCACCTTCTCTGGGGAATGTAATTTTAGTACCCTCCTTCCATCCTTTTTTGATATCAATGGTAAGGATTTTATCCTCTGTTCTGACACTTCTTCCATCTGGATTGAGCCTTTTTCTGGAAATCCTCATTCTTTTGGTGCAGCTGTGATAAATCTCTTCCAACGATACCTTCAGTTCATGGATAACAGGAGGGTCTTGCTTACGACGGGGCTGGCTACCAACAGTGTTTCTTTCTCTGGGAAATCCATTCATATTAAAAGCAGTAAAGGAACCAAATGGATCTCCATCCACTTCCATGTCTTCAGTGTCCCTGCCACCAGGCATCCTTCTCCCAAAGAAGATTTCAAATGGATTTGCACCACCAAAAAAGGCTGCAAATGTAGCATGTGGGTCTCCATGGAAAGAGTACCGGAATGTGCCACCTTGTCCATCAGGCCCTCCAGCTCCTCCTTTTAATCCTACAAAGGGACAAACACATTTAACAAAACTTATATTAATTTCAAATTCCTGCACTTATTGAGAATGATGGCACAGCCTAAGTTCAATGCAAGAATCATTGAGTAGTACTTATTAAGAAGTTTAAGTCTGTTTAACGGAACTTACATCCAAGTAATCACATGAAAGATGGCAGCTAAGGCTGTATAAAAATGCTCAAGTACTGCAGAACAAGCCTCAGAGAGATATTATGAAAGTATATTATCATACCCATGCTGACAGTTACCTCAACGATTTCAAGCCTGCCATTTCTTCCAACATGATGACACCCACCTACTCTCTGTGATTAATTTCACCCACACATCTTTCCTAAATTTAAACAGTTTCTCAGCTTTCTGCTCCATCTTCAGAACACCTCACCAGTCCTTGCGTAAGGGCGGAAGGCATATTAACCCTTTAGTCTTCACTTTTAAACTCCATCTGCTTCTTAGCAAGCATCCTTAAAAAGTTAGCTGTCATGTATGTTTTATGAAAATTTAATTTATAAATAAATCACTAAGAAGGTTAAGCCTAGCTGTTCTTTTGAACACCTATTTACTTTTCTGGATTACAACTTTACTTATTGACATTTAAGCATGTTTGTGTTCATTGTTTTAATTTTTATGTACCACACTGTTTTTATTTATTGCATTTAAATATATGGGGATATTTACAGTATAGACTTTAATAGTCATTTCCTCTCCCCAAGAAACCAGTGAGGAGAATTAAAGTTATTTAACATGAAACCTTCTATACTCTCACCAAATTACATTTCCCAGGAATTTTTTGAAAAAGTCATGATCTTTGCAACTGATAGGAAAATCAATATAAATGTATACTGTTGAAGCATCTTTAGGGTTCTACCAGTGTTCCTCTTAGTGTATAGCACATGCACTACTGCTTACAGGATAAGGCTGAGATTTTCTGTATTTTAAATGCTATATCTGTGAGCTAGTCTCTAACTGATAAAGGTTAATTGATTTGCATTGTTCTACTCCATTGCAGTAATAACTGATGGTCCAATCAAACCAAATCCTTTACAATACAAACTAGATTTCCATTTATCTCTTGAAAAATTAGACATTTGAAAAATTTTTATTGTGACCAGTAACCTCCTATTCTGTAGTTAAGAAACTACATAAGTCCTTCAAGAAACAGTGCAAAACAGCCACACCAAGCTATAAAAACCCCACATACTCTAATAGCTTGTTTTTAAAAATTAGTCAGAATAATCCAAAATGCCAATCATTTCAATTTTCTAGAAACAGAATTGGGTGTGATTAATGGATTTTCAACCCCAGTTATGTGAACCTGGTAGAAGAGCTGGATTTCCCAACAATTGGGCATAAAATCTTTCAAACTTGGGGGTGGGTGGGTGAATGCTTGATGTTTGCACAAGTTTTCCATAGAACAGGATTCAACATTAGAGAGTACAAACACACAGTAAGATTTTATGGTAGTTTTTCAAAATCCCAATTTTCCAAATTTGTGTTGACACCAAAACAAGAACTGAATCCCCTATCCCAACTCAGAAAAACATTCCCAAAAATAATTAAGTATTCTATTAAATGATGCTTCAAATTTAATTTTAATATTTGCTATGATAAGCATGATGATATCTACATGCAAGCATACAGATGTAGGACTAAGTAATGGGTAATGTCAAGCCAGCTGACAAACTACACCATGTCCTCAGTGGAATGACACTTCCTAGAATAGATAATGGATAGGTTTTACTGAAAGGACATCAGGTTCCATGGCTATAAAAAAAGAACTTTAGGTCCACTATCCATGCTCTGGTCAGCAGCAACAGAATTGTTATGGCTACCAAGAATAAACAATCAAAAGCAGATTCAAAGGTTACTGTTTTGTAGATATTGTCACTAATGTACCAATATCAGTACTTAAGTTACAAGTATCATGTTTAAAGACTATTGCTACCTGCTTCTATTCCTTTTACCATAATTTTTGATAGCTAGGATACAAAATCGAATTCCCTGTGTTCCATTTGGAAAAAATGACCATATGAGCAAAAAAGGGGGGGAAAGTACAAGCATATGAAACAGGAAATAAGACCTTAGAATCCAAATGTAGAAGAGTCCTAAAGAAGATATAAGCACCCAGAGAACATCGAAACTTGATTTTTAGAAAAAAGTATACACATCAGTCTTGTATATTTCTCAAAGATGTAATAGAGATAGCAAATTTGGGAGCTGCAGAATCATCACTAGTACTAGTGGAACTGGTACTGATATAATTTAGTTTGTGAGAAATGCATAATTTACAGTGCAATCCAAAAAAGAATTACATGTTTCTAATCCCATTGATTTAAATGGACTTAGAAGGGTATAAATCTGTTTAGGGTTGCACTTGTTAGTGTTCTTAAGTGTGAAGGTTTATATGATTTAAATAGCCATTTATGTCTTCAGCAGATCCTTTAAACAGTAACAGGCCTATTCCAGTGAGAGAATATATTGCTGCACGCAAATAATCTTGTGACTGCAATGAAGTGAATATGTCAGCAGCCCAGTTAGTTCAGAATCCTGAACCCTCAAAGACCAAGAATATTTCATATGTTGAGTTCTAAAACTTCTGAGACATTCTCTGAACCAGCAGCAGCAGCAGCTGATTTTAAATAACTGTTTTCGGCAAAGTGCGCTGTTCTGTATGTCATTTCCTTGGCACATTAGCACTGTTCACAATTAAGCCAAAAACTTGTTCTGGTATTTTAAGACATCACACAAATTCTTTCCTTTCAAGGCAAGAAGCCAACCTTAGCTGAAGAGTGGACACCTGGACTCTAGCTGAGAAGAAACATCTTTTAACACAACGTTATTTTAAACAACATGATGTCCACATGACACTTGGTGTTGCCCAAATGAGTATGTCAAAATTAATCCATTTAGCAACTAACACTGCACTCCTTATACTCAAAAGTATACCCCACCATTTATATTCAAAAGTATTTTCCCGCTGAGTTCAATAGTATTTACTAGTATGTGTGCTGAGAACTTCAATACAAGTCACAGACCAAAAAACACACACTATTGCAGAAGCACTTGTAACAAACTGATCAAGTACAGTAAAGTATTTTAAGGTGAATATAACGATGGCCTCAAAGTGTCACCTCAAGCTTTCATACTTAGTTAACTGCTTTTGACATCAGCAAGTTACTACCTAAAACAAAATCCAAGAACAGAAAATGCTCTTACCTTCTTCTCCAAACTGATCATAAATTTCTCTCTTTTTGGGGTCACTTAGTACTTCATAGGCTTCTGCAATCTCTTTGAATTTTTCCTCTGCATGGGGAGATTTATTCTTATCTGGATGCCATTTAAGAGCTTGTTTTCGATAAGCTTTCTTGATGTCTTCATCAGATGCCCCCTTCTCAATTCCAAGAACAGAATAATAATCCTTCCCCATTTTGAATGTTTAAAAGTGTTTTAAACGTCTGTTCCCTTCTCCTGTGTGCTGAAAAAGTGTTAACATAAGTCAAAAGCTGTACTTACACTATGCAACAAGCAGAGAGTTTGTCACTTCCTCCCCCTACCCAGTAGCTTCATACAGTTAAATATATACAGTGGTAAGAGAGACTGCCACCCAGAGCCCTCCTAGTCACACTACGTGTCTTCGCTCTTTCTAGAACAGCAAATGCTTGGAGACGTCACTTCCCAAGTTAACTAGAGCCAAAACTCTGCAGTGCTTTCTCTCTGTACAGTTAACTGTTCAATAGCCATACTTCTTTGAAGATGAATTAACTCACAATCTAGTAAGACTTTTTAAACTATTACTTCTTCTATAGCTATCTATAATATGAAAACAGGCTGATTTTAGACTATATGATGAAAAATGGACTTATTCAGATTTCTAGAAAAAACTAATGGCCAATCACATGTGTGAATGGGAGGTGGAGGAAAGGAACATTACAGCATCTACAAGATGTTAACTTGCATATTATCCATAGAGCACAGACCATTCTTACTCTTTATTTTGCATACTGTGTTTGATTTCTTGACAGCTGGGCTATTTAAAAACTCTAGTACCTCAGCAGTGATTTTACAACAATACATAACAACCACCTCTGCAACAGCTGCCACTGCTCATACTTACTTCGAATGCTAATTTATAGGCTGTGGTGTCACATGCTAAAGTGGTCATGTGCAGACACTGATGGGACATACAGAGGTCTGTATACCATCGGCTGGATCCAATGACTCCCTTCTTTTGATGGAGAAGTAGAAACAGGATCCAACTCATTGACTTTGAGGACACAGCTGAATTGCTCAAAAACCATAGCACCAAATTATATACAAGTGTGACCAAAAGAGGGGAGAAAAACACAACCCTACATGAGAAAGGTAACTAAAAAGGTTGAGACAAAGAAAAAGAAACTAAAATATAGCTACGCATGCTAATGTACAAAATATCATCTATAATTTAATTATACATTCAGAAGTGCTAAAATATCATTTAAAAACCACAGTCCCATTGTTCTACATATGAGTACCTAATCCTAATATAAAGACAAATCATATAAATACATGCTAAAGGTACAATTTATATCCTATACAAGATCCAATACTAAATGTGTTTTGGCTGAAAGCCTTCCTCCTCAGTGGTAAAATTCAAAATGGGCACTCCATATTATTCCTAGTAGGGAAAAAACATTAGGTTGCAGTTGTCCATTTTGGTAACTCATTCAGGAAGTTTAACTGGAATATTAAAGGAAATGCCATAGATCAAGTTAAGAACTTCCAATATTTAGGCATTGCCTTTTCTTATAATTCCAAATTCTCTGCACATCTGTCCTCATCAGCTAACTCAGCAGAGAGAAGTGCAAATGCCATTCTTAGATTATTTAGAAGGAAAGGTGCAGGTCTTCTTCCCATGGCCTTAAAAACCTTTCAGGCAAAATCATTGGCTCAACTCCTGTATGGCTCACAAATTGGACTTTCTGCCAATCTAAAGACCCTTAAAAGGGTTCAGTCTAAATTTCTTAGATCTCTATTTGGCATTCCTAGAAGCACTTCTAATGTAACACTTAGGCAAGAGGCTGGGTTACTCAGAGTTGAAGCAAAGGTCTGGGAGCAGGCTATAACACTCTGGCTAAAAATTCATTACAACCCGAAGGGTTTAATACCTTACCTTTTAGCCTCGGACCCTTACCCTGCCTGGTCCACACAAATTCTTAATAAGTTAAATCAGATTGGCCTATTCCCAGAAGATCTCTTCTATGGAAGCCTATGCAAGGCAAGAACAGCTGTCACACAGAGGCTCCGTGATATTGAATTACAAAATGAAGAAGCTTCGCTACCCAGAGTCTACAGAAATATACAATCTTGGCCTAATTTTACTGCTGTCCCTTATTTAGTTAACATTACCTATGAGCCCTATAGATGGGCCTTATCCAGAGCCCGTTTTGAGGCACTCCCCTCTGCTGTACTGCAAGGTAAATTCAATCAAGTGTCAATGCATGAACGTATATGCCCATGCATGGTCAACATGGTGGAATGAGTTACTCATGGCCTCCTGTTCTGCAGAGTCTATCAGGAGGAACGAGACCATCTTATACTACCTCTTCTGTATAGATTTAGCCCTCTGCAGTCTTATCTTGACTTTAGGCCATAAGTCCTTCGTAATACTTTCTCTTAGAAGATGTTAAGAGCTCAGTGATCTATGCTGTGGCAAAATGTTGTTGCTTAGCTATTAGGAAACACAAACTTATTTTAGCTGGGAAAACTGTATAATTCTCTTATTAATATTATTTTATTTTACTAATTTTATTAATTTTCTCATGTTAATGTTTTTAAACTATCCTCATGTTAATGTTTTTATACTATTCCCATGTTATTACTGTTTTAATCCTTCTTATATTGGAACTGTACTGTTTTACTGGCTCTTACTGTAATACATTTGATTGATCGATTGATTGATTGATTAGGTTGCAGTTTGCCTGCTTTTTCCATACCAAGACAAATAGATGGTTGAGGGGAGGAAGACTAATCTTAGATAAATGGTAGAAAGTGCTAAATCTCCCCTTCTCCAGTACTATCCAAATCTTCACTCTGTTTTCCCAGAAAAATTAAAAACTTCAGGAGATTTAATCATAGATCTCTAGGACCTCATCTAGTTGAGCTCTACTCTGAATAGGCTTGTCATTGGAACCCTGACTGGTATTTCTTTCCATCAATGTTAGCAATTCCTACCTTTTTGGTATGGTGAACCATCCAGAGCTGATTGTTCAGAATTCTAGGCAAATTATGACTTCGGCTCCCATCTACTTCAGCGTTCTATCATTCACAGTAGCTAACCAGATGATTCTGAGAAACCAACAAACACTGCACAAAGGATGTGATTGCTGCCACTATGAACCCCAAGCAAGTGGCATTCTGACACAGACAGTCTTTGCATGTGGAGATTACATTCCAGCCTATGAACACCCTTTCCTTCTCTAATACTCTCTTCTAATCCCTCCCAATTCTAAGAAACTCACTCTAGAAACCATCAGGTTTTACTTGATCAATATGTTCGTGTAGTGAAGAAAAAATACTACCTAATGTATGACATGGAAGATACTGTTTTCAGAGTCAGATCTTGGTTTCCAAAATACAAAAGCAGCAATGGAAAGGGGGCCATGTGCACCTGCCCTGCAAGCAGCGAATCTGCGGCTTGAAGGGCAGGTACATGTGACGCCCGCTTTCCCCCCATTCATTTTCTATCCATGATGTCATTGCATCATGCAGACCTGCCCCTTCCCATAATGCCCCCCTCAAATTCCCCCGCCAGGGAAAGATGGGACCTGGCAACCCTATATTTCCCAAATATCCCTGTGCTCATCAAGTCCCTTATAACTACCATTTTTAAAAGTATTTAACTAGAGCGTTATGAAATTACCCATGGTGTGAAAAGTGGAGAGAGAGGTTTTTTTCTTCCTCCTTCTCCCATAATACTAGACCTTTGGGGCGCCCAAACTTTGGGACAATAGATTCAGAATAGACAAAAGGAAGTACTCGTTCACTCAGTTAAGTACTTAGATGTGGAATTCACTGCTAGTGGATCTAGTGAAGACTAGAAGCACAGATGGTGTTACAAGTGGATTATATAGATTCATGAAGAATAGCTACAACAGCTACTAGTCATGGTGAATAAAGTGAACCTCCACTTTTAGAAGCAGTAAGCCTCTGAACCCCAGTTCTTCAGGTAACATCAGGGAAAGGCCTTCACCTCTGAGCTCTGCTTGTTGGCCCTCCAAGGCAACTGGTTGGTCAACATGTGAAGCAGGATGCTAAACTAGATAGACCACAGGCCTGATCTACCAGAATCCAGGAGAGCCAAGTTTTGAATCTCCGCTCTGCTAGATGACCTTGGACTAGTTACACAGCTTAGCCTACCTCTTTGTTGTGAGGAATAAAAGGGAGAAGATGAGACCAATGTAAGTTATTTCAGGTTCTCATGAGGGGGCAAAGACACTATATAAATGAAGTAAATGTAATATGAATAAAAATTCATATTCTAACAGCAGGAATTCTTAAGTTAAGCAAAAGGATGTTTCAGTAAAATTAAGAGAAATACAATGTAAGAAAGTGATTTATAATAAATCAAAATCAAAAGTCCATCTTATTTCAGGTACTGGTCTGTTTCCCTCTTATTATTAAAGATGCAAGAAATTGAATCTAGGACCTTATTCATAAAAAAATACAAGCTTTGCAATTAAGTCATAGCCTTTCTCCAGTGTTTTCTCCACAATGCTTATTATTGATGTTAAGGACATATTTCTTTTTATTTTTCAGAGCTCCTCTGATCAAAAGATCTTGAGCAAGGACTAGAAGACTACTAAATTAGCTAAAGGAAAATATGATAAGAATTTAGTAAAATATGATAAGATTATATTTGGATCACTGTCTAGCAAGGAGATATTTCAATAAGCTTTACCCTTGCTTCTCTAGGTCAGCATGACCTATCTATTCCAATTACAATCCACAAGTTATGAAACAAATGAAAACGGTGTGTCTTGTAACCTTCTCTTCTGCTAAAATGTAATAGTGGGATTCATACAAAACTACTAAAATGAGCAGCTGCTGGGATAAAGAGATGGAGGGATGAGGCAAAGGACAAAAATTAGAATGACATCTGCCTTCTGGGAGATGATTATCAAAAGCAAATGAACACTGCAAATGCAATTAACAAGTCTTATATCAGTACCTTTAAATATATATATTGAAATACCAAGTCAGAGATGATGGCAGTGCACTTCAAGATCAGGCTACAACCAGGCAATGACATTTGTGCAGGTACTGACACTTTATATATAGATGTCAGGGAACTACTCAACTGAGTACTAAACCATTTGGGTCTTAGGGGCCTCTTGCTCTTCTTTGTGCTACTGGCAGGCCAACAATGACCTCTTTACTGTGTCCTCCTTGTGTTAGATATGAAAGGATAGATGGATGGTAGCTGTTCCACAGGACTGGATTAGGAGCGAGATGAGGGAGCACAAGCAATCGGGGCCATAATGCAAAAGTCTGACCAACCAATATCAATCAGGCTTCATGGGAAAGCCTATCAAAAATAACCATCATTCAAATCTATACCTCAGTTACAGATACTAAAGAGGACAAAGTTGAAAGCTTTTATGCAAGTATCCAGGAAGATGACTGGAATGCAAAGGCAGGAAACAAAGCAGAATCAAATATTTTGTCGAAGGCTTTCACAGCTGGAGTTCATTAGTTGCTGTGGATTTTCCGGGTTGTGTGGCCGTGGTCTTGGCATTGTAAGACCTGATGTTTCGCCAGTAGCTGTGACTAGCATCCTCAGAGATATGACACAGAGGAATACTCTGTGTCAAGGTGAGCAGAAAAATGGTAGGCAGGTACACCTTCCGGGGTAGATATACATTACCTGCCTACCATTTTTCTGCTCACCTTGACACAGAGAGTATTCCTCCAGGAGAATGACCACTGGATACTCAGCGTGAAGGGTCCTTCTCCTCTGAGGTCTGGAGGACATCTTGTGTGGGTGATCCATCTTCAGGGAGGCAGGACTAAGTTCAACTTCTTCCTGTTTCCTCTGGTGGGAGTCACCCTTGGCTCAGTTTTGGTGCTCCTGAAAGCAGTGTACTAAAGAACTATAAACAGGAAGAACTCAGAACAACATTATAACTCCAACTCTAACAAGATACAATAATAAGGAAGAAACAATAGGAAAAGAGGGAAGATAAGGAACCTCCTTCTATTTGGTACATGGAAAAATACTGTCAGAAGTTAAGGTAAACAAAGGTCTTCTCTGAAAACTCCAAGCCCATGTCGATTTTTCTCTTTCTGAACTGTGTTGGGCTGAATGCAGTCAGTGAACCATGGAAGAGTGGCGACCCCGGGAAGGCCAAGATGTCCTCCAGACCTCAGAGGAGAAGGACCCTTCACAGTGAATATCCAATGGCTGTTCTCCCTCTAAGGTGGAGGCCATCTTGTGTGGGACCTCCCAGAGCAGTGTCCCCTAAATATAGGCTGGGGGGTCGTCCTCCGCCGACAGGACCGACCGCAGAACACGGCATCCAAATGCTGCATCTGCAGACTCATACAAGTTGATTTTATAATGCCTGATAAAGGTAGACAGGAACGTCCAGGTTGCCGCTTTGCAGACTTCTTCCACAGATGCTCTATTGGTAAAGGTAGCCAAGGTGGCTGCGCTACACAAGTAATGGACCATGATGCCATCCTGAACCTTGATGTGCAGACTATTGTAGGCCTTGATGATATAACTTATAGCCGAGGTAGGCATCTTCTTCCCCGTATGGGGAGGGGGGAGATATTAATGAACATAGAGTCTATTTGCCTAATCTCAGCCGTTCTAGAGATGTAATACTTTAACACTCTTCGAACGTCTACAGTGTGCCATAGACGTTCTGTCGGATGCGCAGGCTTCGGAACAAATGAAGGGAGACAGATGTCCTGAGATCTATGAAATTTAGTGTTTACCTTAGGACAGAAGGTCGGTCAGTTGTCAAAACAATCTTGTCACGGTGGAAAACGCAGAGATCCTTGAGAACAGAAAGGGCACCGAGTTCAGATATCCTCCTGCCGATGTAATGACCACTAAGAAAAGCATCTTCATCCTAAGGAATTTTAAGGAAATGGATTTCAATAGCTCGAAGGGTCCTTTAATCAGCGCAGAAAGGACTGTGTTCAGTTTCCATGTAGGGAAACAATGCTTTTGAGGTGGATCCTGGAAAGCCTGAAAACGGCGGACATTAGGGTGTTGTGATATAGGCAAACCCACATAACGGGGCAGTATAGAAGCCAAGGCTGCCATTTGTCATTTTAGGGTGGCCGCATAAAGACCACTGGATCTACCATCTTGAAGAATATCCAAAATGGACTTAACAGGAGGGCACAACGGGTCAATCTTCTTCCTCCTGGACCAACGGACAAAGGCCTTCCAGGTAAAAAGGTAAAGGTTCCCTTGCTTGAAAGCCAGTCGAATCCGACTCTAGGGTTGCGGTGCTCATCTCCGTTTCAAAGCTGAAGAGCTACTGCTATCCGAAGATGTTTCCATGGTCATGTGGCCGGCGTGACTAAACACCAAGGCGCATGGAATGCTGTTACCTTCCCACCGAACTGGTACCTATTTATCTACTTGCAATCTCTTGCTTTCAAACTGCTAGGTTGGCAGGAGCTGGAACTAGAGACGGGAGCTCACTCCATCATGCGACACTCTCGGGTCTCGAACTGCTGAATTACTGACCTTCCACAGTCTGCAGTTCAGTGTCTTAACCACTTGAGCCACCACAGCTCCTGGACCAACGGACAAAGGCCTTCCAGGTAGCATTGTATATTCTAGAAGTGGAGGATTTTCTGGAAGCCATCATTGTCTGCACGATTGGTTCGCTGTAACCTAGCGTCCGAATTTTGCCCCGCTCAACCTCCAATGCGGTCAAGCAGAACCAACCGGGATTGGAATGATTGATCGGTCCCTGTATCAGCATGTCGTGAGAGACCGGCAGGGTGAACAGAGGAGCGATCGCCAACTGTTGTAGAAATGTGAACCATGGCCGACGAGGCCAACACGGTGCCACGACTATGACTTCCGCTTTCATCACCTTTATTCTGCGAAGAAGCCGAGGTAGGACAGGTACAGGGGGAGACATGTATAGTAGCCCCACAGGCCATGGTGACAGAAGGGCATCCGTCTGCTCCGCTGAAGGATGATAAAACCTGGTGTAAAATCTCTCCAGTTGGCAGTTGATTGATGATGAGAACAGATCTACTTGGGGAGTCCCGAATCTCTCCTGAATTAATGAGAGCAGACTGTGATGCAAGGACCACTCGTCCTGAATGGATTACTGGCTCAGCCAGTCTGCTTGAGTGTTTACCAAACCCTTGATGTGTTCTGCTTGAAAAGATAACAGGTTGGCCTCTGCCCATTTCAACAAGGATGTTGCTTCTCGTTGGAGGGTCAGGGATCAGAAGCCCCCTTGCTTGTTCAGATATGCCTTCACAGACACATTGTTGGTGCAGACGAGGACATAATGACACCATATCTGAGGAGTAAAGTGCTGGAGAGCTAGGCAAATGGCATGAAGTTCTAACAAGTTGATCGGCAGGTTTGCTTCTGCCCTGGACCATGTCCCCTGGATCAGTATGTGTTTAAGGGTGGCTCCCCATCCCAACAGGCTGGCATCTGTGAAAATCTGTAATTGGCCTTGTACCCAGAAGGTCTTGCCCTGGGTCAGATTGGATAAGCTGGTCCACCAACGAAGGCTGGTCTTTACCTGGAGCGGTACCTTCAATGAAAATTCCATCTTCCCAAGGTGATGGCCCTCTGATAAGGCCGCAGGAACTTCTGGAGTTGCCTGGAGTGGAACCTCCCACACTGTAGGGTGTCGAAGGCAGCCACCATGAGGCCCATTAACCTGGCGAGGGAAGACAGTGAAGACGTCCTTGCCTGAATTATCTGGGTAGACAGCCCCATGAGTTTTCGTGCCTTGGCAGTACGAAGGTGAAGTGTGGATTTCCAAGTGTCCATTATTACGCCCAGATGTTCCAGGAATTGTGACGATGTTAGAGAACTCTTCTGTTCATTGACCAGGAAGCCGAAGCTCTGCAAACAGCTGATGGTTGCTTGGGTGTCTTTCAGTGATTGTGTCTTGAACGAGGACCAAATCAAGATGTTGTCCAGGTATGGATGGAGGTTTATGCCCTGTTCCCATAGAGACACCACTGGGTGGATCAAGATCTTGATGAATACCCTTGGGGCAGAGGACAGGCTGAAGGGAAGGGCTCGGAATTGCAGGTGTTCCTTTCCCACGCAGAATCGAAGAAAACATCTGTGCAGTGGGTATATTGGGATGTGAAGATATGCTTCCGTCAAGTTGGTGGAACAAAGGAATTCCCCAGGGAGGAGAGATTCTGCGATGGACCTCAATGACTCCATGCGGAAATGTCTCAGGTCCACATACCTATTCAGGTATTTCAGATCCAGGATGGTCCTCCAGTCCCCATTCTTTTTGGGGACTGTAAAAAAGATCAAATAAACTCCGGTCCGGCGTTTGTCCAAGGGTACCTGTTCTATGGCCTGGATGGTCAGCAGGTGGTTGATCGCTGACCCGGTTCTGGCCCTCTTGATGGAATTGCTGTGAGTTGGAGAGACAAGGAAACGTTGAGGTGGAAGAGATAGAAATTCTATTTTGTAACCTTCTGAGATCACTTCTTGAGTCCAGGTATCTGGCCGGGAGGAGAGCCATTCTTGCTTGTACTGAAGAAGGTGTCCTTCTACAGGAGGGGCTGAGTAGTCATGCCTTTGGGTTTTTGGACTCTCCCCCCCTGTCTTGTCTGTTTCCCTGTCTAGGAAATCTGCTGTTATTGAAACCTCCCTGACGGAAGGGTTGTCTGTTCGCCCCCCAGGAGGGCCGCCTGCTGTCCTGTCTAAACCTTGGAAATGAGTTGTAGGGATGAAAGGAAGAAGCAGCAGCACTGGGTGTCCTCCTATCCCTCGGACGTACCGACTTTGGGAGGGGTTTTTTCTTATCGCCGCTCTCTACGAGAATCTTATCTAAGGAACTGCCAAATAATTTGTCCCCCTGGAAGGGGTATGCTGAGACAATGGCCTCTGACTGGTAGTCCGCTGGCCAAGCTCACAATCAAACCACACGTCTGGCAACAGCCGCTGAGGCCATAGCTCTAGAAGTGAATACCATAGAATCTAAGGTGATGTCAGCCGTATAGGAGATCACTTTTAGCACTCTATTTGCTCCCTCTAACAGTCCTGGATTGTTTTCAGGAAGCATTTGAATCAGTCTCCTCATCCATACGATGTTTGCTCTGGAAACAGTGGAAGCTGCCGATGAAGCCTGGATGGCCATAGCATTGGCCTCATGGGATATCTTTAAAGCAAACTCCACTCTTTTGTCTAAACTGTTCTTTAAGGAACTATATCTGTCCTCAGAAAGCAATCCAGAGGATTGCACGGCAGCTACAGGAGCATCCACAGACGGCACCTGAAAAAGTTCTGAGGCAGAAGAAATCAGAGGGTACAGTTTCTTAACCAATCCTGGGATTTGCCTACTAGACAGAGGTTTTTCCCATTCAGCTTTAACCTTTCTCTTGTAAAAATCGGGGAAGGGAAAGGCTGTTTCAGCATATTCCTCAGGAGGAAACATCTCATCAGTAATCTCACAACCATGATCAGGTTCCTGCTGGATAGGAAGCTTGTGTCCAGTCCTTTGTAGTGACTGGATTTTTAGGGCTGATAAGGTTTTGTCCAACAAATGTGGTAAGTCCTCTGGCTTAAAAAATCTAAAGAACTGTTCCTTATGAGAGGATCCTTTAGTTTGGGTCCCCCCCTGATCCTCAGGGTTGGAAGAAAATTCCCCTTCCTCTTTTTCGCTGCCAAGAGCAGAGGCTTCATATTCATAGTCAATGAGATAATCAGGGTAATAATGCTCTCTTGGGAATACCTTTTGGGCAGCTTTTGTAGGCCAACCACCCCTCCTCTGCTGCTTGTCTGGGGGGGGCGGGTTGGGGAGGAGGGAGATCTAGAGGGACGTGAACTGTGCCCTTTTTCCCTGTAAAAACGAGTCATCTCCTCCCACATAGCCCTGCAAAAAAATGACATTGCCCTGGGTGATATGGCGGGAGGGTTGTTATCAACATTACCCTGGGTGTCTTCCTCCTCTGATTCCTGTGCGAAGGTAGCTTGTATGAGCCGAATCTGCTCCTCCTCACTGTGACTCGTGGTCTCGGGGGGCTCAAAGTGTGGATTGGGACCCCTCAGGGCATTCCCGTCTTTGTCAGAGGTGTGGCAATTTTTATCTAAAATGGATGCTACTGGCTGGCTGGGTTCCGCTTGTGTGCGCGCCGAAGTTTTGGCATGCTTAGAATTACCGGCTTCGCTGTGCGCTCTTGAGCAGTCTCTGGGCTCGGATGCAGTCCGTTTTCTTGAAGCACAGCTTCGGCGATCTTCATGGAACCTGCCAATGCCCATTGCTCTCCTCCTGAGAAATACTTCCTCTTGATCCAATTTTAGTCTCCGGGGATCAGAATGATCCAGCGGCTGAGAATGCCTTCTCTGGAGAAGGAAAGTAAGAGGAGGGAGAAAGAAAAGGTCTTTTTTTTGTTTGTTTGTTTTATAGAAGAGATAGAGAGAATGGAATACATAAGGAAGAAAAAGGAAAATAGATATGCTGTAAAGTTGAAAATGAAAGTGCTAGGCAAGCCCTAACACTGAGCTGCTCTCCCTCCTGAGGCAGGACAGAAACTGAGCCAAGGGTGACTCCCACCAGAGGGAACATGAAGAAGTTGAACTGCCTCCATGAATATGGATGGGAATCACCCACACAAGATGGCCTCCACCTCAGAGGGAGAACTGATCTTGATCATCTGGAGATCAGTTATAATAGCTGGGAAATTTTCTGTAGGGGAAATGATGTGCTGTGGCTGGGGAACATGGTGATTTCTGAGAGATCTCCAGGCCCCACAGGGAGATTGGCAACTCCAGTGACAGTTTAAGGGAAGGTTGGGATATGTACTTTACCTCAGGATGTATTCAATGATTCCCAACAGCAACAGCAAACTGTTTAGAACGTTAGAGGCAAAGGCCAATCAGGCCACATATGCAAATGACCTCTGTGTTCCGACTGGCTATGGGGGGGAGAGGAACAGCAAACTGTTTAGAATGTTGGAGGCGGAACTCAGGCAACGCAGCCAGTGGATAGGGACAGCTTCTGAGTGACACATCATGGAGCCAACTGATTTAGGAGCATGTGGAAAGTTCAGAAAGTGCCACCCCACTTCACAATTATATATAAGGACAGATTAGAATAAAGCTGAAAAAAATAGAATAAAGCTGAACAAAAACATCAAAACATTCATAGTGCCAAAATATAATCCAAACAACATTCCTGAAGAGTTTAAAGATCTTGTAAAGAACAGTTTTGCATTACTAAGTTCAAGTTAACTGGAGCTAGAAGACCTATGGGTTGAAACCAGAGGTATCATCAAGGAAGAATGCACAAAGACAATTCCTGTAGCCAAAAAGAAATAAAAAGCCTCAGTGGATAAACACTTAAAAATGCTAAAGACAGATGAGAAGAAAAAGTAAACAGTGACAGAAATAGAATCAGAAGTCTAAATACCAACATTCCAGCAACTGGCATGTAGGGACAAAGAGAACTATAACAACCAGTGTAAAGAAATAGAAGAGAACAACAAAACAGGAAGAACAAGAGATCTTTTCCACAAGATCCAAGAAATCAAGGGGAAATTTAAAACACTGCTAGGCATGCTGAAAGATCAACATGGAAATATATTAACTGGACAAAATAAAAGATGGGAACAATACACTGAAGAACTATACGGAAGAGATGAAAGGATGACAGATTCCTTTCTAGAAGAATCTTTTGAAGAACCACCCACAATTTTAGAAAGTGAAGCGAAAGCTGCACTTGAAACAACTGGGAGAAACAAATCACCAGGAGTAGACAGGATATCAATAGAGCTATTTCAAGCCACAGAAGTGAGGTCCATAAAAATCTTAAGAATATACCAGCAAATGTGAAAAACAAAACAATAGCCCAACAATGGAAATGAGACTCGCAGTGAGCAGGGTGGCAGTGGAGGCCTGAATCCCAAGTGGCGAATCACTGCTGGGAAATCAGCCTGTGTGCCACAGCCCCAACACTGCTCAAAAAAGACCTTTTAAAGCAGGGGTGTCAAACATGTGGCCCGGGGGCCGGATGAGGCCCCTAGAGGGCTTCCATCAGGCCCCCAGACAGTCTTCTGCTTCTTCTTCCTGTTCTCCTGCTGCTGCGTCATCGTAGGTTTGCATCTTACATCTGTGTTAAGTGTGTCTTTTATATTATTGTCATGTTTGTATTCTTCCTTTTTTGTAGAAAATCAATTCAAATCCTTTTTTTAAAAAGTCCTAATGAGTTTAAAAGTTGCCAGGAACCAGTCTTGAAGGTGGTGGACCTGGAACTCCTTGGGTTAGATCCTATGGCAATTATGGAAGATATTGGTAGCACTGATCTTCCCTAGCTTCCCCTTCTCTGAAGTTTGGAGGAGCCTTGCAAACAAAATGTGCCAAATGACAAAGAGAAAAACCATCAGATAAAAATAGCTTCTTTCCCCCTCTTACGGTTCTGTCATGCATCAGCAGAGGAGGAAAGTTATTTTACCTAATTCCTTCTCTTTGATGAATTTCCCTATAATATGCATCCCCAGGGTTGTGAGACATCCATGGAGGTCAGAAGGCTGCAGTGGGGAGTGGGATGGAACTGCCCTTTCTGTATTAGTCCACAAAGATCCTGCAATCCTGGATAGATGTTATCAAGGTCCAAAAGGGGAAAGAAGGAAGGATCATTGGCCATCAGAGCCTTATACTGACAGCTCACTGGATCCAAATGTACATTGTGCTGTTCAGGAACTAAAACGGAGGTTCAAAACATCCCCTGCATTGTAACCTGCAAGGTTTATCCCTTTATCCTATTTCTTCAACACAATTCAATTTTAATTTGTAATTGATTTATTAACATAACTCAAGTGACCGAATGTGTAGATAACTCAACTGATATATTTGTATTGCAAAAAATAACCAGAAGATGTAATTTATATTGTTTACTCAGGTACACATAGTTAATTTAATTGCTGTATTTATGCTTGGGCCTACCAGAATGCCACCTTCCTGGTCAATTTTTTTAGAAAAGGATCTGGCCACATTAATTTATCAAAAGCAACATACATATTTTCCAAACATGTTTTGATGCTAAAATTACTCAAGAACTTTTTCATAAAGATGGTATTTGTGCAGCTGCTTCTGTCATCTTGTATAATTAGAAATGATATGAAAATGCAGCCAATCTTTTGTGCAGAAAGTATATTTATAGCTAGTTTTAATAATCTGTTCTCAGTAACAGCAAGGTAACCCCTAGGATATGCTTTGTACTGTTTTTTCCCATGGATACAAAATGTGATCAATTTATGTTATAAACCAGAAATGGAAATGTCAACAATTCAAAGTGAGCAACAGATGACAAGAATAATTTGAAAAATTATATTTGTGAACCTATGTAATTCGTATCATGGAACTTCAGTTACCATATAGTGGCCTAGACCAATGGTTCCGAACCTTTTTAGGATGGTGACCCACCCATCCAAATTTACTTTGTAGGGTGACCAGTCCAGGGCTAGCCCAAGGTTTTTTGGTGCCCTAGGCAAACTATGACTTTGGCACCCATCTATTCCAGCATTCTTTTCTATACTACCCAACTAGATGTTTCTGAGAACAAAAAAAAAAATCACGCAAAAGGTGCAGCTGCCCAACTATGAACCCCAGCCTCCTTCTCCTCTTCCAGCTTGGCCAGAGCCAAAGTTTGAGCAGGCATGCTGGGGGGGGGGTGTGCACTGGGTTGAGGAGATACATGAAGAGACTGGTAGCAAGGGACATCTCCCACAGCAGGTAGAGAGCAGTGAAGCACTGCAGGGGGCTAGACAAGAGGTTGGGTTGCTGAAGGAGCAGCACCAAGACAGGGCCCCATGCACTCACATACCATACCATTTTCTATCCTCCTCTAGTCTTTCCATAGACTGAAAAACTCCCACCAACTCTCCAGCCTCCCCTCCTTCCTTCAGCTACTACAGTGAAGTTACTAGTTGCCTGGCAGGGTTTTTTTAATCCTCATTATTGTCACAAAGGAGGAGAGGGAAATGAGAATCTGAGAAGTTGGCAAGGAGGAAAGTAAGATAAGGATTGAAAGGGTAGGAGCTGCCATTAGGGCAGGCAGGCCTGCAACCCATTTTCGGAGGCTTTGTAACCCACTTTGGAGTCCCAGTCCACAGGCTGGGAAACACTGGCCTAGACAGACCTTTAGCACTTCATGACTACAAAACAGCTTTTATAATTTTATGCTTTCTTCTAAAATTGAGAACTTCAAAATCAAAGGAGAAAGGAAGAACTCTAAAAATGATTGGCAGTTATTGCATACATTTCAAATAGCCTATGATCACATGATCAGCAAACATACAGTCTATCCACAACTAAGAATTTGACCTTTTCCAAGCACCTGACCTTTTCTAGGCTTCTTCCCCAGTTTCCTCAAAGAGAGCATGCTATGCAGCATGCCTTGCCTATGGAGCATAAAGTCTGTAAGAAGCTTTCTGTATCAAATACTTTCCAATCATGTTTTTTCTCTTTGTAGAATACTTCCACAAGTCTTGGCTCAGTAACATCATCACAACATCCCAAACACAGTGGTTGCAGTTAAAGTTCACTATTTACATTACTGTAATTTAAAACCTGTTAGGATGCGTGCAATGAGAGATGACAGGAAAAGCACAAAGACTGAATGTTTTTAAAACAATTTTTAAAAATTGGCTGACAGTGAATTATGGGTGTTGCACATTGGACCTCTATTATTCTTTAAAACATTCATGGATAAGTGCTATAGTTATAGGACAGGCGATCTCATGGCCAGAAATAAAATAAAACTGTAAAATGTAAGTTTGGGAAGTAACATAGTCAAGTAGGGAGTGATGTCATTTTTCGTGAATAACGTCACAATTTGCAATTGGGGCTGGTGACCATTTCAGAAGCACACTGACAAATGGTGCATTATCAAGGTATAAATACACAATATTATGCTGGAAACAAAAGTGAATCCTAACAGAAAGCCAACACTGTAAAGAAACCGATTGTAAGAAGCAGTGTAAATTAGGGGGGAAAGTTTCCTTTTCTTGCATAACAGCAAACAATGACTGTGGGATAAGAGGTCCCGCTATTCAAATTCACACACCACCTTGATCAGCTGGAAGGTAAAAATGTGCACTTGGCTCAGGTTTGCAGGTCTAGATGCACCAGACACAAGGACGAACTCATCCTGAGTTGTGAACTACTTTCAGTCTATTCAAAAGTTCTTATTTCTATGACACTTTTTAGTTTACGTACGATAAATAAGGATTTCAGTTCACAGAAATCAATTCATTAGCTAAAACTAAGAACTAAATCTGAATCTATGTGGGCAACCATGTTTGCTGTTCAGACATAAAGCAGTATGCGGGAAACCTAATTTTATTAACATTAGCCACTTATTCCTTAAGTAGATGGGATTTAACTCACTCTAACTTTATTTGCTGCAAGCAACTAGGCAAGAAACTTATTGCAAATCTGATCTGCTCAGTTACAAGCACTGTAACGTACAGATAAGGTACCTGTAACTGTCGCTGCCCATGCTATTTGTGTACAGCAGAAGAGCAAAGAATTTTACTCAGGCTCTCAGTCCAATGTCACACAAAGGATATTGGAAACTGAACAGCTGAAAATTAGCATGACACAACAACTGTATGGAACCCATGATCAGAATACAACTGTTGTGTACCAAAAGCAAAAAATATCTCCTTATTTCATCTCTATCTGCATATTTGCCACACTGAAACATGCACATATACTCATGAGAAGACAAATATTTTTAACAAATCAACAATTGAAAACTAGAGTTGACAGGAAAAAAACACCATCCTACACAATGGGTTGGACTGGGGCTAAATTTTCCATAATCAGAAAGGAACTTTCATGTCTCTCTCCCCCCCCACACACATTGCAACCCACTGAACTCCATTAAATGGTTCTCCTGGGGGATAGGGGATCTGTAGTATGAGTGGGGTGGGTGGATGTCTACATTAGTAAGAGAGAATCAGTGGCTACTGCCAATTCAGTCTGGATCCAACTGAACGCTTATGCTGTAGATTAAAATTATAACACTATGTATAATTGAAAGATAAACTACCCATCATAAAAGACATGCTGCTGAGAGTTGATCCTGTTAATGTTTACTTTCTGGAATACTAAAAATAATAGGATTACACAAACCATGTTTCTTATATGGAAGCACTCAGAATACTTTAAAACAGACAGTTCATGTCTACTCTGACTATTCTTGAGCAAAAGCAAAATGAAACCCATGCTATCAGTATTTTACCAAAAAAGGAGCAGCAAAAATTTCAGCAGTGGACATGTGATATATCTCAGGGGGTGGAGTGTGTTTCAAAGTATCCATGCTAACTACTTACTCCCAGGGGTTTGTCTCCACCCACACGCTGGAATATGAGTCACACTGCTAAAGTTAAAGTTTACAGAAGATTCAGAAGACAGATACTCTCACACTGTTAAAAGAAAAGGACACAGCACGTTACCACTGTTACACCAGACAATCAGAGATTCCGAAGTTTACACTCCTATCACGGCACACATTATAACAGTGGTCTTAAACCCTTCTAAACCCAAGAGCCACTTTTCACATCCAGAGAAGCACACAACCCACTGAGCTGCAACCAAATGATAAAAGAATGGGGAAGCCAGAGTTATGATGTCACTGGGGCAGGTGTGCTCCACTGTGCAACGTGTACAAAAAAACACCGGAGGGGGATGTAGGGTAGCCTGGTCAAGATAAGAGACAGATGGCGAGGGGAATCTTCTCCATTGCTTAGTGACCTTGTCTTATTGTCCTACTGTTTATCTTTGTCCTACTGCAAGGAGAAGCAGATCTCATTCCCTTCCTTTCTATGTATGCACACGACTAGCAGGACCCCGCCTCAAAAGCTTCAAAAAAAGGTTAATGCTCAATAAAAGTTCACAACCTGGAGAGAGAAACTCTACAAGCTGCTTGAGGACTCCAACCCATGAGCCAAAAGCTACATAACACTACATACAGAAGACATAAAGAAAGCGGAAATTAATGTAACTGTCATTTGCCTATTCACCACTGTAATGAAGATCAAAAAGAGATAACTCACTCTGCTTAATTTTTCATATGTAATATTCCAGGCTGCTTCCACATGAGGACTTTTCCCCAGTTGGAGAACTGAATGCCCCTACATGGGGGCTTCCACACAACATCTGATTCTGAGCATGACTTGGAGCTCACAGGGCTTTCTCTTTAAAAGGGATTGGGGGGGGAGAGAGAGAGAAAGAGAGAACAAACGCACAGGTCTAGCTCAGCAAAAGAGCAGACAGTTTGAAGGGTAGCTCTGCCTGGTAGTGTAAAGTAATGAGCAGGATGCATCGGTAGTGATATCAGCTCATACTTTATTGGAAGTGAAGAACAAGAGAGAGAATGCTGGCTTGCAGGTCGGCTTATATCCCTACGGCAAACCACTCCCAAACACACACCCCACACCGTGATAGGATTATTTACAGTGACAAGAGTTCCATAGGTCCTTTCTTTGATCCTAGTCCTCTGATAGGAATGAGCTAGGATCTGCTCTGGCTATTGTCTCTTGAAGCGAAGCTAGGGCTCTTCGTGTGACCGCATGCGGACCTGACCTCGCACGTGGTCGAACTCAGTACAGAACAGGTAGTGTGGCAGAGTGATATAGCTCTGCCTCTGGGAGAGAATAGAATACCCAGTTGTTAGGCCTGTCTCTGGTAATGAGCAAGCCTGGCACCGTTTAGTTTGACTCTTGGGAAAGGGCAGGCTGGTGTGGGTGGAATCCTGCATGTGTGAGAGGATCCAACCTAGTGGCTACTCAGTAAAAGCCTGTTTGTGCCTGAAAGCATTAAAGAAAATTCAAATCACACTCTGAAGCCATAAATGGGTTAAATTTATGAGCATAAATAGGTTAAATCTATGTGACTCAGCTGGATTTCTCCTTTGGCTACCTGGAAATCCATGCTGCTGATCTGTTCTTTAAAAACAACCTGTAAATAAATAAATTTTCTATTATTTATTGTATTTACATACAATTCTTGCCTCAGTGATCTACGTGTTCTACTTGCTTACCACAAAACTTATTCCATGACAGCTAACCCAAAGCCTATACATTTGCTACCTTTAGAACACCTAGTAACTGAGGGGTAGTTTAAAACAAACCTAGTTCCCAAAAAAACATAGGAGGCTATGCGGGGCCCCTCAGCTTGTAGAAAAGGGGTGCCAGGCCAAGGGGCAATGGGATTGTCACATCAACACTTCTGCACCAATATAACAGAAAGAACAGGGGAAGGGGGAACAACAGGATGCAGAGCATCTTCCTCCCGATGGATAAGCAGCCTGTGGAAGGGCTCTTGGCAATTATCCCAGAGCCTGGATGCAGTAGTCCAATGGTTATGGGGTAGTTGGCTGAAGTTGAATCCATCCAAGATGGAGGTCATGAGGCTGGGAAAGACTGAGATTTTAGCTGGAGGATCACTCCCAAAATTTGATGATGTCCAGCTGTAGACTCTGTAAAGAGCCTCGGGTGTGGTTGGACTTTCCGCTATTGTTGGATAAACAAGTATCCATGGTAGCATAGTTTTTCACTTACACCAGGCCCACCAGTTCACTCCTTATCTATCTGGGTTGGACCTTGCCACAATGATCCATTTAGCAGTCACCTCCAGATTGGACTACTGTAATGCACTCTATGTAGGGCTACCCTTGAAAACGCTTCAGAGACAGCAGATGGTCCAGAATGCAGCTGCCAGGTTATTGACCAGTAGAAGGGAGTATAAATACTATGTAGCCCTAAACTGCTCTAAAATAGAAACTTTATTAACAATACTATACTATCAAATGTCTTAAAAACAATAAATTTAACAATCAATGTTACATCATAAATATACAGCAAAAAATTGTAAATGAGACCCGGCTCATAACTTTGCACTACCCACAAAAGGAGCCATATAGTAGTAGTAGCTAATGCTTACACTTCTTAGCCAAAAAGCCAAGAAGCGATGAGCCATGTAGTACAAATCAATGCATAAACAATTGCAGGGACGTTGTGAACAATCACTGCAATTTAGAAGCACCACTCAGTTTGCATTTTCTAGAAGCCAAATACGCATGATGATTTCAAATATGTTGTTCTTTTTTATCTATAACTTTTTATTGCTGTTCTTGATAGAATCATTCCTAGACCTGGTTGTAGAGAGGATTTGTAAAAGAGATTATTGCAGAAAGAATCATATTGGATTCATAGATTGAGAACACTTGCCCTGGGAGGGTTTGAATAATAACATTGATTTCAGTTGTTTTCTGTGATGTTGTGAGTTCATTCTGCCAACGTAAGTATGGATGGTTTGTGAGCATTTGTTATAAAAATAAAATGCAGGTGGGTGTTGTTGATGCATTCTCCAACTACAGTAGTTACATTTGAGTTATAATCTTTGTTAATATTATCTAGTAGGGAGCCCGTTTATGTGGATTGTTATATACCAGACTGTGAACCTTTTTTGGAGGAGTGATTTGTACAAGTGTAGTATTTAAGAGTTGTTTTAACTATGGATGATTATGTTTTTATTATTGTTGTTGTTGTTAGATCCATGATAATAATGTGAAATTGTTCTTTTTGTGATATGATACATTGACTGATACAGACACGTGAGTTTTTGCTATTGTATAATTTATTATTGACATTATATTTGCTTATATATGTTATAGTTTCTATTAATGTTTTTGTTCATTAGGATTGAAAAAGATCTTGAAACAAGGTCACATCCGGAATCCTTGTCTCATGATAAATATGTATTATTGATTCCACGGCTGTATACAGAGACTGGAGCCACATTACTTACGAAGACATTCACAATGTCCCTGCAATTATTCATACATTGATTTGTACTACATGGCTCCTTTTCTGGGTAGTTCAAAGTTATGAGCCGGGTTTCATTTACAATTTTTTGCTGTATGTTTATGTTGTAACATTGATTGTTAAATGTATTGTCTTTAAGACATTTGATAGTATTGTTAATAAAGTTTCTATTTTAGAGCAGTTTCGGGCTACATAGAGTTTATACTCCCTTCTACTGATTTGGCTGTGTTCCCGGTCTTTTTGTAGGTTACTGACCAGAACATCATCATCAGCTCATAATATTCCAATTTTGCAGCAAGTGTACAGGCTGCCAATTAGTCTCTGGATCTAATTCAAGATGTTGGTGTTAACTTTTACAGCCCTCAACCATCTGGGACCCTCATACATATGGGAATGTCCCCAAGCTCCAGTCATCCTTTAGGGGCCTCTTTCTGGTACCTGGCCCCAGGATGGCTCAATTAGCTGTCACCAGGAGAAGAGCCTTCTCAGTTGTGGCCCCAACCCTGTGGAAAGCACTCTCTGGTGACACCCAAGCCCTACCAGACTTGTTAAGTTTCCACAGGGAGTGCAAGGCTGAATTGTTTAAGCTGGCCTTTGGAGTTGTTGTGGTTGCTTTTGTTAGAGGTATGGTGCAATCCAAACATTTTTATCATTTAAAATTTTAATATTAATATTTTATATTTGCTACCTGCTTTTATGTTGTTTAACATATTTATATGGTTTTTATGTTTCAAGTCGCTGTGAGACCTTTTGGGTGTGTGAGTGCAATCCCTGCCTGCTTCGACCCTGCTTGCTGTTGCTTCCATATATCTTCATCTCTACACGAAAGCAGCCTGCTAACATTCTGTATCTCTGAGCAAATCTTTCAGCAATATTTCACTAACATTACAAATAGAAGAGAAGAAGAAGAAGAGTTTGGATTTATACCCCGCTGTTCACTCGGAGTCTCAGAGCGGCTTACAAACTCCTTTCCCTTCCCCTCCTCACAACAGACACCCTGTGAGGTACGTGCAGCTGAGAGAACTCTAACACAAACTGCTCTTTCAGGAACAGCTGTGCCAGAGCTTGTGACTGACCCAAGGTCACATCAGCAGGTGCAAGTGGAGGAGTGGGGAATCAAACCCGGTTCTCCCAGATTAGAGTCTGCACACTTAACCACTACACCAGACTGGCTCTCAAATAATATTCATGTCTCATACAAAACCCTAGCATTTTATTTTATAAAATGTATACCATGCTGTTCTGCACTCATAAGGGTCGCCAAGATAGCTAACAAAACAAACATAATAAAACCACATTTAGAAACTACTAAAACCAAAAAAAACCCACGTCATTAAAACACATAAAACCATAGCTAAAATACCTACAAAATTTAAAATCAACAACTGAAACACTAGACAGGAAAGAGGAATCACTGAGGAAACATCAAATGATTTGTGCCTGGAAACAGATTGGGAGGTGGTGTAGATGGGCTGTGACTAGAGAGATACTGTCTCTGCAACACACTTCAGTCAAAATCCTAGCCACAGCATTCTGTACAATTTAAGTATCCAAATATTTTTCAAGGGCAGCCCCATGTAGAGCTCACTGCAGTAATCTACCCTAGATGTAACCAGGAAGTGCACCACAGTGGTCGGATATTTTCTGCCTCGGAAAGGCTGCAGTTGGCTAATCAGTCAAAGCTGGTAAAAGGCACTCCTGACCACAGTCACCACCTGCTTATCCAGCAGCAGACCTGAGTCCAAAAGCATCCCCAGACTATAGACCTGTTCCTTCAAGGGGCATGCAAACCATCCAGAATGGCTGACACCTTAAGCTTCAGTTTATTAGCTTGCATCCCTCCAAAACTGCCTCCAAGTAAAGGTTTGGGGTTTCTCCAGTCTCCCTGGGATCAGTCAGAGGCATGATATAGCTTAGTGTCATCCATATATTGGTGTCACGGCTCCTGCTGAGCCCGAGCCCGCGGCTCTGGCAGATGAGCTAAGTGCCGTTGGGGAAGAGCTCCCGGAGTCAGGAAGCCCCACACCTGATGGCACGATGAGTTCGGAGGCGGCCCCAGCAACAGCTGAGGCAGATTCCTGCCAGGTTGGCACTCCTCCTGACTCGCCCTCACCGGTGTCCCATTTACTAGAGCAACGCCGATGGGACATGGCAGCCCGGCAGCAAGAGGCACGCATGCCTGGAAGGCACTCCTTCAGCCTTGAGTACTAAAAGGAGCTGGGATGTACTTGGGGTGCCGTCACAAGCTCAACATGAGCCTGCAGTGCGATGTGGCTGTGAAGAAAGCTAATGCAATCTTAGGATACATTAACAGAAGCATTGTGTCCAGATCATGGGAGGTGGTAGTTCCGCTCTATTCTGCTATGGTCAGGCCTCACCTGGAGTACTGTGTGCAGTTTTGGGCACCACACTTTAGGAAAGATGTTGACAAGCTCGAGCGTGTCCAGAAGAGAGCAACCTGGATGGTGAGAGGGTTTGAATTCAAGTCTTATGAGGAAAGGCTGAAAGAGCTGGGTATGTTTAGCCTGGGAAAGAGAAGGCTTAGAGGGGACATAATTGCAGTCTTCAAGTATTTGAAGGGCTGTGATGTAAAAGATGGAGCAGACCTATTCTCTCTTGCTCTGGATTGCAAGACTAGATCTAATGGGTGGAAATTATAAGGGAGTTGATACCGGCTAGATATCAGGAGAAACCTCCTAACTGTAAGAGTGGTTGAGCAGTGGAACAGTCTGCCTCGGGAGGTGGTGGATGCTCCTTCCCTGGACGTTTTCAAGCAGAGGTTGGACGACCATCTTTTGGGTATGCTGTAGGTATGTAGGGCTATCTTTCGGCTATGCTCCTGCAGAGTGCACGGGGTTGGACTAGATGACCTGCAAGGTCCCTTCCAACTCTAACATTCTATGATTCTATGAATTACTGGTGGCATGGAGGGCTATTTAGTCATCACTGGCACACGGATAACTCGTGCCAGCAACTAGTCAGTTTGACGACGCTCTGCACCACTCCGCTTGGATCCTTGCCTCCTGTCTAGTTTCTCTCAGCTCCTCGACCTTGGCTTGTTTGACTCCACTCAACTCTGCGCCTTGAACCTTCGCCGCCCGGACTCCTGACTCTCAGAACTCTGACCCTCGGACTACGCTAATGGTTTGTGATTTGGACTTGGGTTTCTCCAGTTATCTGACTTACCTGGTTCCTGACTCTGGACTACCCCGCCTGTCTTGCACCTTGAACTTGTTCTTTCCGGTGATTGTTAGGTTGTCCAGTTCTGAGCTTGGACTGTGTTTTGACCACCCCATGCTTGCCTGGCCCCACAGCCCGGCCTGTGACAATTGGTGACATCCAAGCCCAAATCTACACATGACCGCATGCAGTGGTTTCATGTAGCTGCTAAAAACCATAGGGGACAAGATGGAATGTTGTGGGACCCTACAGACCAACAGGTTGAACAGGAGTCCCCCAGCACCACCTTCTGAGACCTACTCTCCACGTAGGATTAGAGCCACCACAAAACAGTGCCTCACAGGCAGTGTTCTCTCTAAGATGAGTTAGTGTGAGCTAGCTCACAGTTTTTTAGCCTCCAGCTCACACATTTTTGTCTTAGCTCAGGAAGGATGGCTCCAGAGCAAATTAAGTTATGCAGCAGCCAAATCACTCGCTCACAACTTTAATGCCAGTAGCTCACAAAGTAGAATTTTTGTCCATAAGACTCCACAACTTAGAGGGAACATTGCATGGTCTCCAGATCCCCAGGGTCACAGTTCTGTTCCCTTTATTAATGGCTGGGGTGACCACCCCCTCTCCCAAGAGGGCAATAACTACCTCTAAAACCTAGTCAGCCAGCCCCCCTCCAGTTAATTTAAGTCACCAGGAAAGACAAGGGTCATACAAAGTGGTCATAGGTCTTACACCTACAAGGATCCTGTCCATGTCCTCAGACTGAAAAACCTGGAAAACATCTGAAACAACTGGAAAAAGACAGTTCTCTGGCACCATCTGACCCTGTCACTGCCAATAGAGAGTCCTAGTCAGAATGAATGCAACAGATTTTCTCTACAAAGTGCTGAGCAAAACAGTCACAGTGGGTTACTGAGCGGTCCACCTCCTCCTGCAGATCACATCCCAAAGGGCCTCTGGCCAACTGGAACAGTTCTGCTGGCCTACATGGTAGTGATGGAAAAGTATTGTTTCTTTGCTGACATCACCACCATAGCGTATGCTTGGTGCTTTTGTATAACCAACAGGTGAACACTGTTTGAATGACCATGTAAGTAGGCCATCTCTCCCAGCAGATTCCAACCTCTCAACCTCTGTCTGCTTCTTCTAGAGTGCAAGCAAATCATCTGGTGTTACCATCTGGTTAATGTGACAGCTGGAATGTCTCAAACTATTCTCATTATTTAGAGCCACTGTATGGCACTTATCAAGCCATTAAGCCAACAACGTAATTGGAGGAATATGCTGTTCACAGAAACAGTGGTCAGGGACAACTCCAGCCTTTATCACACATTACAGTGAAAGTATGTATATCTTTCATGCACCTGCATATATTTGTTCACAAGAAAGAACCAGAGGAACCAGTACCTGGATAAATGTGGGGTTTAAAATCACATGTTCAGCCTGCACATTGCTTGGTGCAATATGAGGATTAGTCAACACATGTATAAAAGAAACATCAAACGTGCACTATGCATTATTCATGAATTGTATGTGTGTTCACAGTAATCTATGAAAAGAGCTATAAATGCATTTCCTTGGAAAGGGGAAAGGTCAGGAGAAAGAATAGTCATCTATGCAAAACCTGCCATTTTGCTCTTTAATCTCTAGTGTTCTCTTTTCTCTAAAGAAAGCTGAAGAGTTGTTTTTTAATACCCTGCTTTTTTCTACCCTAAGGAATCTCAAAACAGCTTATGATTGCCTTCCCTTCCTCTCCCCACAACAGGCGTCTTGTGTGGTACATGGGGCTGAGAATTCTGAGAGAACTGCAACTGGCTCAAAGTCACACAACAGGATTCATATAGAGGAGTGCGGAATCAAAATTGGTTCTACATAGACTAGAGTCCATGGCTCTTAACCACTACACCCTGTAAAGGTTGCCTGACTGTCCAAAGTTCATGTTTTAAAATGCATTGTACAAAATAAACACTATATAGTGAGCCCTTCAGAGGGGAGGGCGGTTTACAATTCAAATACATAAATATTCACTGTAACTGAAGGTTGATTACTAATTTTGACAGTGCTACTTTTGAAAAATGTTAGAACTATAGTTATTCAAATAGTACCACCTGACGACAATCACAGGTCACTGAACAAGTGGTTATCTTCATAAACATTAGAATCACTCACAGAAAACATCCATGTCTGGAAGGTATTTGTATAGTTTAAATTCTTGCTCCAGCAATAGTAGAAAACAGCAACAATGTTTTACAAAAACCTTATATCTTTATTTCATGGAGTGCAGTGTACTCACATAATAACTGTTAATCTTCTGAAAATTCCTGCATTTCAGATTGGCTCCCCTCCTGAGCTTTCTACAATTACCATAGCTATAAAGGTCAGTAACTCTTTGAATAACATTTCTACCTTCTCAGTTTCAAGCATACATATATGAGTGCAGAGTCTTTGACTATCCCGTAACACCTCCCTACTTCTTACACTATGAGTTTTTTTTCATCGCTGTCACTTTAAGCATTGCATAACCAACTGCCTAATTTTAAACCCTCCTTCCAGCACCCTTATTTTAAAGGGGGGGAGGAGACTGAGAATGAAGATGTACTCCCTGTGACATTTGGCTCAATAGACCCAATAGTCACATCACTCTTAACACTGAAATCATGTTTCAACAAAATTTTGAAATAATTTATATTATTCAGTTTTGTAAACCAGGTTTCCAGCGCTTAATGTCTGATGGGAGGCAGTGCTGAACCCACACAGCAGTTACACTTTCTGACTTGGGAACCTTTATCCCTAAACTTAAATGGCCAATTTTGGTAACTCACAAATGAAGAAAAGCTATTCTGCATGTGTTCTGAGGCATCAACATTACATATTCTAGAGATGAACCCAAATAAATCTAGCCTCAGATTGAAATCTGTATACATCTTTCAGATATAAAAGTATATTTAAAACAGGATCTACAAAGTAATTAAATTGAACCTAACAACTAGGTCACACTCAGTTTCCAGAGCCCAACCTTGTGTACTTTTATCCAGAAGCCCTACTGAGTGGCTGGAGATAATTCTGATCTAGGGTACACACTCAGTCCAAAAGTGGTGTTGGTTTCTGTGAATGAAGGGTTCATCTGCCCAGCCAAGAGTCACCTGCAATTTTGCACTACAGTAATTTCAGCAATGGTAAGGAATCTGTCTTTCAAGTAAGATTGCCTACCATCAATGGTGTTTTAATTGAGAGATCCTTGATAAACTTTTAAGAAATTGTACATTCCCTGGAACACTCTGAAATCTGTTGTCAAAGGCTTGCACAGCCAGAGTTCATTAGTTGTTGTAGATTTTCCAGGCTGTATGGCCGTGGTCTTGGCATTGTAGGACCTGACGTTTTGCCAGCAGCTGTGACTGGCATCCTCAGAGGTATAACACAGAAAGATGGAGTATTGTCTGTGTCAAGGTGAGAAGAAAAATGGTAGGCAGGTCACAAGGTCTACAGAAAACCAACTCACACATATCGTTATTTACACAAAAACTCTAATCACCAACCTCAGCAAAAAAAGGCATAATCAAGACATTAGTAGACTGTGCAAGATAGATGTGTGACCCACACTTTCTCAATGATTAACTAAATCATCTAAACCACGCACGTCAAGCAAATGGCTACTCCAAGAATGAAATCAGAAGAGCGATTAAACCCCACCTTCCTGAGTAGATATAAATTACCTGCCTACCATTTTCCTTCTCACCTTGACACAGCGAGTACTCCTTCTTTCTGTGTTATACCTCTGAGGATGCCAGTCACAGCTGCTGCAAAACGTCAGGTCCTACAATGCCAAGACCACACAACCCGGAAAATCTACAACAACTAACTCTGGAATCTACTACAATGGGATATACTTCCAACTGATTTCACAGTCTGAAATAACCAACTCATCTTAACCACTCGCTGCACTGCTTTGAGAAATAAAAAGTGATCCAATGTTCATTTACTAAAAAGTAAGCCTGGCTGATTTTGTATGCTGCTCACACCCTAGTAATGCTTGTATGCATCTAGTCATACCCTAGAAAGGTCTTTTCCTTTGCTTCAATGCTTTTTAGTTCAGGACCACATAGAAAAAGACACTTTTGTTCTGACACTTCAACATCACAAAGAAAGTAATTACATTTATTGGAGCTACTAGTATCATGATTATATTTTAAAACTAAACATTTTGTTGTTGTTCAGTCGCACAGTCGAGTCCAACTCTTCGTGACCCCATGGACCAGATCACGCCAGGCCCTCCTGTCTTCCGCCGTCCGCTGAAGTTTGCTCAATTTCATGTTCGTTACATCGATGACACTGTCCAACCATCTCATCCTTTGCCATCCCCTTCTTCTTTGACCTTCAATCTTTCCCAGCATCAAGGTCTTCTCCAGTGAATGCTCCCTTCTCATTTGGTGGCCAAAGTATTTCAGCTTCAACTTCAGGATCTGGCCTTCCAGGGAACAGTCAGGGTTGATTTCTTTTAGGATTGAATGATTTGATCCCCTTGCAGTCCAAGGGACTCTCAAGTGTCTTCTCCAGCACCATAGTTCAAAAGAATCTATTCTTCGGTGCTCGGCCTTCCTTATAGTCCAACCATACATTACTACTGGGAATACCATTGCTTTGACCATGCAGACTTTTGTTGGCAGGGTGATGTCTCTGCTTTTTATCATGCTGTTTAGGTTTGCATCTCCTGCCAACCTAGCAGTTCGAAAGCAAGAAATTGCAAGTAGATAAATAGGTACCACTTCGGTGGGAAGGTAACAGCGTTCTGTGCACCTTGGTGTTTAGTCATGCCGGCCACATGACCACGGAAACGTCTTTGGACAGCGCTGGCTCTTCGGCTTTGAAACGGAGATGAGCACCGCAACCCTAGAGTCAGATTCGACTGGCTTTCGAGCAAGGGAACCTTTACCTTTACCTTAGGTTTGCAATCGCTTTCCTCCCAAGGAGCAGGCGTCTTTTAATTTCATGGCTGCAGTCACCATCTGCAGTGATCTGGGATCCCAGGAACGTGAAGTCTGTCACTACTTCTACGATTTCCCCTTCTATTTGCCAAGGAGTGATGGGGCCAGATGCCATGATCTTAGTTTTTTTGATGTTGAGCTTCAAGCCCACTTTTGCGCTCTCCTCTTTCACCCTGAGCAAGAGGCTCTTTAGGTCCTCTTCACTTTCTGCCAAACTAAACATACCTATTACATTTTTTAAAACAATCCCCAGACTTCAAGGAATTCAGGATTCTTTCCTTCTCATTTTAGTAGATTAGGCTGAAAGACTGACTCAGAGTGGGCTTTCTGACTGACTGATTGCATATTTGAACCCAGTACTAGTGTGATATTCTAACCACCCGCACAACTGGTTTTATATTGTCTCTTCTTCCAGCATTTCTTAGTTCAAGTCGGACCCACTAGGTTATCTTTATAGAACCACGAACACCAGATGTCAGTTAAACTGAAAACCTCTTTAAGCTTTATAATGATGAGTGCTTTTATTGGGTTGTGGGCGGTTTGGGAAGGGTTCTGAGCAGAAAAGTTTTAGATGGGAGAAGCTATAAGCTTTACCGATAAATATAAAGTTATTGCGCTAAAGCAGATTATCAAAACAAGCGGCTTTCCTACAAACAGGAGCGCGCCTCGTGGGTCCTGCAGTATCCTAACCCACATCCACACAGCTAACGGTAACTAAATGCATGATTCAAAACGTTTTCTCTGTCTCTAAAGGGAACAGCTGCAACCACCTCACAAAAGCACACCCCATCCGCCCAAATTGGACTCACTGAGAAAAAATAGTCGCGTCGACGGCGCCTGTCGCAGCAACTCCCACAAATTACCTCACTCCGTTATCATCCGAATGCAGTGACCGAACAAACGTCAAAAGAAAACAAAATGCTTCTGCATGAACTCTCGCGAGAAACACATTAGCTCCTTATTAGGTCACGCTCTCACCTCAGTGTGGGAGAAATCGCGCAGCTTTCCCGTCTGCCGATGTTTTGCTTGTCCCTAAGCAACCATCCCTCAACGACTCTCCATTCCAGTCAAGGAAACAGCAATCTACCTCTCGCGAGACATCTCTCGAAGTCTGCTTTTCTCGCCTTCCTCAGAAAATTTCCTCCCAAATCTCGCGGCCATTTCGCTGAACTCTCGCGCGACTTGACGTGGTTTCCCCTCCTCCTCTCGTAGAACACGATGCGAAGAAGGAATGTGAAAGGCTCCCGCCCGTCGCCATTTTCTTTCTTTCTTGGCAAGCAGGGAGCGCGGTAGGAAGTGGTGAAGCGGACATGGCGGATTATTCTACGGTACCCCCTCCTTCTTCGGGCGCGCCCGGGGGAGGCGGAGGAGGTGGCGGGGGAGTCAATGACGCTTTTAAGGACGCGCTACAACGGGCTAGGCAGGTGTGTATTGTGAACCCCAGGCGAGGGATGCCGCTTCCTAGGCCGGCCTGGTCCCGCAGGCTCTCGACTAGGCCGCGGAGCTCCCCCACCACCACTCTGTGGCGTGTCCAAGGGCGAACAGAGCACGCCCCGCAACCTGGCCTCGTAGACGATCAGAAGAACTCCTGCGGCCCAGTACCGGTAGTGGACTGAGGCAATAGTCGTTTTATGAGCTTTTGAGAGCGTTTTCCGAGAGGGTGCTCAGATCGCCTTACTAAGGCGTGGGAGGAAAGTCGGGTCGGTCCACCATTTCCTTCTCCTGAGTGGTGGAGTCGGGAGAAGGAGACTTCAGTGGCTCCCCATGCCTTCCTGCCTCCCCCGCAGCTTTTCTTGTTCTCTCAACTCTCTAGTGATGGGAAATATACTTTAGACGAGCGTAGTACAGGGCAAAGGCCGGGAGCGTTGGCTCTTCTGGTTATTCATCCTGCCTTGGGAGAGGGGGTGACTCCTAAGGTTTTCTGCGTTTTACGTTTAAGACGGTACCAGTGTAAGCTTCCTAGTGCGAGATAGCTGCGTCCATTGTGATTGCTGGGGCAGGTCTAAGCGCTTGTAGTCGAAGCGAGGTTCTCTTTCTCGCACGCAGGCAAGGGCATCTCCTCCCTCCTCCCCCGTTACGTTGTTCACTAGTCAGAAGATTTTGTGCGCCATTTCACCCGTCGAACCAAATGAAATCTTCCATAATCTCTTCAGTTCCAGCTCCTCACGTTCGTTATAGCGTCTGTAGTGTATTAATCAAAAGAGACTGTTTTGTAGTGTTGCACCAGTTGTGATTCTCCGCCCTAAACCCGATTCATACGGCAATCGGAACATTTGTCTCTGTTGTAACTTGCGTGCCCCCATGTTGTTTTCTAATTTTTAGAAAATGGCCAGAGATTTTTTTCTAGACTGCTGAGCAGCAGAAGAGATACGTTTTTGAGTCACAGAAAGGATTTCCCTCATTACTGTGCCATTTTGGAAGTTCTATAACTAGTTTGTAGTGGGCATTGATGGAAATACTCCAAAAATGTGCATGCCCCATTTCCCTGTTCAGTGCTATATACTAGCTTGGATTGTCCCAGGAAGACAAAATATCTACTGTTGCAAATAATTGCTGCTATTTCATAATATTCCTCTTTAGTCTATTTTGCTGCGTAAAGCGTTCTTGTTCCCTAGTAACTTGTTTAGACAATTTAATAAAACTTCAGTTTTTTTTATATCTCTGCTCTGTACTGCATTAAATTTTGCACGAACTACAGGTGCTGTTTCTCCCTTAGTCAGAGCTGGGAGCAGAATCTGGTTATCTGTAAGGAGGAGAGCCCTTTGGAAATTTTGTTGGCTACATTCAATGTGGATTTTCAGATGCTGATTGACAACTTAATTACCAGGCAGTTCTCTTCAGATAACTGTAAAATCCTAGCATTTATTTTAAAAAAAACCACCTATTTTTCCACTTTTAGTGGATGTTGAGGGAACTTTTAAAAATATTAGAGTACTTTATTTATTTTATAAGTTCAATTTATATACCACCCTCCCCTGACTTCACAGGGCTCAGGGCAGTTTACAGCAACAACAAATACAATATAGACCAAAAATAAAACAGTCAAATTAAAATTAAGAACATTAAAAAACATTAGAAGATATTAGATGGCACCAAAATGAATACAGTATGCATTACCGGCCCACAAGTGGGAAAAAGGGCAAGGGAAGGAGGAGGGAGTGCCAGATAAGATGGTACCCGTCGCTGTCCTCAACCAAAAGCCTGGAAGAACATCTCTGCTTTACATGCTTTATGGAACTGCATAAGATCCCGCAGGGCATGGATGTTATTTGGCAGAGAGTTCCACAGGGTAGGAGCCAGGGCTGAAAAAATGAGGATGTCTCTAGTCAAGGACAGCCAGACATTTTTAGGGCTAGATTATTTCCAGCAGAGTATAGAGCTCTTTGGGAGACATACCAGAGGAGGCAGTCCTGAAGATATGTAGGCCCCAGACTGCTCAAGGCCTCAAAACCCTGAACCTGACTCGGTATTCCACTGGGAGCCAGTGCAGCTAGCACAGCACAGGTTGAATGTGTGGGGTCCCAGTCAGGACCTGCGCCGCTGTATTCTGGACCAGTTTCCAGATTAGTCTCAAGGACAGGACAGCATAGAGTGAGTTACAGTAATCCACTCTGGAGGTGACCATTGTTTGGATTACTGTGGCTAGGTCAGGGCAAGGCAGGAAAGGGGCCAGCTGCCTAGACTGGCACAGCTGGTAAAATGCTAGTTTAGGAATAGTCGTGATCTAGATCTCTGTGGATAAGGAGGTATCCAAAACCACACCCAAACTCCTGACAGTGTGCACTGGTATTGGAGGTGCACCATCAGTAGTGGGAAGCTGAAACCCCAACCTTGAGTCTTAGTTGGATTCAGTTTCAACTGACTCTTCCTCAGCCATCCTGCTACAGCCTCAGCAGCTGCCCATCAACAGATAATAAAAAGTATCAGTCCTAATACCACATGCAGCCAAGTCCTTTCCATAAATTTAAATTTTAAATTTTATTGTATTTATTAACCTGCCCTGAGCCTGTTTATGGGATGGGCATGATATAAATGCGAAAATAAATAAATAAAATAAATAATCATATGCTGTCCTGTGAATCATTGTGGTTTATTTCACATCCATTGTGAAATTAAAGGTTACTATCTTAAATGCATGCATGCTTGGAAATAAATCCCAGTGATCTCAGGATTTGGATTTTCCATAAATATTCTGTTCCAGAAACACCCTAAATTGACTGGAAGGGGGTTTGTTTAAGTCCACACAACTTAATAGCAGCTCAGGCTTGCCTTGTGTCCCTTAAAATTGCAAAGAGTTCGCCAGTGGCATGGATATTGAATAGTAGGTGAATATGGTCTGTCCTGTACATAAATTCTGTGGTATAGCTTTTTGCCCTGTACCAATGTCTACCAATAATGTAGGTTGCTAAAGGTACAGGACAATCCTTAGAAGAGTGTGAGTTGTATTTAGGATTGCAGTGTTGCTTTGTTCTTCAGTTTTCTCACAAAGGACCCAGCAGACTAACAACCTTGCCATCTCCAAGGATCAGACTGCTGGCTTCTTGAACCAGTGTGTTGGATCCAGACTAAATTTTCCAGGGACGGAATGGCTTTTTTGCTTTCTTCCTGCCAGTGCAGACCAGTGATCTCAATTAAATGCTTCTCCTGGGTTATAGGGGACCTGAAGTAATGGCATTTGGGGGGGGGGGGCCTTTAGTGAGAAGGTGGAATCAGTATCTGGGGAAGAACTCAGGTGATTGGAGACAAGTCTGTTCTCATCACACCACAAGCTTCAGTGATTGCTGTGTTACTTAAATGCGTTGTAGGGTTATATGTAAACCGAGCTGTTGTCTCCACTGTGCTCTTTAGTAAGTAATATTTGCTTTTCTAAAACTTAAGGTTAAACTGATTTATCAGTTAGTATTCTCTTGATGTGTCCTGAAAACCAAAAACTTTAATCATTGTAATGATCTATGGAAATGTGTTCACCATTATACATTGTTAAGGTATTTGTAGCACTTGTAAACAGCTCGAATCAACACAGCTTAAAGTGTAAAAGGTTACTAAAGTGTGCTATAAGGCAAAAGCGTAACACTTGAATTCCTTAATTACTGTATTTTTGTTGAATAGGTACAACATTAGAAGATTAAATTTCTCCTTATGTTTTTCCCCTTTAGATTGCAGCAAAAATTGGAGGTGAATCAGGGACATCGGTGAATTCAAATGATTACGGTTATGGGGGACAGAAAAGGCCTCTTGAAGATGGAGGTATGCTGTCCATCAATACCCAAGCTGCTAGTATATTCAGTTCCCAAAAACACCCTTTCACCTGTATTTGTACATGTCGAGAGAGACTGTGTGTTAGGCTACCTTCTCTCAGTTACTTTAATGATCATTTTTAGAAGACTGAGCAATCGGTTTCGAACATGAACGGCATAATCTTTATATATAACTTCAGTGGAAATTATCAGGGCTATGAGTTTGCATCTACTTTCATGAGTGGATAGCAATGACATCACAATTTTTAAAAATCAGTCTTAAGGTAGGTGAAAGATTTATAATTAAAAATGTGTTGTAGTATGCATGGACTTGAAATCTTTGTGTTATAGGATTACCAGTTTATGTAATGCTCTTGATTACTTCAAGTTATGTTTATATGCTCGTAGATGGGTCTTTTCAAACTTCAGTCTGGTACCTAAGTTGCATTGTGCTCATGCAGCTTTTTAAAATGGTAATGCATTTCACTGAAGGCAAGCATTTAAAAGCTAGATTTGGAAGGAAGTGCCTTATTTTAACCTTGAACTGATAAAATAATGTTGCTTGGGGAAAAGTTCTAAAAGATGTTTCCAAAGGTGTAGCAAATGTCTTTTAAAAAAGAGCATTTTTGTGGTCTAATAGAGTTTTATGTTTATCCTCTAAAAGTACGGAGTAATATTTGTAAAATCCAGAGAATTTTCAGATCTTGGAGGTGTATGTAGGTTTTGAGGATTATGATTTAGTTTACAGAAAATCAAGGCTCTTGACAAGGAGTACTTGTGTACTTTATTAAAGTGCCTTTTTATTAATAGTGAGGCTTTTAATATTCAGAAATGAGCTAATGATGCTTCAAATGATGTATGTAATGTATTCTTTTTATTTTATGTGTAGATGGCTCTTGGACAAGTCCGAGCAGTACAACACACTGGGAGGGAATGCCCTCTCCTTTTAAAGGCAGGAATTTTTATTTATTACCTGTGTTTAGTATGTAAACGTGAAATGAACTAGTGGATCTTTTGAAATGGATGACACAGATATTTCTTGGAATATGTGTCTGACTTTTGCTGCACTTAATTATGATGGTTCATCATATCTGAATATGGGGTGGGAAGGAAACATTGGAAGTAATTTTATTATTACATATTGGTTATCTACGACTTTCACTCATACTAAACGGATTCGGATGGTAGTAATAGTAGTGGCTTTGAAGCTGCCGTTTTGAAGTCTTACGCCGTGAAATTTTCAGTATTCAGTTAGGAAGTCTGCACAACAGTTACTAGATTGAGATTGTATTGCTATGTGTTGGTTGCATCTTACATTTTGATTTTCTATTTAGTATTGTGGTTGTTGTCAGACATAATTGTAAAATGATTATTTCTCACAATGGTGGTCCTTTCAGTTTTTGTTACAGAAGCATCATTAGCTTTAGTGTTAAATTACTAATAATACAGTTTAAATGTTTGTTAGTTATTCTTTAGTGACTGGACATTCTTAATAGTGTGTTTAAACCTATGTGCCTTATTAAACCATCGAACACTTTGTCTGATAAATGGAAGTACTTTGCATTTTCCCCCCAAACTACACTAACCAAGTGCTAAACATAAAAGATTTTTCTTTGTTTAGATGATCTATTCCCTGAAATTCAAAAACATGCTAAAATGCATTGGACAAGTTGCATTTTGCACTGCTGGAACAGCCATTTATTTAAGTTGTTTATATTCTTGACTCCAAAAATTTATGAAATTCTTAATTTTGCAGATCAACCTGAGCCTAAGAAAGTAGCTCCTCCAAATAATGATTGTAAGTATATGCCATTTTAACTCATTTATGTTATGTGTATTTACAGAATAGGTGTTTTATATCCTGTTCTGCAGGTTACAGCTGTAAATTATTGAATTTATGTGCAAGTAATGGTTACATGAATACAGCAGAGCTGCTGAAATATTCTCTTGCCTCCGCTGCTTCTGAAACCGTGTTGTTCAGCTCTGCATAGGGATTACATTTGAGATAAACTGCTGAAAGCTCTAATGCGAATGTGTAAGGGACTTAGAGTTCCAGGCCATGTCTTCTAGTACTTTAATTAAAATTAAGAATTTTTCAAAATTTGACAATGGATAATGCTGCATGTTCAGTTACTTCTGTTTAATTCTCTATAGCAAATATGCAGTAAACCACATTACATAACACTGAAGCAGCTTTCCAGGTTTGAAGTACATGAAAGAGAACATTGCGCACTGGTTTCATTGATCAGCCTTCTAACACAGGACTGCTATAGGGGTGTGCAATCATATCTACCGGAGCCAAAAATATACCAGAAAAAGTATCAGTATTTTTCAGGTATACTTCGGTTTCCAAATGTATCCTGGTTTTCTTGGGAAAATTGGGAAAAAATCCTGAGAAAATCCCAGGAGGTCTGAAAACAGCAGAGAGGCAGGAGCAGATTGCCCTTGCTTCTCAGCTGTTTCTCAAGCTTCTACTGTTCTCCCTTTAAAGTTTAAAGGGATTGCAAAAGACAGCCCAAGGATCAGCTGTGCCAGGGGAAGCAGACTGTTCCGGCTTGGCTTGGGGCTGATTTCTCATACAACCCTGTTTAAACCAGGCTGCAGGGAGAAGCCAGCCCCAGAAGCTGCTGTGCCACAGGGAGCAATCTGCTTGCAGGAGAAGCCATCCCAGCCAGGTCTGCACACAGGAGAAGCTGTCCCCAGGATCTGTGTGCTGTGGGGTGGTCTCTCCCTGCTGCATGCTGATCTTGGGGTAGCTTCTCCTGCAGCATGGTTTAAACCGTGCTGCAAGAGAAGCCAAGCCAGCCTCAGGATTGAGGAGGCTTTAAAAAAAATACAAACAGTAATTTTCTTCTCAGGTCTAATGAACTGAAAAATACAGATTGAAAAAAAATGTACACCCCTATTGTGCTTTAGAAATTCTGCATAGTCTAAACTTATAACTACACACTGATAGCCCAGAGGTGGGGGTGCATTCAATTAATAACACTGCCATAATATGAGATTGCTTGGAGTTGCTGTAGGCCTGGCTCCTTATTTTTCATGCATAGATACAGCTTTTCAGGTTGTAAGGGGAGGAGAGCTATATTAATGTAGCCTCCATAGCACTGCTTTTTGTAACAGCAGGCTGCATTATGAAGGCTGAACCTTTTCAGATTTAGTGGGTTGTAGGCTTATTAATCTTCCTATTTTTCCTCCTGTACATATGAGGCTGTTTGTGTTACTTATGGGCTTAAAGAACCAGTATGTTTCTCTTTTTTAAAATAAAATAAATTTCATTTACATATCATAGAGAATCATAGTCAGAGAAATACAAGGACCATGAAAAGTAGAAGTCGATTACAGACTATACACTGAAACAACCTTAATATTATCAATAGAAGAAACAGAAATTTTAAATATTGGATGCAGTGAGAATTGCCTAAAACGAGGTACCCAATATAAACACATTTCGTTCTCCAGGATCTGATGGAAGATATACCAGCTTCACAGGAAAAAACAGTCAAAAAGAGAACCAAAGTCTGCAATCTTTTTTCCATGCTAGGATGCCTCTGACTTCTAAATAAACAAAAACGGGATTCCAGGGGTCTTTGTAAGCCACTTTGTTGCACACTATGTTGTAAACTACAGTAAAAGGGGTTATATACAATTTTCTCCAAAACACACATCTCCCATAGTGTGTCATGCCATCTACCTAAGGACGGTCCAACTGGATTTGACCAGGAAGCAGCAATCATCAAATGGCCCGCTGCTAATAATTTGGACCAGCAAAAATATAGCCGAATTACACAGTGAAAGGAAACACCAACAACTATAAACTGCGTAACAAAAATAAACAACCAATGAACAAATAAGTAATATCTACTAAGGTACAAAATTTGGCATAATAATAGAAATTACATCCCAATATATAAACACAAGGAACCACTCCATAAATATACACATCATTATACCATACTGCACATCCTTATAAATGTTCTAACATAGATACGTTCAAAGAACAATATAAACAGTCACAGGATTTTTCCTCAAGCCAAAGGTAGAGAGGACTGAAGATGACTTGCAACTTGCAATTACAACTTCACGTGTTTGCCAGCTTCCTGATTTCTGCGTTCCGTGAATGCTTTATCAAAAGTCAGTACTCTCTCCTGTAACAATAATTCAAAAGGAATCCACAACAATAATACCAGTAAAATAGGGTGCAACATACTTTCAAAAATTAACAAACATTGCAACATAACTGATTCACTAGAGACTGATATTCAGTCTCTAACCAATACTGCTCAGGCTACTTCCTCTTAAAAGAGAAACCGCTTCAGATTGTAGTATGTTGCATTGTAGTATGTTGCAGCCATTACAAAAATTGTTACAAACTTATATGAAACAGCTGTAATCCAACTATTGATTCAAACCATAGGGGACCATAGTATTAAATTTGTATATAGGCCTAGCTTCTTGTTGAACAACAGTCTGTTTACATCGCATCTATTATATATGTGCCCTTTAAAAACATAACACAAAAAACCATAAAGAATCAGGTTCATGCTTAAACTGGATATAGCGATCCACAAGTGGAGCTTCAAGATTGTGGTTCCAAATATGAGAACGGTGCTCCAAAATTCTTGATTTTATAGGTTTAATAGTACTCCCAGTATACAAGAACCCACATTCACATGTGATACAATACACACAGTTCTTTGTATTACAATTAGAGAACACAGATCATGTAAACTTAAGGCCCATAGTGGGATGAGTAAACTCTTTAATTTCCAATGCCATAGGGTATGCTACACATGTGACATTTGAAGTGACCACTAAGGTGTAACTCCTGTCTGGGCGTTTGTAAATAGTCAGATCTTGTAAGCAAATCTTTAAGATTGCTGGTTATTTTAAAACCAATCTTAGGTACTATTTGACATCCTGGAATATCCTGAACTACATGCCAGTGAGCATGTCTAGAATATTCAAAAGAACATGTTATGCCATCACTGATGTTAGCAGCCGGCCTGGAATCCTTAGTCAATAATCCTCTCCTATCTGCTGTTCTAGCTCTTTCACGAGCTGTGTGAATAATATGGTCAGGATAACCTCTATCTAGGGGTGTGCAAAAAAAAAAAATTCGGTAAAATTTGGATTTGGGCATATTGGACCTGAATTTTTTCGGTATTCCCGAAAAAAACCTGAATACCTATACCGGTAAAGCATTGAAATCCAAAAATTTTTGGGATTCCCGAAAAATTTGGGTCCATTATATCCAATGGGGCCATTGACTTCAATGGCAAAATTTTCTGGAAAATTTGCAGGGGGCTGGAGAGGGGGGGGTTGAGGTAGAGACTCCAAATTTGGACTGTAGCTGCTGGAGCCTCTCCCGAAAAGAGCCCCCAAGTTTTGAAAAGATTGGACCAGGGGGTCCAATTCTAGGGGCATCCAAAGAGGGTGCCCCCAGTTCTCCATTGTTTCCTATGGGAATGGATCAGGCAAGCAGATTCTCCCTGTAAAAAAACCTGAGAGGTGTGGTGGTGGTGTGAGGGGGCATGTTTGCCAAGCCAGCAGCAGACCATGTGCAATCACCACCCCACCAACCTCAGGTCTCTCCCAAACCAACCCTAAGGAAGAATAAAATAAAGAGAAAAGAAATTAAATTTAAAAGTGCCCTAATAAATCAAACCAGTCTGAAGTCTTCTGAGGTATTGATTCGAGGTCCACGAAGAGTAGGGAGGAAAGCAGGGCAGACTCAGGAGCAGGGGCAGCAGAAGCCAGCCAGCCACAATCTCCAACAGCCAAGCCAGGCAGCTCTCTCTCACCAGCCAGCAGGATCCAGGAACACAGCAATGAGAGTCAGCCCAGAGACTGGCTCCTTTTATGCTCTCTGAGCATACACAGAAGGATTTCAAAAAGGAAAAACCTTCTGTGATTGGCCAGAGAGCAGAGGCCAAAACCCTATTGGCCACCACAGTGCTCCTTCCCTGGAAAAGGAGCAAACTTTTGGTTGGGCTGCAGGCAGCAACAACAGCCTTGCAAACTTGCAAACTGCAATGCATTTTGCAAATGCATTGCAGTGATTAGCTGTCTGGAGCCTCCTTCCCCCCCCCGGAAACAGGAGGAAAAGGCGGGAAAGAGAGGGAAACGGCGGGAAAAGGAATTCCCGGGCCCTTTAACAGTTTAAAACCCCCCACAACGCCGTTTTTCAGCAATGCCGAAAAAATCCTGAATTTTCCGGGATTTTTTTTTTGGAATTCGAAGATTACAGTGAATAGCCTGTCCGGGATCCCAAAAGCCGAAAAAAACCCTGAAAATGCTTTTTTCGGGTTTTTTTCTGTTTTGGGATTCCCGAATGCACACCCCTACCTCTATCACGAAACATTTAAGGAACAGCATACCCTATGGTCAACTTTTGCTGGTGAAATGCAATTCTATCTTTTGTGAGGATTTTTGTAAAGACAGTATGATGTTGGCCAATCAGTTTATATATTGGGCTGTAATTTCTATGATTATGTCAAATTTTGTACCTTAATAGATACTATTTATTCATTGATTGCTAATAATTTGGAAACAAGTTTCCTTGTCTCTTTGGGGATTTGGATATCATTCCAAATATCAAATATAAACAACTTCAGAAAGAAAGGGAGTAATTTGGAAGATTGCCTTTGAGGCAGCCAACCAAAAATGATGGGGCATTTCCACCACAAGTGAATTAGAGAACTATTTTGCCCACAGAGCTTCCAGCAATTAGGCCTGGAACCCTGATTTCTTTTGTGTAATCTATTTGGAACAGAGATACAATTTGCAGTTAATTTATAAAATTATCCTAATTGAATGGACAGTGGATTTATTTGAAGGTGGAACTCCAAATAGCATCCCAATCATCTGTTGTAAATTCTCCAGGCTGCTTTTTCTCCCACATGTCAGCATATGTTGGCAGTTTAGGATATAGGACATCAATGGGAATTCGGTATATTTTAGACAAGAGACTTTTCATAACCCTCGAAGATCCAGTTAGAAGGGTCTCAAACTTAGTGGTCTAAGGAAACCCAGTTTGGTAGCGTAGGAAAGTATTATTGTTCTCATTTGAAAATATTGGAACCATGGTGCCTGCCATTGTAGCTTTAAATCTACTTCTTGTTTGGTGAGAATTTTCTCTTGTCTATACCACTTCTTGATATGGTCAAGGCCCGATTCGGATCATATCCGAAACTTACTTATAGCCAAACCTGCCAGAAGCCACCCCAAGTTTAGAACACAGGCCATTGGAGAGGGCTCTGGTGCTGATTTCCATTTAAATCTGTCCCAAACTGACCCCCAAATTGATAGAGTATTTTCTAAGATAGCGCTTGAAGCTACTGTGTGAGAACATAATTTAGGAGGTGACCAAAAGGTATAGGGTCACAATAAGCTTCCCCAATACTAACCCATGGTTCAGATACTTGAATTGTTGACATTTGGATTAGTTGTGACAAAAGTGATGCCCAGTGGTAAAACTTGAGATTGAGCAGATGAATACCCCCTTGATGCCCGGGCTTGTACAAAATCGAAAATGCTATTCTTGCTACAGCCTCCCCAAATAAATTGGTTTGGTAATTTTTGCCATTGATACGTCTTATCAGGGATAGAAAAATGGATAGTCCAAAAAAATATAGAAATTTGGGCAAAATAAAACTTTTAACTGTCAGTAGCCATTCTTGCTATGATAAAATGTTATCATTCCAAATCTCTAGTTGATGTTTAGTTTCTTTAAAAAGATTTCCTAGGTTACTATCTATTATGGATGACAAATCTAATGGGACTTTAATCCCAAGATAATGCCAGTTATCTTTAACCCATGCAAATTCGTAGCATGTTTATATGTTAAGTTCAGTAGATAAAATATCAGGTATATTTCTGTCTTTGATAAATGAAAATTTAATCCAGAGATTGTGCCAAAATCTTTAAGCATAGTTAAAATTTCAGGAAGTGATTGCTCTGGAGATGAGATATACAAAACTATATCATCGGTGAATAGTGATGTTTTGTGCTCCTGATTTCCTGTTGTAATACCTTTACTTGCGTTGTTGAAACAAATAGCATTGGCCAAAGGTTCATTGGCGATAGCAAACAATTTATTTATTTATTTGTTCGTTTGTTTCATTTCTATCCCGCCCTCCCGCCTAGGCAGCTCAGGGCGGCTTACAACATCATAATACCCATATACATTACAACATAAGAATCTCATTTAAAACCACTGACTAAAATGCAATAAATAACAACATTCCTATACAATAAAACATATGCAATAATTACCAACATTCCTATACAGTAGAACATAGACCCATAATGGGGCGACATGGCTCGGCTGGCATGGCATGGATCTCATTGCCCTGCGGAAAAGCTCCGTCTTCACGGCCCTGCGAAATTGCTGAAGATCTCGCAGGGCCTGGATCTCACTGGGGAGCTCGTTCCAGTACATTGGAGCGGCCACAGAGAATGCTCTGGACCTAGTTGTTGTCAGCCTGGCCTCTTTGGGGCCAGGAAGGCTCAGGCGATGTTGTGTCCCTGATCGCAGTGCTCTCTGGGGGGCATACGGGGAAAGGCGGTCCCTCAGGTAGACAGGCCCCTGACCATATAGGGCTTTAAAGGTCAAAAACAGCACCTTGAAGCGGATCCAGAATGCTATTGGCAGCCAGTGCAGCGACTTAAGGACAGACTGGATGTGCTCCCGCATAGGGAGGCCCATCAACAGCCTAGCTGCCGCATTTCGCACCAGCTGCAGCTTCTGGAGTTGCCCCAAGGGCAGCCCCATGTAGAGAGCATTACAGTAGTCGAGGTGACCATAGCGTGGATCACTGTTACCAGATCTTTGCGTTCGAGGAAGGGAACCAACTGCCTGACCAGCCGAAGGTGGTAAAAGGCTGCCTTGGCAGTGGCTGCTACCTGGGCCTCCATCATCAAGGAGGCATCCAGGAGCACTCCCAGACTCCGGACCTTCGTCACTGGCACCAGTGGCACCCCATTGAAGGCCGGTAAAGGGATCCCTAACCCCGAGCCACTCCAATTCAGGCATAGGACCTCCATCTTCATCGGATTCAGTTTCAATCGACTCAGTCTCAGCCATCCCGCCACATCCTGAAGCGCCTGATCCAGGTCTCCCGGTTTAGAGCCCGACTGGCCGCCCAGCAACAGATAGAGCTGGGTGTCATCCGCATATTGGTGACAACCCAGCCCATACCTCCGGGCAATCTGGGCAAGGGGGCACATATAGATGTTGAACAGCATTGGGGAGAGTACCGCCCCTTGAGGCACCCCACAGATTAGTGCCTGACGGGTGCCTCTGTCAATAACACAAGTGTTAGATCTAATGGCATTAACTTTTATTTGGGCTGCATTATTAGTATATAAGGATGTAATTGATTTACAAAAGGAAGGGCCACAACCCATTCTCTCTAGAAGTTTTAAAAAATAGTTTTTACTTAATAGAGTCAAAGTCTTTGACCATGTTGATGCTTAGAATGAGAAATTTTGTTTTGGTAATTCTGCTGTGATGAATTATATGTAATGTATGTCTAGTATTATCAGAAATATTTCTAGTGGGCATAAAGCCAGTTTGATCTTGATGATATACTTACAGATAAAAGTTTTGAGCCTTTAGGCAATCAAGACAGTAAAAATTTAATTGTCTTGGTTTATTAATGCTATCGGCCAGTATGATGGATTAGTGGCATCTTTGCCTTTTTTCAGGATAGGAATAATAGTAGCTGAAGACCATGAAGGGGGTATGATACCTGTTTGTAGAATATTATTACGAACCTTAGAAAGACGGGGGTTTAAAACAGCTTTGTAGGCCTTAAAGAATTCAGCTGGGAAGCTGTCATCCCCTGGGGCTTAATTATACTTTAAAGATAGAATGACATCAGTAATTTCCTATTCCTTAATATGGGTGTTTAGGAAAGCGCTATCTTCTTTCAAAAGTTTTGGAATTATGTGGTGTTTTGAAAAATTGTACTTAGGACCATCAGTCATGTTTCTAAAGTAGATGGGCAACAGGGATAAATGTCAGCCATCCTAGTGCTGCCCTGTGTAGATATAGAGTAGTTATATGCACAACACCACACCTATAGCAGTAGAGACCTAATGCCATAGATAAAAATATTACTTCCCACAGCATAGAATGTGGGTGACTGATTGCAAGTTAGTTTTGTCATTTTAGCTACTTGTTGACTTTGTCCATTAAGGATGAAGATTGCATACTCTGTAGCTCTCACGATGTTTTAATGAAGGAGTTTGCTAACCATATTCAGTCCTTGGAACCTCTTTTTAAAAATTGGCTTTATTTTAAAAAAAATTATTTTCACTCTTTATGTTCCCCAGTATTCACTGTAAAAAGCAGGTTGTGGGTAACTACCATTATGTGTGACTTAATATCTGTGGGTTTGGGTTACTTACCCAAAAAGAACAGTGAACTAAGTATTTTAGAAAGATAGCATATTAGATAATTCAGTATGCTATTTCAGAAAATGAGAATTGGTATTAAGTATGCCACTGTTGGATTTTTCTCATATTTATTATTCAGATGTTTTTATGTAAAATGATTGCGCTCACTGGTTGTTGACTATAATAAATTTGACTTGAATTGGTGCAAACTTGTTCAAAACTTGTGCAAATTACAGCATTGTCATAAATAATTACACCCTTCTAAGGCCTTTGATTTCAGTGGTGTAATGCTGTTTAGGATTGTATTACCAGTCCAGTTAATGCCCAAATTAATTGATAGAACTTCTAGTATTTCATATTAGCAATAAGTAGATTTAATTTAATCCTGTCCCTGGCCTTTTTTTTTACTCTCAGGAAGCAGAGTGTGGTCTGCATAGATTGGAATTCTGCTTCTGCATAGTAAGCTTCTGCTTTGACCGTACTGTTTCCTAGAGACTCAAAGAAGGTCTCTCCTGCTTATAGAGTTAGAAAGGCCTGGACAAAACTCATTAAAGTGCCCTAGTATTCTTTTTCCTGTTCACTGTGCATGAGGTTGGTGCCAAAAACGCCCTGTTGCGTGCAGAAGACAAGACAAGTTAAACTGAAATTGTGTGTTTTTACTCTAAAAGCTAAACTGGAATGAAAAACGTTTTTGGGTAATTGGTTCAGGAATACCATCTGGAAGCTTAGCAAGCACCTTGACGTGCAATACAGAATGACTTAACAGTTCAACTTCCAAAATCTTCTGTATCAGCTCTTCAATATTATGAAATATACGGTATGCAAAATGGACCTTGGATAAGAGCTTGTATGGTTCATACAGTTGTTCAAAATCTGGAAAGACTGGAGTGAAAGCTTATATATGATGCTGTTGATCTTTCAGATATAAGGGAGCTTTAGTAATGATTGGGTTTTTCAATAATATATCTACTATCTAAGTTGTATTGATTTAAGGTAACCGAGACTTAATTACAACTGCATGTGCTGTGTATATACCTTTAGAGTCTGATGTTGCAAAGTTGGGCTAAATACAAAATTTACATCTAGTCCTTAAAGCTGTGAACTATTTATGTTATAGTCTGCCTTTCTCCCTGAGACTCACGGTGCATAATGTAAGTCAGTGCAATCAGTAGGTTGGGGAGACGTCTCATATTCTGAAACAAGGCATAAATACTAACCATGGCATGTTAATGTGAGTAATGTTATTATTTCAATTTATTATTATTCACATCTATTATTCTTTACATTTTTTTCTCTAGGAACAGGAGTTTTTTTCTGCACTATGATAAATTCTAAATATCTTTCAATAGTTCATTTCAGTTATTTCATTTGTGGGTTTTTTCCGGGTTTTTTTGGTTATTTACCTCTCCAGCAGCTTATACTATCCCTGCCTAGATCTATAAAGTGCTACTGCACATACATTGTGGTATTATTTCTAGAACTCAAAGCAACTGGACTTCCTTTTCCTGCTGTTTGATATTCACTGACTTCTTAACTTTTTTCCAATAGATAAAATATTATGGATTTGATCATCTAGTGCTGGGACAGTTGTCATATTCTAATTGATGAGGCAGATTAATTCCATAAATGCAGATGATTGAAAGTAACAATAACCTGTATTTTGTGTTTGTATTTTTGGCACGCTATATGTTGCACCACAGCTTGATTGCAAAGCATTTGGTGAAATTGATGGCTAAAATATTTAATATTTCATTTTAGCTTTTGGAAGTCAGTTACCACCCATGCATCAGCAACAAAGGTAGGATCCTACTTTTTAACTGATTTTTCTAGAAACTAACATGTGTGTGAGGTTCTTTCTGAAACTTCTAAAACAATGTACTGAATTCTGTGTAATAAGAACATTACCAAAAGGAACAAATGTTGAAATGAGTCTAATTATTATTGAAACCTCAGTTAGGAAGAAAGTAGTTATAACTAAGAATGACTCATGTAGCTACAACACAATAATAGGAATAATTAGAGTTGGATATACATGTGTACTGCCAGTGTTCCCTTTAAGTTGAGTTAGTGTGAGGTAGCTCACAGTTTTTTAGTCTCTGGCTCACACATTTCTGTCTTAGCTCAGGAAGGATGTCTCCAGAGCAAACAAATTTATGCAGTAGCCAAATTGCTCACTCATAGCTTTAATGCCAGTAGTTCACGAAGTAGAATTTTCCTCACAAGACTCCACAGCTTAGAGGGAGCATTGCTGCCAGATGATTGTTGGTGTTCAGTATAAGCAGTATTGGACCAGAGAAGTGTACTTAGATGATTTGGGATTGAATTGAAGCCTCTAACACAGAGGTGCCCAGCCTAATTCTGACTTCTGAAATTTCAAGAAATGGTAGTGGGGACCAGTGTTCCCTCTGAGCTCCACAGTGTTATGAGCAAAAATTCTACCTCATGAGTGAAAAAAACTAGTAGCATTAAAGTTGTGAGCAAGTTTACATTTGACAGTTGTATAAATTATTTTTAGAGGATTATTTCCATAACCTTGTAAAAATCTCAGAATGAATTCTTTTTAACTATATTTAAACAATATTTCAAGAGTAATTTAAACAGTAGAAAACAGAATCAAGTCAAATTTCATTACACAAAATGTTGTCCTCTGCAGGTACCAGGCCTCCGGAGAACAGGTCTACCTGTCCACTATATTGGTAGACTGGGCCTTGGCTCATTACCTGGCTCAGCCCTTAAAAAACATACCAGCACTTGGGGGAGGGGAACTCTTGCAGTCTACTTTGGGTTTTGTTTTTTTTTAAGTGACAACCAGCATTACAAGTCAAGCACAACAGAGGTGTAACAATCACTGTCAGGACCCTGCCTAATTTAACAAACAGGAAGTTGCTTAAATGTTATGAACCTGCCCAAGCTACTTATTTATTGAAATATTTATATCCCACTTTTCCCTGTGACTCAAGGCAACTTACAAATCATACTGAAAAGTATAATAGGGGTGTGCAAAAAAGTCATCTTTTTTCTGTTTCAGTTATAGCCTGTGGGGACCATTGTAGTTAATGGGACCCATAGGCTATATTGAAGTAAAGGTAAAGGAAAGAATTCCCTTGCTCGAAAGCCAGTCATATCTGACTCTAGGGGGTGGTGTTCATCTCCGTTTCCAAGCCGAAGAGCCAGCGTTGTCCAAGGACATTTCTGTGGTCATGTGGCCAGTGTGACTAAACACCAAGACGCACGGAACACTGTTACCTTCCACTGAAGCAGTACCTATTTCTCTACCTGCAGTTTCTTGGTTTTGAACTGCTCGGTTGGCAGAAGCTGGGGCCAGAGACGGGAGCTCACTCCATCATGCAGCGCTAGGGTCTTGAACTGCCAAACTACAGACCTTCTGGTCTGCAGCTCAGCATCTTAACCTCTGAGCCACTGTGGCCCCCTTTGAGGTAGAGGCACTAAATTTGCTGCGTACTTCCTGGTGGCTCTCCACAAAAAATGCCCCCAAGTTTCAAAAAAAATTCGGACTGTGGTTCCAGTTCTATGGGCCCCAGAAAGAGGTGCTCCCAAGCTCCGTTGCTTGTGAGCTGAAGCAGAAATCCTGTGACCTGGCCTTTGAAATGCTGTGCACCAGCGCCCCTTAGCACAGTTTAGAGGGAACTGTGGTGGGCACTGCCACAAAATCACTTCTATGGGGGCTGAGGCTAGTTAGAGAATGTTGGGAGATGTCAAGACAAACGTCCTTTTATGATGGGAGGTAGTTGCTTCCAAATGGTGATTCCTTCTGCACTCCTCTGAAGTACTTCGTGCCCCAGTGAAGTGGAGAAAGCTAGAACTGGCTTGATGTTTTGTGGATGAGATGCTGTGGGGAAGAAAGAAGTGGGCACTAGGAAACCATGTCACAACATGGTGCCATGTTGGAAATCACTGCTTACTAAGACACATTTTTAGGGATAAGCAATCTAGTAACGATATAAATATCCTGTCTTTATAATATTTGAATTTTGGTTTCACAACATTCTGTGCGCACCAACAGTGGTTTGCGGGCCACGCTGCTACTCAACATCTGACAGCAAATCAGAGCGAGAAGCCCACGTCCCACCTGCACTACCACTGCCCCAGGCCATTTCCGGCTCTTCCCCCCCTCGCCCTCAGAGCCATTCGGGGAGGCAGGAGAAGCCCGGTGGCGGTCCTGCGCCGCCCGCTGCAGGCCCATTCCAGCACTCCTCCCCCCACCTTCAGAGGCCTTCAGGGGGAGGAGAAGCCCGGCGGTGGCGCTGCGCCACCCGCCATGGGCCCATTCCGCCACTCCTCCCCGCCTTCACAGACCTTCAAGGGGAAGAGAAGCCCGGCGGCGGCACTGCACCGCTCCCCCCCACCTTCAGAGGCTTTCAGGGGGAGGAGAAGCCCGGCGGCACCGCACCGCCCACCGCGGGCCCGTTCTGGCACTCCTCCCCGCCTTCACAGACATTCGAGGAGAGGCCCGGCGGCAGCACTATACTGGCCGCTGCAGGCCTGTTCCTGCAGCTCCCCCTACCTTCACAGGCCTTCGGTGGGGGGGAGAGGCCTGGCGGCGGCGCTGCACCAGCCAACACGGGACCATTCTCAGCACTTCACCCCAGCGGTGACGCTGTGCTGGCCGCCACAGGCCTGTTCCCAGCGTTCCCCCCCTCGCCTTCACAGGCCTTCGGGGGGAGGACAGGTGCGGTGGTGGCGCTGTGCGCCGCGGGCCCATTCCTGGCACTTCCCCCGACTCCAGAGACCTTCGGGGCGGGGAGAGGCCCAGCGCCGGTGCTGAGCCGACTGCCAAGGTCCCATTTTTGCCAGTCCCACCCCAACCTCGCCTTCAGAGGCATTGGGGCGGCTGGTGAAGGCTGCCGCCCCGTTTTCCCCGCACCCTTCCCTGAAGTGGCATGGGGGGAGGGGCAGGCCAGCAACAGCACTGAAACCGCCGCTGCCGCCCGTTTCCGCCACTCCCCATCACCACACTCTTCCTTTCTCTCTCTCCATCTCTCCCCCCCATCTTTCTGTCACTCTCTCCCCTCTACCTACGCTCTTTCCATTCTCTCTCTCCTGTCTTCCTCCCTTTCTCTCTTTCTCCATCTCTCTCCTTCTCTTTCTTTCATTCTACCCCCTCTTCCATCCTTCCTTTCTCTCTCTCGCCCCCCTTTTTCTATCTTCCTCCTCCGTCCTTTCCTTCCATCCATCCATCCTCCCACCCTACCAACGTTTCTAGGGCCCGTTGTCTTCCTCTACAACGGGCTTTGCTCCCTAGTAACAATATAAAGGTAAGTGCTGGGGAGAATGTTAGTGCTAGTTTGCAGAGGCAAAGAGGAAGACTTAATTGTTAGGTCATCCTCCCCACCAAAACAGAATGAAACTGTTCATAAGAAAATAGCAGCCAACTTGGCATGATGCCAACAAAGTGTTGTCAGTGAGAGTGCAATCAAATCATCTTCTGTTAGTACCACAGCATATGGTGTGTGCCAAAAAAAATTACAGGTTGACTCTAACCAGCGTTTCCTTTGCTGAAAGAGGCACCCTTTTTAACTATCCAGAAGTCTTTGGGTAGGGGTGTGCAAGGAAAAAAATCATATTTTCCCCCAGATTTGGGTATATTGGACCCCAAAAAATCAGCATTTCCCAATTTTCACAACCACAATCTGAGTGAAGGGGAGGGGGTTGCAAGGACAGCAGAACTAGTGCAGTAGTACCCAGCAGCACAACCTAGTGCCAGTGTGGCAGCAGTGCAAACGGAACTAACCAATGTCACACCAGAGAATCACAGCGGGGTTTTTTAAAAATCTAGGCTATTATTATTATACCACTGTTTTTATTTGAAGTCAAGACTATTTCTATTACACTACTGTTTTGAAGACACACACAACCTTGCCTCTTTTAATATCCTAACACTAGTTCCTCCCAAGTTAGGAACTAAAGCTTTATATTAAAATTTATTTAAAAGTGTTTTATTACTAAAAGTCTGTTTAGCACCACCTAAGTGTTGTACTCAGTAGCCCTAAATTGAAACCCGAAGCACACACACAGAACAGTGAAACACTTCTCTCTACAGAAAACCAACCTAGAAATTCAAGGGAAGAAATGGGGGGTTTGGCCTCACCTCCCCCCACAACCTCCCCCCACCAAGCCCAAAGAACAACTAACAGGTTTTTTTTAATAATCAGTCAAACCACACTGTCTTCAGTCTTCTCCTGGCAGGCAAGATCTGATCCAAAGCCCACAACAGAGTCAGACAGCAGGAGTCAGGCTCAGAGCAGCAGCTGAAGCCAAAGCCAGCCACATACTCTCCAAACCTTTCTCTTCAATGGAGTCTAGCTCAGGCAGGCTCTTGCTTTTATGGTTTTTGCCCATGCACAGAAGAATTTCAAAAAAGAGCAAACTTCTCTGATTGGCTAAAGGGCAGGGTTTTGCCCATGCACAGAAGAATTTCAAAAATAGAGCAAACTTCTGTGATTGGCTAAAGGGCAGTGTTTTCCCCTAGCTTTTGGGTCCAGTTGTTCTGCTCCTTCACACCAACATGGCTACCCACCTGAATCTATCCCCCTAGCCTGAAATCCTGTTTGCCAGATTGCCACTGCTCCCCCCCTTGCCTGGGAAATGGGTGGGGAAGGCAAGATAGTTTGCTGGACTTAACATCTGAAAGCCAACAACAACTTTGCAAAGTTGCAATGCAAACTTGGAGTATAATGCCATTTGCAAATGCATTGCAGTAATTAGCTTTAAGGCACTGGGCTGCTGAGTTGCCTTTCCCCCCTTTCTCCTATTGCCCTGGAAACCAGAGCAAAAGATGAGAAAGAGCCCTAAAGTAGAGAAGTGAAAGATAACTTTGTAGCTCTTTAAAGTTTAAAGCTCTCCAGCTGCAGCTATTCGATATTGCTGAATAAAGCTGAATAATTTTAGCTTTTTTCTGTATACTATATATCGGTGGCCGAATCAGATTCTCTAATCTCTATTTAGCTTAGGAAATGCCCATAAAATATCATTTAGGTATTTATTTGGCTCAGTTCATACCGAATGTACACCCCTATCTCTGGGATGGCAGCTATAATAGGAAGGGGAATCAGATATGATGGGGAAAGCTGGCTGGATCCTACCCAAAGAGTGATCAGAGTATATTTCTTGGTGATAGCTGTTAAAACTTGCAGTCAGTTCTTAGAAGTCTGCTGCACTGAGTTCTGGCACAACTTATGTTAATGAAATTTAGTTGCTTTCCACAAAGCTAATTACTACAGTACTTACATTAAGGGGCAAGAAATATGGCCATATAGAGTGAACGAAAATAGAACCAACATGCCTTGTTTCCTATGGGCTTATGTATTATACTGTAAGCTTTTACTACATTTTCCTATGTTCTTCCATAGCTTCACAAAATGTATGCTTATCTGTTCTTATTTGTGTCTGCTCTTTAAATCTAAAATTAGCCACATGCCAATCTGAATATCTGTGAAATATATAAATAAATAGAAGTAATTATCAAATTCATATGTATGTTGAATTGCCTTTCATAATTAAGCTGTTAAAACTTTTGTAATTTGGGTTTTAAAAAAATAATTGACTTTACAGATGCCAATACTAGATATATTTCGGTCATTTGAAGCTTTGCTTAAAAGAATAAGAATTTGGCTTTGTTTAAATTTCATTTGAAGTACAAAACACAATGTGACAAGAGAGAACTAAAAAGAACTAGATTCCAAGCTACGTGCAAATGTGTTTATGTTTTGTTCAGGTCTGTAATGACAGAAGAATATAAAGTTCCTGACGGCATGGTTGGATTCAGTAAGTAGTTTCAATGTATAACAATATAATAATAATAATGTAACAGAGATTATGAGTGTGATAACTCTGGTTTGTTTTCCTTTTCTCCAGTAATTGGCAGAGGAGGAGAACAGATCTCCCGTATACAACAAGAATCTGGATGCAAAATACAGATTGCACCTGGTAATGGTTTCACATGCTGTTAGAGATGAGTATGGAATGCAGTCAATAAATGTTGTGGAAAAATCATAGCACTACAATAGTTACCAGTTAATAATAAGTACTAATGAAAATTTAAAAGAGCATTTGGACAAAACTTAAGGAATTACAGTTTTGACAGATTTTGGACAATCCCTATCTGTTTCAGAAATGTGATTAAATATGTAACCAGTGATTACTTATTTCTGGCTTCGTGCTAATATTCTTTCTATACTGTTTCTGTTTTATAGATAGTGGTGGTCTTCCTGAAAGATCTTGCATGTTAACTGGGACTCCAGAATCAGTGCAGTAAGTGTGGTTGCTTACATTTTTTTTATAGGTTAACATGTTTTGCATATGATTCTTTTCATGATTTGTGTCAACATAAATTGTAGCTGTATCAGGCAGGGATTAACTTGTTTTGGCCTGAAATAGAGGGTTTTGTTGGAATTTTTTCTTTAGAAACTAGGAATTTGTTTACATGCCAAGAGAATTTTGCAGGTATATCAGTACATTCATGGTCTGTGTTATCTGATCTCCATAGTTCTGCAGAACTGCTCGCTGTCTATACTTGTTCAGGGTAGTATGTAGGCAGAGAACTAATCCTGCCTCACCATAGCAAGAGAAAACAAATGCATATATCAGTTTAAAGTTATGGGTCAACCTACCATTCAAAAACTACTCATCTCCACAAATATGCAGAGCTTGGATGAAAGGCTTGGCTGTGCCTCCCAGAACTTGCTCTTTTCTTTGAGCTGTGGAAGAAGTCCCTCGGGCTAAAGCTGGCTTCCTCTAGCCCTCCTTTCACCCACATTTTGTTTTCCAGATAACTCTGAAAAAAAGTTCTCATGGGTCTTTAAAGAGAAAGAAAACAAACCAACAGCTCATTGCAGCATCCTCACAAAATAAAAGCCTGTCTTTGAAAAGTATTATATGAGGGGACACCTTACTTTTGCTTGGTTTTGTATAACTGTGGTCCACTACCTTTTCTGCAGCTAGCAACAATGGGCTAACTTTATTAAAATTATTATTAGCCTGTACTGCAGGGCAGAGAAGGGTGCATCTCCATGGCCTACTTGTTCAGAATGACCTACCCTTTTGTTTGACTTGCTATGTAGTCTAAAAGAGGAGGAGGGGGACTGGTGTGAGGGTGATGAATATGAACTGCTGCCTTGAAGCTGCCTAGCATATCTGGTCCTTGCTGCATGTAGACTATGAAACATCAGTCTCCTGCTCCTAAGTAGGTTGACTCATACTTCTTTAGAAGGAAAGAGTGAGAAAGGGGAGGGTAGTGATCAGTGTTCCCTCTAAGCTGAATTTGTGTGAGCTAGCTCACAGGTTTTTAGCCTCCAGCTCACACATTTTTGCTTTAGCTCAGAAAGGATGGATCCAGAGCAAACTAATTTATGCTGCAGTCAAATCACTCGCTCACAACTTTAATGCCTGCAGCTCACAAAGTAGAATTTTTGCTCACAAGACTCCACAGCTTAGAGGGAACATTGGTAGTGATGATGCAAGTCTTGTACAGGAGGGGGAGAGCTGAAGGGGGCAGACTGACAGCTGAAGTGCTGGGCTATTCCTTTGTAGCACAATCCCACATACCTCCTTTGCGCCTTCCAGCAGTAGTTCAGTCAATCTTTTCCTGTAACCACTAATCATTCATGTCTCAAGCCTCAGGTGATGACTGCACCCCCCACCCCCCAGCTCCTCCATTGAACACCAGAGCAATGAATGAGCATGCAGGAGCATCGTGAGTTCTGCTGCTCCTTCCCTGCCCCCAGTCCAGCTGATCTTGCTCTGCTGGCAGCACTAACACAAGGAAGCAGAAGCTCCCCCCCCCCCCACTACTCCATCCTGGACATCAGCAGTGGGCTCCTAATTTGCAGCTCTAGGTGCAAACTTGTAGTTCTGACCTGGGTCTTGTCAAGGGCTACATTAAAATATGAAACCCCAAAGGCTGAAAAATGAGTCAGCCTCCTAAATTTTTGGTCTGGCAACTAGAGCCAAAGAAAAGTCAATTTGGTGCCTAAACTTCATGTTTACATCATACAGACTTAAACTCTGTTCTTCTCAACAACATAGTTTAAGTTTTGTATAACTTTAACACTTTGCAGTGTTGTTTGTGTTTTTAATTGAATTTTATAATTTTAATTGTATTTTAATTGTTTAAATAGTTCGGGGCTTTTGTGTTTGTTGACTTGTGGACTTTGATTGGGTGGATAGGCAGCATAAAATGTTATAAATAAAATAAATATATAATATTGTACAGATTTAATTTTTAACACTTCTCTCTGTTATTTGGTTGTTGATGCTTCTATAATTGTCATGAATGGAATTCCCATATGTTACTCCAAACAACTTGAGAAATGTGTTCGAAATGCCTGAGAACACAGCATACTGTACATTCTGGTTTGCTGGCTGATCACAAATTATGGTTTATCTGTTAATAGACCATGGTTAAGTTTCATAAGCCATAGGGCCATACAGTCAGTAAGAGTGGAGAGGTTTCCTTCAAAACTGCACAGCTAGAATTGTTTGAGAAATACGTGAAAATAGATTTAATATTCTATTCTGTGTACATTTATGGAATATTCAACATATATGGATATGGGTTAGTCTGGCAAACCTTGCATTTTGTTCTCAGGTAAGCGCAGCCAGTTGAACCTGGTTACAAATATTTTAACAATTTACCATGTATTGGGCCAGAACAAAATTATCTTGTTCTCATACTCAAAAGGCTATATGATAGTACGTCACTTAAAATGGCAGCTGGCATGTGAACAAGTCAGTATGTTCTCTTTACTCATTTCCTCTCCACTCCCCCTTGCTACAAACAATAAAATACCAGGTCTAGTTATTACTCTAAATAATGCAAACAGATCTACGAGTTTACACAGTACAAAGCAGCTTATGCATTCAAGGAAAAAGCCCACACTCAAAGTACCATTTTAAAATATTCTAGTTATAAAAATTCTTGAACTTTTATCTGGTTCCATTATTTTGTGTTCAGATCCTGTTACAATGCATGCAGTAATATTTTTTATATATTTTAAGGTCTGCAAAGCGGTTACTTGACCAGATAGTTGAAAAAGGAAGACCCACACCAGGATTCCATCATGGTGATGGTCCAGGAAATGCTGTCCAGGAAATTATGATTCCAGCTAGTAAAGCAGGATTAGTTATTGGGAAAGGTGGAGAGACAATAAAACAGCTTCAGGTAAGTTGTATAGTTTTGGGCATGTGGGGAGTAAAAGCATGAAAATTCAAAGTTTGCATGAACTGCATAGATTCATTTTGTTTAATAGGAACGAGCAGGAGTTAAGATGGTTATGATTCAGGATGGTCCACAGAACACTGGAGCAGACAAACCTCTTAGGATCACAGGAGATCCTTACAAAGTTCAAGTAAGAGAGCATTTATACATGTGTAAAACTGTATATATACTAAATCAGGATTATTGCATCTGAATTGTATTTTCTTTTTCTTAGCAAGCGAAGGAAATGGTTTTAGACCTAATTCGTGATCAAGGTGGTTTTAGAGAAGTACGCAATGAATACGGATCAAGAATAGGAGGAAATGAAGGATTAGATGTAAGTGTGATAAGAATGCTTTTAGATTCAAACACATCTCCATACAAAGTAAAGGACAGTAATCAACCTAAATGTCTTGAAGAGTGTCATAATTTTACCAAGATGTGAATCTTTTGAGGAAGGAATTTTAATGTCTTTCTGTTAGGTAAAATTTGTTATAGTAAAAATTGTATTAGCGAATGACATTGTGTCTCTGGAAGAACTATTACTTGCCTTGCAATTCTCTTTGGCTTTCCATACTTAAAGCTTTCCATCTTCTTGCAAGTGTGGGTCAGATAAGTTTTAAAAGTATCTAGATAAGGCCCTGAGATTTATAAAATTGCATGTTGAACTTATAGATAAGCATTAGTAGCTTAAATTTCTTAATGCACTTTGTTTCTCAAGGTTCCAATACCACGATTTGCTGTTGGCATTGTAATTGGAAGAAATGGAGAAATGATTAAAAAGATACAGAATGATGCTGGTGTGAGAATTCAGTTTAAACCAGGTAGGTTGTTTATATGTACCAGAATAAAAATGTCAGTGTTCTCAATAATTTTAAAGCAGAACATTTAAATATTTTGTCCCTCTTTCAGATGATGGAACAACTCCAGACAGAATAGCACAAATCACTGGACCTCCAGATAGATGTCAACATGCAGCAGAAATTATTACAGACCTTCTTCGAAGTGTTCAGGTTGGTTGTTAATTGTACTGTTTAGTGTTCTTGGTGTACCAGTAGGAAATATGTATAATTTTATGTTAAAACTTGTTTGCTTGCTGGTTTCCAACAGTAATGCTGGCATGATATGTCCCCCAGTTTTTTAAATAAAATAGGCAACTTTGAGAGTATTTTCAGTTTTAGCATTTTCTATAGTTATGTGGATTACTGTTATATAACAATTAAGCTTTGTAAAGAAGGCTACCAAAATGTTTCCCGGCTCACCTGCTGCTAACACACAATTGCATTAGTCATTGTGGCTGGGGTTGGGGGGAGCATAACTTTTCCTGCCTTGTAATTCTTGCTCAGTGCTTCAGAATTGCAGAAGTCTACAAACATAAATAATCTTGGCAATAAAGTCAGATTTTAGAATCTAAAGGACATTAAATGTTCTTTCATTTTTGGAGTGTTCTTTGTTTTGTTTTGCAGTGGCGTAATGTAGCTGAACCATCCTCTATATCATCCCAGGCACATTCTTCTGAATCTAGCTTATTTCTGGTATCTGAGGCAGACCTCAGGAACAAATATTTCAGGGGCAACACACCACAGCGAAGTAAGGTGGTAGAGAGTTTAGGTCTCCCAGCCATAGCTGTTGGTCAAAAAATTAGAACTTAGTCTAATAAAGAACACCTAGCTATAAATTGATAAGACCAATAATTTTTCATTAGTGCCTTTTTCCCCTTAATCTAGGCTGGCAATCCTGGTGGTCCAGGGCCTGGCGGTCGTGGAAGAGGTAGAGGACAAGGAAACTGGAATATGGGGCCTCCTGGTGGACTTCAAGAATTTAATTTTATTGTACCCACTGGAAAAACTGGATTAATTATTGGGAAAGGTGATATACTTTGTTTGTTTGATCCTTGTTTGATCTTACTACTGTGTGTTGCATAGAAATACTTTTTTCTATGCTAAGTAGTAACAAAAGGGAGATTTTCTAAATATGGCAACTGTCCATGATGCTAAGTGGTGAGTGGGAATACCTGATAACAATTTCAGCCCATTTCAAGCTATGGCAATTTTTGGGGTAATGAACTTCCTTAAATGTTTTAAACTTACCATTTCTTTGGGCAGCTTTATAGAAGCCAGTGTTCAATTGGTGTGTTTTTTCCCTTCCAAGAGCTTTTTTTGTAATCAGATTTTTTAAAACAATTACAATTATTTCAGGTGGTGAAACTATCAAGAGTATCAGCCAACAGTCTGGTGCTAGAATAGAACTTCAGAGAAACCCTCCACCGAATGCAGATCCCAACATGAAATTGTTCACTATCCGGGGGACACCACAGCAGATTGATTATGCTCGGCAGCTTATAGAAGAAAAGATTGGCGTGAGTATTCTTGAAAATAATCTTTTTAAAATGTTTAATCTTTATGGTAGGGCCAAAGTATCTGTGGTGAGTAAAGATGGAGCTGGATTTTGTGATGCCACTTGGTCCAAATTCCTTGGCTTGTTAATATTATTTACTGCAAAGTAGCCAAGGATTCTTTGAAAGAAAAGGACTAACCCATCTTTCATTCATGCCCTTTGGCATTTTGACTAGCAAGTGTGACTGTTTTCCTGAACGATTCACTGCATAACCTGGGCAAGCAAGCAAACTGTTGATCCATAAGAATAGTCTTGACTTTTAGCAGTGACTCTGTTGAAGGCTTGTCAAGAGGCTACCTTACACAGAACAATGACTGCAGTGTAAAACAATCAGGGTGTATTTGATTTAAATCACATTTTTAAATCATGATTTATACCACATTTTAAATCCCTAGTCAGTAAGACTCAATTTAAATCATGGTTTTCTTCATAAAGACTCATTCTTGTGTGCCTTTATATTTACAACCCAGATGAAGATTTCATTTTCGTATAATAACTTTTCAGATTAGTTTTAGTTGTATCAGAAAATTAATGATTGGTTATTTATCACTTGAAATAGATAGTTCACCTTGCAATTATTTCATATTTATCTCCGGTTTAACAGGTTAATCATTCATATTTGGATTTTTCTGCTGTACTTTATTAGAAGGAGAAAAATAATCATTAACAATGACCATTTAAATTGTTTTATTTAACTAAAGCAGTAACATTATATAGCATATGTATTCTTGTATTTGCTTAAACATCCATGAGGATACACTCACAAAGATCTCAAGATTTCTGGAGTATTCTGTTAAAAAGTTTCATTTTAATTTGTACTGCTTGCTCCTTCTTATCCAGACCTGTTCCACCCCTAACAATCTTACATTTATTGAACTTCTTAAACTTAGCACTTAAGAGATAAGGGGCTAATTCTGTGTGCATAGATTTGCAAAGGACCAGTAGGACTGACATCTCTGAACTCTGTATGTTTATTTTATTACATTTTTGCTGTGAATAGAAGTCATGTTGTCCTTGCAGACACAAATTCACAATTCTGAGAATTGCAAAAACAAGCATCTGTGATAATATCATCTAGATAGAAAAATTGCCCATAATAATCCTACAGAAACTTCTGGGAGAGCATGATGTTGTGAATGGATTAATGGAATTCATTTACTAAAAAATTAAATGTTGCATAAATATACAGCCTCATGCTACATAATTAAAAACTAATCCATATTTCATAATGTATCTTAAATAGAAAACTATCTTTAGACAGTTTTTTCCTCAAAGCATTCTTTTTTTAAAAAAAAAAATTGAATTCTGTCCACCGTGGAAAAAATGTAAAAGGAAAAACTGATCAGAGAATTTTTCCTATTGAAATAGATCCCTGAAGGAATTGGTTATGCTTGAATTTTTTTCTCTGAAGAAAAATTTTGGAGAATAGGACTGTTAGTAGGATATTGGAGCAAGCTCGTTCTTCCACTCAGTTGAGAGAAACATTACTCTTACATTTTGTCTCCCCTCACAGGGTCCAGTGAATCCTTTGGGTCCTCCCGTGCCACATGGTCCTCATGGTGTTGTTCCTGGCCCACATGGGCCTCCTGGGCCTCCTCCTGGTGCCCCTATGGGACCTTACAATCCTGCTCCTTATACACCTGGCCCTCCTGGTCCAGCACCTCAGTGAGTACTCTTGCAAAGGAGTCAATGAAGATTAGTTGGGTGTAATGATAAGTGGGGGAACGTTTTAGTAGTCTGCCTTACCAATACATATGTGAAATTAAAAACTCCACATCCTTAGGTTAAAAAAAGCTGGTTGGGGCTTACAAAACAGAGAGAACCAAAAAAAGAACTCAGTTGAGGATTTTCAAAGACCACCCTTAATGTAATAAACATATGTAAATTGTGTCCATAGTTGCATAGTAGAAGCCTTTCGTTGCTGATACCCTTGCACTGACTAAAGAAAGCAAAAATTCATTTGCCCAAACTGACACCTTTTTAACAGAACTGTGCAGTAGCTTCATGTGAAATATTCCTGTCTCCTGTTTTTTGCCTTTCAATTTTAGTGAAGGTTTGGTAGATCTCAGGCCAAAATTGGTTTTACTGCCAGAACTGGGTCAATGAGGATAGGAAAAGTAATGATTTCTGTGCAGTAATGGGGAGCTTTTTTTATTCGTGGAGTCACTATAAACAGTCTTCAGATGGGGTAGCCCTTTGGTCTGAAGCAGTAGAACAAAGTTTGAGTCCAGCGGCACCTTTAACAGGTGCGAGCTTTCAGGCACATTGAAATGGAAGTTATCAGTCCATACATATAGGTAGAGGATGCACAGCAAATTAGGATGCAACATAATGAAGATGTTTTAACAGAAGTGGGAACCAAACAGGAATAACAAGCTAAGTTTACATGGTCACCATTTGTTTGCATTCAGTTGAAGCAGGAAAAACACAGTGAGGCAAATAAATGTCAGAATTGGAGACTGATGTGTGATTGTATCCTTCTTAATTGTGGGGTGCTAAGAGTAATTAACTGCAACCCCGTTGTTAACACAGTCTTGTGTAGGATGCTTTCTCAGCAAATCTTGTTCAACGCTCACAATCAGACCGTGATCTGATCAGGGATATATTCAACATCCAGCAACATCAACAGCAGCTGAGCAAGTCTGAAGCTGCTTGTTGGTCAGAAGCTGCCTTACAGCTGATTGGGAGACCAATTAGGATTCAGCTTTTCAGCTACGCTCTCAGCAAAACTGTGCAGTTGCAAAAGAGAAAGTTCTGCTCCATGAAGTCTTTTACCTCTTCTCCAAGGTGGGCAGGGACAGAAGCAATGCTTTTGATCTCTGTACTGCAAAAAGGAAGGGAGACGGTGCTCCTTTCTGTCCCTCTGCAGCCCAAGCCAACAGCTGGGTGGGGGATCAGCTGGGCTTCTGATCAGTGCCCTGTCCCTTGGTAATTTTCTCTATCTCTGCAATTCTGGGAGGCAGCAAAGTTTCTGGGATGGGAAATCAGAAGAACCCAATTTCCAGCTGATCTGGCAGGAGATGGGGGTAGGGTTACCTGATCCAGGTTGGGGAACTCCTGAAGATTTGGGGATGGAGCCTGGGGAGGGCATGGACCTCAGTGCAGTACAATGCCACAGAGTCCACCGTCTATAAAGCATCCATTTTCTCCAGGGGAACTGATCTCTGTAGTCTTTAGATGAGCTGTGATTCCAGGGGATCCCCAGGTTCCAACTGGAGGCTGGCATCCCTAACTCATCCTATTTTTGCTGGATAAAAACCAAAAATTCCCCCGATAGCAAATCATAAGCTGATTCCCAGCTTGGAATCAGCTTCTGGTGTCTGCAAGTAGCTTGTTCCTGTGAACACACAGGACCAGTGTGCAAACAGTCCACTGACTCATTGGCTACCTGATCACTATTGGAGAATAGGAAATGAGCAGAACAGGCAAGTGTTGGAACATCTTCCAAAAACTCCAATAACTGATTATTCATACCTTGTTGCTTTAGCCTGAGATTGAGGAAGAGGTAAATGGAAGGAAATAAGAGTTATTTCCAAAGACTATCTGCTGGCTCCAAGTTAACTTACTAGGTCTTGACTGCAGCAGTAAGGATTCATAGTAGAGCATTTTGTATAACAGCAGGTGCCTTCTGGTGTTGGTATTAGTTAGTTCATCGCTGAATTGGCTGGGTAATTTAGTCCATTTAACACTGAATTAGCATATTCAATGGATGTGCTTTGCTTTAAATAATCAGATGTGCTGGGCTTGTTACTAGACACTGCAGTGGTAAACAGGTGACATGTTAATCCTGATGTACTCATGGTTTATTTTCGTACCCCTTTTGCTACTAATTGCATGCAATATATTATTTTGTAGTGGGCCTCCAGCACCGTATGCTCCACAAGGCTGGGGTAATGCTTATCCACACTGGCAGCCACCAAATCCTCCAGATCCAGGTGAGAACAAACGACAAATTATTAACACATGTGGCATGTACACTAGTTCAAAACTGCCATGAAATTTGAAGGACTGCACAGTGGGTTGGATCCTGGTAATCATTTCTACATAGAAGGGGAGGGGCTTCTGCCAATTCCACCTCACACTGCTGATCTCTTACGTGCCTCCCATGATGACATTAAGGGTTTCCTATCCCCTAGGAGCCCTCAGCCATTTTTGGAGATCAGTAAGCTGAAAGGGTTGAGGCCAGTATATTTATTCCACTAACAGAAATGGAAGCCGCACAGTAATTGGGAGTAATTTGTACCATAGTGATCCTTTGACTTGGCTCTAGAGATCTGCTCTGTATCTTTAATATGGGGCTCTGTTAGGTATTTCGTACGTTTATTACTTTCTTCAAATATTAGTGTTTTCAGAATAGAGCAATTCAGATAACTTGATCATTAGGCCTATTGTGGTATAAGAGGATTTGCTAATGTTAGGCTATCTGGCCAGCACACTAAGAGCCTATTAATGCCATGTGACAGCTCCAGATTTTTTATAAATGTACTGCATCTGATCAGATATGGAGGGAAACTGGGTAATAGGACCAATGGATATGTTTGTTCAGGATTGTTTTCAGGTACACAAAACCAGCCCAAATACCATTTATGCATGAAAAGATTGTGGAGATAATTTAAATGAAAAATTACTTTTGCTCATAATATTTTAAATGGGTTAGAAGGGAAGGCAGTTTGCTGGAAATGTAATGCTTCACCTGGTAATACAACTAGCTGAATTGCTGGTGTCAAATAGTTGTACATGTCTAGGAATCCAGTACAGTCAAAACCCTTTTAAAAATTCATCTGGGTTAACTGTGTATGGTCTAAGATAATTACCTCAGTAAGAGTGTTCCAGTGCACAGTTCTGTGGAGCTGCAATGTATTTTTCTTCTACAATAAGAGTAGAAGTTTCCACTTTGACTATAGTGTCATGAGAATATTAACCTGAGTATCTTCCACTGTTGGCAACAAAATTCCCTGATATTGGAATGCATTGGACACTGTATGTACTATTGTTTAGCCCTGGAATCCCCAGTGTCATGCTAATGGGCACTATAGCACTTGCCAACACCTTTCCTGTTGTTTTTTGAAAGTGCGTGGGGCCTGGTGGGGCTTTTGCCCAGCCATCGGCCATTGGAGATGTGATTGGCTGTGCAGATTTTTAAAATGTAGCTTTGGCAGCAGTTGCAACCACAGCACAAGGATCTTTACTGTGCCTGAAAGCAAGCTGCAGTGGCCATTTTGTGGGCTGGCTCTGCCTCTTCTAACAGCCATTTTGTGCTGCGTTCATCACACTGTCTCAGATTTCCAAACGCATCAAAAAGGTTGGGGACCCCTGGTTTTAGGAAGTGGCAGTGCTGAACTGCAGGCCTTTATCCATCTACAGTTTCTCCAATAGAACCACATTTCCATTTACAAAAAACGGGTAATTTCTGCTGATTCTTTCTTACTGTTCCATATTCCCATTTTGCCCTCTATACTATTGCAGAAGGTATACTAATGCCCAGGAACAAGGGGGCAGGGTTAGGAGGGGGAAGCAAGAAAATTCTACCCTGTGATGTTTGCAGATATGTGTATCTAACATACAGTGGTGGTAACTAGGGTTGTGCGGGGGGGGAAACCCAGTATTTTTCAGCTTTGGGTAAATCATACCTGAAAAATAACAGTAAATGCTGAATTTTCTAATTCAATACTGGTAAAGTATCAGGACTGGGGAAATATTCATTATTGCCTGAATATATCTGGGTCTGATATACACCACCAGAGGGAAACTAGGCATGATAAAATGCCTTCTTTCCCTCTGGTAGCCCAGAGAGATTTCATTATCAATTTCACTCACGGCCAGTCAGCTGTGAGTGAAGTTGACAAAGGGAAAGCCTGGGCTTTCTGCCTTCCCTTCTCTAGATGACATAGGGTAGCTGGAGAAGATCCAGCAGGGAGTCTAGGCATGTTTAAAATGCCTTTCTTTCTCTTCCTGATCTGGGGAAGGGAAAGAAAGGCATTTAAAGCACCCCCCCCCCTTTCCTGAGCTGCTCCGCAAAAATGCTCAGGGGAGGAAGGTGGCATGTTTACATGCCTGCCTTTGCTCCCTGATGGATCTTCCCCAGATGGCCCGCGGGGCACCTGGAGAAGATCTAGCAGGGAGCCCAGGCATGTTTAAAATGCCTTTCTTTCCCTTCCCGATCTGGGGAAGGGAAAGAAAGGCACTTAAAGTGCCCCCCTTCCCTGAGCTTTGCAAAAGCGGAGAGGCTCAGGGAAGGAAGGGCACATGTCTACATGCCTGCCTTTGCTTTCCCAGCTAACCCACGGCTGCCTGGGTTCCCTGCTGGATCTTCTTCAGGGGGGGAAGAGGCATGGGAAAGCACAGGACAGGCATAAAAGCATGTCTGGGCTCTTTGCCTGCCCCTCTCCAGTTGCAGTGAAGCATCATGGCTGAGCCATTAGATGAGCTTGTGGCAACTAAGCATGCACAACAAATCATTGCTTACACAGTTGTTACATATGCATATTATTAGCATGGTTTTCCTTATGTTGCTTTTTTGTAGCACATTGGTGATGCTTGAATCCATTCTTAGTGGTGGAGTGTTGAGAGGATTCAATTCAATTCCAACTTTTAATGGCATAACACACATAATCAGTGAATACAGAATGGAAAAAAGAGTTACAATATGTGAATAGTTACACCTACAATCATACTTGATCAGGTTTAGTTTTAAGAATATCTGCCAGAAAACTGGCTACAACCTCAGTAGTCTCCCACTTAGTGTCAGTCAGTAAATGCCAACAAAAAGAAAAATTAGTCAAATAGTCAGGGGGTAAGGAGAACTTTCAAAATAGTTCCTTATGGGGATTGTCATACCAAGAACTATGGAGCAATATATGCTGAATTGAGTTGGGGGTATTCACTCCGCAGGAGCAGACTCTTTTACTCAGGGGTACTCTCTCTCCTGTAAGACTGTAGAGGGGAGTGCATTTAATCTGAGCAACATAAACACCCTACGATGATTTGGAGTCATTATGTCTGGTAAATAATGGGGCATCTTATCACAGAAAGTATCGAGACCCATTGAGGCTGGAGAGCAAGTATACGGATTAACTGGACATAGTTTAAGTTTCTCCCAGTCTAACAGTCTCTGTTTAATACAACTAAAGATATATGACTAATTAGATGTAGAAAAGTTATAAACTGCTATCCCTAATTCATTGAGTTTGGAAATAAAAGCCACTGCAACTTGAGGTATAGAAATCATGTTGAGAGAAGAATTAAAGCTTACCAAACATGTTGAACTGAACCAGTGTTAAACTGAGAGCCAGTTTGGTGTAGTGTTTAGGACCACAGACTCTAATGTGGGAGAACCCAGTTTGAGTTCCCACTTCTCCATATGTGGCTGCTAGTGTGACTTTGGGTCAGTTACAAGTTCTTTCGGAGCTGTTCTCTCACAAGTAGTTCTCTCAGAGCTCTCTCAGATCCACCTACCTCAAAGGGTGTCTATTGTGGGGAGGGGAACGGAAAGGAGATTGTAAGCCACTCTTGAGACTCCTTCGGGTAGTGAAGGGCGGGGTAGAAATCCAACCTCTTCTTCTTGTTCCTAGGTAAGCCAACAGATCCTAATTCAGCAGCATGGGCAGCCTATTATGCTCACTACTATCAGCAGCAAGCGCAGCCACCACCTGCAGCTCCACCTAGTGCACCACCAGCCACCCAGACCAATGGACAAGGTATCAAACTGATTTTTGTGATTAAAAATAATTTCTTATGATGTGATAGACTTCCTAGAATATCATTCATTAAAAAATTATTATACTGTAGTATATTTACTGTGGAAAATAGCAATTCAGGAAAAGATACATAGTGAAGTATGTTTTAATTCCAAGGACAAAATGTGACTGTTGATTAAATAACAAATCTCTGGTATTGTGCATTGTTTTCAAGTCACATAACTTAAGGCATGTTCCTGACCTGAGCTGCAAACATTAGAGTACAGTTTTTTCTCTTTCAGCCCTTTTCACCACTCGTGAGCAGCACCTGACACTGCCTTCTAGACGAGCCTAAGTGTCTCACAATTCCAATTTTAAGAATTAATAACCATTTTAAGACTTACTGCAAGTCTGTTTTGTTTTACTTTCTTTTACCTTCCTATCCCATTGATCTATGCATCTTTACACTTTTTGTCTGTTTCACCAGGGCTTCTCCACTGTGTCCAGGAAGTTCACAGGGTGTTTGTTGATGTTTTCTCTGCCTTCCCCTTAAGCACCTTGTCTCATCCACTGTCATTACCAGTTTGCTTCTATCCCTAGCCTTTCTTTCTCGCCTTCTCCATGCAGTTTCTTTTGTGCTTGGCTTGACATACTGTCTCTCTGATTGCTCTGATTGGAGAGCCAGTTTGGTGTAGTGGTTAAGAGCGCAGACTCTAATCTGAGAGAACTGGGTTTGATTTGCCCACTTCCCCACATGGAGTTGCTGATGTGACCTTGGGTCAGTCATAAGTTCTTTCAGAGCTGTTCTCTCAAGGGCAGATCTTGAGAGAGTTCTCTTAGCCCCACCTACCTCACAGGGTGTCTGTTGTGGGGAGGGGAAGGGAAAGGAGATTGTAAGCCACTCTGAGACTCTTTCCGATAGTGAAGAGCAGGGTATAAATCCAATCTCCTCCTCCTCCTCCTCCTGGTTATATATAGTTATAGTTCCTGTTCAAAGTGTGCCGGAAAGAATGCTGGCAGCGAGGAAAGAGTTGGGGACAGAATAACCTTGTGAGGCAGTGGGCTGCCAGTTACAAATATTTGGGTTGACATTTAGTTTTTTTTATATATACATATATTTTTTCCATGTTACAATCAAACACATCCCTGTTCACATACATCTTATATGCTCTACCCTCCCTCCTCCCTTCTCCAGTTTATAGTTGTTTCTGTACCATTTAGTATAAAATTTCAATTCCAGTTGTCTAAATTTATGTACTTTTATCTCCTGAATACCTTCTATAATTCTGTTAACTAATTGATCCACTAAGCGGGTTTCTGCACTCCATTTCCCCTGAATAAGGGTTCTTATTTGATCCTTGTCAATCACCATTTTCCTATATATTCTGCCTACTAGTCCTCTTTTTGTATTTGTCATTGATCTTAACAACTCCTCTATTGGCTCTCCCATCGCCAAAGTTTTTCTTTCAATCATCTTTTTAAGCCTATTATATAAACCTGTAATCTTCAACCAATGTTTCCCTCCGATTTCCTCATATAGTATTAGTAATGGTTTAATTATCTGCCCACGCATTATATCTCGTAGCCTAGCATACCCTTTCTGTTTAAGTAATGACCACCATTTCATATCCTCTTCCTCTTCATCTAGAGCCTCTAACAGAGCGTACCTTGATATTCCTTTTAACCACTTCTTTTGCCATTTCCTCCAAATCGTTAATGCTGTTCTTCTTGGTCCCCTTTCTAGTTTTTCATATTTGAATTTATCTCCCATAAATACTCCAAATCTTCCCACCCCTTTATATGCTTCATTCTCGACTCTGAACCATTTTTGTTCCCTTTCCTCCCCTGTTTCCATTAATCCTTTTATCTGAAATGCCTCATAATAATTACCTAATTCCAGGAGTCCCCATCCCATATCTGAAACCTTAGCATAAATAAAGTGCCGGGAGACCCTGGTTTTCTTACTACCAAAACCCTACTCTTTTATTTTCGCGTTCCAATTGTTTAATTTTTTGACTATGAATCTCTAGAGGGATCGTTTGAAACAGATAAGAGTTTTGAAACCCAAAACATTCTCACCGTGTTGATCTTGGCTGTTATGCTTAACATCTTCCTTCCCCATATCTTCATTTCTTTCAGTATTGCGTTCCATACTCGATTGTAATTCTTCTCTACCATCTTGTTAATATTTTTAACTATATCTAGTCCTAGATACCTGAATTTCTTAACGTCCATGCCTATTCCTCTCCACTTATGTATATCTCTTCTTTCCTCCATTTTTACATTGATATACATTATTTCTGATTTTGTCATATTGATTTTTAATCCTGAGTTTAATTCGAAGTCTTCCAATATGACTTTTATTTCTTTGATCCCTTCTTTCGGGTTAGATAAAACTATGATCATGTCATCTGCAACCATGTTTAGTCTAACTTCTTCCTTACCTAAGTGGCATCCCTCTATTCTTCCAGAATTCCTAATATGTTGGGCCAGTTGTTCTATAGCCATAATGAAAAGGGATGGGAAAGTGGGCATCCTTGCCTAACTCCTCTCTGAATTAAGAATTGTGAAGTATGTTCCCCATTAATTCTAACTACCACTGTTCCTCCTCTATATATCTCTTGTATTGCCTATATAATTGGTTGACTGATCCCGTATTTAGCCATAACTGTCCATAAAAATTGATGTGAAAGTGTGTCAGCTTTATAAATCTAATTTCAACAATGCTAGTTTCCTGGATTTATTGTGGCACAAGACATTAATTAAATTCCTTACTGGTTGTGCAATATTCCTGCCTTCTACAAACCCATATTGATCTTCTTTTATTATTTTTGAAATAATATTCTTAAATCTGTTTGCCATTATTTTGGCAAAAATTTTGTAATCTTGGTTCAATAAACTGATTGGTCTGTATGAGCCGACTTCTTGGAGATCTTTCCTGGGTTTTGAAATTACTGTTCTTTCTGCCTTCCTCCATGTGTCCGGGGCTTTTCCTCCTTCCAGTATATTGTTGAACACTTCCTGTAATTCTGGAGCCAGAACCTCTTTCATTTCCCTGTAAAATTCCGCTGAGAAGCCATCCAGCCCCGGGGACCTACCTGTCTTTAGACTGTCTATCACCTGCTCAATCTCCTTTCTCGTTATATTCTTTTCAAGATCCCCTCTTTTATTTTCTGTTAACCTTATCTCTATTTCCTCCTCGAACTCCTTTACTTTTTTTCCCTAATATAGTTTCTTATAGATTTTTTCAAATGCTCCCTTTATCTCTTCTGAGTTCTGCGTCACTTTTTTATCTATCCTAATACTCCTTACCCTTTGCCTCTCTTTCCTCTTTTTCAAATAGTTTGCTAATATTTTAGCCAACTTGAGTGTGTTTCTCTGATATTCATTTTTCACCATCACCTGCTTTTTCCATAATGCCCTGGAGTCGAAAACATCTAACTTCTGCCGTAATTCCCTAATTAACCTGTGTCTGTTGGGGCAGAATTTCTGTACTTGCTCACTTTGCAGCTTGCCCAACTCCTGTAGTCTCTCTTTTCTATCAGCGTACCATTTTTTCTTTATCTCCTTCTCTTTCATGATACATTGCCCTCTAATTACCGCTTTGGCCGCATCCCATAGTACATTTGTTTTCACTGTCCCCTTATTCTCTTGGAAGTACAGTTTTATTTGCTCCTTAATATGTCGTGTATTCTCTTCCTTGGCCACTATCAAATTGTTATATCTCCATGGTCTATTAATTTGTTTATGTGTTAGTATGATTTCAACACTTATTGGGGCATGATCAGAGATCCATATTGGGTGGGTGGTTATTTTCTTTACTTCCCAGGTACCTACCCTATTAATGAATACATAGTCTAGACAAGAGGTTGTTTTATGTCTAGTTGAGAAATACGTGGGTTTAGGCACTAGTCCATGAGCTTCATGCGCTTCTATCAAATCCCATTGTTTCCAATTGATTATGTTGTCCTTGTTAAGATCCTTGTTTAGATCTCCCGCTAATATCACCTCTCCTTCGGAGAAGTTACATGCCTTCTTTAGTACTTTTAACAAAAAGTTTTCTGTCCTGTATTTGGAGCATATATATTTATCAGGGTTGTTAATCTATTTTCAATCAGGCATTTAATCATTAAATATCTCCCTTCAACATCTCTTATTACTTCTGTTATTTTTATATCATTTTTATGGGCCAATATTGCCACACCTCTTGCCTTTGCTGTTCCCCGTGCTTCTGTCAAGGTCACCCAGTTAGGATCTCTGATCAAAAGTTTTTTATCTTTTTTTGCCTTGTGCATTTCTTGGAGCCATGCTATATCTATGTTCTGTTGTTTTAGAAATCTGGAAAGTTTGTACCTTTTTAAATCTGAACCCAAACCATTGATGTTCAGTGTCAGCATCTGTAATATTCTACCCATATTCGAACCTAAATTTACTCTCCCTTCATTCCCCTGGCCAGCTATTAAGTTTCTTGTTCCTTTTTATATTATCTACCCTCCCCTTCCCCCCCTCCTCCCTCCCTTTGTGTAGAGCCCCCACTTGGGAATGACTACTCATCCTTTCTCTACATGTCTGGAACACGCGCACCCTCCACTCCCTAAGTTATGATAATAATCATTTTACATATTAGTTCTACTTGTATACTTCCCTTAATATATTCTAGTCTTGAGACATCCTTGGTCTCTTCTCCTGGCGAGTAGACGGCCCTTCTCCTAATTCCACCTGGGCCTGATGAGATTCATCCATTGGTGTCGTCTCAGCATTCCTCGTCTCCACCCTCAAAGTTTCTAATAATTCCTGTGCCTCTTCCGGGTTCCTTGCACAGAGCCTCTTCCCTCCTTGGTAAATAACCAATGACGCTGGGTATCCCCAGCTGAATTTAATGTTGCTTTGGTGAAGCTTCTTTGCAAAGGGCTTCATCTGGCTCCTTTGGTAAAGGGTCTCCTTGCAGAAGTCTTCCTTCACGAAGACCCTTCTGCCTTTGAATGTCATATCTTTATTTTTCTTGAGGGTTTTGAATATTCTCTGCTGCAATTTCTCTCTCGCCAGCTTCATAATTATCAGGCGTGGTTCTCCTCCTGTACTTTTTATCTGCAGTCTATGGGCCCGCTCAATGTCGTCTGCTTGTATTTCCAGCCCTTGTACCGATAGCCATTCCACTAAGGTTTGCTCTAAATCAGCTGTTGATACTTCTTCTGAAATGCCAAATAAAATAATATTCCCTCTTCTGTTCCGGTCAGACAACTCTGTTGTTTTTTCAATAAATCAGTCTCTTTTCTATTTTCATTAGCCATAGCCTTAGCTTCAGATGCGACTCCCGCTGCTATTTTTATCTCTGAGCCCAGGTTTTTCATTTCTGTTGCTAATTCACTCAAAGTGTTTTGTATTTTGGTCTGGGAGTCAAGCACTAAAGCTTGGAATTGTGCCAGCTGTTCTGATAAGTTTTTCACTGTGACCACCATGTTATCTCGAGCTTGGCCCAACCTCCCTTATCTTAAATGCTGAAGAAGTTTAATTGTTTTCTCACCAAGTCCTTCCCGAATCGCTTCTTGTTATTCTGGATGTCTCATAAGTCAATTTCTGCAGCTCCCACTTGCAATTTACATTCTTCTAAGGCTCTTTAACTTTGTTTTCCTCAGAGAGCCGGGACCAGGCGTCTAAATCGTTAGCGCGTGCACATTGTTCCCCCGGGTTGACATTTAGTTCTGTTCTGTTCTGTTGGGCACATGATTTTTCTTAGGATCAAATTCTGTTTCGTATCCAGTCACAATGGAGTAGCTGCTGGGATCGTGGTTGAGTAGGAGGATCCTTTTTAGAAAACATAAAAAAGTTTGAAGGCAAGGCTCACAAGGCCATGTAAGCCTTTGGTGTTTTTTTCTATCTGCCCATTTTCCTAAATCCCTGCATATTAGGCCATTAGTTACTTTAGAACAGAATATTAGCTTTAATGTTCACAATATATTCTGGCATAGTATTCTGTTTGGCTGTGTGACTGACTGTCCCCTAGAAGCTTTAAACCATGGTTTCTCAAATGTAACCAAAGGTACCCCTCCCATGGGATTTTGATGCTGCCTCGAAGGCTTGCAGGCCAAACTGAGGGGTAGTTGGGAAGTAAGAAGGCAGTAGAAATGATGGAGCTGTGAATGCAAGTAAAGACCAGGTTTTTTTTGGGGGGGTGGGGAGGGGGAGACATATTAAAAACTTGTGCACCGGATTGGTGTCAGCTATGAGTACAAATTTTCATGTTTGTGCTCAGAAATATCCATTTAGACAGCACTGAAGTAGACTAAAAGCTTTCCTCATAAGGGTTTCCAGATAAGCAGTTCAAACTTGTTTATTCTGTTTCTCTGTTTTCATTCTCCTGTGAAATATTTTGTCGTTTGCTATATAAATTTTTGGTCTGCTTCAGCTATCTCTTGGTTTTCTATTCAATTAGGAGATCAACCAAATCCAGCACCAGCAGGGCAAGTAGATTACACCAAGGCATGGGAAGAGTACTATAAAAAAATGGGTACGTATTGCATTTTCTCTTGAATAAAAAAAATTAGACTTCTGTAATTTATTTCTGTTTCGTTTCTATTTCTGTTTTGTTTCATATGACTTATATTTCATTAGTAGTAGTAAAGCATTTAAAGTAGTTATGCTTTAGCTTTATATAGAATGTTACATTTTTTTTACTTTGTTGTCCCTGGGAATTAAAAAGATTATCATTCTACCACCTTATGCTAGTACCCAGCATCTTGTAGCAAGCTATTTTACATGAAGAGTATTTATTTGTTTTAAAATAAATTTGTATGCCCACCATTGTAAATTGGTTATAAATAAATGTCTGCTACTGTTCTCCTGAAACTGGGTCCTATGTAACAGTAGGCAGAGGTGGATATTCTTACCTCCGAGTAGCTATCTGTGAGCAATGAAGAGGTGTGGGCAGGGCATTTGTAAAAGATAACTGTACTAAGGAGAAGTGGTCGAAATTGTCCCCCATGCCTCTTGTATCAGCCTTTTTTGTTGGTGGAAGTGTTCTTACACTAGCAGAAAGAAGGCAGACCAGCACTGTTATTTCTGGAAAAAAATGTTCTGTATTTTGAGAGGAAAATAGAGATAGAATTCAGATTACCTCTTTTGATAGAATGGCTTTCATGAAATGGTAGGATCAAGTCTTTGGCAGTGAAGCTGAAGTAAACATTTTAAAATTGATTGCACTGCTCAGCCTTCTCAAAAGGATTTAAAATGAGTGCTCAACTGAACTTTTGTGGAAATAATATATTTATAGATGAAGATAGACCCATCTTTTAAATTTCATCTTGTTCTTATTGATATATATCACATATATGAACAACACACTTACTCAAAGTCAGAAGTTCCATTTTTTATAGAAATACGAAACGTAAAAATGCATTTGGGGTTAGTAAAAATCCAAATATGACAAAAACAGAGTTTGCTTCAAGATGTGTATGCCACTGAGATCTTGCAAGGCTGCTCTGTGAGGTTTTTGATGGCTACTGTGGGGATTGCTAGGGATTCCATAGCTAACATTTCTGAGGCTTCCAATCCTCAGTATCACTAAGGAGAGGAGGGGGGAGAGAGACCAAAAGGTAGACAATAGAAAGAAGGAGAGGTGAAGTTGATGGCAGGGAGGTGCAAAAAAGGTTAAAATGGAATGCTGAAGATGGGTAAAGAGAACAGAAAAATGTGGGGGAGGGATGAGGCAGAGGCTGCCAGGGGAGAGACAGAAAAGGATTGGTAAGTGGGTGGGAGAGGAGGAAAGGGGAGAAGCTGCAGACGCTGCTGGGTGGTGAAGCAAAAAGGAAAAGCCAGAGAGGGTGTGGGAAAATAAGATCCCACATATACACAAGTCTTTGTGGGACCCTCACTGTACACACCAGAATTTGCAGAGGATAGTATATTTATATGTTGGTTTCTTGTGCTGCTGTTAAAACTTAAGGGGACCTATTATATGGATTTATATTCTAAAATTCCATTGGCATAAAACTGACTCTAGAGCAGGGGTGGCCATACTGTGGCTTGGGAGCCACATGCAGCTCTTTCACACATATTGTGTGGCTCCTGGCAGAGCAGCTGGGGCGGCATGCCTCCCATTTAGTCTTCCCTTCCCCCGCCAGTGTTCCCTCCCTGGGTAGGTTTGGGGGGGCGGGGGCTTGGAGAACACATTTAAAGGTAAAGGCGTTCTCCAAGCCCCCGCCCTGTAGCCCCGCTAGTCAGCTTGGAGAAGGCATTTGTCTCTTTTAAATCACTTCTCCAAGCTGGCGTGGAGTGGGGGTTGGAGAACATATTTAAAGTCGCTTTCGTTCCTCCCTCCCTCCCCATTTATTTGCCTGCCTTCCTTCCTTCTCTCTCTCCCTCTCTTTCTTTCAACCTCTCTCTCTCTTTCTCTATCCCATAGACAAATAAATATTAGCAAACAAATCTCATTATTAGTATCTGTTTTTACCCCTTTTGTTTTTATTTTGGCAGTCTCATTTAATGTTACTAAACCAAAGTTGTATATCTCTCCTTATAAATATTTATCTTTTGGTTTCACAAGATTCCATGTGCTCCCATTGGCTGTAAAATGCCCTCCCTCAGCCATTGGCTCATCAGCCGCCACTAAAGAGTACTCGCGTGCCATTGGCCGGGTGCTGGGTCTGCTCCTCTTCCCCACCCACACCGCCTGGCAGACAGCTCTGTCTCCTGAGGAAGACAGTTCTCTTAACTCCTGTGAGGGACTGTCCCCTCAGTGGCTGTTGGTAGGCAGCCAAGCTTGGTTCTGTGATTAAAAAGCAAAGGACTTTCAGCATAACCCCCTCCCCCACCCATAACTGCCTCCCCAATGGCCACTTTCCTGTCAGAATAAATGGAAAAAGGCTCTTTCTCCTGCTTAGCTTCAGCATGGCTGGCTGGCTAAAGAGGTGGGCCAGCGACCATCAGACCATTTTCTTCAACTCCCCGCTGTGCGGCTGACTTTCCCCTAGGGTTGCCAATCTCCAGGTGGGACCTGGAGATCTCCCACTGTTACAATTGACCTCCAGATGACAGAGATCAGTTCCCCGGGAGAAAAGGTTGCTTTGGAGGGTAGACTCTATGGCATTATACCCTGCTGAGTCCTTCCACCACCACCACCACCCAAATGCTGCCCTCCACAGGATCCACCCCCCAAATCTCCAGGTATTTCCCTAATCAGAGTTGGCACCTGTACTTTCTCCTCTGTCAGTAAAAGGTCCTTTCCACACCTATGTTAACCTTTGGGAGAAAACTCATTGGGCCCAGTCCTGATCAGGTTGCCAACTCCAGGTGGGCAATTCCTGGAGATTTGAGGGATGGAGCCTGGAGAGGGTGAGGTTTGAGGAGGGGTGGCACCTCAGACAGGTACGATGCCATAGACTCCACCCTCCAATCCAGCCATTCTCTGATGGGGAAACATTGTTGCCAATCTCCAGTTGGTGGCTGGAGATCACTCAAAATTACAACTGCTCTCTAGGAGGGAGGGGGGAGGAGATGGAAAACTAAAGGTAGGTTGATGGTTGGCTGGGAGGGAGATAGGGTTGTCAACTCCAGGTTGGGAAATTCCTGGAGATTTGAGGGGTCGAAACTGGAGAAGTTGAGTGTTGAGGAGGGGTGGGACCTCAGACAGGTATGATGCCATAGACTCCACCCTCCAAACCAGCCACTCCCTCCTGGGGAACCACTGTTACCAATCTTGGGAGTGGGCTGGAGATCACTCAAAATTACTACTGTTCTTCAGGTAGCAAAGATCAGTTCCTCTGGAGAAGATGGTGGACTCTGTCATTATACCCTGCTGAGATTGCCACAGCAAATTGTCACTGAGTGCCCAAAGCCGGGACACTCTCCCAGAGCCTCTTTCTAGAGCCCGTTGTATTTATTTCCACAACGGGCCTTATTCCTAGTTTTCCAATAAAAACGTTTGTGTAATATTTGTTCATGTCTTGCGGCTCTCAGGCATCTGACGTTTATTCTCTGTGGCTCTTACATTGAGCAAGTTTGGCCACCCGTGCTCTAGAGTGTTGGGGAAAACCTTCAAGGTCTTACAAATGTACAAGGGGATGCAGATGGGGTGGCATGGAATCAGTGCACACACCATACATAAGCAGGCATGTCTTCCACCTATGCAGGGGGATCTACAGTTTGATACCATAATTGGAACGCAATATGAAGACTCAAGGTTATTTCCATTAATGCAGGAATTTATTTCTGTAAAATAGTAGTGTACAACCATTTCAGGATATCATGTATCTAGTATTCCTCCTAATATTTACAACTTGGTCTAAATAGTTAGATTTGTACTTGACAGGCTCCACATTTTTAATCTTGCAGTGTGATCTTGAATGCTAAGCATATTGCCTGCCATCTCATTCTTCAGGGGGATCATATACCAATTGACCCATAGAATAGAGAGCCAGCAAAGCATAATTGTTTGTGTATTGGCTGTGGTCTATGAAAAACGTGGGGTCAGACTGGGATTAAAACATGAAACTTAATTGATAGGCCCCAGGCCTGTGTAGTATTTTATAGCGTTCCTCCCAGAGTTATTGTAAGACATTTATATTTATAAATAAAGCTGAATACAGTTCCATGAACTCCCAGGTTCTTTGGAGAAAGGGCAGGATCAGCTGTGATGTTTCTAAACTCCATGAGTCTTCTTTAAAAAAAAACATGCACACATTAGTTGCAATCCACTGGTGGTGAGCTTTAGTCATCTTCTTTCAATTGAATGGGTTGCAGAAAAATCAAAAGACAATATTTCAAGCAAGATAGTTTTACTACCTTGTAATATGTGTGGGAAATTCTACTATGGATATTTTCTGGCTTGTTCAGTTATTAGACCTTTGGATTCTGTTGCTTTCTACAAATATTACTCTGTGAGACCATAATGATACTGCTTCATTCAGTGTGTGTGCGCATGCACTTAGAAAACTAGTCTTGATTATTAAAAAATACACAAAATATGTGGTGTGTTGCTGTAGAAGAATTCATGCATTGTGATCACAAATAAACTTCCAGTGCTTTATTCTCCCTTTCTAGTGTATACTGTATGTTTTTACTGATAGGCAGTCATAGAAATTCAGAGGGCAACTTATAAAGTCACACTAAATATGATTTAACAGGAAATTCTTGTTTATTATAGTAGTGTTGGAGAGCGTTCATACATACATTTCAAGGCTACAAGTTTTACAGCTGGTAAATGGAGACCCGTCCCCAGATATATATTCTCTCTCTTGGAGAAAACACACTCTGTATTATACATGGAGTGTTATAAAAGTGAGAATACATCAGTACATTCACCCACTAGAATTCTCAGGTGTTCTGCCTGTTGTGGGGAGAGGCATATGTAGGTTAGACATTTGCTCCTATATGCTGCCATAGGCTGTCCCATACACCCATGTGTTAGTATGTGAAGTATTGTAAAGCATATTTTGATATGCTAAAATTTAAGCAGCTGATGCCAAGTAGGTAAAATCTTAGTTTTATTCTAAATTCTGATACAGAGTATGCAACAACAATACTGTATAAACTTGAGGTTTAATACCGTTTTTCTTACTTGCCCTATACTTCAAATGAAACAGCAAAGAACTCGTCCTCTGTATTGTCTGTAATTTTGGTGTACCTGGGAGCTTTGTTTACATTAAAATGTGGGGGGTTTTTCAGGTCAACAAGGGCAGCCACAAGATTATTCAAAGGCTTGGGAGGAATATTACAAGAAGCAAGGTAATGTTTGTTAGAAATGAGATTATTTTGAGCTTCATTTGTTCCTGTTATGGCACCAGAGTTGTGTAATCTGTATTTATTCTAGGTCAGGCAGTTCCAGCTCCAGCAGGGGCACCACCAGCGGGTCAGCCTGATTATAGTGCAGCATGGGCTGAATACTATAGACAGCAGGCAGCCTATTATGCCCAGACAAGTCCACAAGGAATGCCGCAACATCCTCCAGCACCACAGGTATAAACTTCTTGAATTATTTGGTTATATTAGTGACTTTTGGTGTTATTTCTTGGGGTTATTTTTATTCCTTCTGTTTTGTTTTTGCATGTCTCCCACTCTGATACTGTTTTGGAGTGTGCATTCTTTTTCCTTGCAAAGGATAATCAGTAAATAAATTCATGCTCTCAGTTAACTGGAGTTCTGTCTCTCTCTTTCTTCGCATACATTCAGTGCTTTTTGATCAATAAAAATTTCTCCTCCCAGGGTTTTTGAAAGCCATGCAGGAAGCCACCACCATTACATTAACCAATTTTTCTTTCTTAAAGGCTTCACTCCTGAGTTAGCACAATTTTAAAAAGATTTTCTTTAACTTTTTGTGTATCTCTTATGTATTTCTTCGCACAGGGCCAATAATAAGAAGTGGACAATACAGTATTTGCTTCATTATGTGGGGGAAAAAACCTTTGTTAAATGTGTGGATGCAGACGCCTTGATGAAGATCATAATTTTGTTTGGTTTAAAAATAGTGTTTTGAAAATGTACAAAATATCTATCACTACTGATAGGAGGTAATATTTCTGTGTAGAAATGAACTTGGTTTGTTTTTAGTACATTAGTGTAGATGTACACATTCCAGCAAATGTATTTGCAACTATTATGTGGTCAATGCTTTGTGATATAAATGTACTTTTTCCAATGTATACTTGATCACTTTTAAATGCCTGTTTTGTGCTTTACAATAAATAATATGAAACCTCCTGTGTCGGTAAGTTGGATATGTGGGTCCCCAGAATTCAGCAATTTGTTAGCAATGCTGTACATGTACACAAGTAAGATTTTTTTTCCTTGAAAGTTTGAGTTTGACATTGGTATTCTCCATTTGCAGAATAGTTTAGAAGGATCTCTTTTGTTGCTGTATTTTGCTGCTTAGCATCTTGATATCCTCTTCTTTTTACTTGATTAAAATTTGCATGTATGTGAAGGTGTTTCTTGACATACTTCTATTGCATTAACAGTTGAAATTTCTTTTTATTCATGACCACTGTCTCAGACCCATATAGCTGCTATAGTTAACCTTTGTTTTTATACATGATTTGATTCTTCAGTATATTTTTTCAGGCACGTTATTAAAATCAATTGCTATAGAAATCAGATGTGCAAAGCAGTCAGTTCACTGCATTTTGGTTGAGAATTTAGTGTAGTAAGGTTTATATGCTTTTAGTTACCAAAACTGCATTTGTTATAGAAACATTCTTTTTTGAGTCCTGGGAGTGCTTAACAGATAAGGTCTATTTTTAAATGCTGAAGACTAGTCATTCAATTATATTATGAAAAGTCTCCATAAAGCGTTTTATTCTTTATATTCATACTGAAAACTGGTGTTCTGTTAAAATCCACTGTTTACTTTTTTGCATATATTAGATTACATGCAATACAGTCTGTCTTGCCATTGTCTGTTGAAGTGCAGGTTTGATCCAGCCAGTATAGAACTAGCTCTGTAGGGGTGAGGAGGACTGTGCTGTGTATCATCTTTGATTGTTCCTTCAAGGAGCATTGCACTGTAAGTACAACAGAATGACAAAATGATGAACTGCAACAGTATCTTTTTGTCAGTGTTCCACATAATGCAAATGCCATACCTGTGTGAATATTATGTTGGAATAAAATACAGTGCTGATATCTTAGAAAATCATAACTGCTTCTTAATTCAGAAACGTAGGTGTGCATATATATCTATATGTGTATGTGAGCTTTATGGGTAAGTATTGCTGAGACATTTAGTTTTAGCTAAATTGTCATGTACCTAAGTAACATTTTTTCATTAGGGGTTCAGAAACAAGATATATTCAGATCTAAACTTGTGCATTGTTAACAAAGTTTAAATTGCTTGTAAGGAAGACATTGTTTTGTCTTCAGTTTGTTTGCTTATATTTGGTGATATAGGTATTTGTTAAAAACCTGTATTAGCCTTACCTCTGGAAAAGATTTTGTTGGGGTTCTTTTTGAGAATGCACCTAGTGTGGTTGCTAGAGAAGAATGAAATGAAGCTCAGAAATGAAGTCGTTTACTGCACAGATAGCTAGAAATGCATTTTGTTGTACTGTAGAATCAGGAGGGAATTTATTTTTAGCCCAATTTGCATTAGGACTTAAAGTAGACATTTTGAAAAGATTACTAGGAAATTATTAAATATATTTAGAGTAGGCTATAAAGGCTCTAGAGCAACTACTTTGCATGATTTTTCTGTAGCTTATTGGAGAATGGTGTAGCTACTAACTAAACAGAACAAAAAAATTCACCAGATTCTTTATCATTCACCAAATGGAGGCTGTTGATTTGATTCATTTAAAGTATAAAATCTTTATTAATTGCAAACAGTGCAATTATTTATACTTCACAGTGCCTTCCCAGACCTTCCACCTTAGGTTCTGCTGCAAAAAGCACAGGTAAGCACAACCTAAGGAAGTGTATAAATACATATTTCAATATATTAATGTTGTCCCTGTGAGATTTTTTTGTGGTTGTGTATTCAAAAGCAATCTGCCAATATCTTCCCCAAATGTATTCTGCTATTTATGGTTCAATTCCAGTGGAAAGTCTGAAACAATTATTTACATTTCTGGGTAAATGTGTATCTTTATTTTTAAAAGATAAGTGGATTGCTGCAATAATTTTTGAGTAAGTCACTTTTACTATTTTTCCCTCAGTAGCTAAGTTGTTACAAATGAATATAAATTATTTTTTCAAGATACAGGAAATACTTGGTCAGAACTTCAACAGCCTTCACAAATGCTTTTATAATGAAAAGGATGTTATACCCAGTACTATTTACTCAAGCATACTGTGTTTCTCTAATTCCCAAGACTGATGTCTGATTTTTTTACGTTATACACCATAATATCCGTAAAACAAATTAATCTAGCTTGCTTATTTGATTTGATACAGAAGGAAAATTTAGACTTGAATTTTGCAGAATAGCTTATTAGAAAGCATGTGTGCCAGTAAAATGTTAACGGTTTGGCAAATCTTTCCTTTTTATAGTGATTTCTTTGCTATTTCAGCTGAATTGCTGTATATTTTTGCCAGTTTAAAATGTTTTGTGTTATGGCTTATCTAGATAGCTTAACTGGTACAATTTTTTAAATTTAGACAATACTAAGGCAGTACCATCAGTTTTTTGTTTGTCACTTAATAAAATGTTTTGATTTTCTCAAAAGTCCTGTTTTTCTCTGCATCAAAGAAAACTATTCAAAAATACTGCCTTCATTTTCACACACAGTGCTGAAGATGCTGCAAGCACCAAATCATAGCTCATAAAATCAGGTCCTGAGATAGTTACTTCCAATAAAGAGGATTCCTTTGAGTGTATGGCCATGGTGAGCCGATGAGCATGGACCGTAGAAGGGCTCCATGTAGAAGGTAAAATTGGCAAAATACCGATTTTAAATGTATCCCATACTTAATGGTGTAGGGTATAATTTGCCTGTTTTAATCGCTTCTCATTCTTTTAAGTGCTATTTGCTTGACATAAATGTTCCGTAATTTGTTATGTGGTAATAATACAAGCCATCTATCAATTTACACGTTGCTAAATAGTCAAGCATAGATATGTTTTGCATTTCACAACTAAATTTAATAGCTGTACTTGAATACCCTCAAGCCACTTCATTTTTTGTTGTAGTTCAACATGTCAGATTTCATTTTTATTGGGAACTAGGTTTGTGTTGTGCTGTTGAGCTGCTAAAGAACTTCATCTGGGCTGGATTTCATTACCCCATTTTAAAACCAAGTTTTATTTATGCCACTCCATTTTTATAAACATAGCTTAAATTGTAGTACAATTCAAGGAAAGGGAAGAAATAGAAAAGATTAATATTTCTGACATAGGAGGTGATTTAACAGTCTAAGCATTATTTTTTTCATCGTGCTAGTGGAACTTAGGCATCTTCTGACGTTGTGTAGCTTTGCTGTTCAGTTTCAGTCTCTGATTTCTTTCAGGAACATTATTAGTTTTCTTGAGCAGTGCTTGTGATTTGGCAGAAGAAATAAATGCAATTTTTAAATATAGAATGTTAGATTACCCTGACTAGAATCAGATGTGAGTAATGTATGCGTCTAAAGGAAATAAAAGAACATCTTTACATTTCAACTGAGTGATTCTCACAGATCACTGTTGAGTGTGCATTCTGTATAGTCAAGCTCTGCTGATTTAAAAATAATTCCTTAGCTATATCTTTTGTATAAATTACATGTTGTAGGGGCTAGGTAGGCTGTATCATTCACTAATCATCCTCTTTCCACAAAATATTTTGAGCAACTGGGGCGCCTTTCTTTTTATAAGACTAAGAGTGTAGAACATCTAGGTCTCTTGTATACTAGCATTTCGTAAAGCAAGACACTGGGCCTGCATAATGCATACAACAAATCCACTTTTCCTACTCGTAGTATCCTTAAGTTTATGCAACCTTTCTTATATGCATGCAAGATGCATTTTCGTCCTGAGAGAGTGTTCTCTACAGAAACTACCCGTGTTTTTAAAAAAGAAGATTGTCTTTAAAAGGCTACTGTGATGGGAAGTATCTTAGGGAGATGCAGCTTGGACTTGAGGTAAATCAAATGCTTTATGCTGTGTTGTGTTGAACTTGCAATAAGACATTGTATGTATTCATGAAAATACGTTTAATTGTAATGTTTTTGTATGCGTTCTCAATAAATGTAAACTAATGGGTAATTTGTCTTGTCTCTTCTGTTCTTCAGTCACTTTTGATCTGAAAAACTTAGATTGCAAATGCCTTTGACTCATAATCATGTATTTCTAGGTTGGGGGATAACTAACCCTTGTGTACAAAAAGCCAGAGGAGTATGAAGAGGCATAATTGCCATAGACTATCACACATTCTTGTACTAGTAGAATTTCAGCTGATGAAAGAGGGAGGTGGCCAGTTTTATCCAATTTTGTATCTTCTTTGCCATGAGGTGATTTGTCTGTAAGCATCCCCAGGCAATGCCTTTATGGGAGGATGTGCCTGTGCGAGATGGAAAGTAGGAGAAGATCTGCTTCATAAGATACAATTCCATTATATGTCCCAAGAATTGTAGACAGGAGTGAATGACCATTACCTTTCTGAAACGACGAAAAGTCACATGAGACTCAACATAGATTTATTAACCTTCCAATTAATTCAGAACACAGCATAGGGAATTTGATACATAAGAGTTAAAAAGCCAGTTACATCCTGTATAAAATTTTATTCTAACTTGTACTTATTCTAAAACTTGGCCAATTAAATGTAGCCAAAATCTAGTGGAGAATTCTGTTATTTGCTCCATATCACTAAATTCTTTCCAGTGTATATGGTGGTTTGCATTGGAATTTAGTTTACAGCTTTCCATTAGCAAAAGCAAATCTGTAATGACTACTTATTCTAAGTATGTATGAAAACCTTATTTACCGATAATGCTATTTGTATATACTGTAGTGAGATGATTTAGTACAAGAGGTTCAAGTTGAAAAGTCATCCAGTATATCATAATAATGTGCTTAACTACTGAATACTACAATTTTGGTTCAGTATTATAAGCAAGATTCTGGACAATCTCTAACTTCTAATACAAAATTATAAATTCAGTTATTTCAAATAACTTTGACAATCGCATATACATAAGTACATAAATCTGCTTTCAAGCCACTATTTTGATTTTGTTATTCAAGCAGATTTAAAGGAAAATACTCCATTAAACAAGAAACCAATTAAATAAATGACTAAAATTTGGCTACTAAATTTTACTAAACAATTTTTCCACACTAACAGTTTCCAGATCAAAGAAATTGAGGGCAATATTAATGTAGAATAATTAATTGGTCTTTGTGGGAACAACTCAGTTTTGCTTTTCCCTGTGTCTTTGCCCTAATTTCACATGTGCAAACCATGGCATGAAAACTGCAATGCCAAAAATCCAGAGGTTCTTCCAGGCAGAAGACTACTTGTGTGAAGCAGTTCACTGTGCACTTGTTTTTCACTACACTGTTTTTATACTGACATCATGAAGACTAGTGTGATGACTAAGTAGGCTGCATCACATGAAGCCTGTTGGGAATAGCCTTAATTGTGTGAAGCAACACATTAGTAAGGGGTGGGGTGGGGTTGAGCCATTATGCTTCAGGTTACAAAACTTGTCAAATAAGTCTGAAATACAGAAGCTTAAAACAGGCAATTGGGTATCTTATTTCAGGAATGACAGACATTTTTCTTGTTGGCCCCACCACAGAGAGAAAGAAATAAATGCAGTAAATTTAGAGAAGGAAGGCTCCAGAAAAGGCTATTAATAGTCATCAGCTAGAAGAAGAGAAGAGAAAAAGCGTGTTAAGAACTGATTTTTTTAAAAAAATGATGTGAATTGTCATTAAAATGCTAAGTCTTACTTTCAATGGTGAGAATACAGGTGCTAGCTGCTGTTCCTCTGCTGTTTACTGCTTTACACATATATTCTCCTTCATCTTCTGGGAAAGTTTCTGGTAAGTAAAGACAGTAGGTTTCTCCTCTCTCAATATATTGATAGTCCTCACAGTCCTGCAACATTTCCCCTTCAAACCACCATGTAATTTCTGGTTTGGGTTCTCCAGTTATTTTGACAGTAAATCTTACTGGTTCACCATCCACAACTGACACATTTTTAAGAGGCTTCTTGAACCATGGGGCTCCAGACCTTGCTTGCTGTTCTTCATCTTCATAAACTGAGCCATTAACAGTACTCCCATCATCATCTTCCTCTTCTTCTTTTTTCTGCATTTTAAAATAGGTATTATGAAAACTACCATGCTTCATACAAAACTGGTATTGTACAGTACTTAAATCAGAAGTTCCCCAAGTTTTCTGAGCACGTGGGGGAATCTTTGGAACTCTGACACAGGAGGCAGAACCAACCACAAAATGTTGTGCAGTAGGAACTCTTCAGCATTTCAGACAGGAGCTCTGCTTAACAGGATACTTTTTAAAATTAACATTGTGTGAAAATACTTTATTGTAACACATGGCTTACCTTCAGTCATTCAGTAAAGATTTTTGTGCTATCACCAAGGTGATGTTATCTGAATTGGCAAGCCAATCAGAAGCCGTACTGGCCAAAGTCCACCTGGCCTCATCTACTTTCTAAAAAGATTTGACACACGCCTCATTCTGTATCATGACCTAGATCATACACATATATTCCGTTCATTTCTGAATACTGCACTTGAATATGAAGTTGGGAAACAAATCTGACAGCTACCATCTTGTTCCCATAGTTTCTTCAAGCTCCCTTCTCCCATAAAGAAGTGCCATTCACTTACAAAGCAAAGTACAGTACTGTATGTGGGCCCAACACAGTAGGAGTCCTCCACCTCTACCAACAGTTGGCTTGCTCTGGCCTCAGTCTCGGCTCACTCAAGGAGAGTGTATTACAATGTAAATAAGTCCCTTGCTGCCTCAACACACCACATTTTGCTAGCTTTACAGAGGATACTACTTTAGATACCTTTTGTAATGCTGCATCAATTTCTTTCTGTTCAAATTGCATGCGTAAAAGCTTCTGTTCTTCAATTCTCCTCTGTTCCTCTTCCTCTCTTGCTTTTGCCATTTTTTCAAATCGAGCTTTCATGTTGACTTTGTGTGTAAATGGAGCTTCAGATTTTGTGGCTGGCTTCACATCTACTTCCTCTTCCTAAGGGAGTTGAACGTAAGAGAAGCCAATGTTGGATCAGGCCAATGGCCCATCCAGTCCAATACTTTGTTACACAGTGATCAAAAGTACTAGGTGCCATCAGGAGGTCCAGCAGTGCAGTCAGGGCCACTAGAAGCCCTCCCACTGTTGCCACACACACACACACATCAAAGCACCAAGAATACAATGCATCACTTGCCCCAAAATGAGAGTTCCTATCTATACCTCATGGTTAATAGCCACTGATGGACCTCTGCTCCATATGTTTATCTAATTCCTTCTTGAAGCTGTCCTTACTTGTAGCCACCACCACCTCCTGGAGCAGTGAATTCCATGTGTTAATCACTCTGGGTGAAGTAGTACTTCCTTTTATCTGTTCTAACCCGACTGCTCAGCAATTCCATTGAGTGCCCACGAGTTCTTGTATTGCAAGAAAGGGAGAAAAGTACTTTCTCTACCTGCTCTGTCCCATGCATACTCTTATAAACCTCGTTTCTCCAAGCTAAAGAGCCCCAAGCGTTTTAACCTTTCTTCATAGGGAAAGTGTTCTAACCCTTCTATCATTCCAGTTGCCCTTTTCTGCACTTTTTCCAATGGTACAGTATCCTTTTTGAGGTGTGGTAACCAGAACTGTACACAGTACTCCAAATGAGTTTGCACCATCGATTTACACAGGGGTATTATGATACTGGCTGATTTGTTTTCAGTTCCCTTCCTAATAATCCCCAGCATAGCATTGGCCTTTTTTATTGCAGTCACACACTGTCTAGACATTTTCAGTGAGTTATCTACTACAACTCCAAGATCTCTCTCTTGGTCAGTCTCTGCCAGTTCGGACCCCATCAACGTGTATTTATAGTTAGGATTTTTGGCTCCAATGTGCATCACTTTGCACTTAGCCACACTGAACCCCATTTGCCACATTTACACCCACTCACTCATCCTCGACTGATCCCTTTGGAGTGCCTCACAACCCTCCCTGGTTCTCACCACCCTGAACAACTTCATGTCAGCTGCAAATTTGGCCACTTCACTGTTTACTCCCAACACCAAATCATTACTAAACAAGTTAAAAAGCATTGAACCCAGTATTGTGACCTGTGGTACCCCACTGCTTACCACCCTCCACTGAGAAAATTGCCCATTTATACTCATTCTCTGTTTCCTATTAATTAGCCAGTTTTTGATCCACAAAAGGACTTGTCTTTTTATCCCATGACTATTGAGCTTACTTAGGAGCCTTTGATGAGGAACTTTTATCAAAAGCTTTCTGGAAGTCAAGGTAAACAACATCTACTGGGTCTTCTTGTTCACTCCCTCAAAGAACACTAACAGGTTAGTGAGACAAGATCTTCCCTTACAGAACCCATGCTGAGTCCGCCTCAATAGATTTTGTTCATCAATGTACCTATTAATTCTTTCCTTAATAACAGTTTCCACCAACTTACCCAGTATCGACGTCAGACTGACTGGCCTGTAATTTCCCAGATCTCCTCTGGAACCCATTTTAAAGATGGGAGTGACATTAGTTATCTTCCAGTCCTCAGGAATGGAGGCAGATTTTAATGAAAGATTACACGTTTTTGTCAGGAGATCCACAAGTTCACATTTGAGTTCTTTCAGAACTGTTGGATGTATGCCATCCAGGCCTGGTGATTCATCAGTTTTTAAATTATTAGTCGTAGGACCTCCTCTCTCATCACATCAATCTGACTCAGGTCTTTCAACACCCCTCCCGAAATCAGTGGGTCTGGAGTGGGCAAGCACTTCTCATCTTCCATAGTGAAGACAGGCAAAAAATGCATTCAGCTCAGCCATTTCCCTATCATCCTTCAGTACTCCTTTTACTCCTTGGTCATCCAAGGGCTCCACTGCCTCCCTGGCTGGTTTCCTGCTTCTAATGTATTTGAAGAAAGTTTTATTGTTACTTTAAGTTTTTCACTATATGCTCCTCATATTCTCTTTTTGCCTGCCTGATCACAGACTTGCATTTTATTTGCCACAGCCTGTGTTCCCTTTTATCAGCCTCACTGAGACTAGCTTTCCACTGCTTAAAGGAATCCTTCGTACCTTTTACAGCTTCCATTACTTTGTTAGTTATAGAAAAAAGCCTGCATGGTTAACAATTTGTGCCTTTCCTAACCTACGGTGTATATTTTTTCTGAGCTTCTAGGATTGTAGTTTTAAATAGTCTCCAAACTTCCCCAATGGTTTTGACTCTTTCTACTTTTCCTTTCAGTTTCTTCTTCATGTGTCCCCTCATCTCAGAGAAGTTTCCCCTTTTAAAATTAAAAGTGGTTATGTCAGTCTTTTTGGCCAATTCCCTATTTATACAAATATTGAACTCAATAACATTATGGTCACTGTTCTCAAGCGGTGCAATCACTTTTACATCTCTCACCAGGGTTTGGGCGTTACTTAGGACCAAATCCAAGATTGCCTCTCCCCTAGTAGGTTCAGTGACCCTCTGCTCCATAGCACAGTCATTTAGAGTGTCTAGAAACTCAATCTCTTTTTCCCAACTAGAACACACATTGACCTAATCAATGTGTGAGTAGTTAAATCACCTATTATGACACAGTTCTTTTGTCTAGCCGCTATCTTCAATTCATTCATCGTTTTATAATCCTCTATCTTTTGATCTGGTGGGCGATAACAAACTAAAGATAGCATTCTAAAGATATCTGAAAGTGGCCTAGACTTACGTAACAGGTCAAAATTCACTGTAATAGAGGTACAAATCTGAGTCATCTGAATTAAAACAACTTTTCAAGCCCCTGTCCAAAGAAATAATTGCTCATCCAGAAGAAGTCTGGTAGCAACAACAGTGTTACAGAGACAGTAACTGGTCCCTATCAAACCAGTAAATTACATGCACCCAATCCATAACAATGTCAATGCAAGCAAGTGCTGGCCCAGGACCCTCCTCAGTTTTCCATCCTTGTCTTGACCTCTTCCCCTCTGCCCAAGAAACAGCCAGCAGTTTGTAATAGGGGAAGATACTATTTGTCATCTGTTTCAATGTAATTAATAAGTTTGTTTTACTTGATGATCGTTTTTAATCTGGTCTGGTGGGTGATAACAAACTCCCATTGTTAAGCTTCCTTTTGGGCCCACTATTTCAACCCATAGCATTTCCAAAAGCGAATCTAATTCTCTCACCCTCTCAATCTTACTGGACTGTATGCCCTCTCTGACATACAGAGCCACCCCACTTCCAACCCTTCCCCTATCCTTCCAATATAATTTATAACCAGGAATCACTGTATGCCACTGATTTTCCTCATCCCACGAAGTTTCTGAAATACCCACAAGGTCTATTTTTCCCAACACCAAACATTCCAACTCCCCGATTTTACCTCGGACACTTCTAGCATTTGTATATAAACAGCTATAGTTTCCCTTGCATGTTAAGCCCACAACCTTCCCGTTGCTGCCTCGAGACCCTGCCAGGCAGTCCATATCATTAGCCACAGTCTCAGTGGACAATTCTAATCCATTTCCTTGTAGAAAAGTAACAGCTACTCCTTCATCTCATTGAGATGAGCCATCCAAAACCAGAGACTTTTCATCTTCTATTGACTTTCCCCCAATATTCAGTTTAAAAACTGCTCTGCCACCTTTTTGATTTTAAGCGCCAGCAGCCTGGTTCCTTCTCGGGACAAGTGGAGACCGTCTCTTTTGTACAACTCCCTCTTGTTCCAAAAAACATCCCAGTGCCTAAAAAACTTGAACCCTTCCCCCCTAAACCATTGTCTGATTCACGCATTGAGACTCATGGTCTGTGCCTGTCTCTCTGGCCCTATGTGTGGACCAGGTAGCACTTATGAGAAGGCTACCTTGGAGGTCCTGGCCTTGAGTTTCCTGCCTAGCAGCCTAAATTTTTCCTCCGTGACCTCACGACTGCATTTCCCCACATTGTTGGTACCAACATGTACCACGACCACTGGCTCCTCCCCAGCACTATCAGCCTATCTAGAACATGCGTAATGTCCCACTACCTTCGCACCAGGCAGGCAAGTCACCATACAGTCAGTACGTGGGTTCGCAACCCAGGTGTCTACCTGCCTAAGGATCAAATCACTACCAAGAGTCCCCCTCCCTCCCTGCCAAGGGATGGTTCCTTGGTGCAAAAGGATACCTGTTCACTAGCTGAAGAAGAGGTCCCTTATGAGGGCACATTCCCCTTATCCGCAGCATGGTGCCCTGTTTCCTCTCAACCTTCAAGCTCCCTGACAGCAGCAGGGCTGCCATATTCAGAGTGGGACATATCTACCAAGTCCCTGAGAGTGTTCTCCATGTGCCTAACTTTCTGTCTCTGCTTCTCCAGGTCAGCCACCTTGGCCCCAAGGGAGCAAATTTGTTCCCTGAGAACCAGGAGCTCCTTGCACCAGGCACGCACCCAAGACTTCTGTCAATTGGGCAGATAATCATACATGTGACACTCCGTGCAAAACACTGGACAGCCCCCAACCCCCTGCTGGCATTCTGGCTTCGTAAGTGCTTTTAAACAAAAACATATAATCCCCCTTTTAAATCCCTTTGAATTTATGTGGTTCTCCTTGTAGAAGTCTACTTACCTTACTGGGAACCCAGGGAGACTAGGGCCCTGGCTTTCTGGCTCTTCCTGGGCTTCTAAGAGAGTCCCTAGGCTAAGAACCACAGGCCAAGAACCCTTTGGCTCGTGCCCCTGGTGAGGTGCTGCCTTTAAATAGAAGCCTCCCCCAGCAGAGGGCATGGCCAGCAGCTGTTCAAATTCACCCAGGCACTCAATTACAGTCAAACAATGCCCCTTTCTCACCCTATCTGAAGAAGCCAGGACTCTGCAACAACTCACAATTCTCCCACACACACCCAAACACAGTCCCCCCACACACACTTAGACTCAAGACATTAAAATTTAGCTCTTCTAAAGAGAACCATATTACTGCATTTGTTCAACCAGCATGCTGGCTGTAGTAACAAACTGTCACAGAAGACTGTGTGACCAAGCTCCACTATACTTTTTAATGGAAGCTATTCATCAAAACAGGGTTGTAGTAAAACCAAGTTATTAAAGATTTCCTAGGAGTGATTGTACTCTTTCTATATAGTGTATGTAAAAGTGCTACTTTCTGAAACAACCTGATAACAGATGTTGTATCTTAAGACAAGCCTGCTGTAGATAAGTGATCTGCACTAGACTAATCAGTAGAAGGTATGCTGTCAGTGTTCTAGCATTCTATCACTTCCATAACTTCACTGGTACCTATTTATGCTTTATGTCTGGTCTAATGTTCAAAAGGTATAGATCTAGTTGCTGAAGTACACTTCATGTGCCTTCATACCTTCATAATTTTATTAGCTGAAAGGGTGCTGAACAAAGGCCCTGCAGCATGCATTTGCTTCCTGAACTCACCCCTAAAAATCTGAATCTCGAAAAGCAAATCAGATACTAAATTCTACAACAATAATGGACAAAAAGCATTTAAGTTCTCTTTCAAATAGAGAACAATCTCCATGCTATATACAGTGCACTAGGACCATTAAACCATAATAGCAAAGATTCTTTTAATAAAGAGAATGAAGGAAAGAATCAAATGGACCTTAGTGGCCAAATCCATCAGATACTTTATCTCCTACTTTGCAGTAGTGGGGGAAGGAAAAACTGGCCACTGGATTTACGATACACAGTATACTGATAATTTCACACATTTGATGGGAGTAAATCTGAAGCCTTGTTTGTACTTTCAAACAAACTGAGTAGAAATACATTAATACAATTATGGATGTGATATTCTGACATACTAAGCTCAGGAAAAGTTATTTAAACTAGCAATCTGCATATAGGAACAGTAACCTCGGCAGTTTTATGTGGAAGGCACAAATACTTGTTGCTTACACGAGAATGGTTAAACAACAGCACAATATTTTCTCCATATGTATCTGAATATCAACATACCTCTTGAAATTTCTCTGCTTCCCTTTCTTTTATTTCCTGGTCCACAGCTCTCCTCTTTGCTCTTTCCTCCTCAATTTTTTTCTGTATTTCTTCTTCAGACAATTGACCAATTTTTTCAAACTTTTTTTTCAAATTCTTTGCTTGAATGGAGCCACTTCTTTTTAATCTTATTAGTTCCTCATATTCCCTGCTTAACTCAAAGGTTTCACACTCTTCCTCCTCCTGTCAAAGGAAAACATGCTGCAAAGTTATTGACAAACAGATTTCCTGCAGCAAAACCACATTTAATTTATAGACCACTCTTAACAAACTGCTAATCATGTTGGTGACTCTGATTTTTAGAAGAGCATTAAATGGCTTGGATCCCTAGCTTCTTTAGTCTGTCTGCTGTTTGTTTTGCTAGCTGACTTCTAATTGAAATGTTAGGTCTACAGCAACGAGCTTTGAACTATGAGTATATTTTCCTCGGTCAATGGTTTACTTCAAAAAGTGGATAATGGAAAGTATTACAGTCTTTAAATATGAGATAATGAGACAGACCTCTCCCATTTCTTGTCTAAGCTGCTCAAACTCTTGCTTTTCCATTTCCAGTTTTTGTCTGCGCTCTTCTTCTGTGCGTCTCTTTTCTTCTTCCATTTTCTGCCTCAGTAACTCTTCAAAGTTTATTTCCAGTTTTCCAGGTGTAAGAGATTCTTGAGATACAGCTTCAGATATCTGTGAAGATGCATCGTCTGGAATCTGTAGGAAATAATTTATTATTTTGTTAATGATGGTAGATGCACTGTATATAATTAAATATGTACAGTGGTATAGCTCCTATACAACACATGTTTAAGGATGCCCCTGGTTCTTTCCCCCAAGATCTCCAAGATAATGGCGGTTATATGGCTCATGTGGACAGTCTAGCAGGCTTCAGTAAGGAAGAAGGACCAGGCTCTGCTCCTGTGCCCATGGAATGCCTTGTGGCTCTGCTAACTGAAGTGGAAGGGCAGTGATTTTGGCTGGCTCCCCTTCCTCGCTACAAGGCCCAGACTGTGGCTTTTTTCTCCCATAAACTGCATTCTCAAGGGACTGCCTCCTGAGTGTCTTAATGTGCACTCTTAAAACAGTCCAATTGATACTTCCCCCAAAGGTTCTTTCATCTCTGGTTCCCCTTTAAAATTACATGTAAAAGTGTGTTTTCTAATGTGGAAGGCTTTCTATATCTGTGCAACTGGTTCATGCTGTACTGTGCTTACTTCTCACTGTACAGTTGTGATCCTAATTATTACTTACTTGGAAATAAATTCCTTTGAAAAACAGGCTTTCCTTCCACATAATGACTTTTATTTCAATGGAACTGTATCTCTGTGGGCTGAATCCTGTGGATCCATTCTGCTAGCAGTGGCACTTTTCACTGGCACAAGGAGCCCTATCCTGAAACAAGAGAGTAGAAAGGGCTACTTGAAGCAAAGCACCACTGCTAATAAAATGGATCCATGGATCCAGCCCATGCAAAACGCTGCTTGATTGCAGCAAATGGTAGAATAAAGACTGAAGTGTAGAAAAATTAATATGCATAGCATAACACTAAACAAAACCAGCCCCAAGAAAGCTGACAAACTGAACACAGATACAAGAATTATAACCAACTAGGAATGTCACTGAACATTTGGCTTTTATTTCTCCTCTTTAAAACAAAATGCCACATGGTCCATTTCCTCTCCAGATGCAATCTTGTTCTTGCATGCTTTGGTCAGAATGCTTATTTACTGATTAGATGCTCCAGAGAGACAATGGATAATGTTCTTGTTCAGAGACATGAGGCCTGTGGTTCATATTCTCACACTTCAAATATGTGGGGGTTTTCATGGAGACCTCTCTACTGAGTGGTTTCAAACTAATTAAACATGAATCAATTTGAATCTTCCTGTGACATGGCTATAATGTAGTGGGAACCAGTTTTATATTTAAATTGATGTTTAGGGCTGTGCTGACACATGGTGTTCACAGTTTCATTTGAAAGAGATGTGTACTACAAAAACATTATTTACTCCCACGCAGGGTAGCTTTCCCAGCTCCTGAGTACACCCCAGATTTGCATTTTGGTGTCTGCTCCTTTAATCAACTGATGACACCCAGCTTATATCTGTTGATGGATGGCTGCTCAGACACTGCCCCAGACACTCTGGGTAAGGCACTGGAGGCTGTGGCTGATTGGTTGAAGTAGAATCGACTGAAATTAAATACATCTAAGATGGAGATCCTGTGCCGTGGGGGGATGGAACTGGGGATCTGATCCACTATTGGCAGGGTACTGTTAACACCAGTGTTGACAGTGAAGAGTCTGTGTGCGACTCTGGATGCCTCACTTTCAAAGGAGGCCCAGGTCATGACTGTCACCAGATCTGCCTTTTACCATCTCCGGCAGATCAAGCAACTGGCCCCCTATCTCTCCCCCCAGGACTTAGCTACATTGATCCATGCATTGGCCACCTCCAGGTTGGATTACTGTAACTTGTTCTCCACAGGGCTACCCTTGAGACTGATCCAGAAACTCCAGCTGGTTCAAAATGCAGCTGTGCATGTCCTTACTAGGACTTCAGGACAAGAACATATATAGCCTGTGCTCTGCCAGCTGCATTGGCTTCCAGTGGAGTCCCGGATCGAGTTCAAGGTTTTGGTTTTGACCTTTAAAGCCTTATGCGGTCTGGGACCATCATATCTGCAGGACCACTCCTCAGATCAACATCTACTGGTGATCCCCAGCCCAAAGGATGTCCACTTAGCCTCAACAAGACCCAGAGCCTTTTCGACTCTGGCTCCACCCTGATGGAACAGCCTTCCAATTGAGATCAGGGCCCTGCAGGATCTACAACCATTCCGCAGGGCCTGTAAATAGAGCTGTTCTGCCAGGCCTTTGGTTGAGACAGTGGACACCATATGAGACTGCCCCCCTGCTCTACCCACCCATTCTATTTACCATGCTGTGCACAGGTGGTCTCATATATGAATTGGTGGAAATTTGTCCACTTGCAAAAACTAGTATATCTGAGCATCCAAACAGGGGTTAAAGTCCCTGAAAGTATTTAAATTGGATTATTGCCATCTGCTGATTTATGTATAGAGCTGAATTTTAATTTTTACTGCATTATGTCATAATGTTTTAAATTGTTATATTTATACGCTGAGCCATCCTGAGCCCACATGCAGGATAGGGTAGAGTGCGTAAGTTTGGATCCTGCAAAGCATTTTTGTTACTGGAAGAATTTTTTGTCAGCAGACGACAACCACCCCCTGTAACTGCAACCCAAAATACCTCCTGAAATGCTACTTCTGGAGGACAGGAGATCCCCAAAAATAGCATGTGAGAGGCTTGCAGCAGGAGGGGTCTTTTTTCACCAGATCCTGTTGGGGTGCCATATATAATCTTTTTTTCCAGCCTGTCATACAAATTCTCATCTTTCACTTCATATGCCTTCTTCCTTCATCTTAGAGCATCTCTAACGTTGCTTCAAGCTGACATGCTTAGAACTTACACATGCTAATTTCAGTAAATTAAACACAGAACTGACAATCGTTTGTTGCATGGGAGCACTTCTGGCATTGTGAAGACTATAAATTCAAACTTTGCTTTAGCTGTTATTTTCTTTGTATGTATACTGAATATAGTGTGACCACAGACCACATCTTACCATTGTATCCAAAAACTGAGAACACAATTTCATACATAGATCTAAGAGTTATTTCAACAGTGAATGAATGGCATTATCTACCATGCTTTTTCTTGCTTCAGCAAATGCTTTTTTCTCCTCTTCTATACGCCTTCTGGCCTCCTCTTCTGTTCTTCTTCTTTCTTCTTCTTGCCTCTGTCTTTCTAATTCCTCAAAGCCAAGTATCAGTTTCCCAGGATGCAACTCCTTGATAGAATTTTCACTCTCTGTATCATCACCATCTACATTCATCTTTGGGAAACAAAACATGCACAAAAACAGTCTTTTAAAAGAGCAGTCAAAGATGCAGATAAGCCAAGATATGCTCAGTATAAAAAATGTACAGATGTGGATCTAGTTTGTTTACCAGTAAACTCCTGACTTAGGAATATTTTTAAAATGACAACACAGTAAAGAATATAGTAGTCATGATTTTTTAATGTATGGAATAAAAACCAAACAGTGATACAAACTTGTTGATATAAATTTGCCAAGACAATGGTAACTCCAGCCTACAGTCAATCTTTTTGGATGCTTGAGCACTCACTAAGACCACAAAAAAGCAGCAAAGTTAAAAATACTTTGGTCTTTTCTTAATATTTTTTTTTTTTGCTAAGACATAAATTTGACAATGCAATCCCAAGCAGGTCTATTCAGGATCCTACTGGAGACTACTTAATGGGACTAGAAAGGGTTTTTAGGATCGCACTGTGATTTTGCCATATTTCCCTTTCATGAAGACTTGTATGTCAGAACGTACCATTTGCTGCCTGGCTTCCTCAAAGGCACGTTTTTCCTCTTCTAAGCGTTGCCTTGCCTCCTCTTCTGCATGCTTCCTCTGATTTTCCTGTCTTTGTCTTTCTAGTTCTTCAAATGTTAATTTCACTTTTCCAGGAGAGGGAGATTCTTTTCTTTCACTGTCTTTGCTTTCATCATCCTATATAGCAAGTTTGTGATCAAAATATAAACCTCATATTAAATTTAAATTAATAGGTTACCTAGAAGCAGTTCTACACAGCAATCAATGGAGCCTACTGCTGCATAGATTCCAATTCAATAGCAGCTTAGAGACCAACAAGATTTTGGGTGGTATGAACTTACAAGAGTCAAAGCTCCCTTTGTCATATATGGAGTTTTGACTCTCAAAAGCTCATGGCCCCCCCTCCCCAAATCTGGTTGTTCTCTAAGTGGCTACTGGACTTGAATCTGGGTGTTCTACTATAGAACAACATAGCTACCCTCTGAAATTACTTCTGTATAAGCATATTTAGTATTGGCATGTAAAGTTTTTGCTTACCACAACTGGTGAAAAATATTTTACTTCCTTGAGAGCTTGCTTTTCCAGCTCATATCTCAGTCGTTTTTCTTCTTCATATTTTTGCCTTTCTTGTTCTTCCCTCTCTTTTTCTAGGTCCTCAAAACTTATTTTCATCTTCCCAGGTGATTTGGTATGTTTCACAGGAACTACAGTTACTAGCAATGAATCATCACCTTCCTGTTGCAAAAACAAATTTTGCCATGAACACTGGAATAGAACAGCTGCTGCTGCCTACAAATAAACTTCCACCAATGCATCAGTGCAGGACCAGGGGGAGAGAAACCAAAATCCACAGCCACAGCAGAATTAAACAATCTTAAAAAAAAAGAAAAGACAATGGGAATAGTTGCTCCAACTCTGCTATCAGCAACCATTCATAATGAGACACAGCATTTGTGCAGCATTTCACTTCTATTATCTTGTTGTAATTAATACAACAATCCTTGAAGGAATTGCCCTTGTATTGCCACTGAAGCAGACAGTCATACAGAGGGACTTGTCTAACTAAGCAGAGGCAAGTATAGAACTCCCTGATTCCCAGCTCAGTCTCTTAGCCACTATGCTGGAGCAGTCATACAACCTTACTGTGACAATTACACATTGACCATTATCTAAGACAGGACACTCAGGACATGCTAGAGCGGGGGTCCTCAGCATGGTGCCTGTAAGTGTAATGGCACCTGCCAGATGTTCTTAGAAAGTGGGAGGGGCCAGGTGGAACTTTTGCCCAGCTGACTGCCCACTGCAAATCTGATTAGCTGTGTGTATTTTTAAAAAGGTGCTTCAGCAGCAGGTGCCACCAAAGCACAAGGATCTTCACTGTGTTGTAAGAAAAATATTTCAAAAATATACATTCATTTTAAAAAGCACCCTGCTGAACTTCTGCCTGAAGTATTGAAAAGTTACCAAAAATCATATCCTGATGTTTTTGTGGTTGACTCTGCCTCTTGTGGCAGTCATTTTGTGGTTGCATCCACCACCCTGTTTCAGAATTCCAAAACTGCCCACTGGTTCGAGAAGATTGGGGATCCCTAATTTATAGCATGCCATGACATACAAAGAATAAAGCTGGCAGGGAAGCACATTTTTTTAAAAAATTGACTCATGTATCATCTCAAAACTTAAGTTGGTGAACTGAATATTCTCATACATGTAAAAAAAGATTCCAACCCTGTGAAGCATAACATCTATCTTTGTATTGGTCTGACTGGTTATCAGGTACTTTAGATGATGTGAGTCCTCTTAAATATTAATTGACTGACATCTTTTAAATGGTGCTTTACCAATATGCTATGACCCATATGCTATTTAATACTTTAAAAAAAAAAAGTCCAAATTTCATGGCCAAATAATCAGATTTCATGAAGTTTTAAAGGCTACCATTCAATATATACAGAAGAGTTTGTCAATTAATAATTAGCTGATTAACTATCATATGGCAGTAGGTGTTGTATAGCCAGGAGATCCTAAGATTGTCTGGCAGCCAACAGTTATATCTCTTTTGTGCGTTATGCACAACTAGGAGGTGAGCTAGACTTGGGGGTGGGGGGGCTGAGAGAGCTATGAGAGCTGTGACTGGCCTAAGGGAACCCAGCAGGCTTCATGTGTAGGAGTGGGGAATCAAACCTAGTTCTCCAGATTAGAGTCCACCACTTTTAACCACTACAGCATGCTAGCTCTCTGTTAATAGTAATGAAGAAGCACACAGCAAATGTTCAGGTCTATCAAAGAGATGTCCTATGCTTACAAAGTATTGTTTTATTTATTTATTTTAAATTTATATCCCGCCTTGCCTGCGGGTGCTTCCCCCAAAATCAACATAACCCACAGAGATAATTCATGTTCAGTTGGAGAGCAAGTCAATCCTACTGTGCCGCTTTAGTAGATATGATACAAATGGAGAACTGTGACATAACAGCTGAAGTGGTATTCTGTACTTGGCACATGCAAGACCATGAAGTAAATTACCTGTTTGATACTAACACTCCTATTACTGCACAGTTTCTAGCATATATTTCCTTTTTAGCATGTAAAATGTTCCTACCAGTTCTATCTTCTTTTCCAGCTCTGCTATGGTTTCAAACAAGCCCCCCACCCCAACTGGGTGCCGGAAAGCTGTCAAAAAGCTCTGATGTGCAGCACAGAGAAATTGCAACATTCCTTAATTGCATCAGCAGGACCCTTGCATCAGAGATAGTGTGCTGTCACTGTGCAAAGAGACTAACTTTTCCTCGTGAGAGTCACCATCTTGAAAGATTCTGCATATAAGGATGCTCAGTTACCAGCTCCAGAATGATAATAATTCTTTTATTAGCTTCCTTTAGGACCACAACGTAAATCATCTTAAATCTAAGTACTTCAGTTTAACAGGGTTACAGACCTGGGGCCACAAACATCTTAATTCCATTACTGTAAATGGGTGTATGCCTAATGACAATAGTGCTGTCAGAAGATAACTCAAAGGCAAATATACAGCTGTAACTGTAATGGTATCACCCATGGATGATAAATGGAAGAACTGCTATAAATGCTAGCACACCATCACATTTCCCCTGGTACTATGAATCCCATGATGTTCCATCATTTCTCTGGTAGCAACTCAGTCAGTCGCTGTTCTACTCCGATAACAAGATTCTAAGGAATATGTCATCTCCATATCAACTAGCAGATGTTATTTCAGAGTGCCCTTCATATTACACCAGAACAGCAGATGACTGATTTGAAGACAGATACATTTTACTTTAAAGGATTAGATGGGAAAATGAAAAGCAAGATAAAACGTGCAAAATGCATGCCACTAGCAAAGTGTCACACACAAGTCACATGTAAAGTGATAGCCAAATAGTAGTAATTCTGTAGATATACTGGACTTGGCAACAGGATGATAACAAAATGTGTTAAATGTGATATCTAACAGTGTTCATCTACAAAAGTGATCTCACATATTTCCCCAAAATCTAACACTCAGTACTTTTTAACCCAGGCATTACTACAATAATAACAGTGAAATGGGTGGATGTTTCATTGTAAAGAAGTCTGATTACCTCTGATGTTGATTCAGTTCCCGAATTGTTAAATTGTTCATCAATCTATTAAATAAGAATTTTAATAATGTTACTTTGGCTCTCTGCCTGCCCCTTTCAAACATAAAATGAAAATATTGATGAGTGTTTATAAATTAAAATTTGGCACTAAAATGTGCAAATATAGTGCACTTCACTTACAGTGCCACAGTTAATTGATACAATCACTTATGTCCTGGTAAGATATTACTGGCCAGAAAAAAAAATCTTAATCCAGTAAGTAGATCAGGCTAATAGAATAGCCCCCGGTACCACGTGAAGCAGATCAGCACAACTTTTGACCCAGCAAGTCAAACCCAACCCACCAGTCATCTGCTATGTCCTGAAAGGTGCTTGACAGCTCCCACCCACCCCCCAACTTGTTGCAGCTATAGACAGGCATCAAAAACAGGAGGGTTACCATGGCTTTGGGTAAGCTGCCTTAGATGGCTGGTGGAGTCGTTTGGGGATGATGAATCATAATTGCTCAGACCTATTATGGAACAAGTAATAAGTGAATTTGGCTGTTCTCTGCTGAGTCTGTCAACCCTTCAGAATCCATGAGTGATCCATGGTCAAGGATGGCCTATGTGGAAATGCAGTACAACCTCATTAATGTGTTACTTTCTGCATATGGTAATGCACCTGGAACTCTTACTGAGTTCAAATCGCTCCCAGGACAGTAATATCTAACCAGGATCTTTGCCTGTACAAAACCTAGACACCACTGACTGCTTCATGCATTTTATTGTTCTCAAATATGGACACCAGAGTACAAAATATATGCACTGTCAACTATGAAGCACCTGTACATGTGAAATTTGATGCACATCCCTTTTCAAACATCTATAAGCCGTGATCAGAAAAGATCTAGCTCCTGCTTCCTAGTAATTAAAGCACCATTCCTTATTTCTACAAGCATACCCTTCACTCTTGACAAAATGATGATGTATTCAGATATTCCACCCATGTACAAAACCTACTGTGCAACACCATCCTGTGTGCCTCTCTTTTTCAAGACAATACATTGTCATTTAATTAACAGAATCCAGTGTATGCTCTCTTTGAAGTTAAATGCTTAATTATTAGTTACCCACACTTCACTTTACATTGTGACAATGATACTTAAAAAGCAATGATTTAGTTACAATCTATAACAATAAGCATTTGTTACTTGCAAACAGCTAAGTGCCAAGAGGAGAAATTTACAAAGACCACTGTCTGGGGGCAACTCTGCCCCCCACTTACTACAGCAGAAGGATGACATGGCAGTCCTTCCCCCAGCTGCTGACTGAGCTAGAAGGACCCAGCAGAAACCAGAGAGAGAGGTGGGCAGGTGGGAACCACAGCAGGAAGGGGCACTGCAGCTGGTGGTGGCACAGCCCATATCCCAGCCACCTGACATGCAGGCAGCAGATGATATACCTTAGGGGAGGAAGACAGACCCTGACAGGAGTCAGCCGGGCCAAGCCTGGCCCGATGGGCAGTGAGCCAGCTGTCAGGCCAAGGCCCTGAGTATGCTGGGAGGAGGGGTAGAATATAAAAGGGAAGGCCCTGTCCAGGACCCACCAGGTCTGCAGCTTTTTTGGGGGGGCAGAAGTCAGAGGCAAGAATTCCCAGCCAGAATCTCATCGTTTTGGGGTCTTGCCAATCAGAGAAGGAAGAAGGAGTGGAACCCAAATGTGCTCCTTCTCCAGGAGGGCCATTAAAAGGTAGGCTGAAGGGGACCAGGCCACATGCCAAAAGAGTGCAGGAGACTCCTGGTGGAAGCAGGGTAGAGATTGCTTGGTGAAGGAACCCCCTTCCCCTTTTTGCTTTTCTGAGGGACTCCTGAAATCTAGCCTAGAGAAAAGGATCCTGGACGGTGCAACAGCTTAGGACTCTCCTTCAGAACAGAAGCAGAAAACCACCTTTCCAATTAAAAGTTTGGACCAATATAATGTTTCAGCCCTCCCCCAGATTCATTGTAGACAGCCACATAGCTCACACCATGCTCAAGCACATTCAAGCCAAATTGCATACAATATCTACATTTCAGTATGAGGTCCATAATGCTGATGGTGCTTGTAAATAGGGCATAAAGTACTGAAAAACAGCTTTCTGGAGGCCAAATATTTAAATCACCCCCTGATAGTAAAAACAGAAGCAACAGAATGGAATGCTTTAAATGTTTTTGTAGCCATTTTTTGACAACTGGTTCATTATAAGAAACTTCAAGTGCACACAGAAGCCAAAGTAACTACCTCAAACACAGCCAATTATTGAAGAGACAATTATGGAAACCTTTCTTGATGCTGGTAATGATGGCTGTAAGCAGTACTGGGATTTGTAATGTGACTCAGTATTTGCGTATTAGCCACTATTTATTTATTTATTTATTTATTTATTTATTTATTTATTTATTTATTTATTTAGATTTCTATTCCGCCCTCCCCATGAATGGGCTTAGGACGATTAATAAACAGGGGTACCATGTGCAATACATAAAAACCACGTAAAACCAGATAAAACAGAGTAAATACCAGAAATTACATAAAGTGCTCAATGCTGTTACTCTTAAATTAAGACAAGATGGTGTCCAGTAGATGTTGCCTCCATCCCTGTACCACAGTACCGATCCGCCACACCACTGAAGTGTGGTCGACATAGGGCCACTCTGTTGGTGGTGGTGGTAGTGGCGGCTCCTAGTTGAAGGCCTGGTGGAAGAGCTCCGTCTTGCAGGCCCTTCAGAAATGTACAAGGTCCCGCAGGGCCCTGATCTACTCCGGGAGCTCATTCCACCAGGTAGGAGCCGCCACTGAGTAGGCCCTGGCCCTGGTTACAGCAAGCCGGGCCTCCCTGGGGCCTGGGATCATTAAGCGATGTTGTGCCCCGGACCATAGTGCTCTTTGGGGTATATATGGGGAAAGGCGGTCCCTCAGGTATGTCGGACCCTGGCCATATAGGGCTTTAAAGGTAAGAATCAGCACTTTGAAACGAACCCAATACACTATTGGCTGCCAGTGCAGCACTTTCAGCACAGGCCAGATGTGCTGCCATCTAGGAAGACCCACCAGCAGCCTGACCACAGCATTCTGCACTAGCTGCAGCTTCCAGATTTGCGACAAAGGCAGCCCCATGTACAGAGCATTACAGTAGTCCAATCTCGAAGTGACTGTCGCATGGATCACTGTAACCAGGTCATCGTGGTTGAGGAATGGAACCAACTGCTGAATCAGCCTAAGATGGTAAAAGGCCGACATGGCAGTGGCTGCCACCTGGGCCTCCATAGTTAGGGAGGAATCCAGGAGCATCCCAGACTCCTAACCTCCAGCACTGGCACCAAAGGCGTCCCATCAAAGCTCGGGAGAGGGATCCCCAGCCCCCGACTGCCCTGACTCAGGCATAGGACCTCCATCTTTGCTGGGTTCAGTTTCAGCTGACTCAGTCTGAGTCACCCACCCACGGCTTGCAATGCCCGGTTCAGATCTTCTGGGCTGGAGTCCAACCAGCCACCCAACATCAGATAGAGCTGGGTATCATCTGCATATTGATGACACCCAAGCCCATACCTCCGGACAATCTGGGCAAGGGGATGCATATAGAAGTTAAACAACATCAGGGAGAGCACCACCCCCTGGCGCACACCGCATTCAAGCGGGTGTCTTTGGGACTGCTGCTTCCCTAGCACCACCCTTTGTCCCCGATCCTGGAGAAAAGAGGCAAGCCATTAAAGGGCAAGCCCCTGTATCCTCACGTCGGCACTACTCACTGCTTAAAGGCATACAGAGCAATCATTAGTGAGGACTTAAAATTAATGCTGGTGAGAGGCATGCTAGTCCTTAATCTATTCGATTGAATGAAATTACTTTTCATCCCATGCAAATAAAGCAATTCTTTTTTCTGCAAAATAGCCTCAGAACTGCACTTGAACCAACAGTTTCTTTTTTTAAAATTTAAGTCTGCATCATTAAGATATGGTACCAACACTCCAAATCTGGGCTGATTTCACCTTAAGGGTTTTTTTTGTGGTGGGCATGTAGCTGGGGTGATTGTTGCTCAATTCACGCAAGATTCTACATGAGACAAGGTAATCCGGTTTTTCATCCTCATTTGCTGTCATCTCCCTTTCACACTGTTATGCTGCTGTCATGATTCTCCTCCTTCTGTGATGTCTCTGAAGAAGTCAAACCAGACTGGAACTTGCCTAGCTTTACCTCCTGTCCTATCCCAAAGACAAAACTGACTACTATTTGCCCAGAGGATGGTAATTTCTAGTCTTCAGAAAGAGTACTTGTAATCTGAAAACGTAAATCATTCTATTCAGCAATTCAAAAATAACAAAATTTATTTAACTGTTTAATTGATGAATACCCAAGCTGTAGTCATAGGTAACTAGTTAAAAAGTGTTTCAGAGGTGAAGTGTAAATGAGCAGTAGAGAAAATATGTAATGCCTATAAATATTCCTAAATATTCCTTTAGTTATTCTCAATGCAACACTGTCAAGGTTACAAGAATTAAAAAACAAAACTTTATGTACAATAGAACTTTGATTTGACAGTGGATTGGATTCTGCAGATCTCTCTGCTGGCAGAAGTGCTTTCCTCCAGTGGAAGGCTCCTTCTGTCAGAGGAAAAAACATGCCTCCATTAATGGGACAGACCCACAGGATGCAACCCACACAGTGAATGTTATCATGTATGTTTTATTTCCATAAGTTGCTTTTGTATTACAAAGATAGTTTGTTGATTCTTATAAGCATACCTCTTGTGCCTTCTTTGCCAGTTCTCTCTGAATTTTCCTCTTCTCTATCATGTCTTGTTCAATTCTTCGTTGTCTTTCTTCTTCCATTCTTTTTCTTTCTTCCTCCTGCCTTTGCTTTTCCATTTCAGCAAACTTTCCTTTGACAGTTCCTATGAACAGTAAAAGGAACAACAATGAATTTAACCTTTGTCCCTCTGCTTATTTATTTGGCATTCCCATATTGTTTCTCTGCTGCAGTTGAGTAATAACAATGGTGAATTAAAACATAATAAAAAGATTAAAAGTAATTTCTAAATTCTTAAGATTCAGAATTGCAATTAAAAAACAAAGTCCCTAACAACAACATAGGAAGAGATTTTTAAAAATCCATCAGTACTTGGATTGATGATAGTTTACATGGCAAAAGTTTCACAGGGTAGCCATGTTGGTCTGCAGCAGAGCAGCTAGGTTAGAGTCCAGTAGCACCTTAGAGACCAGCTAGATTTTGTGGGGTGTGAGCTTTCAAGAGTCAAAGCTCTGTTCCAGTTTAAGTTGTGAAATTTAGCAGCATAGTAGAATGAAAAGAGTTTTAAGGCCCAATGCAGACCCACTGCTGAGAAAGTAGAACAGCATCATCAGCATAATGGAGAATAGGCACTGGATGGCCTGTCAGTTTAGGGCATGCAAGCCATCCACCGTAAGTTTCAGAGGGAAATTTTAAAGGCAAAGATTGGAAAATGGTAGGACCAGCACACATCCCTGGCACACTCATGTGGTAGCTACAAATGGGTTATTTAAACATCCCTGATGTTATATCACACCCTCACTTTGGATGGAACATAGAGCTGATTAATTAAACTTAAGAGCCTAGGTGGTATTGAGCCTCAAGTTTCCCTTATAGTAACCCATGCAAGACGGAATCCAATGCAGCATGCAGATTATAGTTTACCCTCCTTTTGAGAGGTATACTTTTCAGCCAGATGGGGAAGAACATGTGCATAGTGCAGGGTCAGATTCTCCTTCCTGAAGCCTATCTGTTCAGGACCTGAGATTGCAGAGTTCTCATCCAGATTTCCAGTCTTGGGAGTAAATGGGTAGCATATACTTTACACAAAACAGAGAGAAAGCTAACTGGGCAACAGTTATTGGGATCGTTACTATCCCCCCTTTTTATAAATATCTAGATTACGATAGTCTGCTTCCATTGATGAGTATGTTTCTGGATACACCAATATCTGTAAATTATTTTACAAGTACTGGGGCCCACCAGGCAGAATCAGTTTTAAACAGATCTGGGGAAATATAATCTGGCCCCATGGCTTTGCCAGCCTTTAAAAAGTTTAAATGTAGAATTATCTCATTCACGGATGCCAGCTTTCAATAGCACAAGTTATCATAACAATTTGGGTTGACAGAAGGGAGATTAACATAAAGTCATTGAATAATTTTAAATAAAGAGCATGAGAAGAGTCGGAGTTAGAGGACTTGAAAAGATTATAGGTATTCGATATCAAATGTTTTTAAGCATCTGCACGCTGTATCAAACCATCTCAGGTAAATGTGGTTGTCCTGGATTGGACCAGGGGCACAAAATAATTTCAGTGAAAGAAATGCATCAAATGGAAAATGAGTAGAAGCAATCACTAGGGTCAGGGGATGAAATTGTCTTATTCCACCTCTTTTGATTCCACCTCTTAGGCTTGAGTGTGGAAGCCGATATTGAAGATAGAAGCGGGAAAGAGGATGGTATAATCAGAGAAGTGCGGGAAGGAATACTAAGATAGATCAACAAATGCAAATAGCCACTTTAAAAAATCTTGCCAATTTGAAAATGATACCTGATCTTTAAAAAAGGATGAAGCAAGCATCAATATAGCCAAAAAGACTTGAGCCTCTAGGGAAGAGATAAGTAAAATTTCCCCCTAGAATTGAACTAGTGGTTACCATTAATTATTATGAAGCTAAAGTTAGCAGCAAATTTGATCAAATGGAAGTTTACAAAATATGTTATCTGATCCTTTGTGGATCTGTTTCTACTACTACTTCAGGGATGATACTACAAATGGGCTACAATAGCAGAGGTAGGTAGTAAGTGTCCAAATGCCACCACTTAGAATTAACCACATCCTCATCTATAGGACCCAATCGAGTAGTTAGATCACCAGTCAGAAAAAGGGACCTCTGAGAAAAAAGAAATGTAGACACAACGTTCTAAACGAGTCCAGGAAGAAAGAGTTTCTTTGTTAGAAGGCTGGGAAGGCAAATAAACATTGATCAAAATAAATTACAAAGAGTTTAACTGAATCAGGACTGAGATAGCTATTGTGGGGAAGACAGATAAGTAAAGTACATTGTATCTTCAAATCACTGGAGATAAGACAAGCAAGGCCTGTCCTGGGCCTCTTTGTTTAAGCACTCGAATTAGAGAAAGAGGGAAGTCAGGAAATTCAATGGATTCAAATTTATACCTGGAGAAAGATAATATCACAGAGTCACAGATTCTGGGCCAGTTCCTAATTAGAGGATTTTCTAGCCCATCCTACAATGTTCCACAACGTAATTGTTATGGTTTTCCTTGAACTCCGCAAATGTCAGTGGTCCAACACTTCTATAGTATTGGTTTTATTTTAGAGATGTCAGCCTCTAGGTGGGGCCTGGGAATCTCATAGAATTACAGCTTATCTCTAGAACACAGAGCTCAATTTCCCTGGAGAAAATGTACGCTTTGGAGGGTGGCCTCTGAGGTCCCTGTCCTTCACAGGCCAAATTTCCAGGATTTCCCCATCTTGGGTCTGGCAACCCTACCCACCATCCCCCACTGGTGGCTGGGTGGGACCTGGCAACCCTATTTTATTTCCTAGAGCACAAATATTAGAGCACCTAACATGAGGACTCAGAGAGACAGCTGGGGGGTTATTGGAGATTTCCATATGGCCCTGGCCAAGATGGGTATTCCCTAAAAGCCTCATAGCCTGCCAGTATAAGTCTGTTGAAGTTGAGAGATTTAAAGCTGGAAAGTTAAATATCAAGAGAACACACCTAAAGTCCTGAGGGCTAGGTGAAATAAGTCTTGACCAGAGGTCAATTGTATGATATTGTTTATTCAAAGAAAAGCCAAATCATTTTTGACAGCCCAGCAGTTATCCCACCTTGGAAGGCAAAACAATGGCAATTAAACTTTTTTTTGAAATCTGGGGCAATATATATTTCCTTTTCTCCATCCAGATTCATCCACTGTTTGTGCTGATATGCACAATTTACTACAAATGGGGTAGATTAACAGCAGGACCAATTTCACACAAGAGCTGTGCTGCCATCACGCCTCTCTTTGCTCCATTTCTATTGGTCGATTTCCCACTCGAAGCCACGTGACCGCATTTTGACTCACAGCTTTGCCCGATTTCCCCCACGGTTTCGTGATCCTGTTTTTTGAGGATCACGAAACCGGGGCAAAATTAGGTGAAGCCGCAGGTCAAAATGCGGCTGTGCGGCTTCGAGTGGGAAATTGACCAATAGAAATGGAGCAAAGGGAGGCGTGATGGCGGCGCAGCTCTTGTGTGAAATCGGTTCAGAGGTTCTGCTAGCCAGTTTGGTTTTTTTAATCATAAATCTTGTGCAAAGCTTCAGTGCTTAAGAGAGTTCAGCTAGTACAGTCTTCCTCAACAACCATGTTTTAACTAGTTGTCAAAATGCCAGAAATGAAATGTCAAGGCATGCCTCCAGCAGAAGCATATTCCTTAACATGAGCACTACCATAGAGAAGGCATGACTCCATGGCTTGGAAGTTCTTACTTCTTTAAGAAGCAGATGGGAACAATACCATCCCTGAAGATCTAAGGGAGGAACATATGGAACAAAGTGTCCCTAATTGGTCTGTGGCTTTAAATTATGAAGGGCTTTTATCACTGGCACTTTGAACTGGGCCTGCATGCCATGAGGCAGATAGCCCATGCAGTGAGGCCAGAACAGGATAAATATGTTCCCTGCTTTTCTCCTCTCTTAAGCAATGAGCCACAGCATTCTGCTGTAGCTACAGCTTCCTAATAGTCTTCCAAGGTTATCTCAGGTAGACTGCACTACAGAAAATACCTGAAGCTCCCAAAGCATGGATGTCTGTGGCCGAATCTCTGAAAACACAGACTTTTTCTCTTTTTTCTTACCTGACAGTTTTGGAACATAAGCTTTCTCCACCTTAGAAGACTGTGTTTCTTCATCATCATCAGAAGCAAGTAGTTCTTTCATCTAAATAATAGAGCAGAGATATTAATGTGAGTGACACTAGTAATTTGAAAGCAAAGTTCTATGGAGATTTTATACAATGTTAGAAAATGTTTCATATCAGAATGTCAAAGTATACATATTTGTACTGCACAGTAAAAATTTGTAAGTTATTTTAAAAACTTAAAAGGTAAAAAAATAGAAAAAAATATTTGCAAAGGAAATGACCTCCTGTTTTCGCCTGTTCCATTCTCTCTCTCTAACATATTGTTCTTTTCTTCTTTGCTTTTCATCTCTAGATCGTCTTTGATTTCTTTCTTCCCTTGCTTTCTGCATGGCTTCAAATTTATCCTTTACATCACCTTTTCGAAGTTTGGGCACATAGGACTTTGGGACAGGTTTAGACGAAGAAAGGATAATCTTTGTGAAGATAGTAGATGAGGCAAAGAATAAGATGATAAAAACATGATAGAAGCAGATGAAGCAAATTAGTAAGACAGACATGAAAGATATTGAATCAGACAGTAGAAATAGTCAAGTTGTTTACTATCCTAAGTTATATTATGCTATGGAGATTTAAAATATTTTTTTCATAATGAAGAGAAAATGTCTTAGGTTGATTCTGAGAAGATTCCTGTACCTGTAGGAGTTGGACAGAAGCTGAATTTTGCTAAATGAAGTATTCCCATGGCATTCCCCAGTGAAGTACGAGAAAAGTATGAGAAAAGCTGTGTCTGGCACACATTTCCCTTTGCAGAGGGCACGAACTCTCTCAAGAACAAGATCTGGCAACTCTAATCTTGTTTCTACTGACTCTAATCTTGGATCTCCCAGTAACTTCGATGTATAACTTGAAAAATAGGCTCTGTTTAAATTTTAACAATAGCTCCACCGCTAGTAGAGCCAAAGACTCTGGCCACTGCAGATTCCAGCTGCTTATATATCCCACTCATTTTAGTTGTACTGAAACCATGGCTGATTTGAGAATGTAGAAAAGAACAAAAGTCCAGTAGCACCTTAAAGACTTACAAAATTTGTGGCAGGGTATGAGCTTTCGTGAGTCATTGCTTACTTCTTCAGATACAGCTAGAATGTGAGTATATCTGACCTATATATTGGAAAGTGGAGTGATTTCAGATGCTGAATAACATTAGCAGGCAAAGGACAATAAGAGGTGAATGAAAAAAGCAGGTGTGAATGGATTAGATTTGACATGCAGAGAGGTACTAGGTGCGGAGAAATCAGCATTGGTAATGAGACAGGAAACCTAGATCTTTATTAAGTCCAGATGGATGCATTCTCTTGAGCTTCATTGTCAGTTGCAATTTAGCAATCTGTCTAACCTCCCTTTGAAATTCCTTTGTAAGAGAACTGCTACTCTTAGGTCAGCAACTGAATGTCCTGGAAGGTTAAAATGTTCCCCCGCTAGTTTTTGAATGTTGTGGTTTCTAATTTCAGACTTATGTCCATCAATTCTTTGTCTAAGAGACTGACCTGTTTGTCCAATGTAGAGGGTAGAAGGGCATTGCTGACACAGGATGGTATAAATCACATTATAAATCACATAGATGGACTCACATTCTAGCTATATTTGAAGAAATGAGCAGTGACTCACGAAAGCTCATACCTTGCCCCAAATCTTGTAAGTCTTTAAGATGCTACTGGACTCTTACTCTTTTCTACATTCTCAAATTCTCAAAGAAATACTGCTACAGATAGACTAACGTGGCTACCCATCTTGATCTAATTTGAGAATATGACTGTTGCATTTAATTTTTTTAAATGTATATTCTTCAGTCATTGTTTTAGTATTAAATACATGTCAGCGTATAAACACATACAAAACTGCTTCCGGTTCTAGAAGTCTAGATAAGTGATATGTTACAAGCATAGGACATATGGGGAGAGAGGGCTTAAGTCTTCCCGTCCATAACATTTTTCTAACTGAAACAGCCCTAGAAACCCTAACAGGGCAAATAGCAGCTTCCTGAGACCATTTCAAGTTGGAAAAATGGCATGGGAGGGTATGCTAAGGCCCCAAACTCCACTTCACCCAAAGAGTGATTAACATATGGAATTCACTGCCATAGGAGGTGGTGGCAGCTACAAGCATGGACAGTTTCAAGAGGGAATTAGATAAACATATGGAGCAGAAGTCCATCAGTGGCCATTAGCCACAGGGTATAGATGGGAATTCTCAGTCTGGGGCAGGTGATGCACTCTATTCTTGGTGCTGGAGGGGGCAGCAGTGGAAGGGCTTCTAGTGTCCTGGCCCCACTGCTGGCCCTCCTGATGGCATGTGGTATTTTTGGCCGCTGTGTGACAGAGTGTTGGACTAGATGGGCCATTGGCCTGATTCAACATTGGCTTCTCTTATGTTCTTAAATCAGGCCTCCATGTGCCTGGAAATTGAATTCTGAGCACAGAACTTGCAATAAGCATCTGATCAAAAGTCCTTGTAGTGAACTTGAGAAGACGCAAAAAGAATATGGGATTGGATCCACACTATATTTTCCACTAACAGAAGAGGAAATACAATTTCTGCCAGTTCCCCCTTGCTGGTTCAGAAGGCCAATTTGCACTCAATGCTATTCCTGGTGGTTTTATGTCCCTCAGGAACAGCGTATCAGAGAGATCAATCTGATGCAGAGGGAGGGGGAAAGCAGGGAATTTCTGTCGACCTTGTCTTAGTGAAAATTTTAGCCTGGATCCAACCCATAGTGAAGTTCAGGAACTCTGCTGAACTCTTGGCGCTTCCTTGCCCAAAATGGCTTCCCCATTTATTCAATTACACAGGAGCCAATCTGTGTCTGCTTTGCTTTAAACTTCTGAATTCCCATTAATTTCTTGATGGAAATAACTAAACATAATTATATGCTGAAGTTTATGTCTTCATGCCAAATGTCCTTCCTCTCTAGGAAAGCCCACTTGGCATTTTGAGTATCACGGCTCCGTGGCTTATGCTGTTATTTCTTTCATGTCAATTTATTAAAGCCAGAAATCCTCATACATACCTCTGCCTTCTGTGCAATGTCATTCATAGCTACTTTCTGGGATCCAGCACCAGATGTGTAGAAAATGTACGTTTTCAGGCTTTACCTTGTAGAAAAAAAGGAGTTATTACTGCCATGTGAGTAATATGTTTTAGTCAATCCTTTACTTTAGTAATCTAGGGAAACACAATACACGCCTAGTTGTGTCACAGGTGGGGCAGAATCATGGCCTACTACATATGAAGGCAGGAATTAGGCAGTCCTTTTGGTGTACTTTCTAATATTCAATGTGAACTTCCAGCATTTAATTGCTATTTAATTAAAAAATCTCCATTTAATTAAAAAAAACACAGACCATCTATACCAACATTAGCACACTGATGAATGAATTAAAGCATAAGAAGACAGACTTTCCAAAATCTAAAGATAATAAAGTAAGTCTAAAAAGGGTGTAATTTCTTAATCTGCAGAAAACTGTTTTGTGAATCTGCTAGGAATAATAAGGCAACACAAGTGAAAAATAAATTTGCTTTGTCCAGCTGAATTGTACCAAGTACCAAATGTGCTTCGCTACTTTCATGTCTCAGACCTGTAAATACTTCTTGTAAGGAGACCCATCAACATTAAAACATTTCAGGTTCCTCTTACATTGCGTAGGCTCAACATACACATATGTGGGAATTTCGCAAATATGAATACTATAAATATGGAGTGAAGAAATCGTTAAGCAGATAACACTTCACATAACAAGTCAAAGGTATACTGAAATAGCTTCCCAGAACAACAAAACTTACTACAAGGTTTTTGCACTCACAGTCTATGGCAGGTCAATCTACATCGTATGTTGCCTCTCTGCTGCCCACATGATGCTTTTAGTGGATGCTGAAAAATGTGATGTGGGAATACAACTAACTTATACAGGTATCTCATGCAGGTACATTTCCTAGAGAGCTAGGATTGGCTGCAGTTCCCTGCGACATATTCAGCAATCCATATTTTGTTCCTATACTGGAACATTTAATATAGCCAGTGAAATCACAATGCAATGGATAGAAGATAGTCCTCTCATCCACTTCAGCCTGAACCTAAAGAGTAGTATGGACTGGTTGGTTTGGATTAAAGACTTTAGCTCAAATTGATTGTGTGTCTCTAAGCTAGTCAGACTTTTTCCATGTAGGTTTCTTGCCCTGGATTCGATGCATTCACACATCTCCCAGGTTCTCCCTAGCTTCTCTCTATGTAAGTCTCTAGGATATCTCTGCTGTGAAATAGGCTACAGATGCATTTTAAAAAAAATGAAAGATGGGAATTCTGAGATATATAGATTGCTATACCAGTATAATGATATTCAATTGTTGATTTAAAAAAAAACACCCTAGAGAAGCCCTGGGGACAAGGTAGGAGGAAAATGACCCTGCTAGGGAACAGAGCAGGGAAATTTGGCATATGGAAGCCCCTGTATTGGAAGGCACAGCAGCAACAAGAAAACCATACAAGCCTTTCCCTGTATGGAAAACACCATAGATTTGATCTCAGTTACCCATCTGAGGTGTGGGAAGAAAAGCACAATCAAGACCATAAAGTGCTTATCTATAAGCAACACTCTACATGGGGCTGCCCTTGAAGATGGTTCAGAAGCTGCAGCTGGTACAGAATGCGGCAGCTAGCTTAATAACTGTGACATGGAGGTCCAAACACTTAAGACCAGTTCTGGCTGGCCTGCATTGGCTGCCTGTATGCGTCCAATTCCAATTCAAGGTGCTGGTCTTAACCTATAAAGCCTCACATGGCTTGGGACCACAACATCTGTAAGAGCACCTCCCCCAACCCCAATCTACCCAGACACTACACTCAACCTCTGGGGCCTTCCTCTGGATGCCAACCCCTTGAGATGCTTGGAGGGTGACAACTACGAGGAAGACCTTTTTGGTGGTGCCTCCCATCTTTTTGGTGGTGCCCTGGCCCCACTGGTGGACCTCCAGATGGCACCTGGTATTTTTGGCCACTGTGTGACAGAGTGTTGGACTGGATGGGCCATTAGCCTGATCCAACATTGGCTTCTCTTATGTTCTTATGTCTTTGGAACAACCTCCCTGCTGCCATCTTTTCAGTGCCAGGTTAAGACGGCCCTCTTTGCAGAGGCCTTTAAAGACCTCCCTGGTTATACAGGGGCCTGATACAATTAGACAGGTACTTTTATTTCAAACTGGGTTAGGTATTTTTGGGTTTGGTCTACTGTTTTTAATGTTTACTGTTTTTCATGTTACCTTAAATTAATTTTTAATTCCTACTGTTTTATCTATTGTATTGTTTTGTTATTATATTTGTTGTAAAATGCCCAGAGACCTTTGGCTACAGCCAGTATAGAAATGATGATGATGATGACAACAACAACAACTGAGATAGTTGAATAGCTCTTAAAGTCTTTGAATTCCCATACCCATGTAATGTTACTATTCTTATTTTGGCAAGTGCATACATATATTTAAATTTGGGATTTGTAGTCATTAGATACGTGGACTGCCCCCCTGAGCCCTGTTCTTTGGGGGAGGGTGGTTTAAAATTGAATTTAATAAATAAATAAATTTCAAAAGGTGTTTGACAAGGTACCTCACCAAAAACTCCAGAGTAAACTTAGTAGTCATAGGAATAACAGGATGAGCCCACTTATTGGTTAAAAATTGGTAAAATGACAGGAAGCAAAGGGTATGAATAAATTGACAGTTCTCATAATGGAAGGAAGTAAGCAGTGGGGAAGTAACCAGTGCAATACCACAAGAATCAGCTTTAGGTCATGTTGCCAGCTCTGGGTTGAGAAACACCTTGAGATTTTGGGGGTGGAGCCTGAGGAGGGTAGGGTGAGGAGAGGAGAGATGCCAACTGGGTATAATGACACAGAGTCCACCTTCCAAAGTAGCCATTTTCTCCTGGGGAACTGATCGGTGTCACCTGGAGATCAGTTGTAATCCCAGGAGATCTCCAGCCTGGAGATTTATCAAACAAATACTGATAAAAATGACAGTGACATTTAATAAATCTATGAACATCAAATTATATTACAAATGAAACTTTACAATATTGCTAAGGAAATTCTAACGTTCTCAAGGAAAAGTCCATCATCCTCAATGAGCACCTGGTTATAAACTCATTTCACCAATCTTCCTCAGAAGTAATCTTGTTATATTGAAAGGTGTCATCCTCTTTACATTTGAATTTGAAGAAAGTAAAAAAGAAGTTAAGCTGTATCAAGAGGCTTGAGAATGTTGGAATTTCCTTGAGAATGTTAGAATTTCCTTAGTAATATTGTAAAGTTTCATTTGTAATATAATTTGATGTTCATAGATTTATTAAATGTCACTGTCATTTTTATCACAATGTTTGTTTGTTTGATATATTTCCTTGTAAGTGTGATCCTTTTTTGGTTTACCACCTGGAGATTGGCAACTGTAGTATTTAATTTGTTCATAAATGATCTAGAACTGGGGCGTGAGCGGTGCAGTGGCTAAGTCTGTAGATGACAAAAAATTACAGAATAATGAAAATCAAGGCCAAAAGTGAACAGCTCCAGGAGGATCTCCACAAATTGCGTGAGTGAGCGACAATGTGACAAATGATGTTACCAACTTCAAGTATATGCTAATGGGGTCTGAATTTGCAGAAACTGAGAAGGAAAGAGACCTAGGGGTTGTAGCAGACTGCTTAATGAAAATGTCAACCCAATATGTTGCAGCGATGAAAAAAGCAAACTTTATACTGGGGGTTAATAGGAAAGGGACTGAAAATAAAACAGCCAGTATTATAATTACCCTGTATAGATCTATGGTGTGGCCTCTTTGGTATACAGTGTACAGTTCTGATCACCTTATCTCAAAAAGGACATCACAGAGTTGTAAAAGTACAGAAGAGGGCAACCAAGGTGATTAAGGGGTTAGAGCACCTCTGAAAGGCTGAAGAGTCTGGAACTTTACAGTTTAGAAAAGAGACAACTAAGAGGAGGACATGATAGAGGCTTATAAAATTATGTATGGGGTAGAAAGAGTTGACAAAGGGAACTTTTTTTTGTCAGTGGGCAGAAGATTCAGGACGGACAAAAGGAAATGCTTCTTTATGCAGAGAGTGATTAAAATGTGGAATTTGCTGCTGGAAAATTCAGCAATGGCCCCAGGCAGAGACAGCTTTAAAAAGGGATTAGATAGATTCATGGAAGACAGGTCTATCAGGTGCTTCTAGCCATGGCAACTAGATGAAACCTCCATGTTCAGAAGCAGTAAACCTCTGAATACCAGTGACTGGAAACAACATCAGTGGAAGGCCTCAGCCTCTATGCTCTGTTGTTGGTCCTCCAGAGTAACTGGTTGGCCACTGAGTGAGACATGTTCTGGATTAGATGAATCACTGCATGATCCAGCAGTGCTCTTCTTATATTCTTATGAATGTATAATAAGAACTCAAACATTATGTTACATAATGAAGTACAAAGGTTTTTTTGCCATATATAACAGCACTCCTGGCTGTACCTCCAGGTAGCACTATTGTTCTTTCACCAAGAATCAGTACCCTTTATACTAAACCTATTTTAATCCTACAGGATTCTCATCACCCAAAGTCCTTACAAAAATGGTATAACAGACATCAAGGCTGAGCTTCTTGACACTGGCCAGCATATTCAGACTTTACAAAGGGACATTCTCCCACCACCCCAGACCTTTATTGGCATAAAAGATGCTGATAAATTACAATCAAGAATAAATGCAAAGGTCTGATAGATTATAAGAACAGAGACATAAAACAGTTGATTAAGATAGTGACTGATAATACAGATCAAGTGTGTATTTAAATCAGTAAAACATTGAAGAGGACAACCATCCCAGATAGAAGGAGTGTACCATTTTTCGGGAGTTACATTCAGTAAGGCCAAAATCCTGTTAATCTCAAACCATTAGACATTCAGATTCACCTGAATATATGCCACTCTTCACCACAATAGTTCCAACTTGGCAGCTCTGAATGTTCTGACTACAAATCTCTTTGGGATGCTTGGAAATTATTTAAAACTGCAATCCTGGAAGCTCAGGTAAAATTTATACTGCAGGTTAGGAGTGTTACAAATAGATATTAAAAAGTACTGCATGGTTAACAAACAAATAGAAGCAGTAAAAGGTAAGAAAGATTCCTTTAAGTGGTGGAAGACTTGTCTGAGTGAGGTAAATAAAAGGGAGCCCAGGCTTTGGCAAATAAAATGCAGGCTGGTGATCAGACAGGCAAAAAGGGACTATGAGGAACATATTGCAAAAAATATAAAGATCAACAATACTTTTTTTTAAAATATATTAGTAGCAGAAAACCAGCCAGGGAGGCAGTGGGGCCACTGGATGACCAAGAGGCGAAAGGATTACTGAAGGATGATAGGGAAATGGCAGAGGAGCTGAATGCTTTTTTTGCCTCTGTCTTCACTGTGGAAGATGTGAGGTGTTTGCTCACTCCATAACTGCTGATTTTAGGACAGATGTTGAAAGACTTGAGTTGGACTGAGGTGACGAGAGAGGAGGTCCTATGACTGACTGACAAATTAAAAACTGACAGATCACCAAGCCCAGATGGCATATATCCAAGAATTCTGAAAGACTTCAAATGTGAATTTGTGGCTCTCCTGACAAAAATATGCAATCTATCACTAAAATATGCCTCCATTTCCTGAAAACTGGAAGGTAGCCAATGTAACCCCCATTTTCAAAAAGGTTCCAGAGGAGATCTGGGAAATTACAGGCCTGTCAGTCTAACGTTGATACAAGGTAAATTGAAGGTTTGAGTTACATTATTATTTTCATTTGTAATCCCCAGTTCATAATCCAAATGGGGAGGAACCCAAACCATGCTGTGTAGTATGAGCCCCCTCCACCATACAGATAACCTTCAGTTCCTACTCTGTGCACTATAGTCACACAGAGGCCAAGTTCCAGTAATTTTATCCTGCTTTTTTGGGGGGAGGGGGAATCAAGCAAACAAGGCCTTTGCATATATGTAGAAGACCCAACTCACACTTAAAACTACATATGAAATAGCAGAGCTGAGTTTACATCGTTTATCTATCATGTAGTTTTAGTGCACCACCTCCCTCCCCTAGCTGAATATATGAATTGGAATGGTGACTTGTCTAAGCCATACAATCAGTTTCACAGGTTCTCTGAAGGAAGAAGCATATAAATTTTGTAAATAACGTAAATTATAGTACCAACAGGGATCAGCCCTGAAACCTAATTATAAAGAAGAGCGACCCCGAGCATGTGCAGAATGCTTGCCCCTTATTTGATACATCTTTCAGGTGAGAGAGACAATGATTTCCTGACAGTTAGAAACATTTATGTTGTCACAAGGTGAAGTGATCAAGCCACCAGCTTTAAATTTTCGGTGGTGGGAATTAATGGTACGGGGATAATGACTCTGCAAGTCAACATAAAACATACAAATATTAATATAAGTAATTTCTAATATGTTTAAGTGAAAGTTTTAGTTAAGTACTGATGTGTCACCCGATATTTCTGCATTCATTAGCCAGAACATTGGAAGCAGCTTTATCTGATATACATAACTGAGGTAATGAGTTGGCACTTTCCAGCTCTCCCATTGGCTGTGCTGTGTGTTCCATCAGCCATTGGCCCATCAACCGCCAATCAAGAGTACTCATGTGCCATTGGCTGAGTGCTGGGTCCACTCCTCTTCCCTGTCCACTGTCACCTCACCACTATTTCCTGTCAGAATAAACTACAAAACAGCTGTCTCTCCCGACAAAGACACTTCTCCTGCTTGGCTCCTGTGGGACTAACTTTTCCCTCAATGGCTGTTGCTAGGCAAACAAGCTTGGTCCTGTCAGTATAAAGGTAAAGGAAGGCCCTTTCCAGGCCCTTGTGGGGAACTCACTGGGGCCAGTCCTGAGTAGGGCTGCCAGCTCCAGGTTGGGAAATTCCTGGATATTTTGTTGAGTCTATGGAAGCTAGGGTTTGGGGACAAGAGAGACCTCAACTGAATAGAATGTCATAGAGCCCATCCTCCAAAGAAGTTCTTTTCGGGGGGGGAGATATGTTGTCTGGAGTTCAGTTGTGATACCTGGCAATCTTCAGGCTCCATCTGGAGGTTAGCTTCCCTAGGCGTAGCAGTTAGCACTTCAAAACAGGGTCTGCCAGACCCAGGTTCTTGCTGTGGAAGTTGAGTGGGTGATTTCGGACCACTCAGACGTTCAGCCCAACCTACCTCACAAGGTTGTAGTGCAGATCAAAAGGGGGACAGGAAAATGATGTAAGCTGCTTTGGTCTCCACTGTGGAGAAAGAGTATACGTTTCCTCCTGGGAAACCATTGCTGCCAATCTCCAAGTGAGGGCTGGAGACCACTCAGAAATAAAACTGCTTTCCAGATGGCAGAGATCAGTTCCCCTGGGGAAAATGGCTGCTTTGCAGGGTGGACTTTGTCATTATACCCCGCTGAGGTCACTTCTCTCCTCCTTGGGTCCCCACCACAGAGAAAGACTACTTTTCCTAGGTAAGAACATAAGAGAAGCCAATGTTGGATCAGGCCAATGGCCCATCCAGTCCAACACTTTGTCACACAGTGGCCAAAAATACCAGGTGCCATCAGGAGGTCCACCAGTGGGGCCGGGACACTAGAAACCCTCTGACTGTTGCCCCCCACAAGAACCAAGTATACAGTGTATCACTTGCCCCAGACTGAGAGTTCCTATCTATACCTTGTGACTAATAGCCACTGAAGGACCTTTCCTCCATATGTTTATCCAATCCACTCTTGAAGCTGTCCATGCTTGTAGCCATCACCACCTCTTGTGGCAGTGAATTCCATGTGTTAGTCACTCTTTGGGTGAAGAAGTACTTCCATTTATCTGTTCTAACCCGACTGTTCGGCAATTTCATTGAGGTAGAGACTGCAGGTGGTGGTGGGAAGATGGAAAGCTGAAATCAGAGGGGCAGATAAAGGTAGGTTGATGGTTGGCTGGAAAGGATAGTGTTGCCAACTCCAGGTTGGGAAATTCCTGGAGACTTGAGGGGTGGAACCTGGAGAGGGTGGGGTTTGAGGGTGGGTGGGTTGTCAGACAGGCACAATACCACAGACTCCACCCTCCAAACCAGTCATTTCCTCCTGGGGAACCATTGTTGCCAATCTCCAGGGGAGGGCTGGAGATCATTACGAATTACAATTGTTCTTCAGATGGCAGAGATCAGTTCCCCTGGAGAAAACAGTAAGCTCTGTGTCCTTATACCTCGCTAGGTTACCACAGCAAATTGACGCTGAATGCCCAAGGCCAGGGCACCTGCCGAGAGCCTCTTTCTAGAGCTCATTGTATTTATTTCCACAACAGACCTTATTCTTAGTTTTCTATAAAGCACCTGGGCAGAATATTACCAGTATATTTTCCCCTGGGACTTTATACAGTAAAGAGCAATTAGTTTTTGTTCTAAATGATGCAAGATATCCCTAAGGAAACCTGCTTTTCACTGGCCCTTACATAATTACCCTAAATGTGACTGTGAATTATTTCTTTTTAAGAGTGGTTTTACTGCAGTTGGACAGTTCAATGTTGTTCTCAGTGCTCAAGCAGACAGCTGCTACTGCTAAAGTCTGGCAACAGTAAAATATGGGGGAACTCTCATTTTGTAAGCCAGGGTAGGGTTTGTAATCTCCAGATGGTAGCTGGAGATCTCCTGGGATTACAACTGGTTTCCAGGTGACAGAGATCAATCCACCTGGATAAAATGGCTGCTTTGGAAGGTGAACCCTATGGCACTGTACCCCATTGAAGTCCCTCCTTTCCCCAAACCCTACCCTTCTTGGGAACCACCCCAAAACCTCCAGGTATTTTCCAACCTAGAGCAGGCAACCCTGTCAGAGTGATAAAACTGCTTGCTGACTACTGCTATTCAGATATGTATGTGTGTCTCCATTCCCTCTGGCAGCACATATACTAAAATTGGAACGATACAGAGATTTAAAAACAGGTGTTGTAGGTAACATGTGGCTTGACCTTCACAGCCTGTCTTAAGGGATCAAAGGTTTCTCCTGCAAGAAGGTAAGGCAGCCAGAAGAAATGGACAGAAACACACACCCTTAACTGGGCTATCCCAGGTACTCCTTGTACTGCTAGCTATATTGTAGGGTTGTCAGGTCTTACCTGGCTGTTGGCAGGGGGGGCGGGATCCCTCTCTGTGTGGAACTTTTTGGCACACAAAGTGCATACGCCGCAATGACATCACCTGGAAGTGATATCATCATGCAGACACGTTGTGGGGGGGCACCCTAGCATTTGAGAAAAAACTATATGGTAATCATCAATGCTCCCTCTAAGGTGTCTTGTGAACAAAAAAATTCTAATTTGTGAGCTACTAGCATCAAAGTTGTGAGCAAGTGATTTGGCTACTGCATAAATTAGTTTGCTCTGGAGCCATCCTTCCTGAGCTAAGACAAAAATGTGTGAGCCAGAGACTAAAAAACTGTGAACTAGTTCACACTAACTCAGCTTAGAGGGAACACTGGTAACCATAGAGTTTTCTCAAACACTAGAGCGTCCCCTGCAGAACATACCCTGTGTGATGACATCACCCAGAGGCACATTGGCATGGATGGGGCTCTTTGGGGGCAGGGGTCCCCTCACTGGCTGCTGGGCAGCAGTGGATTGGGGCCCCAAAAGCAGGTAAACCCCCTACTATATTGTCACCAAAAAAGGCCCTGCTGCTAGCCCAGCTATATATACAAAACTATTCTTTCCCTCTTGGAAAAACTGTCAATCCTATACTATACCCTGGGTCTTGAAAATAAGAGCAGGGATATAGCAGGATTCCACCCATGCTATTTAATATTTATATGAAGTCATTGAAAGAGTTCATCAGGAGGTGTGAGATGTGATGTCACCAATATGTGGAAGATATCCAGCTCTGCCTTTATTTTCCACCTAATTCCGAGGATGCTGTTGATTTTCTGAACTGGTGTTCAGAGACAGTAATGAGCTAGATGAGGGTGAACAAGCTGAAATTTAATCCTGAAAAGACAGAGGTTCTCTGGATTAGTAGAAAGGCAGACCAGGAATGTTAGATTTCTGGTGTCTTGAATGGGGTTATACTCCATTGAAAAGTCAGGTTCACAGCTTGGGAGTGCTGCTCAACACAGCAGTTACCTTAAAAAACAGGTGGCTGCTATGGCTCAGAGTGCATTTGCCCAGCTCTGGTTGTTGTATCAACTGCATCCATTCTTGGGTCAATCTGATTTAGCCACAGTGATCCATGTCTTAGTTATGTCTAGACTGGACTACTGCAATGCACTGTACCTGGGGCTACCTTTGAAGAGTGTTCAGAGATGCAGTTAGTGCTGAATGCTATGGCTAGACTGCAGGTTGGAGCCAGCTACTGGGAGCATATGTCCCCAATATTACAGGAATTATACTGGCTACTGATCCACTTTCGAGCACAACTCAACGTGTTGATTTTGTCATTTAAAGTACTGCCTGGTTTGGGACCAGGTATCTAAAGAACTGTCTTCTCCCACACATTCCTGCCTGGGAATTAAGATCATTGGTAGATGCTCTCCTGACTGTCCCACCAATTAAAGATGTTCATTTGGTGGGTACATGACAGAAGGCCTTTTCAGTGGCAGCCCCATGATTATGGAACAGCCTCCCCAGAAAGATTTGTCTGGTCCTCTCAATTTCATTCTTTAGAAGGCAGCTGAAGATGGTTCATTTTAGGACTGCATTTTGATTGATTTAGCTTTTGGTATAGTGGGAGAACCAGGTTTGATTCCCCACTCCTCCACTCGCAGCTGCTGGATGAACTTGGACAGGCCATAGTTCTGTCAAAGGTGTTCTTGAACAGAGCAGTTTCTGTCAGAGCTCACTCAGCCCCACCGACCTCACAGGGTGTCTGTTGTGGGGAGAGGAAGGGAAAGGGGTTTGTAAACAACTCTGAGACTACAAGTGAAGGGTGGGGTATAAATCCAATCTATTATTATTATTATTATTGGAAGTCCTAATGGAGTTTGTGAACGGACTTTTATGGGTTGTTGTTTTTATTGTGTTTTTATAATGTTTTATTTTTGTTGTAAGCCATCTTGAATTTCACCAGGAAGAAAGGCAGCTAATAAATGTTTTAAATAAATAAAATAAATAACCAACAGCCTTCTACAAAACATGTATCATCTTAGCTCAGTTAAGTATTGTCATACATTTTTAGCAGGATTGTACTAACACTGAACAGAAATTTTAATTACATTCAAGCACTACTTGTATCAGTCTTCCCATCCTGTCCTTATATATATTTGAATTTTAGTTCCACCACATTCTATGCTTGCCATAATTGATTCGGCTCAAGAACTGGCAGTCAGAAGACACTGGCCAGGGCTGACTGGCTGCTTCGCAAAGTAACGCCCACGTCAGCCCTCATCAGTGTTTTCAGCTCAGTTTGCTCCAGTCCTCCGACAGGAGAGGACCATCTGGAGTGTGAGCGCAGGGACAGGCCCTCAACGCTGAAGAAAGTGAGAGAAGCCCTTTTCTGCCCCCCCCCACACCATCTCCTGGGCCTCCTATGAGGGGACTAGGCCCAGAGAAGGCCTTTTCCATCCCCCACACGCCATCCCCTGGGCCTTCTATGGGGCACTAGGCCCAGAGAAGGCCTTTTCTGTCCCCCACACGCCATCCCCTGGGCCTTCTATGAGGGGACTAGGCCCAGAGAAGGTCTTTTCCGCCCCCCACACCCCATCCCCTGGGACTTCTATGGGGCAATAGGCCCAGAGAAGCCCTTTTCCATCCCCCACACGCCATCCCCTGGGCCTTCTATGGGGCACTAGGCCCAGAGAAGGCCTTTTCCGTCCCCCACACGCCATCCCCTGGGCCTTCTATGGGGCACTAGGCCCAGAGAAGGCCTTTTCTGTCCCCCACACGCCATCCCCTGGGCCTTCTATGAGAGGATTAGGCCCAGAGAAGGCCTTTTCCGCCCCCACACCCCATCCCCTGGGCCTTCTATGGGGCAATAGGCCCAGAGAAGCCCTTTTCCATCCCCCACACACCATCCCCTGGGCCTTCTATGGGGCACTAGGCCCAGAGAAGGCCTTTTCCGCCCCCGCACGCCATCCCCTGGGCCTTCTATGGGGGCACTAGGCCCAGAGAAGGCATTTTCCGCCCCCACACGCCATCCCCTGGGCCTTCTATGGGGCACTAGGCCCAGAGAAGGCCTTTTCTGTCCCCCACACATCATCCTATGGGCCTTCTATGGGGGCAGTAGGCCCAGAGAAGCCCTTTTCCACCATACACTGCCTACTGCCCCCATAGAAGGCCAAGGGGATGCTGTATGGGGGACAGAAAAGGCCTTCTCTGGGCCCAGAGAAGCCCTTTTCTGCCCCTCTTCCTTTCCTTTCCCCCTTTTTCTTTCTTCCTCTCTCCTTTCTTTCACTCTTCCCCCTATTCCTTCCTTCCTTCCTTCCTTCCTTCCTTTCTCCAACCCTCTCTCCCTTCCACCTCCCTCCCTTCCTTTCTAGGGCCCATCTTCCACCACAACGGGCTTTGCTCCCTAGTCTAATATATGACACATTTCAGGTACCACATTCTCTATTCAAAAACTGATAAGAAACAAGGAGTCAGAGCTCAGTAATAACCACATATGAGCTATTGATTATAAGCATACCAGTATTCAGATATAGCATTTGTTCCATATCTGGACTGCCTTCAAAGGGATTAACATCTGTTTGTTCATTTTTATTATATAAGATTTTGAAAATGTATCCACCATATCTTTATTCTTTCATAGTTCGGCAGATGCCTATTTTCAGTATGGGTCACTGAATTTTCATACATTTTGTTGGGATAACTAATGCTGTTTTCTTAGTCTGGGGTGTGTGTTTTTTGTATTTTTGCATTTGTGTGTGCTTGTGTGTGTGCACAAGTCCATGCCTGGAAGTCATGGAGACCTCTGGTGACTCCTATTGGGGCAGGGGATGTTTAGAGAAGTGGCTTGAAGGCCTGCCTCTGCCCCCCGGCCCTGGTATTCTTTGGAGGTCTCCCATCCAAATATGTTCCAGAGTCGGCCCCACTTAGCTTCCCTGCTTAGCCCCCCCTTCCCCCGCCAGGGAGGAGATGGGACCTGGCAACCCTTAGCAGTGCAAGAAGCTATTGGTACATTACTGCAGCACAACAAGGAGCTCAGGGGTATACATTCAGATACAGCCAAGACCTGAAATTAATGGTTTGGGGTTTGCTCAGGGACTCTTGAAATGATGAAAAACACCCTACAATTCTGGCAATGAATGGTCAGGTAGACCCAGCCTCCACTCAATGCACTTTAAATTTGTAAAGGAAAAGATTGAACTGGCCCCAGTCTTACCATGTCAGCATAGTTTCTGCTGGAGGTTTCTCTCCCTGCTGGCATTGGAGGCAGCAGAGCCCATCCTCTCTGCTGAAAATGGCAGACAGACTGGGAAGCTCCTGGACTTCCACAAGGCAGCCATTTTCCCCTCACTACTAATCAGCAATTGAATAGCATTATATCAGTATAACAGTATAACAGGAGGCATACCAGATTCTCTGAATTCTCAGCTTTATTTTTTTAAGTAGGTCTCCAGCTCATTCCATTGCAGAGATACCTGTTTTACTTTATAGCTTTACAACGGAAATAGCTAGAGACTTGGTTTAAAAAAACCACAAAAGCTGGGAATTCAGAGAATCTGGCATACATATTGCTGTACCATTATCTCTCCTTATAATAATTATCTTTTGGTTTCATAAGATTCCATGCCCTCCCATTGGCTTTAAAATGCCCTCCCTCAGCCATTGGCCCACAGCCGTCACTCAAGAGTACTCATGTGCCATTGGCCAGGTGCTGGGTCTGCTCCTCTTCCCCACCCACTCCCCCTTCAGACAGATTTGCACGTCAGATTTACTGATAGACAGCTCTCTCTCTCCTGAGGAAGACAGTGCTCTTGACTCCTGTGAGGGACTGTCCCCTCAGTGGCTGTTGGTAGGCAGCCAAGCTTGGTTCTGTGAGTAAAAAAACAAAGGACTTTCAGCATAACCCCCTCCCCTGCCCATAACCCCCTCCCCAGTGACCACTTTCCTGTCAAAATAAATGGAAAAAGGCTCTTTCTCCTGTTTAGCTTCAGTATGGCTGGCTGCTAATGAGGTGGGCCAGTGACCATCAAACCATTTTCTTCAACTCCCTGCTGTGTGGCTGACTTTCCCCTAGGGTTGCTAATCTCCATGTGGGACCTGGAGATCTCCCACTGTTACAATTGACCTCCAGATGACAGAGATCAGTTCCCCGGGAGAAAATGGTTGCTTTGGAGGGTAGACTCTATGGCATTATACCCTACTGAGTCCTTCCACACACACCCCAAATGCTGCCCTCCACAGGATCCACCCCCCCAAATCTCCAGGTATTTCCCTAATCAGAGTTCGCACCTATGTCAGTAAAAGGCCCTTTCCACACCTATGTTGGCCTTTGGAAGAAAACTCAATGGGCCCAGTCCTGATCAGGTTGCCAACTCCAGGTGGGCAATTCCTGGAGATTTGAGGGATGGAGCCTGGAGAGGGTGAGGTTTGAAGAGGGGTGGCACCTCAGACAGGTACAATGCCATAGATTCCACCCTCCAATCCAGCCATTCCCTGATGGGGAACCATTGTTGCCAATCACTCAAAATTACAACTGCTCTTTAGGAGGGGGGGGGAGGAGATGGAAAACTAAAGGTAGGTTGATGGTTGGCTGGGAGGGAGATAGGGTTATCAACTCCAGGTTGGGAATTTCCTGGAGATTTGAGGGTGAGTGTTGAGGAGGGGTGGGACATCAGACAGGTACAATGCCATAGACTCCACCCTCCAAACCAGCCACTCCCTCCTGGGGAACCACTGTTACCAATCTTGGGGGTGGGCTGGAGATCACTCAAAATTACTACTGCTCTTCAGGTAGCAAAGATCAGTTCCTCTGGAGAAAATGGTGGACTCTGTCATTATACCCTGCTGAGATTGCCACAGCAAATTGTCATTGAGTGCCCAAAGCCGGGGCACTCTCCCAGACCCTCTTTCTAGAGCCCGTTGAATTTATTTCCACAACGGGCCTTATTCCTAGTACTAAAACTATTCAATTGCCAATTCTAGAAATCCCCCAGTGGTGGGGAAGGAAATGGCTGCTGTGACAGTCAAGTCTAGGAGCCCATCAGCCCATCCACCATTTTCTGGCTGCTGGGTAGGTTCTATTGCCTCCCATGCCAGTGGCAGGGGGATGCTTCCAGTGAAGAAGAAGAAGGCCTGAAGGAGTCTCAGAGTGGCTTAGAATCCCTTCCCTTCCTCTCCCCACAACAGATTCCCTGGAGGTAAGTGGGGCTGAGAGAGCTCTCTCTCTAACTGCCCTTGAGGTACCAGCTCTGAGAGAACTTGTGATTGACCCAAGGTCACACCAGCAGCTGCATGTGGAAGAGTGGGGAATCAAACCCAGTTCTCCCAGAGTCCATGCTTCTAACCACTACATCAAACTGGCTCTCTTTGGGGACAATGCAGGCACGGTAAGTTCAAGGCTGGCTTCTTCTTTTCCTCTCCTAGCTCTCGCTGCCTTGGACAGGGTGGGGAGATGACAAAAATAATGGTCCTAGATTTTCAGGATCCCCAAGATATTCAGACAAAATCCTGAACTGGTAATACTTCCAAAAAATCAGAATAACAAAAATAGAACCCTACCCAAAATCCAGATCTGAAATTATTTTGACATTTTTTGAACAGCACATCCCTAAAGGAGCTAAAATTCTGTTCTTTATACTACTGGCTCTGCAGTGACTTAAGGACCTGATCCAGTGCTGGTTTCTCCTGTTTGTTAACTCTCCACCATGGTCAGTTCAGATCTTAAGCTACAAAAGGAAGAGATTTCTTATCTGCACATGAATGCTGGTGTAACACCTGTAAATATAAAATGTTGAATCTAGACCAGGGGTGTCAAACATAAGGCCCAGGGGCCAGAACCGGCCCACCCAGGGCTCTTATGTGGCCTGTGAGCAACTAGTGCAAGGAAGGGAACAGGAAACTGCTTGGGGAGGGGAGTGTGTGAAGCCACTCCAATTGTGGCTTCTGCATGGTGGAACAACCTCATCTGCAGCAGACATGCATCATGGGAGCATCTGCCCAGTGCTGCACAACTGGCTCTCCAGTCCACCCATGTGGGTTTTCCTTTGCACCCCCCTCCAAGCCCATAGGGCGTTGCAGTGAGGATACACCAACTCGGAGCTTACAAACTGCTCTCCTTTATACAGTTTCTATCTCTGGTACCTGGCATTACATTTTATGGCACGCATGGCCCGGCCCGACAAAATGACATTTATGTCAGATCCAGCCTTCACAACAAATGAATTCGACATCTCTGATTTAGACAATGTTGGTACGATTGGTAGAGTAATGGAGAAGCTTAAGCACACTCTGATAATGGGAATTAAGTTCATGGGAATTAAGACTGACACACACTCACACACTATTGTTCTGATGGTGTTCTTATCATAATGGACTAGCAATAAAAACAATGGTTTTTTTTAACTCATATGGAAAATAAGAACAAAAGATATTAATGTATTCTGTATGCTTCTACATGTTCACATGGAGCATATTACCAAATTTAATGAATAACATTCATACAATGGTAAAGCTGGAATTGCTTCTTAACCCCCCTGCCCAAGACAACAGAGGGATGACAAACTAAATTTTCAGACCCTCCTTAATTTCTATAATTTAAAACATTTTTGTGGATCAATCCTAAAATTAATCCTGACAGAACTTCATAAAAGGATGGGGAAGGATCAGCACAATATTGAAGTAGGCTGGTGGCAGGTAATGTTAAAATGAAGACCTAGAGAACCAGTGTGGAATATTGGCTGAAGAGCTGGCCTAGGATCCAGGAGACCTTGGTTCATATCCCCCTCTGCTGTGAAGCTTGCTGGCTGACCTTGACCCAATCACATACTCTCAGCCTAACCTACCTCACAGTGTTGTTGTGATACTTAAATGAAGACGGGAAGAGCAATGTAAGCTGCCCTGAGCTCTTTGGAGGAACAGCAGGATAATAACGTAATGCATAAAAGAGAGAGAGCCTCTTACAACACTTTGCCTGCACACTGTGAAGAGGCCTGGAACAGAAACATGGGAAATAAAATATAGAAGTATTCTTGTTTCAACACAAGTGAGGACAAGCGCTTTTGGCAAATGATACTGCCTGGACGCCTGGCAGCATGTGCAGATGTAACAAGACCTGAACTGCAAGCTTTCAAGAAGGCAGGAATATTTTCCTAATTAGGAACCCTGCCTTTTCTTCTTTTTTCCCCCTCCACCCTGAAATGTCATTTAATTTGTAATCTGGACTAAGGTTCAGTCAGCTGTCTTTTTAAATTCTTAATTTTGTTAATGCTTGCGTAAACAAGGCTAGGAACTCATTTGGAATCTATGCTATTATAAGTAGTGTGCTATCTGCCAAATATATTATTCTCTTGCCAAATAAAAAAGCTTTTCTGGCTGTTGGGGGGGACTGACATATCAAAAGATGGTGTATTTGACAAATACAGTTCTCTCTCTGTGAAAGCAAAGTTTTTAAAAAGTGTAAAAGATGGTTGCATGACATAAACCATTCCAATTATATAAGAAATTCTAGAACCAGAGTAAGCAAATAAGTGGCGTAATCTATTTCCAGATTACGCCATATAGTTGTTTAGGTATTTATAAACATGAAAGCATGTACAAAGGTAATTTATGCTCCATAAAAAATAGTTTTAACTTCACTATAATCACTAAAGATTGCAAAGAAGGGAGATGGGATGAGATCTCAGGTTTCACCACATCATCAGATTCCACAAGAGAAGAACAGATTTATCTAGCCACAGATACTCAATACTGAAAAAGTTGCAATGGTGTTCTTAAATAAGGATATTGCCCAGACTGACAACTGTAAAATACCACTTTGTTGCAAAACACAAAACTAAAAGATACACCAACAAAAAAGTCCAAAATGTATGAAAGGTGCCAGTATTTGATATTATTCCAGCACTTTTATTTATTTAATTAATTCATTTATACCCCGCCTTTCTCCCCTAACAGGACCTAAGGCAGATTACATCCTCCCCCTCTCTGTCATATACTCTTCACAACAACCCTGTGAAGTAGATTAGGCTGAGAGAATGTGACTGGCCCTAGGTCAACCAGCGAGCATCAATGGCATGAGTGGGGATTCAGCTCTGGGTCTCTCAGATACTACTTTAACACTCTTAACTATTACATCACATTGGCTCCAATAATTTGAATACTATAAATCAATAAAAATTCAAATGCCATTGATTCAAAAATTTAACTGATTGATTCAGTATTAAAAATAAGGTACCAAACTAGAATTTGCACTACTGGGGCTTCTCTTTGGTTATTTTCAGGCATTCGCTAATTTTCTATGGTTAAATATGCATTAGGGTATTAGCAGCAATTTTTCTATCTTATAGTACCACTTGGGCTGTAACTGAGAAGAAGCAGAATAATGACTTAGCTAGGACAATGAGTTTACATAATAAAGCCATGAGCACATCTTGACTACATCTGGAAGAAGATTATATGAATAAGTGGTTCTGTGATGATGCTGGTTACAATTTCCATTAAGATTTCCAGAGAAATACTAATAATTTCAGGACAGTAACACAATCCAGAAGCAGTTGATATATAGCCCACAATCAATCTAGGCTACACCACATCACTTTATGTAGTGATTTACCCAAAGGACTGCTGATCAAAAAAATGGGAAACTATTTTCCGGTGGGCTGGGCGCTTTAGAGTTCTAGATATTCAAGCCATAAAAAGGTCCAGTCCCATTTGTTATATTATGAAACAGCTGGAATGTGACCTTGCCATATATGTACATTTCAGAGGGCATTTCTTTTCACCTTCAGATACAGCCCTCACCACTTGCAAGTGATATGCCTCATCACCATTGTACTCATCTCGTTATTGCAAGCAATGGGAAATATGGAGATTCAGCTTGCTTCCATGGGTAGACAGAGCTGCATCAAAATCGACTATTTTTTCCTGACACCATCTTCACCCCCTCTTTAGAACATGCTAGACACCTTGTACCACTTCCATACAGCCTTTCAGTAATCTTTCCAAGGGTTATATAGAACTGAATCTTAAAATCCTCTTTATATTCCCAGTGCCAAATAAGTGAAATACTTGTGTTCAGGCTGTGGTGGTGGTCCACTCATTACATTCCTAGTAAGAACAAAGTGATATTCCTTGCAAGTCCTGGAGAGCCAGTTGCCATTTCACTGCTAACTTACAAGAAGCACATTATTCCAAGACTTATTCCTTGATGTTAACTGGATGACTTTTTCTACACAACACAATCCCATTGCCATTAATTTTTATCACCATCTGCAAACACTGATGTTGCACTACTTTATAAATAAATGAGGCTTCACAATATACAGAATGTACAACAAAAGTACCAGCACAAACATCACAAAGAAGAGAACAAAACTACTTATGATAAATGACAGAAAATAATGGAAGGTACATTGCATTGCATTTATATGAAACATAACCTTTTCATTTTCAACTTCTGTGCCTAATATGAATGAAAAATATTAAGCTGTTCCTTTTCAGCAGTGAGTCACAAATGGAAAATCAGCCAATACCTATCCTCAATAAATTGCAGGGATTGGATTCTGAGGATGCCAGCAGTTGGGAAGAGTTACTGGGGACAATTTATTCCAAGATGCTAAAGAACAATGAAGCTTCCAAAACAGAAAGAATGAAAGCTACTTGTAGCTTACTTTTCTAAAATGTTTGGGTACATCACTCAGCAGGGAGGGCAGGGTATAAATTAAATAAATATACTTTGTCATGAGTAGCCGTATAACATTTAATTCCAAAAAGCTACTTAGACTCATGTGAAAGGCTTCTTGTAGTTCAACAGAACATTTTATTTTTTTCTCTGAAATGACAAAGGACATATGAAACTACTTTTGCAACAACCTCCTAGTTTCTAATGACATTTGCTGTGAGGCTTAGGGAGGGGCCCATCTGAATAACAAGTGTAAATCCCCCTTGGGTTTGTGGGATGTAGCTTCACAGCTGTTTAGATCACAGGTTCAGCCTTTTCTTTCTCTCCTTCATGCCTACTTCTTAATAGCAACATTTTCATTTTTCCCCCTTAGCAGATGATTTCTTGCTAATTTCTAAGAATGCCAGCCATCAGACCTTCAGAAATACTTTTTACTGCCAATAAATCACCAGATGTATACAGTCATACGCACATTTCTTACTGAATTAGCAGATTTTAAAAAACAGAATGTTAAAAAAGCAGAAAAAGCATTTTTGTCTGAAACACAATTCAATGATTCTTCACGCGAGCATGTAATGCTTTGTATGTCTGTAGTCCTTTAGAATGTTCAAAACCTTCCAACATATTATTCCAATAAGGTTGTGACATAACATTGTTATCAATATTACTGTTCCCATACTGCAGATGGAGCCGAAGGCATAATGAATTGACTCTAGAAGCTTGCCCAGTGAATTAATTGCAGGGGTGAAATTTGAATAAGGATTTCCCATTCACAGAACAGACACTATATTCACCAACTTTCTCAATACAATATTATAGACTTCGAG